>JASERS010000001.1:15796749-18196749 GCA_036711965.1 Onthophagus sagittarius | reverse complement strand
ATTTAAAGACTTTTATAATAATTTTTTTCGCGAATCGTCATCATTTTTGCTCTAGTATATGTGGTTAATTTTATGCCCCGAGTCACGGGAACACCCTGTATAAATAATCTAATGTGATAAACTTGATTTTTTTTTATTTTGTATATTAACTACATATAATTCTATTAACAAAATATGCTTCAACAAAACAGAAACAGTAGTACAGAAAAAAATCAAAACTAAAAATTCTACAAATAACGGGTATGCAAAAATCTGCGTACAAGTCAGGACAGTATTTATAAAAAATTCATAAATGAGATCATTGTTTCTATATTAATATGAGGTCGGATAACCTTTACGTTTAATGACCTCCCTTAAACGTTTAGGCATGGAGTGCAATAATTTCTTCGTTTCGTCCGAACTGATTTTGGCCCATTCCTCAATCATAACATTTTTTAACGTTTCCTTCGACGTTATGTTGTGTTGCCGAATCCTGCGTTCCAGTAAATCCCAGAGGTGTTCGATGGGATTCAAGTCCGGTGATTGCGGAGGTGTTTTAAGTTGCTTTGGGGTATTGTATAGTAGCCAAAGCTTAGTGTTGTGGGCGCAATGTTTGGGGTCATTATCTTGTTGAAAAAAGTATTCGGGCCCCAAGCCCAAGTTTTCGATGCTAGGCTTCAAATTTTCTTTTAAAATGTCTATATACATTTTATGGTCCATTGTCGATGTTATGAAAACCAACCTTCCCACCCCTTTGGTGCACATACACCCCCCAACCATAACTCCACCACCTCCGTGTTTTACAGTCGCTTTCAAATTTTCGGGATTAAGGGCAGTATTAGGTTTTCTCCATACAAGTTGTTTACCCTTAATGCCGAAAATGCAAAATTTGCTCTCATCTGTAAAGAGAACTTTCTCCCACAATTCAATGGGCTTGTCTAAGAGTTTTTTTGCAAAGGCGATCCGCTTCTGACGATTGACCTCTGACACAAATGGCTTTTTTCGTGCAACGCGACTGTGATAGTTAGCTTTTTTTAACGTCCTTCTCACCGTATCTTTGCTGATAATTTCATGAAATTCCTCTTGTACATTTTCTACTATTTTTTTTTGCCGTCAGCCTAGGTTCTTTTCTAACCTGCTGTAAAATTTTTCGCTTCTCTCGGTTTGTTAAAAGGGGTCGCTTCTCTCGGTCAGATCGCGGACGTGAGAGGTAATCTTCAGTGTCTTTATAATTATTAATTACTCTTTGAATGGAAGAATGTGACCTGCCGACAGTTTCTCCTATTTTTCGAAAAGATTTTCCCTCTTTCCATAACTTTACAATAATTTTTCTCTCTCCCAATTCAATTTCCTTTCCTTTCGTGTCCATTCTAACTTTTAGCTTCTAAGCCTCTGCTAATATAATTAACACCGATTATCTTTTATTTAAATCGGAAAGCGTACATCGCCAACTACGTATTTAACACGTTGAGTGCCATATGAGATCGCGTTGGTCTCATGTTGTATTGGAACGTAGAGACTGCGCGAGTCCACCCTGGTCTCATATTAAACAATTTTACATTTGGCCGTATGTGACCACGATGGTATCACGTAATGCATTGAAATACATGTGGTAGCAGAGTAGACGGCCAGAAGAAACGATTTATGTCATTGGCCTGTTATTGTGAGACCAATATGTCACCACGTGGCATAGGGAACACCACGGGAAATATGTAAATAATGCAATAAAGTTAGAAAAAAATAAATAGAAATAGAAAAATAAATAGATCAACATCTAGTCTATCTATTTATTTTACCTTTTATAATAATACAAAAAAATATATATAATTCTTAATACATTAATACAACATAGATATAATCCATAAGAAAACATAAATATCATTCGAAAACATGGATATAAATCTTAAAAAAAACAGAAAATATGGTATGTGTATACTAAATTTTAGAAGCTTCAAAAAAACAGTTCAAACAAAAATATTGATCGCAAGCACTACATTTCAACGTGGTTTGGGGAGTTTTCCTCGATGCTTGTTCTCTTCCAGATTCGTTTGAAATTTTCTTGTAGCATATTACACACCGACGTCTTTTAGAACGACCAACATCTTCTAATTTATGCTCTATTTCGGTCATGTTTTCAGATATTTCTTCCTGTCTCGCTGTTTTCAACAGACCACTTGTGACTCTTTGAACGCAGTTATTGATATTTTATTATTGGTTATTTCTTTATACGCAATGTAGGCATTTACTATTGCACTTCCAGTTAATAACTCGAACGCCAATCTCCTATACCATTTCATACTACGGCGAAGGCAGGTATTATAAGATTTTAACTGATCAGATATATCAATATATGATTTATATTTATTGTATTCAACCACATTTTTGGGCTTTTGTATTTCTTTACCTCTTTTGATTAAAGTAACCATTTCATTTCCATATCTAGTGCTCAATACTAATACGTCCCTTTTATCTCTCCATTTTTCAACTACTATTCCTTGCTTACATTCTTCAGCTATTACTTCTCCAACTTTCAACTTTTTATCTACAACCCTTTTGTGGTTATATTTTCTATTAGATCGTAATGTTCCAATAAGATGTGTTTTTCTATGTAATAGTGCATTAGCTAAACTCACTGATGTGTAATAGTTGTCAGTGCATAAAGTACGTTCGCTGTCTAAAAGATTTGTCATCAAATCCATTACAACTTTTGTAGGCACTGACACATGACCATCCTTCGATTTGCCGCAGTATACTTGGAAATCATATGTGTACCCATCTTTTAGGCACAGCTTAAATAATTTGATTCCGAACTTATGTCGCTTATTGGATATATTTTGGACGAAATTTCAGTCTTCCTCTAAAAGGTACAAGAATCTCATCTATACAAACGTACTCGGAGGGTGTCATTTGGCACTGAAATGATGTCCGAAGCTTGTCCACAAGTGGTGTTATCTTGTGTAATTTATCATCACTAATTTCCTCATTATTACTAAAATGTATCATTTTCAGAAGTAACTGAAAACGATTTCTGGACATTACACTTGGGATTGCACTTTTGTACAATCGTTTCGTTGACCAGTATGAAGAAAGTTCTGGGAAAGAACACAACCCCATCCACAAAATAATACCAATGAAATGTTCTATTTCTGTAGGGTCTGTGGGAGTCCATTTCAGAATACGTGCTTTTGGTAGAATATTACTTCGTTTACACTGTTCAGCGTATCTGTTTGTTTCTTTTACCTAAAATATATATTATTATTATGTTATTTTAATACAAGATTTTTTTGACTCACGATTACGCTTATGATGTCGTCATTCACAAAAACTTTGAAAAAATCATATGGCAGTTTGTCGAATTGTTCATACAGAGCAATACTAAAACCAGAGTTTGGGACACTAAACTGTAAGTTTTTTAGATTTTTCCCAGTTGCATGAGCCCACTCAAACTCATTACTCTGGTTATTTGCTTCTTTTTCAATATCATTATTATTTTCTTCATCACCCAAGTCGTCATAACGCATGTTTCTTATAACTTCTTCTATTATTTCATCCATGTAATTGGGGCTTTCTATAATTTTTTGTGAGGTAGACGGTTCTGGTTTTTGCGAAGATGGTGTACAATTATTTTTTTTGAACCGTTTAGATTTAGACCGATAATCGTCCTCGGATTCAGAACTTTCTGTAACCGGTTCGTATATTTCGTCGTCGTCAAAACTATTTGCCTCACTTTCTTCATCAGAAAGCAACTCTTTCCATAACTTCTTCAAACGTGCTTGTTCTTTTTCGTATGACATATTCACATTCACAATTACACTCACAACATCCAAACAAAGACTGCGAAAAGTAATACTCGATCGCCGTAAACACGTGTATGAGAGATTTTACAAGTTCAGACAGGAATTACGTGATGACACATTGGACTCACATGGCTACTCGAGATGTACGCGTCTATTGTAGGCCGCGCGAGACCAACGTGTCACCATAAAATAAAAGTTTAAAATAAATATCAAAAAAAAAATTATAATAATAATTTATGTTAATTCCTGAATCTGTAGAGCAATAATTACAAGATTCTAAAATAAAAAACCATTGGCCAGTGGGACCCCATTTAGCGAATATATGGTGGCATTCAACGTGTTAAGTAAATAAGTATATTTTGTAGAAGGCGTCTTTATTTGTACGCAGATTTTTGCATACGCATTATTTGGAGAATTTTTAATTTTAATTTTTTTTTGTAACTAATATTTCTGTTTTATTGATGCATATTTTGTTAATAGAATTATATGTAGTTAATACACAAAATAAAAAAAATTGATGTTTATCACATTAGATCATGACCGTTATTTTTTCAGTTAAAGTGTTAGAAGTTTTTTGGACGCAGACTTCTGCTGCTAAGTGTACATACAGGATGTTCATTTGAAAACTTCCCATCTCAATTTATGTAAATCCGGAAGTATAAAAAGAAAATGTTAAATTATTTTAGAACCGATGGAGCAAAATTACTATTAAAAACGTTAATAAGCTGCTTAAAGACAAACAATAAATAATCTAAAAAAAATAAACATCAATTATTAACAAAGATTAAAAAATCTTAGGAATGTGGAATGTGGATAAGAAAACAACTTCCTTTTTCGCTATCCGAGCTTTCGCAATTATTTTATTGCTTCATCAGGGAAACACCACAATATTAAAATAGATTGGCACGTTACAAAAAATCTTAAAATGAAAGTCGACTTACAATGGAAGTAAGAAGGTTGACTTCAAAAGATTTTAAAAACTTATTTTTATAAAATTAAAAAGAAAATTTTCTTAACACGTTAATCAATGTAGAGGACAATGACAAGGTTAAAAATAGAACGATTTTTTGTTTTTTAAAAAACAAGAACAAATCTGGTTAATTTTGAATTTTGTTAGAGAGGAACACTGGAAGAGCAAAAAGGAAAAAAGCGGTTCAAAAAGTTAAGGACGTAACTCTCGTCGTGTAAAGTCGTTGTTAATTATAAAACTGTAGATTGAACTTATCCCTTCTGTATCCGTTCTGAAATTCACCGAATTTGTGTCTTTATTAATGTAAACCATTTCAAGAAAAAGACGTTTATTATAAATCGACTCTCTGTCTAAAATCTTAGCGTTGTTAAAATCAAAATGGTGACCTTCCTTAACATGATGGTAAACAAGAGCACTTCTATTCTCATTCCTACCCCTACAATCATTCCGATGTTGTTTAAGTCTATTCCCGAAATACTGCGCTGTAGTATCAATGTACGTTCTTTCACAATCAACGCAAGGAATAGAGTAAATGATGTTAGATTGTTGTAAAATAGGAACGTTGTCCTTGGTTTTTGAAAAAACTCTATTAAGTGGTAAGTAATTATATTTAGCAAATTTAATATTGAACTGATCGAAAAAGGATATGAACCTAGATGTGAAGCCTTTAATGAAGAGTATTTTTACATATTTAAACTGAATAAATAGATAACAATAGAGTATAGAGTACAATAGAAAAAATAAAATAATAGATTACAATAAAGTACTTAATAGAGTACTTAATTTTGAAATTATAATAACCTTTTTTGATATAAAACGTATTGAGGATTCCATAAAAGAGACTAAATCTAAACTTGTTGAACTTTTACCCACTCACATTTTAGTTGAGTTTGAACAACACATCAATTTTGCTTTTGTTAAAAGATTTAATGCGGTTAAAAATGTTAACATTAAGCAATTCAAAAACTTATGTAATAGTAACAATCAGTTCGATAGATTATGTAAAAATAATAACAATTGGTTCATAAACAGAAGTGATGCAGAGGTACCGACTGATATAAGTAACCTTTTGTCTCTTGGTTCTAAGTTTGGTGTTGCACCGTCTGTCTCTGATATTTCTGTACCAAAAATGTTAGCTGATATCGAATCTATAATTAAGTTAGTACCAACTAATGTTCAAGACTTTGTTAGAGCTAGATGCACTAATTTAACAACTAATTTTTTGTTAAACACATCACCTCCTAATCCAATTAATTCATTTATTACGAAAACTTGAAAAAAGACTATTCCCTTCATCAAGGAAGAAAGAGATGATCCCTTGTTATTGCTTAAAGTTGAGATACGTCAAATTACAGTCGCTATGAACAAATCAGAATACATTACTAAATCTTTACTACTTTAAAACGATCAATCAACTTATAGAATAATTAACAAAGATCCAACAACGAAAATTCAAACAAAAATGAATAAGCTTATAAAAGTACTATTAGATAAAGAATACATCGATAGGAATACTTATTCACAACTGATTTGTCACAACGGTACAATTCCAAAATACTGCGGATTGCCTAAGGTGCATAAGTTGGACTACCCATTACGTCCGATTATTTCTTTTATGGGATCACCTACTTATAAACTATCTAAATTTCTAGCTAATATACTAACGTCGACGTTCGCGGAAAGGACAGAATATAATATTAAAGATTCTTTCACTTTTGCTGAAAGAATGAAGAACCTTCTTCTAGCTCCCACCTACGTGTTTATATCTCTTGATGTTGTTTCCTTATTTACAAACATACCCTTAGAATTGGTAAAACAGACCATAGTTGATAACTGGAACTATCTAGAAGATAACACAAGTTTAGACATTACAACCTTTATTGATTTAATTACTTTCCTTTTTGATACGTCGTCGTTTACATTTAATGGTGTATTCTACAATCAAATTTTTGGTACGCCTATGGGAAGTCCTCTCAGTCCAATTTTGTGCCACTATGGTGATGGATAGTTTACTGGATTATTGTATTCCTAAGTTACCGTTTGAATCATCTTTCTGTAATGTAGGAGGTTTTAGTTTTAAGAGGTTGGTAGCAAGCCAGATGGAGGAGAGGAACGCGACAGAAAGAAAGACGTGTTGTAACGGTTGTAAAAAAGTAAACAAGTAAAATAAATAGAGTTAAGCAACGATTGATGTTTTATTAAAAGAAAAGCGAACAAAACATAAAAGTGGCGACGAGGAAAACTGAGAAAAATGGCAGATATTGGAAAAATGGGAGAGTTCGATCCGATTAAGGAATCATTCGTAACGTATCTGAAGAGGTTAAAATTATACTTTTTGGTTAACAATACAGACAAAGAAAAACAGAAGAATATTTTTTTGTTACTAATGGGGACAAAAATTTATGAAATTTTGACAAACTTGGTAATGCCGAAACAACCCGAAGAATTAAAATTTGAAGAAATTGAAGAGGTGCTAAAAAAACAATTTCAACCAACAAGATTAACCATAGTAGAACGATTTCAATTTTGGAAGAAACAGCAAGCGGCTGGTCAAACCGTAAATGAATATGCAATTGAATTAAAGAAAATGGCGATTGAATGTAAGTTTGAAGCATTTTTGGAACAAGCATTACGAGATAGATTTATTACCGGATTGAGAAATGAGAAAATACAAAAAGAAATTATGTTGAAAGAAAGAACATTTAACAAAGCATTAACTTTAGCTACAAGTTTAGAATTAGTAGACAAAGAAGCAAAGGGAATGCAGGAAAGGGAAATAAATTATTTAAAAAGGAATCAAAAAGAAGGAAGAAAATGTAGAAATGAGAAAGGTGATGAAAAATCAAAAGAAAATTGGAAGAAAAATGAAGAAAGGGATCAAGAATATAAGAAATGTAAATGTTGTGGGAAACCTCATTTAGGAAAATGTCGTTATGTAACATATTCTTGTAAGAAGTGTGGAAAGATTGGACATTTGCAAAGGGTTTGTGATTCAAAGAAATCCATCAAATTTTTAACTGACACTGATCATTCGGAAAAGGAGAATGAGCAGTCAGAAGACAGTGACGTGGGAGAGAAATTGTATTTCGTAAGGTCTCATAAAATATTTAACTTAAAAAATCCTTTTGTAGTAGAAGTAGAAATTGATTTTGAAAGATTTAGAATGGAAGTTGATACAGGAGCTTCAATTTCAATTATTTGTGATAAAACATATAAAGCAAAATTCTCTAAGTTTAAGCTTAGTTCATCTAAAACAAGTTTACGCACTTTTTCGGGCGGTGTTTTAAAAGTATTAGGTGAAATTTATGTACCAGTTATGTATGGAAATGTTTGTAAAAAGCTTAGCTTAATTGTAGTACAAGGTGATTGTATAAAACCGTGTCCATTGTTAATGGGTAGAAATTGGATAAAAGAATTAAAGGTTAAGTTAGAAATCGTAAATAAAATTAGTACTGATAATCAGATAATAAATGAAATAATTAATGAATTTAGGTCAAAATTTAAAGTATTTAGTTCGGAAAATGGGACATTTAAAGATTTTAAGGTAGATTTAGTGTTAGAAGGGAAGCCTACTCCTATATTTTGTAAAGCTCGTCCTGTACCTTATTCCTTGAGAACTGCAGTAGCACAAGAATTAGATAGGTTAGAGAAATTGGGAATCATGGAAAAGATAAAGCATAGCAAGTGGGCTTCTCCAATAGTGGTAGTTGAAAAAGGTAAAGGGGAACAACGGAAGATTAGAATTTGTGGTGATTACAAGGTATCAATAAATTCTATAACAAAATCAGAACATTATCCACTTCCGAATCCAAGCGAAATTTTCAATAAATTAAAAGATGGAAAGATATATACAGTTCTTGATTTATCTAACGCTTATCAACAGTTAGAATTGTCACCACGAGCCCAAGAATTATTAACTGTAAACACTCATCAAGGTTTATATAGATACAAGAGAATGCCTTTTGGTATTACTAGTGCTCCGGCTATATTTCAGGCTACAGTGGATAAGATCTTGAATGATGTAGAAAATGCAGTGTGTTACATAGATGATATTCTGATTTGTGGGAAAAATTTAGAGGATTGTAAAAGAAATGTAGAAAACGTATTGAGGAAATTAGATAAAGCTGGATTTAAAGTTCAATTTGAAAAATGTAAATTTTTTAGAGATAATGTAAATTATTTGGGATTTGAAATAAGTGCCGAAGGAATTCGTCCAACGGTTGAAGGAATAGCAGCTATCATGAAAGCTCCTAAACCACATGATTTAACTAGTTTGCGTTCTTTCTTGGGCATGTTGAATTTTTATGGTCGATTTTTGCCAAATTTATCTGCAAAGTTACATCCTTTGTATAGATTACTTGAAAAGGAAAATAAGTGGAACTGGACAAAGAGTTGTGATGAATGTTTTACGGAGAGTAAAATGATGTTAAGAGATTGTGGTGTTCTTACAATTTATGACCCAGAGAAACCATTGATTTTGACATGTGATGCTTCGAAGTATGGAATCGGTGCAGTATTGGCTCAAGTTGTGGATAATTTTGAAAAACCAATATATTTTGCATCTAGAACACTTAATAACGCGGAAAAAAATTATTCTCAATTGGAAAAGGAAGCTTTAGCTATAATTTTCGCAGTTAGAAAATTTCATTTATATTTATATGGCAGAAAATTTTTTATAAATTCAGACCACAAGCCATTACAAACCATTTTTCATCCAAATAAATCCATACCAAGTTTAGCGGCAGCAAGAATACAGAGGTGGGCCTTAATTTTGGCAGGTTACGACTATGAAGTAAAATACAAGAAAGGAACGGAAATTGCTCATGCAGATTCATTATCGAGATTACCGTTACCAGAAATTGAACTTATGTCTAAAGCAGAGATAAATTATTTTTCGACTGTAAATGAATTACCGATATCAGCAGACGAAATTGAGAAATATACGAGAAAAGATCAAATTCTTTTAAAGGTTTATGACAATACTTTAAATGGTTGGAAAAACTATACAAGTGATGATAACTTGAAACCTTACTTTTTACGTCAATCGGAGATTTCCATAGATAAGAATTGTTTGCTTTGGGGTAGAAGAGTTATTATTCCAGAAAAACTTCGTTCAAAAATATTACAAATGTTGCATGAACAACATCCTGGCATTGTTCGTTCAAAATTATTAACGAGAAGTTATGTTTGGTGGCCGAAGATTGATGAAGATCTAGAGAAATTAATAAGAAGTTGTGATGTGTGCCAAAAAGTTCAAAATGCAAATCCAACATTGAAGAAGGATTGGCCAAAAAAACGACACGGATATTTCAAAGAATTCATATTGATTTTGCAAAAAAAGACGGAAATGATTTTTTAATTCTAATCGATTCATTCTCAAAATGGGTCGAAATAAATTTAATGACAACAACGACAACAGAAGCTACTATTGAATATCTTCGTTCAATATTCGCTAGATATGGTCTTCCTGAACAATTAGTGTCTGATAACGGACCTCAATTGATTTCGATGAAGTTTGAAGGTTTTTGTCAACAAAATGGAATTAAACATATGAAAACACCACCATATCATACTCGTTCTAATGGTGCTGCGGAAAGGACAGTGCAAATAATAAAAAAACAACTGGCAAAAACAAAATTAGAAAATACGGTACAGCAAGGAGTACAATATCAATTAGATAATATATTATTTGCTTATAGAAACACTCCACAAATAACAACAGAGAAAACTCCAGCTGAACTATTTCTTAAACGTTCACCAAGAACGAGATTGTCTATATTAAAAGAGAAGATTTTGAAGAAGGAAGAGAAGAAAAATATTAAAGTAACAAGCTATGAACCTGAAGAGTTAGTTTATGTAAAAAGCAAGAGAGGAGAAGAAGAAAAGTGGTTGGAAGGAAAGATATTGCATCGAAACAGCGAATTGACATATTTTGTTTTATCAAACGGAATGAGAAGTTTAGTTCATGCAGAAGAACTTAAGAAAAGACAATGTAACTATAATAACGAATGTGTTCATGACAAAAGAACTTCAGTAGAAGGTTCAAATTTTCAAGATGTCAATGAAGAGTGCATGCGGGAAAACCAGACTCCGATACAAAACCCAATTCAAGACACTACTGTGTGTAAAAGTTCTATTCCTGATGTTACTCTACTTCCTATTGAGAATACTATCACACCAATAACTAATGAGAATTCTGTCAAAGAAACTAAAACTAATTGTGATTTGGGCGTTAGACGTTCGCAAAGACAGAGTAAAGCTCCAGATCGTTTAAATTTATAATTATGTTAGTTGTAGTATATATATATATATATATATAAAAAAAAAAAAAATAATAATAATGTGCTTTTTAGTTAAGAAGGGAGGAGTGTAATGTAGGAGGTTTTAGTTTTAAGAGGTTGGTAGCAAGCCAGATGGAGGAGAGGAACGCGACAGAAAGAAAGACGTGTTGTAACGGTTGTAAAAAAGTAAACAAGTAAAATAAATAGAGTTAAGCAACGATTGATGTTTTATTAAAAGAAAAGCGAACAAAACATAAAACTTTCATTTTCAAATATGTTGATGACATAATTTGTTCGGTACCATGTGATCATCTTAACACTAATTTAGATGTTTTCAATAGTTACAGTATGAATAATCGATTTACAATAGAGACGGAGACGGATGGTTCAGTACCTTTCTTGGATACCCGAGTAATGAGAAGTGAGGATCAAATGATCCTCCTGGATTGGTATACTAAACCAACTTACACGGGTCGAAACATCAACTTCTTTTCTAATCATCTAATGAACCAAAAAATTAATACTGTTGTAGGGATGAAGCATAGAGTTCTGAAACTCTCTCATCCTTCCTTTCATAAACATAATCTAGAAAAACTGATGAATGTTTTTGTTAATAACGGTTATCCTCCGCGTCTTTTGAAAGGAATTCTCAATCATTCTTTAGTAACATCCATAAGTCCTTTTGATGGTGACCAAAGGTCTGATATTGTTCAAGAAACAACACAGTTTAAATATGTAAAAATACCCTTCATCAAAGGCTTTACATCTAGGTTCATATCCTTTTTCGATCAGTTCAATATTAAATTTGCTAAATATAATTACTTACCACTTAATAGAGTTTTTTCAAAAACCAAGGACAATGTTCCTATTTTACAACAATCTAACATCATTTACTCTATTCTTTGCGTTAATTGTGAAGGAACGTACATTGGTACGACAGCGCAGTATTTCGAGAATAGACTTAAACAACATCGGAATGATTGTAGGGGTAGAAATGAGAATAGAAGTGCTCTTGTTTACCATCATGTTAAGGAAGGTCACCATTTTGATTTTAACAACGCTAAGATTTTAGATAGTGAGTCGGTTTATAATAAAAAAAATTCGGTGAATTTCAGAACGGATACAGAAGGGATAAGTTCAATCTACAATTTTATAATTAACGACGACTTTACACGACGAGAGTTACGTCCTTAACTTTTTGAACCGCTTTTTTCCTTTTTGCCCCTCCAGTGTTCCTCTCTAACAAAATTCAAAATTTACCAAATTTGTTCTTGTTTTTTAAAAAACAAAAAAATCATTCTATTTTTAACCTTGTCATTGTCCTCTACATTGATTAATGTGTCAAGAAAATTTTCTTTTTAATTTTATAAAAATAAGTTTTTAAAATTTTTTATCTAATTTTCAAGTCAACCTTCTTACTTACATTGGAAGTCGACTTTAATTTTAAGATTTTTTGTAACGTGCCAATCTATTTTAATATTGTAGTGTTTCCCTGATGAAGCAATAAAATAATTGCGAAAGCTCGGATAGCGAAAAAGGAAGTTGTTTTCTTATCCATTGGTTGCTATTCCCAAGATTTTTTAATCTTTGTATAGATTACAACCGGTACTCCGTTTGGTATCAATTATTAACCTAATTTTCTAACTTACTAAGTTGCTTATCCAAGTATTTTGGGTGACGGTCATAATTTTATTGATAAAAATAATGAATTTTTTAATGAGAATATTGAACAAAGAAATGTTGTATTCGATAAAGTTTGATAAGTTATGTTTAACCCAAAATATTTGTATAGGCATAAAAAATATTTCCCACTTTTTCACAATTTGATTCTCAACATATTTTATTAAATTTTCAAGGATTTATTAAAAGTTCAAAATTTCTTCAGTACAAATGTTACAATTTCAACGTTTCTACTGGTTACCTTTATTGACCGTAAGTTTCTTAAATTCCTAAAATTAAAACATTTTACCTCGTTATGAATAATAATTGTTATATTCGCTCTTTTTTATACCAAGTGATTGGTACACTGTTTATTGATGGAAATTTAAATGGCGAAGTATACTTGGATATGTTAGAAAATACTATTAATCCGCTAATTACGGAAGCTCTCAAGAATCAATTGGATAGAGAAGGAAATGCCTTACTTGATGAGAATCAATTACATTTTCAACAAGACGGAGCTCCTCCTCACTATGATCTTCCAACCGGTACGGCAGTGGTTGGATAGTGCGTTTCCAAACAGATGGATAGGACGCAGAGGTCCTATAAAATGGCCAACCAGATCACCAGATTTGACGCCATTAGACTTTTTTATGGGATCATTTAAACTCTTTGATATTTACTCCTCAACCTCAAACTTTAGAAGAACTTCGTCAGAGAATTACTGCAGCTTACCGTGGAATTCAAAAGGAAGTTTTTGAAAATGTGCGGCGTAGTTTTCAACAACGGTTATACTATTGTTTAGCCAATAACGGACAACACTTTGAACAATTATTAAGTTGATTTTCTCTGTCAAAAGTATTTGTACATAATCAAATAACTAAAAATAAAATGAAACGTTTCAAACAGTAAAAGTTATCTAAGTAATAACCAAATAAACCTAAAACAAAAGAAAGATTAAACACAAATCGTTTTTTCTAAATATCTCTAACAGACGCCAGGCAAGCTAGCCAACGTTCTGGTCTGTTATAACTTAGTATTTAATTATTTCAATAGTATTTTATTGTCACAATAAATTAAAGATTTTGGATTGTTCCGAAATAATAGAAGTTATAAAAAGGATGTTCATTGTTAAAACAGACATTCTAATTTAGTTTTATAAATTAATAATAAAAGATTACTTATTCTTGTTTTTAAGAAGCTCATTAAAGTTGAACTAAAATTAGAACTAACACTAGAACTATCACTAGGACTAACACTAGAAACTTTCGGGGTTTGCCGAGCGTTTTTTTGAGAAAATGTTTGACGTTTCGGATGCCATGTTGCAACCTTCTTCAGAAACTGGTTCGAAGTGACAAAATCGGGAATTGTAAAACAATATATCGGTCGAAAAACGAATTAATAATTAATTTTATATTAATTACAAGCCAATTACTAACTAATTACTGCGTCGCGTCAGGTTTGGGAGTCGTATTCGTCTTCACCACCATCTTCCATGTTCTGCTGAGTTCCCAGCTATCTTCTCTGTTAACGTTGTTTTGAAAGCCGAAAAGATCTGACAAGAAGTTGCCAGGGTATTGAAATCAGCAAAACCACCGAAATCCAACTTGACAGTTAGTGAGAAGAAGGCCGGTCTATTAAAGAAATGTCAGAAATCGTCGTGTTGCCAGCAGACAAGGGAATGCCACCGTTGTGATGGACAAGGTAGAATATGACGCCAAAATGATGGACCTACTGGACCCGGCCACATACATTAAGATCAAGAAGGACCCTACAGATAACATCGTAAGGAATATGAAGAGCCTTGTAAAATCCACAGGTATTCCACCAGATCATCAGAAAGGTTTGTTTGTACAGGCTCCAGTACCGCCAAGAATTTATGGACTACCGAAGATCCATTAACCAGACGTCCCCCTTCGTCCTATCGTCAGTACTATCAATTCGCAACGTACCTACTAGCCAAACATCTCGCGAAAATTCTCTCTCCCTTAGTTTTATTTTTTACCTATTTCAGCGATTTTCTTTTTAAACTTCGGGATTTACATAAATTGAGGTGGGAGGTTTTGAAATGAACATCCTGTATAATCAGGTTCGATTAAAATATTTTATTGTATGTTGGTTTACTTTGTCTTATATGTTCGTGTGACTAGTTTCGTCCCAATGACATCTTCAGCGAGTTTATTTAAAATTAATTTACAACTAAATCTTCAATAACATTATAGGAAGCTTAAAGAAACATATTAAAAATATCATTTAATTCCGTAATACACTTAAAATTTGTTTAAAAATTTTATTAAAACAGTAATGATTTAAAAGTGGTTGAACTAGTCTCAGATTTTAAGTGTTTTGTTTCGGAATTAATTAAAATAACATTTAATGGTTGTTACCAGCATTGGGCGTTATTTTTTATCCTTTTCCATGGCATACTACAATTACTTTACGGCAATGTTATATTTAGAATTATTTCTCTACTAAAATTACAATTAATATTGATGTGTTGTTTTTATATTGTTGTACATCAATGGAGTCAAAATAAAAATCTCTATCCAATAACGTGAAAAACCATATACCAAGCATTTTAACAAACAAAAGATGATATACGCAGGAAATTGAAGATGAATCGAAATAACAGAATTACAGTTTGGAGTGTTTTTGTTATACACCCTACAAACAGTTCAAAATATTTTTAAGGATTGGGTTGTAGATTAATTTTAGACGAAGTCTTTGAAGATTCCCTTAGGACGATCTTATGAATAAATAAACCATTCAAAGAAAACTATAATATTTTATGTGAGCCTTATTGTGTTTGCATGCATAAATGTTTTCGAAAAACTAAAACGCCGTATCCCCAACAGAAATAAAAAAAATGTGTTCTAGGCGGTGTACACTTGATGCAATGAATTTTATATTTAGGGCCTTGATGTCCGTTTACATCGGAAATTGTTACTAACACCATTATAAGAAAATTTTAAAAAAATGAAGAATATATGTTTAAATTTTTAATTTTCGTAAAAGTGGTGATGTTAATAACAACTTTCATGGCCGGTTTCTCGTACGTATTCACATGTCGATATCGAACCGATATTGTGCTATTGATCGATAACTCGAGCGATATCCGTCGATTGGGTTTCTGAAAGGGCTAATAGGAGATATCGGACCGATATCGACTCGATAAGTGTGACTAACGACAGTGACGTATGTACACTTAGCAGCAGAAGTCTGCCTACAAAAAACTTCTAACACTTTAACTGAAAAAATAAGGGTCATAATCTAATGTGATAAACTTCAATTTTTTTTTATTTTGTGTAATAACTACATATAATTCTATTAACAAAATATGCATCAATAAAACAGAAATATTAGTTACAAAAAAAAAATTAAAATTAAAAATTCTTCAAATAATGCGTATGCAAAAATCTGCGTACAAATAAAGACGCCTTCTCCAAAATATACTTATTTACTTAAATACGTAGTTGGCGATGTACGCTTTCCGATTTAAATAAAAGATAATCGGTGTCAATTATATTAGCAGAGGCTTAGAAGCTAAAAGTTAGAATCGACACGAAAGGAAAGGAAATTGAATTGGGAGAGAGAAAAATTATTGTAAAGTTATGGAAAGAGGGAAAATCTTTTCGAAAAATAGGAGAAACTGTCGGTAGGTCACACTCTTCCATTCAAAGAGTAATTAATAATTATAAAGACACTGAAGATTACCTCTCACGTCCGCGATCTGGTAGACCACCCCTTTTAACAAACCGAGAGAAGCGCAAAAATGTACAGCAGGTTAGAAAAGAACCTAGGCTGACGGCAAAAAAAATAGTAGAAAATGTACAAGAAGAATTTCATAAAACTATCAGCAAAGATACGGTGAGAAGGACCTTAAGAAAAGCTAACTATCACAGTCGCGTTGCACGAAAAGAGCCATTTATGTCAGAGGTCAATCGTCAGAAGCGGATCATCTTTGCAAAAAATCTCTTAGACAAGCCCATTGAATTCTGGGAGAAAGTTCTCTTTACAGATGAGAGCAAATTTTGCATTTTCGGCATTAAGGGTAAACAACTTGTATGGAGAAAATCTAATACTGCCCTTAATCCCGAAAATTTGAAAGCGACTGTAAAACACGGAGGTGGTGGAGTTATGGTTTGGGGGTGTATGTGCACCAAAGGGGTGGGAAGGTTGGTTTTCATAACATCGACAATGGACCATAAAATGTATATAGACATTTTAAAAGAAAATTTGAAGCCTAGCATCGAAAACTTGGGCTGGGGGCCCGAATACTTTTTTCAACAAGATAATGACCCCAAACATTACGCCCACAACACTAAGCTTTGGCTACTATACAATACCCCAAAGCAACTTAAAACACCTCCACAATCGCCGGACTTGAATCCCATCGAACACCTCTAGGATTTACTGGAACGCAGGATTCGGTAACACAACATAACGTCGAAGGAAACGTTAAAAAATGTTATGATTAAGGAATGGGCCAAAATCAGTTCGGACGAATCGAAGAAATTAGTGCACTCCATGCCTAAACGTTTAAGGGAGGTCATTAAACGTAAAGGTTATCCGACCTCATATTAATATAGAAACAATGATCTCATTTATGAATTTTTTATAAATACTGGCCTGACTTGTACGCAGATTTTTGCATACCCGTTATTTGTAGAATTTTTAGTTTTGATTTTTTTCTGTAACTACTGTTTCTGTTTTGTTGAAGCATATTTTGTTAATAGAATTATATGTAGTTAATATACAAAATAAAAAAAATCAAGTTTATCACATTAGATTACGACTCTTATTTTTTCAATTAAAGTATTACAAGTTTTTTGTACGCAGACTTCTGCTGCTGAGTGTATGTCAAAAGTGATAGTTTCTATTTTCTAATTTATATTTACATAAATATTTACTTAATTAAACATTGTGCATTATTTTGAAATTTTAATAAGGAGATTTCCTTGCCTATCGATGAGAATGTGATTAAAACGTAAGACGACTTACTTTTACATCAATTTCTGCATGTGTAGTAATACAGTATCTATATTGAAAATGTTGCCATATTTGAAAAAGGAATCGGGGAAAATATTAATGAATCCCTTATTAAATCCTTTTGAATCTTTTAAAATTGAAAGAATTTTTTGGGACTTTACTAATTACTGGACGATTCCGGGTATTACACAAAAACAAGAACTATCTGTGGGAGGAAATATTTCTTGATAAATTCACTAGCATTTTACGACTTCTGCGTTTTGATTGCTTTCTAACACGGGAAGAATCAAAAAATCCTGGAAGGAAGATAAAAATTGGCAAAAATATAAATACATGTACAAGGTAAAATTCGAACATTTTCTCACTGAATTGTATCTCAAAAGAATTCAGATCGATTTTATCAATTTCAAGTTCATCCTAACACCCATATTATAAAAATTCTAGACATTAACCAAACTCACCTTTGATGATTCATTATAATAATAGCTATTTTGTTTATTTTATCATGGTGAGAACCGAATTAGAAAATCTTTACTCGTTTTTGAGATAAAGATTATTTAAGTTAACCTAATTTTTTATGATTTTTTGAAATTAAGAATATTGTTTTAAAAAATCACGAAAAATCGAATTCTTAAGATATCTTAATGAACTATTCATGACTTATAAAGGAAAGTGTCTTGTGATGAAAGCGGGTTTTGAAAATATTTATTCGTTTTTGAGATATAAATCATTAAATTCAACGTGAACATTTATAGCTATCTCAAGTTAATTAAAAATCACCAAAAATCGAATTCATTCAAGATTTATAGAGGCAAATGTCTATTTTGTCATGGTGAGAACCAAATTAGAAAATCTTTATTCGTTTTTGAGATAAAGATTATTTAAGTTAACCTAATTTTTTATGATTCTTTTGAAATTAATAATAGTCTTGTTTTAAAAAATCACCAAAAATCGAATTCTTGAGATATTTTAATAAAACATTTAAAATTTACAGAGGTAAGTGCCTATTTTGTCATGGTGAGAACCAAATTAGAAAATCTGTATTCGTTTTTGAGATAAAGATTATTTAAGTTAACCTAATTTTTTATGATTTTTTGAAATTAATAATATTGATTTAAAAAATCACGAAAAATCGAATTCTTAAGATATCTTAATGAACTATTCATGACTTATAGAGGAAAGTGTCTTGTGATGAAAGCGGGTTTTGAAAATATTTATTCGTTTTTGAAATATAAATCATTAAATTCAACGTGAACATTTATAGCTATCTCAAGTTGATTAAAAATCACCAAAAATCGAATTCTTGAGATATTTTAATGAAACATTCAAAATTTATAGAGGCAAATGTCTATTTTGTCATGGTGAGAAACAAATTAGAAAATCTTTATTCGTTGTTGAGATAAAGATTATTTAAGTTAACCTAATTTTTTATGATTTTTTTGAAATTAATAATAGTCTTGTTTTAAAAAATCACCAAAAATCGAATTCTTGAGATATTTTAATGAAACTTTCAAAATTTATAGAAGCAAATGTCTATTTTGTCATGGTGAGAACCAAATTAGAAAATCTTTATTCGTTTTTGAGATAAAGATTATTTAAGTTGACCTGATTTTTTATGATTTTTTTGAAATTAATAATAGTCTTGTTTTAAAAAATCACCAAAAATCGAATTCTTGAGATATTTTAATGAAACATTCAAAATTTATAGAAGCAAATGTCTATTTTGTCATGGTGAGAACCAAATTAGAAAATCTTTATTCGTTTTTGAGATAAAGATTATTTAAGTTAACCTAATTTTTTATGATTTTTTTGAAATTAATAATAGTCTTGTTTTAAAAATCATCAAAAATCGAATTCTTGAGATATTTTAATAAAACATTTTATGCGGTAAGTGTCTATTTTGTCATGGTGAGAACCAAATTAGAAAATCTTTATTCGTTTTTGAGATAAAGATTATTTAAGTTGACCTGATTTTTTATGATTTTTGAATATTAATAATAAATATAATTTACCTAAACTGTTGAGCTTTCTAATAATTTTCGTTACTATTTAATTTTCTTTTGTTATTTTCATTATTATTAATTTCTTGTTTAGCGATTTTTTATTTTTGTTAAGAAATTATTTATTTATGTTATTTATTGTGGTTTATTACTGGATGCTTCGCTGGGCTTTCCAGTTTTCATCTCAAATATAATAAATAATTTTACGAATTGTTATTCAAAATTTTTACCACCACCTATCGACGAGAATAAACAAGTAATCGATTTTTTGACAAAACTGTCAAAAATCGTTCGATAACTATTATGTGCAATATCTGTCGATCAGTTCCTACCAGAAGACCAATAGGCGATATCGGCTCGATAAAAGATATTGATCCAATAACTGTCGCTCCGATATCTACTCAATACTATAACGTACGAGAAACCTTCCATCAGTATAACAGAATCTTGTCGTATAACCAGTCTTCATCACACATGAGCAATTTAATATATTTAAAAATTATTGCTAAGCAACAGCTTGCCAACGAACTACTTGTAAATGTTTTACCGTGTGGTTTGTTTATTTCAAAGATAGAATTTTACTCATGTTAGCTGACTAAAAAGATGGGCTAATAGGGGAGGATTTCTTGCGTAAATCTTAATGTCTCTGTTCGCTAAGGAAATTAACGCCATGAGCGGCAACAGTAACAAAAATTATTAAGTTTCATAAATTTGTAAACAATTAAATAATTTTAAATAGAGAACACGATTATTACTTCCAATTTCAAGGACAATTACATGATGCAATTTGTGTTATTTTGTTGTAAGTTTTACAACTGTGTACATGATGGTTCAAATTCGAAGTCCGAATAGACTATTTCGAAAACTAGAAGCGTTAGATAAAAAGTAGCATGACATGTACATAATCTCTTTTTGAAAGAAAAACTTAATGCTGAAAACCTGAAAATGCTATCGTCTTTTGCTTTTCCGCTAGATGCCAAAAGTGAAAATATCGTAAAACCAGTAATTATTTAGGTTATTGTTATTGGTAAAAATAATAAATAACTCAGACATTATATGGACACTTTTTTTACGGAGAATTTGATGGCGTAGTTGAAAAATTTTTTTTCGCTTTTATATTTTGAGATATTATGACAATTTTCATTTTTTTATATAGAAACATTCTTTGATTTTTAGCTTATTAAATTTGTTATTTTTTCTGATTCTAAAAATATAAGGTTCGGTAGATATATTTCTTATTGTTTCAGAATAAAGCTAAAAATAAGCTTTTTTTATAAAATTTTCAAATATCGCCATCAAGTGTTATTAAATGTCAATATTTTATTAATGCAAAAAATAGTAATTTAACACAAAAAATCTATAATTTTGTGGTGGTGGATTTGAGCATTTTTTTATAGCTGTTTTTGAGCACTATTTCAAAATCTTTTGGAAGTAATAATAAATAAAAAAATGAAATCAAACAACGCCGCCACTAAATGTCGTCGAAGAAACTAAATTTACAGTTTTCTTACGGCGTTGTTTAAATTATTTTTTAAAATTTTATTTTTTTTTTACTAACCATTTAATTTTCCAAAAAATATTGAGATAGTGGTCTAAAAAAGGCGAAAATTCACCACCTTTGGGGTGGATATAATTAGTTTTTATTGTTAAATTGCTATTTTTCGTTTATAAACTATTTACATTTAAAAAACACTAGATTGCGGTGCCTGAATATTTTATAATAAAGTTAATTTTTAGCTTTATTTTAAAACAATAAGATATAAAGCTATCAATCCCTATATTTTTGAAATCAAAAAAAATCACAAATTTAATAAGTCGTAAATCAGCGACTGTTTCCATTTAAAAAATCTAAAATTGTCATAATATCTCAAAATCTAAAAGCGAAAAAATTCTTCAACTATATCATCAAATTCTTCGTAAAAAGTGTCCATATAATGTGTTAATTATAATACTCTACCAATAATAATATCCAAGTTGATAGCAATTGCTGGTTTTATGATATTAATATATATATAGATAGCATTTTCAGGTTTTCAGTATTGAATTTTTTTTTTCTAAAAAGGAGATTAGGAGATTTATCTAACTCTTGTAGTTTTTGAGATAGCCTATTCGAACTTCGAATATGACCCACCCTGTACAAATCAGTAAAAATATTAACAATATTTGTTATCATCAGTATTTTTAATTACAATATAATATCCCGTTTTATATAGAATTTTAAAAGTTGAGTTTGTCTTTTAATGATGAAGACACCACATACTAAGTCTTTTTCTATAATGTAAACAGACTGAGTAACAAAAAATCTATTGTTCATTATCTATAAGAGGTCGTTGTTTTCTCTTTGTTATTAATTAACGTATTTTTTAAGGTGTTTTTGGTTTTGTATGAAAAACACACTTTGTATTGTTTGAAAACTTTTTTAAATTTATGTGATATATATCCTGGGAATGTGATGGCTCTGTAAGTAATGTCCTCTTCATTATTGGTGTTATTGAGTGTAGTGATGGTTTTTATGTGATTTTTGTGTTGTATCTTTTCCATTAGTTTTTGAATTGTATGTTTAGGATATCCATTTTGTTATGCTATCTGTTGTATGATTAGACATTCCTAAAAATAACTTAAATTTTCAGCCACAGCACACCATAAAAAACCGTAACCAACTAATCCATGAAATAAACAACATAAAATTACCAACCACATTTAAAAGCTGATCCTTCGATATAACAAACATATACACTAACATACCAATCAAAGAAACCTTACATATACTAGAAATTTTAATACAGAATAATCTAAATTACAAGAAAAACACAGAGAATTTGATTACATTATATAAACAATGTCTTAAACAAAACTTTTGTAAATTTAATAACAACATTTACAGCTATAAAGTTGGTTTACCAATGGGATCACCACTGAGTAGCTTTTTAGCAGTTATTTTTTGGAATCAAATTGAAAAAAACAAAATTATCAACAACATCAATCCGTATAACAATAACATTCTCTTTTGGAAGAGGTACGTAGACATCATAGTAATTATAGACGATGAATCCAAAATAAACGATTTATATGAATGCATATATAACGTACAAAAAAAATTAAAGATCACCATTGAAGTCGAAAACAATAAAACATTAAAACTCCTGGATTTAACCTTGCAAAGAACAATAGATAATGAAATAAAATTCTCTATATACCGCAAAACAACGCAAACAGGTAGTAATACCATATGAATCACACCACAATATATCCCAAAAAATAGCAGCATTTAGAGCCTATTTTCAAAAAGGTTTAAACTCCAATCTTACTGCACAAGATATCAAAAAGAAATGTCTAATCATACAAAAGATAGCAAAACAAAATGGATATCCTAAACATACAATTCAAAAACTAATGAAAAAGATACACCACAAAAACCGCATAAAAACCGTCACTACACTCAATAACACCAATAATTAAAGAGGACATTACTTACAGAGCTATCACATTCCCAGGATATATATATATATATATATCACATAAATTAAAGAAAGTTTTCAAACAATACAAAGTGTGTCTTTCATACAAAACCAAAAACACCTAAAAGAATACATTAATTAATAACAAAGACAAAACACATCTATTGAAGAAAAACGGTGTACACCAATTATAGTGCAATAATCAATGCATAATCCATCAAGTAAATAAAGGTATTGAAATGGAGCTACTAGAACAATATGAAATCGATCTCTCCGAAAAGCATCTTCCGAATCGATCGTCATGCCTCAATTACAAAAACAAAGTCTTCAACATAACTTTAAAAAAATTCCAACACTACATAAAAAATAAAAAAAGCATTCTCAACACTGATAATTTATTTATAACCACAAGAAAGCTTACGTTGTATGGGGAATAAAAGAATTCTCTCCTCAAGTATCACAGGATTATTTAGCCATTACACTTGTGAATTTCTTTTAATTAGGAACGATTAGGACCATCAGTTCTGGTGATGTGTCTGGTATTAAAACCAGGAGTTGTTATTAAAAAGTTTTTCTTGAGCCATGTTTCCTATATAATTATAATATCCAGGGGTAATCAAAGATAAAATTATATAAATCAGCCTTATTTCTTGCTAAACTAAAGGAATTCCATATATATTCCATTATATTTAAGTGTGAATCTGAGTTATCCATTAAATTGATGAGATTTACTATCTGAGAAATGTAATAAACTGTCATGTAAAGATGTAATAAACTCATTGTTAGCTCAATTTCACTGTCTTGATAAGTCTTTGTGTTTCTATCATACACTTACTGAATGTTATTTCTAATCTGGCTCTGTCTATTGAAGGAGGGTTTTCCCTCCTTAGTGGGTCCGATTTTTTTAATTATTGCTTCAGGCGTTCTTCCATCTTGAAATAAAAAGAGCTCCGGGGGTATAACTTCTTTACTTTTTGGAAAACCGCCAGGTGCCTGAGATTTGACTCTCTTGCATATAAAGTTTTTCTTAATTTGGGGGGTCCTTTTGTAATTTAGGAAAATGTATGTCATCATTTAGTCTATTTATAGTAAATTGCTTATCCAATGTATTGCTTACTGCCATCATGGAGCGGAAATGTTATATACAGATTGCCATAAGTTTTTTAATTTTAGTTTGTTTGAGGAATTCAGGACGAGATCTTTCAGCAAAAGATGTACCCATTTTTGTTGCTAAATGATTACTTTTACAAAAAATGCAGCTAGGGTTAGCTTTATTGGTACATTGTTTGAGATCATATTCATCTCCTCACCCTGGACATCTTATTTTTGATTTACAGATCTTCTTTGTATATAAATTTATTAACTATATAAATTTCAGTTTTTCTGACTTTTTGGTTTATTGAGGTATCCCTATATTCGAATTTAATTTGAGAGTCTGAGTCTCCGCTCAATTCTTAAACTACTTTCCTTCTAAATCTTCTAACTGAAAGAACTTCTCTTTCATTGTCCTCAATCAGATTTTATTTAATGTCCCCTTCGGAAAGGATATGTCTATGTTTCTAGCGATAGCTCTTCACTAGATTAAATGTGTAGGTATGTATGTCCTCCAGTTGTTAATAACGTCTAAATTGGTATCCTAGTTTCCGGGCATTTTTCATGCGATTTAAATAAACAAGAAATGTATGGATTTAAAGGGTGTAGCTACAATAAAACTTTATTAAATCAACTATATTTCTTATAATATATTATAACAGTATTTATTAAAGCATTTAGTATTTTTTGAGCGTGTGATATAATGTAAAACATTCAAATTTGTGTAGTGGAACCTGACAAAAATGACAAACATCTAGTTTCGCTCCTTTTTCCATGCGATCTGCAGACTTTGCATGGTTTTTGGGAATATCTTTTCTTCCCTGCTCCTACAATTTGTGTAAAGGTATGCTGCTTCATGTTTTCTGACAATCTACCTGCTGGATCCACACTTGGAGTTCTTCCGGTGGGTTGAATATTAATACCAGTTCTCTGAATCAGAATCATTTATTTGCTGCTCAGTAATCCAGATCCTTGCGACTTCTTTCAAAAAGGTATTGTAACTTACACGTTTGTTTCTGTTTAATTTCTTATAGGTTACTAGGGAATTGAAGAGAGCGCAATTAAATATAAACAAAACCGCTCTCTTCGTCCATTTTCTAGTTTTCCTCATAATACCGCAATATAAGAGGTACTAAACGGCCCTTCCATCTACACCTTTCATATGTTATAGTCGTTAATGAAATTTGGTTTAATAACATCTCTTCCATCTCTAGTTTTTTATCAACAACTATTATGCTGGCATCATGAATTGAGGATATCATACAAACCTCCCTCTTATCTTTCCATATTTGTAATAAGATATCCCTTTTTCGCCGGTATATAGTTTCATCTTTTTTAAAATTTTAGATAGAAGCTTTTCGGATAGAAATCGTTTTCTACAATGTTAAAATATAAGAGCTCCAAGAAAAGAGAAAGAAAATTACAAACAAACAAGTTTTAACCTCAACAAGAATCTCCGTCATATCGTTTTTCGTTCATACAGTTTTGTACTTTTCAATTTTAATAATCAATCACTGTAATGTTTTTAGTATATGTTTTTTAAGAGTGATATGTTCGTGCTTGTAATTTGACGTAAGTTTAACTTTTAATTATGATTTTGTAATTTGATTTGATTTATATTAAACTAAAAAATAAATTTGTACATTGTAGACGTCTTCTGAAGGCGGCCAGGAGGTCGAAATCGATTAAGACAAATAAATAAAAAATAAAACATTACCTGAGTATAAATTTATAAATTACACAACCTATAACCTTTATATTATCATTAAATAACTAAAACATAGTTTGATTTAACATGCTGATGGATACATATCCATCAATATAATTATAATACAACAATTATTGTTATTGTATCGAACGAGTAATATTGTGTCGGTTGAATTGAGTTATAATAAACTAATTTCTAGACCTCTATGTGTTTACTAATTAATTAAATAAAGTGGTACACAAAATAATGAACATGTTTGAAATATATTACATATTAATTGTAATATGACTATTTGTATGGCTGTGAAATTAATAGATGTTAAACTTGATAAATTTAATTTCAGTGAAAATATTTCAATTAAACGTAGTTCTCGTTGTTTTGAATGCAGATTATTACGGGAATCAAGCATGTGGCTAATGCTTAAATGTACTTTTTATGATGATAGCAGGTGAAGACAATTATTTTAAAAATCGCCAGTAATGAAATTCTGAAGATGTCTTAATAAAATATTCACTATTTATAGAGTACTTGTATAGAGTACAATTAAGGAGATAATAATTTTTTAAAACAACCCGAATTGTTGTGTAAATTTTACTTTTTCGTAAAAACTGTAAGCCGAATTTGGCATCAATCCTGAAAATCGTTAACCGATAGTGCTGAAATAGCAAATATAAAGTCACGGAAGAAAGGACACGTTGGCAAAAACCGAGAAATATTGAGACGGCGGTAATAAAGTTAGTACCATTACGTAATCGACGTACAATTCGTTTTTCGGCTTCTTATATCAACGTTCCAAAATCTACGGTTCATAATAGACTGAAATCAGAAGAAGCATTGCGATGCATACTGGGTTAAATCCCGATTCTAGTTGGACAAAAGTAAAAAATCATTGACAAAATTTAAGGGAATTTTTCTCAAGACTTTAGTAAATCTAATTTCATAGAAGAATTATTATTATAACGAATAATTGTGTAAAAAATTATATAATAATCCTTTATGCTATCTATTCGGCGAGATGATTGTTTATTTTTGTTTGTGTGTTAAACCAACCTTGATTGACGAAGGTAAGTTCAAACCAGTCAAATATAAGAGAGTGCAATTTAGTATCACTATAATTGAAAAATTCTTTACATTTCAACGCGTATCTTTTTTTCATTACATGGTATTGACTTCAAACTTTATGAATCTAATGATATATTCCAAGAAGGGGGGCCATAATGAACCATAATTTGACATATAACAAATTACTCAATTACACTTTGTTTTAATTCATTAGTTGTGATGAGACTTTTCATTTTCTCGTAATTTTTTGTTCAGAGTTGGAGGTGGTGCGATCTTTTGGGATGCTGATTACTAATCTGTGGTCAAAACTGTAATTTTTTCAAATACAATAATGTCTTGATAATCCGACTCGATTAAACCATTCGTATTAAGCGATATTGCGGATTACTAGAACCATTCTTTTTATTTCGGAAAACAAAATAAAACGCCTTTATATTGATATAAATGCATCTATATTCGTGATATTTGTAATAAAAATAATAAAACCAATGCATAATAATTAATAAAATAAATAAATTTAAAGCCCTATAAATTCTTTATAGAAAATTCGTCATTTTTGTTTGTATTGTTTTTGAATAATGACTTTTTAAATAAGCATCCTCACTTAGTTTTCTTAAAATTGAAAGATCTTGAGAAGATAAATCGTTTCCTTCGGCCCATTGTATATAAACACCTTAGGCGAAATATATACAGTGAGTCCCCGGATTGTGTCCCCGTAAGGTATAATTGATGATAAATTTTTGAATTCAAATTCCATATTCTTGCAATTAAAGTCTGGATGTCATAAAACGACATATAACCAAGTTTTACGTCATATATCCTCAAAGTACCAAAGTTAACGCAAGAAGTTTGTTAACCGTTGTAGGTAAAGTGCTCTCTCTGAGCAATGTTTAACGACTCTTATTAAGAGTTAAATTATAACGATATACAGAATTTTATTAATTTAGGATATAAAACAAAAAATGAATTATTTCTTGAAAATTTCTTGCTAATATTATATTTTACAATAAAAACAAATGATCAGTGTAGATAAAACTAACAATTATCATATGATAGTTTAGTTTTAGCCTATTGTCAAATATTAATTGATCATGTTTACTTTACAACATAAAATATTTATAGTGTAGTGTTATGGAATGAGGAGCAATAGTTAGCTTTGTAGTTAATTTAATTTCCTGAAGACAAGGTTTTGGCAATAAAGTGCCAAAACCGGTAAAAACCGAACTAAACGTTTTATTTCATTAACATACAAATTGCGATGATGAGAAAGAAATCTAAGGAAGAGAGATCAAAGGAAAAATTATACTTTACGGGGACACATTGTTCTCACTCCACTGAGGTTACTTGCGAACGAGACGCTACAACTTTCCAAAATAGATGATTTTGGTTATGTTAACATTTCAAAATCCAGCGCCTCGCACACAAGCGATCGCAGCGATTTGAGGTGAAATAGTTTCTTATATACCTTAGTAAATATATAAAGTGTTCTATAAGAAGATTTTATTCTCATTTTATTGAGGTTGCTTGCGGGCGAGGCGCTGCAATCTTTCAAAATGGACGATTTTTTGTAAACATTTCAAATCAGCAGCGCCTCGCCAGCAAGCGACCTATTCGATTTGAAGAAAAATTGTTCCTTGAATACCTTAGTAAATATATAAAGTCTCCTAAAGATGATTTCATTCCTACACCGACGAGGTCGCATGAGGACGAGACACTACAATCTCCCAAAAGAGATCTAGTGTTAACATTTAAAATCTAGCACTTCACCCGCAAAAGACCTCGGCGAAATGAGGCAAAATCGTTTTTTACATGTCTTAGTAAAGATTTAAAGAAGATTTCTAGAAGAAGATTTCCCACAAAATGTAATAAATTGATGCAAACTGACGCCTCGCCCGTAACCGACTTCGGATAAGTGGGCCAAAATCTTCCTTACATATCTTATGAAAGATATATACAAAGTCTTCTAAAAGAAGATTTCTTACAGAACGCCGAGGTCGCTTGCGGACGAGGCGCTATAATCCTCCATAATAGAAGATTTTGTATCGAATTATCAAATTGGACGCCTCGCCCGCAAGCACCCTCAGCGAAGTGGGACAAAATCGTTCCCCCAATATCTCACCAAAAACTTCACAATATTAACATCTTTACTATTAATTTTTTATTAATAGTCTTTGCCCATATTATTAGAAGTATCTAAAACTGTCACCATTTTCAAGAAAATATTGCGGAGGACATAGTAGGTTGCAATAACCTATCATTGGCCCTTGATTCATTGGCTGCAAAAATGATGTTGTATTTGGATGCATGTAAACAACTTTTAAAGCCATTGATATTTTAATTCATCCAGGTGTAGAGGATGTCTTGGAGTATCGTCCAAGAGAGGAAGAAGTTTTTGTGCCATTTCCAATAAACTGGTAATAATTATTGAGTTTAGTTTATGTTTTAAAGTTTCTGAAATATTTGCCCCCAGCAAATACGTTATTCTATCTCTTGCAATTTTAAAATCTACAGACCACTTGTTACCATGAATTAAAATTCGTGCTGGTAACTTCTTCCAAAGCCTTATCACATCAATAGTTGTCTTGTTCCACATATGTATGTCTGAAATTGCTTATGAAAAGCATCTACCGCTGTATATGCACTTGTTATATTTCCACTTGTAACTTCACCACCTAATTAATTTAAATTTCATAAATAAACCTTTGATTTCCAAAAATATTTCCTCACCTTCATGTTTAATTAAAATTATTAAAAATTGATTTTGCTTTTTCCGTTACATCAGCTTGAGTCAATCGAATAGGATTTTGATGTGCATCCTCCACCCACTACGTTAACAATTTTTCCATTTTTCCAAGATTTTACCTCTGCTATAACTTATATGTTACATTTACTGCAGATAGACTCTTCAGCAGAATGTTAAATTTTATCTATATTTCTCATGATTGTAATAACAGTTGATGGAGGTAAGATAAAATCCTGCAAATATTAGGAAGTATCTAGCCATTCTCCATTAGTCGAATTATTTCCATCTTTGTTTCAAAAGAAATAGATTGCCGTTCCTTTTTAACACAACCGAAATCGGTTTTGGGTAGGGAGAAAGACCGATCGAGACATTGAGAATTTTCACGTCTTCTAGATAATGTAATATTGCTTCTAGATGACTTAAAATGCTTTCACAACACTTAACAGTTTTTCTAGAATATTTGAACTGCTACCACAAGACTTGACACTGGTTTTAGATGACTTGATATTGCTTCCTGAGGACTTAAATTACTTCCCGAAGACTTAAAATGCTTCCTGAAGACTTGAAATGCTTACAGAAGACTTGAAATGTTTACAGAAGATTTGATACTACTTCTAGATAACTTGAAATGCATCCAGAAGACTTGAATTTTTAGCACAAGACTTGACAGCTTTTAGAAGACATTACATTGCTTCCAGAGCACTCAAAATACTTCCAGAAGACCTGAAATGCTTATAGAAGTCTTGATATTGCTTCTAGATGGCACGAAATCTATCCGGAAGACTTGAACTGCTTCCACAAGAATTGACACTGCTTCTAAAAGACTCGATATCGCCTCTGGAAGATTTGTTACTGCTTTTAGAAGACTTGAAATGCTTCCCAGAAAACTGGGAACTAATTCCATTCAGTCCTAGCAACTGCTGCGAGTATTTTTTTTTTTGAGAGAGTATGTGTTTTAATTTTTTTCGTGCCTTTCTAGATCCCATTTCAGTATTTTTCAGTACCCCTACCGGTGTCTATGTCGGCAATTATTTTTAAAAAATTATCAGAAGTGGTATTCTTATGATACCTTGAAGAAATGTTCACAACTTATTTATTGATTAAAACGATAATATGTTTTTATGTCGACTCGCACTGTTATGATTTTAGGAAGATAGTAAATTTTGACAAGTTTTAAAAAATCATTAGAAATGCAATTTAGTAAGGTAGGTACTTTTTCAAAACCATACTTGAAAATCTTTGTTCACTAATGAGATAATCCTTTTTTAAATCAATCCGAATTGTTAGGATTTTTTGAAGTAACAATTGATTACAATCATTTTTAAAAAATCACCAGAAATTGAATTCTTAAAGTATCTTGATGAAATATTCACAATTTATAAAGCATAGTATGTATTTTTCAATAAACAAACCCAAATGGTTATGCTTTTATGAAGATTATGAGAGATATTATGAAAACATATTGGTTATTAAATCATATTTAGATATTGTCAAAAAGCCTTATGAATACGTAATTATAAATTTATTGTACTAAGGTCCATTGCTACAATCTTTTAGTTAAATTTATCTTATAAATAAATCCATCCACTAGCCAATCAGAATGCGTAAACTAGCCATAGCCATAACATAAAAGAACCTAAATAATAATATTACTTGCAGTTTATCTTGCAGATAATATTTTCTTGCATTATCTTGTACTGCTGTCGTCTGCAGTTTATCTTGCAGTAAATATATGATACATATGAAACACTGAAGCTTTTACTACCTTCCTCACTTTTAATTTGTTGTTCCATAGTTGTTTATTTCATAGTTGTTCCATTGTTGTTTATGAAGAGAACTGCTTTATTTGCTGCAGCATAATACCAATTTTTAATTGTTGACTGGACAATGGAATTGTGTCCTCAGGTTCCTCTTCCTCATCTGATTACCCAAATATATTATGTTAATAAATTGCAAAGATTGGCAAAAATTAGGAAGGACTCAGTATTTTTTAATAGAAACACTCTTCAGTGCTTTAGAAACATCTTCTTTTTCTACATATAGAATGAAAGATCTTCATATTTTGTTCAGATTATAAGGGTGTTTACGAATTAGCAGAGACTTACTGTATGTACTTTTCACAAAAGAAAAATAAAAATTAACATTTCTTCTATTGTTTTAATGCAGGATTGTTTAAAGCATCTATGAAGTCTAGGTTTTAATGCTTTATGGTACACATCCCTCTTCTCTTAAAGCTCCTCTTTGTGCTTCTTCCTGTTAATGGATCATGTTTTACTGTATTTACAGCAAGATTATTAGCTTTTTGCATATCTGAGAAGTGATCCAAGCTTTTGAATTAACTGAATGCAAGGACAATGAAGCACTTACTTCATTGCCCTTGCTTTTTAAAGCAGCTGTTCGATATATTAAAATTGATATTGTAACAAAGTCTTGATATTGCTTGCATTAGCACCAAATAAAAATCTAAATGTATCCTAAGCTTTAAAACCAAAAGATATCTTCATTTTTTGAAACATGTCCATACTGGCGTTTGTTTTAAATAAAACCCTGTTCCATCAGCATTAAATACTTGTTTAGGTCGGTAACAAAACTTTCTTCCATTAACTTTAATATTTCACCAAGAAATTTTGAAGTTTGTTGATGATTGATTAACTGAAACCGGTTCATCCTACAATTTAAAATTATGGAGATTAAAATGAGTTTTGAATCTTTCGATCCATCACTTGCTTACTTTCAATGGTGTCATATTATCTTCAACGATGACTATAACGTCGTTAGCTCAATTCATATCACCGCAAATCAAAAACATGATTTCTTTAATAGTCATAATTTTGACAATTAAATTTATTTCCGCCTCAGATCTTTTTATAGCCATTTTAAGTACTGTTGTAAGATTAATTGCTTATGAAACTATATTATAAAAAATGAGGAGAAATACTAACCTGAATGGAATAGACACAAAAATATGCACTTAACCTAACACTAAACTCAAATATTGGAATCGATCATGAATGAATAATTCCTAGCTAAATATTTTTATCGTATCTATTATTTAAAAAAGGATTAGAATAATAAATAGAAGCATTAGAAACTGAAGAAACTAAAAGCATCGGTGTCTGATTGTCATTATAAGCACCTTTAATCTCAACTTTGTACGTTTTCAAGACACACACATCTCCCTTTGGTGTTCTGTTTCAGTCGACGAATCGTTAGAACTTTTGAAAAGTCTCTTTTCCTCGGTTGGATTACTGTCGACGGCGGATGATAGACGCCAAAAAGAATGATGGATGAACCTCTCGTTCGCTGTATCGGAAATGATCACACCCTCCCCTTTCCCACCATATCAACGAGGATACGCCGATTGTAGACTCTGTAAGGTTCTATCGCCCCATTTCCAAGCCACAATTCATAATTTGATCTTAACGGAGATAAGATTCAAAGGAAAATGAACGTAAACGGTTAAAGTAAGAAAAGGAGAGAGATGAATGAAGCAGATGGAAAAAGCCGCCCCCTTACGCGGTAAATTCGTTCGATTCACAAGCCGCCGTCACATTTCGAACGGAATATTAACGATCCGGACAAATTGACGTTTTCGCAGTTGGGGGGGCCTTCGCTTTTTGAGTGATATTCACGGCTTCGGTGAATGGGACCGAATAAATTTCAATTTAAAACTCAACCCTTGACACCTTTTCTTTTCGATTTATATACAAAATGTGTATACATATTTTTTTATGTGTTCACTTTCATATGAATTCCAGCACCCAAAAAAATTCAATGTACAATTTTGAAACTTCGGTAAAATAATGCATTAAAAAACGATAAAAGTTTCTGCCAAAAAGACTCAACTGTTATGTTTCCTGTACCCTTGTTATCTCCAACTTTCAATATTTTCTTCCCGTCAAACTGTCAAGTAGACGCCTTTTAATGCTCCCAATGCGATATTGTCGAAATTTTGCCCATATCAATGATTTTGATAGAGGTATTATTGGTATGAAAGAATCATTGTTTATTAATACTAATAATATATTTTGAGATACCAAGTGGTACAAACAATAGTAATAAAAATAAATAACATATAAAATGAAATAAAAATTATACTGATATTTTTCAAAAGGAACTGCATCGGTGTTAGCGCAATATTTTGCTGGGTTACATGATCACATATATCATTAAATAGAAATGGTACATAATACGAAAATGATCAATTAAATATTTGAAGTCTATGTCTGCGTCGGACATTAATATGGTATATATAAGTTCTGAATTTAACTTGATTGTACAAGTAGGTTAAATTTTCAAATTTTAATATTTATGATAGAGGTACACAATGTAATTTTCTGCGTTCAATTCATTTTCTATAATCAATAAACGCGGCCACCCTAAAGTATGTGAGATATGATCACCTCTACGTATTGCAAACATAAACCGTAAACATACATTTTGCAGTCTCTGGATACGAGCACTCTCAACCCGATCTAAGCAGGAATGATACAGCTGGTCACCATAATCAAAAATTAACAAGATAAGTGTGTCACATAACTGAAGCCTCAGTCATCGGTTTAAAAGATGCTTGCTGATATATAAGTCTTTAAGAGTATAATATGCATGCCTAAACAGTTTTTATATGTTCTTTAAATCGGAGGGAAGAATCCATTGTGGCACCCAAGCTGTACCAATAATTTGAATTCGATTATTCGAAACAAAAATTTCTAGTTCTTCCTGAGCACGGCCAGTTGCATTTCTACCCCCAACACAATAGCAGATGATTTTGCAGCAGTAATGTTAAGGCAGTGATTTTTAGCAAAACTAATGAGATTGTAAATCGCGGTTTACACGAATTTTGGCCGCCCGAATGTCACTCAATTCAAAACTACAATACAACTGTGTATCATTCGCGTACATATGAGGTTTGCCTAATTCCAATGAATTGCACAACTTTAGAATAAGTAAATTAAATAAAGAAGGGGGTCCAATTTTGATCCTTGGGGTACACAAGAACTAACAGGCTTCTCTTTAGATCTCTTGTTATTGTAAACCACTGCCTGGAATCTTCCCAACCAGTAAGAATTAAACAGTTGTATAGATCGTTTTGACAACCCAATAAAATGTAAAGTAGATAACAAGGTTTTATAGTGAAGTGTCGAAAACCTTACAAAAATCAAGTAATATTAACAAAGAAATGATATTTGAGTCACCATAACGTAGATGAGACAACCCTTTCAAAAACCTTCGATAAAGCCGGCAGAATGCTAATAGGGCGCATATCCGAAAACCGTTCATTGTTTTTTATATAAGATGCAAACAGGGAGATAATCATTAGCGTATCATCCACGCAAAGATTGACTGCTTAAGCAAAAAATTGCAAAAGAATAATAATGAGCAAAATATTACACAATTGTACTACATTGCACGAGTTTGCAACTGAAGATTAGGTAACAATAATACTTAAATGAGCGCATTGACAATCCAACTAGAGAGATATAGCTGAAGTTTTGATTATATGATTAAGGTCAAAGAACAAGCGAGTTCTGATGAACATTCGTATTAGACATGCTTAAATGATATGTTGTATTGTATAAGTGCTACAGCAACACTAGAACTACCACTACAACTACCATAAGGACTAATACTAGACCTAAACCTAGAAACTTTTGGGTGTTGCCGTATGTCTTTTGAATAAATGTTTGACGTTTCAGATGCCATGCTACAACCTTCTTCAGAAACGGGTTCGAAGTGAAACCACTTCGAACCGGTGTGGTCCAAAAATTTCTAGTTTTAGATCTAGTATTAGTCCTAGTGATAGTTCTAGTGTTAGTGCTGGTGTTAGTTCTAATTTTAGTTCAATGTAGTAATGTGCTGAGTGAATCGATGCGGTTCGCTGTGGATAACATTTCCATGTGAACGTTATATTTTGGCGTCGCCTCGGGCAGTCAAGACTTGAACTTACTTTAATAAATATTTTATTATCATCCGCACAGAGTCGGAATTTGAACATTTTTTACCAGAAGAAATGTCGTTTATATAAATTAAACATAGTGACATCCCTGAGCCACGCCAAATGAGCTGGGTTTGTAATTAAGGAGAAAACTACCTATCTTAATGCCTAACTGAACTAACTTCTGTACGACAGATAAGATATTATCCAGCGTAGATGCCAACAAGAATGTGAAAGGAGGACAGCTTTTTTATAAGAATACGATGGTCAGTCTTATCGAAGATTTTAAAGTAATCTGTCCCTGAAATGCTTCCAGAAGAGTTGAAATGCTTCCACATGATTTGAAATACTTATAGGAGAGTCTATATTGCTGTCTGAAGACTTAAAATACTTCCAGAAGACCTGAAATGCTTCCAGAAGACTTGATACCGCTTTTAGAAGACTTGATCTACCTACAAAGGACTTCATACTGCTTTTAGACTGCTTGATACTGCTTCTAAATGACCTGATACTACCTCCAAACCCCTTAAAATGCTTCCAGAACTCTGAAATGTTTTCAGTAGACTTGAAGTCCTTCCATAAGACTTGAAATGCTTCCAAAAGCTTTGAAATGCTTCCAGAATACTTGAACTTTTTCAAGGAGAGTTGACATTGCTGTCAGAAGACTTAATACTATTTCCAGAGGACCTGATATGCTTCTAAAAGACTTGATACCGCTTCTAGAAGACTTGCTATGCTTCCAAAGGACTTTATACTACTTCTAAATGACTTGATGCTGCTTCCAAAACACTTGAAATGCTCCCAGAAGCCCTGAAATGCTTCCAGAAGCCCTGAAATGTTTTCAAAGTCTTGAAATATTTCTATAAGACCTGAAATGCTTCTAAAAGCTTTCAAATGTTTCCAGAAGACTTGAACTGCTTTTAGAAGAGTTGATATTGCTGTCAGAAGCCTTGATACTATTTCCAGAGGACTTGAAATACTTCCTGAAAATTTGAAATGCTTTCAGAAGACTTGAAATGGTTCTAGGAGACATAATATTGCTACCAGAAGACTTGAAATGCTTCCAAAAGTCTTGATACTGCTTCTAAATAACTTGATACTGCTTCCAATAGACCTGAAATACTTCCGGAAGACTTGAAATGCTTCTAGAAGACTTGAAATACTTCTAAAAGACTTGAAATGCTTCCATAGGACTTGAAATGTTTCCGCAAGACTTGGAAAAAGAATGGAAAAAAAGAGACTTTGAAGAAGCTTTTAGGAATCTTGATGTTGCTTGCAAAATACTTGAAACGTTCTCGCTAGAATTTAAATGCTTCTAATATACTTAATATTCCTTCCAAAAGACTTGAAATATTTCCAAAAGAGTACCAATACAAAATTGTTAATGGTTTTATCTGTATTAGAGTTACCATGTTATCAATTTTAATGTATTATTGAGTATCTTAGTTATGTGAGAAAATAACGTGTCTAATACAACAAATTTTAGTTGTTTTTCTTAAAGGTGTGGTAAGCTTTAGACGTCCCCTTCCAAATTGTTTAGATGTAAATGGTGTCCAATTTCAATATGTTGTATTTTTTATATCTCGGCTTGTATTTTTCAAAGAGTTTATGTTTTTGTGTTCAGTAGCAAATCCAATGGCAATTGTCCCCTTTGCCCCGAGCAGACAAACTGTTTTACTTACTTTTTTATTAGTTTAGTAGCATATCTGACAGAATGTCATAATAGCATATCAAAATAGAGATTTGCCCCCAGGTATATTTTCTGGATACGCCACTGATACCGAAATACCAGCATTGTATTTTTGGTCCGACATTGCAATTATTGATTGGTTGTCACTAGGATAATAACCGCAGATTTACATTAGCCAATAGTTGTATACGAACATGAACTAATTTTGTTGGTTTCAAAATCATAAGTTTTTTCAATTCAACCCAACCCAACTCTTTGCAATAAGAGGATCTAAATCCGATTAGTAATTAAAACGCTTGTTTATACTTTTTTCTAATTAGGAACCAACAGGACAAAAAGATGACGTTATAAAATTGAAAAAGGCAACCATCTATTTTTAAATCGAAATTGATTAAGACAATACAAGACAGAGAGAGAACCAAAGGAAACAGAGACTTACGTATGGTATTTTTACAAATTAAACATCAGCAATTACTAATTATTAATTGCACTTAAAACTGCACCACGGTGTCAGCGAAACACTCATGAAAGAAGACAATATGAAGAGTCAATTAGAACCATGTTGAACTTATGGGGGATCACACATGAGTGAATCAGTATGGGGTTTGTTGGTAAATTCAATCAGATGGCAGTAAATTTCACTTAGACCTTGGGTGTCACTTCAACAATACCATGTTGGAGATAGAGGAAATATGGAACATACCCATGAAGAGTATCCTAGCATATACACCCTCCCTGCAAAACATTTTATGACGATCAAAATCAAATTTATGACCTGTTGACACATGATGCTCAACCAAACCAGCCCCCCTCTTATACACCAGGTTAGATTGGTGGAGTAGCATCTTCTAACCTAGTGGAAAAACTTTTCAATGGTTTGAAATTTCACATTGCAAACTTTAAAGAATAATCACTAAAAATTCTATCCATATTGTTGGTAAACCAACGAATGAAGGGGACCTTGAAAAACTTGGAAGGTGTTGGAGGATCCTCATCATCAGGGGAATGTGTCAAGGACCAATCAAATTGAGTGGACAATTCTGCTGACTATGAAACCTAAGATTCTTTTCTCTAAACTCACAGTCAGAAATACGAATGATCTTGTTTTTCATGCCCTTGACGGTGTTAACCTTGATGTAAATGGGATCGCAAAAAAAGAAGTTGATAAAACGATCTGAAAAGGTGTGCTTCCTATACCAATCTAAAAAGATGTGTTGATCAGTTTTCAGTCCAGAAAGGAACTGACACTGCACGTAGAGTAATATGTCATATGGTATAGTATAAATAATGTTATCGACATACTTGTAAATAAAGGGTAACCAAAGTAGGAGCTAAGAAATACTCCTTTCCAAGTTTCAATGCATGAGTATGGTCATCAAGATGAAATTGAGAGGACTACACATGGAGGTATCAATCTTCTGTTTATAAAATATGTTCTGGAAGGAGAATACATAAGAATTGAACAAAAACTCGATGGAATCAAGAAACAAATCTTGAGAAATATCCATGTGGGGATTTATCAGGTTTTTTCCATTATCAATTACAAGAGGATATTGTTAAAAAGGAACACAACATCTACCATACTTTTTCCATCAAATTTTTTACCTCTAAATGTAAGTTCGTTGTCGTTGGCTGATTTTGCTAATTATTTTCCCATATTTTACAGTGTACCCTGATGAAGATTATAATAAATAATCGAAAGCTTAGTTCTATTAAATTGGTTATTAATTCCTATCTCCTTCTTAATTGCATTCCCTAAGCTTTTAACCAATGTTGTAATCTCGCATCTCGTATGGAGCTTTAGAACATGGATACCATACTGCTTAATATTTAGCAAAGTTTGCATCCTGACGATTAGGATTTTAATGTTTGCCATGATTATTAGCTGACGCTAGGACAGCTGCTAGAACTAAATCATCCTCATTATTACTGTTTTCATCGTTATCTTCAGAGCTATCAAAATTTTGTTTACTTCTTCAAATTCTATAAATGCTTTAACCATAACCCAACCCATTATCAGTAATGGTTTTGGATAAATTTAAATTATATTTTGAGTGAATGTCAAATATTAATTTGACGACTTTGTTTGTTTGAGATCTTTTATATCTTCTCCATGAAACACGTTCTGCACACATTTTTGTTTGTGACTAGTAGCTCTTACTAGATAATAACTAAATATTCTTCGTTGTACGTACAAACTCAGCTATTTTTAAAGTTGCTATACTATTTTCTTTTGATTATTTAAATTTTTCCAAGATTTTGTTCCTGAAGATACGACAATATATACTTTTCGGAAATGTCGATAACTGTCGAGCTGCTTCAATCTTGAGCTTTATGAGTCATTTCTTACTATAGATATTTCAACTTCATATGAATCGGAGATTCCCACAACCATAGGTGTATTGGCTCATATACATAACACAATTAACGAAATTTTTATTTCAAATAAGTCGCATGGCTAATTATTATTTAAAACTAATAAAGTATTTTTAAAATTCTAGTCTAAAGTAATTGTTAATGGATGGTGTATTTCACATAAAAGTGAGTATATTATCATATGTTTTTAATCACGTAATGATAGTACAATAAATAGTATAAAAAAAATTTAACAAATATGCGATGCTTAAATGATTTACAACACACGATAAGTATACATTAAAAATGCATTTACCCATTGACCTCAAAATAACTAACCTAATTCATTACAATGTGAGCTTTTCCAGATCTCGTGACAAGAAGTTTTTACTTTCCGTGCTTTTAAGTATCGCGATTGTAGTTTGTAGTTTTAAAAAAGGAGAACATTGATTAAAGGGTCGTAAACGTTTAACAAGTAAAGTTAATTTTAAAACCACATCTAGATAACAATTTAAAATCTTAATTCGTACAATCAATTAACGTTAATTAAATTTCAATTAATTTAACCGGTTGTTTAATTACAAAAATGACTCGGATTTAAATGTTTTTAACGTTGATTTAGAAAGTTAGAAGTTAGGACGAGCTCGGAAACTATTTAATTGAATTTCAAATGTAAATTTTGTCACTGTACCATTTATTACATTCCTTTCCACTCTGCTATTAGTTGTGCCAACTTTCGAGAAAAAATCTCGCCAATATTGAATCAAACTTTTCGACGCGGCGCATAACTCATCGTTTGGACTTGGTTCAATTTATTTCAACTAAAAATAACGAAAATAATAACGAAGTAGTTAATTAATTACGCTTTCAATTTCTCGTTTATAAGCCAAAGCTCGACTTTGGATTGTGTATTATTTATAGCGACAATTTCCCTTTAAGCCGGGAACTTTGCGACGTAAACATCTCACGCGTTGTGGGAAAAAAGGGAGAGAAAACCGCCCCGGGGTCGGAACAAAAAACTCCTGCGATCGAACTTTGTGGAAAAGCCGCAATAGCGACCTCAATAACTCAAAACTTGGAATCCAGCTTAACCACTAACATAGAAAAGCGGAACATTTTTTGTGCGGAAATGTCTGTTCTGGAAAGTAACCAGGTGTTGTAACTTGGAATGATGACAACGAAATGAAACCGACTAAAATAAAACTGGGTTTTAGTAAAATGTGTTTAAATTTATTTCAACCTCGCTGTGAAAGAGAAAAAATTGCTGCAATTAAAAAAAATTATGGACCTTTTTGTTCTTTTTTAGTACCTTTTTTACTAGTGTTTTAATATAACATAAATAAGAGATGAAAAGATTACAATAATTTCAATCGAAATACAATTCGATTTCAAAATCGAATTTTTCAAGGTTTCTGAAAAAACAATATTGAGTGTGGTTTTACGAAAAGCCAGGAATCCGGTATCATTTTCAGTCGGGTATGCAATTATCCGGCATATCAATTTCAACATCATATACAGGTGGCCGATATCTTCTGGATCAGAAGTATATACGGATGTAGAATACATATATCTTAATGAAGCGTTCGTGATTTATAAAGGAGAATTTGTACTTTCCTCAGAATGACACCATACTTGAGTATCTCGCTTCCTTTTTGAGATATCAACTTATGAACTCAGCCTAAATTTATAGCATTTTATAAAATTAAAATTTCCTTAATGATTTTTGAAAAATTGTAAAAAATAAAACTCTTAAGATATCTTGATGAAAATTCGTTTCACTTTGCTCAGAATAAAGGGGTCTTGAGATATCAGGGTATGAACTTTACTTAAATTTGGAGTATTTCATAAAATTAAAAATTATCTTAATCATATATGAAAAAATCGAAAAAAGACGAATTCTTAAGATATCTGGATGAAATTTGTTAAAATTTACAAAGAAATGTAAATTTATACGCACAAAACCATACTTGAATATCTTAATTCTCTATTGAGATACTTTTAAGATAAATTTGAAACATTTCATAGAGATAAAAATCTTCTTAATCATTTTTAAAAAATCCTAAAAAATCAAATTTTTTGACGAAATTGTTCGTGATTTATAAAGGATAGTATGCACTTTGCTCAGAATAAAACCATGCTTGAGTATCTCGCTTCGTTTTTGAGACATCAAGTTATGAACTCAACCTAAATTTATAACATTTCATAAAATTAAAATTTCCTTAATGACTTTTTAAAAATCGCAAAAAGTCGAATTCTTGCGACATCTTGATGAAACTTTTCGTGATTTATAAAGAAAAGTATGCACTTTGCTCAGAATAAAACCGTGCTTGAGTAGCTTGCTTCATTCTTGAGATATCAATGTATGAAGTCAACCTAAATTTGTAACATTTTATGAAAATGAAAGATGATCTTTATCATATTTAAAAAATTGTAAAAACTCGAATTCTTAAGATATCTGGATGAAACTAATCGTGGTTTATAAAGGAAAGTATGTACTTTGCTAAGAATAAACCCATACTTGAGTATTTCGCTTTGTCCTTGAGATATCAGGTTATGAACTAAACCTAAACTTGTAGCATTTCATAAAATTAATAATTATCTTAATCTTTTTTGAAAAAATCGTAAAAGAACGAATTCTTAAGATATCTGGATGAAATTTATTATAATTTACAAAGAAATGTATATAATTTTATACGCGGAAAGCCTTACTTGAATATCTTAATTCGCTTTTGAGATACTTTTCAAATAAATTTGTAACATTTCATAGAAATAAAAATCACCTTTCAAAAATCGTAAAAAATAAAATTCTTAAGATATCTTGATGAATTTTTTCATGATTTATAAAGGAAAGTATGCACTTTGCTCAGAATAAAACCATGCTTGAGTATCTCGTTTCGCTTTTGAGATATCAGGGTATGAACTGAACCTAAATTTGAACATTTTGTAAAATTAAAGACTTTCTTGATCATATTTGAAAAAACAGTAAAAACTTGAATTCTTAAGATATCTTGATGAAATTTTTCGTGATTTATAAAGGAAAGTATGCACTTTGCTCAGAATAAAACCATGCTTGAGTATCTCGCTTCGCTTTTGAGATATCAGGGTATGAACTCAACCTAAATTTGAACATTTTATAAAATTAAAGATTTTCTAAATCATATTGGAAAAAATCGTAAAATATCGAATTCTTAAGATATCTTGACAAAATTTTTCGTGCTTTATAAAGGAAGGTATGCACTTTGCTTAGAATAAAACCATACTTGAGTATCTCGCTTTGTTCTTAAGATATCAGGGTATGAACTTAACCTAAATTTGGAGCATTTCATAAAATTAAAGATTTTCTTAATCATATTTGAAAAAATCGTAAAAAAATCGAATTCTTAAGATATCTTGATGAAACTGGTAGTGATTTATAAAGGATTGTATGCACTTTGTTCAGAATAAAGCTCTGCTTTAGTATCTCGCTTCGCTTTTGAGATATCAGGGTATGAACTCAACTTAAATTTGAACATTTTATAAAATTAAAGATTTTCTGAATCATATTTGAAAAAATCGTAAAATATCGAATTCTTCAGATATCTTGACGAAAATTTTCGTGCTTTATAAAGTAAGGTATGCACTTTGCTCAGAATAAAACCATGCTTTAGTATCTCGCTTTGTTCTTAAGATATCAAGGTATGAACTTAACCTAAATTTGGAGCATTTCATAAAATTAAAGATTTTCTTAATCATATTTGAAAAAATCGTAAAAAAATCGAATTCTTAAGATATCTTGATGAAACTGGTAGTGATTTATAAAGGATTGTATGCACTTTGTTCAGAATAAAGCCCTGCTTTAGTATCTCGCTTCGCTTTTGAGATATCAGGGTATGAACTCAACCTAAATTTGAACATTTTATAAAATTAAAGATTTTCTGAATCATATTTGAAAAAATCGTAAAATATCGAATTCTTCAGATATCTTGACGAAAATTTTCGTGCTTTATAAAGTAAGGTATGCACTTTGCTCAGAATAAAACCATGCTTTAGTATCTCGCTTTGTTCTTAAGATATCAAGGTATGAATTTAACCTAAATTTGGAGCATTTCATAAAATTAAAGATTTTCTTAATTATATTTGAAAAAATCGTTAAAAATCGAATTCTTAAGATATCTTGATGAAACTGGTAGTGGTTTATAAAGGATTGTATGCACTTTGTTCAGAATAAAACCATGCTTTAGTATCTCGCTTCGCTTTTGAGATATCAGGGTATGAACTCAACCTAAATTTGAACATTCTATAAAATTAAAGATTTTCTAAATCATATTTGAAAAAATCGTAAAATATCGAATTCTTAAGATATCTTGATGAAATTTTTCGTGCTTTATAAAGGAAGGTATGCACTTTGCTCAGAAGAAAACCATACTTGAGTATCTCGCTTTGTTCTTAAGATATCAGGGTATGAACTTAACCTAAATTTGGAGCATTTCATAAAATTAAAGATTTTCTTAATCATATTTGAAAAAAATCGTAAAAAAATCGAATTCTTAAGATATCTTGATGAAACTGGTAGTGGTTTATAAAGGATTGTATGTACTTGTATGTAGTATCTCGCTTCGCTTTTGAGATATCAGGGTATGAACTCAACCTAACTTTGAACATTTTATAAAATTAAAGTTTTTCTGAATCAAATTTTAAAAATTCGTAAAAAGTCGAATTCTTAAGATATCTTGATGAAACTAGTAGTGGTTTATAAAGGATTGTATGCACTTTGTTCAGAATAAAGCCATGCTTCAGTATCTCGCTTCACTTTTGAGATATCAGGGTATGAACTCAACCTAAATTTGAACATTTTATAAAATTAAAGATTTTCTGAATTATATTTGAAAGAATCGTAAAAAATCGAATTCTTAAGATATCTTGATGAAATCCTTTGTGATTTATAAACAAAAGTATGCACTTTGCTTAGAATAAAACCATGCGTATATCACTTCGATCTTAAGATATCAGGGTATAAACTCAACCTAAATTTGTAGCATGTCATAAAATTAAAAATTATCTTAATCATTTATGAAATGTATATAATTTTGTACGCACAAAACCATACATGAATATCTTAACTCGCTTTTGAGATATCTTTTAAGATAAATTTGTAACATTTCATAAAATTGAAATTTTCCTTAATCATTTTTCAAAAATTGTAAAAAATCATATTCTTAAGATATCTTCATTCATTCGTGATTTATAAAGGAAGGTATGCACTTTGCTCAGAATAAAACTACACTTGAGTATCTAACTTCGTTCTTGATATATTAAGATATGAACTCAACCTAAACTTGTAACATTTTATAAAATTAAAGATTATCTTAATCATTTTTGAAAAAATCATAAAATTACCTACTAATGACCTATGTATATATATGTATCGTTTTGGTATGGTATCGTTTTCACATGTTTATGTATAGGTCCAAATAAATATTGTTCTCTTTCTCTCTCCCAAACTTTGAAAACATCTTGATGAAATTTTTTTGTGTTTTATAAAGGGATGTATACATTTGCCTCAGAACAAGCCATACTTGAATAGCTCAATTAGTTTTTGAGATATATCATGTTTTCAACGTATACAGGGTGTATCTGCATAACTGCAAGAAACTTTAAGGGGTGGTTCTTTAGTGAAATTTATATTGTATTTTAACATGTCAACCATGGGTGCCAACCAAGCTAAACGTGTTTATGAAATAATTTTCGAAAAATCATAAAAAATCGATTTCTTCAGATATGTTGATGAAATTTTTTGTGATATATAAAGAATAGTATGTGCTTTCCCCAGAATAAAACTATCTCTGAATGTCTCGCTTTATTTTTGAGATACCATGTTTTGAACTCAACCCAAATTTGTAGTATTTCATAAAATCGAATTCGTAAAATATCTTGATAAAAATTATTACAAATTACTAGAAAAAGCATTACTTTCATGCACACAAAACCACACATAAATATCTTAAATCGTTTTTGAGATATCATGTTTTCAACTCGTCCCAAAATTTGTAGTATTTCAAAATCTAATTCTTAAGGTATCTTTGATTTATAAAGGAATGTATGTATTTTTCTCTGAATAAACCTTTACTTGAATAACTTGCTTCATTTTTGAAATATCAAGTATTGAATTCAATCAAAAATTGGAATATTCCATAAAATTAAAAATTTTCTCATTAATTTTTCCAAAAATCGTAAAGAAAAATATCCGATAAAATCGAATATTGAAGATATCTCTTCAATTTTTTAACAATTTTTGATTAACTGAAATGTTTTAATTTTGTGAAAACCAAAATGTTCCATAAAGTAATATCTTTATATACTTAGCCCAATGCTTTCCAAATAACGTAGTTATAGCTAGTCAAAAATTATTAATACATTTACTTCAAATTCTGGGGCAATTGTGACATCATTAAAAAGATACTTTATTCAAAGTATTACTTTTAACGCTTTCTTTATGAATTATTCAAAAACTGTATCACATTTACTCCACTAAAACTTATACCGTCAAAACCCTACTTGAATAATTAAATTTTCAAGTCGACTTAAATCCATAGCATTTCATGAAAATAACAATTTTCCCAAAATTTTTTGAAAATTCATAAAACATCGAATTTTTAAGATATTTCGATTTTTCTTGATTTATAAAGGATAGTATGTACTTTGCTCAGAATAAAACCGTACTTGAGTATCTCGCGTCATTCTTGAGATATCAAATTTTCAACTCAACCTAAATTTGCAGTATTCCAAAAATTTTAAATTTTCTCATTATTTTTTGCAAAAATTATAAAAAATCATGTTTTTAAGATATCTTGTAGAAGCTTGTTATAATTTACAAAGAAGAGTATGTACTTTTATACGCTTAAAACCATACTTGAATATATCAATTTGTTTTCGAGATACCATGTTTCCACCTAAATATGCACCATTTCATGAAAGCAACAATTTTCCTAATAACTTTTGAAAAATCGACAAAAATCGAATTCGTAAGATATTTTGATGAAATTTGTTGTGATTAATTAAGGAAAGTGTATACTTTCCTCATAAATATATTTGAATAACTCAATTTGTTTTTGAGATACCAAGTTTTGAACTCAACCAAAAATTGTAATACTTCATAAAATTAAAAATATTCTGAACCATTTAAAAAAATCGTAAGAAATCGAATTTTTAAAAATCTTGATGAAATTTGCAAAGAAAAGTATGCGCTTTCATACGCACAAAACCGTACGTGACTATCTCAATTCGTTTTTGAGATATCGTGTTTTGAACTCGACCTAAATATGATATGTATTTCATAAAATTAACAATTTTCCTAAAAATCGTCAAATTCCTAAGATATCTTAGGAATAAAATTTTCTTAATCATTTTTGAAGAACACATACTTGAGTACGTCATGATGATATCTTTGGTGATTCACAAAGTAAAGTATGTATTTTTATACGCAGACAACCATACATAAATATTTCCATTAGTTTTTAAGATATCTTTTGAGATAAACTTGTAACATTTCATAAAATAACAATTTCAATAATCATTTTTAAAAAATTGTAAAAAATCGAATTCTTAAGATATCTTGATGAAATTTTTCGTGATTTATAAGGAAATATGTACACTTTCATCAAAATAAAAGCATACATGAGTATGTCGCTTCCTTTTTGAGATATCAACATTTGAACTCAATCTAAATTTGTAGCATTTTATAAAATTAAAATGTTCTTAATCATTTTTGAAAAAATCGTATAAATTCAAATTCTTTAGTTATTTGGATGAAATTTGCTATAATTTACAAAGAAAATTATGTACTTTTATACGCGCACAGATAAATTAAACGTTTCACAAAATTAAAAATCTTCTAAATCATTTTGAAATCATTTGAATAAAATGAGGTTTTAGATTTTTTTAAGATCTGGATGAAATTATTGATTCTTATAATTTACGAAGAAAAGTATGTACTTTTGTATGCACAAAACCACACTTAAATATATGGATCTGTTTTTAAAAATCGAATTTTTGAGATATCTTGATGAAAATTTTATGATTTATAAAAGAAAATATGTATTTTTTCACGAATAAAACCATACTTGAATATCATAATTTATTTTCGAGATATCAATTTTTGAATTCAACCTAAATTTGTAGCATTTCATAAAGTTAACAATTTCTTTAGTCATTTTTGAAAAATCATAGAAAATGGAAGAATAAATATAATTTCAAAAAGAAATGAACAAATCATCATTTTGCACCAACGTTTGTGATTAAAATTATTTAATTAAAATATTTGACTTTACCGCATAATGGAGGTAACTTCATTCATGTTAAAGCGTTTACTAAATACATATAATAGAGATCATGGGGGTTAAGTTGGATATTTGATTTGGCAATCGTGTAACTCTATAAATACTCTTATAAGGATTCTCCTTTCTTAGTAAACAATTTTAAGATAATTAGCTTGTTCATCAGATCACAATTTGCTCTTCCGTTAATGATTTTCGCAGTCGATACGCGTTAAATTTGAAAATAATACATTTAATTTATTGCCATTAAATTACGGATCGGATACGAAATTTATGATTGGCACTCATTTCGATGCACTCCCAATTAATTATTCAAATATTCCGTGACAGCTCATCAACCTGTAATTGCTTAATTAGAGCCGGCCGACGTGGTCCCAAATTGGACAATTGAATTATTGCCGTCGTATTACCGCGGTTTGATGCCGACATTGTGCTGAAATGCAAATGCTTACTTTGTGGCGTTACGTATCGCTGCTGTGTGTAATTGGAGCGTGGTCAAATCTAAATCTGCACAAGTTACGATTAGAGTCATTATCATATTGTCGCTTCGTGTCGGGGGGAATTGCAAAATAATGTGTTTTATTATTTTATTAGTTTAATAAACGAAGAGTAATAAAAGATTAAAGAAAAAAAGTTACTCTTGGAGGCGCCGGGCATCGATCCCGGTACCTCTCGCATGCTAAGCGAGCGCTCTACCATCTGAGCTACGCCCCCATACATTTATCATAAAGACCACTTTCAATTCCGATAGAAAATTAGTTTATTTTCACTTTAATTCATTCTATTAAGTATTCATTATAGATTCATAATCGCTATATAGTCTGTACCACGAGAAGTGAGAGTGACTTATCGCCTAAAAGTGTACAGAAGACGAAACACACGTCAACGCACAGACATAGTATTTGTAACGTATGCTCAAAATTTTTACGGAAATCGATGAGACAGTTTCACTTTTCTTAGTACAGACTACATCTATATATCACTGAGGAGTACCAAATTAAAAAAGAAACACCATAGACAGCGTCAACTTCCTACACAAAGAGTTGCCCCAATGCTTCAAGATATAAGACGTTTTGAAGAAATGAAACAAAAGCTGGAAAGTAAATTAATAGATGAAGAATAGTATTAGGTTCAATTATATAAAAAAACTGTTCAGACTGGACATTATTCTTGATTTTCTCCATTGACCCCTCCAAGACCAACTTCATCACTTGGAATATGAAGACAAAAATAACAACATCCAACAAAACACGCACTTTATATCAAGGATTTTTCTTTATTGAATAAGTATGAATATACACTATTCTCGTCAATAATATACAGTTTGCAAAATATTCAAACTAAAAAATCAAACTTACAATATGTAAAAATTTACATATTCTTCTTTACCAACATTTTTTGTGTATTGGAAAAGTTGTTGTCCGCAAGGTATTCCTCAATTGAATAGTACTCTTTTTCTAATAATATTCGTTTAACTTTCTGTCTGAACTTTATGGTATTCAAATTTTTTATTTTTGATGGTAATGCATTGTACAACTTAACCGATATATAGTTGAAAGTATTTTGGGATTCTTTGATTCTGTGATATGGTACTAACAGACTACTTTTATGGCGCGTGTTGTAGATATGAAGATCTTCATTCTTTGTCAATGTGTCTTTCTTCGTATGAACATTACCTAGGCAGGTAAGTATGAAACAACTTGGGATAGTTAGTATTTTTAAATTTTTAAAAACTGTTCGGAATCTTCCAACATGGTCTAGCCCAGACAAAGTTCGGATCACTTTCTTTTGCATTTTAAATATGTCATTCGTATTGTTTAACTCTCCCCAAATAGATATGCCATACGTTGTCATGCTGTGAAAGTAAGCGACGTAAGCGTTTTTTGTTTCATTTGTGGGTAAATTTTTACATACACTCAGCAGCAGAAGTCTGCGTACAAAAAACTTGTAATACTTTAATTGAAAAAATAAGAGTCATAATCTAATGTGATAAACTTGATTTTTTTTATTTTGTTTATTAACTACATATAATTCTATTAACAAAATATGCTTCAACAAAACAGAAACAGTAGTTACAGAAAAGAATCAAAACTAAAAATTCTACAAATAACGGGTATGCAATAATCTGCGTACAAGTCAGGACAGTATTTATAAAAAATTCATAAATGAGATCATTGTTTCTATATTAATATCAGGTCGGATAACCTTTACGTTTAATGACCTCCCTTAAACGTTTAGGCATGGAGTGCACTAATTTCTTCGTTTCGTCCGAACTGATTTTGGCTCATTCCTCAATCATAACATTTTTTAACGTTTCCTTCGACGTTATGTTGTGTTGCCGAATCCTGCGTTCCAGTAAATCCCAGAGGTGTTCGATGGGATTCAAGTCCGGCGATTGTGGAGGTGTTTTAAGTTGCTTTGGGGTATTGTATAGTAGCCAAAGCTTAGTGTTGTGGGCGCAATGTTTGGGGTCATTATCTTGTTGAAAAAAGTATTCGAGCCCCAAGCCCAAGTTTTCGATGCTAGGCTTCAAATTTTCTTTTAAAATGTCTATATACATTTTATGATCCATTGTCGATGTTATGAAAACCAACCTTCCCACACCTTTGGTGCACATACACCCCCCAACCATAACTCCACCACCTCCGTGTTTTACAGTCGCTTTCAAATTTTCGGGATTAAGGGCAGTATTAGGTTTTCTCCATACAAATTGTTTACTCTTAATGCCGAAAATGCAAAATTTGCTCTCATCTGTAAAGAGAACTTTCTCCCAGAATTCAATGGGCTTATCTAAGAGTTTTTTTTGCAAAGGCGATCCGCTTCTGACGATTGACCTCTGACACAAATGGCTTTTTTCGTGCAACGCGACTGTGATAGTTAGGTATGTTTTAACGTCCTTCTCACCGTATCGTTGCTGATAGTTTTATGAAATTCTTCTTGTACATTTTCTACTATTTTTTTGCCGTGAGCCTAGGTTCTTTTCTAACCTGCTGTACAATCTTTCGCTTCTCTCGGTTTGTTAAAAGGGGTGGTCTACCAAATCGCGGACGTGAGAGGTAATCTTCAGTGTCTTTATAATTATTAATTACTCTTTGAATGGAAGAGTGTGACCTGCCGACAGTTTCTCCTATTTTTCGAAAAGATTTTCCCTCTTTCCATAACTTTACAATAATTTTTCTCTCTCCCAATTCAATTTCCTTTCCTTTCGTGTCCATTCTAACTTTTAGCTTCTAAGCCTCTGCTAATATACATATCACCTTTATACAATATATTGAATTTGATAATTTTCTTTTTAAGTTTGTTACATGGTCCGACCACGTTAATGTTTCGGACAGCATAATGCCTAGAAAATTTATGTTTTGAATTTCAGTATCTTTGTCTCTTTTTGTAGAAAAAGTTAGTATTTTTGTTTTATCTGCATTTAATTTCATTTTGTTCATGTCAAACCATTTTTTTGCATCATCTAATGATATTTGCGTTTTATTTTTAAGTTGCTGTATATCATTTTCTTGGTTGATAACTGACGTGTCATCTGCATAGAGACAAATGGAAAGTGCCTTCACATTTTCTGGCAGATCGTTTATATATATCAAAAAAAGTACGGGTCCAAGTACAGAACCCTGAGGAGAACCTGCCCCAACAGATTTCAATTCAGAGTGTATTCCTTTCCAACTACTTGTTCTCTATAATCGAGGTAAGAGGCTAATAAATTGTATGCAGTAGCTTTGAAGCCGTATTTATGTAATTATTCTCTTAAAATTCTGTGGTTTACCATATCAAAAGCCTTGGTGAGATCACAAAAGGCTATTTGCGTAAATTTTTGTTGATCAAAACCATCTGCTATTTTTTGGATAACATTTAGTAACGCTGTTGTCGTTGATCTGCCTTGTATGTACCCATGCTGATATTTGGTTATAAAATCTTCTTCTTCTAAATACTCTATTATTCTTCTCTTTATGACAATTTCAAATATTTTTGACATCGCCGGCAATATTAATATAGGTTTGCCATAATCGTTTGGGTGCCCTGGTTTCTTAATTGGTATTACTTTCGCTCGTTTGAGTTCCAGTGGGAAAATACCTTCTATCAAACATTTGTTTAGAACTACTTTTAGTTGTTTACTAATTTGTTCTTCTATTTCTTTTAGCAGTTTTACTGAAAAGCCATAAATATCTGTTGTGTTGGTGGTTTTCATGTTTTTAATGATTTGTGTAACGTCACTGCTATCTATAGCTTCTATTGCATTTAAGAATTTGTTTGATTTTGATGTTACCAGATCCACTGCTTCCATTTGGCTTAACATACTGTTTTGTGTTAAAACGGTTGACTGTCCAATAGTAATAAAATGATTATTGAGAATATTTGCGTTCAGTGTGGTCTTAACTTCATTCTTAATGCATCTTTTTCCACTTCTTCCTTGTTATTTTCCAAGCTGCTTTTATTTTGTTTTGTATGTTATTTATATACTTTGCATAAGCTTTTTTCGCTAGGTCAACTTCATTTCTGTATTGTTGCTTAAAAGCTTTATACGTGTTTTTATGTACATTATCTCCTGTTACTTCTAAAGTCGTATATAACGCATCAAGTTGATTTTTTATTTTGGCTAATTTATCTGTTTCCCATTTTAAATTTAATTTCCCTACAGACGTTTTTACAGGTTGTTCTGGAAACGCCCTTTTAAAACATGTCGTGAGAATATCATGAAATTTTGTGTAAGTTGTTTGTGCGTTTTGACTTGTATTATGTATTTGTGACCAATCACTCTCTGCAAATAGACGTTTGAAAATGTCTATGTTTGTAGCGTTTATTCTTCTTCTTTGTGTTATTTTAATTTCTTGTTTTCCATATGTCAAAATACAAGAAGCTTTTTGTGCCAAATGATCACCTAAATAAAGATTGACAGTCTTCACAACGCTTTTCTGCAAGAATATATTGGCAAAAATATTGTCCACACATCTTTTACCCCCCACTCTTGAAGGTTCATCAAACATGGGATACAGACCATACTCTGACATAATACTTAGAAAATTTCCTTTTATTTTTGTTTTTTCATTTACACAAATATTGAAGTCTCCAAGTAATAATATATTTTTATTAGTTTGTGTATTTGTTGTATAATCTAAGATTTTTTGCAGCCTTTCAAAAAACTCATCGATATCACCATCCGATCCATCAAAAAAACGATTTATTTTTGTACCACAAGGCCATATATCAGATGATTTTACTGTTTCTAACTGTAGAAAGTTAAAACTGATTTTGAAAGATGAATACTCTTTTGGTTTTCTAGCTTTCAGTTTTTCACACTTAAAGTTTTTTCTGCCTTTTGAAGATAAATACTCTGATACATCCTTTTCTTCAGTTTCAACAGCTAAACCGCAAATATGTAAGTGAGCTAATCTGTCTATACCCTTGATCAATAGATTATTTTGAGCTGAACCATGAATTATATTTTTATTATTTCTTTTACCATAACTAACTGTCTAAAAATCTTCTTTCATACCTTCTGCGCCATCTGACTGCACTGTATTTAAGTTTATAGATAACTTCGCAAAACTTGTTTTCAATTTCGAAACTTCAGACAACAGTGTTCTGTTTTGTAATTCTAATTTGTTAATTTCGAGTTGAAAATTAGTTATTAGAGTTGCAGTAATGTTTTTTACAGCAGTTTGAATTTTTCTTTCTATTATTTTCTCTAATTCTGATAGATTACTCACATCAATTTTATTCAGAGCTTTTGTTGAGGTTAGGTCCTCTTCACAATGTTTGCATATCCATTCCTTTATTAATCCGTTTTCTTTCATCTTCGCGTATTCTTCAGTGGATACCTGAATACACAGTATATGAAAGTTTTCACAACATCCATATTTACAGTTCAAATAACCCTCGTTTCGCGTTATTGTTTTCTCACACGATCCACACGTTATCGCCATTACGATAAGAATTTAACGATTGAAAGTAGAACAACAGAAGGTAATAATTATAGAAATAACCACATTAACGTAGTTCAGACCTGAATATAACTCAATCCAACTCATCCCAACGGTTTTTAAATTTAAAAGACTCTCAATCTTGGGACACAAATTTAGCCTACCGTTTAGAAGCCAACTATTCAAGAAAAGAGCCTTGAAACTGTAGTCACAACTGAGCTATAATGAAAATCTGATAACAAAAAGATAATAATCTCATAACAGTTTTCTATTACGTGGTGACAAATCTTCCAATACAACATACGATAAATTACATCAGAAAGACATCTTATGAATAGTCACAATTATACTTTTAAAATATTAGAATTCTTCGGCGATAACAACATAAAGGTTTAAAAGAAAATTCACAGTTAAGGTTAACAATAAATCATAAAAAAATATCAGAGATATTTTGATTCGTTTGCACACCTTCAAAACTGACACATTCTACTCTCTTGAGATGAACCCTCTCATTTCAAGTCTCAAATGCCTCATTAAGCTACATATAGAAGAAAAAAGCATCATACCTATTATTACTAACTCTAATACGCAAACCAATAAGATAGCTAAAAACTCACTCGGATTCAATGTGATCCTAACGTATTTAGCGCCCCAGGATTGGGTTGGACGAACGAAAAGAGTGCATCCCTTTCTATACAAAATTTAAAAAAAGATTCTAGGTCTAGTGTTCGTTGTTTGAATGGAAGTAAAACTCAACCCAACTCTGTATATTTGAATTGAAATAAATACTAGACCTGGAACAAGAATCATTCGGATTTAGCCGTCTTGAGAGATGTACCCATATATTTCTAGTTCTAGATCTAGAGTTAGATCTAATGATATAATATTAAAAGTAACACTAGACTTAGAAGTGGAAAGATTTGGCTTCTAAAGATACATGGGGTTTGACGATACACGGCTAAACTCAACTCGACCTTGTATATTTGAACCAGAGCCGTTCTAAGATATTCAGCGGCCCAGGGCTGAATTGGACGAACGGAACTAATGCGCCCCTTTTCTCACAATATTTAATGCCAAAAAGAAAAGGCTCGCACTTTAGAGGGGACACTGGATACATGTATGATGGGACACCATGCATTTTTGAAATTGACTACTTCTTGAAATTACTAAAAATTATCTGCAGTTAGAAGTTTTTTACATTCAACGAGACATTCTACAAAGTATCAGGTATTATGGCGGTATCTTCGTCAACGACTACGAAACAGAACTTTTCTGTAATATCTCTTTTATTTTTACAGAAGATATAGTATTGAACACAAGATACGTGGACGATATTTTTACACAGCTTATTCTGTTTCTATTATGAAACAGAATGATGATAGCAAACAAACCGTTTATCGCCCTTGATTGGACTGAGTTGTGTTCTGTTGGATTGGGTTGTATTATTAATTATTGGATGAAATAAGGGATATGAATAGGTACATCTAGAGCCAGGAGAGAAGGACAGCATAGTGACAATAAAGAAAGAGCTAGCGGGTATGGGACAGATGTTGTGGTATAGGCTGTGTGGAGACAATTGCAAAACGTTAAAACATATATTGAGAAGATGTATCGATCTGAGCTAAGAAAGGAAGAAAGGTTTCTAAAGGGATTCGTGCAACCCGGTGGCCATATACATTGATAGCAATGAGGAGAGAGCGAACAGGTACTGAGCAGATGATGTGAATAGGTGGTGTCGGTTGTGTGGAGGGGATTGGAAAAACCAGAACATTTGTTAAGAGGATGTACCGAACATAAAGGAACAGGATTCAAATTCTAGAATAGGAGATTAAGTGGGATAAATTAGTTCCACTTAAGTCATGCCACTGCTTTGGGTTGGGTTGGTGTGGGCTAAATTGGATTCTGTTAGGTTGGGTTCTTTCAGTGCAGATCAGGAGTTAGCATAATTGCTAGTGATTAGATAGACATTTAGTTTGTGGCATTTAGTAGATCAACTTCGAAAATTTATGGTTGGCTGACATTGCGACAATCGCATGCAATTTAATATGTTGTTTAGACTTTGAGAGTACCAAATTTTCTAATCAGCCTAATCACATAGTATCTTAAGAGAGTCTGCAAGAAATCTGAATTATTTATAAATATGATACAGCACATATTGTGACAGTAGCATGCAATTCAGAATGTTGAGTAGATGTTGAGTAGACAAACTCACTCTTTTGATGTGAATCTAAGTTTATTTTGCTTAATTTTGACTGCTGTTTGCTGTTTGATTGACTTCGAAGACGTCGGCTTTCTCAAACTATACCTATATTTCGCTTTACGGCTTACAATGAGTTAATTGATCTTGCGGGGAATGAAATACTTCAGGCAGAAAATAAAATAGTTAGTATCATAATCCCACAATTAACTTTAGAAGAGTTATCCAATGTATTTACTCATTTTCAACAGTGAATCTTCTTCAAAATGATCACAAATAAAACTGCGTATTATCACACTTTTAAGCTGCTTTTAAGCTGAAAATGGAAAAGTATTTGTAGGTTGGTCTACTATCAACATAGACACTGGAAACGTGTTTTCGCTGGGTGAACAAGCACCCATACAAAATTTTAATAAGCGTATAGTATCCATAAGAATAGGCGTCAAATACGTGTGTTCTCAAACATAATCATACTGCTTCTAAAAGACTTTATCTACTTCCAGAAAACTTAATATTACAGCATCAAGACTTGATACTGTCTCTGGGCGACTTGAACTGCTTCTAGAAGACTTGATACTGCTTCTAGAAGATTTGAAATGCGTCCGGACTACTTGATGTTACCTCTGAAAGAGTTGAAATGCTTCCAGAAGATTTGATACTGTTTCTAGAAGACTTGATATTGGTTCCAAAAGACTTCAAATGCCTCCAGAAAACTTAAATTGCTTCTAGAAAAATTTTTAAATCCATTGGGAATACTTGAAATATTTTTAGAAGGCTTACAATGATTCCAGAAGGCTTAAAATGATTCCCATATTTATAAAAAGAGTACCCATACCAAATTATTAATAATTTTATCTGGAATGAAGTTATAATTTTCAAACATTTTTTTAAAATTTTAATATACTCTTCTTCCCGATTCAGTGTAAGCATCTGCTACGAATGTTTTTTTTTTTGGAAAGCACGCATTTTGAATATTTTCGTGAGGAATTCAGACCTGTTTTTGGAGAATCGTCATTCGTCGTTTAAGTTTATTCCTAATTCAATTTTTTCAGCATTTAGCACCCATACGTATTTTCAAAAAAGTAGCTAAACAGTTCATTCTAATCAAAATTAATTAGGAAGCATTTATTTTACTCATTTCTGAGCAACAAATTGATGAATACTTAAACATAGTTATTGCTATCAAAGAACTTCGAAAGTAGCAAACAAATTAGCATGAGGTTATTTATTTTAATTACAAAATTTTGTTTCACTCATTTCTCTGCAACAAATTGGACGTTGTCAAACCAGCAGATTAGCTAATAATAATAGTTTTCCTAACAACATATGTTCATCACGTCTTCGAAGTTGACCGTGATCACTTTTAAATGTACAAAAAAATTAAAGATATTGGTGATATCGATCTCCTTCAGGAAATCTGATATACTTATAAACATGATTCCCAAGCACACACACATTGCGACAATCACATATAATTTAAAATGTTGAAAATTTTGTTTGAGTCTATCTTGCTCTAAATAGATGACAGGAATAATCTCGGTACACTAAGAGACGTCGGCTGTCTCCAAGAAATCTGATTTGATTTGATACATTGTGATGATCATTTGCAATTTAGTATGTTGAGTAGTCTTTGAGAACATCAAATCTTTGTGAATCCAAGTAAATGATATCTTACGTCAGTTTGAGTCTACCTTGCATGAAATAGACAGCAAAATTAATCTCGCTCGACTTCGAAGACGTCGTCCGCCTCCAAGAAATCTGATTCATTTATAAATTTGATCCAGTACATATTTCGCCCACTAACTTAGTCAAATCATAATAAATTAGCTCTTTACATTCAGCATCTCAAAAAATATTCAATGCCCAATGATTAATTTTCAAAGAAGTTAGCCAAAAATTCGTCATCGTCGTTGTTGAATAAACTGGGTTTGATGGGACTAGTTTAAGAAAATTTTGTTGTATTCGCTTTTCTGCAACAAATTGAGCAATACCACATGTTAGCCAAAATTGTTACACTCCAAGAAGGTCGAAAATGAAGTAACAGACAAATTAGCATAAACATTTGGAATGTTGGGTAGACTTTGAGATTATCAAATCTTTGCAAATTCAAAGACGGTATATTACGAGAGTCTACGACTATCTTACTTGAGATAGACGGAACAAATAACTTCGGTCAAATTCGAAAACGTTGGCCACCTCTAAGAAGTATGATTAACTTGCAAATATGATCCAATACACACAATCGTGGTGCCTGAAGAAGCATTTTTCGCCACATAAAATTTCAATTAATCTTATGTAAATACTGATTTCTGATTTATTATTAGTTCAAAGTTGCTACCATTAACAATGTTGTCAATGTATTCGTCTGCATATCCGCGATCCATTGCTGAACTGTTTGCCCACTCCTGGTGTAGATGGTCAGCCTTTTGTCCGAGCTTAGATTGCTCTCTGAGGTATCGTTCCAATGCCAATATGCGGCTTGCTTAAAATAGTATGTGTGATGTAGTCTGCACGAGCTTCAAGGAGGGGATATTTACGAATAGACACATTCAGCATAATCTCCATCGCGATCGTACTGGACTGGTACAATCGGTACTTTTTTACTTTTCCAATTGATGTGTGATTTCCAAGTCAATCCTTTGTCCAAGATAGCACCTGCAGGATTATTGCAGATATTGGGTAATGTACCTCAGCTTCTTTTAATTTAGTGAAGAGAACAATCTCAGTCTTTTTAGGATTGGTGGAGAACATATCTTGATCGTCACACATCGTTCAACAAGCTTAAACTTAAATATCTGTATTAAAAGTCAAAGCAAAAGAGGCAACAGTGACAGAAGCATCCATGCTTCTGGTTGCATGAAAAGTGGATCTCATGAATTGAAAATGGAAAACTCAAAATAACAAAATCGCTTTGTGTAAAAAACGTTCCTGATAGCATGTTAAGTAAAACGACACCATTGAAATTTAAATGTAATTTGTAAAAATTAGGGGCAAGAAAGAAAACATGGGGGTGGACTAGACGAAAAATTTAAATCTCCTAGTACTCTTTTACGAGTCTGGGCGTGTGTAAACATTGGGAGGCGATCGATGCCGTGCGAAATCCTAAAAAGTATCCTTGGGCACTGAGCCAAGTAGGTGGATCCTTTTGGATAGGGTTACATCAGCGAAACGACGATCCCGTATGATTTGAATAGAAGGGGGATTCTACGAAAAATATTCAACTCTTGGTAAAGTTTGGAAGTAACGTGGGGATGTTCCTTCTAATAAGCATACATCAACAGAAATTACCATAACACCTTGTTTATCCATCTAACATCATACTTCCAAATTCGTTTAGATAATTAAAAATTTTAAATAAATTACATTGTTTTTGTTGATTGAATTAAGTAAAGTGAATTTCTCGATTTATTTTCTTGGTCTGCGACTGAAACAAAGGAAAGAAACCCGATTTAATTTAGCTACCTTTTGTTTTTACACCGTTTTCTCTGTATTAAGCGAAGAAATAAATCGTAATTGAAGTTTACCACGGTAAATTATCCCGAAAAAGACAATACCCAACCCAACCCAACCCACCTCTCAGTCGAGTCGACGTTCCCGAGGTAGAATCCAGCCAGAAATATTATTCCACTTTACCACTGTCTCGGGTCAAACCCGCTTTGAGGGATTTTATTTCTTCTCGGTGAATTTCGGAGCTGGAGAAATTAAAATGAGACGTCAACCCCCCGCATATTCCAACCAGAGAAAAAAGTAATCCGTTGGGAAATAAAAAAACGGATTTTGGTGTCTTAAAGAATTCTTTTTAGAGAAGTTACTGTCTCATAAAACTGTTTTGTGAGTTGGTTATAATTTGGATTCGATTTTGGAGGCAAAAAGAAGTCATTTTATAGTGACATTTTCAAGTAGAGTTTTGTTGATTGAAAGCTACATAATCTGCTTTATAAATTGTGAACATTTCATCAAAATATCTTGAGAATTCCATTTCTTTCATTTATATCTGGCAAAGTACCAAAATATTACTGCTACATAAGTATAACTAAAAAAATCGTGTGAGTTGAAAAGTATTTTTAGAAAAAGACAGTACAGTATCCTCCTCCTGTAGTTTCAAAGGTTAAATTTGTTGACTCGACTTCTAACCCGAGTTCAGAGACACTACTCTAACCCTCCTATGGAGTAAATTCAGCCAGACAGAAAAGTTCTTTGAAACTCTGAGGCCAATATGTACTTGGCGAAGGTGAGTAGTCCAACATCGGGTTGAAATCGGGTACTTCATAGAGCCCCCAGGCGCGGGTGCATCAGTAGCACAAGTTAAATTGTGTTTGCTCCGTCTGAAATCTGTAAAACTGTGTAACAAGACTTGTTAACAATTTTCTAGCGGCCGCGAAGGGGTGCCCCAACTTCTTTAATGACCTCCAAGTTGAAAGGGTTCGCTTTGAACCCATTTCCGCGAGGGAGACGGAGCAGTTTTAATTCAATTTATTGGGACGGGAATCGAGCCACTTAGAATTCGACGATAACCATTGGAAGTCTCTCACGAGAGATAACTCCCGACGATATCGAGTTGGCATTCTTGCGAAGTATAATTTTAAGTCATAACTTTCGAATTTCTTATTCGAAAAGTTTGTTATGGAATGTTAAAGTTGCGAGAACCGAAATGCAGTTAAGACGCTTAATATACGGTTATATTGAATATCGATCGATACAAAATGATATAAAAAAATAAGTACGCAATGAATGTGGTAGTCGCCGGTTATTGAAACTGGGCATATATCAAATGGGCATTAAGAGGATTTTGGAATTTGGCATCGTTCCAGATGAAGCCGGTTTCGACCGAAGTGCTCTGGCATTAAATTGTATATCATTAACGTTACCGTTCTGCATATTTCGTGTCCGAATGCAATAACTCTGCTACGTGTTTTATCTTCGCGATGCAAATTAGTTCTTTTTGCAGCCGAACAATTGCGCGCCGACAAATGAGCTTTATGCAGATTTGGATCCGAATAACAAACGAATGACAAAACGATTTCATGGGACAGTAATTTTTCTAAAAAAAATCTTTTGAGATAACGAAATCCGTTTTTTTATTTTCCAACGAATTAGATTTTTCATTGTCTGTGGAATATGCAGAAGGTAGAATACAGAAGGGCGAATAAAATATTTATGAATGCAACGGAAAAAGACCAATAGAAGAGCAACATTAAACAACTTTAATACGGATTTATTAACCAAAAATTATGAAAAAACTGATTACAAAAAGGTTATGGAAAGTTTTGAGCAGTATGAATGTACTCTATAAAGAATGTTGTACTTGAAAGATATCCCTTTAACAAACGGAACCAAGACGAAGGTAAGCAATTAGAGAGTTTTCTTGCTGATATTAGAAAATTATCTACACTTTGTGAATTTGATACTTTAAATGAGGAAACTCGAGTAATAGGAACTCGTGATATTAATACTGCAAAAATTATAAAATCTAGTTTAACCAATTACATGAAATTAACCAAGAAATGTAAATATATGAAAACAGTCAGAAATTTAAATATTATAGGTGTAAAAAGATGCATGGTGTGAGGTAATGTCTACTTCTTTGGGGGCAATTCAACTATAACATAACCTGTAATTGTTTATAACATACCGGATACATAGATAATATTTAACCAATACTGTATATCGTTTAATAAGTTGAGGAACTAGCACTGCTGTAATTCAGAAAGAATCTAATTGCAGGTTTAAGTATTTCTCTATGTCAGATATTATTCAATAGAAAAATAAGGACAAAAGTGCCAATTTAAACAAAATTATTGAAGTCAGAGATAAGAACAGATACATATTTTCAAATCGTAAATAACCAAAGATGCTATTATAACATATATTAAAATTCGCAGAGATTTCCAGAAAGGAGGGAATGCCCTATTTAGTATTAAAAGAAAAACATGGGAATCTCATAAGATTTTAAAATAAGCACAAACATCGAGGTCATAAGATTCTTTTAAAGAAGCATCGTTAATGCTAATTGAGATGATGATTGGTTAAAGAAGTGACTGAGATGGTAGAGTGTCCAATTTCCGTTATCAAAAGCGTTTTTAGGATTTAAGACTAATTTCTAAATCTCGGTACTTGGGGTAAAGGTTCCGAAATTCCCGAAATAGTCGCGAAATTAAAATACGTTTACAAACAACTTTTAAAAACGTAAATTGGGTTGTACACAAATGTACTATTGAGTTTATTCTTCCCAATTCTGTCCCAGTATCTGCTGCGAATAGTTTTTGAGGAACATATATTTTGAATCAAGATTTGCTACTGTTTGCAAAAGTTATAGAAAACTTGATATTGCTTGCAAATGTAGTCATTTGCAAGCAATAGAAATGCTTTCAGAAAGCTTTCAAAGCTTCCAGAGGACTTGATATTGTCTCCAATAGTCTTGAAATGCTACCAAAAAACTTGATACAACATATGGAAATGTTGACACGGCTTCCACAAGACTTGATACAGACTCTAAAGGACATGAAATGCTTCCAGAAGACTTGAAATGCATCGAAGATGACTTGATACTGCTTCTAGAAAACTTGATATTAGACAAAACAATTGAAATGCTTCCACAATACTTAATACTGTATCCAGAAAACATGAAATGTTTCTAAAAGATTTGATATCGCCTTTGAAAGGCATGAAGTGCTCCCAGAAGACTTGATACTGTTCCCAGAAGAGTTAAAATGCTTCCAGAAGACTTGATACTGATTCCACAAAAGTTAATATGCTTCCAGAACACTTGATATTACCTCTGGAATACTTGAAATGCTTCCAAACGAGCACCAAAACAAAATGATTAATGGTTTTATCCGGATTGAAGTTACCATTTTCAATTCATTTTTACTTTTAATGTAATTAATAAGTAATTTATTGTATCCCAAAGGTTACAATGTAACAACCAAATACAATATTATTCTACCCCATTTCAACGCTCCTACCTTTTTCTTCACTCCTCTCTCTCTTTCTCGCTGCACCACCTCCCTTATCCATCTCCTTGCCTCCGCTCTCTCCCCCAACACCCGCCTCTATTCCGCCTCCATCAGCAGATGGTGTAAAGAATTCCTTACATGTCTTTTGTATTTTAACAACAAGTACCCAGTCCTCAACTGGTAGTTTTTGAATTTTGCCAACAGTATTTAGTACTTTTGAAATTTTATCAATAATTTCGTGCTTTAATTGATAATTTTTGAATTTCTGACATGAAATTTTTGCGTTTTGCCAATAGAATTTTGATATTTGGAAACAAAATAATAGCAGTTGAGACAACTTTTAAGAGAACACTTTTGAGGTTATCTCAAGAATGATTAAATATTTTTAAATACGGTTTAGTTAATGAAAAAGCATGGTTTCGTCTATTAATGATTAAGGTTTCATGAAAATATCTTAAGAACTCGAGTTTTCAAGACTTTTAAAGATTATGTAAGAAATTGTTAATTAACTTATGTTAATTAATTAATACATTCATATTGACTTTCAAATTGATTATCTCAAGAATGAATAAAGATATTCAAACAATATCCTGTCTTTTGCAATAAAAGTATCTTTATCAGCAGTGTTTACAGTTGTATAAGCAGTTGTTTACAATTTTTGAACTTTTGATATGAAGATTTTGCATTTTGCTAACGGTATTTTGGCATCTTGGAAGCAAAATGAAATTTTATTAACAGTTAACTGCTTTTTACAGTAAAAGTATCTTCTACCAGTAGTGTTTACAGTTTAACAAGCAGTATCAAGTGTTTAATTGTAAATTTTTGGACTTTTTGGCATGAAGATTTTCGTTTTGCCGGCAGTATTTGGCATTTTGGAAGCAAAAGGAGATTTTATCAACAATTTCCTGCCTTTTACAATGAAAATGTTTTCTGTTAGTAGCTTTTGCATTTCTACAAGAAGTATCCAGTCCTTAATTTGACATTTTGCATCCAATATCTATTGTCTTTTTCTTCATTGCTACACTTAAATCTGACTACCATTTTCTTTCACTCCACATCTCCTTCCTTCATCAGATATTTTGCCTACTATAGTATATTTTTACCTACTTTCCTTCTCTTTACTGCCCTTCTCTCTTGCGTCTGTATATCCCTATGTCTGCCATTTACCTCCACCAACATTCCCTCCCTTCTTCTGTTGTTTATCTCTACCTCCGAACAACCCTGTTCTTTTATAATATTCGCGTCTCTCTCCCTTACCATATCTAATTCTTCTTTCCCTAACTTCCTACCAACACTCTTCCAGGATCTTGCAGTATAGCCTTCTAGCTATTCTCTCTCCATATTTAGTTGCTTTTTTGCACATCTTTACCCTCATTTCACATATCTTCACTTCAGCACTCACAATATATCATGGTCTCGCCAATCCAGAACCCACCTCCAGTACCTCTATACGTTCTCCAGAATATGTTATCTCTTCCATCCCCAAACCTCCACCCCATGCATTAATATACTCCTCACCTTTTTTCTCTTTCTGATGTCCCTTCCAAACACTCTCCCACCCCATCCACAAACCTGTCCCATCACGCTATTCGCCCGTTTGACCATGTGACTTCTTTCAAATCCTCAACCTTCCTACATCCATTCCTTCCTTCTTCTTCTCCCCCTCTGTAGAACTTAACAAGTAATGCCTTGACATGTGGTTCCGGGAAGAGAGGGCGGAGGGTTCTAGATGGTCAACATTTTCAACCTGTCACTATCTGGTTATATGATATTTCGATATATATATATCGGTGTCTGTTTACAGATTTCCTAATATAAAATAAAAAAAAGAGCTCCAACGTTATGCTATTCTTCATATTGAATGGTATGAAGTTGGACCAACCAAACCCAACTTAACCAAACCCAACGCAACCAACCTAATCCAACCCATAACATTCCTTATATTGAATGATATATATTCCTTATATTGGATGAAGTTGGAACTTACTCCAACTACTCAAATAAACCCAAATTATCTAACAACTCTTCTAATTTTTTTGGAAATATTCCGTTATTTTTTCATCTATAATGCGATTGGGTTGAGCTCCAACTTCATATCATTCAATATGAGGGATAGTATGAAGCTTTGCTTCTGTGGTTGAGTAGGGTTGAACTCCTTCAAATTATTAAGTATGAGGGATGGTGTAATGTTCAACCTAACAAAACAAAATCACGGAATATTTACAAAAATAAATATTTTATTTTTTCTTCTATAGTTGAGTTGTGTTAACCTTCAACTTCATGGCATCCCTCATATAATAAAAAATCAAATCCAAAATTCTTCTGTGGATATGTTGGGTTGGGTTGAGCTCTAACTTCATACCATTTACTATGAGGGATGGTAGGAAGTTGAAGCTCAACATAACCCAATCATAACATACCATACCCAAAATTTGGAATAATTTTTAGTTTTTGGAAATATCCCATAATTTTTCTTGCATATTTTAAATTTGATTTTTCTTCTGTAGTATTGTATGATATACAAAAAATCAGATCCAAAACAACAAATCTCCTTAGTTCACTTCAATATGAGAGCTTAGTAAATTGCTTAATTTCATTTAATATAATAATCATTAAAATGGTCATGGTTAAGTTAAATACATTTAATTCATGATTTTTATGTTATAACGAACCCATTTTCAGGTCCTTTGAGGGTTCGCTATATCCGGATTCCCTCTTCGAGCCTTTTACACACATTGCCCGCTTATAATAACATTTCATATGTTACCTAAACGTTTTAGGTATTCTGTAAATTACCTAGGTATTGTATAGAGTAGATGTAACTTTTTTCCCTTCTTTTTTAATCCGAGAAATCGGAATTAAAAAATCCGGTGACCGTATTTGAGGAACGGTATTTTGGGGCGGTATTTTTGAGGAGCGTACCAATTCCACGCGATTTTAAAATACCCGTTAAAGATTGCAACGAATTACATATACATATACTATCAGTACAAAATAGTACGGTATTTGAGGAACGATATTGTTTTGATTATTCTAATGGAACTTAACATCCAGTACGATTTTTAAAACACCCAATTCTGATCGTTACTAGTATACCCTACATATTTGTGGTGATGGTACTCCATTTGAGGAATGAAGAACGAAATGTTTTAATTCCGAACATTTATAATCTTTTTTAAATCTCTAATTATAATTAGGGGTAGAGAATATGAAGTTTTTTTCTAATTTGTTACGAAACCAGCTGTGTTTTTGCTTTTTTTTAAAAGAAAATACATCTTTATTATGTAACATATTTACATCAAAATGAACCCGACAATTTCCTATGAACAATTCATTTTATTCACACAGGTACATTACATTGGAACTATTGCAACTTATCCAAGATCACGGTATTTTGGAGCGGTATTTTAGAAGGCTATTTTTGTGTGGCGACCGTTCCCGGAGCGCGACACATTAGGAGCGTTATTCCCATCACTAAACATCACTAAAACAGAGTAGATATCATGACTTGAAACCAGTGATGGGTGACAGGAAAATACTTGGTGGGTAGGTACTTATAAATTCAGTATTTATTCGGGTATTTACCCCGGCCTAGAAAAAATACACAAACAGTGGATACTATTCACAAAGAAATAAAAATATCAGTTCGTGTAGTTAGTAAAGGAAAGTATAAATAAGTCAAAAGTTCTTAGGTCTAGTATTAGTTACACTACACTTTTAGTTCCAAAAAAAAATTACAACAATTTAGCCGAACCTCTCCTTGAGATGGAACGCAATCAAAAATTTGTCGTTGTCTTTCTTGTACATTTTTTCATTTTTTTTCCCTTCAAAATAAATACCCGGGTATTTAATAACACTGCTTGAAATTAAATTGAGGCTGTTTTTTTAATTCTTTGCAAACTATGACTATTTGCGTAAAATATTCGATTAAGAAAATCACCTTACACGATATCTTCAAATAATTAAATCACCGTCTCATCGTATTTTCATCGTATAAACACTCACAGTCTAAATTCATTTCAACCGACCCCGTTTTACAGCCCCTTTCAGTTTCGAAACGTGACGAAATACCCACCCTCTGTTCTTTTAATGCCTCAAAATTGAGGGGAGATGGGAAAATGGAAAACCTTAATAATTTTAACAAAAAGGTGTGCGTTCGTTTTATTACAACGATTTGCCTTTTGAAATTGTAATAAAAAAGGAGGGCCACAATGCTCGAATTTTAACTTAAAAATAAAACTTGGTTTCGTGCTTTTTTACTTTCCCTTTTTTTTATTATAATTTTTTAAACCCATTGTGTTCGCAAACAAAACAAACGTAAATTTAATTCCCAGCAAACAAGTCGTACCAAATTTGATTTCAAGCCAATTAATCATGACGAAAAATTTTTTTTGGGGTTGAAAAAGGTCGTGCTCGTCATCTCGCGGAAAACTTTTGATGTGCGAAACAATTTGGATGACAAACGATGGCGTCGCGACGCTCGCACAATGCGAGATCGCATAAATAATAAACCGATATACGGTCGGTTCTGGAGCCCATTTGTCAGCGTCCATTAGTGAAACGGTGGCGTCGCGACGTCTATAAATCTCTGGCTTTTTCGCGGAAGCTTCGAACGGAATCGAACGTTTTTTGAGCTTTCGCGCGATTAAATCGCACCCCGGACTAACCGTACTTATCCTCTGGGAAAACCAGCATTAAACCGGGAACTTGTTTTTACTTCACACACATATACACCTCCTACAAGTTGTCGCCACCACAGCCCGAGAAGATAATGGCCACGTTACAAATTTAATACATCTACCCCAGTTCGTGCGAAATTATTAATGCAGTTAAAGTGTTAAGCACACCCTGTGGGCCCACGACTTGTTTATTCATTCCCGAGGGACGCCATAGTTTCTATTGCTAGAGGTTAAACGCATTTATTATCAACATAAAAGAAAATCTTTCTCCAACAGATTTTTCTTACTCAACTTTAATAACCTCTTAATACACCTTAAAATATGTAACGACTCACTTTGGATTCAAAACAAGCTTTCCCCCTTTAAGAAATTTCCCCAACAAGAATTAACAAACCCCCGTCAGCGCATTCTGTAACTTAATTAAAATTTTCCAACAAGGCCCGCCTTTCGAAATGCCAAAAGAAATGACTCGGTTCGGCGAAGACGTGAATGAAAATATCCGTCTTTCGAATGAAGGTTATTTATATATTTTTAACAAAGGACCTCGTAGAGATGCACTTTATCTGACCGTCCAGCTGGAATAGACGAAACGTCTCGTAAAAGTTAATAAAACGTCGAATGCGAAAGGAAGAATCGACGACTTCGTGCGATTGTTACGAAAAAGCGTTACCCCGGCAGCAAAAATGCTGTGGTGCGCCAGCGAAATCGCTCGAATGTCGTTCGGAAAGAGACAAAAAAGGCTTCAGGCTTTTTGGAGAACGTTCAATATAATTGAATATTCTTGTAGGATTGATCACCAAACGAGATCTCTCTAACGTGACTTGATTCGTTTAAAGACGACCGGAATATTTTATTATTTAAAAGGATTATTTATCGATTTAGTCTCTATAAAAAAATTTCTAGATCTTTAGGAATCTTTAGGAAGCCTCATTGAGACTAGGGTAAATGCACCAGTTGTGGTAATTGCTCCTATTACAGTCACTACCAAGATGATTGTCGCATAGTTCCCTTAATATGTACAGTGTGTTAAATAAAATCATACCCTTTATCGCCAGTCGAGGGAAATAAAATTCACCGGATAATAGGAAAACAAATTAGAAGCAAAGAAAAAATATTGCTCTTTTTTTTCAAATTCCGATCGCTAAACCCAATAACATCATCATAGTTATCGATTTTTTGCGATCAAAATTTTCCATCTGAAATATTCCATAATAGGAAAATGTTACAAGATTTTCAGCAACTATTTTCAAACCTTTTTTTGCACATTGCTGCAAATTTTATCGATTTACGTACTTACAGCAGAAATAAATCAACATTTCATTTTATTATCAACACTTATAAAATAAATATTATTATAAATACTATTATATTACTGATATCCGTTCGTGAGATAATTTAAACAGCTTTGTTGTTGGAGTATAACAACAAAATAAGAAAAATAACAAACATTAAACAACAACACTAAACCTTAACCTACAGTTTGTTGTAAAGTGTTTGGAACAATTGTTAGCAGACTTTAACTAAGATCTTCAAATGTACGAATGACGCTCATATGCGTCCTCTGCTTATCTACCCAACCCAACCCAACTGAAAGTACGGTGCAAGTATTCGTGAAGGGCTGCTTCTTTGTATTTAGTGTAGTGGTTAGCTACTTTTGACAAACTTTCATTCTGCGATGCCGTAGAGCAGTTTCTTTTACCGACTCTAATAGCTCTACAGACGAAGAAATGGAAAGTTTTTTATCTGAATCCGATAGTGAAGATTACGGTCCAAGATCAAAAGAAGACACGTTGTCCGAGAATGAAGAATCAGCAGAAGAAAACGTGCAAGACGATACATGGCAGAATGAGTGTAACGACATTACAGAAATACCTTTCTTGAACGGAAGTAAATTGTTATTGAGACTAGAAAATGAAGAACCATACGATTATTTTCGCCTATTACTCGACGATAATATACTAAATCAAATTGTCGCTGAACCCAATCAGTATGCTGAAGATTATTTTTTGAATATAAATTTAACACCTAAAAGTGGAACACCCCACTGGAAACCTTTATCCAAGTAGGAGCTGTTGGTATTTATTGGTTTGACATTCCACATGGGGACCATCAAAATGAATCGAGTCCAAGATTATTGGAAAAAGCATTAGCTTTATAATTTATCGTGCTTTTCGAATTATATGGGCCGAGATCGGTATTTGTTAATAATACGTTGCTTGCATTTTGCCAGAAACCCAGAAATTGGTGAACCTGAACCACAGGACCGTCTTTATAAAATTAGACCACTTCTAACTTATTTCAACGAGAAAATAAACAATCTTTATTGTCCAGATAAAAACCTTTCACTGTCTATGGTGTTATGGAAGGGAAGACTTGAGAGAGTGGTTTGCCAGTATATTCAGAACAAAAGGCATAAATATGGCATCAAACTGTATATGCTTACAGAGCCGGATGGTTTGATACTAAAATTTACGGTACTCATAAGGTCGTTTTAGAGCTGCTGGAGAGTAAAGTTGGGCAAGGGCACTTGGTTTATATGGACAGTTTTTACAACTCCACTGAATTAGCATATTTATTACTCGAGCAAAGAACTTTTTGTACGGGTACCTTACGCGTGAATAGAAAAGGACTACCTACACAGGTAATTACAATAAAAAATAATAAAAGATAAAAGAGATATATATGTCAACGGCATTCCAAAATTATATGCAAAATGTTGCAAATAGAAGAGGCCAAGATAAATAAAATCCTTTGCCGACTGTAAAATATAATGAGTTTATGAGCGGCATTGATCGTCAAGATCAACTTATGTCCTACTACCCACCTCAACGTGAGACTGTATGGTGGTACAAGAAGCTGGGAGTACATATTTTACATCTTTTGTTTCAAAATTCTTACCTGCTATATAATAAACATAGTGGCAAGAAATTGTCACTATATGAATATCGGCAAAACATTGTAGAAAGGATACTTCCTGAGAAGAAAGTTTTACTTGGTACGAACAAAAGAACACAACATTTGCCGACCAAAGTTGACGCAGCGAACGAGAAAAGGAAAACTCAAAGAAAAAGATGCCGAATATGTGCCCAACAAAAAGGAAAAGGAAGGACACCATTTACTATTGTAAAGTATGTAAAGATATGTCGGCCCTATGTTTGGGAGAGTGCTTCAAAACTTACTATAAAAAATTATATATATCAAAAATATATCGTTGTTTTTATTATTTATCAATTTTATTTTTTTGTTCTGCAATCAATCAGTTGTACATAAATTAAGTTATAGTTACCCCAACTATATGTTTTTCAAAATATACAATATTTGGAACAGTAATAGCTGATGTTGTTAACAAGTTGGTACACATTAAGATTATATATGGTATGTGGAAGAGTACTAGCTCATGCTACCAGCAAGTTGGTAGACTCCAAAATAATGAGCTGGATTTTGAAGACACAACAGCTCATGCTGCCAATAAGTTGGATTAGGTTCAGACCTTAAATTGATGACATTAAATAATTAATTACTTTTTGATATATGCTCTTTTAAGAAAATTAATAAATATGTTTAATTGTATTATGTAAAATTACACTCAAAATATCATAACATTTAACCATATTTGGATAATTAAAAAAATGATCATCAATACAATAAATAATCATTAAATTGGCTTTGCATTGCGTTTTATTTCATGATAAAATCTCAATTTGTTTTTGAGATATGATTCTTTTAGAACAAGTACTAAATGTATATGATTGTATAACGGAGAGTTGTGCTCAAAAATCATTACTCCAAAATTTGGATGTTTGAAAAAATGATTTGGAATACACTAAATAATCATTAAATTAGCTTTGCATTGCATTTTATTTCATGATCATATCTCAAATAGTTTCTGAGATATCATTTTGTAAAATAGCTACTAAATATGTTTTATTGCATTTTGCAGAGTTGTACTCAAAAACACATATTTAACACATAATTAGGATATTTAAAGAAATGATTTTCAATATTTTATATAATCATTAATTTGGCCTTGCATTACATTTTGTTTCATGATCATATCTCAATTAGTTTCTGAGATATAATTTTTTAAAACAACTACTAAATATGTATTTAGTACATATTTCGTACAGTTGCACTCAAGAAATCATATCACCGAAATTTGAAGATATGAATAAATGATGTTCAATATATTAATCAATATAATAATCATTAAATTTGCTTTGTATTGCATTATGTTTCATAAAGATATTACTATTAATTTTTAAAATACTATTACTACCAACATGTTGGCAGTCTTTAATGTAATGTACAGTATATGGAACAATAATAGCTCATGTGGTCAGCAAGTTGGTATTCATTAAGATTATATATAGTCTGTGGAAAAGTACTAGTTCAAGCTGCCAGCAAGTTGGTAGACTCCAAACTAATGAGCAGGATTTTGAAGACATAGCTCATGCTGCCAATAAGTTGGATTGAGTTCAGACCTTAAATTGATGAGCGGGACTTTGCAGATATAATAGCTTATGTTGCTAATAAGTTGGCAACCTTTAAAATAATGTACAGTATTTGAAACAGTAATAGTTCATGCTACCAACAAGTTGGCAGACTTCAAATTGATGGCCAAGACTTTGGATACATAACAGTTCATGATGGCAGAACAAGTTAGCACACTTCAAATTAATGAGCAGGATTTTGAAGACACAGCAGCTCATGCTGCCAACAAGTTATCTCTAAAATAATATACAGTAATGTACAGTTTGGAACAGTACTACCACATGCTGGCAACCTGTTGACAGTTATTTTTTGTTTATCCGATACTTTATTCTAAATTTCGATTAAGAAGTGAAAAGTTGAAAAATCTCCAGAAATATGAAATGTCTCTGAAGTTTTCACCATTTTACCAGACATACAAAGAAATCATCCGATGTGGTGACTACGACAAAGCACTGAAGATGCCGAGTGAGATCTTGGCGAAACGTCTGCCCATCTTCTTGGAACGGATGATACCTCGGATCGTCTCGGACGTTCATCTTCTTGGTTGTTCCCTGTATCCATTTTGTGGAGAATAAGACAGATCCAGTCTATCAACAGGAGACTACGACAAAGCACTGAAGAGCACTACGAGTTACCATAAATACTAAATATTTGCTATAAATTGGCAAATACTTGCTGTTACTCTTCTACAGTTATATCATTGATTTCCTCTCGAATCTTCTAAATGCTAAAAGTTTTGAAATTTTAAGTTCTTTCTTTTCTTTTTGTAAACTTTATTTTTCATATTTTCAAACAAGTAAAAATCAAGCAGAGCAAGATCTGATGTCCTTGGTGGTCATAAATTTGTGATTCTATCCATAAAGTCATCTTATAAATACTGTTTATTTACTCCTACTTTCCTATTTTTCATATCGGAAACATCAGTAGTCAAAACATCATAAAAAAATTGAAAATCTAACAGAAATTCTCACTGAACGTTTTCGTTAATTTGTATTACGTGTTGACTTACTGCTTAATGCAACCGCTAGAAAGAATTTCGATAATTCTGTTCCGTAGAACTCTTTTGAAACTTACAGGCGTCAAAAAGCTGTTATATACATCTTGTTACTGATTTAAAAATATCGATGCTTGCACTATATATTGAGATAAACAACAAATATCATCAAGATCAAGTCGAGTACGACAATTGATAAACACGTTGTACATACAACAACTGGCAGCAGAGAACCTTACAAGTTTCTTATCCTTTCTATGTATATGACATCTTAATACTGTGCTTCTTTATACTTGATTAAATCATACTAAATTTAGGTTTAAATTCTTACGCGTCCACATGATGGTGCACTTTGTGTCATTTAAGTTAAGGAACAAGAGATAAGCATTATGCATGGATTTTACTTTTGCTTTAGGAGTAAATGTTGAATCATGCAGGATAACTATTCATGATTATCCTCTGGACAATAAAAGCATGGCCAGATGATGGACGAAAAAGAAAATAATAATGTTAAATAAACAAAGAAGAGACAAGAATATAGAACACTCGATAAAGGAAATTTTACAAAAATTCCCAAAACCCCAGAATGTTAAAAATGAAGATAGACCATATACATAATATGGTATAAGATATAAGATAGATATAAGATAGTAAAATACATCACAAAACAATATAATGAAAATGACGAGCAAACACAAAGAAAACTAAATTTCTTAAGTATTGGAGTATATGTGGTAGTTAAATAAGATAATAATTTTACCTTAATACCTAATGGCCACAACAGAAACATTTAAAGACCACAACTGATGGTCACAAGTGGCAAGAGTGCACATACTATAAATTTGATTTATTTGTTATTTGCCCAGTATTTGAATTGTATATTAGTCGTTCAAATAATAATAAGTCATCGTTGCCCCAGAAATGAATTTTCTTGTGTTATTTTTTGAGAAGATTCTATTTTCTTGTATTAAAGTCTGACTTCTTCATTTTCTTACCTAACATCAAATAAATGCCGAAATGATCAATTCCCTTTGTCATATTTTGTCAAAGCTTTGCTTTGTCTGTTGAATACTTGTTGATTTCTAATATCCTGTCTATAAATAACTATATGAAAAAAAAATAATTACTATAATTGTAACCTTCCTTAGAAAGAAAACTGATTTTTTAGGAGCGACGACATGTGCTTATATCCTGTATAAATGATTTCTTGATGCATGTTTTCAAATATTCTAGAAAATTTGATTTCCATTTTCTACCGTACAAATATTAAATACTAAAATAGTATTTATTATATCCCGAAAACGAATAAAGATGTAGGTATAAAACAAAAAGTAACTTAAAGCAAAATAAATTAGTATTTAATATACCGAATATTGTTGTTTCAATTTATCATATTTTAGAATTGAGTAATAAAAGGTTTCATAAACATGGATTTAAAATAAAACACAATATAATATTGAAAAACCACCCAATATAATATTGGGAGGAGTTGTGTCGTTGTGTTTTATTTTAAACTAGTAATAAGCCTCCATATTCAAAATAAGAAAAAATAAACATGGATGTTAGAGTAAATGCTGCAATAATATATATTTTAAAAATTAATAGAAATATCTTTATGAAACATAATGCTTTATATTGCAAATTTAATGATTATTATATTAATTAATGTATTGAACATATTATTTATTCATATCTTCAAATTTCGGTGATATGATTTCTTGAGTGCAACTGTACGAAATATGTACTAAATCCATATTTGGTAGTTGTTTTAAAAAATTATATCTCAGAAACTAATTGAGATATGATCATGAAACAAAATGTAATGCAAGGCCAAGTTAATGATTATATAAAATATTGAAAATCATTTCTTTAAATAACCTAATTTCAAGGTTATGTTTTTTTAAGTACAACTCTACAAAATGCAATCAAACATATTTAGTATGTTTGATGCAAAGCTGATTTCATGATTATTTAGTGTATTCGAAATCATTTCTTCAAACATCCAAATTTCGGAGTAATGATTTTTTGAGTATAACACTCCGTCATACAATTATATACATTTAGTACTTGCTCTAAAAGAATCATATCTCAAAAACAAATTGAGATTTTATCATGAAATAAAATGCAATGCAAAGCTGATTTCATGATTATTTAGTGTATTCGAAATCATTTCTTCAAACATCCAAATTTCGGAGTAATGATTTTTTGAGTATAACACTCCGTCATACAATCATATACATTTAGTACTTGTTCTAAAAGAATCATATCTCAAAAACAAATTGAGATTTTATCATGAAATAAAACGCAATGCAAAGCCGATTTAATGATTATTTATTGTATTGATGATCATTTTTTAAACTATTCAAATATCGAAGTTATGATATTTTGAGTGCAACTTTACATAATACCATTAACCGTATTTATTAATTTTCTTAAAAAAGCATATATAAAAAAGTAATTAATTATTTAATGCATTAAATATAATTTTTTCATATCTTCAAATTTCAGAATTATGATTTTTGTTAGTCCATCTCTGCATAATACAATCATACATATTTAGTAGTTCCTTTAAAAAATTATATCTTAAATTTCACAACAATATTTCAAATTTCAGAGTTAGGATTACTTGAATGTAATCATAAAATATTTACAATTTCACCCACATACTTAAAGTCTGAGTTAAATTTTAAGTATACTGTTTTAAAGCATTTTTCTATAAACGGTGAGCTTTACACAAAACTTGCGAAAAGTTCAGGTGTATAAACCACTCCAGTTAATTTTTTAAATTATTTCCCTTGAATTTAAATCTTGGAAATGGATGTTAATCTTGTTCGCAATCAGGAAAAGCAAAATATAATATTCAACGTTAATAAAAGAGCTTTCTGAAATGTTAAATAGAAACACCGTTATCAGCGGTTTTAGTACTCATACCGCGACATGCAGCAAAGCGTAAATTACATCAACTCAACCATTGTCTTCAGCATGAGTAGAAGGTAAAATAAATAAAAACGTAACTTAGAAATTCAAGTAAAACTATCAAGATTTACATTATAAATTATTATTAAATGTTTTAAAATCTAATTAAAAAGATGTGTTAATTTTTATTCGACCGAAGCTAAAAAACTCGCTTCAATTTAATCTATATTATATTCCGAATAACACAAACGATGATTCTTTTCGTTTATCGAAGGAATAATAATTTTCTTCGCTTGAATTCCCAAATTTCAGAACAATATTTTAAATTTCAGAGTTATTATTACTTGAATGTGATCATAAAATATTTACAATTTCACCGACATACTTAAAGTCCGAGTTAAATTTTAAGTATACTGTTTTAAAGCATTTTTCTATAAATGGTGAGCTTTACACAAAACTTGCGAAAAGTTAAGGTGTATAAACCACTCCAGTTAATTTTTTAAATTATTTCCATTTAATTTAAATCTTGGAAATGGATGTTAATCTTGTTCACAATCAGGAAAAGCAAAATATAATATTCAAAGTTATTAAAAAAGCTTTTTGAAATGTTAAGTAGAAACACCGTTATCAGCAGTTTTAGTACTCATACCGAGACTTGCAGCAAAGCGTAAATTACTTCAACTCAACCATTCGCTTCAGCATGAGTAGAAGGTAAAATAAATAAAAACGTAACTTTGAAATTCAAGTAAAACTATCAAGATTTTCATTATAAATTATTATTAAATGTTTTAAAATCTAATTAAAAAGATGTGTTAATTTTTATTCGACCGAAGCGAAAGAACTCGCTTCAATTTAATCTATATTATATTCCGAATAACACAAACGATGATTCTTTTCGTTTATCGAAGGAAAAATAATTTTTTTCGCTTGAATTCCCAAAAGCAATCTTCAACTAAAACGATATCAACTCTCTCACGTACATTTGCCATCTAAAAATAAACTACCTATATCAGATTTCAGTTCCATTACACAGTTTCCTTTCCACCCCCATTCTCTTGATAATATTTAATCCCTAACGAATCCAATCGATTTTAATTCCTAATTGCAAAAAAAGAAACAACCCTAAAGCGTACTAAGTGTGTACGAATTTTAAAACCCAACCCACGTAGTTTTCTCCACCACCTTACCTCCTTTCTTTTTATACCTTCTAATCAAGATTACCGGAACGGCGATCGTGATACAGAAACGGTCCGGAGTCTTTTGGCTTAACGCGATAAGAACTCGAAATGGGGTTTACGCCACGCGTATAATGTCGTAAGGAATTGCATTTTTCTCGTGGAAAGAGTGAGTTTTACGAAGAAGCTGTAAATATCGACACTTGTAAATCGAGCAGACCAGTAATGGCCGCAGCACGGACGTTTTATAGTCGAGATAAAAGTTTATCTACGCCGTCAGGTTGAATGCCGCAGACGATGGTTGGGTCGTAAAGAAAATAATGAATTCTTCCCTTTGGGAAAATCGAAACTCGAAATCGAAATCATAGGATTATATGATATATTTTAGGGGTGGATATCCGACAACTATCCGGTATTCGGTTATTTTTTTTTAATCCGGTCGAATTCCGGATAATTGCTGAACATCCGGGTTTGCTCGGATATTAAGACAGGTCCTTAAAGGTTTTTTTCCAGTGCGCGAAAAAGGTTCGTGTCGAATCGATATAAGATTTGACTTTGAATTTTTCAAAATGTAATGAAAATTTAATTTTTTTAACAAATTCACTAGTGAAAATGAACACCATTTAAAAGCTTATTATATTTTGCATTCGAGAGTCTAAATGTTATAATATAAAAAATCTAAATATAAAACATCGAATATAGAATAAAATAAGCAAAGTTTTGAGTGATGTTAATTTTGGCTATATCATAAATATTATCGCCTTAAAACTTTCTTATTAGAAATTTATTTGAAGATTATTATTTTTACGATAAATTTTTCAACTGATTTTAATAGCCGATTTTCTTTTAAAATTATTCTTTCTCTTCGATTTTCTACAATTTTTCAAAAATTAAGAAGGAAATTGTAAATTTTATAAAATGCCGCAAAACGTGATATTCTTGTATGCTTTTGTTCTGAAGAATGTGCATACTTTCCTTTATCACAAAAAAATTCCTTATGATATCTTAAGAATTCGATTTTTTGAGAAATGATTAAAACAATTTTTAAGTTTATAAAATGCTACAAAATTTAAGTTGAGTTCAAGACATACGCTTTTCTACGTATACTTTTCTTTGTCAATATTAGCAAATTTCAGCAAGATATCTTAAGAATTCGATTTTATACGATTTTTTCAAAACTGATCGAGAAAATTTTTAATTTTATAAAATGTCACAATTTTAGGTTGAGTTCAAAACTTGATATCTCAAAAACGAAGCTACATAGTCAAGTATGGTTTTCTTCTGAGGAAAGTGTGCATGTTTCTTTATAAATTATGGAAAATTTCATCAAAGTATCTTCAGAATTGGATGTTTTACGGTTTTTTGAAAAATGATTATGAAGATTATTATTTCATGAATATTATGAATTTATCTCAAACGATATCTCAGAAACGAACTGAGATATTCATGTATAGTTTTATGTGTACTAAAGTACAAACTTTTTTTTATAAATCACGACAATTTTCATCAAGATATCTTAAGAATTCGATTTTTCACGATTTTTTTAAAAATGATTATGGAGATTATTACTTCATGTATGTTATGGATTTATCTCAAATGATATCTCAAAAACGAACTGAGACATTTATGTATGGATTTGTGTGTACAAAACTGCATATTTCCCCTTGTAACTTACAAGTAATTTCATCAGGATATCTTAAGAATTCGAATTTTTACAATATTTTCAAAATTGATTAAGGATATTTTAATTCTATATTTTAAAATGCTACAAATTTAAGTTGGGTTCAAACGTTGATATCTCAAAAACGAAGCGACATATTTAAGTTTGCTTTTATTCTGAGGAAAGTGTACACTTTTCCTTATAAATCACGAAATTTCAAGATATCTTCAGAATTCGATTTTTTCAAAAATGATTAAAACAATTTTTAAGTTTATAAAATGCTACAAAATTTAGGTTGAGTTCAAGACTTGATATCTCATAAATGAATTGAGATATTCCAGTACGCTTTTCTACGTATACAAGTACATACTTTTCTTTGTCAATATTAGCAAATTTCAGCAAGATATCTTCAGAATTGGATTTTTTACGGTTTTTTGAAGAATGATTATGATGATTATTACTTCATGAATATTATGGATTTATCTCAAACGATATCTCAGAAACGAACTGAGATATTCATGTATAGTTTTATGTGTACTAAAGTACAAACTTTTCTTTATAAATCAAGACAATTTTCATCAAGATATCTTAAGAATTCGATTTTTCACGATTTTTTTAAAAATGATTATGGAGATTATTACTTCATGAATGTTATGGATTTATCTCAAATGATATCTCAAAAACGAACTGAGACATATATGTATGGATTTGTGTGTACAAAACTGCATATCTCCCCTTGTAACTTACAAGTAATTTCATCAGGATATCTTAAGAATTCGAATTTTTACGATATTTTCAAAATTGATTAAGGATATTTTAATTTTATATTTTAAAATGCTACAATTTAAGTTGAGTTCAAATGTTGATATCTCAAAAACGAAGCGACATATTCAAGTTTGCTTTTATTCTGAGGAAAGTGTACACTTTTCCTTATAAATCACGAAATTTCAAGATATCTTCAGAATTCGATTTTTTCAAAAATGATTAAAACAATTTTTAATTTTAGACTATATTTAGATTTTAATTTCAAGCCTTGATATCTCAAAAATGGATTGAGATATTCCAGTATGGGTTTCTACGCATAAAAGTACATACTTTTCTTTATCAATGATAACAAATTTCAGCAAGATATCTTAAGAATTCGATTTTTACGATTATTTCAAAAATGATTAAGAATATTTTTAAGTTTATAAAATGCTAGAAATTTAAGTTGAGTTCAAGACTTGATATTTAAAAAATGACTTGAGATATTCCAGTACGCTTTTCTACGTATAAAAGTACACAATGTTGTTTGTCAATGATAATAAATTTCAGCAAAATATCTTAAAAATTCGATTTTTTACGATTGTTTCAAAATGATTAAGAATGTTTTAAGTTTATAAAATGTTATAATTTTAGGTTGAGTTCAAGACTTGATATCTCAGAAATGACTTGAGATATTCCAGTACGCTTTACTACGTATAAAAGACCACACTTTTGTTTGTCAATGATAATAAATTTCAGCAAAATATCTTAAGAATTCGGTTTTTTACAATTGTTTCAAAAATGATTAAGAATGTTTTAAGTTTATAAAATGCTATAAATTTAGGTTGAGTTCAAGACTTGATATCTCAATAATCAATTGAGATATTCAAGGATGGGTTTCTGTGTGTAAAAGTATATGCTTTTCTTTGTAAGTTATGACATATATCAGGAAGATACTTTAAGAATTAATAATAATTAAGAGTATTATTAATTTTATAAAACGCTTTAAATTTAGGTTGAGTTCAAAACATGATATCTCAAAAACGAGGCGACACATTCAATTATGGTTTTATTCCGAGGAAAGTGTATATTTTTCTTTATAAATCGAGAAAAATTTCATGAATATATCTTAAGAATTAGATTTGTACGTTTTTTTTTCAAAAATTATTGATTAGATTATTATTTCATAAAATGATACTTTTTCAAATTTCAAAAGATATCTCAAAAATCAATTGAGATATTCTTATATGGTTTTATGTATGCAAAAGTACACACTTTTCTTTATAAATCACGATACTTTCAAGAATGATCGAGATTACTTTTAATTTTATAAAATGTTATAATTTTAGGTTGAGTTCAACACTTAATATCTCAAGAATGAAACTATATATTCAAGTATGGTTTTAAGTAGAGGAATGTGTGCACTTTTCTTTGTAAAATATGAGAAATTTCATCACAATATCTTCAGAATTCGATTTTTTAGGGTTTTTTCAAAAATGATTATGGAGATTATTAATTCATGAATGTTACAAATTTATCTCAAATGATATCTCAAAAATGAACTGAGATATTCATGTATGGTTTTATGTGCACAAAAGTACACACTTTTCTTTTTAAATCACGACAATTTTCATCAAGATATCTTAAGAATTCGATTTTTCACGATTTTTTCAAAAATAATATAAAAATTTTTAGTTTTACAAAATGTTACAATTTTAGGTTGAGTTCAAAACTTAATATTTCAAGAACGAAGCTATATATTCAAGTATGGTTTTATCCCGAGGAAAGTGTGCACTTTCCTTTATAAACTATGAAAATTTTCGTCAAAATATCTTCAAAATTCGATTTTTTACAATTTTTTCAAAAATGATTATGGAGATTATTACTTCATGAATGTTATGGATTTATCTCAAATTATATCTCAAAAATTAACTGAGATATTAATGTAGGGTTTTATGTGTACAAAAGTGCACACTTTTCTTTATAAATCACGATACTTTCAAGAATGATCGAGATTACTTTTAATTTTATAAAATGTCACAATATTAGGTTGAGATCAAAACTTGATAGCTCAAGAACTAAGCTACATATTCAAGTATGGTTTTATACTGAGGAAAGTGTGCACTTTTCTTTATAAATTATAAGACATTTCATAAAAATAACTTCCGAATTCGATTTTTTACGATTATTTCAAAAATGGTTATGGAGATTATTAGTTTGTGAATATTATGGATTTATCTCAAATGATATCTTAAAAACGAACTGAAATATTGATGTATGGTTTTGTGTGTACGAAAGTACACATTTTTCTTTATAAATCACAAAAATTTTCATTATCTTAAAAATTCGATTTTTCATGATTTTTTTTTTTTAATAATCGAGGGAACTTTTAACATTATAAAATATCATAATTTTAAGTTGAGTTCAAAACTTGATATCTCAAGAAGGGTTTTAAGCTGAGGAATGTGCACTTTTTTTATAAATTATGAAATATTTCAACAAGATATCTTAAGAATTCGATCTTTTACGATTTTTGCAATATGATTAAGGAAAAGGTAGGAAATTTCAATAAATCAGGATATGGTCGTACAACGATGAGTTTAAATTTTTATTTTACTTTTATGTGCTACAGTGATGAACACGTTTCAATCTCTTGGTCATCTTCGAACACAACATCAAGAATTTTTAAACAGACCGCATGGTAAAACTTGAAGAGAAATGTATGACTTATAATCTATAAAAGGAAGCTCAACTAGCTTCCTTAGGAACATTAATCAGAATCAGATTTTTCAGATTTATCATCATTTTTCGAGAATGATGAAAGAAAATTTTAATTTTATAAATTATTACAAATTTAGGTTGAGTTCAAAAGTTGATATCTCAATAATCAGTTGAGATATTCAAGGATGGGTTTCTGCGTGTAAAAGTATATGCTTTTCTTTGTAAATTATAATATATATCAGGAAGATACTTTAAGAATTCGATTTTTTGCAATTTTTCTAAAATAATTAAGAGTATTTTTAATTTTATAAAACGCTTTAAGTTTAGGTTGAGTTCAAAACATGATATCTCAAAAACGAGGCGACATATTCAAGTTTGGTTTTATTCCGAGAAAAGTGTATATTTTTCTTTATAAATAAAGAAAAAAAAATTTCATGAATATATCTTAAGAATTAGATTTGTACGTTTTTTTCAAAAATTATTGGTTAAATTATTATTTCATAAAATGATACTTTTTGAGATATCAAAAGATATCTCAAAAATGAATTGAGATATTCTTATATGGTTTTGTTGAGATTATTAATTCATTAATGTTATGGATTTATCTCAAATGATATCTCAAGAACGAACTGAGATATTCGTGTATGGTTTCTTTTGTATAAAAGTACACACTTTTCTTTATCAATTATAACAATTTTCATCAAGATATCTTAAAAATTCGATTTTACACGATTTTTTAAAAATGATTATGGAGATTATTACTTCATGAATGTTATGGATTTATCTTAAATGATATCTGAAAAACGAACTGAGATATTCATGTCACAATTTTAGGTTGAGTTCATAACTTGATATCTCAAGAACGAAGCTGCATATTCAAGTATGGTTTGAAACTGAGGAAAGTGTTCACTTACTTTTATAAATTATAACAAAAATTATCAAACTATTTTCAGAATTCGATTTTTTACAGTTTTTTCGAAAATGATTATGTAGATTATTATTTCATGAATATTATGGATTTATCTCAAATGATATCTCAAGAACGAACTGAGATATTCGTGTATGGTTTCTTTTGTATAAAAGTACACACTTTTCTTTATCAATTGAGAAAATTTTTAATTTTATGAAATGTCACAATTTTAGGTTGAGTTCAAAACTTGATACCTCAAGAACGAAGCTACATTTTCAAGTATGGTTTTATACTGATGAAAGTGTGCAGTTTTCTTTATATATTATGGAAAATTTCATCAAAATAGCTTCAAAATTCGATTTTTTACGATTGTTTCAAGACAGATTTTGGAGATTATTAAATGGTTTTCATGTATTGTTTTTGTGTACAAAAGTACATACCTTTCTTTGTATTTTACAAATAATTTCATCAAAATATCTTAAGAATTCGATTTTTTACGATTTTTTCAAAAATGATTAAGAAAATTTTAATTTTATAAAATGCTACAAATTTAGATTGAGTTCAAATGTTGAATCTCAAAAAGGAAGCGACATACTCAGGTATGCTTTTATTCTGATGAAAGTGTACATATTTTCTTATAAATCACGAAAAATTTCATCAAGATATCTTAAGAATTCGATTTTTTACAATTTTTTAAAAATGATTATTGAAATTGTTATTTTATGAAATGTTACAAGTTTATCTCAAAAGATATCTTAAAAACTAATGGAAATATTCATGTATGGTTGTCTGCGTATAAAAATACATACTTTACTTTGTGAATCACCAAAGATATCATCATGACGCACTCAAGTATGATTGTATGGAAAGTACATATTTTCCTTTATAAAACATGAAACATTTCATTATGTTATCTTAAGAATTTGATTTTTTATAAATTTTCAAAAATGATTAAAGAAATATTAATATTATGAAATGCTACTAACAAAGTTATCTCAAAAGATATCTCAAATCGAATTGAGAATTGATTTATTGTTTTGTTCTAAAAACAGTTCATACTTTCCATTATAAATTACGAAAAATTTCATCAAAATGTATTCTCCATCCGTATATGATATGGACCTATATATGATATAAAACTGATGTTGAAACTGACAGCTACACACAATGGCCGGATAGATAAGCCGGATATCCGTAATCCGGCTTTTCGTAAAGTCATTACCCGTCCCATCACTACTAGATGTATGTTAAATCATAACATTTTAATTAATAATATTTGATGTTTTTGATTTCGATTACTTACCTATCATTGTTCTCCTTGTACAGTTAACACGTACCATTCATCCGTTCTGCAACAGGGGCAGAAAGAGGGGGTTGGATTGAAAAGGGTCCTCAAACGTTCATCTCGTCTTTTTTGAGCACTTCGCCACCGTCGCAACACTGCATTTTTAATCAAACCGGTATTCGGAGGGAAACTTTAAACACTTCCGCATCACCGGAGCGTCATTCGAAAAGTTCCCTTTCGCGTTCTCTCCCCCGTGAGTTTGATCTCTTTTTGAGAAAGTCAATCAATTACTTTAATATGATTCTTATGATAATTTTATATAGATTTTTTAAGATATCCTATCAAGATAATGGTGTTTATTTGTGTTTACTTTTTGTGCTACTGGTGTATATTTCTTATTAATTTCGAACAATTATAATTATTATATACATATCATTATTAATTTAATTTAATTAATCGAAGTATTCTTTATGTTATACATAATATTTACGTGTCCTCGAGGGGTAAAGTTTAAGCTATGGGGGTTGACACGAAAAACGAGTGACACACGAAGAGGCAGTGGTGCCGAACACAATCGGGGGTTGGCTCTGGAGACGTGCCGGGGGGCCGCGCGACTCTCGACTGCGGGCTTAGGTCACATCGGGCACCAGGAGGTAGCGGTACCGCAGGCGGGGGTGTGCAAATCGATAGGACCAACTGCGCAGGACCTTTTCCCTTCCACAAGGACCTCGCGAGGTTCCATGCATCACTGCGGGACCGTGGCAGGAACTGTGGTTCCGATCGCGCCTCGTCGACTTCTTTTCATCCAACCACCTTCCTAAACTCAAATCAATGTCAAATCAAAAAAAGGAGAAATGAACAGAACTTATTTTTACCCCAACGAAAGAATTCCACAATTTCACTGATGTTATTAACAAACATGCTTATCACAGTTTTCGTGTGTATCCAAAAAGGGGTGAACTCGATAAATGCGTGTAAATGGAATGGATATGTGACACGCAAACAAAAACCTTGAATAATAAACATTGTGCCAGGTCAAAATTGATGTGGAAGTATTTTGAATGAATTTAATTTCCGTTATTAACGAATTCTTTAATCGTTTAACGCTTAAGCCGGAAGGATTGACGTGACCCAAAACGCGGACGCCATTACGAGAGGGGCTCATTATAAAGCCCGCACAATAAGTAATTACACTTTAACCCAATTACCTCGTCAAACTTGATGCGACGAGCTTAATTTAATAGACCATCGCCGTATACATACATAAATATTCATCGGTATTCAATGTTGCCACAGACCGCTTCGTCCTTTGCTTCCCTTTATCTACATCCAAATTCAATTTAATACTGTACGTATTATTATATTCAGTTCGATTTCAACTCACCTTGATTACATATTGTATAAGTTTATTCAAGAGTTATTTGGAGTAAGTTATTATGATTACCTTGAAAACGTTTTGTATAAATTCCTAAGAACACGAAATACTAACGAAAGTAAATGAGATATTTTTAAAAAGTCATACTTTAAGAACTAATTGAGCTATTATGAAATAAACAGCAATTTAAAGCAAAGATCCATAATTACAAAAATAAATGTTAGGGTAAAAATAAACATCTCAAAAAGTAATTGACATATTATCATGAAATAAAATGCAATGCAAAGCAAATTAAAATGATTATTTAATGTATGAAAATCATACTTTTAAATATCCGAATTGTGGAGATATGATTTTTAACGTGCAACTTTCCATAACACAATCATATACAGGTTGTTTCTAAATTCATGCGAAAGATTCCAGGTCACAACTAGGGTTGTACTATTCGGCCACTTTTTAGTCTGCGATTAGTTGGCGATTAATCGGATCATTAAATAATAAAACCGATTAGTCGGCGTTTATTATATTACTCAAAAAATATACCAACGAACAATAAAATAAGAATAATGTTATGTATTTATTTATAACACAATGAAAAATGATTAATTTTTGAATGTGGGTGTACTTTAGAGTACCCATACACGCAATTTCTTTCTCAGCTTTGCTCAGAAGATTAAAATTTTCTTTATAAAAATAACACTTTACCACAAATATCTGTATTACGAAAGAAAAACCGAATATACCGTGTTATATAACTATCGTGACCCACGTGAGTGCTGTAATTTTAGGTGCGTATCTCAATGTTTAGTGGCAGAATCGATATTTCTAAATTAGTAACTAGACTGGAACCAGATACTTGATCAATCGAATGTTATTGTTGTGATTTTTTAGTGCCTTCATGTTTCGAAATAGTTCTAGGAAACAGAATTATCGTTTAATACTATTAAATAATAGAAATTTTCGTCGCGTCCAATACCAATCCTGTGAATTTTGGGTACATAATTATTTAACACTCTGTACATCTCGACATCATACTTGTTACAATCAATGTTGAGCAAAGTGTCGGTACTTGTCGATGGTATCGATACCTACCTTAGTACCGATATTCGCTACCAGTAAAGTATCGGTATCGAAGTATCAAAAGTATCGAAGTATGAAAAGTATTGAAATATCGAAAGTGTCGAAGTATTGCAACTTGTTTTATATATACAGGAAATTGAGATTACAGTATATTTAAGATCGATATACATCTGTCCTAAAGTACTTCAAGAGTGCTAATATACTTTGAAGTTGACAGTCAATATGTGGTTATTCCTTATTATTTCAATACCTGTTACAATTAATAACTCGAAATTTTACGTATATTCTTGTTTTTTTGGGATGAGTACGATAATCAAGGAAAATTATTCAGAACATATTGAATCCATATGTTCTTAATAAGAGTTGAAGTGCGGAATTTATTTCTCTTTAATTTTGTCTTTATTATTTACATCACTTTAACTCCAAAATTAAAATCTACGAAGGAAAATATATAAAAAATGTGCTTATTATATACTTTATTTTATTATTAAAATATTATTTCCAATAATTCGGTACTTTCGATACTTTGAATGGTATCGCTACCACAAAGGTATTAATACTCTATATCTTATTTATGTTACCACCCAGCCCTAGTAGTTACTAAAGAGAAATGGAAAATTAATGGAAAAACAGCACATATTAACATGTCTGTGATTAACTAGTCATTGGATTAACATGGCTTCTTTCTGAGATGCAGCTGATAGGTTTAATATTACCTACAACCAGTAATTCAACGAACAATTTATTTTATAAGCAACCTATTAGACGAAGAAAAGAGAGACGTACTGAGACAATGAAAGGAGATGCAGAAAGACATTTTCGTACAAATTAATATCTTACAGTGATCAGATATGATCATTTCTCATCCTTCATTTTGTTTTTTATTTCTACTGTTCGAGCTGTGGCAAAATACTGTTCGAATAAACCAACTGTAAACAATTGAACTAAAATTAGAACTATCACTAGGACTAACACTAGATCTAAAACTAGAAACTTTCGGGTTTCGCCGTGCGTTTTTTGAAAAAATTTTTGACATTTCGGATGCCATGTTGCAACCTTCTTCAGAAACTGGTTCTAACTGACAAAATCGGGGATCGCAAAACAATATATAGGTCGAAAAACTAATTAATAATTAATTTATATTAATTACAAGCTAATTACTAACTAATTACTGCGTCGCGTCCGGTTTGGGAGTCGTGTTCGTCTTCACCACCATCTTCCATGTTCTGCTGAGTTCCCAGCCATCCTCTCTTGACGTTGTTTTTATGTCGGTGGATTTCTATGGCTTCTATTGTCAGCCGTTGATGATATTTATTATTCCTAGCCAGAACCTTTGTTTTGTCGAAGTTTATTCGGTGTCCCTCTGAATGGCAATGTTCCGCAACCGCCGACTATTGAATCTTCCTCAGCCTCACATCCCTCTCGTGTTCCTTGATACGGCATTCGATGTTTCGTCCGGTTTGGCCAACGTCAAACCAACGTTCGAAAGAAAACCCACACCAATAGGTACTTAGAGGCAACATCGCACCATCATCCCCAACAGAAGAGGTCCGTAATTCGCACTTTGTTTCAGAGAGCAGCAAGAATATGTAAAGGAGATAACCTAAAGAAGGAAGAACGGTTTCTACGGAACGTACTTCAGAAAGATGGATATAGTATAAAGGACATCAACCGAGCCACCAAGCAGCGGAAGCAGGGAAAAGAAGCTGCAGCAAGTACAGAACCAACTGGTTTCATCTGTCTTCCTTACGTTTCCGGTGTAACGGAACGAATTACAAGACACCTCAAGAAAAACGACATCGTGGTACGATATGGAACGGTCACCATAATTCGGAATACACTCCCGGTAGCCAAGGACAAGCTACCTCTATTAAAAGGAGCGGGTGTCTATCGGCTGTCATGCAGTTGTGGGAAGTTTTACGTTTGCCAAAACGGACGAAACATCGAATGCCGTATCAAGGAACACGAGAGGGATGTGAGGCTGAGGAAGATTCAACAGTCGGCGGTTGCGGAACATTGCCATTTAGAGGGACACCGAATAAACTTCGACAAAACAAAGGTTCTGGCTAGGAATAATAAATATCATCAACGGCTGACAAGAGAAGCCATAGAAATCCACCGACATAAAAACAACGTCAACAGAGAGGATGGCTGGGAACTCAGCAGAACATGGAAGATGGTTGTGAAGACGAACACGACTCCCAAACCGGACGCGACGCAGTAATTAGTTAGTAATTAGCTTGTAATTAATATAAATTAATTATTAATTAGTTTTTCGACCTATATATTGTTTTACGATCCCCGATTTTGTCAGTTAGAACCAGTTTCTGAAGAAGGTTGCAACATGGCATCCGAAACGTCAAACATTTTTTCAAAAAACGCACAGCGAAACCCGAAAGTTTCTAGTTTTAGATCTAGTGTTAGTGCTAGTGATAGTTCTAGTGTTAGTGCTAGTGTTAGTTCTAATTTTTGTTCAATTAACACCGGTCGTGAAAGCCTTCGTACTTATACAACTGTAAACAAGTTAGCAGACTACAAAGTGATGAGTAGAAGCTTTAAGGCATAATAGCTCATGATATATGAAGTCTTTAAGATAATGTACAATATTTCTATCAGTAATAGCTCATGTTATGAATAAGTTAGCAGACTTCAAACTGATGAGCAAGATTTTGGAGAAATAATAGCTCACCCCGTCAACAAGTTGGCAGTCCTTCAAATAATATATAGTCTATGAAATAGAATTGACTCATGCTATCAACAAGTTTGCAGACTTTAAGCTGATGAGCAGGCCTTTGGAGATATAACAGCTCTCGGCAGTCTTTAAGATAATGTATAGTGTTTGGAATAATAATAGCTTAAAAATCAAAATAATATATAGTCTGTGGAATGGTAATAGCTTATGCTGTTAACAAGTTTCAAGACTTCAATGTGATGAGCAGGACTTTGGAAATATGTGATAGGCGGGAGTTGGACCGATTTTCTGAGTTTGATTTACGACCTCCTCTGTCGTTTCCCAGAGTTGCTATTAGACGTCTTTTAAACAGTTCTCGTGCAGTTGTTATAAACAATATGAAAAAAATTTATTTGAAAAATGATCTCAAAATAATGTACTCTACATCGCTGATCCAGAAAATACCGGACAGCATGTATAATCGGTGGAACAAGATTATGTTGCCAACAAGTCGGCAGTCATTAAGATAACATGTAGTGTGTGGTACAGTAACAGCTCATGCTGCCAACAAGTCTGATGAGAAGGACTATAGACACATAAAAGCTCATGCTGCCAACAAGTTTACAGTTGTTAAAATAATATATACTGTGGAACAGTAATAGCTCATGCTGTTAGCAAGTTGGCAGTCTAAGATAATACATAGTCTGTGGAATAGTATTAGCTCATGCTGACAATCAGTTGGCAACTTTAAGCTGACTAGCAGAACTATGGAGACACAAGCACTCATAGTGTACAGTGTTTGAAATAGTAATAGTTCATGCTGCCACTAAGTAGACAAATTTCAAATTGATGAGCATGACTTTGGAGACATAATTGCTCATGCTGCCAACAAGATAGCAGTTGTTAAGATAACGTTCAGTGTTTGGAACAGTTCTAACTCATGTTCCTAGCAGGTTAACAGACTTTCAAATGATGAGCAGTACTTTGGAGATATAAACACTAACACTGCCAACATGTCATTAAGATAACGTACAGTATCCAAAAGTAAAATCTAGGGAGAAAATACCTTAGAAATATGCTTGTTATGTACTATTATTTCTAATAATTCGATGCTTTCGATATTTTCGATACTTTTGATAGTTCGATACTTTCAATACTTCGATATTTTCAATACTTTGAATAGTATCGATACCACGAAGGTATCGATACTCAATAACTCATTTAAAGTATCTCCCAGCCTTAGTTACAATAAGATGTAACTAGGGCTGGATGTAGCATATAAACGCTTCCAAAAGTATTTGAACACGTCTGAACTTTGGAATGATCGGCAATGGCCGATTAATCGGCCGACTAATTGGCCCTTTTAATGCCGATTAGTCGGATAGTCGTTGTTAGTCGGCCAAAATTATAGTCGGCTCAACCTTAGTCACAACCCACTAAAGTTGTTGTTTTTTTATGGACAAACTGTCGATATTCAGAGAAAATGTAAGGAGACAAAAAAGTTATGAATTGAAACCCTTTATTGAAATCAAATTTTCAAATAAAAAAATGTATACGTATTAAAAAGCTCTGATAACATTTTAGGGTTACTAAAATCGCGATAAGATGTCATTTTATTATTAATAAGTAGTTATCTTCTAAATTTCATTAATTTTAATTAATCCAAAATGGATTTATTGAATAAGAACAATTTTTTTCTCCTAATTTTAAATAACTTGAAGGAGAAGAGGTTTTGAGAAAAAGTTATATGAAAGGTCCCCTTAATTTTCGCTGAAAAATCACCTCTTGAAATCTTTGCATCAATTTAGAAACATTTTGAATTGAATTTAAATAAAACTAACTATGGGTTTGTTTTTTATTCATTGCTCTACCGGTTTCGAGTTTTTAATTCATCTTCTGGAGCTTGTCACCTGAAGATAACATTTATTGAATTATTACAACTTTTAAAAACATTATTCTTTTTTTTAATATATAAAAAACTTACGTCAAATTATAATATATATTTAAAAAAAAAGAATAATGTTTTAAAAAGTTGTAATAATTCAATAAATGTTGTAATCTTCAGGTGACAAGCTCCAGAAGACGAGTTAAATAACTCGAAACCGGTAGGGCAATGAATAAAAAACAAATCCATCTAAAAAAAACATAGTTAATTTTATTTAAATTCAATTCAAAATTCAAAGATGGAAACGATTATTTAGTAATTGCGATATTTAGCAATTACTTAAACACTTAAAAAAATCATATCTCAAAATCTTATTGAGATATTTTGAAACGAAATGCCACGAGATTGAAAGGACATTTAAATAGGGACTCTTCCGCTGTCTATAAACATAACCATGGACAAAAGCATAAGACAAACATAAAAAAAATTTAAACCCTTGAAGAACATTAAAAAATCATAGGAACTCGATTTATACGAAGAAATTTTCATGCAATATCACAATAACAATTCGCTATGTACTGACCTTATTAACATTAACAACTACAGGAATTTCTTAAAATCTATATAAACCCGAATTTTAAATGACTGTATTTATTTCAAGTATGTACTCCCACTCTTAGCCTCACCATTCAATCTTCTCAATTTTACCAACGTTCGTTTTAACCTTCAGTCCACTCTTGCACCCTATTCATTTTATACAATCTGATTTTAATCTGTATGTTTTGTGTTTTGGGTTAAATTTTAAATCATAACTATTCTGATGGATAAAATCAATATATACCTTTTTTCGATCATTCGTTTTATATCCCATAGTCACGCCTGCAGAAGAACGCTTAACGTTCCAAATATATCGATATATAGCATCGAATAAAAAGAACATTTATCGTTTACAAGACTTTAATTTTTTCAAATAATCAAAAATTGTTTCTGATATCTATACACAATTTTAGATCTAGTCTTGTTTCGTGTAAAATCTTTTCATTTATTCTTTGATGCTCCTCCGAACGCATTTCCGATTTCCTTCTTTAGTTTGTCGATTGAACATCCAACAGTAGTCAGCTTACATATTGACATCCCATTTTCCTTGGAACGTCTCTCAAAGTCACGTACATATTGATGAAATTTTTCACGCTATTCTTTGCTATAAGCTCCCTAGTTTTCAGGAAAATAATCTATTTGGGAGTGTAAGAAACGAATTTTTAAACTGATTCTGTATTTTTTAACATCGTTGGGTTGTATAACAGTTTTGAAATCAGGGCCCTTAGTATTCCCCAAAAACGTATTATTTCCAATAAGAGGGGGTCAGTTAGAACGGTGATTCCCAAAGTGGTCCCCCAGGAGGTTTGACAAACTGCAAGGGGAAGGAGTTGGGTTGGGTTGGTAAGTTTAAAAACTTACCAACCCAACCACTAAATTTCATTACAGCCAGGAATTTACGAAAAAAATTAATATTAGGTAAGTAGGGGACTCAAAAAAATTTGGGCACCTCTTAGTTAGAAGTATTCTTGAGAAATCCACTGATGCTCTTGATAACTGATTTTCTTAAGAATCATAGCCAAGATATCACAGCTTTCTTTCATATGAACCGAATACCCTATAGCAAGAGACACAAATACATTTTCATTATGCATCAAGACTGTTCTAATGAACCATATTCCACTTCAAAGCATTTTATTAGCTCATTAATATCGTTACAATAAACATGAGCTTTCCCTCTTTGGAGAAAAACTGAGTAAAATCACTATAAACGAAGATCTTCCTCGCATCTTTTCGCACAACTTATGTGGAGCTCATGCTTTGATCTCCACGTTTCATTTTGAAATAGATGAAATAAACTTTTTTAAAGTCACAATCATATTATACAGATTTTAGACACTATTGATCGTGCCGGATGTCAAGGCCGCTCATTTTAGAGATTGATATCTTCGAAAACATTACTGCGCAACAATTGATTACCCAATGGCTACATCGCGACCCCATTGAGAAACGTTTTTTTGAGTATACTACTTCGGTGGTAATTTTCAAAAAGAAAAAACCATCATTCCGACTTTAATAATCTAACTGAAAAATCTTCAGTGCTATTGATTTAGAGTTATTGACAGTTTTTTAAAGTATTCAAAGATTGGAACTGCGAAGGAAATTCTTTGGAAACCCATATCGGATTATACCAGACAAGCTTTTACTTAAAAAGGATTTAAGGACTATTGTACAGAACAAGGCGTGATTCATCATTTTGCTACAAGTGAACTTCCACATGTAAATGGTCAGGTTGAACGATTTAACCGGATAGATCTCACTCTCTAAATGGTGTAAGTATGTTCATAAATTATCAATTCATCATACCGGTGCAGCAATGGGATGATGATGAGAAATAGAGAGGATGAGCGACATATCAAACAAATACTGGAGCAAGAAATGGTGAGGATTTTTTGAAGAGGACAGAAAAGAACTTAGAAAAAGGTGCAAGGAGGCAGGTATTCTAGATACAACAATAAAATATGAAAATGTTTTATAGACCAAAAAGAAAGTTAATCAAATAAATAGTAAAAGTAAATAGTTAGAAACATCGTAAAACCATAAACGTAGATTTTTCACGCATCTTTTCTCCACACTCTTCTTATTTCCACACCTTATGCTCCACCCACGTTTTGATCTCCACGTTTCATTTTGAAATGGGCAAAATAAACTTTCTTAAAGTCACAATCACGTTGTAAAGATTTTAAGCACTATTGTCCATGCCAGATGTCGAGGTCCCACACTTTAAAGATCGAAATTGCCCGATCAAAAAATGCGGTTTAGTTTGTAATCAATGAAAATTTCTGCGTATCATATGTTAATTTGCAAATTTTTGGATCTACGGTTTAGCGAGTTAAGTGAAAAGAGTACCCGATTTTTGAGAGTGCCGGCTACTTTGTCAACTTTGTGATTTTTTCTCAAAAACCATTCGACAAAAATAATTATAATTTAAAAAATAATTTCGCTAAAAATCGCGGTTTAGTAAGAGCGGTTCTTTTAAAAACGACCTGGCAGATTTCAATGCGATTTTTACCAAAATATGTTGAATAACGTCGTTCGTCTGATTCCGTTATCAGTTTTTCAAAATTTGGTCTCCCTAATTTTTTATAAGCGATTTAATGGAATTATAAATTAAAGAGAAAGAAACAGGAAATAGCCGTGCGGGGGCGTCCCAGCCAATCGGAACGGAGTTGAAAAGATGGTGCTGACCTACGTTTCAGGCGGGACGTGGCGTCTTTCCGTCTACGCACGATATATAGATAAAATGATATTAAAAATTTTAGATAAAATTATTTTAATACAAATTCAATATGTGCGTTTTTCTATATAAGACATAAATGATGCATATAAATTTAAACAAAATAGCGTGGAACAATCTTCTTCAAAATTTTGTTCTTACTATACCTCAAGAATAATAATAATGATTATTATAATAAAAATTGATAATGTTAACTACAATAATGAAAAATTACAAAATGTAATTCAAATCAGTTTCCTTTGTGTAATTTATCTTGAATCACCTTTGCCCTTGCTACAATCACCAACCCGTTAATAGACATATGAAAAAGTTTAGTTGTAATATTATTTTTAAACAAAAACAGAATATCAAATTTTAAGGTTGTTACTAATTTTATACTAATTGTAAATGAAAGAATAAAATTTCTTGTTGGAAAAAAATGTCGGAAAGCTACATATTGCCTCTAGAAGACTTGAATGCTTAGAAAAGATAGGATACTACTTTTTGAAGACTTGATATTGCCTCTAGAAGACTTGAAATGGTTTCAGAATACTTGATACTGCTTCTAGAAGACTTGGTGTTGCTTCCAGAAGACTTTAAATACTTCCAGAAGATTTGATATTCTTTACAGAAAACTTGATACAGCTTCTAGTAGACTTGAAATGCTTTCGAAAGGCTTACCATTGTCTCTAGATATGCTTCCAAAAGACTTGATAATGCTTCTAGAAGACTTAAAATGCTGCCAACAAACTTGATTGAAATGCTTCCAGTAGACTTGATACTGCTTCTAGACAACTTGATATTGCCTCCAGAAGACTTGAAATGATTCCAGAATACTTGAAATGATTCCAGAATACTTCAAATGATTCCAGAATACTTGATACTAGTGTTATCACAACGATTTTCAAATATGTGCTCAAATTATCAAAGAAAATGTACTGAATTTAAAAATATCGAGATATGAAATAAAATCAAATACATAATAATGATTGCTGACTTCTTGTTAACTTTCTATTATTGAAAAATCTAAGTTATTTAAACTAAATTTTTATGATAAGTTTTTATTATTTTATGAATATGTAGTATAATAAGAACTAAAAATCGTTGCAGGCAAAATGTACACAAAGAAATAAAATATGAAACAACAATTATAAAAAAGCAATAAACAATCATTACAATACAGATTTGACATTCTATTTTAATCATCTTTCTAAATAATAGTTACATTGCTATTACTGTAAGTAAGAATATTATAGCAGCAGGTAGAATACTATCGATTTTTGAACATTCACTTTGAAAATTAATGTTGACTCGTAATACGATACATTGTCAACAAGAATTACACATTAAAAAAAAAGTATTAGTGCCTTTCATTGTTCTATAATTATGTGTGGTACGGTATTTAATGATAGCCACACTGCCTGTGATTTATGGCTACTTGGAAGGAACTGTGGTCTAAAACCACGAATTTACGGCTCGTTGGGCCTACGTAGCAATAATCAGACCTCATGGTCTACTATGCCTGATTTGGCAACCAAGAACGTATGATGACACAGCACAACATCATCTGGCACAAATCCATTGTATTAGCAAATCTTAACATAATAGATGCGATGAGATCTTGTCCCACTCAATTTTAACACCCCTTAATTTTCGATGAAAAATCACCCCTTGTAATCTTTCGCATCAATTTGAAATCACCCTATATATGTAAAACAAGAGGAGGTTACCTTTAGTGCCTTAACACTGAGAATATGCTCTTCACGCAAGTTGTTGCAGGATAACCTTAGAGGACATCTTGAAATCCTCAAGCACTCAAGTCTAAATCGCTTGTTCGACATTAAGATGGGTCTTATTCCAACAGAATACAACATCGACCAACGGTATAAAGTCATATTTAGAAGCAGGAATGACATCAACTAAAAAGAGAAGCCTGTTCTTGATGCCACTAAACTCAGACACAAGCATTTTTCAGGCGGAAGTTATCGCTAATAACTTCTGCACCATTTTAATCCTGCAAAAAGGTTTAAATTGTACAAAATGAGCATCATTCAGATTCCCACAAACGAAAAATGTACCAGCAACGTCAGTGAACTCGCTAGGAGTAATGATATTACTATATGGTTAGTTGCAGGTCGCAGTGACATTGAAGGAATGAGAAGGCAGACAAGCTGGTAAAAGAGGCAACAAAAACGCCCTTTATTGGACTCTAATACAGTTGTGGCCTACAAAATTGCCATATAAAACAAGTAATTAACAGTTGGGAGGATTTAAAGGCTGGAAAAACTTCGAAGTTGTCAGAAAGCATGGTAACTCATATACTAAACAGAAACCAATAGGTTTTATGCCTCAGTAAAGGAGTTGTCAGGCTTCCTAATCCTACCTATTTTGATTCTGATCATTAAGAACCTACATTTGCCTTACACCATTGACGGACTAAAGTTACAATAGATCTTGTAAGCTGCCGTGTCGAGAGGGATTGCTCTCCACAACCCGGCAATAATAATAATCATAATTGTTCGTTGTCGTTTTGTACATTAAGAAAAAAAAAATTAAAACGTTCCTTGCAAAATTTTCTACTGCGTTCGGCAAAGTAGCAGAAGCTTTAAATCAATCAAGTTAGCAAATTTCAAATTTTGTACTGAATTGGATACTTTTATAAGACTAACGTGCTGAATTTGAAAAAATATGTACCGAATACTTCTAGAATACTTCATATTGCCTCTGGAAGTCTTGAAATGCTTTCAAAAGCATTATCAATTAATGTACTTTTAAATTTTTTGTTTAGAGAGAATCATCAATATGATATACCAAATTGTTCAAATAATCGAATAAAATCTTTAGAACTCGAAGAAGTTTCCCTATATTTTTATCTTGCAATTAGCATATAAGAAGAAAAGGAGTCGAGAATCGATAATAATAGAATGAATCTAGAAATTATAATAAATATATAATGATGTAAATATATAAGAAAAAATATAAGAAGAAAAAATAAAGATTCATTAATGTTTAAAATCATAAAATATTAATTAATTTAAAATATTTTCTAATGATAGTAAGTTTGAATGTGTCTATGTACTTACGGGTTTGACCTACTTCAAAACCGTCAAACTTTGCCAATACAGGAGCTCAGTGTATTGTAGTCAACAACACAGACTTGCGCGCTTTTCATTATTCCTCGAGGTGATACTCAATGTAATAAATATTATATTACCTTATATACCACACATTATACTATTACCTTAATATAAATATTACTTCCCTTTGAAACTATAATTATATAACGTCACATTAAACTGAATTAAACGTTAAAATGAATTTTAATCAACCCCACAAATACATATTCATTAAAGACTGATGATGAATTACCTTGCTTTGCGACATCTGGTCCAGTTCAAATATCGGCTATTAATTACCGTTTATCGTTATAAATGTTATGTTACAGTTTGGTAATAGCGGGTTCATGTAGTTATCGTGTTAAAGATCGGCCATTAAATTGTTCATTAGTTTTTAATCAATAACTTGATAACGCGTTAACCGCATTTATAGGAATCCATTTCGAAATGTGCCAATAAAACGCAAACTTATACATTATTAATTATACATTATTAAGCGTTAAAAAAATCGAAACAAAAAAAATGATAATAATGAATATTCAAATGAAAACACCGTCGTTGAAAGAAAGCTTTTATAAAACTTTAATAGCCCGGTTGAAAGTTTTTAGAAAAGTTGCGGTGAGAGTTTTTAATTTATATATAGGGGGGCGTTAAGATTTTCGTCGAAAAGTTTCAAGCTTCCCTTAATCTCGAGTTACGTTTAAACCCGAAATATCGATAATTAACGGCTCAAGTTTCTGATTAATTCGTTTCATTAAGGTATTGATCGAATTTGGTAATTTGCAGATATTGTAACACATCCTTCATCGATTACTTAAGTGTATGTAAGGTTGCATAAGTTTGGGATAAAAATTGGTTTACAATGAAGAATGGATATCTTTATGTTCCATCTATTGGGAAAGAATTGAAGTTTGTTTTGGAGGGAATTAAGGTGGAGAGGTTTTTATGTTGTTCATGGAAAGTGTGCTATTTACAAAGGTTTTGAACTTATAAAAGGTATTATAGAATTTAGTAATATCAATGAAAGTATTAATCTAATTGTTAATTTTATTTAGATGAATGTTTTGTGTATATGTATGGAAAGAATAGGTTATGTTAAAATTGTATATGTACAGTAAAATGTCGATATAACGGACTTCGGATATAACGATCTTATATCAACATATACTCTTTATTTAACTAAAACTAGAACCAACACTACACATACATAAACCTAGAAAGTTTAGTTGTTATTCAAAACTAGATAGTTGTATATTTGTAATTAAACTTAAACTAGTAGTATAGTGATGTTAAAATTTACATACATCCAAGAAATTTTTAATATTTTATATAAAAATTATAGTAATTTTTTCTATAATACCTGTCAAATTCTAAAGTTGGTAGCATATTAGAGGGAGTTTTGTTTTATTATGTTTTGTTATAAATATGTCACATTGACGTTTAAAATTTAAAAAAAATTACGTTTGTTTGAGTTTTCGTTATTCAAAAATTGAACAGAAATTATTAAAATAAAATGAATGGAAGAAAGAAACTTATTGCAACTAAATTATTGCAACTTATTGCGATATAAGTACGAAGGCTTTCACGACCGGTGTTAAATAAACTCAAATTAGAACTAACACTAGCACTAACACTAACACTAGCACTAACACTAGAACTATCACTAGGACTAACACTAGATCTAAAAGTAGAATCTTTCGGGTTTTGACGTGCGTTTTTTAAGAAAATGTTTGACGTTTCGGATGCTATGTTGCAACCTTCTTAAGAAACTGGTTCTAACTGACAAAATCAGGAATTGTAAAACAATGTATACACTTAGCAGCAGAAGTCTGCGTACAAAAAACTTCTAACACTTTAACTGAAAAAATAAGGGTCATGATCTAATGTGATAAACTTCAATTTTTTTTTTATTTTGTGTATTAACTACATATAATTCTATTAACAAAATATGCATCAATAAAACAGAAATATTAGTTACAAAAAAAATTAAAATTAAAAATTCTCCAAATAATGCGTATGCAAAAATCTGTGTACAAATAAGGACGCCTTCTCCAAAATATACTTATTTACTTAAATACGTAGTTGGCGATGTACGCTTTCCGATTTAAATAAAAGATAATCGGTGTCAATTATATTAGCAGAAGCTTAGAAGCTAAAAGTTAGAATGGACACGAAAGGAAAGGAAATTGAATTGGGAGAGAGAAAAATTATTGTAAAGTTATGGAAAGAGGGAAAATCTTTTCGAAAAATAGGAGAAACTGTCGGCAGGTCACACTCTTCCATTCAACGAGTAATTAATAATTATAAAGACTCTGAAGATTACCTCTCACGTCCGCGATCTGATAGACCACCCCTTTTAACAAACCGAGAGAAGCGAAAAATTGTACAGCAGGTTAGAAAAGAACCTAGGCTGACGGCAAAAAGAATAGTAGAAAATGTACAAGAAGAATTTCATAAAACTATCAGCAAAGATACGGTGAGAAGGACGTTAAAAAAAGCTAACTATCACAGTCGCGTTGCACGAAAAAAGCCATTTGTGTCAGAGGTCAATCGTCAGAAGCGGATCGCCTTTGCAAAAAAACTCTTAGACAAGCCCATTGAATTCTGGGAGAAAGTTCTCTTTACAGATGAGAGCAAATTTTGCATTTTCGGCATTAAGGGTAAACAACTTGTATGGAGAAAACCTAATACTGCCCTTAATCCCGAAAATTTGGAGTTATGTATATATGTATAAGTAATTTGGTGGAGTTATGGTTTGGGGGTGTATGTGCACCAAAGGGGTGGGAAGGTTGGTTTTCATAACATCGACAATGGACCATAAAATGTATATAGACATTTTAAAAGAAAATTTGATGCCTAGCATCGAAAACTTGGGCTTGGGGCCCGAATACTTTTTTCAACAAGATAATGACCCCAAACATTGCGCCCACAACACTAAGCTTTGGCTACTATACAATACCCCAAAGCAACTTAAAACACCTCCACAATCGCCGGACTTGAATCCCATCGCACACCTCTGGGATTTACTGGAACGCAGGATTCGGCAACACAACATAACGTCGAAGGAAACGTTAAAAAATGTTATGATTGAGGAATGGGCCAAAATCAGTTCGGACGAAACGAAGAAATTAGTGCACTCCATGCCTAAACGTTTAAGGGAGGTCATTAAACGTAAAGGTTATCCGACCTCATATTAATATAGAAACAATGATCTCATTTATGAATTTTTTATAAATACTGTCCTGACTTGTACGCAGATTTTTGCATACCCGTTATTTGTAGAATTTTTAGTTTTGATTTTTTTCTGTAACTACTGTTTCTGTTTTGTTGAAGCATATTTTGTTAATAGAATTATATGTAGTTAATATACAAAATAAGAAAAAAATCAAGTTAGATTATGACTTCTATTTTTTCAATTAAAGTATTACAAGTTTTTTGTACGCAGACTTCTGCTGCTGAGTGTAGGTCAAAAAGGTTCTGCTGAGTTCCCAGCCATCTTCTCTATTGACGTTGTTTTCATGTCGGTGGATTTCTATGGCTTCTCTTGTCAGCCGTTGATGATATTTATTAGTCCTAGCTAGAACCTTTGTTTTATCGAAGTTTATTCGGTGTCACTCTGAATGGCAATGTTTCGCAACCGCCGACTATTGAATCATCCTCAGCCTCACATCCCACTCATGTTCCTTGACACGGCATTCGATGTTTTATCCGGTTTGGCCAACGTAATACTTCCCACAACTGCATGATAGCCGATAGACACCCGCTCCTTTCAGTAGAGGTAGCTTGTCCTTGACTATCAGGAGTGTTTTTCGAATTTTGGTGATCGTTCCATATAGCACCACCTTGTCGTTTTTCTTGAGGTGTCTTGCAACTCGTTCCGTTACACCGGAAACGTAAGGAAAACAGATGAATCCAGCTGGTTCTGTACTTGCTGCAGCTTCTTCTCCCTGCTTCCGCTGCTTGGTGGCTCGGTTGATGTCCTTTAAACTATATTTATTTATCTGTAATACGTTCCGTAGGAACCGTTCCTCCTTCTTTAGATTGTCTCCTTTACATATTCTTGATGCTCTCTGGAATAAAGTGCAAATTACAGACCTCTTCTGTTAGGGATAATGGTGTGATGTTGCCTCTATAAATTTTATATTTTTAGGTTAAACTTAGGACGTAGATATAATACGTAGATGGATAAAAGACGTTGATAAACGTTTGATTAACAATAAGATTAAATAAAAATTGAGGGAGACAGGCAGTGTTGCTAACGACATCGTAGAGTAAAACTAAATTGATGCTTTAAAAAAAACTGCAGAAAACTGTAAATATTAAGATAAAAACGGTTATCTACAGCAAGGTCTGTAAAGCGTATTGTACCAGGTTGGCCAGACGGAGGCTTTCAACGTATGAAAAATTAAACCACCACCCCCCCCCCGACATGCCCTAGTCGTGACGTCACAAGTTACAGACGCTGAGGAGTAACGTGACGCACATTGAGCTATATCTCGATTTTAGGTGAACAAACTTTATTATATTAAATAAATGATAATATAATTTTTATTAAAAGAAAAAGAAGAACTACCGTTATAAAAACTCAAAACCCGAATCATCTTTCTATTTGCTTAAAGAATCCTCTGCCTCGTCTTTATTTTGGCTTTTTGGATTTTTCCTTTAACCCTTTGGTCAAGAATTTGCTTTGAATGGACAAGAATTTAGAAGATTTTTAATTTTGGTTTTATTATTTTAAAGATTATTTAATATTTTGGCAGTTTTTAAGATTTATTTTGAAGATTCCTCTTTTTAATTCATATCCTTTGCCAAAAATCGACCATATCTCAAAAAACAAGTTGCAGTAAGCCCTATTATATCCATTATTGTTTAATAGGTTTTTTTCATTCTTTAATAGTTAGTGAACCAGAAAAGCATAATCCGTAATCAGTTACAACCTAGATATGAAAAGATTGCGGGAATAAAGAGAAAATTTTCAAAATACGCACTAAAAATCCAGAACGCATTAGAATTTGGTTATTACAGTTTAACGTCAAAATCTCTAAAACATCACAATGATGATTTTTGTGGATGATCAAAGACCTCATTCGTGAAAATTGTTCATAATGGTGTGGAAATGAATAATTCATAACCAGTTACAACCTGAAAATAAAGATTTGCAAAAATTCAGCAAATATCTTCAAAATATCATAATTTCGGATTTTCAGTACAAAAATTAATCACAATTCAAAACCTAAAATAGATAGAAAGATACTTTTTGCATAAATATTGTTGATTATGAACTATAAACACTTAATTCACAACCAGATGCAACCTAGATATACAACTGGGGAATTGTTAAAAATCTGCAAAAGTGCCATCATTTAAGAGTTAAAAAAAAATTGTCTAATATTACACAATTGTGTTTTTTAAATTATCCACATATTTTTGATTCATTTCTAATATTTTACTGGTTTCAAACTTACGTATTTTGTTTAATTAAATAATAAAAATCAAAACACGTTTCTTTCACAATTAACATTAAGAAAGCAGTACATAATAGAAGATAAATTAAATTGATTCAACTTCTAAGGCTCGTTTACCATCTTCTGCTCGGTAATTGAAAGTAATTTTATAACAATTTTTCAAAAAATCGATTTTTAAATTTATATAAAATACTGGAAAAATTCCAATTAAGTTCAGCAGCTTATATCTCAAGAACTAAATGAGATATTTTCAAATTGACTTCACTTTTAGAAATTAGATGCTCCAATTAGTAATTGAAAGTAATTTCATAACAACTTTTCAAAAAATCAATTTTTCAGGAATTTTTAAATTTAAATAAAATATCAGAAAAATCCCAATTAAGTTCAGCAGTTTATATCTTAAGAACTAAGTGAGATATTTTCAAATCGACTTCACTTTTTGAAAGTAGATGCTCCAATTAGTAATTGAAAGTAATTTCATAACAATTTTTCAAAAAACCGATTTTTCAAGAATTTTTAAGTTTATACAAAATATCGGAAGAGTCCCAATTAAGCTCAGCAGCTTATATCTCAAGAACTAAGTGAGATATTTTCAAATCGACTTCACTTTTAGAAAGTAGATGCTCCAATTAGTAATTGAAAGTAATTTCATAACAATTTTTCAGAAAACCGATTTTTCAAGAATTTTTAAGTTTATACAAAATATCGGAAGAGTCCCAATTAAGTTCAGCAGTTTATATCTCAAGAATTAAGTGAGATATTTTCAAATTGACTTCACTTTTAGAAAGCAGATGCTCCAATTAGTAATTGAAAGTAATTTCATAACAATTCTTCAAAAAATCGATTTTTCAGGATTTTTTTAATTTATACAAAATATCGGAAGAGTCCCAATTAAGTTCAGCAGTTTATATCTCAAGAACTAAGTGAGATATTTTCAAATTGACTTCACTTTTAGAAATTAGATGCTCCAATTAGTAATTGAAAGTAATTTCATAACAACTTTTCAAAAAATAAATTTTTCAGGAATTTTTAAATTTAAATAAAATATCAGAAAAATCCCAATTAAGTTCAGCAGTTTATATCTTAAGAACTAAGTGAGATATTTTCAAATCGACTTCACTTTTAGAAAGTAGATGCTCCAATTAGTAATTGAAAGTAATTTCATAACAATTTTTCAAAAAACCGATTTTTCAAGAATTTTTAAGTTTATACAAAATATCGGAAGAGTCCCAATTAAGTTCAGCAGCTTATATCTTAAGAACTAAGTGAGATATTTTCAAATCGACTTCACTTTTAGAAAGTAGATGCTCCAATTAGTAATTGAAAGTAATTTCATAACAATTTTTCAAAAAACCGATTTTTCAAGAATTTTTAAGTTTATACAAAATATCGGAAGAGTCCCAATTAAGTTCAGCAGTTTATATCTCAAGAATTAAGTGAGATATTTTCAAATTGACTTCACTTTTAGAAAGCAGATGCTCCAATTAGTAATTGAAAGTAATTTCATAACAATTCTTCAAAAAATCGATTTTTCAGGAATTTTTTAATTTATACAAAATATCGGAAGAGTCCCAATTAAGTTCGGCAGCTTATATCTCAAGAACTAAATGAGATATTTTCAAATTGACTTCACTTTTAGAAATTAGATGCTCCAATTAGTAATTGAAAGTAATTTCATAACAACTTTTCAAAAAATCAATTTTTCAGGAATTTTTAAATTTAAATAAAATATCAGAAAAATCCCAATTAAGTTCAGCAGTTTATATCTTAAGAACTAAGTGAGATATTTTCAAATCGACTTCACTTTTTGAAAGTAGATGCTCCAATTAGTAATTGAAAGTAATTTCATAACAATTTTTCAAAAAACCGATTTTTCAAGAATTTTTAAGTTTATACAAAATATCGGAAGAGTCCCAATTAAGCTCAGCAGCTTATATCTCAAGAACTAAGTGAGATATTTTCAAATCGACTTCACTTTTAGAAAGTAGATGCTCCAATTAGTAATTGAATGTAATTTCATAACAATTTTTCAGAAAACCGATTTTTCAAGAATTTTTAAGTTTATACAAAATATCGGAAGAGTCCCAATTAAGTTCAGCAGTTTATATCTCAAGAATTAAGTGAGATATTTTCAAATTGACTTCACTTTTAGAAAGCAGATGCTCCAATTAGTAATTGAAAGTAATTTCATAACAATTCTTCAAAAAATCGATTTTTCAGGATTTTTTTAATTTATACAAAATATCGGAAGAGTCCCAATTAAGTTCAGCAGTTTATATCTCAAGAACTAAGTGAGATATTTTCAAATTGACTTCACTTTTAGAAATTAGATGCTCCAATTAGTAATTGAAAGTAATTTCATAACAACTTTTCAAAAAATCAATTTTTCAGGAATTTTTAAATTTAAATAAAATATCAGAAAAATCCCAATTAAGTTCAGCAGTTTATATCTTAAGAACTAAGTGAGATATTTTCAAATCGACTTCACTTTTAGAAAGTAGATGCTCCAATTAGTAATTGAAAGTAATTTCATAACAATTTTTCAAAAAACCGATTTTTCAAGAATTTTTAAGTTTATACAAAATATCGGAAGAGTCCCAATTAAGTTCAGCAGCTTATATCTTAAGAACTAAGTGAGATATTTTCAAATCGACTTCACTTTTAGAAAGTAGATGCTCCAATTAGTAATTGAAAGTAATTTCATAACAATTTTTCAAAAAACCGATTTTTCAAGAATTTTTAAGTTTATACAAAATATCGGAAGAGTCCCAATTAAGTTCAGCAGTTTATATCTCAAGAATTAAGTGAGATATTTTCAAATTGACTTCACTTTTAGAAAGCAGATGCTCCAATTAGTAATTGAAAGTAATTTCATAACAATTCTTCAAAAAATCGATTTTTCAGGAATTTTTTAATTTATACAAAATATCGGAAGAGTCCCAATTAAGTTCAGCAGTTTATATCTCAAGAACTAAGTGAGATATTTTCAAATTGACTTCACTTTTAGAAATTAGATGCTCCAATTAGTAATTGAAAGTAATTTCATAACAACTTTTCAAAAAATCAATTTTTCAGGAATTTTTAAATTTAAATAAAATATCAGAAAAATCCCAATTAAGTTCAGCAGTTTATATCTTAAGAACTAAGTGAGATATTTTCAAATCGACTTCACTTTTAGAAAGTAGATGCTCCAATTAGTAATTGAAAGTAATTTCATAACAATTTTTCAAAAAACCGATTTTTCAAGAATTTTTAAGTTTATACAAAATGTCGGAAGAGTCCCAATTAAGTTCAGCAGCTTATATCTTAAGAACTAAGTGAGATATTTTCAAATCGACTTCACTTTTAGAAAGTAGATGCTCCAATTAGTAATTGAAAGTAATTTCATAACAATTTTTCAAAAAACCGATTTTTCAAGAATTTTTAAGTTTATACAAAATATCGAAAGAGTCCCAATTAAGTTCAGCAGTTTATATCTCAAGAATTAAGTGAGATATTTTCAAATTGACTTCACTTTTAGAAAGTAGATGCTCCAATTAGTAATTGAAAGTAATTTCATAACAATTCTTCAAAAAATCGATTTTTCAGGAATTTTTTAATTTATACAAAATATCGGAAGAGTCCCAATTAAGTTCAGCAGTTTATATCTCAAGAACTAAGTGAGATATTTTCAAATTGACTTCATTCTCGGAAGGTGGATGCTTTAATTAGTAATTGAAAGTAATTTCGTAACAATTTTCCAAAAAAACGATTTTTAAAGAATTTATACAAAATATTAGAAAATTCTCAATTAAGTTCAGCGATGTCATTTGTGGTTAAAATTAGTTAAAATGTCAAAATATTAGGCCTTTTGACTATATGGTTACCAATTTAAAAATTTAACCCAAATATCATTAGAGTCTTTGAATATCTCAGGGAATTTTTATCTGTGAGATAACTTGAGATAGTAAGGCTCATTACTATCATCTTCTGATTAAGATATCTAAGGAATTATTACCATGGTTACGGCTATTTTACGCATTCTGATTGGCTAGTGGATGGATTTATTTATAAGATAAATTTAACTAAAAGATGATAGTAATGAACCTAACTCCCACTGCTACGTAACTCCTGACGTCACCTCCCGCCGTACCCTTCAAAACGCGTTTTTCAGTCTCTGGCTAACCTGGTACAATACGCTTTACGGACCTTGATCTACAGCTTTCCTTTATGTTGTATAATAAGCAGAAATGTTGTTAATCCATCGCCCTTTTGTAATCTGGAAACGTGTCTCTAAAATTTTTTCACATTAAGCGTACCAGCTTCGTCAAAATTCAAATCGGTGTTGCGAAGATTTCGCTATTCTCTATCCAATTCCATTATATTTTCCGGGCAAATACTTGGGAAATAATATAATAGTTCAACAATTGAAGTTATTTGCTTTTTGTTCAAACTATGGTCTAAAATAGCTTGAGGGTTTAACATCTTTAACCACTTTAAAGCCCTACGTTCTTTGTCATCGAAAGGAAATCTGCGTCTGATTTGGGTTGCTGCCGTAATGTAAAACTCTGTACATTTTCTATAAAAATTTGTTACTTTATCGTAACTAAACTCATTAACTTGTCTCGTTTTTTTAATCGAATCAAATTTGGTATCATTCCGCCTACATATGTTATAAATAACGGTAAATAGGTCCTAACGTCGTTCACATCAACACTTAATACTTTCTGTTCTTTGGCAGTTGAAATATCTTTGGCAATGTTTTTCTCTTCTTCTATTAATTCTAAATAAATTGGTTATATAAAACATTGTAAAATAGTTACATACACAGTATAAATTTGATCATATAATAAGTACTACTTCGGTTTCTCTGCTTGCATTTCTTTATTTACATCAGTGCATATAACGCAAATTGTAAAAACTCCAAGTGTAATTCAGTTGTCGATTCCAGGGCTTTTGTTAAAATACCTTGCGCAGAAAGAAGACGATCTGTAAAAACAGCCGATTGAAAATATAGTTTACATCAACGACAGCCATCTGGTTTGTGCAGGGTGTAATATTTTATGTGTTTTGAATAATAAAAAAAAATATGTTTTGAAATCACCAATGCGTTTAGGTGAGTTTGGATGTGATTAAGAACTTCGCCGCAAAAGTCCTCAAGACCCCTCGGTAATTTTTCACATGTATTGGACGCGCAAATCGCAAATGAATGACATATACGTTTAATAGTGAAAAGATTGGGTATATCGTTCTTTAAATGACTAACTATCGAGTTATTGCCTCCAAACATTACATTAGCGCCATCAGACGCAAACCCTAACATATTTTTCTTGTATGGGATTTGTTCCTTAATAAAATATTCGACATTTTTATTGTATAAACCATTAACTGAACCATCGGTAACTGGTAGAAATGTCTCTTCTACTTCATAATTTGGGTTGACTAACATCGTGATCAAAGCTAAATGCTTGATTGTCGACTTATCAGTGCTCTCATCTACCAACAATGAAAAATGGTTTTATCTTAAATTTTCTATCAAGTTTTCTGCCGCTGTTTTTCCTGTTATATTTACAATAGCGCGAACTTTTGTTCTGCTCATAAACAATATTTCAACATTTTTTGAGTCTGGACATACAGATTTTGCTAAATTATTGAGATGTGAGGCAACATTAAATGCGAAATTATGTTCTACAATAAAACATTCCAGCTTAATTTCACCGGCTTTTGCCATTCGTTACGGTTGTTGCAAATTTGAAGATGATGAAAACAGGAACTCTGCTTTGTCTCTATTTTCTATCGACTAACGTCATCTATTCAATCTAGATTCTGGATGGCAAGTTTATCTGAAGCAGAATTAGTACGGGCGATATGTAATACTTGAAATATATGGCATTACAATGTTAACTAAAAAACAGTAGATTTGTAGGTCTAAACTAAAAACTAGGAATATTTAAAAAAAACTGCAAATTTACAGTTAAAACAGTAGTGTATGGAACAGTAGAGATAGGTTTACTACATGTGGGTTGAAGGAAAAAAGCTCGTTACTTTTTATTAGCAAAAACACTGATAAAGATTGCTAGAAAACGATGAATTTAAATTTTTATTACAAAGAAAAATGTTTTAATAAAATTTTTAGTCGATCATAATGTAAGTGGTAATGAACACAAAGCAAAAACATGACTTTGGGAAAAAATGTTGAAGACGATTTACTTCTACAGAATAATACAGAAGTGTTGCGACTTGCTCTTTATTGTTGTCAGTATAATGCAATTGAACTAGTTTACGTGCACCGCAAGACCTATTATAATAAACACAAACGATTTAACAATGTCTTTCAATGAAAAAAATCGTATTGGTGTCATGTGGGGTATTGCTTAGCTAAATTGTACAGCAGAAGTATGGAATAATTATATAAATCACGTTGAAAACAATCGAAAAACACTGGCGTACTCAAATGGGTATTACTTCGTTTAAAGATTCATCATAAACCTTGAAGACTCTGATTTTGAAAGTAATAATGATGAATTGAGTGATGTTGAATAAATATGTTCTTCATTAAAGTTGTATTTTTTAAAATATTTCTTACTATTTCAACTTCAACTATTTATTAAGTCACTATAAGTGATAGCAAAAATCGGGAAAACAACACAAATTTTACAAGAATCTTAAGTAAAATCAAGAGAAACCGTAAGAAATTTAAATTGGCAGGTGTTATAGAAAAATACTATATTTCGTATTCAACCGGGTTATTGAACAGAAATTTAAAGTGATAACAGGAAATACTACAATTGACATCAAGTAGGCTAAAAATGTTCAGAGGTTCATAGCAGATGGTAGTTGTTTTGTTAATCATATCTGTCCAAGTTTGCTTTAGCTGCAAATTCATTCGTTACGATTCATAAATTAACACTTTGAGTGCCATATGAGACCAAGTTGGTCTCACGCTGTTTTAGACAGTAGCTCTACGGGTCTACTGCGGTCTCACATTAAATAACTTTACATATGGCTGTGTGGGACCATAGTGGTATCGAGTAGTACATTTAAAAACATCTTTTTGCAAAATAGACGACCGGAGGAAACCACATATTTCATTGGCCTATTATTGTGAGAGCAATATGCTACCGTATGTATACGTAAATAATGCCAGTAGATATAAATAACCTTGTGTATTATTTCTACTTCTAAAAAATAGTTTATACAACAATATTGATCACAAACTTTTTTTTGATGCTAGTTGTCTTCCTCCGAAATTTTCTTGTACCATTTTACATAATAACGTCTTCTAGAACGACCTAAATCTTCCAATTTATGTTCTGTATTTGGAATATTTCTTCCTGTCACGCAGTTTTCAACAGACCATTTATAACTTCTTTTTTAACGCAGTTATTGATGCTTTATTGCTAGTTATTTCGTTGTACGCAATATGGGTATTTACTATTGTACTTCCAGTCAATAGCTCGAACGCAACTTTTCTATACCAATTCAAACTACGGCGAAGGCACGTACTATAGGATTTTAACTTATCAGATATATCAATATATGATTTGTATTTTTTTTATCTCTTTTGATTAAACTAACCATTTCATTTCCATATCTACTACTCAATACTAAAATATCTCTTTTAGCTCTCCATTTTTAAGCTAAAAGGTTTTCAAATAAGAGGTTACATTTGATATTAAAAAAACAAAGGAGTGTACTTTTAAAAGAAATCAATGGATATTTATTTTATTATAAAGAGAAAAGGTATGCCATTAACAATGAAAAACGATATCAGTCATATAGCCGCCACGGCTACGGTTGCAGCACCATATCCTTTTCATGAAATTTTCCATGACCAATTCGCGCATTTGCGGCGGTATGTCCTCGAGAGCTTCACGAATTCCATCTTTAAAGTATTTAATCGATTGTGGAGTATTGGCATAATAGACTTTATCTTTCACATGACCCCAAAGAAAAACGTCTAAAGGTTAAATCACAGGATCTCGGAGGCCAATTGTGATCACCTCGTTGAAAATAAATGTCGTCCACATCAATATCTTCTAATTCCGGCCATAAAAAATCATTAAGCTTAGCTAGATATCGTAATCCATTCACCGTAGCAGTTGCACCTGCCTAATTTTCGAATAAGTATGGTTCAATCACACCACCAGCCCAAAAATCGCATCAAACAGTGACACGTTGAGTATGGAAAGCTTTTCAACAAGCATTCTTAGTTTTCCGAGCTCCAAATGCGGCAATCTGAGATTAAAATGGGGCGAAATCACTGACGATAATTTGGATCATTTGGTACATTTCAAAGACCCATCAGTGAAGTTACGACGTTGCTGGTGATCGACCTGACTGAACGTTAAAAGCCTTAATCCCTCAGTCTTTATGCAAAATACGGTTTAATGTCGTTTGTGAAATGACTAATACCAAAGATCGACAAGGAATCGACAAATTTAAGTTTTCGTCAATACTACGGTCTACAGCAATAATATTCCCAATTGTTCTTGAGCGATGCACACGGTTTCAATTCTTCACATTACTAAGTTATAATTAACTAAGTTATGATTATTATTGTTACTAAGTCACTAAGTTATGACGCCCAACAGCTCATTTTTTTAACCTTTACTACTGCTGACCGAGAAGGTGCTTCACGACGACCCAAAAGTGCTTTAGTTTTGCGAAATGGGACTGCAAGAAAGGCGTAGTTTTTACTTGTCAAATGCCAAAAGACCACAGCTTCAAAAGTGACATCTGCTCAGATAGTGTGCTATTCAAGATGAACCTCTTTTGGCAGACCCTTTACTTTTTCTTGTTTACATTTTTAAGCCATTGCTTCTTCAACTTTCAGCTTGTTGTCCACAACTCTTTTACAATTATATTTTCTATTTGATGTTAGTCTTCCAATAAGATGTGTTTAAGGATGTAGTATTGCATTGGCCAAGATTGATGTATAGTAATTGTCGGTACATAAAACACATCCGCTATCAAAAAGATTTTTCATTAAGTCCGTTACGACTTTTGTAGGCACTCCCACATGATTATCTTTCGATTTGCCACAATATTCCTGAAAATTACATGAGTAACCATCCTTTAGACATAATTTGATATCAAACTTTTGTCACTTATTGGTTATATATTGACGAAATCTGAGTCTTCCTCTAAACGGCACAAGAGTCATTTGGCACTAAAACGATATTCGAAGCTTATTTAAAAGTAGTGTCATCATTACTGAAACGTATCATTTTTAGAAGTGATGTCATCTTTGTACAATCGCCTTTTTTAACAGTATGAGGCAAGTGTTGGAAAAGAACATAAACCCATCCAAAACATTATACTGATAAAATTTTCAATTTCTGTAGCGTTTATACGCATGTCTTTAGTAGAGTATTATTTTGCATACATTATTCGGCATTAACTAAAAATATGTTTTACTCATGATCAAGCTTATGGTTTCATTTACAAAAACTTTGTAAAACTCTTATGGGATTTTGTTGTAATGTTTGTATAAATCAACATGAAAACCAGAATTTGGTACACCAAACTGTATGTTTTCTTCAGATTTTCACCAGTACTCTTAATCTCACCAATATCGGGAATTATTAATTTCTTCATCGCCCAAATCGTTATGACACATATTTTTTATAAATTCTTCTATGATTTCATCCATTGAACCAGGGCTTTCCATTTTATCTTTTACGGTAGATACTTCCGGTTTTTGCGAAGTGGTTGGTGCAGAATTTTTTTTGCCTGTATGGATTTTGGGTCTATAATCATCCTTGGATTCGGAACTTTCTACAACCGACAGGTATTCAGATGTGCATCAGCGAAAACATTTGCGAAAAGAACTCTTCCAACACTCATAATTACCAAACAAAGATTTATCAGTAAGTCTGATTTTACGTATTCAAACATGAATTACAAGATGACACATTGGACCCACATGGCTACTCGTCATTTGCGATTCCGCAAAGACTATTAACAATTAGGTTCTCATTTTTCGAATATATGATAGCACTCAATGTGTTAAGCTTGGAAAGACATACAAAATAAATGATTTTTGTTTATGAAGAAATAGCCGGTTATCAATGTTTAACTTACCGACTAATTTTGTAACTAAGGCATATTTTGACAGATCTGTATACTAAAAAAACTGCTTTTTAATAACATATATTAATGTTTTCTGGCATTCCGTGCATGCTTTGATTAATATCCCAATATGAGGCACATTACAATATATAAGTATAGGAATGTTCCTAGATAATTTGTTGAGAAAATTCCCGAAATTTCTGATAGACTACTCTGACATCTCAAATGGCAAACTATTTGAAAAGTAATCATGCTAATGCAGAACTTTTTGAATGAACGTTATTTGAAATATGGGCATGGTGAAATTCGACAAAAAGACACTTAAAATCAAACTATCTCGAAGACAAAAAACGTTAAATTAGATTTTAAAAAGCGTATTACAGTACTTCATTAAAAATAACGAAGTTGTGGTCTTCTTCCAGTAGATCGAAAGTGGCGGCCACCTTGAAAATATTTTCAATCAGAAGTTTACAATGAATAACCCTTGTTACCAAAATTTCAAACAAAGGTTCTAAGGAACCTGTTGTGTGAGACACCTGTATACTAGATGTGTACGTCAATACACAGCGAGATCTAATAACGATGTCAATTTCATTTTGTTAAGAAAATCATTTCAGAATTTAATTTAGATTAACTACCACACGCATCGGCATAAAACTGCACCTACCTAAAACGATTACTAGAACTATCACTAGGACTAACACTAGATCTAAAACTAGAAACTTTCGGGTTTCGCCGTGCGTTTTTTGAAAAAAAGATTGATGTTTCGGATGCCATGTTATCGATAGTTCTAGTGATAATTCTAGTGTTAGTGCTAGTGTTAGTTCTAATTTTAGTTCAATTAACACCGGTCGTGAAAGCCTTCGTACTTATATGGTTTTTCTAGTCGGTAGGTCTTACCTTTGTCATTATTTTGAAGTACTATCCTTTGAAACTTCCTGTGGAATACACCAACACAGCAATTCAGTTTTAAACATAAGGAGCTTATAGCTTTGTCTATCTTGATCACTTCTGGTTTTTATTCAATTTTCTATTGTTTAAAAGCAAGGACGGACAAACTCAGTTTGTCTCAAGTTCGATTGACATTTACATTTGTAATGTATGTGCGATCGACTTCCAAACACAGCGTGCACAAATTATAGTGGGTGCTTCTAAAACAGAACTCAATGCGGGTGGTTGATCTCCAAAAAAAAAGGTCACTACTTATTGCCATTCTGCTGAAGTGTTGCGATCGACTGTTTGAGCACCCCTGCTCTAAAGCATAATGCAGCTTCATTGGCAACGTCATGGAAATTGATAGAAATATTTCAGTGACGTTTAGTGTCAATAACTGTTGCTAGAAAGGAAAGATGTCTTTAAGTTTTGCAGAAGTTGCTAAGGCAGTGGCTTTGATGGAATATGGACCACATAACTCCGTGATGATTGATTGTTACAACCGCGTTACTAAATTGATATACAACAGTTGAGATAAGATATCGCCTTAAATAAGTGACGGGTGAACAAGAGTGAACGCACAGTAAGAAATTTGAAGAAGTAGGGTTGAAATATCACAGAGACTAGCAACTAGAACAGTTGCTTCGAAAACATTCGCACAAGTACATGTGTTATCGCTCTTTAATTTTGCAGATTGCTTATATTATCCATTTTTGTCTTGTGTCCTTAAGTCTAAAATTCAAAAAGTTCAAAACTCCTGCATACGACTATTGTTTGGGTTGAGGCGAAGGGACCATGTAAGTGGTAAGCTATCGGAGATTGGATGGTTAGACATGCAGTCGCGACGTTTGGCGCACTCGGCATTGTTGTTTCGCAATGTGGTCACCAAGGAGAAACCTTCATAGTTATATAACAAAATTACTTTCCGCTCAGACGTGCACAATCTTAATATAAAATTTAAGGGTACGATAACACCACCTGTACACAGAACTGAATTCTTTAAAAATAGTTTTGAAAACAAATTTGTTAGGTAATATCAAATTAGTAAAATATTTAATGATACAATTATGAAAGTTGGAGTGTGTTCGTCTGAGTGGCAGTTTAAAAAGCGATTAAGGACACTGTTAATGCAGGGATGCGAAAATCTGTAGGAATAGGAGGGGGCGACATATGTCATATTTTTCTTTTGTTTGATAGGTCTTTTGTGGCATGGAGCTAGAATAAATTTTTGATTTAATTTGTTACTGATTTATTGAATGAAATTGTTGTTTTGTTTTTTTTTGTTTCTTTTCGTTATGATGGGTTAGTGAAAGAACGGTGAAAACCGAACTAACCCACATTGAGCACATTTAAATATATGTCGAAGTTACTGTAAGCTACTGTACTACTGTTAGCTCAATAAAGTATTATTATTATTATTATTATGTTCTGCAGCGAGACCAAACGTATTATTGTCAGACGAGTTGAGGTTTGGTTTGTACTTTCCAGTAGGAGTTATGTTCATGCAACTACTCTGAAAGATTACAATACCTGGTAAGATCTGTAATGATTTGAGTAGAAATCTGCTTCAAAGCACGTACAGAACTTTCCTTTATCAACTGCGTTCTAACCACTGATCGCTATATTAAAGAAATTTTGGTTGAACATGTCCTTTCAGTCAATTTATTGCTGAATGAATTTATACAGCCCACATAGTGTTCCAATACTGACATGTTTGGATATCAGCAAAATGGATAGCCTACTCTGTTTTCAACCCCGTAGTACACATGAACGATATGTCAAGGCGACGAGTTAGAGCTGGTGATACCGTTATACAATACTATATAATTTCTTATAATCTATATAATTTCTGCATAATTTCCGACTTACACTAAAAAAGAGGAGCCAGATTCTCCAAAGTAATATTCAAAACAAGAACCTATTTTGTTTCAAAAACAGCTCATTCAACAAGATTTCTCGTAACAATTGTATAATACTTCACCAGTATTCTCTAGTCGAAAAAAAAAGCCTAATAAACATCCACACAAGTCCAAAAATCGCTCATTTTCGAGATATTCAACGTTTCAGTTTGATAGTTGATTTATATTAACCCTTCGTCTGTCGAGCGCGCTTTCTTAATACTTTCGATCGGGTGTGGTCTGTGGAGTCCAAAATAGAAAAAACTCAACAAAAGCGTTAATTGCTGCTATATGGAGGAGGTTATAGAAAATTACCATTGGCCAACGCTTTGTGTTTCTTGCAACATTGTATGATGTGATCATTCGATCAACAACATCTACTCCACTTTTTGTGCTATTATAGAAAGTAATTTTTCGGGCTTTTTCCGATCACCGGTAGCTTCATCGATGTGATCGCCTCGGTGCATTGTTGAAACTACAAACACATTCTTTCCTTTTTTGGGTATATATGAAACTGCAGTCATACTAAATGCGAATAACGAAGAATATACTTTCCTGTTTTTAACTTGTGTTATTTCAAGAGGTAGTTCTCTTCTATTGGCTCTAATTGTACCAACCACAGTAAGGCGGTACTCTCTTAGCAGTTTCTTTACAATTGAATATCCTGTGAACCAACGATCTATTGTAACATCTCTTCCTGATCCTGATAAATGTGAACACATTCTTTCAGTTACTGCAGCGGTACAGTTGTCTATATATATATATATATATATATATATATATATATGTTCTATGTGTGAAATGAAAAATGTTTTGGCATCAACAACGGCGAAGACTTTCAATCCGTATTTGTTTGGTTTACTTGGAATGTACATTCGGAAACTGCACCTACCCCTAAAGGCAAGCAGCATTTCATCTAATGTTACATACTCGCCCACAGAATAAGTTTTCTTACAATTGTCCTTGAACTTGTCAACAATAGTACGAACTGCTGCTAGTTTGTACTACCCTTGACCTCTAGTTGTGGTATCGTCTAAGCGAATGCATTTCAATAAGAAGACGAAAATCCGTTTTGCCATTGTAGCAGGAAATATCTCATATCCCATACCGTCTGATGACCAATACTCTGCTAGATGTGTCCTTGATCCATGATGGAGCCCAGCTAAATAAAGCAAACCCATCAGCGCTTGGATTTCTGCAGGGTCGGTAGGTCTACACTCAGTCTTATCTTGGTATTTAACAGAAATTTTATCAATAAATAAATTAGTGTTTGCAACTACAACATCAATGCAGTTTCCAAACATGTACATCCTGCATTGAATGGGAGATAATGCGTCACGTGCTTCACCGATGACCCCCGGCAGGTGAGACACTATGTTTTCGTTGCGAGTTCTAATATTTCTAGGTGGAACAGCCTTTTTCCATTTAGTTCCATCTTTACCAAAAATATACGAGCATCTATCACGAATCACGGGTTGTTCATCTTCATCATCCTCGCCGTCATCCTGATGCATAATATCTGCATCTTCATTTACGTTTTCCTGCTCGGTTTCTGTATCATGATCACTGATACTTACAAAATCTGGATCTGATATCGAACTATCGTCAGACTCTTCTATTGCACTGCCCGTGCTAACTTCTTCATACAGTTTCTGTAATCTTTCTCTCTCCTTTTCATAAGGATCTATATCACAATGCTATCAAATAATAAATCATTTATTATTTTATCAAATCATATCAGAAAATTGTGTGTCACATAATCATTTTGTCGTGGACTCGTAGACCACACCCGACAGACGGAGGGTTAAGATAATTAAGACAATCTATAAATAATTTATCAAAACATGTCATAAAGATTGTTGAACAAAATCCTTTAACCACCATATTTTACTTACATTTTTTTTACAAAATGAGTTTACAGAACCATTTGATGAATTACTTCTACAAATGTTACAAGACTGCTACTTTATGCACCCGTTACTCAAGTATATGTGATCATCGTGCTTACCAGATTTACATTCTTTATAGCTCCTTTTCACTATGTCTTATCATGGACCACTGCAAGCCATTGCCATTTGGATTTGAGATTGGTTACTTAGAGCTATTGAACGAGGTGGTCATGGGTAAAGACCTCCTTCGCAATATGTGTTATTGCCAAATCTGTCATTTAAGCACACTCGAGTAGTATGTGCATAATGTGGTTTTGTAGTATTTGTAGAGGTAATTCATCAAATATATTTGTAAGCTCATTTTCAATCTCTTTGGGAGAAAAGTAGACCTAATAATTGGTCAACTAAAACTCCTAGTGTGTACATGAAGGAGTTATACGATTTTGAATACGATATTGATCGAAGGTTATTCGATTATATTGTACAATCGTTACGGGACACTCTATATAATAAATCAAACATGATTCTAAAAATTCTTTCGCTACTGGTATGGAACAATCTGGAAACAACAAGATTCAGGAAAGTTCTAATTGCATATAAAACATTTCTAAGCCCTCAAACCTGAACTTTAAGACACCAACAACCTTGCGGCTCTACGTTATCTTTTAAAACTTGTAACTTTGGTATTAGCAACAATAGAAACTTGAACAAACAACAGAAGTGATCGGAATAAGCTCCTTATATTTAAAATTAATTCATTTGTTGCACTCTACAAAATGTTTCAAAATGTAGGAAGAAAACAACAGCGCCAAAATGAGGAAGGCATCTCAACACGATTATTAGTTAAAAATTCATTGCATTATTACTTATAATTTTAAGTGATGCGATTCATGCATATATCTTCAAAGCTGTGTTTTGGAGATATCAGTTTATTTTATTAAGAAAATCTGTTAAGAATTTAATTTAGAACAACTTTTATATAAAACTATTTTGTTAAAACTTTTTAAAGATTAGCGACCATTCTCTTCCTGATGTTAATCCGTTATATCGAACTTTTACATCATTAATTTAATCGTAACAACATTATTAAGTAGAGATCATTGTACCTCTATAATTAAACTTCTAAGAAACAATATAGGATGCATCTCATCTCGTCTTGGTTTTGTCTTGAAGCGTCTGCTACAATCAATCTTCTTGTTTGCAGCAGAGCGTGCCCCGTGTACATCGCGTACACGTTGTCTCTGAATTCCTCATTTCCTCATTCTCATTCCAGATATAAATCAAGGGGGAAAATGGTGGAGGAACTCGTCAGACGGTACCCGGGGCGAAACTCGCAGATCTATGTCCTTTTCGATGTATACAAGGAACCGCCGTTTCCCGACGCAGTCTTCATCCACGGCGTTTCCGGCGTAGGCAAATCGTCAATTTTATCCGCCACTTTGGATGTTTGCGGTATTCGGCCAGTTCTCGTCAACCTAATCGAATGTTACTCGTCGAAAATCCTCTTTGAGTCCGTACTAAATCAACTCTGGTCGCGTAGGATCGAGGACGCTGGCGTTTCGAAGCCGTTTGCCAGATGCGATAACATGATGGACTTCGTCTCGTCGTTGCGTAAAATTGATGATGTGGTCGACTTGAAGAGGTGCCCGATCGTCCTGGATAAAGCGGAGGAACTGAGAAATATGGATCTTAATTTGTTGCCGAGTTTTCTTAGGCTGCGTGAATTGTGCCGAGTCGATGTTAGTGTTATTTTAGTATCTCAATTACCGTTTCAAAAATTTTACACGCGAACTAACTTACTTGAGCCGATTAAAATAAATTTTCCTCAATACCACAAAGAGGAGTTATGTGATATCCTCAACTTGGAATATTTGAATCTTAAAACGAATGAATTGGATATTAATGTTTATAAAAATTTTGTGAACGTTTTGATCTCGACGTTTTATCGGGCGTGTAGAGATGTGGTTGAATTAAAATCGATGGCGAAAATAAATTTCCCGATTTATTGTAAACCGATTTTGGACGGATCGATTACGGAATCGGATTCGATGGGTTTATGGAAAAACATCGCGCCAACTTTAAAAAAGTCTTTAGAGAACTTGTACGTGAAAATATCAAGAAGAAACGTGAGTTTGGTTGAAATTGAAAATTTATCCGCGGGGAATTTAACGCAGACCTTAGAGTTGCCATTCTACGCGAAGTTTCTCTTAATTGCGGCGTATTTAGCAAGCTACAACCCAGCGAAAGATGACAAACGGCTGTTCATGAAGTATCACGGAAAGAAAAGGAAAACAATGACGGACGTTAAGGCGAAGAGCAAAGTTTCAGAACAGCTGAGTACACAGCTCGGCCCGAAACCCTTCAGCTTCGATAGATTAATTGCTATTTTCTACGCCATTCTAGAGAACAAAGTGAATTTCAACAACAATCTCCTGGTGCAGGTTTCAACCCTCGTCGAATTACAACTTTTAACCTCCACCTCAGACACTTGCAACTTAGACGGGCAAAAATATAAATGCGCCGTTGGTTTAGATTTCATACAAAGCGTTTCTAAAATGGTCGGATTTAATATAAGAAAATATCTCACCGATTTCAGTTACATGTAACAATTTATTTTTAATTTTTCAATAAAATCCCTTGTGAATGTATCGTTGTTTATTGCAATACCGTTCAAATGCCATCATTTCTCGGTTAATCGAACTGAACGTTCTAGCCCAAAAAAAGTAACGTTTTCCCGGTTCAATTGCGTGTAATTCAATAAAATATTGCAACTCCGATAAAAGGATATCGGCGGATTTTGCCCTCCCCCTCCCAAAAAGCCGTCGTTATTGCGGGGAGGCGTAAAATTTATCCTTTTTACAATATCGGCGGCGCCGCCCCGTTTGAAAGGCACATTCGTGCCATATAAACGGCAGTAAACCGATATCGGGGTGTTAATTGAGTCGGGCTTTTACGATACTCTAAACCGAATAAATTTCCACAGGTACAAAATTATCTACCAACTTCATTTACACGATTCGGTTAGTTTTAATGTTTTTGTAAAACAATATGTTTAGTAACTACTAAATAAACCTGTTGGGAACTGTTTAACACTATCAATTTAAGTTTTTAAATGTATTTACTGCTTTATTAACAACATTTTTTGGTTGGAAAAGTTTCTATTTTAAAATTGACGCTAAAATTTTGGTTGGGTAAAATGTATACCACTAAGTAATTACATTTTTATTTAAAAAAAGAAAAATAATATTCTTTTGTTTATAATAATAATAATAATAAACGAGTTTATTGATATGATGAATATAACGCAATATAAAAAAAAATTAAGGAAAGTAAATATTTTCAGTGTGGCGAGATCCAGCTATCAATAGCTGTTCAATCGAACCCCATTTTAAATAAAATAATATAATAAAACAAATAAAAACTAAATTAGCCTGACAATAAAAATAAATATAACTTGATGTTCCTCACGTCAACGCTCGCATACGGCAACAACTTAGCATCTACTCCCGAGATCACACTGTTGTTAAAACAATGACTGGAAAACCTTTCTTTTAAGTTGCGCATGTGAAAGGTGCTTTATATCATCACTAATTCCATGGAACATTGCATAAATTTGATATAAAAATGACCATTGAAAAACTGCCAGTCTGAGTGCCGGTGGAGAGGGGCTGCCTCGGAATCGAGTGTTAATCGCATGCACATCTGTCCCAAATTTAATCAGTTTATAGAGATATCGAGGTGACTTAAAAGCGAGTATCTTGTAATACAGGGACAAGCATTGTAGTTTTCGCCTATTGCGCATATTTAACCATTGTACAGGTTCTAATTTATAAGACACATGATCAAACTTACGAATCCCATATATGTAGCGTAAACAAGAATTTTACTCTCTGAACCCTAACCACATTAACGCTGTCCAGACATGCATTATAGACAGATGTCAGATAAGTAAATTGCGATAGAACAAGTGATTCGCATAACAGCCTCTTCAAGCGCAAAGGTAACACATTCCTGAAGGGAAATAGTTTTCGCAATTGCAAGAATCAACTAGAAACGTATTCCGAAATTTGCTTCTTATAACTAAGTTTATTGTCCATAACTAAACCCAAATTCTTAGCATCAACAACCAGTGGTATCGGAACTCCTCCGATCTCCAGCCGTACATGTTCAGCCAATGCCTCACATCCACTTCCAAACAGCATCACCGCCGATTTGCCAGCATTATGAATAAGTGCATGCTTCAATGCAAAATTATTAATACTATTTAAATCCTCCTACAACCTACGGAAAGCGTCTTCATAGTTCCACGGTTCAAACGATATATACAGTTGTAAATCATCTGCATACATATGATACTCTGCATGCCTCAACTGACATGGAAGTTGGGAAGTATATAACGAAAATAGTAGTGGGCCCAAGATACTGCCCTGTGGGACCCCTCTATTAATTGGTTTAGGTTCCGACATGCAACCGTCAATCTTCACAACTGGTGATCTATCAGTAAGATAACTTCGAAACAGCTGTCGCAGCTCACTCCCAATAACCATGTACCGCATAGCCGAACACAAAACATCATGATAAACAGTCTCGAACGCTCTACTGAAATCCAACAATACTACAACTGAATTTAGTCTTAAATCCCGGGCAGTTAGAAGATTTACTGCCGGTCACTTTTAACAAAGCTGTCGTGATGCTATGTCCCTGACGAAATCCCGACTGACATTCTGGCAATAAGTCATTTCCTTGGACGTATTCATATAATTGCTTAAAGATAATTTTCTCAAAAATTTTAGACATAATGGGCAGTAAGTGAATTGGTCTAAGGTGCTTCGCCTCTACAGGGCTTGATACCTTAGGGAGAGGCTTGAATAAAGACGTCTTCCAGATAACAGAAACAGAATGTTCAATACAAACATTAATTAAATGAACAATGTACGGTAATATATGAGACAAACACAACCCCATCATGGACATATCAATGCCATCACAACCAGCTGCTTTGGATGATATACGGTGTACTGCATTTAGCACATCAATGTCACTAATTAATTTTAAGTTGAAATTATTGTTGGTGAATGATCTGTGTGGTAAAGCATCATATGAGAAAGGCGGATCAGAGCAAATAACAGGGATCGAGTTAATAAAATAATCGTTTAATGTGTTGGGATCCTTTAGATTTTCAGGTATAATTAACTGTGGCCCAGAGTGGATACCTTCCCTCTCGAGTTGTCTCCATAGTATTCGAGAATTAGCTGTAAAAGCAATGTGTTGGAAATAGGCTTTTTTCACATTACGGATTACTCCTGTAGTAAAATTGCGAAGCTCCTTGTAATACTGCCAGTCCGAATCTACTTTCGTTCTCTTGTATTTCAGCTTAGCATTATCTCTTAGCCTCATTAGATATTTGGTGTTGCGAGTAATCCAAGGTTTAAATGGTTTCGTTACCCTTCTTACGACTAAAGGAGCATGTTTTTCAAATAGCTGTTGAATTATGTTATAAAAATAAACCAATTTATCATTTATATCAGCTATTCTGAAGATAAAATGAAGTGGTAAATGCTGCATATCAAGCTCAAAGAGCTGCCGATCAATGGAATTTAAACATCGGGTAATAATTTCTTTAGGCTATGTCCGTGTCATAAGAAGCTCAATGTCACACTGAACGATGTCATGATCAGAAACATCCCAAGGCAATACTGTACTAGATCTAAGAATATCCGTATTACTTGTAATTATGAGATCAAGAAGAGTGGACGAACCGCGCGTAGGATCCCCAATTATCTGAGTTGCACCACCATTCTCAAAAAACTCGTGCAACAATACAAACTAAGAGCTATTGCATCGTAACATATTAATATTAAAATCTCCCAAGCAGAATACATTCTCCGACTCCGATAAACATGTTGTATAAAGATCTTCGACAGCCTCTAAAAATTGTTTACAGTTTAATTGTGGTGGCCTATAAACCCCACCAACAAATAAAGTGAACCTGGAAATATTGAACCTCAACCACACCTGCTCAATACATCCCCCCACCCTAATCACCTCGTGATGAAAGGTATTGCGATACAACACCGCAACTCCGCCACCTCTCCCAACTCTATCACACCTAATCATAATATAATCAGCGAAAAGATTGTCATAAGCCAACCCAGGGTCCAGCCAAGTCTCAACAACAACCAACACATCTATTTTGTTTTCAGACAATAACGATTGAACATCATTTAACTTCGGAATCAATGATCTAATGTTGACGTAAGCAAGACGCAAAAAAGTCATATCAATATAATCAAAAATAATAATAATAAGAAATAAAAATCAAATAACTATATATATATATAAAAACAAATAATCAAATTCGTTGAGAAAACAACTAAATAAATTAAATGAGCAATATCACTCACTCCGCAAACAATAACGTAAAAAAAGGACGATATCATAAACATATAATAGGAAACCAATTATTTACAGATTAACTAAATTTCTAATAAATTTTAAATACAAAGCTTAGTTAAAAAACTACTTACTTTCCCTGGTATGTTTGAAAATTACTTTTCAATTTACTTTCAATTGAAACTTGGGTTCCTATCGATTTCATATTTCTGTTACCACATGATTAAACTTATCTTTGTGAAGATAAAATCTCTTCAATCCGCTCAATGTTTGTAACATCCAAATTTTCCTTTTCCAGATCCGATAAAGATTTTATCCATCGAGCTGCCAAATTCGTTGGTGATTTAACATAAATTTTACCATCACGTGACCAAGCCATTCGATTTCCGTACTTCTCTTGTGCTGCCCTTAGAAGTTTATATCTATTTTTTGTTAGATCCTCGCTTATACGAATTTTGAGATAAGCTTTTAACATCGATTCAAATTTCGAGATTTATAGCCGGTGAATTTTACTATAATTGGACGTCGTCTGTCATTGTTGTCCTCCTTCTTAAAAGCACCAACACGGTGGCAGCGATCTATAGAATCTGCGCCAATTTTGACTCCCATTTTATTGTTAAATATCTCTAATACTTTAATTTCCGTATCCTCTTTAACCTCCTCGGGAACACCAAACACGCGTAAACAACAACGTCTTGAATATTGTTCCAGGTCATCCACTCTTTCTTTATAAGGTTTTCGTTTTCCAGCTGTACAACATGTTCTTGAAGATTTTTAATTTTCTTTATAACCAAATTAGCAATTTTAGAACAAAAATCTTTACTTTTCAACAACTCTCCTACAGACTTGTTCACCACCTCTTCTATTTGACTTAGATTCGGAGCGACTTTCACTGTTACTACCCACTGTCAGCCATCTTCAAAAAATCGCGTTTAAGTCATACTTAATTGTGTTAAAGTGGATGAAGACTTTTACAACAATCTCAATTTTGTAATAAATCAGACCTGATTTGGAAATTCTGACTAATATGGAACAAACTGTTAACAACAAACTTTAAAAAAGTTCTAATTGCATACATATATAGGATATTTAAGCTTAGAACGGGCCTAAAGTATCATTAACCTTACACCTCTACAATCCCTATAATTTCAAAAACATCTCAATATTGTAATAAATCGAATCTGATTTGGAAATTTTGGCGCAACTACTATGCAATAATCTCTCAACAACAACATTCAGGAAAGTTCTAATTGCATATAGAGCACTTCTAAGTCATCAAGCTTTGAACTATAATCCCTGTAAATTCCATAATTTCGAAATCCTATCGCAACTGCTATAGAGCAATCGGTCAATAACAAAATTCAGGAATCTTCTAATTACATACAATGAATATTTAAGTTAAAAATTCTTTTTGTACTAAATTAGATCTTATTTATTATCGAATTTTAAATACTAATCATTATTTATGGACAAATTATCCGAACTTTAAAAACCTCCTGAAGACGTATGTAGCATTTGAACATTTATAACATAACATTGTATAACATTTTAACATGAACATTTTTCAGGAAAGTTCTAATTTGATATGGAGTATTTCTAACACTTCAAACGAGCCTTAAGACGCCAATAATCTTACATCTCTACAATATGACTTGTTGGGGTCTTACTCCGATCGATATATTTTCGGTTATATTCAGTCTTACACTTTGTGGAACTCTGTCTTAATAAACGCATCTTTCAAAACGTAAACAATTTCTTAATCTATTCTCTTAGGAAAAATAAAAGATCATATCCAAAAGAGTTTCTTCCTTACAAATATTGACAATTCTTCTATTAATCATCTTCCGAAATAATATGAAGTAGGTCAGTTTTGTTTACAAACATTAATTATACCGTGAGGATTTCTTTTGCATCCCAATTAGAGCATGAAGAATCCCTATTGTAATATAAAAAGGGCTAACACAGGTAGCTCCTTTTGTACCCCTAATGAAGCGTGAAGTTTTCCTTTCATCTGTCAATCATCCCCGAAATAATGTTGAGTAGGTCAGTTCTATTTACAAACATTAATTATACCGTGAAAATTTCTTTTGTACTCCAATTAGAGCGTGAAGAAACCCCCATTGTAATATAAAAAATGGTTAAGGCAGGTAGCTTGCTTTTGTACCCTAATTAAAGCGTGAAGTTTTCTTTTGACCAGTCAATCATCCCCCGAAAGAATGTTGAGTAGGTCAGTTTTATTTACAAACATTAATTATACCGTGAAGATTTATTTTATACCCCAACGAAAACGTAAAGTTTTCTTTAATCATCTCTCCAAAGAGTGTTAAGTTTGGTACCGAGAAGTTTAACAAAAAGCTCGTGGAGAAGTGAGTGAAGTTCTTAGCAAGATTGATGAAATTTTGGGGAGAAGCAAGCAAAAGAAGATTGCAGATTCGGAGGAGTGATATTAATCTTTGGTTAGAGTTCGTGAGCTTGTTGTGTTTAACAATCTGTTAATAGAAAATTATAAGCAGAGCATGATACGAACCCAACTCAACTTAATCTTTCCTAGTAACAGATATGTTACATTCAAAAATGCTTAAATGTGCATACATTGCGAGACATAACAATAAGACACCCTTAAATTTTAATAATTCCGGCCGAATGGTGAATGGAAATCAAAAGAGGCCTATATCATTTTTTCCTACCTTGGGTAGTTATGGTAGCCAAAAAGTAAGAAAATTCTATCCCCGAGAAACGCTCGTTTTCTAGAACTTTACGAAAACTTCTGCATAGCAACAAGAGGTTAATAATCTGATGTCGTGATGATGTTTTGATGGCAGCGTTTAACAGGACAACGAATATTTATTGCTTGTTCTTGCACATACAACGAATCATGATACCCCAGACGTAATTTTATGAGGTTTGCATCGAGGGAACGTGCCGGTCATGGAAGGACAAAGTTGTTCTTGACCGCGAATCATGGTTTCGTGGAGATGTTGGTATGGATGGAGGTCATATGCTGGTCATTTATTTCCAGTCCTTCAAGATGAACATGGCCGAAAATTCGATATACTAGCAAGACAACACCTCCATCCATGCTAACATCTCTATCATCCTTCCATGTTCCCCGATACAAACCCCATGTAAAATATCTGCTGATTCGTCGTGTGTACAAGAACAACAAGTAGTAGGCATCCGTTGCTGGATTGAAGGCTGCTATCAATAAGAAGTAGAATGGTATTCACTCCCACGTAATTTTTGCCCTTTACACAGGCATTTCAGCCTAATCTTCAAGAATGCCATCAATTATTAACTGTCTTTGAGTTATTCTCACTATGTAGAAGTTTGTGTAAACTGTAAATCATGAAAAAATCTGGGAGCCTGAAATAACTTGATTAATAACAATTGGATCGAGTGGATGTAAAAGTGGATTTGAAACTCTTGGTATTTTGACAAGTTTCATTTGGCAGTTGAAAATTTGCTCCAAATATTTGTCACAAACTATACAGGATGTTTGCGGTTTTGTGATTTTATTTTCAAAGGTATATCTTAAAGAAAGGTTATTAATGTAAAAATATCTTAGAAAAAGTTGTAGAATAAAAGAAACATTACTGTTAAAGGTTTTTTGATTTAACTAATTGATTTTGAACCCTTGCTACTCAGTGTTCAAGAAGTACAAGAAAGATACTAGAAGAAAATCCTTTTATTAGTAGAAATATCACATATAAATAAAAAAAATCAAATATTGTCTGGCGAACACTCAAAGTATCCTTTCGACATACAAAAACTGCAGGCTTTATAACTTGACGATTACAATTTTGTCAATGGTTTCTACAAAATTCCAATCTTTTCTTCACTTGTATTGGCGACTAATGAAGTAACATTTCTACGTAACAATATTATATAACTTATAATATTACTTACATATTTTGGCTGTTAAAATCCACATATTCTTATTAGCCTCTTTGCATTGTCAAATCGATTGTCTGATAAGGATTATCTTTTTTTTTTTGCAAAAAATTTTACAGAACTGTTGGAAGAAGTTTGAATATGCGTGGATAAATGTGATGTTGACATATACATAATCTATTTGAAAATAAGTAAATTGGTTGAGGTGGTTTTGTTTCACGGTCTCCTCATGTCAGTCATCTGTTCTTACTCCCTGTTTCAGATATGATTAAAATGAAAACTGTTAATAAAACTAACTTTCAGTTAATATAAATAATATCTCTATAATTATACAACTTTTGTGAAAACATTTTTACATTAATAAGATTCTTTTGATATATTTAAGCGCCTCTTGAAAATAAAATCACAAGACCGTAAACATCCTGTATATTCCCTTTCATCAGCATCTTTCAATCTATGAGTTCTGATGTACAGCCAATGTGCAAAAATAATAAAAGGTTGTGTTTCAGTATGTACCCTAAACAATCTCGTCTATCTCGGATTTTAAATTAGTCTAAATCTTAGGAATCTTAGTCCTAATCTTAGGACTAATTTAAAATCCAAAAGTAGTAAGATCGTACAGCTTAGTCAAGTCTTTTTACATGAAACCCACAGGTGTCACAAATGATTATGAGGCCCATACAATTCTTTATCTAAATCGATGACTAACGATTTAAAAATGAAAACTTTTTTCGTTTTATTATGGCCGTTTTTGGAATCTTCCAAAAGTCGACCTTCAATACGTAACTCCCAAGACGCCTCATGTAAGTTTGATTTTCAGGGTCAAGATCACGCACTTTGTTAAGAAGAATTTGATCAGAGAATTTCTCCTTTTTTTTTACTGATTCCGTGCGTGTATCCATCTTTTTGTGGTGATAGCCCTCCTGAGACTTTGGTTCTCTTTTAATACCTTGTTGAGGCGACATGGGTGCAAACCCAACCCAACCCCTCATTGGAGAATAGAGTTGCTGAGGTTGACTTTGCGTTATATTATCTCTACTTGTCGCCATATTGGGTAGAGATGAAAGTCTGGATATTTGCGGAAAGTGTTATCCTGGATATTAGTACACTTACTAAAATTCGGATGTTTTAGTTCCGTATTGAAGTTGACAAAATCTGTTCATGATCTGCATTCCACTCATACAAACACCGCTGTTTATAAAAGTCTGCCTTTGAATAGCTGAGACTCTTTACTGCTTAAAGACTAGTTACGATTATGGATGATAATCTCAAACGCCTTTCTTATGTATTGTAACCATTCATACAAGCAAACTGGGACACCAACCTTCAGGATGCAATACAAGAACATAGCAGGTACTATGGAGGTGGTGACGTTTCATGAATAAGCACTGATGATTGAGTCGGATTCAGGACAACTTTTCACCTCTTCTACTAAACAAGTTACTAAACAGAAACAACGGTTCTGAATTTTCTGGATTCTATAACAATCATTCACTCTCAAACACCCATCATAAGTGTCCAAATTTAGATTGTTTGCACAGCATTCTCCTGCATTCTCGACTCAAAGGCATATCTGGCATCTAAGCATTGAACACCTTCTTTAAGATGCCACAAGTATTATGTTCAAACTGAAGACAAACGTCATAATTACGTAAGTAACAAACTCAATTACCGTGCCTCCAATTTCCACAATATTATTTTTTGGCATTTCTGGTATTTCGTCAGATGCAAGTTCAGGTGTAACAGACAACAGTTGCTTGCAATACAGGAAATCCTCGACATTCTCTGGATGTCATCACCATAATAATTAGCATTATCACTAATCTTATTCATCATAATTATATCTGTCAGTTTGATATACCATGCTTGGATCAGAATGAATACTTGTACATAATGAATACCTTTAATCAATATGAGATAAGCGAGATATGTGATTTCAACAAGATGAAGCTGTTTAGACTTCGCGCTGTTTTGTAGCAATTTTCAGTTGTCTCCAAATCGTCTAACGTCTTACTAAGATACATATCTAACCCAGAAGATATTATTACTGTTATCACATTTCGACTTTTATCTTGGGGTATATTTAATACAGAAAATGTGCAATTAATACTGCGAAATTTTAAGGAAGCATTTATCCAAGCTCTAAGCTTCTCATGGAAGTGATACGATAAACTATGGATAATTTCCTTCAAAATTTTAGACGTTAATGAAGTCTACTAACTTATAATGAAGTTATAAGTACGAAGGCTTTCACGACGGGTGTTAATTGAACTAAAATTAGAACTAACACTAGCACTAACACTAGAACTATCACTAGAACTATCACTAGAACTATCACTAGGACTAACACTAGATCTAAAACTAGAAACTTTCGGGTTTCGCCGTGCGTTTTTTGAAAAAATGTTTGACGTTTCGGATGCCATGTTGCAACCTTCTTCAGAAACTGGTTCTAACTGACAAAATCGGGGATCGTAAAACAATATATAGGTCGAAAAAACATAAAAACAACGTTAACAGAGAGGATGGCTGGGAACTCAGCAGAACATGGAAGATGGTAGTGAAGACGAACACGACTCCCAAACCGGACGCGACGCAGTAATTAGTTAGTAATTAGCTTGTAATTAATATAAATTAATTATTAATTAGTTTTTTTCGACCTATATATTGTTTTACGATCCCCCATTTTGTCAGTTAGAACCAGTTTCTGAAGAAGGTTGCAACATGGCATCCGAAACGTCAAACATTTTTTCAAAAAACACACGGCGAAACCCGAAAGTTTCTAGTTTTAGATCTAGTGTTAGTCCTAGTGATAGTTCTAGTGATAGTTCTAGTGTTAGTGCTAGTGTTAGTTCTAATTTTAGTTCAATTATAATGAAGTTCTTCTTAATTAAACTTTATTTTAAGACATCAATCATCAAAATATCTTTATTTGCTCAAAAGATATCAAAGAAAAAGGTAGGTTTTGATTGTAATAAACGGAGCCTATACTAAGAAGCAGATTTGCAAGATTCTAAAAATATGATGAATGTATAAAATTAAATTTAAATTGATGTGAATGGGGATTCTTTTGAGATATTAATCATCAAATTACTTTTGTTTATTCAAAAGTAATGGAATATAACGATTTCAAGTCAATTCTTGCAATTTTAAGTTCACACAAATACCCATACTCCAAAAATTCTAGACGGTGTAATAAATTCTACTAGTTTATACTGAAATTCTTCTTAATCAAGCTTCAGTTTAAGATATCAATCATGGAAATATCTTTATTCGTTCAGTTGATGGAACCTGTATTAAGAAGCAGATTTGGGAGATTCTAAGAACTTGATGAATACGCACAATGATGGCTTCAAGTTAATATGAATTTTGAATTCTTTTGAGATATTAATAACCAAAATATTTTTATTTGCTCAAAAGTTAGAGAATATAAAGGATTTAAGTCGATTTTATCAATTTCAAGATCATCCAAACACCCATATTCCAAGAATTTTTGACGTTATAGTGAAATCTAGTACTTTAACGTGAAATTCTTCTTAATCAAGCTTTATTTTAAGATATCAATCATGGAAATATGTTTATTCGTTCAAAAGATATCAAAGAGAAAGGTAAGTTTTAATTGTAACAAATGGAACCTGTACTAGGAAGCAATTTTGATAAAATTTTGAAATTCAGTTAAGGCGCGCAACATCGACTTTAAATTAATATAAATTTTGGATTCTTTTGAGATATTAGTCAACAAAATATTTTTATTTACTCAAAAGTTCTGGAATATAAAGGATTCAAGTCGATTTTGTCAATTTCAAGATCATTCAAACACCCATATTCCAAGAATTCTTGACGTTATAATGAATTGTATTAGTTTATAGTGAAATTATTCTTAATCAAGCTTTATTTTAAGATATCTATCATGAAAATATGTTTATTCGCTCAAACATATCAAAGAGAAAGGTAGGTTTTGATTGTAACAAATGGAACCTGTACTAGAAAGCAATTTTGAAAAATTCTTCAAATTCAGTTAAGGCGCGCAATATCAAGTTTAAATTAATATGAATTTCAGATTCTTTTGAGATATTAATAGCCAAAATATTTTTATTTGCTCAAAAGTTGTAGAATATAAAGGATTTAAGTCGATTTTGTCAATTTCAAGATCATCCAAACACCCATATTCCAAAAATTCTTGACAGTATAATGAATTGTACTAGTTTATAGTGAAATTCTTCTTAATCAAGCTTTATTTTAAGATATCAATCCTGGAAATATGTTTATTCGCTCAAAAGATATCAAAGAGAAAGTAGGTTTTGATTGTAACAAATGGAACCTGTACTAGGGAGCAAATTTGAAAAACTCTTGATATTCAGTTAAGGCGCGCAATATGAACTTTAAATTGATATGAATTTTGGATTCTTTTGAGAAATTAATCACCAAAATATTTTTATTTACTCAAAAGTTATGGAATATAAAGGGTTTAAGTCGATTTTGTCAATTTCAAGATCATCTCAACACCCATATTTCAAAAATTCTAGACGTTATAATGAAGTCTACTAGCCTATAGTGAAATTCTTCTTAATCAAGCTATATTTTAAGATATTAATCGTGGAAATGTGTTTATTCGCTCCAAAGATAGCAAAGAGAAAGGTAGGTTTTGATTGTAACAAATGGAACCTGTACTAGGAAGCAATTTTGAAAAGTTCTTGAAATTCAGATAAGGCGCGCAATATCAACTTTAAATTAATATGAATTTTGGATTCTTTTGAGATATTAATAACCAAAATATTTTTATTTACTTAAAAGTTATGGAATATAAAGGATTCAAGTCGATTTTGTCTATTTCAAGATCATCCAAACACCCATATTCCAAAAATTCTTGACGTTATAATGAATTGTACTAGTTTATAGTGAAATTTTTCTTAATCAAGCTTTATTTTAAGATATCAATCATGGAAATATGTTTATTCGCTCAAAAGATATCAAAGAGGAAGGTAGGTTTTGATTGTAACAAATGGAAGCTGTACTTGGGAGCAAATTTGAAAAACTCTTGAAATTCAGTTAAGGCGCGCAATATCAACTTTAAATTAATATGAATTTTGGATTCATTTGAGATATTAATAACTAAAATATTTTTATTTGCTCAAAAGTTTTGGAATATAAAGGATTTAAGTCGATTTTGTCAATTTCAAGATCATCCAAACACCCATATTCCAAAAATTCTAGACGTTATAATGAATTCTACTAATTTGTATTGAAATTCTTCTTAATCAAGCTTTATTTTAAGATATCAATCATGGAAATATGTTTATTCGCTCAAACATATCAAACAGAAAGATAGGTTTTGATTGTAACAAATGAAACCTGTACTAGGAAACAAATTTGAAAAATTCTTCAAATTCAGTTAAGGCGCGCAATATCAACTTTAAATTAATATGAATTTTGGATTCTTTTGAGATATTAATAACCAAAATATTTTTATTTGCTCAAAAGTTAGGGAATATAAAGGATTTAAGTCAATTTTATCAATTTCATGATCATCCAAACACCCATATTCCAAAAATGCTTGACGTTATAATGAAGTCTACTAATTTATAGTAAAATTCTTCTTAGTCAAGCTTTCTTTTAAGATATCTATCATGGAAATATGTTTATTCGATCAAAAGATATCAAAGAGGAAGGTAGGTTTTGATTGTAACAAATGAAACCTGTACTTGGGAGCAAATTTGAAAAACTCTTGAAATTCAGTTAAGGCGCGCAATATCAACTTTAAATTAATATGAATTTTGGATTCATTTGAGATATTAATAACTAAAATATTTTTATTTGCTCAAAAGTTTCGGAATATAAAGGATTTAAGTCGATTTTGTCAATTTCAAGATCATCCAAACACCCATATTCCAAAAATTCTAGACGTTATAATGAATTCTACTAGTTTATAGTGAAATTCTTCTTAATCAAGCTTTATTTTAAGATATCAATCATGGAAATATGTTTATTCGCTCAAACATATCAAACAGAAAGATAGGTTTTGATTGTAACAAATGAAACCTGTACTAGGAAACAAATTTGAAAAATTCTTCAAATTCAGTTAAGGCGCGCAATATCAACTTTAAATTAATATGAATTTTGGATTCTTTTGAGATATTAATAACCAAAATATTTTTATTTGCTCAAAAGTTAGAGAATATAAAGGATTTATGTCAATTTTATCAATTTCATGATCATCCAAACACCCATATTCCAAAAATGCTTGACGTTATAATGAAGTCCACTAATTTATAGTGAAATTCTTCTTAGTCAAGCTTTCTTTTAAGATATCTATCATGGAAATATGTTTATTCGTTCAAAAGATTTCAAAGAGAAAGGTAGGTCTTGATTGTAACAAATGGAACCTGTACTAGGAAGCAAATTTGAAAAATTCTTGAAATTCAGTTAAGGCGCGCAATATCAACTTTAAATTAATATGAATTTTGGATTCTTTTGAGATATTAATAACTAAAATATTTTTATTTGCTCAAAAGTTATGAAATATAAAGGATGTAAGTCGATTTTGTCAATTTCAAGATCATCCAAACACCCATATTCCAAAAATTCTAGACGTTATAATGAATTCTACTAATTTGTATTGAAATTCTTCTTAATCAAGCTTTATTTTAAGATATCAATCATGGAAATATGTTTATTCGCTCAAAAGATTTCAAAGAAAGTACGTTTTGATTGTAACAAATGAAATATTCTTGAAATTCAGTTAAGGCGCGCAATATCAAATTTAAATTAATATGAATTTTGGATTCGTTTGAGATATTAATAACCAAAAATTTTTTTTTTGCTTAAAAGTTATGAAATATAAAGGATTCAAGTCGATTTTGTCAATTTCAAGATCATCCAAATACCCATATTCCAAAAATTCTAGACGTTTATAGCTTATAGTGACTGTTACTGAAATGTTGCTCATCTCTAGACAAATGGAGAATATAAGTAACATAAAATGTCGTAGTATTTGTTTTCTTCTTTTCTTGCACAAATCTTGATTAATAATAATAATCAACTTTATTGTGTAATATTTAATACATTAAGAAAAATATATATAAATATGCCATTCCATAAAACGTACATTTACCAGAACGTATTATTTAAACTAAATTCAATTGAAATTGATGTAAAATTGAATTTCTATAATATTAACTGACAACTTGACTGTTACATAATATAGCAAAATTGTAAAATCTCTTTACACGTTTACGTCCATAAAAGTTGTTGTGTATTCTTGTAAAGGTTAAAGAATGCGACCGTACATACTAAATCCAGTAAGTGTATAACGTACCATGTAAAAGTAAGCACGTGCTATAAATTTAAGTAAAAACTTTTATTTTCCTTGAAATTCATAAATCGTCGAGAACAATTGGATACGCGTACCGCGCCTTATCCCGACACCTTGTTCCCGTAAGGTTGGTCATAAATCCGACGGCGTCGCGTTATATTTCACTATTTTATTTCAATAACGTTGCGAATATTCGCAATTTCGTCTCCGCTCGTCGACGACGTCCCGAGAATTCGTTTGTTGTGTATTATTACATTGTAAACGTCTCGCGCCTTTCGAACGTTGAAATTGAATGTAGTACGTCCGTTGGATGGATAGGTTTTTACTGAACCGCAAACCATTTCGGTAGAAATAATTCGCCCCCGTGGGCGATAGACGTTTCGAATTTAATAAGGAGACTTTCTCGTCCTCCCTTTTCCCCCGTTCCATTTTTATCCGATAGGCAATAACGTTTTTCGACGTCTGCGGAAAATTTAATAACTCCTCCTCCTTATATGTCGACCAAAATCTGTTATAGGAAATGGAAATTTACTAAATCTTAATGCAACTACAATAAGCACAATGAATAATCCATCTCCGTGTAGAACCTGAGTACTAATAGAATATCGACTCAATCGAGATCCCTCACTGAAGCGTTAATTAAGGCCGCCCGTACGTGTTGGGTCCGCGCAAATCGAACACCTGTGAGCACACAAAGGTGACCAACAATCCTGCCATCCGTAATTGCGATAGTCGGGAGAGTCGGGAGAGTCGGGAGTGTAGTCCAGTTCAATTTCGTTGCCGTACGGTAGGTAATCGATTAAACCCGAATATATTCGTTGCCTGGTGCAACATCATCCTCATTTGAGTGAAGTTGGGCAAATGTTTGTAGTTTGCCATCCTCGGCCAGGAACGGGAGCGTTATCGGCCTTTGGACGAGCGCAAGTGGCTCCCAATTGTAGTAATCCACCCCGCTAGGGACCTAAGCTTATAGAGGCTTGTGTGACGAACTTTGATACTGTTTTGCTAACTATGGTAATAGTAATATGGGCGCGAGCTTAACGCGAAATAATTCCGAATTGTCCGCTGTCGGGACAATAAATCGCGACTCAAACCGGATCTGTCGCCGTTATTGGCTTTTCCATAAACCCCAGGTTGAAAAACAAAATAAAATTGCAAACAGAACGCGTCGCAACCGTGTAACTCATTGTCGTAAATTGTGCCGTTTTTCGAATCGTGATTGAGTGGAGAGACTCTTTACCCCTCTCATATACAGTGGTATTTTATGAAACGCAATTAAAAGCTACGTTAAAAAAGACTAATTGATTTTATAAACGACACTTGGAGAGTAGTTAGTGGATAAAGTAGATCTCACTAACTCCTTAATTGAAAAATTCTGTAACGACGCCCAGAGGACGTATATTAATGAATCCACGGGAAACGGATCCGGCCGAACACCCTGTGGAGTAATCGATACCGCTTAAAGTTTTAGTGTCTACCGCGAATTGGATAGTTTTAATGATAATCTCCCTCCGGGTTGTTGAAGGTGGATTCCGTCAAGTTATGCACTCTCCCTAACTTACATAAAGAACAGATCTTAATCTTTGAGATTAAGAGCATTACTAGAAATGAAAAAAAAAAGAAATTGCAGGAAAACAGATTAATATGAAAAAGAGAATACCCGAGCATATTATTACCCTTGTTTTTCTATTACTTTTCAAGCTGATATCATCGTCGTCTCTAGAAATTTCGGATTATTAAATACAGATTAAAAAACGGGATCTTTCCTTCATCTTAAACTTGATTGGCTTGAATTACGTTGAATTGGGTTGGGTATATCTTAATGAGGAGTTCAGATTGAGGGAGGATACTGGTAAAACAAAATAGGCGTAAAGAACGATGCCAATTGTAACACCATTAGCGGCATCCTACACAAACTCTTGAGTACACCTTTGGATACAAGGATGTGTTCAGGGTGCTCAAAGATCAGTTTCGGGTTCGTAGCTGTTCATTATCTATATTAATGATATGCCTTTCAATATAACCTAGCTTCAGAACTAACACTGGACTTAAAACTAGAAACATTAGAGTTTAGCCGTCTAAAGAGCTGTACGGCTAAATTCTGATGTTTCAAGAGAATTAAAACTAGAACTAACACTAGACCTGATTTTGGGATATGGCATCGGATTCAGTATGCATCTTAACCCTTAGAAAAGAGCAATCCAAGCATTATGTAACCAAAAATCTTACGAAAGCTGCAATGAATACTTTAACAGGTTAAGGACGACTATATATTTGATAGTACTATTTAATAACGTGTTAAATCGGAAATAATTCTTACAGTACCTTGTAATTGAATTTCGCGTAATGTTTTTATTACATAGAATAAAGTAATGATTATGACATTGATAAACAGAAAATGGGGAGAAGAAAATTATGCTGGTTTCTAAGCCGAAGTGGGTGTTCTCTTGAGTATATGCACAGATATAAAAGGGCAAACGATGAAAAATGTTTATACGCTCAAATTAAACGGAATGGATTGTGCAGAACATACTTTCTCTGAACGTACCAGATAGAAAGTGGAGATGACAATGGAACCTAAAAGAAATATTCTAACACCAGGAAACTGTATAAATATCAGGTTTGCCAAAACAATTTGGGAAATTGTAGAAAAATACATGTGGAATTGATAGAGACATAGAAAGAAGAAGAAAGGCTGATGGACGAAGTAAGGATGTAAGTGAAACCCAACTGGATAAGCATGAGGGATTTACTAAAATCTGTAGTAGCGGTTCTGGATTTTCGGTTTTGGGAGGATATTAAACGGAATCCGACAAGAAGTATCTAAACGAGAAATTGCTTGTAACTGGAAGGATGAGTATGGAAAAAAGGTGGTGGACCACGATACGTGAAGAACATGTGAGTTTGACAACCAGTACGTATTGGAATAGGAAATATATTGGAAACTGATGGGAGCGTGTGTATTCTTTGTTACCTGAGGGGTGAGGAGGTTATCAAAATGAAAAGAAAAATAACAGAAGATTCCGGAAAAGATGAGCAAAGGTGTTTTTAATAGTATGGGGCCTTTGGCCTTCGCCTCACAGTATCTGACTGCCCAACATCACAGGTTAGATTTCTGTTTGCAAAATTTCCTCGATATCGTTAAAAAAAAAGGACCTCCAAAAAACCTGATCTTTCCTTCAACTAAACTTAAGTTGGGTTGGGTTGGGGTGACTTAGATTGGGTGGATAAGGAAAGCAGATGACGAGACCTGTTGGTTCTGCGAAGAAACAGACTCAGTGGAGCATACTCTCTTTCATTGTAATAAATTTAGTGCGCAAAGAAGTGAATGTGAACTTAAGGTTGGTGCGAGTTTACGAAAAGAAAACATAATCGACCAAATGTTGGAATCGGAAGATAAGTGGAGAGCCATGCAAACTATGATAAGTGAAATAATTAGAATGAAAGAAGCATTTGAGAGAAACCTGCAAGCACAACATAGAGAACATGACAGAACTAGCCCAGCTGAAAGTACTCTTCAGGGTATGAATAATTAAAAAATGTTCAAGATTAAAAAGTAACCACTATGTTCTGTTTGTTTTGATGTCCGAGAGAAACGGTTGGGGAAGAAGGAGAAAAGATGTAGTCGCGTGTTTAGGGAGCCTGGGGACCAACCTGAAGCCAATGGGTAAAAGAATTATAGGGAGAAGGAAAAAAGAAAAAAAAGGAAAAAAAACAGTCCATTAGCACTCCGAAGTAATGCCAGTTGGCGGTTTCCGGAGAAACACGAGGAAAGGGTTATAGTGGGTCGGGGATTCAAAAATGGACTCCAACCCCACACTACCCGGCCGTTCAAAAACCAAAGGCCGGGTGTCTGTTTGCAGATTTCCTCAACCTCGTAAAAAAAAAAGAATGGGTGGGTTGAGTGTTGAGCAATCACAACATGATTACCTTTGAAATTGCAAGAACATCCGAAAAAATGAAACAATCAAATAAGACAATTGGATGGAAATTAACAGAAAAAGGAATGAAGGAATTAAAAAGATATTTTAAAGAAATTACGAAGGATTATCAGGATATCACCCCAATTGAACTTACAAACAATACAGCATAGGCATGTGGAAAATGTTTAAAGAGAAAGTATCACAATCACAACCGGGATCCTACATACTGGTGGACGAATGAAATTGCCGAAGTCAGAAAAGAAAATATACAAAAACGAAGAATTTTACAAAGAAATAAGAAGAGAAAACAAAGCGCCTAAAGAAGTAATAAGGAAGAGTATCGAAGATTATAAAAACAAAAGAAAAGAACTTACGTTATTAATAAAGAAGAGTAAAAAAATGAAAATGATAAAAAATGGAAGATGCTGTGTGAGAAATTGGAACAGGCTGTCGGGGTACCGCATTCCAGGTAGTAACAAAAAGGTTAGTAGGAAGAAGAAGAGAGGAGATCAATCAAGAAACAATAGAAGAGCAATTTAAGTTACTGTTTCCAATACAGAAAGAAAGGGAAGTAGAGGAAGAGGAGGAAAAACATGAGCACTCGATAAACTTGGAAGTACGCTCTCGAATGTATTTTATGAAGAGATAGTAAGTATGAAAACTGAAAAAGGAGTTCCCATCATTGCATATGCAAACGACATTGCGGTTCTAGTCCAAGAATCTACAAAATAACAAATTGTGGGTAAGGCTGAATATTGTTTAAAGCAAATTGCAGAAACTCTCCATCGGATGTGCCTAGAATTAGTAACAGAAAAAACAGAAATTGTCGTGTTAGAAGGTAGAAGAACTATGTTGGATGTAGAACTACAAATAGGAGGGAAAACAATAAAAAGCTCTGACTCTGTGAAGTATCTCTGTGTCCAGATGGACAAAGACCTTAGAATGATTACACACGTAAAGAAAGTTGTAGAAAACGCCTCAAAAATCCAAAATACGTTATCACGCATTATGCCACGAGTTGGAGATCCAGGTCAAGCAAAACGACAATTGTTGGGGTCCGTTGTGAGATCGGTGGTGCTGTATGCGTCTCCGTGCTGGGAGGATGCCTTGAAATATAATAAGTATAGAAACTTATTAAGATCCATAAAGAGAAGAATATCAATATGTATCACAACAGCATATAGAACGGTATCCACAGATGCGGTAGGAGTAGAAACTGGGAAGAGAAAGGCGTAAAAGTAGAAAATAATAAGAATTCTCTACATAGAAAGTGGCAGGAGAGGTGGAATTTATACAACGGATGGGCAAAAACTTTTATAAAATATGTCCAAGAATGGATAGAAGAAGGACCACGTGTAGATTATTACACCACGCAGGCGATCAGCGGGCATGGAATTTTTGCAGCGTACCTTCAGGAGATAAAAAAAAACAGATTCAGATTATTGCTGGTTCGGGTGTGAAGAAATAGATAGTCCACACCACACAACTTTCAAGTGTGTTCGGTTCAAAGAAGATAGAAAAGAAATGGAATCAGAAGTAAAACAGACGGTCAAAAAAGAAATATAGCTGATCTGCTCATAAAAGATGAAAAACAACGTGAAGCTGTAATGAAATTTTTAAGAACGGTAATGATGAAAAAGGAAAATGAAGAAAAGAGACGACAAGAAGAAACATAAATATGCCAAGAAGAGGAAAGGTGCCCCCCTTTCGGATATGACATTGTATAAATGTCATTGCAAAAAATTATTTGGAATATTTGTTTTATTTTTCATAAAATTTCAAACTGTGCCGAGGCTTCACAAACTTTAACGACTAGGAAGGGAAGAGGATAAGGAGGCGTCGCTCGATTATTAAAAAATTAAATCTATAATTTTTTCTGTTGCCGAACCGAGGAAAACTTGAAGGAAAGAAGAGAAAACAAGCTAGATCAACCAGCAATTTTTCGTCTTAGGTAGTCTGCAGTAGTGCGGCAAGCGGGTCCAAAACAATGGAAGAGACGAAGACGAGGACGGGGGTTTTAGTGGGTCGGAGATATTTAATTGATTAAAATTAATTTCGTAATCCATTTTACCAGTAAATTGTTAAGAAAAGATACATAATTGACACCTCTTTTTGTACTTTTAACTGGTCGTTTATTAACTTAAAAATTCTATTTATCTGACCAGTTTCGATTACATAACCATCCTCAGAGATAAAAGTCAAAGTTTCAAGAAAATAACATTAAAAATGCTTTTAATGGATATGCATCCAACTCCATTATTACATTTAATTAATATACATTACAATGATAGAAAATAATCATTGTAGATATCGATTCGTCGGAGATATTTAACTCCAACCCCACACTTCTAGCCGCTCAAGATCTTAGACCGGATGTCTGATTGCAGATTTCCCCAATCTTTTTTTGGACACAAAGATGTGCTCAGGGTGATCAACGATCAGTTTCGAGTCCGTTGCTGTTCATTATCTATCCTAATGATGTGCTTTTCAATATAACACCCAAAGTATGTTTCCATAACAATAAATTAAGAATCAACACTGATAAAACAGAATATTTAAAATTTGCACTAAAAAATAACCTAATAGTGTGCAACATCAAGTATTTAGGGTTGAACATGGATAACAAAAAAAGATAACGACTATGATTTGAATGAATGACTGAATCTACTACGTCTAGTGTTAGTTCTAGTTTTAGTTTGATATAAATATACAACAATTTCAGACTGAATAAGAACTGAAAATAGAGCCAACACTAACGTTAGAGCTAATACTAGATCTAGAACGAAAAACATTTAGATTTAGTCGTATCTCTCTCAAAACGGAACGCAATCCAATCCAATGCAACTTAGCTTCAGAACTAACACTGGACTTAGAACTAGAAACATTAGGGTTTAGCCTAATGTTAGGGTTTAGTTAGGCACTGAATTATTAGGGTTCAGTTCAAGCACTGAATAGCAATTAAAACTAACACTAGACCTGATTTTGAGATATGGCATCGGACTCAGTATGCATCTTAACCCTTAAAAGAGAGCAATCTAAGCATTATGTAACCTAAAATCGTTCAAAAAGCGCAATGAACACTTTAACGACGACTATATTTTTAATAGTACTATTCAGAAACCGGTGAGATACAATGTAATACCACGCCGTGCCTAACTTAACACGTTAGGAAACAATTCTTACAGTACCTTGTACTTACATCCTTACTTGTTTAAAATATATACATGGAAGCAAGTAGAAATATACCAACAGTAAAATTATACACATCATTTCAACACCAGAAAGAAGAATGCTCTTCAGGTGTCATATCACAGGATCAAGACAATTCAAAATTATTCGTATTACTTTGGTCCAAAATTATACAATAAAATCCCAAATTACCACGTTCTACAGACCAATGAATTCATGGAGGAAGAAACTATTAATTTCCGATAGTTATTATTAATTGAATTTCGTGTCATGTTTTTATTACATACAATAAAGTAATAATTATGACACCGATAATCAGCAAATGGGGAGAAGCAAATTTTGCATGTTTTTGAGCCGAAATGAGTGTTTTCTTGAGTATCTGCACAGATATAAAAGTTCAAACGATGAAAAATGTCTATACATTCAAAACGGAATGGATTGTGCAGAACACACTTTCTCTGGACGTACCAGCTAGAAAGAGGAGAGGACAATGGTAACCTAAAAGAAATATTCTAACACCAGGAAACTGTATAAATATCAGGTTGGAAAAAAATTTGGGAAATTGTAGAAAAATACATGCGGAATTGATAGAGACAAAGAAAGAGGAAGAAAGGCTGATTGACGAAGTAAGGGAGTAAGTGAAACCCAACCGAATAAGCATGAGGGATTTACTAAAATCTGTAGTAGCGGTTCTGGATTTTCGGTTTTGGGAGGACATTAAGCGGAGTCCGACAAGAAGTATCTCAACGAGAAATTGTTTACAACTGGAAGGATGAGGATGGAAAAAAGGTGATGGACCACGACACGTGAAGAATATGTGAGTTTGGCTACCAGTACGTATTAGAATAGAAAATATGTTGAAAACTGAAGGGATCGTGTATTTTCTTTGTTATCTGAGGGGTGAGGAGGTTATCAATATGAAAAGAAGAATAACAGAAGATTCCGGAAAAGACTGACTGCCCTACATCACAGGTCTGATGTCTATTTGCAAATTTTCCTCGATCTCGTTAAAAAAGGGACCACCAAAAAGCCTGATCTTTCCTTCAACTAAAATTAAGTTGGGTTGGGTTGGGGTGAGTTAGATTGATTGGGTTATTTCCGATTGATATCATATCAGCATGTCGCACAGCTGTTACAAAATCTGTTGAGGTGATCGTAGGGATCCCTCCGATGGATTTCCTGGTACAAGAAAGGACAGAAATCTATTTAAAAAGAAAGAAAGGAAAAATATTAAGATTAAAATAATAAATAAAATATTAGAATCAAAGAATGGTTGAATAGGATATGGAGAGAAGTAGGCTATTGTTTCTCGCAAGTGTTGACAAGCCACGGACTTTTAAAAACATCCCTTTCCCGATTAAAAGAAGCAGAGAATGAGACTTAACAAGTGTCTGTGAAAAAATTAATTCATTGAAGCATACCCTATCCCACTGTAAGGAATTCGGTACACAAAGAGTTGAATAAGTAGAGGGCTGTGGAAGCTATAATAACGGATATAATTAGAACGAAAGAGACGTTCGAGAGAAACCTAAAGGCACAACAAAGACAGGCCGATGCAAATTAGTTATTTCCGTACATTGCGTAGTAATGTACGGAAATAATAATAATACTACTTCATCGGTGGTATCCGGAGAAAACGAAGAAAGGGGTTTTTAGTGGGTCGAGATTTTGTAATCTCAACCCCACACTATCTGGTACACAAGCACCAATCTGAGAATACTTTAGAGTGGGATAAAATTGTGATATTGAGATATTGAACAAACTGCATAGATGTTTTGGACAGCATAGTAAGATGGGGGAACTACTTGTAGAAGTCCCCCAAAAAAGACCAAGACAGTTCTAATAAGAAGGAGAAAGTATGGAAGAGAATCCAGAATTAGGGTAGGTCTACGTTAGAGCTGCGATAAACTATTTTCTTAGTTTCTATGGATTTTTATACAGCAACGCGTACTTTAATCCAATCTTCGTTTCAATATTATTGGCTTTCTATGTTAGTATCGTCGTTCTTATCGCTTATCGCAGCTCCAACGTAAACTTACCCTTATAGTCAAAGATCATGTAGTGGAATCAAAAAGCTCGCTAAAATAGAAAATAAGACATATAGAATTGTTAATGCCTTAAATAGAATCGTGAAATCAACACATGGACCGAGAGGAGAAAAGAGGAAGGTGATTGTCACAGTTACCTACTGTCAGTTCTTCTATGCATGTAGGGTTTTGAACGATGTTATCAACATCAAAAAATATATGGAGAGATTATCTAGAACACAAAGAAGAATTTTGATTCGGATAACAAGAACATAAAGGATAATATACACAGAGGCACTGTAGGTGTTTGGCGGCAATGGAGGACGACTGCAACAATTTTGACATAATCCAAGAACTTTTTCCAGAATGGGGACAATAGATGGGCGAAAGACACCGGAGGGGCTAGATGGACAAGGAAGATATTGCCGGAAATTACAACTTGGATCACAAGGCAGTGAAGATAATCTACAGTCTTTATACCTCCATAAAAGAAAGCTGGATGAACAATGAATGTATGAAATAATCATACCGGAAAATTGTATCAACATTATGAATTGAAGCGAGAACAATTAGAATATAGTAGAGGGGATGATCGAAGAGATTGTCGAAACCAAATTAAAATTGAGATGAGATTTTTCTTGTGTTGTTCTCTCCGCGACGATGGATGGCGAATGAATCAAAAGAGGTTACACCATACTAGACAGGTGTAGAGTTGATGGGAGGCAATCGAAGAAGTAGGGAAGATCAAACCGATAAGGAGGGAGGCTAGTGTAGCTTCTCCCGTTACCACTAGTTGAAGCGAAAGAAGGGTATATTTTTTGAAGGAACAAACGAACGAAACGAAGATAACGTCAGACAGGCCAGAGATGGCAGCGCAGAATCAACTGAGATGGGAGTTTCGTATAAAGCCCGGAAAGGTGTTTCCGGAGAAGACGAGGAAAGGAGTTTTTAATGAATCAGGGTGTACTCCAATCTCACATTATCCGGTCACTCAAGATCCAAGGGTAGATCTTGAAAAGAAAGAAATGGAAAAGAAAGAAGAAAAGGAAATTTTTTTCTTAATCACTATTGCTGTGAGAAATGGTTTTGCTACCGTATTGTGGGAGTATATAATTGATGATACTAAAAATATCAAGGGGGATTCTCTGACGATAGTGAATTCAGGATGGTATATCTGCAAAATTGAACTAGATACACACAGGATAGTTGATTAGGTAGCAAACGGGATGGAATTTATGGGATGCTCTAAAATATAACCGCAAAACTGAAGCATTCTAATGAACGTTATGTTGACATTCAAAGAGAGAGATACAGTTTATTGTAAGAGGACAAAGTACGAACAAAAAACTCGTTAAAACACGACATAGCTCCGATAACAATACAAGCTCTTCATCGCGTTCAAGTCCGTGCAAAGCCATTACGGAACCACTAGAAAACCTGATCTTTCGCTCGTCTAAAATCGACTTGATTTGGATTGACATTCACAACGGAAAATCATCGTGTTCCGAATACACTTCAAAATTATGAAAAAAAACGTCCGTTTGCAGCCGTTATGCAACAGAATTCAAAAAAGAGCTTTATATGGAAAAAATACACCTTGGGCTATGTAAATCCGTGTTTTGTACGTACAATATCGACGTCAACCAAAAAACATGCCCCATAAACACCCCTACATACAATAGGTAAACTGACATTTTCCGATACAATTCATTAATTTGGTGTGAAAAAACGTCAATATAAAACAAGAGGTCAAGGTATCGATAGGATACCCAACTCAACTTATACCAATCCAACCTAATTTAAACTAAGCCAAACCTTTTTTATGAGGTCGGAAAAAATTTGCAAGTAGACATCTGGGTATTTTCGAATTTCTTCAATCTCTTGGCTCCATTTCACTTCTTTGTAGTTCCTTCGCAATTATTTCGTTATATTTAGGACAATAACTGGAAAACGGGAAGAGAAACGAGACCAACACACGTTTTGTAATTTAGAAAAAATTCTTCTCTTTTTTCTATCTCCATCGTCCACACTCCAGAAGACATGTCGAGCTCCTCCGCCATTCTTTCGCTATAATTAGGGCAGCGACTGGACAACAGGAAGAAAAACGAGACCATCACACGTTTTGTAATTCAAAATAAAACCTTCTCTCTCCATTGTCGACTATATTATCATTTTATCGCCATAACTATTCAATCTTGCTCTTTCCTCTGCTTACAAACTGTTCTACTGTATTCTATTTTTCTTCACTTTCTGCTATAACTTTAAGGCAGTTTCTTGGGGTTAATATTGACTTTCATCTTTTGCAGATAAGCGAAAAAAATATGTTGATGATCTGACGATAGCGAATTCGGGATGGTATATCTACAAAATGGAACTAAACTCGCATAGTATCGATACTATGAACTAAGTAGATACGCATAGTCAATGAGGTAGCAAACCGGATGGAATTTATTGAATTCTCTAGAATATAACCTCAAAACTGAAATAGTTATGTTGAAGAGTACGCATTTTAAGAGAGAGATATAGTTTATTGTAAAGGCATATTAAATACAAACAAAAATATTGTTGTGATGATCAGGAATGATTGAAAAAGAAGCGATCACACACATTACAAACTGCATCTCGTTCAAGTCCGTGTAAAGCCATTACGGAACCACTAGAAAATCTGATCTTTTCTTCATCTAAAATTGGATTGAGGTGGATTGACATTCACAACGAAAAAAATGAAAGTCATCGTGTTCCGAATACACCTCAAAATTATGAAAAAAAAGTCCGTTTGCAGCCGTTATGCAACAGAATTCAAAAAAAGAGCTTGATTTGGAAAAAATACACCTTGGGCGATGAAAATCCGCATTTTGTATATACAATATCGGAGTCGACCAAAAAACATGTCCCATAAACACACCTACACATAATAGGTAAACTGACATTTTCCAATAGAATTCATTCATTTGCTGTAAAAAAACGTCAAACTGGTGTCTTTAATAGGAATTTGTCTGCTGTTTATATCGATATATAAAATAAGAGGACACCCAACTCAACTTATTCCTATCCAACCTAATTTAAACTAACCCAAACATTTTTTCATGAGGTCGGAAAGAATTTGCAAGTAGACATCTGGGCCTTTCTTCGTCTACTTCGGAATACGCCGGGAAGTATATTTCCGAATTTTTTCAATCTCTTGGCTCCATTTCACTTCTTTGTAGTTCCTCCGCAATTATTTCGCTATATTTAGGACAATAACTGAAAAACAGGAAGAGAAACGAGATCATCACACGTTTTGTAATTTAGAAAAAAATCTTCTCTTTTTTCTATCTCCATCGTCCACACTCCAGAAGACATGTCGAGCTCCTCCGCCATTCTTTCGCTATATTTAGGACAGCGACTGGACAACAATAAGAGAAACGAGACCATCACACGTTTTGTAATTCAAAATAAAACCTTCTCTCTCCATCGTCCACTATTTTATCATTTTATCGCCATAACTGTTCAATCTTGCTCGTTCCTCTGCTTACAAACTGTTCTACTGTATTCTATTTTTCTTCACTTTCTGCTATAACTTTAAGGCAGTTTCTTGGTGTTAATATTGACTTTCATCTTTTGCAGATAAGCGAAAAAAATGTGTTGATGATCTGGCGATAGTGAATTCGGGATGGTATATCTGCAAAATGGAACTAAACTCGCATAGTGTCGATACTATGAACTAAGTAGATACGCATAGTTAATGAGGTAGCAAACCGGATGGAATTTATTGAATTCTCTAGAATATAACCTCAAAACTGAAGTAGTTATGTTGAAGAGTACGCATTTTAAGAGAGAGATATAGTTTATTGTAAAGACATATTAAATACAAACAAAAATAATGTTGTGATGATCAGGAATGATTGAAAAAGAAGCGATCACACACATTAAAAACTGCATCTCGTTCAAGTCCGTGTAAAGTCATTACCGAACCACTAGAAAATCTGATCTTTTCTTCATCTAAAATTGGATTGAGGTGGATTGACATTCACAACGAAAGAAATGAAAGTCATCGTATTCCGAATACACCTCAAAATTATGAAAAAAGTCCGTTTGCAGCCGTTATGCAACAGAATTCAAAGAAGAGCTTTATATGAAAAAAATACACCTTGGGCTATGTAAATCCGTGTTTTGCACGTACAATATCGACGTCAACCAAAAAACATGCCTCATAAACACCCCTACATACAATAGGTAAGCTGACATTTTCCGATACAATTCATTAATTTGGTGTGAAAAAAACGTCAAACTCGTGTCTTTAATAGGAAATTTTCTCTCTTGATATTCATATATAAAACAAGAGGTCAAGGTATCGATAGGATACCCAACTCAACTTATACCCATCCAACCTAATTTAAACTAAACCAAACCTTTTTTGTGAGGTAGGAAAAAATTTGTAAGTAGACATCTGGGTATTTTCGAATTTCTTCAATCTCTTGGCTCCATTTCACTTCTTTGTAGTTCCTCCGCAATTATTTCGCTATATTTAGGACAATAACTGGAAAACGGGAAGAGAAACGAGACCATCACACGTTTTGTAATTTAGAAAAAATTCTTCTCTTTTTCTATCTCCATCGTCCACACTCCAGAAGACATGTCGAGCTCCCCCGCCATTCTTTCGCTATATTTAGGACAGCAGGAAGAAAAACGAGACCATCACACGTTTTGTAATTCAAAATAAAACCTTCTCTCTCCACCGTCCACTATATTATCATTTTATCGCCATAACTGTTCAATCTTGCTCTTTCCTCTGCTTACAAACTGTTCTATTGTATTCTATTTTTCTTCACTTTCTGCTATAACTTTAAGGCAGTTTCTTGAGGTTAATATTGACTTTCATCTTTTGCAGATAAGCGAAAAAAATATGTTGATGATCTGGCGATAGCGAATTCGGGATGGTATATCTGCAAAATAGAACTAAACTCGCATAGTATCGATACTATGAACTTAGTAGATACACATAGTTAATGAGGTAGCAAACTGGATGGAATTTATTGAATTCTCTAGAATATAACCTCAAAACTGAAGTAGTTATGTTGAAGAGTACGCATTTTAAGAGAGAGATATAGTTTATTGTAAAGGCATATTAAATACAAACAAAAATATTGTTGTGATGATCAGGAATGATTGAAAAAGAAACGATCACACACATTACAAACTGCATCTCGTTCAAGTCCATGTAAAGCCATTACGGAACCACTAGAAAATCTGATCTTTTCTTCATATAAAATTGGGATGAGGTGGATTGACATCCACAACGAAAAAAATGAAAGTCATCGTGTTCCGAATACACCTCAAAATTATGAAAAAAAAGTCTGTTTGCAGCCGTTATGCAACAGAATTCAAAAAAAGAGCTTTATTTGGAAAAAATACACCTTGGGCGATGAAAATCCGCATTTTGTACGTACAATGTCGGAGTCGACCAAAAAACATGTCCCATAAACACTCCTACACATAATAGGTAAACTGACATTTTCCAATAGAATTCATTCATTTGCTGTAAAAAAACGTCAAACTGATGTCTTTAATAGGAATTTGTCTGCTGTTTATATCGATATATAAAATAACAGGACACCCAACTCAACTTATACCTATCCAACCTAATTTAAACTAACCCAAACATTTTTTCATGAGGTCGGAAAGAATTTGCAAGTAGACATCTGGGCCTTTCTTCGTCTACTTCAGAATACGTCGGGAAGTATATTTCCGAATTTCTTCCATCTCTTGGCTCCGTTTCACTTCTTTGTAGCTCCTCCGCCATTATTTCGCTATATTTAGGACAGCAACTGGAAAACGGGAAGAAAAACGAGACCATCACACGTTTTGTAATTCAGAATAAATCCTTCTCTCTTTTTTTATCTATGTCATCATTTTATCGCCATAACTGTTCAAGCTCGCTCTTTCCTTTGCTTACAAACTTTTTACTGTACTTTACCTTTCCTCAATTTCTGCTATAACTTTAATGCAGTTTCTTGGGGTTAATATTGACCTTCAGTTTTCCATCTTGCGGATTCATAAAAGGGCCACATCGTTTATTTTATTCTTACAGTAGACGCATATTTCGTCATAGCTCTTGTGGTGCATAAAGAGATAGGACAACAATTGACTGATAAAATAGATTACTTTGCCATATCGCCGAGATAGTATTTGCTTAATCTATCTGACCATTTCCGTGTCTCTTTTCCATCGCTTGTTCATTGCTGCTCCTTTTAATTATCAGCTCAATTGATGGTGAGCTTGCTACACAAAACCTACTGCTATTATCTATATTTTTGATATCTCTTGTTGATGTTTTAGTCTCAAACGCTGCTTCCCAAGCGTCACAAGCATACAATATCTGAGAGAAGAGATTAATTATATTTCTCTTTCTATTCTTGGTCAGTACGTCGACCCTATTATTCTTCGAAACAGTCTTCTGAGCATCATTCTTTTTAGAACTTTTTCCATCATAACCCCTCGTTTCGTATGTCCCAAAACCTTTATTATTGCTTCCCTACATCATACCACATATTAGTCAGAATACTGTGATCATAATAACCTTCCTTTTATATGGTGCCATCTCCAACTCCATTTCTTCAATTTTTCTATGTGATTTCCTCTGGTATAGTTTATGCTGTCTACCCAATTTCCCACATCTCCCATCCATTAATCATTACTGAAAAATCATATAGATTTGCAATCATTTTGACTTTCTCGTTTTTCCCTGTATTTCATATTTTGACCAAAGAACACGATCCACAATAACAGCAGACTCAGAATCTGGGACTCCCATAGTTGGCTCATGCGTTTCTCTGTGTCTCAGAAAGCACCCAAAGAGATGTAACGTTCGAACCAAAAGAAATTGAAGACAGAATGCCCAAGCTCAGAAGATGCGAGAGGTAATTACATAGGATAAAATTGAGGCGGGTGCTGAAACCCCACAGATATACTCTGAAGAATGATTCCAGGAAGACTTTGGGTTGGGTTATGTTGAATTGAATTGGTTTGGGTTTTTCTTATAATCATATAGGAGAAATACTTTCGGCCGATTTCGAACACGTCGGCCGCTCAAAGTATTATTCATATTTCTCTGGTGAAAATATTTGTTCGATAAAGCTATTAATGATATAGAAGATATGAGGCAATGCGAGCAAAAGTGAACTAACCCACAAATTTTTCTTATACTAGCTAATAGCAGGAGACCATTGTAACTTAAACATACTTTCAGTACATCAACGGACTAGCTCTGATTTAAAATGTATTGGACGAATAGTGTGTATTATATAGCGTGTATTATTATTAACGAAGTCGGTTTTATAGCCTCATTAATTCTTAATTCGTATTATTGATTTTTTAAGACAGCGACAGTGAAGACGAAGAGAGAGGAGATAATCAAGAAGAAGCAATATTACAAGTACAGGATGACATAGTGGTTATTAACGAAGTGGACCAAGATAGAAAAGACAAAAGGAAAATTAGACAAGAGAAAAGAATTGAAAAGAAATGTACTAAAAACTAAACGAGCTCGGGGAGAACCGTACACTACTAAAACAGGAAACCAAATACCTGCTAAAAAAGTAGATCTAATTCCCTATGTTTGTTTGAATAAATGCTGTCTAAAAATTAATGCAGACCTACAGAAACAGATATTTGAAGAGTATTTGAGATTTGAGATTGAGCAATCTCAAATCAATCAAAGTCAAAATCAAAAAACAATTTGCATTAGTGAAAATAAGCAAAGAATTTACACGCAGTCAAGAAGAGAAAAGACAAGACATTATCACTTGATTGGTGAAAACGAAAGAGATATCAAGGTATGTAAAAACTTTTTCCAAGAAACCCTTCAACGCATTCCTTACATCGATGATTATTAGCATGCTTTTCTTTTTCCACACATTTGAATTTTTATAGCTTATTTGCAAAAAACTATTAGAAAGATTGTGTATGACTCCATTAAAATTAGAGCTAATCCTAGAACTACTAGAATCACTAGAATTAGAAGTAGAATACTAAACCTAAAAATAGATAGGTTCTGTTTAGTCATCTTAAAAGTCGTGTCTATTTTAAAAGAAAGCTAACAAATAAAGAACGTAACGTCGTACTAATTTATGTACATTAAAATTATTAATTCAAACAGTTTAAAATGCAAATTAAAAATTTTTATCATATAACGGACACTCCTTCCCTCGTGGTAATTATTTATATCCGGATATAACAGCATTTTATGCAATAAGTTTAAAGATAAGCTTCGGGATACTTTTATCCGACAGGAAATAGTAAAGCGATTCCGAAACAACGAGAGCCGAGTCGTTTTCGAAATCCCCGGAAGACGTTTATTAACACGAACGGGGAATATATATCGTTGTAAGGATAAGACTGGAGTTGAGGAAACCTTACGTGCAGTAATTAGACTTTGAGAACGCAACCCGCAAACACATAAAGCTATTAAGGGCGTAATCCTCGGGCGGCGTATTTATGGAAGGTCACTACCCCGAAACTAATCGCGTCGAGGCCGTTTTCCAAATTAGAAGCTATTCACTACTAATTATTTATTACTCTATTATTCTACCGGTTTTCACTGCGCAGTTAGAATTGGGTTATTTGTTTCTGGTGTCATTGCAAAGTAGGGAATGGGCGCATAAACAGATGCGGGGATAATGGCGCGATTGGACCACTAAACAGTGCCCTTTAACATCCAATAAATCCTCACCAGATCGTAAATCAAAATGACGACGGCCGTTGGTGTCAAAATTATGTTATTAGAACGTAGGAGTCGCCCCGATCGATGACGCTCTTCGCTACTACCCTCCAAATAGATACGCGTTGTGTTCTATTTGAGCTTATTGCTCAACGAACTATGAACTCTACCTGAGTTCATAACAGACTTTTTTTCCCTTTTCTTATTTTCATTACGTTACATTACACTCTAAAAATAGATTATACAAAGTTAAAAGGAAGCTGAAAAAAGAAAGGATAAAAACGATGAAGAGGAAGCTATATAAAAAAATATGGTAATTATAATTTGGTAATAATTTTACAGCAAATCGGTTTTAGTACGAAACATTTGACAAAAGTTAATCATTAATAATTAATCTTAATCATAATCGACAGCTTAATCCTCGGTGAACGCAAAGGTTGAAATTCACGACCTCAAATTTTAGTAATAAATTACGTTCTGATTTATGGTTTATGTTTAATTCGTTTTTATTGCTTTTAGATTTGATTTGATTTATTTGTTGATTTTCTATCTTCTGTTTAATTACTATTATCGTACTTTTCTTTACGATGAATAATGAGTTTATCTTTCCTATTGTTTTATGTTACATGGATGATTTTAATTAAAATTGGTTCTTCATTTGTATCACTATGTTATTTGTGTTCATTTGTAATAGTAGACTGTGTAAAGAACGAAAATTCAAAGGTAACCAATTTATAAACATTGATAACCGCCGCGAAAAAACGCCATGCCTTACTACCACGCCTCAACAAACAAGTTCAAAGCCTGCGCCATCTTCTTCAAAAAGTAAACGAAGTGCTTCTTTAGAAAAATACAACAACTACGATGACTCTCACATACACGATATTGTTGATTTGAAAAAGATTGAGCAAACCTTGCGAAATATTGCTGTGTGCAAGAAATATCGTGGTTGTCTACAAATCACTAGAAATCATCTTTCTGGGTTGGCTTGCGAGGTAACATTTTTTTATAGTAAGTGTGAGGAAAAAACTGTTACAAACAATTGTGATTCATTTCAAACTGAATATAATGATGCTCAGTGTATGTTTTATGATCTAAACATTAGATTAGTTTATGGTATGCGATTCATAGGGAAACGTAAGGCTGCCGCTGAGAAACTTTGTGGTATCTTGAACCTTATGGCACCTGTGAGTAATTATCACACTCATGAAGCCTACCTTGGGTCTATCTCCAAAAAAATTTGTAAAGAGTCGATGAAAGAAACAATCGAGCAAGCTGTAGACCAAAACTCCGAAGAATCTAAGCCAAGAGAGCTTGCCATTGCAATTAATGGCTCTTGGCAAAAACGTGGCCATACGTCGCTAAACGGCATTCTTTCCGCGTCTTCCCTACCAACTGGCAAAATTATTGATATTGACATTTTCTCCAAATATTGTACATGTAAAAGAAATACTGGTGACTGTCGTACTGCTCACGGAAAAGGTTGCTACGCAAATTTTTCTGGGATAAGTGGTGCAATGGAAGTATCCGGAGCAATTAATATTTTCAACCGATCCCAAGAAAGTTATAATGTCCGGTATATCGAATATTTGGGTGATGGTGACTCTAAGGCCTACCAAGCTGTATGTAATGAGGATCCTTATGGTAATGATATACACATAAAAAAGGTGGAGTGCGTTGGTCATATCCAAAAAAGAATGGGGACCAGATTGAGAAAATTTAAAGAAGAAAATAAAAAGTTACCGAATGGAACTGCCTTAGGTGGCAAAAATGGTTTGACGTTATCCGTAATCAAACAACTGCAAAATTTCTATGGTTTGGCAATCAGAAAAACACAGATTCTGTTGTAAATGTGCAGACTGCTGTATGGGCTTTGTACTATCATGTGCTTTCAAGTGACGTAAAACCATCGCACGACCTCTGCCCAAAAGGTAAATCCACTTGGTGTAAGTATAATGCAGCAAAGGTAAAACAAGATTATCAATAATATCGTGAACAATATCATCGTGCGATGGTTTTACGTCACATTTTCACTTATCTGAAAGGATTATGGACTTCATAAAACCAATATTTCATGATTTGTCCAAGCCAGAGTTGCTAGAGAAGTGCTTAAAGGAAAGGACGCAAAACGTCAATGAATCGTTGAATAATATAATTTGGTCATATATACCAAAAAAGATATTTGTCAAACTGCCTACATTGAAATTCGGTACATATGAAGTTGTTACGAGTTTCAATGATGGCCACATAGGCAAATGCAAATTATTCGCCAGAATTGGATTATAGCCAGGGCAAAATTTCATCAAAGTAATGAAAACGTTAGATGACAGACGCATAAAGGCTGTTGAAAAAGCGAATGAAGCGCTGGCAAAGAAAATCAGACAGCGTTTATGTTTACTAAAAAGAAAACGTGAAGATTCATATGAAGAACAAGAAGGTGAAGATGTATCATATGCATCTGGAATGTACTGAATTTATTTAAAATGACTAAAAACATATGTGTCTGTAGCAAGAAATACAGTTTTTTTTGAAAACGTTTTTGTTGTTTGCCGAGAAACTAGTTTTTTTAGTATAAATGAGTAAATATTTCAGTTTGTATAACAGCTATGAATTTAAAATTTTGCAGACACATCATACTTGTAAATACGCGAAACTGGAACCTACAAGCTTTATCATACAGCCATTTTATATCAATAAAAAAAATTAAAATCAACAAAAATATAACTAAAATTTTTAAGTACCAGTAAAAAATTTATTACAAAAAATCTAAAGTAAAAATAATAAATATTTTAGGTTCCACTAATATAAAAAAGCAAGGTCTTTCACATAAAAAAAAATCAAGTTGATATCTTTCCTGGAATCTGAGGAAAAGGTACATAAGTTATAATGACAAAGATAGGGAAAAGTGGTCCCCTTAAATTGCAGGCTATAAAGAGTTCACACTAGTGATGGAACGGATAGAAATTTTACAAAAAGACGGATGTCCGTTATCATCTTCCCATCATAAGGTCAATATGTGTAACTGTCAGTTTCACAATTGATGTTGACATCAATTTTATATCATATACAGGTACCCGTGATCTTCTGGATCATATGATTTATAAACGAGATAAAAAAACCAAAGAAAACCATACTGCAGTATGCTTGCTTTGTTTTCGAGATATCGAGTTTTGAACTCTACCTAAATTTATAGCACTTTTCTTAATCAATTTTGAAAAAGTCTTCTTTTTCATTATATTACCTCATTATATTACAGCATGGGTAAGCAAATCTACGGGGTAAAATACAAGCCCCCATACAAGATGTACCATAATCACAAACTGGAAATTTTCCAGGATACAAAAGCAGTTTTGCTGGTTTGAAAGAACAAGACGCAGAGGCATCTGTACATGTTACCTTCATCTGTAAAGAATGTGTTTCTATTTCTGACTATGGTATTTTGATAGGCATCTACATGGTGGTTGGGAACGAAAAGTCTATCCACCTCTGATCAGGCGATGAGGTCGCTTAAACATGCATTTGATGTAAAAATCTAAATGCTTCTGAGAAATGAAGTTTCTAATTTTGATTCGTTGATCAAAAAGGCTCGGAATAATGAATCAGCTCATTTGGAGAGCTCAATGAAACAAAATAAGAAATAAGTAGATGATCCCTCAAAGAAGACAAGACACAAATGTACCTTTTGCAATAACTTCGGTCATATTCTAAATTAGTGTCAAAAATATGCTGCATTAACCGCCTTGACTGATTCAACAAAGACATCCACAGCATCAAATTGCAGAAACATACACCCGAAGTACTTCTAGTGTTACGGTTGTGGAACATCACGAGCCATCTGTTCGAAATGTCCAAAATGTCAAGAATTTACAAGGAGTGATGTCTCCCTTAAGTTTTTCTAAGCCTCTGTGTTAATAAGTCAATCCTCTTCGAAACCTTTTCTTACATTAAATATTCTGGGAAATGATGGAGCCGGCTGTGCTGATTCCGGAGCACAATTATCAGTTGTCTAACTAATAATTATATACATTATTAGGTATCGATTTCTTGGAGAGAGCTGCAATAGTCATAAATGTTCCTAAGAAATGATGATTTGGAAAATTTCCACGACGAATTAGTTGCTGAGTTTCCTTTTGTTTATTACACTCGTCTACCAGTCATAGCAGAACTACATCAAGTCAACAATGTTTGTTTGTGCCCAGATGAAAGCGAATTAAGAAGTGGTCCAACCATAATGCATCATGTTAATTTTGAGTCCTTAACGTCAAGTTTATTGCCCAACTTGATTTGACATTTCTTTGTATCAGTGTTTGACAAATTCAACCATGAAACGTTACACAATTGAACAGCGCGTTAAGATTGTTGAAGCCCTTTACGAAAATGGGTCCAATCAAAATGCATTTCGAGCATTTCGTGATATTTTTGGTCCGCATAGTCGACCAAATGTGTCCATAATCTGGAGAATTGTGCGCAAATTTCAGCGAATCAGGTCTGTAGGAAATGCAAAAAAACAGCTGTGCATGCTCGCCCAATTCGTTCTACGAAAAACATTGCTGTTGTTTGTGATAGTGTGGCAGAAGAGCCATCAACCTCGACTTGTAGTCGTGTCCAACAGTTGACCAACTCACAAATACCACTGAAAGGTTGAAGTTACTCAAGAGTTGAAACTTAATGAATGCTTGGTTAAACAGACAGAAGTGAATAGTGATTTTACAAAGAATGTCATCTTCAGTGACAAGGTACACTTCCACTTCAATTGATTTATTAACAAACAGAATTGCCGCATTTAGGCAAATGAGAAAAGAAACCACAAGTGATTGAAAAACCGATGTATCCACAAAGAGTGACTGTTGGGGCGATTTATGGGGTAACGACGTCATCATCAAGCAGTTAATGTTAGAATTTAAATGGTAACAAACTTTTTGTGGCCAGAAATTGAGGATACGGACCTGGATGATATGTAATTTCACAGGATGGTGCTACTTGCTACACAGCCAAGGAAACAATCTAAACATATCTCGCGTCGTGACCATGTTAATTCGCCATCACGATCATGTGATTTGACACCATTGGACTTCGTTCTTTGGGGATATGTAAAAGAAATTGTGTATGTCAATAAATCAAGAACAATTCAAGAGCTAAAGGATGAGATAATTTGGCACATTCACGACATTGAACCTCAATTATGTCTCAGAGTCATTGAAAATATCGACCATCGGACAGAAGTATGCCACCGAAGCCATTGTTAGCATTTGGCCAATATTTTGTTTCAGACAAAATTGTCATAGATCCTTCTATCATAATAAAACAAATTAAGATAATTCTCTTAAGACTTTTTGTTTTATTTGCAATTAACGTTACCGGTTTTGGTTGGACCACCCCTTACTAACCAAAACAAAACGAGTAGTTACTGATCCTAAACGAAGACATCTTTAGTCTAAATGAGAAACCAATTGAATTTGTAGACCACCGTACAGACTGCACGCGGCCGACCTGCGGATAGATGCATTAGCAATAGCTGGGCGACCGTAAGTGGGCGGAGCTTGCGCTCTCAGATATCGAAACCTTTAATGCTTTGAGAACGGGTGGTTTTTATTAAAGTTAGTTATCAATTGTTTTTACTAACCACAATTTGTAAAATTATGTAAAATAAGAAGGATTTGTTAAAATTAAAAAGAAATAAATCCCTGGTACACAGTACTAGTAATTTTCTTAGTTATGAAGCATCAGATCATTTTAGTGCAAAAATATTACAGCAACAAATTTTCATCATAACTTCATACCAATAAAAAAAAATATAAAACAAATAAAATGAAACATAATTCTCCTCATTTATTTAATAAATGTTCAAATAAACCACCCTCTTGAGCTGAACAATAACCCAACCGGTTGTACAAATTTATGTTATTTAAATTTAATTTACCGGTATTTATGCTTATGCAAAATTTTTAGCACTGTTGTTGCTCCAATACCAATTTCACGGGCAATTTCGCGAGAAGATTTGTGCGGATTCAATTCTGCTAATGCACATATTGCAATCTCCAAAGTGCTGATGTTATCTTCTGCTTCATTTTTGTTTTTATTATTTATTAATGTGAAATTTGATTCGAAATATTTCACTGTATTTCGTATGGTATTTGCAGAAGGAATTGGCCTTTCCGGATAGTTCACAGCAAATAAATCGCGACATACTTCCGCAGAATTACCACCATAAAATTGCTTTATCATAAACAACTTTTCTTCGGGCGTATAATACTCCATTTTGAGAAATTGTGCACTACAAATTTTAGCGAAATCGCTAGGCACACTAACCCAACCACAATCGCTAAACAAATGCAGTAAATGAGTAAAAACCAGTCTTTATCGTTCTTCTGGGATGATTTGACGCCTGTCTAGGAATGATGTCATAGCTCTGTGCGAAAAAGTAAGAGAATTTCTATCGAAGTACTATCAAACCTACGAATAATGCTAGAAATTTCGATTTTTTGTTAAAATAAAAATCAATTTTTTAGAACCTCTAAAGATTTCATTTTTAATAAAATTAAAAAGATAAATTCCCAATTTGTATAAAATCGCATTGTACCGCCCTCCGTACGAGTATCACGGCTAGAACGGTGCGGTTGATTACGTCTGTCTCCGTCGCACTACGAGTTTCGTGCGGTTGCAGCAACCTGCGGATAGGGCTTTTCAATGTGTTAGACAAGGCATAGGACTTTAATGAGTTAGATAAAGAAATACATATCAACTCCAATCGGCCTGAGAAGTAAACATAGTATATCTGTTCTGTGTTAACTAATAGAAACCTTATGCCGTTCTTTTCCCACTTACGTTAAGCCTATCCGCAGCTCGAGCGCGAGCAGTCTGTATATTAACTAATGGTCATCCATCCGTTTCGACATATATAACGATATGCTTTGAGTTTCGTTAAGAAAAACTATCTCAAGGGTGAAATAGAAAAGATGTTTGAAACGGGTATTATTGAAGAATGTGAATCTCCATGGTCGAATCCTGTTGTACTGGTTCCGAAGAAAGATGATACATTTAGAATTTAATAATAATAATGCTTTATTACTCCAGAGTTATAACAATACAAAATAAAAGTAATAAATAAATAATTCACTCTAGAATATACTTTATCACAACCGGTTGCAAAAAGTAACCCTATTGGTGTAGTTCAGCTTATTACTGCTCTACCACTACACCATAACGGTACTACCTACATATGTCGCACATTAACATTTACTTTAGTATAGTAAAATATCTGGTAAAATTGCTGTCACTCACGATCATACTATCTCGCCAATATTATTTTGCTTTATTATTCTGTTGTTCTCAAGGATAACAATTAACAATTAAGAATAACAATTAAGATTGAGGTCCCTCAATAAGCTTTTCAAATAAGTATTTATGCATTTTATGCTTAAAGTTTGTATGTAATGTGGACTCTTTAACACTGTCAGGAAAATTATTGTAAATTTGTACCATTTGAAAACTAAACGAGCTTTCAAACAATGATGTTCTATGAATGGGAGGCTTTAACTTTCCTTTGAATCGAAAATTAATTGAGTGCACATCACCTCTAAATTGAATCTTCCGGGAAAGATAAGGAGGTTTGGATGTTATCATTATCTTATGAAAAAGGCAGAGTGGAACAATCGCCTTCCGTTCATGTTGATCCACTGCAAATCAACCAGTTTGTGACTCACATGGTCTCTACGTCTAATACCGAAAATCAACCTGATACAAGAATTCTGAACTTTTTGAATTTTGTTTCTAAAAATAGCATTTAAAAAAGGAGAATATAAAGTATCTCCGTAATTAAAAATTGACAGAACTAGAGATTCATAAAGAATTCGCTTGCATTTTTCATTAATATAATGTCTATTTGAATAAAGAATTTTGAGATTGCAATAAGCTTTTTGAATGCATTTATTAATATGGTTTTGAAAAGTTAACCCACAATCAACAAGAATTCCTAAACTTTTTACGCATTCTTTTATTGTGAACCTTTCATCATCAATATAAATTTTAACGCTATCTACTAGTTCTTTTTTTATGTTTTTTGGTCCAAATAACATAAGTTCAGACTTCCCCGGATTGATTCTTAAGCCTGTGTAGATTACCTTAAGCCTTGTGCTGATTACGGTAAGGTGAACTCTATTACAATTAGTAATAGCTATCTTATGCCATTAATTAGAGAATTGCTCCATGACACTAATAATTCGTGTATGACATGCATGACAACGATTGAGTTTCAAGCAGGCTTTTGACAAGTTCCAATGTCCAAAAGAAGATAAAGACAAAACTTTCTTTGTTACGCTTTTTGGTACGTATCGATTTATACGCATGCCTTTTGGACTTAAAAATGCTTCTGCCACATTCTGCTGATTAATGGACCGTTTTTTATCTGGTCTTTCTGAGTGCACTGTTTATACATACATGAATGATGTATTACTTTTATCAGAGACATTCAAAAAGCACCTAATGGACTTGAATACCGTTTTGATTGAGGTTACTTAACCTCCATACTAGGTGAAGTAAGTGTTAATTTGCTTGTTCTTCCGTAAAATACCTTAAACATGTCATTACAACAGATGGAGTTAAGATAGATTGTGATAAAATACATGCATTCACATCAGTGAAAGCACGAAATACCGTAAAGAAGGTTCTGAGCTTTGCTCAGCTATGGTATCGCAAATTTGTATCAAAGTTTTCTGAAGTTGCTCGTGCATTAACTAATCTATTACAGAAGAAGGTTGTCTTTCGTTTTGAAGCAGAGTTGAATGCTTCCAAGAAACACAAAAAATTATTAACTACTGCTCCGGTATTAATTCAAGCTGATCTCAAGAAGCCATACATCTTGCGAACCGATACCAGTAGTTACGCTTTAGGGGGAGGATAACAACGAAAGACCAAAATAGCCTTGGCAAGTCGACTATTGACTGCCTCTGAGGTGAACTACTGTACTACGGAAAGAAGAAACTTTAGCTATCGTATGAGCAAGGGAGATTTCAGGACATATTTGGAAACATTAAAAACACCTTCTAGACGGCTTATCAGATGAGCACTGAAGATACAAGGATTGAGCATGAAAATCACAAATACTTCAGGGAAACAAAAAGTTGTGGCCGATTCTGTCAACACCAGTAACTACTTGAAATGTTCCTAAGAAATCTTTCAACCTTTGTACGTTTGAATTGCCTCTTCAAAGCGATAATAAGTTTTCAAACCCCTCGTGCTTTGCAGAATTACCAAGAAGAAGCGTGACCGAGATCGTCAAGGGCAATTAAATGGTCAAAAATTATTAATGCTTTTGAGTCTTCTCCGAAGAATGTCGAATTACAGAATTGGATTTCACGTAGTTCCTCTGTTCCCAGTCCAGGTACCTAAATTGGAAAATGAGGAAGCACAACTCATTGTGCCAACCAATGAAATATGGAACGTAATGAAACAATATCATAACTCTCCAGCAGGTCACTATGATGTCGACAGTACATACCATTGAGTTGCCGTTAGATTATGTTAAGAAACGTAGAAAATGCCAAAAATATAAAGCTATGAATTTAAACCCAGCTGGTCTCCTTTGCAAATCGACATTTGCTGAGCAATTTGAAACAATTTCTATAGACTTGTTTGGTCCTTTACCATGCGCACCCAGTGCTAAGGCTGTAAATTGTGTAAGAATGTTGATTGATGAAATCTTCACTAGATCTGCTACCCTAAGAAGAATCAAATTCCACAGATAACATACGACCTAATCCTATCAGAAAACGTGGCCAACCACCAAAGAAACGCTCTCCATCTCCTGGTTGTAAGGAAACCGCAGGCACAATCGTGAGTGTACCTTGTAAGAAACAATAAAGTAGTCTTGTTCGAAGCGTTTGATTTTACTACAAGTATACACTTTGCTCAGAATGAAATCATACTTGAGTATCTCGCTTCATTTTTGAGATATCAAATTTTGAACTCAACCTGCATTTCATAAAAATAACAATTTCCTTAATCATTTTTGAAAAAATTGAATTCTTCAAATATTTTGATAAAAAAAATCGTTTTAATTTACTCAAACAAGTATGCACTTTTCGCAGAATAACCATACTTGAGTATTTCGTTTCGTTTTTGAGACAGTAAGTTTTGAACTCAGCCTAAATTTGGCAGCATTTAATAAAATTAAAAATGTTCTCCTTCATTTTTGAAACAATCGAGTTCTTAAGGTATCTTGGTGAAAGATATAAGATGAAAGTTACAAAGAATTACCACAAAACCATACTTAAATATCTCAAGTGGTTTTTGAGATATCATATTTTAATATGAGTATTTAATAAAAATAATAATGTTGTTAATAATTTTTGAAAAATCGTAAAAAATCGTTTTCTTAAGATATTATGAAGAATTTTTTGTGATTTATGAAGAAAAGTATATCTCAAGCAGCGACAATCATAGTATCTTTAATAAAAAAAATTATCTTCAGTGCTTTAGAACCATCGTCTTAATCTATAAATAGAACAAAGATATCGAATTGTTAATTCGGATTGCAAAGCACATAATGCAAATTATACGTTTTCTAATTTTGTTCGGATTACAAAGGAATTCAGATTTGAGAGCGTTCAAATTAGCAGAGCTTTACTATACCTTTATACGCACAAAACTATACTTGAATATCTTAAGTCGTTTTTGAGATATCAACTTTAATATGAGCATTTCATAAAAATAATAATTTTGTTAATAGTTCTTGAAAAATCGTAAAAAATCAAATTCTTAAGATATTATGAAGAATTTTTTGTGATTTATGAAGAAAAGTATATCTCAAGCAGCGACAATCATAGTATCTTTAATAAAAAAATGATCTTCAGTGCTTTAGAATCATCGTCTTAATCTATAAATAGAACAAAGATATCGGATTGTTAATTCGGATTGCAAAGCACATAATGCAAATTATACGTTTTCTAATTTTGTTCGGATTACAAAGGAATTCAGATTTGAGAGCGTTCAAATTAGCAGAGCTTTGCTATACCTTTATACGCACAAAACTATGCTTGAATATCTTAAGTCGTTTTTGAGAAATCAACTTTAATATGAACATTTCATAAAAATAATAATTTTGTTAATAATTCTTGAAAAATCCTAAAAAATCGAATTCTTAAGATATTATGAAGAATTTTTTGTGATTTATGAAGAAAAGTATATCTCAAGCAGCGACACTTATAGTATCTTTAATAGAAAAAATGATCTTCAGGGCTTTAGAACCATCGTCTTAATCTATAAACAGAACAAAGATATCGGATTGTTAATTCGGATTGCAAAGCACATAATACAAATTATACGTTTTCTAATTTTGTTCGGATTACAAAGGAATTCAGATTTGAGAGCGTTCAAATTAGCAGAGCTTTGCTATACATTTATACGCACAAAACTATACTTGAATATCTTAAGTCGTTTTTGAGATATCAACTTTAATATGAGCATTTCATAAAAATAATAATTTTGTTAATAATTCTTGAAAAATCGTAAAGAATCGAATTCTTAAGATATTATGAAGAATTTGTTGTGATTTATGAAGAAAAGTATATCTCAAGCAGCGACACTAATAGTATCTTTAATAAAAAAATGATCTTCAGTGCTTTAGAATGATCGTCTTAATCTATAAATAGAACAAAGATATCGAATTGTTAATTCGGATTGCAAAGCACATAATGCAAATTACAAGTTTTCTAATTTTGTTCGGATTACAAAGGAATTCAGATTTGAAAGCGTTCAAATTAGCAGAGCTTTACTATACCTTTATACGCACAAAACTATACTTGAATATCTTAAGTCGTTTTTGAGATATCATACTTTAATATGAGCATTTCATAAAAATAATAATTTTGTTAATAATTCTTGAAAAATCGTAAAAAATGGAATTCTTAAGATATTATGAAGAATTTTTTGTGATTTATGAAGAAAAGTATATCTCAAGCAGCGACACTAATAGTATCTTTAATAAAAAAATGATCTTCAGTGCTTTAGAATGATCGTTTTAATCTATAAATAGAACAAAGATATCGAATTGTTAATTCGGATTGCAAAGCACATAATGCAAATTATAAATTTTCTAATTTTGTTCGGATTACCAAGGAATTCAGATTTGAGAGCGTTCAAATTAGCAGAGCTTTACTATACCTTTATACGCACAAAACTATACTTGAATATCTTAAGTCGTTTTTGAGATATCATACTTTAATATGAGCATTTCATAAAAATAATAATTTTGTTAATAATTCTTGAAAAATCGTAAAGAATCGAATTCTTAAGATATTATGAAGAATTTGTTGTGATTTATGAAGAAAAGTATATCTCAAGCAGCGACACTAATAGTATCTTTAATAAAAAGATGATCTTCAGTGCTTTAGAATCATCGTCTTAATTTATAAATAGAACAAAGATATCGGATTGTTAATTCGGATTGCAAAGCACATAATGCAAATTACACGTTTTCTAATTTTGTTCGGATTACAAAGGAATTCAGATTTGAGAGCGTTCAAATTAGCAGAGCTTTACTATACCTTTATACGCACAAAACTATACTTGAATATCTTAAGTCGTTTTTGAGAAATCAACTTTAATATGAACATTTCATAAAAATAATAATTTTGTTAATAATTCTTGAAAAATCCTAAAAAATCGAATTCTTAAGATATTATGAAGAATTTTTTGTGATTTATGAAGAAAAGTATATCTCAAGCAGCGACACTTATAGTATCTTTAATAAAAAAATGATCTTCAGTGCTTTAGAATGATCGTCTTAATCTATAAATAGAACAAAGATATCGAATTGTTAATTCGGATTGCAAAGCACATAATGCAAATTATACGTTTTCTAATTTTGTTCGGATTACAAAGGAATTCAGATTTGAGAGTGTTCAAATTAGCAGAGCTTTACTATACCTTTATACGCACAAAACTATACTTGAATATCTTAAGTCGTTTTTGAGATATCATAGTTTAATATGAGCATTTCATAAAAATAATAATTTTGTTAATAATTCTTGAAAAATCGTAAAGAATCGAATTCTTAAGATATTATGAAGAATTTGTTGTGATTTATGAAGAAAAGTGTATCTCAAGCAGCGACACTAACAGTATCTTTAATAAAAAAATGATCTTCAGTGCTTTAGAATGATCGTCTTAATCTATAAATAGAACAAAGATATCGAATTGTTAATTCGGATTGCAAAGCACATAATGCAAATTACAAGTTTTCTAATTTTGTTCGGATTACAAAGGAATTCAGATTTGAGAGCGTTCAAATTAGCAGAGCTTTACTATACCTTTATACACACAAAACTATATTTGAATATCTTAAGTCGTTTTTGAGATATCATACTTTAATATGAGCATTTCATAAAAATAATAATTTTTTAATAATTCTTGAAAATCGTAAAAAATCGAATTCTTAAGATATTATGAAGAATTTTTTGTGATTTAAAAGTATATCTCAAACAGCGACAATCATAGTATCTTAATAAAAAAATGTTTTTCAGTGCTTTAGAATCATCGTCTTAATTTATAAATAGAACAAAGATATCGAATTGTTAATTCGGATTGCAAAGCACATAATGCAAATTACAAGTTTTCTATTTTGTTCGGATTACAAAGGAATTCAGATTTGAGAGCGTTCAAATTAGCAGAGCTTTACTATACCTTTATACGCACAAAACTATACTTGAATATCTTAAGTCGTTTTTGAGATATCATACTTTAATATGAGCATTTCATAAAAATAATAATTTTGTTAATAATTCTTGAAGAATCGTAAAAAGGCGGATCTTCTTAAGATATCTTGATAAAATTTGTTATAATTTACAAAAAAAATGATGTACTTTTATACGCACTTAACCATACTTAAATATTTCCTTTTCATTTTTAAGATATCATGAATTGAACTCGATCTAAATATGTAGCATTTCATAAAGTAACAATGATGCTTAAGGAAACCGTTTTTGAAAAAATCGAATTCTTAAGATATAATAACTTTCTTTGTGATTTTGAAAAGAACCAAAGCTGGATATTGATCCACCATGCTATATCCGGCTGACTTTTAAAAAGTAGCCGGATACTAAGATACTTGCCGAATATCCATTTCACCCCTACTTCACACCAAAAATAATCAAATTAACTTGAGGATATTAAATTAAAAATCAGTTCCTATATAGCCAATAACACTCTGTTGAACATAAACTGAGTATCCTTAAAGTATCAATAACAACATTTGGGTTGTATTTTTTTGCACAGCTTAAAACAGCTAACTTAAAGACTAAACTTGCCATGATCATGACGTCTTTAACTTACTAATTATACACCATGCAAATTAACATGATTAAGAACTTTTGCACATTTACACCGACCTAATTTCATTGAAACAGTTTTAGTTTCATTTCGAAATCTTTACCGAGAGGATTAAAAAGAAACTTTAAAACTTAAAGGTGAGTTGGGTATAGGTGTAAAAAAGTTTCCTTGTCGGCATATTTTTGCTTAACAATGTTGGTAAGTTCCATCGGCGGAAGTGCAGCTAGTAGTAACGCCAGATGGTTAGGCAGTCGTTTAGTCCCGGCTAAACTGCGACGCTCGCGTGAGTCGTTTTGCGGTAACGCGGATTTAATTACCAACTTGTAAGGCAACACTTAGGGAGGAAGTCCGGGCCGTGACCGAGTTGATAATCCGGTTGCCTTATTGCCGAACATGCGCCTTCTCTAACGAACAACCGTTTCGGCGAGAACGAACCAGACTTGGGTTACCCCCGTATATAATCATACGCGAATTTACCTTCAATTATTCCTTAAATTCGATTTAAACATAAATATATTACGGATATATTTACAATATCGACATAACGGAATTCTGATGATAACTTTCTAGTTCTAGGTCTAGTGTTAGTTTTAGTTCAATAGCAATATACAACAACAATATACAAGAAATTTATTAATTTCATTCTCTCTCTCTCTATACATACATAAACGAAAAACTTAACTTATTTGTCAAAAAGATAAAAGTTTTAAGTTAAGTTTTAAGTCATTTTAACTGTCAATTTAATATTTAACCCAAATATTAAGGACAAATATCCAAATCCCATATCCAGGCCTTGTCATTGAGAAGAAGAAGAACATTTAACCCAATTTGATTCCAGATTTTAGGGAAAACTAAAATTAGAGTTCACATTAATACTAGAATTAACACTAAACATAGGCCAATAAAAATATACGATAATATAAGCATTCTAGATCTAATCTAACTAGAATCATTTGTGTTAGGTTGGGTGAAGATGTTGAAGACTTGGCAGGGATCTATACTATGGTTTGACAGAACGTAGGGGTGCAGTTGACTTTTATTTGACTCAAGTTTTGACGAATGGCCCTGGAGTTTTTAAAAAATATTTGTACAAGATTGAAAAAATGGAAAGTTAAGTTTATTGGTTTTGTGATAATTTAGACACAGTGGATAACTTTTTGTGTGTAAAAAGTTTAATAGAGAAAGCAGTATTAATGAACGGAAATGCGATCGTATATTAAACAGAGAGGGAACACCGTTAAGTTTGTTAGAAAGTTTAAGGAATGCTGTGATCGATATGAAGTTTAAACAAAGCTATGAAAGGATTATTAGAAAGAATTAGGGTACATTATCGTTGGAGCTGCGATAAACGATCCGAGCAGTGCTAAATTCGTTTCTATGGATTTGAATACATCAATTTGTGCTTTAATTGGTCATTCTAAAATTCGATTTAATATTATTGGCTTTCTTTGGTAGTATCCTCGCTCTTATCGTCTATCGCAGCTCCAACATGAACCTACCCTTCTCTTTCCTCTAGCCGTGCGTCTTCAGACGCACGGCTAAACCGAAACTTTCTGGTACTAGGTCTAGTGTTAGTTCTAGTTTTAATTGCTATTCAGTGCTTGATCGTTATAAATTCTTCTGGAACTAAGAGTATAACTAATACTAGATCTACAACCTAGCTTTAGAATTAACACTAGACCTAGAACTAGAAACATTAGGATTTAGCCGTCATCAACGGACGCTGTTGGAGTACTGGCAGGATGCCCCCCATATGATATACTGGCTTGGGAGAAAGCGCGAAATTGGGTGTCGAGAGGGAAGGACAAGAAGAGGAATAGAGAGGAGGTGTACAGAAGGTGGCAAGAGAGGTGGTATAGATGTAGGGGTTGGGCAGGATTTTTTATAAAGGACGTGCAGGAGTGGCAGAAACGAGGACCGCAGACTAATTACTACGCTACACAAGCCATACTTGGCCATGGAATTTTCGGAAGCTATTTACAGAGGATAAAAAGGTTAACAAGTGACACCTGTTGGTATGGTTGTGAGGCAGAAGACACTCCAAGACATACGTCTTCGAATGAAGAAACTTTGAAGCATCGAGAAGAGAAGTAGAACGCAAAATTGGGAGGAAACTGGACGTAGACAGTATCTCTGAAGTACTGTTAGAGAGTGATGAGATTGGAAATGAAGTAACCAATTATCTTACTGAGGTTATGATGGCCAAGGAGATTGAAGAGAAGAGAAGGGATGACAATGAGGTGGAGCCGAGGAGCTGAGGGGGTATGTCCCCCGCATCCAGGTACATTGTAAAAAAAAGTTAATGCAAAAAGTTAATATTTCATTTTTCCCCCGCAATTTCAACGACTACATCGGAGTGGACTGGAGGGAAGAGCATAAAGGGATCTGAATGAAAGGATAAAGGCAGACATGCAGAACATGGGATGAAGAACGAGCGGGAAATCCCCGCACCCAGGTATGTTACAGTTTAATAACATTTCAAAAAGAAATCCCTTTATATTTCATCCATAATGCCACCGGATGCAAGGAACGAGAAGACAGAAGAGACCTTTTGAATGGAAGAACCACGAAATACAGGCAGAAAATGGGATGAGGAACGAGGGAGAATTCCCGGCACCCAGGACTGAGATGAAACGAGCAAAATGAGGATGAAGATGGAGAATCGAAGAAGATGAAAAAGATGAGACGAAAGAAAGAAGGAAGATTGTAAGAAAAGTGAAGAATAGTCCCACACTCCCGGCCGAAACAGAAACATCCAAGAAGACCACGGAAGGCGCCAACACTGCGCCAAAAAAAAAAAGATTTAGCCGTATGTCATCTTTCTAGTTCTAAGGGCCGGTTTATTCATCTTTGGTTAAATTTAACTACTGGATATTTTCCATGGTTACTGTAATTTCACTTGCCATGATTGGCTATATGACCAGTAACTATGGTAAATATCCAATAGTTATATTTAACCAAAGATGAATAAACTGGGCCTAAGTCTAGTGTTAGTTCTGAAGATAAGTTAGGTTACATTGGATTGGGTTCCGCCTTAAGAGAGGTACGGTTAAACCTAAATGTTTTTCGTTCTAGGCATAGTGCCAAATCAGTTTGTAAAGTACTCTATTTAAAAAACTATTCATTGTAGAGGCCTTTGTTAAAAGATCTCTTCAGATGCACTAATAAAGCCAATCCAACCCAACCCAACCCAATCCAATATATTTAAATTGAAGTAAAACTAGGACTAACATCAGACCTAAAACAAATCATTCGAGTTTAGCCGTCTTGAGAGATGATGGCTAAACCCGAATGTTTCTAGATTTTCTAATATTAGTTCCAGTTTTACTTCAATTGAAATATACAAAATTGCCAAATCACTTTGTAAAGTACTCTATTTTAGAAACTAATCATTGTAGAGGCCTTTGTTAAAAAATTGTCTTTATATGCACGGCTAAACCCAACCTTGTATATTTGAATCTGTTAAAGTCTTATTTACCGATGCAAGTACCTTTTTTTGTTTTTATCGCATAACATTGTGCATATTTCCAATAATTTTAAGTACATATAAAAAACTTATATTGCTTATTTTTATCGCATCTAATCCAGACCTTATTAATATGTTTGTAGCGTTGTTTGTATATCTTATTGGCAACTAAATAAATAAGGACAAAGCTTCGAAGAGAATATCGTTTGCCTACTATTCGTTTATATTAACATTTTGTAACCTATTTTACAAAATAAATATATTAGTGTTAAAATACTGAAAAAATAAAATTCGGGAATGGTTCACTTATTATGAAACAGAGGTAGTATTATTTATTTAACAAATCAGTGTGTTGAAAATGGTAATGTTCAAAAATAACATGTTAAATACGAAAGCGCTGAAATAACATTCTTTTCCTGAATAAAACGTATTGTTTTTATTATTTATAAAATTTTTCATAATAAAAAAAGATATTTGTTTTAGTTTCTAATAATAATAAACAAAACAATTTAGAAAAGAACCGGAAAACTGTTAAAACTGTATAAGAATCAATTTACACTTGATACGAATTTATGCGATAATTAGATTTACCAAAAAGTAATAAATACATAGCTCTCTTTGGAGGTGGTTACATTGTTTATGACAGAAATAATCATCTAGAAGTAGTAGATGAATTTGTAAACTCGACAATTTGATAAGATTTTATATCTACAATAGGAACAGTAAGACATTCATCAAACAAAATTGAAGGTTTCAAAGAAAAAAATCGCACAGAAACTTCGTTATAAAGAAACTGTCTTTCGTTATCATTATCTGAAAATTCTTTATTACACCGAAAGCCATAATGGTTTCAAATACGGCAATTATTTCGGCTTTTGTATGTTTGGCTACTTTAATGTGTTTTAGATTTTGGTGGGCTTTTACAGATTCTATTATTGCACCATTGGTGGGATAATCGGCCACGATACATCCTCATCTACCACTAAATCTCTCATCAAGCTTATGTTATTTATTGCAGCGTTTGATAAAAGTGTATTTCAACAGAAGTCGGAAAATCAAACTGTGTTCAAACATTTATTTATTGTTTTTGTATTGTGGTATCATTTTGTCAAACCTTTCCCAAATCCGTTATGTCAATACGTATATCAGTAACTTTATAAATGGGTTTAAGACTTGTTTCCGATAATGTACTTTTAAGTTTTCAATCTCACCTTCATCCACGGTAATTTCGATAGTGTATTTAAAGGAAAGAAACTGGATATCGATCATGGGAAGATGTAGTTCTTTTTTTATAGAAATTTTTATGGTAATGTAGAACTGCTTTTCTTACGAATTTTCCCCGCACTTTAAAAAAATCGTTGTAGAGGAAATTTGTTATATGTATAGAGGTCCTACCTACACTCAGCAGCAGAAGTCTGCGTACAAAAAACTTGTAATACTTTAATTGAAAAAATAAGAGTCATAATCTAATGTGATAAACTTGATTTTTTTTTATTTTGTATATTAACTACATATAATTCTATTAACAAAATATGCTTCAACAAAACAGAAACAGTAGTTACAGAAAAAAATCAAAACTAAAAATTCTACAAATAACGGGTATGCAATAATCTGCGTACGTTCCTTTAAGCGCATCTCTAGTTGGCATCCCGTTTGTCCTATGTATGAAGATTGACATTGTGTGCAATTGACTTTGTAAATGCCGCTCTGTTGTAAAATATTGTTGTTGGTCTTTAGATGGTGGCTAGATAAGATTTTGAGTATAGAGTTTTTGTTATTAAAAGCCAAAGTTATGTTATACTTAGCAAAAATCTTTGTCGCCTGATAAGTGATGGAGTTGTATGGGGTAGCTCTGTATATTGTTTCTTTAGTTTGTGTTATGTAAAGGGGGGCACCCGTTATCTAAAGCCAATTGTTGTATAAAATTAAATTCAGTAGTGAGATTTTCAATTGATAGTGGGTAGTTTAGGGCTCTATTGATATAATAATGGAAACTAGAAAGCTGTTGAGATAGAGGGTGTGCTGAATTGTAAGGTATTATTGCAGGTATCATGGAAGGTTTTCTAAAAATATTATACTTAATATTTCCCGAGGAATGGTCGAGTTTTAGGTCGAGGAAATTAATGTTTTTATCAATTTCGATTCCTAGAGTAAATTTTAGGTTCTTATATAAATTGTTCAGATAAATGTGAAAATTGTCTAATTGTTTAATATCGTCTACATATCTTATCCATTTGACAATGTGGTGTTTAAATGGTTTTTTTTGTGATATTATGTATGGTTTTTCGATATGATCTAGGAAAATATTAGACAAAATACCGGAAAGGGGCATACCCATTGGTAGACCATTGGTTATCTCGTAGTATTCCTCATTAAAACAGCAATAATTTTGAGAGACTACGTGTTGTAATAATAAACTAAGCTGGGAGACAGTTTTATCATTTTTAAAATGGGTTTTAAAAATTATATCTGCTAAACTCAAAGTATATTCAATCGGAACGTTCGAATATAAATTGGTAACGTCGAAAGAAATTAGTTTAGTATTTGTTGTGTCGATATCAAAGATTCTTTCAATAAATTGTCTTGAGTTCATGAATACAGTATATTCAGGTTTGAAATCGATTTGTCGAAAAATATTCAATAAAAATTGTGCAATTTTTGATGTAGGGGAGTTCATGTATGCTGTGATCGGACGTATTGGCATGCCTTGTTTGTGTACTTTAGGTAGTGAATATAATCTGGGAATGTTTGGATTCATATGTATGAATTTTTGTACGATATATAGGTTGTTTAATGATATGTTAAGATGTGGTGAAAGTTGAATCAAAACTTCTTTACATTTTTTGATAATTTCCTTTGTCGTCCTGATACTGGTATTTAGTGGAGATTTTTCAAGCTTTTTATAATTGTTATCTTTCATGAATGTTAAAGTTTTGTTGATGTATTCCGCCTTATTGATGATTACAATTCCTGCTCCTTTATCTGCCCTAACGAATATAGCGTTGTTGTCGGTGAGCTTTATCTTTATTGACTTAATGATTTTGTTTTGTTCTATGATAGAGATGTTCTTCCCAATTCTATTGTTCTTTTCCACTTTCTTAATAAGCGAAATGATCTCATTTTTAATGTTGGATCTTTCTGGATGATTCTTTATAATGACGTCAAAATCTATTGATGTGAGATGTAGGTCGGCTTTTGTTTCGATTGCAAATTTGTAACCCTTGTTCGAAAATGCTTCTTCCTGTCTGGTGAATTTAATGTTAGTGAGATTGCTGTATTGTGCAATCGTTAAGTGTTCATCTGTATGTTTCTTGTTATTGTTGCTTTTGTTTGTTTGTTTTGTAAATTTTTTAGTTTATTCTCTTTCTTTCGCTGGTCATCTCGTTTTATTACTTCGGTCTGTGTTATGGAATTTTGAAAGAGTTCTTCTAGTTCAAGATGGTGCAGTTGTTTTCTGAGGTCTCTATGAATATACGCCAGTTTCTCGTATTGGTGATTAAGATTCTTGGTGAAACGAAGTGTTTTCGTTTCTCATCACGTAATAGTTTGCTTATGATGTATTTTGTTTCTATTTTTAGGTTTCTATTCGATATCTTTGCGAAAGATGGGATTAGTTTTTTTTTATGCATGTGTTAACGAAGTTAATGTGGTTTTTTATAATTCGTGTTCTAATATAGATTTTCGTAAAATCATGAATTAATTTGGAAGTATGTATTTGATTTTGGGTGTAGGAATTCATGTTGCGAGATTAATTTTATAAGAATATAATGAAAATGAAATAAATCAACTTCTCACTCGCTTCTTTTATTTGCTCGGTACTAATTTCGGCTTATCTTTTTTAGCCATCATCAGCCGAATCTATTATAAAAAAGGATTATAAAAATTATTATTTTTAATTTGAACAAATTTCTTTAAACTACTTACAGTCAAAATAGAAAAGTCTAATAAAATGTAAAAATTCATATGTGTTCACAGAATTACACAGAGTTAAAAATTACGGATACAATACAGATCAGGCGACAAAGATTTTTGCTAAGTATAACATAACTTTGGCTTTTAATAACAAAAACTCTATACTCAAAATCTTATCTAACCACCACCTAAAGACCAACAACAATATTTTACAACAGAGCGGCATTTAGAAAGTCAATTGCACACAATGTCAATCTTCATATATAGGACAAACGGGACGCCAACTAGAGATAGCGCATCTCTAGTAAAGGAACATAAGAAAAAAGAAAATTCCAACATCTACAAACACATTAACGAAACAGACCATATTATAAATTTCGAGGGAGTCAAATTGATTCACAAATGTGAAAAAAGTTTTCGTATGGACCTTCTAGAAATGATGGAAATATATCGGCACAATAATCGGAAAGACACCAAGTTGCTCAACGACCAACTCAAATTTAAGTATATACCTATCTTTACGTACTTAAAATCAACATAGAAAAAAATTAGAAGAAAATTATATAATATTTATTTTCGCTCTTTACAAGAATGCCATCTCATAGCATTTTATAATATTTTAACCTTTAACCTTGAACCCCATACAGGTTTATTAATCTTTTATCGTTTTGACACACGTTACGTTTTTAGTCTTATTTACATTTCTGTGTTTTCGTGTTATCTGTATTATATCCGTAAATTTTTAACTCTGTGTAATTCTGTGAACACATGAATTTTTAGATTTTATTAGACTTTTCTAATTTGACTGTAAGTAGTTTAAAGAAATTTGTTCAATTTAAAAATATATTTTTATAATCCTTAATAGATTCGGCTGATGATGGCTTTATAAGCCGAAACTAGTACCGAGCAAATAAAAGAAGAGAGTGAGAAGTTGATTTATTTTATTTTCATTATATTCTTATAAAATTAATCTCGCAACATGAATTCCTATACCCAAAATTAATAATGAGACCATAAGGAAGAATGCCACCAAGATATCTTGATAATAAAGATACAGGTAGCCCTCCTCTAGCACGGTATCTTATAACACGGTTTCGCTATAACACGATTCGTAAATTGCTGGAAACCTCCTACAACACGGTATCCTACAACACGTTTTCGCTATAACGCGATGAGAAAACTGCAAATCCTTTGTACATACAACACTGTATGTACTTATACAGACCGGGTAAAGTGCCCGACGCGGCTCTGCGAGCCACGTGCACGATGTCACTTCCAAATTGCTGGAAGAGCAAGACGGTTGTTCCTCTTATCGGGCCCTATGTCCCCCGTAGGACATTGGGGTACGTCCAGTTAGGGTGTCCTCGAAGAGTCAGTCAGTCAGTTTTCCGTGTGGTTTTCGTACGTTCTTTACTTTCATCTCCGTGGCCTGAAAACAAAAGTGTCTCACGCTGCTACTCGGTAGTCTACGTCGCGCCACGGTGTGTTAAAGAACAATTTTTTTATCTTTAAGACATTAAGCTTCAGCCCCAAGCAATGTCAGGTAAAGATAAAACAACGTTCAAGAGCAAATTCATTTCTTTGGAAGTAAAGATTCAAATCTTGGATCGTCTATCGAAAGGAGAAAAAGCATCCCACATTGGGAAAAACCTTAATTTGAACGAAGCAACAATTAGAACAATCAAGAAAAATGAAAAAGAAATCAGAAGTGCAGTTGCCGCAGGATCTTCGACATCCGCAAAACGTTCAGCCCGCCCCAGACCAGCAATAATTGAGAAAATGGAAAAGGCCCTCAGCATTTGGATTGACGATTGCTGTCAAAAAAAAATTCCATTAGATGGCAATCTTATAAAACAAAAAGGATTAAAAATTTACAACCATCTCAAACAACAAGGAGAATCCTCTGTCAATCCAGATTTTGTGGCGAGTAAAGGTTGGTTCGAGAAATTCAAAAAGGGTTTTGCGATTCATAGCATAAGAATCCAAGGAGAGTCTGCGTCGGCTGATCATGAAGCTGCTAGGACGTATCCAGAAAAAATTCAAAACATTATAGCCGAGCAAGGATACACAGCAGATCAAGTTTTCAATGCCGACGAAACTGGGCTTTGGTGGAAAAAAATGCCCAGTAAAACTTTCATATCGAAGACAGAAAAAACTGCACCCGGATTTAAGGTGTCCAAAGATCGTTTAACGCTCCTTTTGTGCAGTAATGCATCGGGGGACTTCATGACAAAACCGATGCTAGTGTACAGATCTTTGAATCCTCGTGCACTAAAAAACGTGAATAAAAACACCTTGCCGGTATACTGGACAGCAAATTCGAGAGCTTGGGTAACAGGACATTTATTTAGAGATTGGTTTTTGAATTGTTTTGTGCCAAGCGTTGAGCGGTATTTAAAGCGAAAAAATTTGAGCTGCAAGGCGCTGTTGCTATTAGATAATGCTCCATGCCACCCACAAGATTTAACACATCCCAACATCAAAATAATGTTCTTACCACCGAACACTACTTCGTTGCTCCAACCACTGGATCAAGGTATTATTTACACCTTTAAAACATATTACATAAGAAGATCGTTACAGTGGATTTTAGACGCAACCGATTCGCAATCAATTAGCGTAATGGAAGCATGGAAGAAATTTTCCATCAAGCACTGCATCGATATCATATCTTTGTCACTGAATGAAATAAAAACATCAACATTAAATGCGTGTTGGAAGAAGATATGGCCCTCTGCAATTGAAACGGAAAACATACGTGAAACATTAGAAAATGAAATTGGTGCGATATTAGAAGTCGCTAAATCAATCGGAGGCGAAGGTTTTGTGGATATGGCTTCCAAAGACATTGAAGATTTATTAGTGGAAGAAGAAGTTGACGAAGCGGAATTAATCGAAATGGCATCCCTAGATGCAAATCAAATCGATTTTGAGGACGCTAGCTCTGACGAAGATTGTGCAGTCAAGAATTTAACATTAAAAAAATTACAAGAAGGCCTATGCTTAGCGGAAAATCTGGAATCATTTTTCTTGAATGAAGACCCTTCGACGGAAAGAAGTCGAAAATTCAAAAGGGAGCTGCAAAACTGTTTAGCTCCATACCGGGAAATTTACAATGATCTAATAAGAACCAGCAAGCAAAGTTCCATTACAGATTTTTTTAAGAGGGGAAAACATACAAAAACTTTAAATAACGAAAAAAGTTCAGAAAGTGAAGGCGATGTCGTTCCACCGAAAAAACGTTCTCGGTTGATTATACTGAGCAGTGACGACGAGTAAATTCATTAAATTATGGTTGCGTTAGATTAAAATATTTTTTTTATACTTTGTGTTGTACATACATTTATATTTTTAATAAAAATTACGTTGTTTATGTCGAATTAAGAAAAATATTTGTTTTTAATAAGTTTTTGGAACGTAACCCCCCTTTTTGCACTAGCTCTGGGTCTCATGCAACACGGTTTCACACAACACGGCATTTTCTAGGAACCTAACTACCGTGTTATAGGAGGGTTGCCTGTACCTAAATATGTTTTGCAACGTAGAGAAAAGCTTTTAAAATGATGTTATAACAATACTAATTGAATAATGCTTGCAAATCGTGCAAAATTAATTGGTGTACAAGATTTCTTCTAAACCGGAAATTGAATAAATAAAGTTCGAGTCGGAAGAATATTCATTTGTATTCAGTAGGTACGTATTTTAAAACTGTTAATCTCGAATGTTTCTTGTTGTAGGTGAATTATTACTTCTGTTTTTAGTTTAAGAGATATATACAATAATTTAGCTCTGTATAACAATTAACACTAGACCTTAACCTAGAATGTTTCGGATTTAGCCGTCTATCTTGTAGTTTTAGTTACATGAAAAATATACAACAATCCATCGCTAAATAACTACTAAAACTGGAGCTAACACTACTATTGAAACTACTACCCAACGTAACTCAACCCAACCCAAATGATTCAAGTTGTAAGTCTAGTGGTAGTTCCAGTTTTGGTTTCATGAAAAGTATACAACAATCTAGCGTTAAATAACAACTAAAACTAGAACTAACATTACTTAATAGTATTTAATAATCTAATCCTGTCTAAGTCCTTTCCCATCTCGTCCCATAACTACCAATCAAGGCATTACTTAGGGAAATATACAGGGCTACAGGTAACTCGACATATTCCCTGTAGGAGGTTAAAGAGCAACCAAAATGCATCAATTTAAATCCCCTATGTGTATATCCGAAAATTAATAGTTTTCAAGATATTTGGAATTTTAGGTTATTTACTAAAATGCCAATTTATTCACGTTATTTACTTAAATAAAGTCGATGCTATTGTATTTACATAGCATCCAGGCAGACCTTTTTTAATAACCAAATGTCCGAACATGCTGATCAATTCAAAATTAATCATTGACAAAGCCTGATATTTTTTGTAGAAAAATTAGTTATTCTTAAAATCAGGCGCTTTCTTTCAAAAAATTATTATGACACCAAGTGTGCGAATTGCTTTAATAATTTCCTTGTTTTGTTAGCTTTCTAAAAAGATATGAATGTTAAAAAAAAAGCTATTAAATGTCAATCAGTAACTGGTTTTCACCTAGAGTGGAAAAAATGGCATGATTTGGGGGCGGTATTTTTTACTTGCTTTGTCGTTTTCTGTTTGGTTGATATCCAACTTATTTACTTAATTACGACTTTAAGTCACTCAATCACAAATTATGTCATCTGATTGCTATTCTTTGCATTATTTCGCTGTTGTTCACTACTGTTTTCTTTGGCATTGATATCATGGCTACGTACTCCAACTCTGAATATGCCCATATTATGTATTGCTAGGGACTTTGCGACGGTAATGCCACTGAAGCACAAAGGGAATACTATCGTCGATTCCCGAAACGTCGACGTCCACAGGTTACTTGGTCTTTGGTTCCACCGATCGAAGAATTTCTGAAACCGGTATGGTTCAACGACAACAAAAAGACACCGGTAGGCCAAAAATTGTATGCCCTTGAAGACGAAGAAGAGATACTTTGTCATTTCCACGAAGACCCTAACACTTCAACCACCGTAGTGGCGCGCTAGTTTGGGATATCGCAGTGGAAGGTATGGAATGTACTACACGAGTCAAGCCGCTATCCTTTTCATTACCAACCAGTGCAAACGCGTGAAGATGGAGATCTTCACGCATCAAATTTTGTGGAGTAACTAATTACTATAACCTCCACTATTGGGCTCCTAAGATCCACGGAAACCCTAAAAAGAAAAAACTCACAACGAATATTTTCACTGAACGTCTGGATGGATGTAATTAATAACGAACTAATTGGACCACATTTTTTACCTCCCATATTAAACGGCGAAAATTATGAAGAATTTTTACGAAACAAATTGTGGGAGTTGCTGGCACAACTTCCTGAGGAAACTGGAAGGAACATAATGATCATGCACAACGGCTGTCCAGCACAGTTTAGAGTTAGAATACGCGAGTGGCTGGACGAGACGTATCAGAATAGATGGATTGATAGAGGAGGCCAATCCCTTGGCCTTCGAGAAACCCCGACTTAACCCCGTGTGATTTTTATGTCTGTGGACACATGAAAGATCCTGTGTATCAAACCCCAGTAAACCACGTGGAAGAGTTGGGGCAACGTATAATAAATGCAGCGGAAGTAATGAGGGAGACTTTTACTTCAAGGATTACTAAAAGTGAACTCAGAAAACGCGTGCCTGTGTTCGCAACCGAGGGGCCCACTTTAAGCAAGATGTGTGAATTTAAATTTAAAACTAGTGTTATCTTTTATTTATTGTTTAATTTTTTCACAAAATAATTTTACTTCTACATAATATGTACTGAAATTTTATTTTTGACGTTATAATTGCCTTCATTTTTTGAACAATCAAATTGTGATTTTACGAAATATTTGAAATCAAACATCAAATTCGATATATCTATGAATTAATTTTATTCATAGATATATTTTAAATTGTAAAATTTTATTCTTATTCCAAATTAAAATTACTACATAATAAAATTTAAGTATTGAATCGAATTATTTTATGTTTTTAATTAATTGATTACGATTTTACGAAATATTTTAAATCAAAAATCAAATTTGATATATATATGAATAAAATTGACTTTAAATTGTAAAATCTTATTCTTACCTTTTGAAATGATGTCACTAAATCTTGAAATATTTTGTTGTTTTATTTTATTTTATACAAAAAATTATAAATTAAGGTTAATTCCTGCTTGAATGCGATTTTAAACCAAATATACATTATGTAATTACGTATATTATAGAATTTAGACTGAAAGAAAGAAAATTGATGAACACATAACTTCAAAGTTGAATTTCATTCATAACATTAATATGATTATATTTCAAACTAAAAAATGTTGTTAAATAAGTGCATTACTTACATTTACATATTTTTTTAAGTAAAATCGCTTCCTTTATGATGATTTTTAGCAAAAATCGTATTTATAACGTTTAAATGATCTTTGACATTTCTGTGTTGACGTTGAATCTTCTTTTATTGCCAACCTCGAAAAATTTAAAATTACTACACAATAAAATTTAAATAATTAATCGACTTATTTCATGTTTTTAATTAATTGATTACGATTTTACGAAATATTTTAAATCAAAAATCAAATTTGATATATCTATGAATAAAATTGACTTTAAATTGTAAAATCTTATTCTTACCTTTTGAAATGATGTCACTAAATCTTGAAATATTTTGTTGTTTTAATTTATTTTATACAAAAAATTATAAATTAAGGTCAATTCTTGCTTGAATGCGATTTTAACACGTTGAATGCCACCATATATTCGACAAATGGGGTCCCACTGGCCAATAGTTTTTTATTTTAGAATCTTGTAATTATTGCTCTACAGATTCAGGAATTAACATAAATTATTATTATATATTTTTTTTTTGATATTTATTTTAAACTTTTATTTTATGGTGACACGTTGGTCTCGCGCGGCCTACAATAGACGCGTACATCTCGAGTAGCCATGTGAGTCCAATGTGTCATCACGTAATTCCTGTCTGAACTTGTAAAATCTCTCATACACGTTACGTTATTACTTCTCGCAGTCTTTGTTTGGATGTTGTGAGTGTAATTGTGAATGTGAATATGTCATACGAAAAAGAACAAGCACGTTTGAAGAAATTATGGAAAGAGTTGCTTTCTGATGAAGAAAGTGAGGCAAATATTTTTGACGGCGACGAAATATACGAACCGGTTACAGAAAGTTCTGAATCCGAGGACGATTATCGATCTAAATCTAAACGGTTCAAAAAAAATAATTGTACACCATCTTCGCAAAAACCAGAACCGTCTACTTCACAAAAAATTATAGAAAGCCCCAATTACATGGATGAAATAATAGAAGACGTTATAAGAAACATGCGTTATGACGACTTGGGTGATGAAGAAAATAATAATGATATTGAAAAAGAAGCAAATAACCAGAGTAATGAGTTTGAGTGGGCTCATGCAACTGGGCAAAATCTAAAAAACTTACACTTTAGTGTCCCAAACTCTGGTTTTAGTATTGCTCTGTATGAACAATACGACAAACTGCCATATGATTTTTTCAAAGTTTTTGTGACGACATCATAAGCTTAATCGTGAGTCAAAAAATCTTCTATTAAAATAATATAATAATAATATATATTTTAGGTAGAAGAAACAAACAGATACGCTGAACAGTGTAAACGAAGTAATATTCTACCAAACGCACGTATCTGAAATGGACTCCCACAGACCCTACAGAAATAGAACATTTCATTGGTATTATTTTGTGGATGGGGTTGTGTTCTTTCCCAGAACTTTCTTCATACTGGTCAACGAAACGATTGTACAAAAATGCAATCCCAAGTGTAATGTCCAGAAATCATTTTCAGTTACTTCTGAAAAAGATACATTTTAGTAATAATGAGGAAATTAGTGATGATAAATTACACAAGATAACACCACTTGTGAACAAGCTTCGGACATCATTTCAGTGCCAAATGACACCCCCCGAGTACGTTTGTATAGATGAGACTCTTGTACCTTTTAGAGGAAGACTGAAATTTCGTCAATATATATCCAATAAGCGACATAAGTTCGGAATCAAATTATTTAAGCTGTGCCTAAAAGATGGGTACACATATGATTTCCAAGTATACTGCGGCAAATCGAAGGATGGTCATGTGTCAGTGCCTACAAAAGTTGTAATGGATTTGATGACAAATCTTTTAGACAGCGGACGTACTTTATGCACTGACAACTATTACACATCAGTGAGTTTAGCTAATGCACTATTACATAGAAAAACACATCTTATTGGAACATTACGATCTAATAGAAAATATAACCCCAAAAGGGTTGTAGATAAAAAGTTGAAAGTTGGAGAAGTAATAGCTGAAGAATGTAAGCAAGGAATAGTAGTTGAAAAATGGAGAGATAAAAGGGACATATTAGTATTGAGCACTAGATATGGAAATGAAATGGTTACTTTAATCAAAAGAGGTAAAGAAATACAAAAGCCCAAAAATGTGGTTGAATACAATAAATATAAATCATATATTGATATATCTGATCAGTTAAAATCTTATAATACCTGCCTTCGCCGTAGTATGAAATGGTATAGGAAATTGGCGTTCGAGTTATTAACTGGAAGTGCAATAGTAAATGCCTACATTGCGTATAAAGAAATAACCAATAATAAAATATCAATAACTGCGTTCAAAGAAGAAGTCATAAGTGGTCTGTTGAAAACAGCGAGACAGGAAGAAATATCTGAAAACATGACCGAAATAGAGCATAAATTAGAAGATGTTGGTCGTTCTAAAAGACATCGGTGTGTAATATGCTACAAGAAAATTTCAAACGAATCTGGAAGAGAACAAGCATCGAGGAAAACTCCCCAAACCACGTTGAAATGTAGTGCTTGCGATCAATATTTTTGTTTGAACTGTTTTTTTGAAGCACATACAGCTTCTAAAATTTATTATACACACACCATATTTTCTGTTTTTTTTAAGATTTGTATCCATGTTTTCGAATGATATTTATGTTTTCTTATGGATTATATCTATGTTGTATTAATGTATTATGAATTATATATTTTTTTGTATTATTATAAAAGGTAAAATAAATAGATAGACTAGATAGATAGCCTAGTTGATCTATTTATTTTTCTATTTCTATATGTTTTTTTCTAACTTTATTGCATTATTTACATATTACAGTTCCCTATGCCACGTGGTGACATATTGGTCTCACAATAACAGGCCAATGACATAAATCGTTTCTTCTGGCCGTCTACTCTGCTACCATATGTATTTCAATGCATTACGTGATACCACCGTGGTCACACACGGCCAAATGTAAAATTGTTTAATATGAGACCGGGGTGGACTCACGCAGTCTCTACGTTTCAATACAACATGAGACCAACGCGATCTCATATGGCACTCAACGTGTTAAACCAAGTATACTTTATGTAATTACGTATATTATAGAATTTGGATGGGAAGAAAAAAAAAATTTATGAACACATAACCTTAAAGTTGAATTTCATTCATAACATCAATATGATTATATTTCGAACTAAATAATGTTGTTAAATAAGTGCATTACTTACATTTACATATTCTTTTTTAGTAGAATCGGTTCCTCTTTGATAATTTTAAGCAAAAATCGTATTTATAACGCTTAAATAATCTTTGACATTTCTGTGTTGACGTTGAATCTTCTTTTACTGCCAACCTCGAAAAATTTAAAATCACTACATAATAAAATTTAAGTAATTAATCGAATTATTTCATGTTTTTAATTAATTAATTACGATTTTACGAAATATTTGAAATGAAAAAATCAAATTGGATATATCTGTTAATAAAATTGATTATAAATTATAAAACTTTATTCTTATTTTTTGAAATGTCACTAAACCTTCACATATTTTATTTTATTTTAAACAAAAAATTATAAATTAAGATTAATTCCTGCTTGAATGCGATTTTAAACCAAGTGTACTTTATGTAATTACATATATTATAGAATTTAAACTGAAAGAAAAAAAATTAGATGTAAACATAACATTGAAGTTGAATTTTATTCATAATATTAATATGATTATATTTTGAACTAAAAATATGTTGCTAAATAAGTACATTACTTACATTTACATATTTTTTTTATTAGAATCGGTTCCTTTTTGATAATTTTAAGCAAAAATCGTATTTATAACGCTTAAATAATCTTTGACATTTAATTGTTGACGTTGAATCTATTTTGTTGCCAAACTCGAAAAATTAAAATAATTACATAATAAAATTTAAGTATTGAATCGAATTATTTCTTGTTTTTAATTAATTAATAACGGTTTTACGAAATATTTGAAATGAAAAATCAAATTCGATACATCTATTAATAAAATTGGTTTTAAATTGTAAAATTTTATTCTCACCTTTTGAAATAATGTCACCAAATCTTGAAATATTTTGTTGTATTATTTTATACAAAAAATTATAAATTAAGGTTAATTCTTGCTTGAATGCGATTTTAAACCAAGTATACTTTATGTAATTACCTAGAATCAGGAAGGAAAAAAAATTTGATGTAAATATAACCTTAAAGTTCAATTTTATGCATAACATTAATATGATTATATTTTGAACTAAAAATTGTTGTTAAATATATGTATTACTTACATTTACATACTTCTTTTTAGTAAAATCGTTTTCTTTGTGATGATTTTTAGCAAAAATCGTATTTATAACGTTTAAATGATCTTTGACATTTTTGTGTTGATGTTGGATCTTCTTTTACTGCCAACCTCGAAATTTTAAAATTACTACATAACCAAATTTAAGTAATTAATGGAATTATTTCATATTTTTAATTAATTAATTACGATTTTACGAAATATTTGAAATGAAAAAATCAAATTCAATATATCTATTAATAGAATTGACTTCAAATTGTAAAACCTTATTCTAACCTTTTGAAATAATGTCACTAAATCTTGAAATATTTTGTAGATTTTTTTTATACAAAAAATTATAAATTAAGGTTAATTCCGCTTGAATGCGATTTTAAACCAAATATACATTATGTAATTATGTATATTATAGAATTTGGACTGAAAAAAAAAATTTATGAACACATAACCTTAAAGTTGAATTTCATTCATAATATTAATGATTATATCTCGAACTAAAAAATGTTGTTAAATAAGTGCATTACCTACATTTACATATTTTTTTTTAGTAAAATCTCTTTCTTTGTGATGATTTTTAGCAAAAATCGTATTTATGACGTTTAAATGATCTTTGACATTTCTGTGTTGACGTTGAATCTTCTTTTATTGCCAACCTCGAAAAATTTAAAATTACTACACAATAAAATTTAAGTAATTAATCGAATTATTTCATGTTTTTAATTAATTAATTACGATTTTACGAAATATTTGAAATGAAAAAATCAAATTCAATATATCTATTAATAAAATTGACTTTAAATTGTAAAATCTTATTCTTACCTTTTGATATGATGTCGCTAAATCTTGAAATATTTTGTTGTTTTGTTTTATACAAAAAATTATAAATTAAGGTTAATTCCTGCTTGAATGCGATTTTAAACCAAATATACATTATGTAATTACGTATATTATAGAATTTGGACTGAAAGAAAGAAAATTGATGAACACATAACTTCTAAGTTGAATTTCATTCATAACATTAATATGATTATATTTCGAACTAAAAAATGTTGTTAAATAAGTGCATTACTTACATTTACATATTTTTTAAGTAAAATCGCTTCCTTTGTGATGATTTTTAGCAAAAATCGTATTTATAACGTTTAAATGATCTTTGACATTTCTGTGTTGACGTTGAATCTTCTTTTATTGCCAACCTCGAGAAATTTAAAATTACTACACAATAAAATTTAAGTAATTAATCGAATTATTTCATGTTTTTAATTAATTGATTACGATTTTACGAAATATTTTAAATCAAAAATCAAATTTGATATATCTGTGAATAAAATTTACTTTAAATTGTAAAATCTTATTGTTACCTTTTGAAATGATGTCACTAAATCTTGACATATTTTGTAGATTTTTTTTATACAAAAAATTATAAATTAAATTCCTGCTTGAATGCGATTTTAAACCAAATATACATTATGTAATTACGTATATTATAGAATTTGGATTGAAAGAAAAAAAAATTGATGAACACAAAACCTTAAAGCTGAATTTCATTCATAACATTAATATGATTATATTTCGAACTAAGAAATGTTGTTAAATAAGTGCATTACTTACATTTACATATTTTTTTAGTAAAATCGCTTTCCTTGTGATGATTTTTAGCAAAAATCGTATTTATAACGTTTAAATGATCTTTGACATTTCTGTGTTGACGTTGGATCTTCTTTTACTGCCAACATCGAAAAATTTAAAATTACTACATAATAAAATTTAATTAATTAATGGAATTATTTCATGTTTTTAATTAATTAATTACGATTTTACGAAATATTTGAAATCAAAAATCATATTTGATATATCTATGAATAAAATTGACTTTAAACTGTAAAATCTTATTCTTACCTTTTGAAATGATATCACTAAATCTTGACATATTTTGTAGATTTTTTTATACAAAAAATTATAAATTAAAGTTAATTCCTGCTTGAATGCGATTTTAAACCAAATATACATTATGTAATTACGTATATTATAGAATTTGGACTGAAAAAAAAAATTGATGAACACATAACCCTAAAGTTGAATTTCATTCATAACATTAATATGATTATATTTCCAACTAAAAAATGTTGTTAAATAAGTGCATTACTTACATTTACATATTTTTTTAGTAAAATCGCTTTCCTTGTGATGATTTTTAGCAAAAATCGTATTTATAACGTTTAAATGATCTTTGACATTTCTGTGTTGACGTTGGATCTTCTTTTACTGCCAACATCGAAAAATTTAAAATTACTACATAATAAAATTTAATTAATTAATGGAATTATTTCATGTTTTTAATTAATTAATTAATTACGATTTTACGAAATATTTGAAATCAAAAATCATATTTGATATATCTATGAATAAAATTGACTTTAAACTGTAAAATCTTATTCTTACCTTTTGAAATGATATCACTAAATCTTGACATATTTTGTAGATTTTTTTATACAAAAAATTATAAATTAAAGTTAATTCCTGCTTGAATGCGATTTTAAACCAAATATACATTATGTAATTACGTATATTATAGAATTTGGACTGAAAAAAAATTGATGAACACATAACCTTAAAGTTGAATTTCATTCATAACATTAATACGATTATATTTCCAACTAAAAAATGTTGTTTAATAAGTGCATTACTTACATTTACATATTTTTTTAGTAAAATCGCTTTCCTTGTGATGATTTTTAGCAAAAATCGTATTTATAACGTTTAAATGATCTTTGACATTTCTGTGTTGACGTTGGATCTTCTTTTACTGTCAACCTCGAAATTTAAAAATTACTACATAACAAAATTTAAGTAATTAATGGAATTATTTCATGTTTTTAATTAATTAATTACGATTTTACGAAATATTTGAAATGAAAAAATCAAATTCAATATATCTATTAATAAAATTGACTTTAAATTGTAAAATCTTATTCTTACCTTTTGAAATAATGTCACCAAATCTTGAAATATTTTGTTGTTTTATTTTATTTTATACAAAAAATTATAAAGTTAATTCTTGCTTGAATGCGATTTTAAACCAAGTATACTTTATGTAATTACGTATATTATAGAATTTGGATTGAAAGAAAAAAAAATTGATGAACACATAACCTTAAAGTTGAATTTCATTTATAACATTAATATGATTATATTTCGAACTAAAAAATGTTGTTAAATAAGTGCATTACTTACTTACATTTACATATTTTTTTTTAGTAAAATCGCTTTCTTTGTAATGATTTTTAACAAAAATCGTATTTATAACGTTTAAATGACCTTTGACATTTCTGTGTTGACGTTGGATCTTCTTTTACTGCCAACCTCGAAATTTTAAAATTACTACATAATAAAATTTAAGTAATTAATGGAATTATTTCATGGTTTTAATTAATTAATTACGATTTTACGAAATATTTGAAATGAAAAAATCAAATTCGATATACCTGTTAATAAAATTGATTATACATTATAAAACTTTATTCTTATTTTTTGAAATGTCACTAAACCTTCAAATATTTTATTTTATTTTAAACAAAAAATTATAAATTAAGATTAATTCCTGCTTAAATGCGATTTTAAACCAAGTGTACTTTATGTAATTAGCTAGAATTAGGAATGAAAAAAAAAATTTGATGTAAACATAACCTTAAGGTTGAATGTTATTCATAACATTAATATGATTATATTTTGAACTAAAAATTGTTATTAAATATATGTATTACTTACTTATATATGTATTATTTTAAGTAAAAAACGTATTTATAACGTTTAAATAATCTTTGACAGTTATGTATTGACGTTGAATCTTTTTTACTGCCAACCCCGAAAAATTAAAATTACTACGTAGTAAAATTTAAAAATTAATCTAATTATTTTAATATATAATACATGAATAATTAATAATAATTAATTATTCATGTTTTTAATTAATTAACGAAATTACTTAATAATTTAACTAATTAATTATTATTATTTTCAACATAGATTTATTAAATGAACAATATTAATTAAAAACGTTTTGTTCTTTGCATCCGAAATCTTGTTTTTTATCGACTTTTCTTTTTAATTTCTGGAAGTGAATTGAAATTTATTAATCACGTTAAAATCGTCTTATTTATTTACCGAGTTAAAGAGGAAAATTAACTTTATGAACGCAATCTGTGTCAAGCACACCGAGAACCAACCCCTAAACCAGTTAGAAGCGTTAGTACTGGGACAACCTCCATTCCATTCACGGGACTTCCCCGTTGTATGTACGGTACACGTAAAATTACGCCGTCAGAGGTTTTATTTAATTAAATTCGCTTCATCTGACCCAACTAACCACCTGTTTTGTACGGGCCCCCCTCTGTAATTAGAAAAAATCCTTTTCGAAACTCGTCTCGCTTTAGCCAGAGCTTTATTCGACCCTGTTTATATATAGAGAACGAAAACGTGCGCACGCCGGTGAGGTTAACGCGAAAATTACCGTATGTTAAGGATAATGGCGTTTTGCAACGTTGAGTTTTATTTATTACGTTAAGCGAAACAGTCTAAAAATAACTTAACGTACGTTGCGGCTACGAGAAATACCACACGACCAAAACCGATCGAGAATCTCACAGGAAATCTGTAAAATTTGCAACGAGTTTAGCGCTTTTCCGTTTATAGTAACCCCGGGACATCTACGTACCAGGACGTTCGATTCAATCGCGATTAATTAACCCTCTAACTATCTATTTGTTGCAATAAAGCTGTATTTGAGATGTAAGTAAGTATTGATTCGCACAGTTAAAAGCCTTCGGTAATGAAGCTCCACGAGAATTTATTCTCTTCTTAAATATCAAAAAAAAAATGAAAAAATTCCCCTTAGTTACGAGATCTGGTTGTAACAAAGCGAATTCTATTCTTCCCACCCACAATAAGATCGCGTTTGGCTTTTTGGAGAACTAAGGGGCGCCAGCCGGGCTTGAAAATGGCTAATAAGCTTAATTACAATTGAAAGGGTTTGCTTTAACGAAGTTCTTCGTTGTAGTTCACCCTTTTAAGATAAATTTGCGCATTTATTAATACAAATTGTGGTTATTAAGCTGCCTCAATATACTAAATTATAATTCTTCTGGCGATTTCTAATAAATGGCTGTTGAATTATTGTCTTCGTTTAATGTATTGGCGTTAAATTTTCGACGAGACACGTCCCCACAATTTGTAACACGTCCAATTAGTTGCTTCCTTTTTGCTCGTTCCCAGACATGCGGTGTCCGGCAGACGTGAATGCGGCCCGCGGAACAAGTAATTGAACTATTTATACAAATTGTCACCAACTCCATACTTCCATTGTGTTTTCCATCAGCGCCCATAACCAGAAATAATAATAATAATAAGGGAGGAGTGAAAAATTCGGTTTATTAATTGAAACAATTTATAACGTCGCTCGCCGATCCATTTATTTACAAAGTAGTGACATGTACATTGTGGTTTGAATTTCAATTGAGCAAAAACGCATAAATTGTAAATTACGATTGTCACGAGCGTATAAATAATACGACGTTATTGCACCAACGAAAATATCGATTTATATTATTTATACATATAAAAACGTCTGTATCACATAAATTATATTATAAAATTATTAAATTGCTCCTTTTATCTTTATAATTAAATCTTAAACGACTAGGATTTTACGAATTCTTTACACTCTTATTTACATTATCTTACAGAAGATAAATTTCCCAAAAGAAAAATCATTTTTTTAAAGCTAATTACATTTCTTACATAATTTCCCCAAATAACATAAAAAAGTATAAAAAATAAAATAATCACAGCTTAATCGATGTACTTATTTACGATGACTCTAAAAACTATTCGATAAAATAATATAAATTTCGGTAAAAAAGATTTATTATAATGTAAATAGACGTTGTAATGTTTTTGTAAGAAATTAACGAGAAATATATTGGCAAATGTATAAGGCGTATTATTGATAGATCGCTTCAAATAGCTGTTTTTGTAATTCGCGACGGTAATGAAAGTCATTACAATAATGTGCTGTAATGAGACTTCTTACAACATCCGATGGTGTAATGAGGTTTTATGGAACCAATTGGTAACGTTGGGTCATTAATTTAGTTGTCAATGTGACAATTTGAATTGGAATTTATACCTATTGTTAATTTTTTTCTGTAATACCTATCAAATTATTGTAATGTTTGTAGTTGATTGACGTTTGTTGGAGCTTTTATTACTCAAAAAGTCAAAAGTAATAAAATTAAAATAGAACAATAAAAATTGGCATATTCTTATGGGTACTACTTATTTAAAAGCTTTAAAGATTTTCTGCTTACAGTGATTCATAGCTTATTTCAACCAGCGTCTTTTAAGAATATTTAGCCCTTATAATTTCGAAACGAAACAAGATATTATTACAAAGATATTTGCCAATGTAAATGTCGCTGTTGATTACTTTTATACTCAGCTCAGATCAATAATTAGCAAGTGTGTGCCGCTAAATTATCATAAAACAAATAAATATCCTTCCTACTTGGTTCTCTGCATCAACAATTCGTACTATTCGAGAAAAGAACCGTATGCACAAAAAATGGAAGCGTTATGGAAATCGGTTGGATTACTTAACATTTTCTCTATTGCGGGGTCGTTCAAAGTTTTTAATTGATATTGATTATAAGAAATACATTGACCGCACACAGGCTTCTGTTGTGTTGGACTCTAAACGGTTCAGGGCTTATGTTAGACGTCGCAAAGGGACGCCTGGTATTCCCGCCCGAGTGACTCACAATGACAAGACGGCTACTGACGGAAATGGTACGATATTTGCTAATTATTTTGCGTCTGTTTTCACTCAACCCGCAGCCTATATCCCTACCTCCGACGAGGAGATTGGCACTGGAGCTGGCACTGTTGTCGTAGAAGCTTTTAGTAGCACTGATGTTGAACTTGTACTTAGTCAAATGTCACCCAACAAGGGTCCTGGTTCTGATGGTATTCCATCTATTCTTATCATAACGTGTGCTGCTGCTCTTTCCGTACCCCTTCAAATGATTTTTAATATGTCCACAAAGACTGGAGTTTTTCCCGTGGCATGGAAGCGTTCCAATGTTGTACCAGTTCACAAATCTGGTGATCATGGTTTAGCCACTAATTATCGCGCAATTTCCATATTGCCGTTGTTTGGTAAAGTATTTGAAAGGCTGATATACTGTAAAGTGTTCTTTCAATTAAAAAATATTCTTCATGTAAACCAACATGGCTTCTTTCAGGGTCGGTCTGTTGAAACGAACATGATTGAGTATACGGATTTGCTTTTGTCTTCCATGGATAATAATGTTCAAGTGGATGCAATATATATATGGATTTTAGTAAGGCATTCGACAAGGTTGATCATAATTTGTTATCTGACAAATTGGTGCGTATTGGCGTTGCACGCTCTCTATTAAACTGGTTTGCTTCCTATGTCTCGGGACGAACTTTCGTCGTTCAGATTGGCGGGTTCTTTTCACGTTCATTTCCAATCAAATCTGGTGTACCACAGGGCAGTCAGCTTGGTCCTCTTTTGTTCCTTATTTATATTGACGATATTTTTACCTCCTTTAAACATTGTCGCTGTCTCATGTACGCCGATGATCTCAAAATATTCATGCCTATAAGTTGTTTAGACGACTGTGCCAAACTGCAGAGTGACCTTGATGATTTGTACAGGTATTGCTCTAGTAATCACCTTACACTTAACGTCTCTAAATGCACAATAATAACTTTCACAAAGAAACAAAATTACATTACTTATAACTATTTGGTCGGTAATGATGTCTTACACCGATCCTCGTTCGTCCGGGACCTTGGTATTATACTAGATCAGAAGTTAACTTTTAATTTGCATATTGACGGAGTGGTGAATAGAGCGTATAGAATGCTCGGATTTGTAATGCGATGTTGTGCCGATTTTACGAATCCTATTGCGATCATTAACATTTATAATGCTTTTATTAATAGCTTACTAAACTTTGGCAGCAGTATCAGGAATCTCATATTCTCTTCATATATTTTGAAACTAGAGAGAATTCAGAAGAAATTTTTTGAAATTTCTCCTATATAAATCCTCTCAAATTTACGTCGATTACAATTCCGCATGTAGGCAGTATGGCTTGCTAACCCTCCGTCGGCGAAGATTTCTTACCAACGCCCTGTTCCTATATAAGTTGTTAAATGGTCTCTGCGATTCTCCTAATGTATTATCACGTGTCGATCTTCATGTCCCTCCTCGCCAACTACGGTATGATTTTCTTTTTTATGCGCCTACGCCGCGCACAGTCGCTTACAAAAATTCTCCAATTATTAGAATGGAGAAAACAGTAGACCGTCTGGGCATTGATCTATTTAGGTATAATAGACTAGGTATAGATCACTGGCCCGTAACGTTATTGTGACGTCTAATCAATTTGATGAACTTAATTTAAGAACATAGCATATATAGTATATTATAAATTATAATGCTTTTTCAAAATTACTTTTAGTTTTAGTTTTCGAGTTGATTTTGTTTTTTCATTTTGTTTTGTTTTTTCTTTTTCTTATTTTTATAGTTCATTGTTTAGTTTAGTTTTATTTACTGTCTATATATATATACATATGCAAATATATCTCGACGTTAATTTGCTGCTTATTGTAATTAATTTTGTGGAGCAACATTTTTGGGTATGTCCCATGTTTGCTTCCTACTTGTACATGTACTTGTACGAATAAATAAATAAATAAATAAAAAAATATTATAAAAATTTAAATGAGGGTTTATATACTACTTTCCAAACTTAAGAAAAGAAGTTTTATTCCGTCTCAAAGTTACATTTTCAAACATTTACAAAGGAAAAACCAAAAACATAGATACGTAAGTACCTTTTTTAACAACTTATTTCAATCAGCCACTTCTAAGATCTATTAAATTGGATTTTTTGAGGTTATGTTCCTAATTATTTAAATACCGTTGTTATATACGATTTACATATATTTACTATGATATCAACAGTTAAGTGACCCAGACGCGGATTTTTTTGACAATGGGACGACGCACTATCACAGGACAAAGGAAATTGGTTATTGCCATTTTAAAAATGGCAATTCGCGTCGAAAAATTGTTCAAATTGTTTGCCTTGGTGATTCGACAGTGTAAAGCATAATATGTCGGCTTATTCGAGAAAATAGGATACGTGATAAGGGCAGAAAAGCTCCCAAGAATATTCTTAATGAAACTGCATTGTCAGGATAATAGGGGAACACCCGAAGCTATCTGCTCCAAAATTTATACAGAAGTTAAAAATGAGCTTAACAAAACATGTAGTGCAGAAACTATTCACCGTGTACTACGAAACCATGGTTTTAATGGTAGAATAGCGCGAAGAAAACCATTTATTAATAAGAAAAATCAAGCAGCACGCCTAAAGTTCGCTAAAGAACAGATTACCAAAAACTCAACCTTTTGGGGACAGGTTATTTTTGGTTGTTATTTCTATATTTGGCGTAAACCAAATACAGAATTCCAAAATAAAAACTTAAAACCAACAGTCAAAAACGGTGGTGGTGGTTTATCAAACATTTGCAGTTTATGGAGCGTACAATGAACAAAAGTATGTTGAGGTATACATTCTAAAATCTAATTTAGTACAAAGTGCTAGGTATAAGGGAGATATTTCAGTTCTATCAGGACAACGACCAGAAACATAAATCAAGTATTGTGCGAACATGCCTAATTTGGAACTGTCTGATCTCACACCTGACACCTGATCTAAATGTGATTGATGAACATTTATGGGCAATTTTAGATCAAAACGTCCGAAAAACCCCGCACTAAAGCAGGAGTGAGCAAATAAAACTGCCCAAACCACACGAATGTTAGTGGAATCCATGTAAAGAAGGCTGAAAGCTGTAATTGACCAAAAAGGTCATACTAAATTTTGAAATTAAAAAGAATATGTAAGTTAATCGTTTAAATCTTTCTTTACAATAATTGATTGAAATAAGCTGTGACTACTTACTTACCTATGTTTATAGTTTTTAGTTTGTAAATTTTTGAAAATGTAACTTTGAGACTAAATAAAACTTCTTTTCTTAAGTTTGGAAAGTAGTATATAAACGCTCATTTAAATTTTTACAATATCTTGTTTCGTTTCGAAACTATAAGGACTAAATGCTCTTAAAAGAGGCTGGTTGAAATAAGCTGTGAACCACTGTATACATGATACTTTATATCATGTCTCTATTCATCAAAAACCTCAAAAAAGTAAAAAAAAAACTGAATTGAGCGATGAAGACAATATAAGAAATATTTTGGGATATTAAATCAAAGCAATATATAAGTAAAGCATGATTAATATATTTCATATTCCGGTAGTACTCAATCTTACACATGTTGTGGGTATCATATTTTAAAAAGGACAAAGAATGGAACATTGTGCTATATATATAACCACCCCATTTTTTTTCTACACATACCTAATATACCCTGTATATTTTGTTGAAGTTATATTTACCAAAAAAATTATTAATATTTTAATTTCAACTATTTAGTTACTGAAAAATATAAAAAATCAGGGAAACAATATAAATTTTATAGGTATCCTAAGTAATATTTGGTGTACATTTTCCATTATTGATCAAGATTACATGATAAAATTCAAATAAAACTTGTTATTTTGTACTTCTTGATATTCTTATTTTCGTTTTTGATCTCTACCGGTTTCGGGTTGTTTAAACCGTTATCAAAGTAATCACCTACTAATAAAAATTAACATTTAATAATCATTCACGTTAAAATTAACAAATAATCGATTTAATATGTTTCACTTACGTCAGTTAAACTAAAAGATCGAAAACATTGAAACACTATAAACATTGATTCAATCATTACAAAACTATCATTAACATGTTAAAAAATGTAGCAATGATTGTTATATTAAATTAACAATCATTGTTACAATGGAAGGAAATTTTTGGTGGAAATTCTTTTTTTCAATTTTAAATTATGTTTGGTAGATTATTTTGTTGTAAAAATGGATGGGTTCAAGGGTTGATATGTTGTTGATATTTGATCATTTAAACAGATTTTTTCAGCATTGTTATGTATAAACTTATTTATCTCATACAATTCCATTATCTCCATGATCCTTTCTTTAACTTGTGCAGGATTTTTAAATTTTCATTTTCATCAAAATGATTATTTTGTTCTTGTAGATGACGACAAAAGTTTGAGCTAGATTTATTTTTGTGTTCATATAGCAGAACAAGAATACATATTTTCAAGTTTTATTTTAATTTTATCATAGGTAATACCAACAGCAACCCAAACAAAATTATCTTGGCAGTATTTCAGAAAAAAAACGAATTCTAATGAAATTTTAAGTCTTATGAAACGTATTTTTTATGCTGTTTTCTGTAATTCTCTTTTTTATGCTTTTTTTAACAGAAATCAAACAAATTTTAACCATTACATCCCTACATTGTTAAAATTTATTTTATTTTTGTTAAAAAAATACAAGTGACAATGATGACAATTCTTATTAAAAAATTGGTCAAAGACCTAAAATGATCTAAAAGATATAGGCCATCAAAGTTAGAAAATTGTAAGACATTCTTTTAAATATCTTAAACATTTTATGATAAAATTTTGAAATTTTTTATATTATAAACAAATACCAAATAAAATCGCTGAGCAATTTATAATTATTAAAAAAAAATGATCAAAGACCTAAAATGACCTAAAAGATGTAAGCCATGAAAGTTAGAATATTGTAAGACATTTTTTAAATATCTTAAACCTTTTATGAAAAAGCTTTGAAATTTGGTACATTATAAACAAATACCAAATAAAATCACTGAGCGATTTATAATTATTAAAAAAAATATGAAAGACCTAAAATGACCTAAAAGATATAGGCCATGAAAGTTAGAATATTGTAAGACATTTTTTAAATATCTTAAACTTTTTATGATAAATCTTTGAAATTTGGAGAGATTATGATAAATCTTAATTTCAAAGATTTATCATATCTTTGAAATTTGGTACATTATAAACAAATACCAAATAAAATCACTGAGCAATTTATGAGTTGAATTTGGTCTTTGAAAATTTTAATAGAAAATTTATATTACTCTTGAATAAATAGTCTTTAAGATATTTAGAAAAATGTACTTCTATTAAATTGTTTTCACTTCGTATCTATGCAATTTGACTTTTACCAAACTTTTTTACATGAATCATCACTAAATCAGAATAAAAAAGATCTAAAAGCAGCTTCGGACCTAACCCAACCCAACCCAATGCAAGACAATGATCTCAAGTACGCAACCTGAGATTATAAAATGTGATTAGTATGGCATAGAATTTTTATAACAAAACGTTATGATTTCCTTTCTCCACTTGTTCTCAATGGCATCCTGGATGCAGTTGTTTATAGTTTGTATTACGAATATATTTTATCATCATCTAGTACGTTATGTCACTAAGAACGAGTGAAAGGAGAAAATCGTATCGTATTCGAAAAATGATTGAATATCAAAAAATGTGTATTCAGAATCAGAAAGATCTAAATCCAGATTTATCTCTATTCAACTAAACCTAAGACAATGATTTGAACCATATAGCCTAAGATATTAAAATGTAGTTAGTCTGTAATACTCCAAAATCGATTGAACATCAGAAAATGAAGCATTCAGAATCAAAAAGATTTAAAAGCAGCTTGATATTCAACCCAACCCAATCCAAGACAATGTCTGAAGCACGCAGCCTAAGACATCAAACTGTGAAGAGTCTGTAATACTCCAAAATTGATTGAACCACAGAAAAGGCAGTATTCAGAATCAAAAAGTTCTAAAAGCAATTTGAAACGCAACCCAACCCAATGCAAGACTGATCTGAAACACTCAGCCTAGAATACTAAAATGTGATTAATCTTTAATACTACCAAAATCGATAGAACATCAAAAATTGTGGTATTCAGAACCAAAGAGATCTAAAAGCAGCTTCAGACTCAACCCAACCCAATCCAATACAATATGAAACCAGATTTGAAGCGAACTTAACCTAATTCAACCCAACACAGTGATCTGAACCACGCAGCCAGGGATACTAAAATGTGACTAGTCCATAATAGTAAAGATTAAAGTGTTAACAAGATGTGGTGACAGAGCGAAAAGCTTTAGTTTTGTAAATAGACAGAAACAAACCTAACCTATTCATAGTTTAACTCGATTCTTTTGTGCATTCCAATTTAAAGATATATAGCATTAAAGTTAATCCAAAATTGTAGCCCTATATCATAGATGTCGACACGAAGCACCATTTCTTGTGTTCTTGTTCGTGCTGGTTCTCAACATTAACCCTACTAATAATATTTGTAGTTTACTTTAAGTTCTCAACATCAAAAGTTCTAATAACAGGTTCGAACCCAATTTAATCCAATCCAGGACAATGATCTAAAGCATACTGAATGCGTTTTTAAAATGTGAAAATCTCAACATTAACCCTATTACAAATTTTTGGAATTTACTTGAGACGAACATCAAAAAAATACCATATTCAGCAACAAGCACATCTAAAACCATTTTCAAGCCCAACCCAAAATAATGATCTGAAGCACGCAGCCTAGGATACTAAAATGTGGTTAGTCTATAATACTCCAAAATGAATTAAAAGTCATCTTCAATAACCTAACATTAATATTAACAAATTTTGTAGTTTACTTGAGCAGAGCACAAAAAAGTATTCAGAATCAAAAAGATTTGAAAACAAGCATGCTGAAATGCTAAAACGCGACTAATATCTAATAATCCAAAATGGATTGAAAGCCACTCTCACCTAGCATTAATACTATTAACAAAAATTGGAGTTTACTTGAGGCAAATATTAAAAATACAATATCAGAATCAAAAAGATTTAAAAGCAGCTTCAGACCCAATCCAACCCAAGATAATGAGTTGAAGCACACAGCCTGGGATGCCTAAATGTGATTGGTCTTTAATAATCCAAAATGGATTGAAAGCTATTCTCAGTCAATATTAACAAATTTTGGGGTTTAGTTGAGCCAAACATTAAAAAACACAGTATTCAAAATACAGAAGATATAAAAACAGCTTCAGACCCCTAGGATACTAAAATGTCCTCAATCACTTAACATTAACCCTTGTTATCTTTTTATGTTTCCTTTTATTATCATTTCCGTTTCTTATTAATAATTCTATTTAGATATGCAAAGTTTTTCTTTTTATTTGTAGGGAATGTGTTTTTTTTTATTTGATATAGTGATGATTTTCACGGCGATTGCAAAGTCCTATTTTCTTTAGTTATCTTTCCAAAAATGGTTGTCTCTGATAAAATTTTTAATAGTTCAATTTAGTTAAGCTATCTTTCATCTAATTTAGTTCCTTTCACTTTTCAGTTTCATTTCTTTAATGTTGTTAGAATTTTAAAATAAAGTTTCATTAATTTCACATAATAATCTTTCATTACCAAACTTATTCTGAACATATTTTGATTTTGTTGGTACCAGATATGACGTGAAGTTCACATTTTTTTTATTCGATATTTAAAGAATCCGGATATCAGATTTTCTCACTTTTATCAAGTCAGTTGTTAAAAATTTATCTAGTGAATTTGTTACCAAAATATTTGATTTTGTGATTTAATTTTTTGATTATTCTGACCATATCCGATGAAGGAATGTAAATTTACAGATTTATTTCGGAGTTAATTATTGTAACAAAATTATAAAGCTTTTTTTTAACTGAAATGCCTCGATTTTCAGAGGACTTTAATTTTGTGGTAATATACTTAAATTAAAGAGTTTGTAAGGACCCAAGACGGCCATTGTACAAATTCCGCTAACATTACTGCTGTGGAAATCGTCCCTGGAGGATATTAATTTTATTTTTTGGAGAAAAAACATCGTTAACAAAATTTAAAGCCAGAACGTATACATTTTCTTTTGAAGTCAATGATGTTGTAAAGAAAGGAACATTTTTTTGTTTGTTGGAGAAGTTTACAAGAAAAACAAACCTTTGGTATAATTTAGTTTTTATTACTTATTTAATTATTATTTTTATGGTTTTTTCTATTTTATTTCTTATGAAACAAAAGTTTAGAGACTGTCATTTGTTACTTGTCAACTTTATTTATTTTTTTAATTCTTTATTTATTTGCATCTTTTCAAGAGAATTGTTTATATTTCTATTCATTTAAACATTCAAAAATACTATGGAGTTACATCCACCCAAATTTAAAAAATTATGTTGAACAAGTTTGTCTTAACATGATGTCAGTTCCTAATCGTATTTTTGCTTAGCTTCACCATTATCAGTTTTTGCGTAAACATTTTTTTCATGATTTAAATTGCTAAGCCCATCTGAAGCTTAAGTATTATGTGTCGTTTACTATTCCAGCATTTTTTGAGTTTCACTCAAAAAGTTAGATTCGTACAAAGTAACAAAAGCTCAATTAACACCGAGCCCTATTAACCTTATTAAAAATTTTTGGATTTTACTTGAGGCGAGCATCAGAAAATACAGATCTAAAAGCAGCTTTGACTACTGAATAGGTCTCAATAAATACAACACAAAGATTAGCAGAATCAGATATAAGGTTCTCAATACTGCTAAACACTAAAATTTAAAAGATAATTAATTTGTTTTATGAAACCTAAGTGAGTGAATACTGCTTGAGTGCAAAATGATCGTTATTGTGAAATTTTTAGAATTTTTTCTTGCTAATTTCTTACAAGGACATTACGACGTCTATTTACCTCATAATAAATCTTTTCTGTTTCAATTTACTTCACTCATTGTGAATAAATAAATAGTTTTTGAGAGTCACTTACATCACGTATACTCCATATTCTTCTCTATTGAGTTGTTAAATTTTTCTTTTTTCAATCTTCACCTCTTCCTTGGACAATAACTAAAGTTCGGGAACAAATAACAGTGGAGAGACAGAAACCTGTAACAAAAATTGTAAAAGAGTAAAGTCATCCTCGTAAATATCTGATGAGGGTCTAACGCGTAAACAAAAATGGAAACGTTATGCGCGCGTCATTACGCATCCGCCCCCTCTGAGCTGTCAAAATCCGAAATACCCTCATTCCATTTTTTCCGATGACATAAGCACTTCCAACGACCCGAACCTCGCATCAAACGAAGCAGAAAATCCGGCGAAATGTGTCCCCGTAAAGAACCGACGGGACCGGCGAAAAATGATGGTACAAAAACATTTTTTTCTCGAGTGTATTTTATGACCGGCGAAAATATATGATTATTTCTTTTTGTTCTTTTCCCTTATTTCCTTCGTCTTGCGCGATAAAAATGTTAGAGATGAGCCGAAATGGTGTTTGATTAGGACGGGGCGCAGGTACGAGTTTACAAAGTTAAACAGCAGGTGTATTTGCTTCGTGATTCCGACCTTCAGTGCACGGAGTAGTTGAAAAAAAACTTCGAACGCGTCCTCCACTAATTAATGCTCGAAATAATTCATTAGCGGGTTAACATAAAAGGAAATGCGAAAGCCACTTTAATGAATTTACATTCTTTCGGTGCAACGCGCCGTGGCGATTGGTCGTGATAGTTTATTACTGTAATTGCCGTTCCATTATGTTCCTATCATAAAGCTTGTTATTGATCCCGGTCTCTTATTGAGTCTTAATTTTTTTTCTTGGTCATTATTTCGGATGGAAATTTTAACTCGTGTAATTTAACGTGATTATTATCTAACAAGCTCGGAATCATTAAGAATTAGTTTCGGTTTCCGTATAATTTCTTTCTTTTTTCTTTTAGAAAGAAAATTTAAAATTAAATAATTAAGGTTAACATAAATTAAATCTTATCTGGGATTCAAATTCTTCAAAAAACATCTAATTTACATAACTCTACTAAGAATTGAGTGTGAAACAATCCAATTTCCAACAGTTTTCTCAAGTTGAGTTTCACTAATTCATAACACAACTCAAGACTTCTCAAGAATAGTTTGGAATTTCCGAACAAATTACTAAGATAGTTTATCTCTTTAAAGTGATGATCATTTATTTTTAATTCTCCAAATAATTAAACGCAAAGAATTACTTTCAGAAAGGAATCTTAAGTAGTAATATTTTAATATGTCCTTTTTTCATTTTGCCTATGTAACAAGTTAAGTCTTCAATGGTCTAAACTCCAATCAAGAAAGTCGCGCTATGTTATGGACATCTTTCTTATCTAAGGATCGAGGCAGATAATAAATGTCCGATTTTGGCGTTTCCTGAAACTTAATATTATTTCGAAATGTCAGTTGCAATCTTGTATTCTATCGAGATTACAACTGACATTTCAAAATTTTAAACGCGTCTACTTAACTTTTGAGTACTGATTTATAAATAATTTATAAATTGAGTAGTTATTCCTAAAAGTACCAGAGTGGTCACATTGTGGACCGTGTAGGAGTTTGCCTCAACGAAAAAGGCTTAACCTAAACCAGGAAGTGCGTCAAAGTGTGTATCATTATTTGCTAAAAGTAAGTGTAAATGCTCGGTATTCTGTATCGGAGAAGACTATAAGTCGAATTTGGCATCGAGGACAAGAAACTTTACGTGAAGGAGCGATAAGTACGAATGTAAATTCTGGAATATCTGAAAGAGTCGGCAGGAAATGAAAAATCGTAGATATAGAAAAAATAAAAGAGATAACGATTAATCGCCGCAGAAATAGCCGATCGAGATAGTGTATGCAATAAGAATTTCAAAAAGTACAATTTACAGAAGCATTAAATCTGGACGGATCAAACCTCATTCAAGCGCAGTAAACCATTTCTTACTGATCGTAACAAGATCCAACGTTTGGAATACTGCTTGGCAATGCTTGATTCTGAAAGTATCGCTGCTTGTGCATCTATTTTTAAGGATATGAAAAACTACATTCATGTTGACGAGAATTGGTTTTATTTAAAAAGACCTCTAATAAATACTACCTAGGTTTTGATGAGAGGGGGCCTCATGAAAAATGTAAATGTAAGAGATTTAATACAAAGGTAATGGTTTGATGGAAACTAAACATTTGGCCATTTGTAACAACAACCTGCCAAACGTACAAGTAAAAATCGTCCAGCCGGGATGGTGGAAACAAAAGTTATCGAATCTGTGACCGCACAGGAGTATAGAAATAGGATGGTGAAAAAACTTCTACCGGCGATTAAAGCTAAATAGCCTAGATCCAATACTCATATGCCCATTTACATCCAACAAAACAATGCCAAACCATTTTTTAACAAAAACGACAAAAACTTCAATTAGCGCCTTAAAATTAAATATGGGTCAACTCCAAAATAGTCCGGATACCAATATTCTTGACCTCGGTTTTTTTAATGCTATACAGACGCTGCAGTATCAAACTGCTGCTTCAAACATCGATCAGCTCATCGATTCAGTCACCAAGGCTTTTAACAATCTACGTCATGTAACATTAAACAAGGTCTTCTTAATACATCAACAGTGTATGATGGAGACAATGACAGCAAATGGTGGCAATAATTAAAAATTGCCTCGCTTAGGCAAGAATAAGTTGCTTAGATGAGAAGAGTTACCACTTTATCTTAAATGCGGTATAGAATTCGTTGAAACTACTCAGGGAAAGATTAGTAACAGTAATTAGTAAATTACTTAAAAGAGTGGCCACCATTTTGTGACAACTAATATGAGATGTTATATTACAGAAATCAAGAGCTAAAAGCAGCCATTCCAAGGTGTCTTGGATTGATCTAAAGCACGCAGCCTAGGATATTAATATGTGATTAGTGTATAGTACTCCAAAATAGATTGAGAAATATTTAAAAGCAGCTTTGACTACTGAATGGGAGAAGATCTTATTAAATACAGCATAAAGATTAGTAGAATCAGTTCTAAGACGACTAGCTGAATTCATTTGAGAAGGTGAAAGTTCCCAAACACTAAGCTAGGTAACTGCAAGCTTCATATAAAGCAACGAAAGTTTAATTACTAAGTCTCAGTGACAAGCAATCTCTACTTAAATAACATCTCTTATTGTCAAGTGTTGGTTTTGCCGAATCAAATTTCTGCTTGAACATACAAAGCAATGAAAATCTAATGTGAAGCCACAGTATTCTCAATTTGGGTTCCACTGATTCACAACAGGATTGATATGTTTGGAATGCCCGAGCAAAATACTGAGATTGTTTTTTGACAACTAATATGAAAAGTTTTAATCATGCTGATATGATATGACAATTTTTATTTAATGAATGCAACAATAATGATAATAAATAAATATAAAATATTCTTAAGAAATTCGTTGCAAAAGTTTTCTTACGTGATGTCAATTCCTGATCTAACGCATCTTTATTTAGCTTCACCAAGATCAATTTCTACCTGAGCTTTCATTACACGATTTTAAACGCAGTGTCTCGATCGCAAGTAATGTAGACTTAACTGTAAATCTCGTTTTGTATTTTCGGCTTTTGAGCAAAACCTCAATTACTGTATCTCGACCGTAACTTATGCTTCAGCAACATTTGCTTGGTCTTGGTTTTTCCGAAACTAATTGCTGCCTGAACAACACAAAGCAATAGGTGATCTTATTGATTTTATCTCATTATTTTTGATCTCATTACTGGCTAATCTTACGTGAAGACAGTAATCCAATTTTCACCACACTTTTCTCAAATTGAGTTCCACTAATTCATAACAAGACTGACATGTTTGGAATTCCCGATCAAAATACTGAAATTGTTTTGTGACAACTGATATGAAAAAATATAAATCCACCAAGATGTAACATAGCAAAAAAAGCTGATAACAGCCAAAACACCACACAAATGCCATAGTAATAAAAATCTAGTCGCAATTTAGCAAAAAAAACGTGAGAATTACAAATTTTTGTCTGATTAAGCCGTAGGGTTCGTAGACATCGAGCGTCTCAAATACGCTCGACAAGCCATATTTTTCTATGCAGTTTGTAGGCCCAGTATTCCGTCATAGAATATTTTGTTTGTGCGGTTCATGTCTGCACATCTATATGAGTGTCTTGTTGGCAGTATAAAAAACATCAAAAATGTTCAGACACTTTTTTCTTTTCTTGAAAATGATGGAACACAAATTACGAAAGCTATTTCATAAAAAAATGAATAATTCTCTTGCGAATACCAATTTAAAACTGAAAAGAATAACATAAACTGTCTTCACACATACAAGCTTGCACACTACGCGTCGTTCAAGCTCAGTCATTTCTCACAGATCCTATTGTACAATATTTAAACCTAAACGTTCAGTTTTAGAGCATAAACGATGATATTTGCTGATGTGTATTAGCTCCACTTTGAAACTGATACCGATATATAACAAAACATTTGAAAATACAGTGTTTAATGCTGCTTCTAATTTTTTTCCTTGAGCATAGCATGTTCAACCATGCGTCATTCTTTCGTTTTAGGTTTATCTGGTTTTCCTCCTGTAATAAAATTGAGCATTTTTGAACATCTTGAATAAAGCATCCATGTCTCACACGCTTGGTGTTTTTTATTTATAAACGGACCTTAACTTATGCTAAGTTTATACAAAACAGCAAAAGCTTAATTGTTTAGTTTCGGTCGAAAGCTTGAGTGCTTAAGCAAAATCAGCTCTTCTCTTCTCTTGGTTTTGCCGAAGTTACTTTGAGCAGTACAAAGCACTAACAAGTATTGTTTTAATACGGTATCAACTGCTAAATTGTTTAAGTAATATTCGTCGTTTTCTGATCTTAGCTTTACCGAGCTTAATGCATGCTGGAATAGTGCAAAGCACTGGCGAGCATTCTTTTTTTCTTAGCAATGGAAATGGTATTATCCATTGCTAAGCCCGGGGCGCGAGCAGGGTGAGTTAAAATACAATTCATATACTCGGTGTTTTTAATTTTGCTGATAAAAATTCCTACTAGAACAGTAGAAGCTGCTGATTAGCTTTGTTTTAATACAGATTTTGGTTTTAATTACGATCTTTATTCTGCTGGAACGCCGCATCCTCAGCTTAAGTAACATGCTCCAATTTCTGGTCGTTAATTTTATATATATTATATGATTAATATATATATTTCCGGATATCAATCGCTAACGACCTCATGTTAGTTAGTAATATGGTATGCTCTTTGATCTTGGTTTAAATAAGGGTAACTCCTGCTCGTTTCAATGCGCTAGGAGAAATTGGCCTTGTTTAGCTTTATCTTTAGGTTGTACAATGTTTGAGTTAAATTTGAAATATATTATCTTTCAGTGAAGATAAAGTTAAGTTAGGTTGTGTTGGGTTAGGTTGACTTAAGTAATGACTGAAAATAAGAATAGATTTTGGAAATGTTAATTATAAGTAGCGGTGATTTTAAATGTTGTAGGATGAAGGGCCGGTTTATTCACCTTTGGTTAAATTTAACTACTGGATATTTTCCATGGTTACTATAATTTCACTTGCCATGATTAGCTATATTAACAGTAACTATGGTAAATATCTGATAGTTAAATTTAACTAAAGGTGAATAAACTAGGCCTAAGTGAAGGAGATGTTAGATTGCGATGGAATTAAGAAAAATATTGAAGAGGTTTTAGATTTTAGATTTTTTGCATAATCAACTGAACTACTTAAAGCAACTACGTAGTAACTGCGTGAACTAAGGAAGTGTTTTAAAGTTCCAATGTATGATTCAAAACAATTAATTATCAATTGGTAGTACCTTTTTTTTTGCAGCATAGTCCCAATCATGGGAGCCGATTTTTAAAAACACCTGGCTGGCCGGATGCTGATAAAAGAGTATTGGGAAAAGACTTAAACTATGAATGACAGTTCTCAAAAATAAAACGGTCTGAAAAAAAAACGTTTGCAGCAGAGGCTGGCTCTGATTTGGGAAGATAATGCTGTAACACGTAATGATTTATCGTAGCGATTAATACGATTAATACAATTACACTCCGCTTGTACAATTATATTGAAAGTTCCTATACTCTGTTTTTAAACTAGGAGGAGCATTTTAAATTTCTCACCAGATTGACCTTGTACGTGATTGGTTAAAAGCGAGGAAGGTTTACACACAGGCAATTTTTATTTCTTGTTGACAACGATTTTTAGTTTGGAGGTTAAGTTATTGATATTCGGACGATTCGTATCGCTATTGTCAATTTTGTGTTCTTAAACCTTTTTGCGTGTAATACTTCAATTTAATCGAGTGAAATCTGTTCTTTTTAGAACAAAATATGGTTCATGAGCCTAATACTAGTTCACAACAAGTTTCGCCTCCGAAAAAACGTAAATTGTTGGGTTTGGGACACTTGGCTTTGCTTGAAAAGCAAAGTATTCTAAATCTTTACAAGCAATACATTACTGGCGAAAGCCCAATGAAAATGACTGCTATTGTTGATAAAATTGTGGAGGCTGCTGGTATGCTAAACATTAACAATTGGAAAAATTGTGTCCATCACGTAATCAAAGAAGACGAGAAAATGAATGATTTGGACGGAATTATAGACAAAGTTGTCGAACCATTATTAATTTGTGTAAATGGCGATAGTGATACCAGCATGGCTGAGACTTCAGACGAGGATGATATTTAGACCACAAAATTGGAATGTAACTATGTTTTAAAATAAATACACTCATAACTTCATTGTTAACTTGTATGTTTAGAGTTGATGATAACAATTAAACGATAAATAAATACAATAAAGCAATAAAATAAATAATAATAATCGTTAATTTAAATTTACCGCTAAAAATATCTAGGGATATTTTCTGGTGATATTTCCTAGTGTAAATCTGACTTTCGGATTCACTCCTCCTAGTTTAAAAACAGAGTATAGTGCCTCCGCACACCTACGATATTTGCGTCTATTGTCAGTTCTCCCCAGAAATTCGAACGTGAACATATAATCCGTGATGGAAAACGATGACGCACTTATGGTTTTAGGCCACCTTTGTGCAAAAAGAAAATATAAATTTATTAAATGGATTGAAATTCGCATGAAAAGATTGGCATAACTATTTAACCCTTCGATTGTCGTGTGTGGGCTATGAGTCCACGATAAAATGATTATGTCAGATATTTAGAATACGCATTTTTAAATCGTTTTACTCAAAACTTCTATGGTCACAATACCTTTCAATCAATTCTATCCATCAGTGACCATGATACAGACACCGAGTAGGAAAACATAAATGAAGATGCAGATATTATTTATAGGGACGACGGCGAGGATGATGAAGATGAACAACCTGTGATGCTTGATAGATGCTCGTATTTTTTTTTATCATCTCTCATTCAAAGCTGGATGTACATGTTTGATTACTGCATCGATATTGTAGTTGGAAACACTAATTTATATATTGATAAAATTTCTGTTAAATACCAATATAACACTGAGTGTAAATCTACCGACTCTGTAGAAACCCAAGCGCAGATAAGTTTGCGTTATTTAACTGCGTTCCATCATGGATGAAGGACACATTTAGCAGAGTATTGGTCACCAGACGATATGCGATATGAGATATTTTCTGCTATGATGGCAAAACGTATTGGTGTGGTCTTCTTATTGAAATGCATCTGCTTAGATGATACCAAAACTAGAGATCAAAGAAAAGAACTACTATTGAAAACTTATGCTGTGGGCGAGTATGTAACATTAGATGAAATCCTGTTTGCCTTTAGGGGTAGGTGCAGTTTCTGAATGTACATACCAAATAAGCCAAACAAATACGGTCTGAAACTTTCTCTGCTGTTCTCTATTGTTGTTGCCAAAACATTTTTCACTTTGCACATCGAAATTTACGCTGGTATTAACCCATGTAATCCATGGTCCTTGGCAATGGACATTCAAAGCAAATTGTAATTTACTGAATGAGTATATCACGAGGAACCTGTTCAATGTAAGCCTTATTGGTTGCCGTCCAGTGAAGAAACCACTCCTTTAAAAGTATACCAAAAGACTTGATATTCCTTTAGTATCAAATCTTCCAGAGACAATATCAAACCTTCTGGAAGCATTTCAAGAACTTTGCAAGAAATATCAAGCGTTCTAGAAGCATTTCAAGTCTTCTGCAAGCCGTATCAACTGTTTTGGAAGTATTTCATCTCTTCCAAAGACAATATCAAGGGTTCTGGAAACATTTAAAGTCTTCTGGACGATATCAAATGTTCTAAAAGCTGTATCAAGTTTTCTGGAAGCATTTCAAGACTTTTAGATGCAGTATCAAGTCTTCCAGAGATAATATCAAGCCTTCTGGAAGCATTTCACGTCCTCTGAAAGTAATATCAAGCGTTCTAGAAACAGTAACAAGTCTTTTGAAAGCATTTCAAATCTTCCAGCGACAGAGTCAAGTCTTCTGGAAACAATATCAAGTGTTCTAGAAGAGGTATCAAGTCTTCTGGAAGCATTACAAGCCTTCTGAAAGCATTTCAAGTCTTCTGGATGCAATGTCAAGTGTTCCCGAAGCAATATCAAATACTTGTGGAAGTATTTCAAAGCTTCTGGAAGTATTCCAAGTCTTCTGGAAGCAGTATCAAGTCTTCTGGACGCATTTTAAGTCTTTTAGATGCAGTATCAAGTCTTGCAGAGACAATATCAAGTCTTCTGAAAGCTTTTCAAGTCTTCTGCAAGCATTTCAAGTCTTCTGGGCGTATTTTAAGTCTTCTGGAAGCAATATCAAGTGTTCTAGAAGCAGTATCAAGTATTCCGGAACCATTTCGAGTGCTCTACAAGCAGTATTGAGTCTTCTGGAAGCAGATCAAGTCTCTTAGATACAGTATCAAGTCTTCTAGAGGCATTTCAAGTCTTCTAGAGAAAATATCAAATCTACTGGAAGCATTTTATGTCCTCTGGAAGCAATATCAAGCATCCTAGAAGCAGTATCAAGTATTCTGGAAGCATTTCGAGTCTTCTGGAAGCAATATCAAGTGTTCTAGAAGAGGTATCAAGTCTTCTGGAAGCATTTCAAGTCTTCTGAAAGCATTTCAAGTCTTCTGGATGCAGTATCAAGTGTGCCAGAAGCAGTATCAAATTCTTTTGAAAGTATTTCAAGTCTTCTGAAAAGATTCAAGTCTTCTGTAAGCAGTATCAACTCTTCTGGAAGTATTCCAAGTCTTCTGGAAGCTTTTCAAGTCTTCTGCAAGCATTTCAAGTCTTCTGGGCGTATTTTAAGTCTTCTGGAAGCAATATCAAGTATTCTAGAAGCAGTATCAAGTATTCCGGAACCATTTTGAGTGCTCTACAAGCAGTATTGAGTCTTCAGGAAGCATATCAAGTCTCTTAGATACAGTATCAAGTCTTCTAGAGGCATTTCAAGTCTTCTAGAGAAAATGTCAAATCTACTGGAAGCATTTTATGTCCTCTGATAGCAATATCAAGCATCCTAGAAGCAGTATCAAGTATTTTGGAAGCATTTCGAGTCTTCTGGAAGCAATATCAAGTGTTCTAGAAGAGGTATCAAGTCTTCTGGAAGCATTTCAAGTCTTCTGAAAGCATTTCAAGTCTTCTGGATGCAATATCAAGTGTGCCAGAAGCAGTATCAAATTCTTCTGAAAGTATTTCAAGTCTTCTGAAAAGATTCAAGTCTTGGAATACTTCCAGCAGTATCAACTCTTCTGGAAGTATTCCAAGTCTTCTGGAAGCTTTTCAAGTCTTCTGCAAGCATTCCAAGTCTTCTGCAAGCAGTATCAAGTCTTCTGGAAACAATATCAAGTGTTCTAGAAGCAGTATTAAGTATTCTGGAAGCATTTTGAGTCCTCTACAAGCAGTATTAAGTCTTCTGGAAGCATATCAAGCCTCTTAGATGCAGTATCAAGTCTTCTAGAGGCATTTCAAGTCTTCCAGAGGAAATGTCAAATCTACCGGAAGCATTTCATGTCCTCTGAAAGCAATATCAAGCATTCTAGAAGCAGTATCAAGTATTCTGGAAGCATTTCGAGTCTTCTGGAAGCAATATCAAGTGTTCTAGAAGAGGTATCAAGTCTTCTGGAAGCATTTCAAGTCTTCTGAAAGCATTTCAAGTCTTCTGGATGCAATATCAAGTGTTCCAGAAGCAGTATCAAATTCTTCTGAAAGTATTTCAAGTCTTTTGAAAAGATTCAAGTCTTCTGTAAGCAGTGTCAAGTCTTCTGGACGCATTTTAAGTCTTCTGGAAACAATATCAAGTGTTCTAGAAGCAGTATCAAGTATTGTGGAAGCATTTTGAGTCCTCTACAAGCAGTATTAAGCCTTCTGGAAGCATATGAAGCCTCTTAGATGCAGTATCAAGTCTTCTAGAGGCATTTCAAGTCTTCCAGAGAAAATGTCATATCTACTGGAAGCAATTTATGTCCTCTGGAAGCAATATCAAGCATTCTAGAAGCAGTATCAAGTATTCTGGAAGCATTTCGAGTCTTCTGGAAGCAACATCAAGCATTCTAGAGACAGTATCAATTCTTCTGGAAGCATTTTAAATCCTTCATATGTAATATAAAGTCTTCTGGAAGTATTTAAAATTTTTTAGAAGGAGTATCAAGTTTTCAGGAAGCATATCCAGTCTCTTAGATACCATGCAGCCTCTCTTCTGTAGGCATTTCAAGTCTTCTGAAAGCAATATCAAGTATTATAGAAGCAGTATCAATTTTTCTGGAAGCATTTCAAGAAGAATCTAGAAGTCTTCTGTAAACAGTATCAAGTCTTCCAGGGGCAGTAGTAAAGCTTCTAATAGCAGTATGTAGTCATCTAGAAGCAGTAGATCCAGATCAAGTCTTGTAGAAGTCTCAATTCAAAATACGTGCTCATCAAAATAATTTGTGCATTATATGCTGAGTTTGAGTTGGGAAGAAAAAGCTCAGTAATCCATTAACATTAAAAAAATAATTGAAGATGATAACTTCATCTAGATAAACATAATGATTAATCATTAACAATTTCGTATGGGCGCATGGGCCGACTACGTGGGCCCATGCGATACGTAGTGCCCCACGTAGTCCCAATGGATCATAGAATGAATTCATGAATATGAAATGTAGATAGATACGATGAGATTTAATTTACAAATTAACTCTCAATCACTCCTCATTAAGTAAATTGAAGGAACGTGCCAAATATCGATTTGTAGCTGAGGTGAGTACGTCGTCAATGACTATTAACTACTTATTAAATGTGTCATTCACGAGGATTAAGGATTACTTACTACGTAGACTATTAGCACTTCAATACATAGGTGTACCAGAACTAACACAAAAGCTAATTATCATTGAATTCCATCCAAACATTTCTTATCTCATTAAAATCAATTTTTATTCTTCATGATCGTTCTTTTTTATCTTTAACTTCTTAAGTTTTATCTTTTATATTATAACAAGATAATAAATTTACTGCATAATTGCAAATAAGATACTGATTATGTTAACAAAACTTGTTAAAGAGAATAAAGTACAAGAAATAAGTAACTAGAAATTCCTATTACAAAAGCAAAAATGAATCATCCCGACGTTATTGCGTCCTTTATCTACAGCTTCCGTCATCACGTCGTAAAATATCACTTCCTTGGCGTAACGCTGCGCCCGCGGGCTGTTAAAACGACGCGATAGTTATCTGTTGCGAAGGTAACGCAAAGAAACGACGAGGGCGAATTAATAGGGAAATTACTACGGGAAGACGCAACACGAACGACACATCTTAAAATATATCGTAAATTCAAAATAAGAATCTCACCTGTTCTGATCGTACTTTTTGTCGAACCCTTCTATTTTCACTACGTTCCATTCGTCTTTCGTTTTTGCGTAACTAAAAGAAATCTGGAAAAAAAGATAAGAAAAGAATTATCTCGGTGTAAAATCGTGTGAACTGGTGCGTTATAGGAAGGAAGTGTCTTTCTTCGCACCAAATATTTAGATAAGTTATGTAATCTGGTTAATGACCCTCCCTTGTCTTATAAAAACAAACAAGGTTAGAGTTTCAAGTGGGTTAATCACTCGTTTCTTTCTGTGCAAGATTTTGTTCGTAAAGAATAATTTTTTTGCCGCAATAAAACTGTCCATTTCCGTAGGTGACGTGCAGTAAATATTGGATGGTCGAGTGGTTTGCAACGGGGGGCATATTGCCCCTTTAGATTTATGCGAATTTCGTTTTATTTTATTTCTTCGACTCCTATATTGACTTTCCCGACCATTGCTTTTCGAATAATTAAAATAATTTAAACATGAAATACACAAATACAAAAAAAGGAGCGAAAATTGTAGACGCCAAGTTGAATTGTACAAAATTCCAAACAATACACAATGTAAGTACGCGACGGCCAACGCGGCATTGTTCGCCCCGCGTTATTAAGAAAACAATGGATAATTACTTTCTAATTCTGAAAATTGAAGTGCCACGGTGTTGATGAAGAAGTTTGTTTAATCGTCTTGAAATAATATCGCGAACCGTAATATTGAAACTGTTCGCCGACCAAATAATCTTTGAATCTTTTAAAAGCAATTTGTGTTCGCAATAAGTCCTAGAATTATAAATGTAACGAGGAAAAGTTGCCGCTCATTTCGAGGAGACCGCTTGCATTTAGTTAAGCTAAAAATAACTGGTATTTTTGTTGCATAAACCCGAAAAAGCTCGTTACATAAAGCTCAAACGAAAATTCCATTATGCCGTCGTAAACCTCGGCTAATGTAATCAATTTACCTGGTCCTCGAGGATTTCCCTCCTAATGAACTTCATCGGTTCTAAGTGCGAATGAAACTGGTCCACCACCGTCAAAGACTTTTTTAATAAATGCTCTAAAAAAACCAAAAAATAATTATTAAAATTTTACCTTACAAATTACTAAGCTTTACCAATTATGTAACCCATTGTAACGTCATCCGGCAATCGTATTTTCTCGCCTGTACTCATGAATTTGCCACCGCTGAAACAATACAAGAGAATTTAGTGTGATAATAAATCGGGTATATTCGAGGAATTTTTATTTTTCGCTAACTCGCTCGCAATATCAAGAAACCGAGCGACGGACAACAAAAAAAAAACCATCAATATCCACAAAGCAGGTTGTTTTTTTGTCATTCCTATATTATATATCGGGAACTTCGAGATACGTCCGGTTGTCGTTCAAAGAGATATATTAAGTACGAGATATGAAGCGTCCGAAGCGACTGTGCGAGATGGTGACCGAAGATTGTTCACCGTTCGTGGTTACTAGAAATGAACAGTTTCAATTCAAAATAATGCATTTAAAGTCTTTGTGACAATGCAACTGCGATATAACGAGGTGTGAATCGAGTTTTGTGGTTTTTGTAAATACTAGGTATCCGTTACAGCTACAGGTTTTTTCTATGCAAAAAGTAGGTAACTCGAGATACTTTTTTTTGTCCGAACATCATTATCTGACAGTCAATTTAAAAGTGACTAAATAAAATTAAAGTAAAATTCGAGATGTCTAGTTTAAAGTGACATTTAATCAAGCAAAAACAGTTTTGATTCAAGCAAAGATACGCAGTGATTGTGGAAGTTTCTAAACAAAATGTCTAGAGAGTCATAGTTGGGGGTCATGAAAATATTGAAGTTATAAATTACACTTTTATACAACTTTCTACAACACCCATGTTCAACTGGCGGCCCACGGGCCGCCTGCGGCCCGATTGCGATTTTTGTACGGCCCGATAACAAAAAAAGGAAATCGCACAAATTAATATTTAAATTTTAATAATTGATAACACAAATAATTTTTATTACTTGGTCGAATGACGTTTTATAAAACTCCTATACCTTAATATATAAAAATGGAATCTTGTTTGTATGTGGGTACCTACTGTGAGCGTCAAAAAAAAGTAAACACTAGCTGTTTACTTCTAAAAACCCTTTTTACTACGATTCTGTTAACTTACAATAAAAATTTATATACCAAAATTTACGACTTTATTTGTGAGCAATCCTATCGTAAAAAATAGTTAAGCAAAAAACCCCACAAATATGGTAAATCCCCTTTAGAGTAAAAATACCCCGATGTTTCCCCGGCAAAAGAAAGTAAACAGCCGGTCCGGTTGTTGTAAATTCATTTTAGATTTAGGGGAAGTACCACACTTTTCGTATAAATACTTATAAACCCCTCCCATGACAACTTTAGAACATTTTAGAAGAAACAGCATCGTCGAAATTAATTATAAATACCAAAAATCATCATGGGACAACAAACAAGTATAGAAACGCGTAAAATTATATTAAGTTTAAATAAAAAAGGTAAATCCTTACGCAAAATAGCTAAAATAATGGGACGAAATCACTGCACAATAAAAAAAATTTTGGATAAATACGCAAAACATCATACTTTAGCCGATTTACAACGCGTCGGACGACCAAAGCGCTTTACAGAAGTACAGGCTAGAGCAGTGGTAAGAGAAGTGAAGAATAATCCATGTTCAAGTGTGGTTAAAATAGCAAACGACATATCGCAGATAGCAAACACAACCATAAGTTCCAGTACCATACGAAGTACACTCCATAGAAGTGGCCTGCATGGAAGAACACCCCGTATAAAGCCTTACATATCGAAAATAAATAAACAGAAACGGCTTGATTTCGCAAAAAAATATCAGAACGAAGCTCCAGATTTTTGGAAAAATATATCATTTAGTGATGAAAGTAAATTTGAAATTTTTGGTAAAAGAAAACCACCAAAGATATGGCGGCCAAAAAATGAGGCCTTCAAAGAGAAATTTGTTACCAATACCATCAAACACGGTGGAGGCTCGGTTATGGTCTGGGGCTGTATGGCGGCGTCAGAGGTCGGTAATCTAGTTATTATTGAATCAACAATGAATAAAATGGACTATTTAACCATTTTAAAGAACAATATTTCCCCGAGTATTAATGAATTGGGCTTATCAGAGAACTGGATCTTCCAACAGGATAACGATCCAAAGCACACTACCAAAATTGTGAAGGAATGGATGCTACACCGAGTCCCTAAAACCCTTGATCATCCACCGCAGTCCCCATACCTTAATAATATAGAACATCTGTGGGATCACCTTGACAGGAAGATCAGAGAAAGGACAATTTCAAATAAAGACGACCTTAAAAAAGCTTTAACTGAAGAATGGATGAAAATCCCTCAAAATATTACAAAAAACTGGGTGGAATCCATGCCAAGGAGATTAAGGGAGGTGTTGAAGGCCAAAGGAGCTCAAACCAAGTATTAAAAGTTAATATTATATTTATTTTTGTACTTAATACCTATTAGTTCCGAATTCTGTTTACTTTCTTTTGACGCGTAAATTCGGTAGATATTTACAATAATCTGAATTATTACGGGTAATGATTTGTTTTTTTTTTCATGTTTCTATTGATTTAAATATAGTATAGATGAGTTGTGAAGACTTCAATATTTTTGATTTTCGTTATTAACTGCATTTTTATTAACCTTTTAATAGAAAAACAACAGCTGTTTACTTTTTTTTAACGCTCACAGTATATACCGATTTTACTCAGTTATTCCTTGGCCGAATTTCACCAAATTTGGTAAACATATAGCTGAGGTGGCGGCAATGACGATGTTAAAAAAATAATTTGCACAATAGCGAATCCCGATGTATGGCGTTTACGAATACAGTAAATACCCCGACCTACGTAAACCCGACTTACGTATATTCGGAGATACCTAACTGCGAATTTGCCCGTTTTGTCGGGTATTCCCCTGTTTCGCTCAAAAGTGGATTGAATCACAAAATTTTCTAGTCCCTTCAGTTTATGCGAGTTCTTCGTAGAGAGTTGATTAATCACAGAGTTGATAAACTCTGTTGATTTTAATTTGCAGTCCTACAAAAATTTATTCGTTTCTTTAATTATACCAGAATAAATAAAATTGTCCATAATATTGATGTGCGATGTCGGGTAACAAGAAAAGAAAACTAGAAGATGAAAACAGACAATTTAAAAATAATTGGGAAGATGACTACTTTTTCTTGCAAGTAAAAAATAATGCTGTATGCTTAGTTTGTCGTGAAACGATTACTGCTAAAACTTATAACATACGAAGACATTATGAAAAACATACGGAACTTTCTGTACTTTCTGGTGATGAACGCAAGGCCAAATTACACTTACTTAAAGCTAACTTAAAGTCTCAAGAAAATGTGTTTCAAAAACAAAATCAACAATCAAACGACATTGTCAGTACATGTTTAAAAATTTCTCAAATTATTGCTAAAAAAATGAAACCTTTCTCGGATGGAGAATACATCAAAGAATGTTTAATTGCTGCAGCTGAAGATATTAGCCCGGAAAAAGTTCATATTTATAAACAAATAAGTCTGTCTCATCAAACTGTTGCACGTAGAGTTGATGATATTTCCAATGAAATTTTTCTAAACCTCAATGAACATACCAAACAATTTGTGTACTACTCATTAGCTTTGGATGAAACATCCGATATCAAGGATACATCACAACTTGCTATATTTATTCGCGGAGTTGATAATAAGCTGAAAGTAACAGAACTCCTTGATCTTGTGAGTCTGAAGGATACAACAACGGGCAAAGATATTAAAGGTGCTGTTCTAAAAAGCGCGGAAGATCGACAATTAGATTTAAGAAAACTTATTGGTATTACAACCGATGGAGCACCATCAATGATAGGAAAAAACATAGGAGCAGTTACTTTAATTTGCAAACATATTGAAAGCTTGGGACAAAATACATCATTTTTGGATTAATTATTAATTAATATTAATTAATATTAATATTAATTAATTAATTAGATTAATATTAAGTTATCCCATTTCTTATTTAGTAAGCCCAGTAATACCCTTGTTTGAGTTGTAATAACACCATTTTAGTGTTTTAATGATTTCTGTGAAGTCATAATAAACGAGTTCTTACATTAAACTCCATTACTACCAATCTTTTCATTCAATTTATCTTATAGATAAAACCATCTACCAACAAATCAGAGCACGTAAAATAGCCATAACCATGGCAATGATCCCTTGCATAGTTTAACCAGAAGATGGTAGTAACGAATCTAAAGCGATGTTATTTATACCTAGGATGGTAAAATGTAAGAGATTTATTACATACTAGGAACAACTGAGTAACTTAATGGGGCATTTGTGACGTCAACGCTGAATTATTATTAAATTAGAAATATACTCGAGAGCTATACAGAGGTACTAGAATGTTTTCAAATACACTACTAAACCCGACACTTTCTAATCTAGATGATGTTTCGGTTTAAAAAAGTGTATAATATAGTAAAATATAGTGAAATCTAATGCTAACACTGCCACTAGAACTAACACTACAACTAGAACTAGAATCATTCGGATTTAGTCGTTAATGTCTTCAAAGACGTTCTAGTTCTAAGTGTAGCATTAGTTTTAGCATTAGTTCATTAAAAATAAATAACAATCTAGCACTCAATAACAATTAAAGTAAGAACTTGTACTACAACTAACACTAAATCTAGAACTAGAAAGAAGCAGATTTAAGAGTACATCTCATTGTAAGAAAAACATTCTAATGGATATAAATTTATTTTTATCTTACATCTTTTTTATTTATTTGAATGAAAACTAGGAGTAGTCATTTTTGCTGAGAACGAAACGTATATAAGATAAGTATGCGTATGTCGACGCAGGTGCTCGAAGATCTTGAAGTCTTGGGTAAAGAAATAGGGAGACAGCGATAAGAATCTAGAAGCCCCCCGCCGGGGCTTCCTTCGGGTGAAAGAAACGCTTCGATCGCGGCAAGAACGGCGAACGTCATTTTTAACAACCGACATCGTCCAACGGGAAATGCGACCGCTGACATTGAGCTATTAATTTATTATTCAACGTGGTAATGACAGGCGAATTACGGCCACGCGGGCTCTTTAAGGGAACCGGCGCTCGTAAACGGTGGAAACCGGCGACGACCTCTACCCATAAATCTTATACACGATGAGATTTATGCGGTGCGAATCTCCCACACATGGTGGGTTGTATATTTATTTATCTATTTAGAAGAAATGGAAAGGTATTTCCACTTTTTTTTAATGTCACACTAGGAGTGTTATAGAAATTTCCATAGAAATGCTTTCGGACTATCAAGTTAATCGATCGGTGAATTTGGCTCACGAACAAAGTTTACCATCTTTTGGATGACTTGGAGACCGGAGTCAAAGAGTGCATTACCTTTAAGGACACCTTTTCGTTTTGGAGGAGAGTAGATGCCAACTAAGTGGGAAGTGATTGAAGTAACGGACTTAATTAAGTTTTCGTTAAAGAAAATTTTCTTTAAAAAAGGTGTTATTCAAAACCAATCTAAAAGAACTTTAAAAAGCGGTTTACTCTTAATTATATAAATCGGAATGGGATTCTATGGGAAAAACATCATCAAAATATAGATAAGGAAATAAAGATAAAATCTTGCTTATAATATTATTTATAATATTTTGAAAAATTGAAAACTGATTTTTTTAAAAGAAACTTATTCATACACATAGTAAATTCCATAATAAAATCTTTTTTAAAAATTAGTAGCTATAACAAAATTTAATGTTTCTTAGAGCTGGAATCGATTGCAATAATACCACGAGAAGAAAAAAAAAATCAACAGTATCGATATCGTACTGAGATATGTTTCAGAATCAATAATAAAATTCATGATTCTATCACTTCTCGATGATTCTGTAATTAGGACTAAAAACGGATAACTCAAACACGGAATGCACCTGAAAAAAACAGACACGAACGTATATAATAGAAGATTTCCGTAATTTGAACACTTTTCCAAAGAACCAGGAGATTAAATGAAGGGGAAATTTTCAAAATTGAAGAATTTGTGATAGAGATATTCTAAAAGAATGATCGATTATCTATCAAAACCTCTCTAAATGTCTTATTAACGCATGCCATAATTTAATAAGCAAAAACGTAATTGATGTGATTATGTTCAGCAACTTAGAATGGAATATAATGAGCTAAAGTTATTCCCCTAAATTTCATTTTCTCGAATTCATGGTTTCAGAGAAAATAAAACCAAAAGTTTTTGCCGTTATTCACGGGGAGTAACTCTCTAGGTGAGCCGAAGTCACCCATAACTCATCTAAGAAGAAGTTACCCATATAATTCGCAAAAAAATCACTTCCAAGTTTGGCAATGTAATTCAAATACACTCTGTATACCTGATTTATATCTACTTATCTTTTTACTTGAATAACAAATTCATGCAACGAAACAACATTTTAAGATTTTTAAATGGATAATAAAGGAAATAGTACGAAGTAATTGGTACATAGTAGTTATTTATATTTCAAGTGGGCTAGAAATATAATTACTGTACGAGTATGGAAAATTGTACAATAAGGTCGTAAACCGAATCGTGTTATCATACGTGTAGCTCACGTGTTATATACAACATTTTATGTACAACTGCTGAAAATTACTGCTGAAAAAAATCCATTTCTTAAAAATAAGGCTTATTGTGACATTTATAAAAATAATATGAAATGATTGTTGACAATTTCAAATATCAGTTTTAAATGAATTTTTAGCGTTCTAAAATAAGCATTTCGATAGATAAAAACAATAATTAATGTTTATAATAAATAGTTTTATTTTTCCCTAATTGGAAAGCATGTGTTCTTTTATATTGTTGAAATTTCAATAAATTAGTATATTCTTAATCTGTTGTTAGGGTAGAAATACGTTACGTAATGAAACCAATACGGTAATGAACTTTATTACGTAACTCAAATGAGTGTAGTAATGACGGCTTATCCAAGCAGTCGTAGATAAACGAATTTACTGGAATGTATTATTATGGAGCTCATTTGCAATTGATTAATCCAAATATGCCTTATATATGCTTATATAATATGCTTTATGTAGATTTTATACAAATATAGGATATGTACAAAAATTTGTTGTACATTTTCATTGCAAACTTTTACAAATATAGGAATTTAAAATAAGGTGTAAACAAGGTTCTTTGGGTGATATCAATTTCTGTTGATGGACTACACATTAATACAAATTTTCTTACTAAGACCTTTTCTAACTTACCAAAAATTCTATATCACTTACGACTATTATTTATTTCAACCAATAGTGAATAAAAACTAAATAAATAGGAGACCTGTAATAATGCATTTCAATAAATACTTCATTGTACCAATCGCCCTGTGTATACAATATGTCCCTGGATCAACTTTAGAGAAAGAGGAAAAAAAATGTTTATTACTGATTTTTCAGATTTATCTCAGGATAAATAATGCGTCAAACATGTTTAAGTCACCTAATCACGTAAATTTTATATACTAACTACAAAAGTAAATTAATTATTCCCATTTTTATGTAAAAACTGGAGTTTTCTCTAAACAAAAAATTTTTCAATCAGTAATAAAAATCGTTTTCTTTGTAACTCGATCCGTAGACATGGGTACTATATACAGATTGATCATTATGTCAAAATGACTATCTATTAAAGAGGTTAAAAAACATCAATTAAGCTATAGATGCTAAAATCTCATGTACCTTTATTTATCTTTCTTTATCAAATATTTCTTGAACAAACGAGGCCCAATGATGATGTGTCCAGGTTAGGTTAAGTAAGCCACAAGGGAAATCACAGTTTTTTTTCATCCTTCCTATTTCTTTTATGAGACAACAATTTTGAAGAAATATTAATTAAGTTTGTTAAAAACTAATTTTTTTATAAAACAAAAAATTCCACGTAAAACACCTTTTACACTGAGAAAATAATATTCTTGAACGAATATTATTACTCTGTCTCAAAAGCTTGAGAATAAGATAAGCTTATTCTAATATATCCCCAAGATTGTTTCGTTGAGTGAAGGAAAACCACATACATATTCTCAAAGCAAGTATATAAGTATTTTTGATAATCTAAGTGTATCACATAGCATTTTATAGGGAGGATTTTATAAAGCTGCAATGGATTTAATACTTGGCACGTCAATAATAGACCAAAAAATCACTTTCAGTTATAATCGTAAACTGCCATTTAAGTAATTATCATTTATTATCATTTATTATCATCAAAATTTTTAAGATTTATAACAATTTTAGCCTACTCTCAAAGATTTCAGATAATGCTAACCATATTTATTAGACTATTTTTATATTGTGAACGATTTTAGACACCTTTAGAAAATTGGGTGAATTTATGTAATGTTGGATGATTTTAAAACAATTTGTGGATAATTTCAAGCTGATTTTGATGATTTAATTAAATGATTTAATGGTTTAAATACAGATAATCACATACACATTTTAAACAGTATTTGATGATTTTAGACACCATTACGAATTATTAAATATTGGAGATATATTCTAGACACATTTTGGATGATTTTAAGCAACTTGTGAACGATTTTAGATAACTTTAGACAAGTTTTGAAAATTGGGTTAATTTATGTAATGTTGAATGATTTTAAAACAATTTGTAGATGATTTTAAGCAGATTTTTGATGCTTTTAGACGGTTATTAATGATTTTATAGAATTTTAGAAAATTATAGATAATTACAGACACATTTTAGACAGTTTTTGATGATTTTAGACACCATTACGCAATTATTAAATATTAGAGATATATTCTAGACACATTTTGGATGATTTTAAACAACTTGTGAACGATTTTAGACAACTTTAGAAAACTGGGTTAATTTATGTAATGTTGCATGATTTTAAAACAATTTGTGGATAATTTCAAGCTGATTTTGGATGATTTTAGACGGTTATTAATGATTTTAAACAACTTTAGACAAATATAGATCATTACAGACACATTTTAGACAGTTTTTGATGATTTTAGACACCATTACGCAATTGTTAAATATTAGAGATATATTCTAGACACATTTTGGATGATTTTAAACAACTTGTGAACGATTTTAGACAACTTTAGACAAGTTTAGAAAATTAGGGTAATTTATGTAATGTTGGATGATTTTAAAACAATGTGCGGATGATTTTAAGCTGATTTTTGATGATTTCAGACATCATTACATAATTATTAACTATTAGAGGTATATTCTCGACACATTTTGGATGATTTTAAACAACTTGTGAACGATTTTAGACAACTTTAGAAAACTGGGTTAATTTATGTAATGTTGCATGATTTTAAAACAATTTGTGGATAATTTCAAGCTGATTTTGGATGATTTTAGACGGTTATTAATGATTTTAAACAACTTTAGACAAATATAGATCATTACAGACACATTTTAGACAGTTTTTGATGATTTTAGACACCATTACGCAATTGTTAAATATTAGAGATATATTCTAGACACATTTTGGATGATTTTAAACAACTTGTGAACGATTTTAGACAACTTTAGAAAACTGGGTTAATTTATGTAATGTTGGATGATTTTAAAACAATTTATGGATGATTTTTGATGATTTTAGACGTCTTTACATAATTATTAACTATTAGAGGTATATTCTCGACACATTTTGGATGATTTTAAACAACTTGTGAACGATTTTAGACAACTTTAAAAAGCTGGGTTAATTTATGTAATGTTGCATGATTTTAAAACAATTTGTGGATAATTTCAAGCTGATTTTGGATGATTTTAGACGGTTATTAATGATTTTAAACAACTTTAGACAAATATAGATCATTACAGACACATTTTAGACAGTTTTTGATGATTTTAGACACCATTACGCAATTATTAAATATTAGAGATATATTCTAGACACATTTTGGATGATTTTAAACAAATTGTGAACGGTTTTAGACAACTTTAGACACGTTTAGAAGATTGGATTAATTTATGTAATGTGATGATTTTAAAACAGTGTGCGGATGATTTTAAGCTGATTTTTGATGATTTCAGACATCATTACATAATTATTAACTATTAGAGGTATATTCTCGACACATTTTGGTTGATTTTAAACAACTTGTGAACGATTTTAGACAACTTTAGAAAACTGGGTTAATTTATGTAATGTTGGATGATTTTAAAACAATTTGTGGATGATTTTAAGCTGATTTTCGGTGATTCTAGACAATTATAGATAATTACAGACACATTTTAGAGAGTTTCTGATAATTTTAGACATCATTACACAATTATTAACTATTCGAGATATATTTATATATTTATATAGATACATTTTGAATGATTTTAAACAACTTGTGAATGATTTTAGACAATTTTAGACAATTATAGAAGATTGAGACATATTTCAGATAGTTTTTGATGATTGTAGGCACCTTTTGATGATTTTTGGGTACTTGTGGATGATTCTAAATTAATATTGGCCAATTATTAACGATTAAAGATATATTCTAGACTGATAACTTGTGAGCGGACATATTTTAGACAATCTCTGATGATTTTAGACACTTGTAGATGATTCTAAACTAATTTTGGTTATTTTAGACCGTTATTAGTGATTTTAAACAACTTTAGACAATTATAGAAAATTAGAGACATTTTTGATTATTTTAGAGACATATCTTAGACAGTTTTTGATGATTTTAAACAACTTTAGAAAAGTTTAGACCATCTGGATTAATTTAGATAATGTTACATAGTTTTAGACAGCCTGTGGATGATTTTAAACTAATTTTGGCTGATTTTAGATGGTTATTAATGATTCTAAACATCTTCAGACAATTAAAGATGATTAGAGATATACAGAAGAGCAAATAATGAAAAAATAAAAAACGATGAACGAATTTATGAAATAATTGTTTCAGTGCTACATATGTTTCGATCCGATTAACAGATCTTCTTCTGGCACGACTACGGACACAACGCAAAAGATTATTATATTTATATTACATCTCAATCACAAATAGGACGAAAGTTTTACCGTCTAAAAAAATTTATGTTAGGCTATGTTAAAGATAGATATAAACATGGGTTTAAACATATGTGACCACATAACAATAAATTATATTATGTATTATAAATTCAAAGTCAAGGGAATCAGAAAAACAAAATCGAACAGGAAAATATTTAATCTAAAAAACAAATCTAAGGATAGATTGTGTCAGCATCGTTATCAAATTGCATAAATTACCTAAATTTCACCGTTAAATTGAAATGTTCCAAAAAAATTGTTGAATATGAAAGTATATTATGAAACTTACAATTAGATAAGAAATTAAAAGCTTTAAAAAATCACAAGGAAAACAATTAAAAAAAATAAAATTAAATAAACTTGAATCACGTTATTATAAAATAACGTGATTCTTAAAATAATAAGCGAACTGAAAGACGAGTGAATCGAAAAATGCGCAATAACGCTTGCCTGAATCGCATTCCCTTTAATATAGCCAAGCATCACATTTTTTAGACGGTAAGACTTTCGTTCTCTTTGTAATTGAGATGTTAATAATCTTTTCCATTGTGTCCGTAGTCGTGCCAGAAGAAGATCTGTTAATCGGATCGAATCATATGTAGCACTGAAACAGTTATTTAATAAATTCGTTCATAGATTTTTATTTTTTCATTATTTGGCAATTTTTACAATGAATTTGGAGGCGACCCTAGCTCATACAGAAGAGCACCGATTATATACGAGCAGAAAAATCCGCAATGCGGATTTTCCGCAAACTTACTTATTGTTATCAAGATTTAAGTTGGGCATGTTTTAAACATTGCTATGTAGGTGACAATATGTTGCTTGGGCGCCAACTGCTAGAGGTTCCTTGTTTTTGCAATCAAATGCAAAAACGTGTATTCTTCATGCAATGAAATGTATGGTGTCCCTAACACACAGGTACTCAGTGTCCCCTCTAAGATGTGGATCTTTTTTGGCATTGAATTTTACATAAAAAGTAAACTCATATCGTTCCTCCAACCCAGCCTTGGGGTGCCGAATATCCTAGGATTACTCTGCTTGAAATATACACGGTTGGTTTGGGTTGGGATAGGTTTAGCCGTGCATCTGAATTTTTTTAACGAATGCGTCTCCAATGAACAGTTTCTTAAACAGAGTACTTTGCAAACTGATTTGGCAACCCTGTACATTTGAATCGAAGTAAAACTAGAACTAACACTAGACCTAGAAGTGGAAAGATATGGGTTTAGCCGTGCGTCAAAGACGAAATCTTTCCACTTCTAGATCTAGGGTTAGTTCTAGTTTTATATCATTAGTTCAAGCTCTAGCTCTAGAACTAGACACATTCGGCAACTTGTGGATGATTTTAGACAACTTTAGACCATTATAGGCTGTTATAAACATATTTTATGCAGTTTTTGATGATTTGAACCTAGTATGTGTGGTACTGTCACCAAATCAACAACAATATGGAACAAAACTTAATCACTTTCTTCAATTGATGAAGGAAATTTCATCTTTTGATTATTAAAATAATCAATACCAAAGAAAACGAATTCAAATAATAACTTTTAATTTTGTTTATGTGCTAATTTTGAATAATGAGCAAACTCCTAGAATAATAACAGATTTCTTTAAATTAAAAATAAGATATCCTTCTTTTTAGAAAAGCATATTCTTGTAACAATAATGTTGTATGATTCTTCATTTAATTATTATAAATTATTGATGCAAAAATGAAATAACTGGGACAAAATATCATATTTTTTGATATTGAGAATATGATATACTTCTATTCTATTGTTTCCAAAAAACACATTCAAGAATAAGTTTTTCTTGAAAATCAAGACTAATTTCCCTACGTGTAGTGGTGACAGTTCAATATACTTCATTGACCAACCTAATACCATCTCACCTAATACCTTCTACAACTCGGTATTATCAATAGATTTGTTATTGACACTGACAATCATAACAAACACACTAAACAGTTCAACGAGACAAAATGGAATTATATCATGAGAGCGTAGCAGCATCCGGGTACAAATTCAGCCAAGCCCACGGGGACACCAGCTGCCTTGGTAACCGAATCATTTAGTGATCGATCCATTTAGTAAATCCCACATTCCCATTTAAAGCCTTGACACATAAATTCGATCGATTATTAAAAATGAATGTAAATTCCTTTAGTATGAAAGAAAAATATTTTTGGTAATTAAATGAAACGTGTTAATAATTCCGGCTATAACTCAACCTGACGTTTCTGAACTTGTTCTTTTAAATTGCACGTTAATTTACTTCTTAAAGCTATCATCGTTCCCGTTTATTATAAAGGCCGCCTTAAACTTGTAAATTAACTCGTACCTTTTTGTGCGCTTATTCATTTAGTGTTGCGATTTTTTCTTTTGTGACATTTTTGTGAAATCGAACGGGGTATTCACAATTCGATTAGGCTTTTAAATAAATATTATGTAAATCGGGTGATAAAAATTCATAATTTAAATTCTTATACGTACGCAATTAACCGTGAGCGGCGTGTATCTTGGGTCTTGCAGGCGCGATATCATCTTGGGGAACGTATTCACATAATTACCATTTTCCACGAAAATGTCCGTCTCCGGTTAAGTTACGAGGTGGGTTTAATTTCCACCATAAATGTAATGGGCGCCGTCGCTCGCCTCGACATTTTTCATCTTTTAATTAGCATAAAACGCGATGAACACGGGGGGACGTTTTATTATTTAAATGGTAGTCAAGGTGTATTATCTTTTCGAGTGGTATGGTTAGGAGTTAAACTGAAAGTTGTTGGACTTTCGGGTGATGGCCGATCGTCATTCCTGCGGGGCATTGTTTCTGGGAACAAGCGCGGAGAAATTTTGGAAGAAGCTAATTTAAAAGTTCTTCGTGGTCGCTCGCGCATCGTTAAAACTGACCACAGCTTAACGATCGGCGAATATCTGGCATAGCGAAATTGCCATTTTGCGATGCTTTAACCCAATTATCGAGAGAGAGCTTCTGCGTTTTTGCCATAGGGACACAAAAGCGAATCGAAACTCCCCTGGTCTTAGGCACGGATGAAAAGCATTGGATGGCGAATTGTTTTTTTTTTAATTTTTTTTTGTTTTTTGAATGGACGAGTCGTCGTCACCATCTTGATTGAAATTGTCGGAGGGAACAAAATGGGGCTTTGTGGTCCGACTTTTCACCGCCACAACGAACGGCCGAATTGTTGGTCAACTCAATGATATCTCACTCTTGGGATTACATCACCTGATTAATACTTGAGCGAATCGCTCCTATGCGGTTGAATAATTAACGACCCGACGTGATCCTGTTGATTCGAACGATTTAACGCCCACATTAATCAATCTTCGCGGGCGCACCGCCAAGGTTTTTAAGGAGAAAGGAATAGCCTCCATTTCGCGATTCGTTTCCTACCCCGCCCTGACACGATACAACCGACAATTTTAAAAAAATCTCATCGGTTCGGATCGTGCGCGACTATTCGAAATACAATAACCGACGCTAAGTCGTGCCCGGTAATTAAGTGGCCCCGTTATTCTCGTTATCTAGAGCCGCGATCTTTCGATTTCCTATTTTTTTTTCTTTTGGACAAGCGATCGGAAAATGTGAAAGGCCACAAGAACCGCAGCGCCGCGTTATTTTCATCTCACCGACACGCCCGTGTGCGGTAATCGCGTTCGGTATTTCGCAGCAGGAAGTTTACTAATTTTTTGGGTTTCGGCTACCAAGTGATGATGCGTCCTGCGCATCGACAGAGGTAATTAAAGTAATTGCGATATCGCATGAGCGCTCTCGTGCGGCTTGCGGTTACAGTAAAACGTGCGAAATTCAATCCCGGAACGAATATACCGGGGTAACACATTTCAAGTTAATTTTACACGACCAATCTTAATGACACTATACGTGACAAACCGCATTTAGAACTATCACGTACTATTGAAACATCACGTTTAGGTGCTCATTTATTTGTCAAAATATTATAAAATAATAATTCAAATCATCTTAAACATCTTTTAATATAATGTTAAGTGGGGTAACAGCAAGAAGCAACTACTTTATGAAAAAGAAATAAATCTAAAAAAATAAGAAAATAACACATTACATTATATCTGTACCTTGAAACAAGAACAACCAATGTTATAAAATAGCGAATAAGACGTTTATTATTTATTTGATAGTATTATTTCGAAACTTCTTAATGCAAGAACAGTCCATGTCGTAAAATGATCATTATTTAAGATATTTTAGAAGCCACCCCCAATGTCAACCACGGCTATGAAAAAATATTAGTGCAAGAACAGCCAAACTAACAATGCTCGGTTGAGTATGTATATTTTAGTCTGCAACAATAGCCAATGTGGACATTGGTTGTTATTGCAGTTGTAATAATGGTACGCTTATGGTGGGTTCATGCAACGTGTTTTAGTATTAGTAGTAGTCTTATGGTGGGTTCATGCAACATATTTTAGTTTTAGTCGTAGTCATAGTCTTAAGCGTTAGCATTAGCTTTAGTTGTAAGAAAAGATATTGGTTCATGCAATATTTAAGCAAAGGATATTAAAGCGAAATTTGGACATATACATAGTCGTGACAAATTAGAAATACAAAAAGAAACCTGGAATGAAACCGTTTTATCTATTAGAAATATTTTGTTTCTAACATTATTTAACATGAATAAAAAAAATTGTTGTCGCTGCTAGAGTAATGTGCTTAAATTAGGGATTACATTCTCGATATTCCAGGATCCCAGGATTATTCATATAATATCCAATTTTTCCGAATTCGGGATTAATATGTCGTTGATCAATGATGGTCAGAAAATCTTTAACAAAAGACAAAGTTTTTAAAAATATCTGAGAGAGCACGGAAAAGTAGTGCTTTCTGGCTTTTGCAAACAACCCAAAATATCCGATAATTTTAACGTGTTAATGTGATGTAAAGATATTTTATAAATTTTAACTTTTAAGTCTTAAATTAGTTCAATGTAGTAAAAAGTTAAATATTGGAATTAATTATCCACATGTTTTTGAACGATCACATAAAATATGGAAAATAACTTGACTTTTGTAACGTTCACACGTAGTCTCTGAAGATTCGTTGTAAAAAGCGAAACTAGTCTTAATTTAAACAATAAAACCAGTTAAAAGTACTGAACCATCATTTATATTTTTTCAAACTTAACATACTGGTAGAATGGATATTTTTAACTTTTCAACCTATAAAACTAGGAACTTTGGGTTTTTACTGCGCATCATGGAAGAAATTTTGAACCAGTTTCGACTTGTTTTAGATCTAGTATTAGTCCTAGTGATAGTTCTAGTATTAGCGCTAGTGTTGGTTCGAATTTTAGTTCAATTAACACCGAGTGTGAAAGCCTTCTTACTTACATTACTAAAACTATTAAAATTATTTAAAGAAGAACATATTGATAACGATTTTAACGAAATGGATGTGTAGAAAGATCAAGACCAGTTACAAATGACGTTAACACTCGATCATTACTTGGCCAATATACATCGATTTTGAGAAGCAAATATTAATCGGGGACAATTAGATATTGCAATGGAGTATGTCGAAATGAATTATCCAGAAGCATAAACTGGGTGTGTTCTTTCAGAAGACTTGACATGCTCCCAAAAGACTTGATATTGTCCATCGAAAACAGCACTATTAATGCTTTTCGAGCACCTGATACTGGTTGAAAAGATTTGAAATGTTTCCAGAATATCTGAAATGCTTCCAAAAAACTTGATATTGCCTTTAGAAGACTAAAAATACTTTCAGAAGATTTCATATTGCTTTTCGAAGACTTAGTACTGCTTTCAGGAGATTTGATACTGCCCACAGACTTAATACTGCTTCAATTATTACTGCTTCAATTATTACTGCTTAATAATAGACTTAATATTACTTGAAAAGGACCTGTTGCTCTATTGCTTCTAAAAGGTTTAAAATGTTCACAATAACTATAATGCTTCAAAAGACTTAATGCTGCTTCTATAAGACTTGAAGTGCTTCCAGAAGGCTTAATATTGCTTCCAAAAAACTTGAATTGTTTTTAAAAGGCTTAAACTTCTTCCAGAATCGATATTACCTCTGAATGATCTTAGAAGAATTAAATGCTTTCAAAAGACTTAATACTGCTTCCAGAAGACATGATATTGTTTTGAAAACTTCTGGCAAAAAACATTTTCATTGCAAAAAAAACGATATTGTTGATCAATTATTGGAGATTGCATCGAAAATATTAAATACTATTGGTCAAAATGCAAAGTCTTGAACTAAAATTAGAACTAACACTAGCACTAACACTAGAACTATCACTAGGACTAACACTAGATCTAAAACTAGAAACTTTCGGGTTTCGCCGTGCTGACAAAGAACTGGTTCGAACTGAGTTCTAACTGAGTTAGAACCAGTTTCTGAAGAAGGTTGCAACATGGCATCCGAAACGTCAAACTTTTTTTCAAAAAACGCACGGCGAATCCCGAAAGTTTCTAGTTTTAGATCTAGTGTTAGTCCTAGTGATAGTTCTAGTGATAGTTCTAGTGCTAGTGCTAGTGTTAGTTCTAATTTTAGTTCAATTAACACCGGTCGTGAAAGCCTTCGTACTTATGCAAAGTCTTGACTGGTAGATTGATCTGAGCAATCTTCGCATTTGATTTTTTAATTCTTTGGATGCTATTACATTAAAATTATTTTAATAGCTACATATGGTGTGGTAGCATCATCTGCCAATATTAAACGACATTTTCTTCCTAAGACTTTAATTATAATCTCCTTTAAGTAATAGATTAGGAATTGATAAAGCAGCAAAAATAGTCTTCAAATTGGAAGAGTTAACTGGAGTATGTAGTGCATCTAGCGGAAACGAGTAACGATTTTTGTTTAAGTTTTTTGCATCTAAATAAAGTATAATTTTGTGCAAATGGATTTATCTTTATCTTCTTCAAAAAAAGGTAATAAATGTATAAGTAGTGAATTAAAAATCTGAGGAAATCAACCAAAGTCAGCATTTTATAAAGTTGTAAGAGTACAAAAACAACCAATGTCAGGTTAAAAACTAAAACTAAAAAAAACGTTTTATATCGCCAAATCAATCAATGCAAAATACTCATTAAATATTGATAAAAGCAATTTCTCAAAGAAATCAAATTTAAAAATAAAATCGTGTATAAAAAAAAGCGCAATTTTCTTTAACCTTTTCTTCAAAACTGAAAATATTGATATTGGTTGTTCTTGTTTCAAGGTACAGATATAGGAAATATAGCAGGAAATTCTAGTTACCTCTTTTAAGTAACTAAATTTCAATTACCCCCACCTCACCTTACAATGGCAACCGATTACTGAGAATATCCGGTTAATCCGGACAAAACATATAAGACCGAAACTTCTTATACGTATTGTATATTTGCTACTAAATTTGTACAGCTTAAAAACAGTTTTAGCGCCGATGAAATATGACTATTTTTATCGTGCTTACACCTGAAGGTTTACAATGTTATAAAAAGAGAGTCAGAGTAGGGTATAAACGAGCTATGAACCCTGTAACAGTTTTATGTTGCACCAATATATCTGAACATGAAAAAAAAAGAAACTTTTGTGTCGACCTGAGTTACAACGACTCGCACTTACGACGACCAACAAATTCCTGTTGTATACCTACATACAGTGTCCTCGTAATGTGTGGAAGCATGAAAAAAACTTTTCCAATTTGGACACAAATTTGTGTTTATTAATTTGTTTCATAACATTGGGAATTCAAATTTTGTATTCAGTGATATATTTATACAGATGTTCAAAAGTTAACGGATAACCTACAAATACACTGAAAGAAATTTTGTACGTATTATTAATAACTAGCGTTTATTAATAGCAATTTCAGTATCGATATAGATATTATGAAAATGTTATAGATTTTTTTACTCTATAATACATTTATTAATATTACAAATTCGATTTCTTGAAATTGATGTACAAAAATTATTCTGGCCACAACGTTTTTCATTTAGATGAAATATAAATATATATTAATACGTAATATTAATGTATACAATTATAGGTGTATAATAAAGTACATTGCCTTAATGTACACAAAGAAGAAAAATTGATAAACATAATTATTAATGTTTATATGTAGATTTTGTGTATAACCTTGCGAATTCAATTTGTTTATTCAGTGATATATTTGAATTGTGAATGTAATTTTAAAAAAATGAGATATGAAACGGCCATAAAATGAAAAATTAAATACGAAAACTTCTTTTTGCAAAAAAAAGACACTTTAACAGATTGCTAGTGGGTATAAATACGATGTATGTATATTTGAATTGACAAAGCCTTGAATGACAAAACAATGGAGGGAAGTATTCAATATAAAAATTGTCCATATTTAATTGGTGTAATTTAATCTATAATTAATTGCAACCTAACTACACACATCTTTTAAATACAATTCAATAAAAAATAAGCAAGTTTAAATCGATAAAACAAGATAAACTAGCAGGCACACAAGTTGTCTGTCAAGTCAAACTTCTCTTTTGTAAATAAATGTGCTGTCCGCAAATTGAACAAAATAACAAACACTCATACCAATATGAGTACAACACAGGAACTATACTGCGCAACGTTAAAATTTTTGCGGTGAAGCTACCAAACTTTAAAATTTAAACAAGTTCAAATTAATTGATTAAAATTACGAACGATTAAAACGTTGATGAAATTAGCAATATTATTTGTTTTATTTTCACATCGACATTTGCTAATAGCAAACAGTGAAGCGCAAATATTACTACAGCTTTGAAAATCTGTTTTAAAATTGATCGAATCATCTGCACAATTACTATATAACACTTAAACAAATACATGATCTGTGTCTGTAGCATGTTAGGATAAACCTTGGGTACAGTTTTTTAAATTGCGACCAATACATTTTCTGCTACAAATACCACAGGAAATGCGAAAAATTACTACTGATTTTAGTTGGAGTTCAGCCCTGTCCTTAAGCTTAGTAAAATACTTGTGTAATTTATTATTAGAGCAATCAACAATATGTATGCCATCTAAAGAATTTAATACCCGTTAAAGGTTATTGTTCAAGTGATTATGCATATTTGATAAAAACAGAATATTATTTATTAAATTAGGCGGATAATCATAATTAATGAAGATGTTTCTCAGAAAAAACAGGTTCTCATTGACAAGCACAGGATGACATATATTTGTTTTCCTACACTTCGTCGCGAAAGCAGTACAAAATTATGATTTGATGAAAATATAAATACCTTCCTGAAGAAGTAAGCTTAGCACATCCATTAAATAGAATGACATTCTCTTTATTATGTATTAATTTAGTATGAATCAAAAAACCTCAACCTCTAAAGTAAATTAAATGCACAGATGAAAGTTGTTGATTCCAAAATAATGTCACTATCATCCTTATGTAGTACACTTATGCCCGGTTTCTCGTACGTTATAGCATTGAGTAGATATCGGAGCGACAGTTATTGGATCGATATCTTTTATCGAGTCGATATCGTCTATTGGTGTTCTGGTAGGAACTGACCGACAGATATTGCACACAATAGTTATCGAACAGGTTTTTGAGTTTTGTCAAAAAATCGATTTCTTGTTTATTGCCGTCGATAGGCGACGGTACAAATTTTGAATAACAATTCGTAAAATTATTTATTTATTATATTTGAGATGAAAACTGGACAGCCCAACGAAGCATCCAGTAATAAATCACAATAAATAACATAACCAAATAATTTCTTAATAAAAATAAAATATTGCTGAACAAGAAATTAATAATAATGAAAATTATCAAAAGAAAATCAAATAATAACGAAAATGATTAGTAAAAGAACATAATTAACAAATAAGAAAACATTTTAAAGGCTTAATTACACAGAGAACAGTTGTCGGTAAATTATATTTATTTAGGTAAACTAGGTCAACTTATATAACCTTTATTATATTTTATAATAACCTTTATCTCAAAAACGAACAAAAATTGTCTAATTTGGTTCGCACCATGACAAAATAGACACTTACCTCTATAAATTTTGAATGTTTCATTAAAATATCTCAAGAATTCGATATTTGGTGATTTTTAATTAACTCAAGATACCCATAAATGTTCACGATTAATTTAATGCTTTATATCTCAAAACCGAATAAATATTTTCAAGATCCGGTTTCATCATGAGAAAGTAGATACTTTCCTCTATAGATCATGAAAATAATTCATTAAGATATCTTAAGAATTCGATTTTTCGTGATGTTTTAAAACAACATCATTAATTTCAAAAAATCATAAAAACTAGGTTAACTTAAATAATCTTTATCTCAAAAACGCATAAAGACTTTCCAATTTGGTTCTCACCATGCCAAAATATACACTTGCCTCTATAAATTTTGAATGTTTCATTAAAATATCTCAAGAATTCGATTTTTGGTGATTTTTAATTAACTTGAGATAGCCATAAATGTTCAAGTTGAATTTAATGATTTATATCTCAAAAACGAATAAACAGTTTCAAGATCCGGTTTTATCATGCGAAAGTAGATACTTTCTTCTATAGATCATGAATAATTCATTAAGATATCTTAAGAATTCGATTTTTCGTGATTTTTTAAAACCTGATTATTAATTTCAAAAAATCATAAAAAATAGGTTAACTTAAATAATCTTTATCTCAAAAACGAATAAAGATTTTCTAATTTGGTCCTCACCATGACAAAATAGACACTTGCCTCTGTAAATTTTGACTGTTTTATTAAAATATCTCAAAAATTCGATTTTTGGTGATTTTTAATTAACTTGAGATAGCCATAAATGTTCACGTTGAATTTAATGATTTATATCTCAAAAACGAATAAATATTTTCAACATCCGGTTTCATCGTGCGAAAGTAGATACTTTCCTCTATAGATCATGAATAACTCATTAAGATATCTTAAGAATTCGATTTTTCGTGTTTTTTTAAAACCTGATTATTAATTTCAAAAAATCATAAAAAATAGGTTAACTTAAATAATCTTTATCTCAAAAACGAATAAAGATTTTCTAATTTGGTTCTCACCATGACAAAATAGACACTTGCCTCTATAAATTTTGAATGTTTCATTAAAATATCTCAAGAATTCGATTTTTCGTGATTTTTTAAAACAAGATTATTAATTTCAAAAAAATCATAAAAAACTAGGTTAACATAAATAATCTAAGGTTTTTGTAATTCGGTTCTCAACATGATAAAATGTTATCATTATAATGAATCATCATAGGGGAGTTTGGTTAATGTCTAGAATTTTTAAAATATGAGTGTTTGGATGAACTTTAACTTGATAAAATCGACCTGAATTCTTTGGAGATACAATTCTGTGAGATGTTTGCATTTTACCTAATACATGTAATTATATTTTTGCCAAATGTTATGTTCCTTCCAGGATCTTTTTGTTTCTTTCTGTGTTAGAAAGCAATCAAAACGCAGAAGTCCTAAAATGCCCATGAATTTATCAAGAAACATTTCCTACCACAGATAGTTCTTGTTTTCGAGTAATAATACCTGGAAACGTCCGGTAATTAGTAAAGTCCCAAACAATTCCTTCATTTTAAAAAGATTCAAAGGGATTTAATAAGGGATTCATTAATATTTTCCTCAATTCTTTCTTGAAATATGACAACATTTCCAATGCAGATATTGTATAAAACTGCACATACAGAAATTGAAAGTAATGTCGTCCTACGTTTTAATCGCATTCTCATCGATAGGCAAGGAAATCCTTGTTTTTTTTAAATTTCAAAATAATGCACAATGTTTAATTACGTAAATGTTTATGTAAATATAAATTATAAAATAGAAACTATCACTTTTGACGTACATCACTGTCGTTAATCACACTTATCGAGTCGATATAGGTACTTATTGCATGCGATATAGTTATCGGTTCGATATCGGTCCGATATTTCCGATTGGCTCTTTCAGAAACCCAATTGACGAATATCGCTCGATTTATCGATCAACAGCACAATATCGGTTCGATATCGACATGTGAATACGTACGAGTAACCGGCCATTAGACTGAGATAAGAAACGCCCCAAGTGGAACTAAAAAAATCACTCTGTATATAAGAGTAAAAAAACTCAACCATACTTATAGTACTACCATATTTTGAAGTGAAATTTTGGAAATTATACCATCAGTTGCACCACTTGGAACGTTTCGTCCGGTGGAATACATTTACATACAAATGTTGGCGGGCGAGTATGCCGTGATACGGACAGGCAACGGTTAGCACACTTCAAAGTGTTTAATTGGAATCTATAATTGCACGCATTTCTCGTGTAGCCACCAGAAACCGTCCCAACCCAACCCTTTTTTATAATTTAACAATCGTTCTTTTTACGTCCAATTTATAAAATCGGGGATAAAAATTACTCTTCGCCGATCAATCGATTCAACGACTTATCCAATTTAACACTAAACCCGTTGCGCGCTGATACCAAGAATCGATTTAATAGTCCACAAAGAGGATCAAGATTTACCGTGACATTGACGTGTTCGATTGGATAAAAAAATCTAGTTAATCTGATTCGTTTCCGGGTGTCTCAATAAGTTGGAAACCGCATCTTGAATAAATCAAAGAAACTGATTTCGAATTCGCTTAGATAGACTTGAGGAGAGCAATCAATGGTTTCGTGGTTAGATGGAAACCGAATTGGGTAAAGACGTCGACCTGGGGCTCGGCTCGATCGGGATTAATTTCCGCGAGCAAACGTTTGCTTTGGGGTAACGTCGGCGACTTCAAAGTCGAACCTTCATTTTGTGAGGGGTCGTCGTTAGTGAAATTTCGAACGCGGGGTATTCGCGGAAAAGAATGCCGGACGGAGGACCATCGTATTGTTAAAATTCTAAACAGTTCTTTTGCGCCGAGGAATCCGGCAAACCCGAAAGAGAACCTCCTTAATTGACAGCTGATTAGATAGGGGGAGTCATTAATTTCGGCGACGACTTTACACAAAAAGGTTGGACCCAATTAGATAAAACCGTTTGTCTTTGACCACAGGTAGATTCATAATGATCTACAGTTAATATCGTTGTGGTATGTTGAGGTAAACCCCAGAAAATGCAATGCGGGTAGGATCGTGCAATTGCGCGCAAAACTTAATAGATTCGTTCCCCCAGATGGGCGTCTGATTTACAACACCCTCTGATGGTTACCCGCCGTTACCTGCGCCGTGGGGAAGAGTGTATGAGAATCATAAAGGAGGTATTTACCTTGCGACCGGGACCATTTTCAAAGCCAGAGATCTACTCAAGCAGAAACCTGCACCACCCGTGGCGAACCAGAACTTGACCTTCTGCTGAAAAATAATAAAAGAACAAAATTAAAATTGTAACAGTTGCTTCTTATCCAACTAAAACAAAATAACTCAATTTTTAATCTTTATTTTAACAAAGCTAACGCAACCTTGGCAAATAACCAGGTGGCTTAATGAAGCAAAAATAACCGCAACCCCGTTGTCATTATCTTGTTTATAGCTTCCTCGGAGGCGGTCACGAACGAGCTTGAATAAGCAGCGCATTCATTAGAGTTACCGGAATTGTTAATTAGGTAAGTAGAGAAACGGCTCACGTCAGCTTGCAGAAATGAACGGTATAATAAAGCTGACGAAAGATGCCTTGAGTGTTAACGGTCGACGCACACACAAAAATTATTTTAAATTTAACCTTAAAGTGTCCCGACACCGAATTACACTAAAAATAATCGTATCAATTCAAAAGGAACTCGCCGTAAAATTATTTTCGATTTAACGAGGGGTTTTTACTTCTTTGATCCCAACTCCAAAACCTTAATCGAAAGTTACATCTCGAACTGGCGCTACAAGATAATAATTGTCGTCGGCACAATTAGTTCCTATAAAAATGCTAATTTATCGCCGTTTCCTCTAATCGGATTCAATATCATCGAGAAAGAGAAACAAAGACGGAGAGAGAAACGCACCAAAATTTAACTACAAACGTAAAATTTAATTCGGAATTCTACGTTTTACGACTTTCCCATTAAAAGTTCGGCAGGCTACAAACCGGCATAATTAAATAGATTCGTGTTCGAATGTGTCCTATTACAAGTGTAGATTACCGTTCAGCTGTTTTTGGCTTATTTACGTTGGAGCCAAGTGGAAAATGAATAAATCATAGTTTGAAATAAAGCCATTAAAAAAAAGTAAATGCAAAAAGTAGCTATTATGGAGATTTATATGATTACACTTTGCCAAAATAAAACGATATTTCTAGAGCTTTTGTTGCCAACTGTTTCTTTAGAGTTTTCCATAATCTTGTATACAATAACAGTAATAATATTACTCATTTTTATTGCTAGCTCTTTACGTGTCTGAATAATCCTAATTTTGAAAGATTTTAAATATAAATCTGTTGGAATTTATTATCTCTAATCAGGGTTGGGCATTTTTGCACTACTACTAAATTGCACTATATACCAAGTTATTCATTGGTAGTTAAAATGCAAAATCTCAAAAATTTAGTCATAGTGAAAAAAATCGCTAAACTTTTAGTGAAACATGATTTTTAACTAAACACATTTCAATTTATATTTTATTACCATTGATACTTTGCATTGCTTTCTAATAAGAAATTAGAAAAAAAATGTATAAAATACAACGCTCCCCTTCCTTCGTCTGCGCACAAAGACTGACTCGTCACTGACTCTGTAATTTTGAAATGTTGATATTAAACCATTTATGGCTATTTCCGCGCCGTCCTTAATATGTCCCATTTATTCATAAATTGTTTTTATAAACATTCTTAAAAAGTTGGAAAACTTTCCTGTTTAAAGCCGCACGTCTCTTAAGACGAGTGAACTCTAGTGTTTCTAGTTCTAAGTCTACTGTTAGTTCTGAAGGTAGGTTGGGTTGAGTTGAGTTAGGTTCCGTCTTAAGAGAGGTACAGTTAAACCCAAATGTTCGCGTGCGTCTTCAGACGCACGGCTAAATTCAAGCTTTCTAATTCTAGGTCTAGTATTAGTTCTAGTTTTAATTTTTATTTAACTCTAGTTTGTTATAAATTCTTTTGAAACTAAAAATATAACTAATACTAGACCTACAACCCAGCTTTAATACTAACACTAAACCTAGTTTTGACGTACGTTTCTCAAGACGACTAAACCCTAATGTTTCTAGTTTTAAGTCTAATATTAGTTCTGAAGCTAGGTTGGGTTAAATTGAGTTGGGTTAATCCTTAAGAGAGGTACGGCTAAACCCAAATGTTTTTCATTCTAGAACAAGTGCTAGTTCTAACGATACTGTTGGCTTTATTTTTTGTTGTCATTCAGTCTTAAATTTTATACTTATATCGAACTAAAACTAGAACTAACACTACATCCAGAACGATTCATTCAATCAAATCTTTCTAATTGTAGGTCTAGTGTTAGTTCCAGTTTTAATTCTTATTTAACTAGAGATTGTTGTAAATTCTTCTGGAATTAAAAGTATAACTCAGAAGGTCTCAATCTTTTTTGCGGCTCCCTAAATAATTAAATCTTTTCCGTGAATTAATTAATTTTTTTTTAATTATTAACGTTCTTGAAAAATTGGAAAAATTGGAAAAGTTTGATAATCACTGGTTTTAATATTTCTTAAACTGCATTAAATAACATAATTTTAAAGTTTATTAAAAAGAAAATTTAAAATAAAATTCTAACAAACGGTTAGACTCATCGTGTACTCGCTAAATACAATCGTACATGTTAAGTAATAACAACACGATCAATCAGATTTTTATTGCATTAGTTAACATGGACGATTGCATTTAAAGAGTGTACGACAAGTGGGGCGATTTGTTGAAGCAAATCTATTATTGTGCATTAAAAAAAAACAATTTAAAAAAATTCTTTATACTTCATATTAATGGTGTAATGAAATATACCGTATTTTAATAAAAATATTCAATTTTTATTTTAATAAAAATAGTTTACAACAATTATTTTTGTTGTTTATAATAACAACAGCGTTAACTTGCTGTTCGAATTATGTTGGTATTACCTAATTCACTTGGGTGAATCCCCAACATAGTTTGCCATATAGGTACTATTACCTAAACAGTGTAAGCGTCACGTAAATTCGATCATGGCCACAAAAAGGATTCATTACGACGCTGCATTAAAGCGAAAAGTAGAACAGCTAGCCGCCAATTCAACATACACGAATCAAATATTCGGCGTGAAGAGAACACCGCTCAGTGTTCTCTTCAATATTCTTATGCAAAGCAACGACCAAGGCTCTCACTGGTCCTAAACGAGGAAAATTTCCACATATTGATGATGCTGTAACTGATTTTGTCAAAGAGAAACGTACAAAAAAACTACCAATAACAAGGGAGATGATGCAATTAAAGGGCTTAGAAGTTGCTAAGGTCGTCCGTGAAAAATTTAAAGAAAGCGAAGGTTTTTAAAGGAATTTCCAAAGATACGTAATTGAACTCAGCAAGATGAAATTATGAATTTAGTCAAATTGGTAACGCTGATGAGACCCCAATTTATTTCGATATGCCTCGTAATTACGCAGTTAATGAGAAAGAACAAAAAGAAATAAAACTGATGACAACTGGTTACGAAAAACAGAGAATCACGGTAATGTTATGTGTTACTGCTGATGGTAAAAAATTACCGCCATATTTAATACTCGTTAGAAAAAAAAATACAAAAAAATTAAAAATTACCCAATGATGTTATAATTCGAACGCAAAAGAAAGGCTGGATGGCGGCAGACCTTATGGAAAATTGGGTGAATGTGGTATGGAATAGACGTCGCAGATATCTAAGTAAACCATTAAATATGTTAGTACTAGATGGATTTCGAGGTCATTTAACAGAATGTCTAAAAGCTAAAGTTAAAAGAAACAACGGTGATTTGGCGATTATACCTGGAGATATAGCAAGTGTATTACAGCCATTGGACCTTTCAATTAATAAGCCCTTCAAAGATTATTTAAGAAACGAATATGAATTGTAGTTAATGAGTGATGGCCATCCACTGACATCAACCGAAATAATTAAAAAAGCTAGTGCGTCAACAGTTGCGAAATGGGTTTCATCAGCGTGGAAACAAATCCCAGAAAACATAATTATGCATTCATTTAAAAAATGTTGTATTACGAACGCCTTAGATGGTTCAGAGGATGATCTTTTATGGGAAAAAGGGGAAGAAGATAACACTGATTCAGAATCGAACAGCAATAATAGTGTAAGTGAAGTGGAAAATAACTCGGACGCAGATAGCGATTAAAAATGTTCTTTATCGCCTACCGGCAGCAAAATTATGCTTTATTGCATCCATTTGCCGCAGTAAAGTGACATTTTATGTTACAGTCAAATTGGCAGCATTTAGCGGCAAAGTACTTTACCTGCCGCAAATGAGTCAAACAAAGTATTTTACCTGCCGCTAATTGATGTCAATTTGAAGAAATTATAGCAAAATACTGGAATCGAACCCGGTACCTTTGACATGACAGCTGAACGACTTGCCACTGGACTACCGACCTTCTATATTTAATAAATCTTTGCCGATTCGAGAGTTCGTTTCTTCACCAGAAATTTGCTGGTGAGTTTCCTGACGTCAGTCGTTGGTGGAATAAGTAGGGGGTTTGGTCGACAAAGTTTATGGTGATTAAAACGACGCCTTGATGAAATTCAGTGGCTTCAACTAGTAACTATTTTTGAAGTTATTTGTTCTCCATTTTGTTTCCATTAATAATAGTTTGTTTGTGAAAAGGAGTTTACTGTTATCGTTAAAATTGAAATATGGACGCGATAGGAAGTTTAGTAGTAAAGAAGTTATGTTTCGCCAATAGCGAACCAAGTGATTCAAGTGGTAAGTTTATTATTGTATTGGAATTGTATTAAGTATAAACAAAATACGTTTGTTGTTATAGATTCTTCAGAAATGGATGAACTGATTTTCACTAATGAAGACCAGGAGGAAGACAAACCCAATAAAAGAGCTCGTGTAGAAAATTATGTACATAGCATAGTACCATAATATTCAGATAAGGATTTTCAATCTCATTTTAGATTGAGTAGAGTCGCTTTTGAAGTAAGTATTTAGAGATTATTATTACCTATTACGATTTGTTTCTAACCATTAAATATTTTCTAGGGTCTTCTCCAGAAGATCACAGCTCTTCACTTCAAGACGCATTTCTATTGACGCTATATTCTATTGCGTCTCTTGCCAATCAAGAGTCCTTTCGAGGGGTAGCTGATAGATTTGGCATGATTGAGAGGCCTACCAAATGTTTATTAAAACATGCAAAAGTTTATATGAACTGCGAAATGAATACATTATATGGCCAACATTGGAAAATGCCATGAAAACCATTAAAGGATTTAATGAACTCAGAGGAGAAAATTTTATACCCAATGTAATTGGATGTGTCGATGGTTGCCATATTGCAAAACCTGGACCTCGAAATGATAACTCCTATTATAATAGGAAGGGGTATCATTCAATACTTCTGCAAGGCATATGCAATTCCAAAATGGAGTTCATCAATGTGTATTGTGGATGGCCAGGGTCATGTCATGATGCTCGTATGTGGCAACATTCCCCAATATACAAAAAATTGGATGTTGTTGACCGTGCATATATGCCTGAGAACTGTACTGTCATCTTCTTGGTGAGAGTGCATATCCTCTAAGAAATTTCTTATTGACACCGTTTAGGGATAATGGACATCTAACGAAACAACAAAAACGCTTTAATACTATTCTGAGTAGTAAAAGAGTAGTTATTGAACAAGCGTTTGGTAGATTGAAAGGATCCTTTCGACGTTTGAAGTATTTAAATATAACAAACCTTAAATATGCAAAATATATAATTATATCTTAGATGTATATTAATGAAACAACCGTTTGTCAAACATGTGTCTTAAATACCGCAAGTTATAGAATCATTATATCTTAAATTTTGCGGTTGGCGATAAAATGTATGCACGCCAGCAAAGTGAATTTTTATCGAACTCGCCTTTTACTCGCTTCGCTCGCTCGACTCGTAAACTCAGGCTCGTTCGATAAATATTCACTTTGTTGACTTGGTACATAAATAAGTATTTTATATTGTATAGGTACTATAAATAAAGTTAAGTTTGTGTTTTTATCATAATTGTGTAATAAAGTAATTTACTTATTTACTATCCTTATTTTATGACGAATTTTTTTCTTCGATGTAACCATTCAATGAAATAGGATGCGTCTTAGATTCGAACGAATACGATATAACAAAAATCTTTTGATTAAACTTGAAAAATAAAACTGAAAAGGTGTAAAGATGCAAATATTTAGTATTGGTGTATTTTTTCACTACTTAGAATATAAAAAATTTATCGATCGTAAGTAATTTCATTTAAATAAATATTACTCGGGAAACGATCTATTATAAAATGAACTACTTTATTTTATACTGATATTTCGACTGTTTATTTCAATCTTCTTCAGAGTACACTGAAATGAAGTAAATAACAATGAAATACAATAATCAAAACAGATTAGAATACGTACAAAGTTGTGTTCCTTATAAGTTTAAGTTGTTTCTAAACATTAAAAGATAAAACGGAAAAATGTCTAGAATCCGGACTTATATATTGTGTTCATTGTAAAGACTGTAATAAAAAATATATTGGAGAAACAAAACAATGGTTAAAGAGTAGAATTAATAAACATAAAAGTGATACAAAATTGAAAAAAAAATCATGTGCTCTATCCAAACACGCAGTTGACCTAAACCATCAGTTTGATTTTGAAAAAACAATAATTTTAGACAAAGAATGATATTATAACAACAGATTGTTTCTCAAAATGTACCATATAAACGCAGAAAATAATGTTGTTAATTTCAAAACAGACACAGAAAATTTTAGTAATATTTATTCTTATCTTTTTCAACTTCCTAAAAAATGTTTCCTAAAAAGCAGTTATACATTTGATGTAACGGGGTGACAAGTGTTGTTTATGTTATTTTATAATTTAATATGTCATTCATTCTCATCTAAAAAGTGATCTGTGGTAGCGTTTTTTCAATAATTTTAATGATATTATTAAATAAGGAACACAACTTTGTACGTATTCTAATCTGTTGTGATTATTGTATTTCATTGTTATTTACTTCATTTCAGTATACTCTGAAGAAGACTGAAATAAACAGTCGAAATATCAATATAAAATAAAGTAGTTCATTTTATAATACATCGTTTCCCGAATAATTATTTATTTAAATTTTTTTCACTACCACTAAATATGTATAATGATATATATGATAATAAAAATATGTATAAATAATATAATGGTAATGTAATATAATTGTAAAATAATGTATACAGTAAAATTCCTCTTGTATTTTATTGAATATCAATTTATGACGTTTCGAGCTACTTTCAGTTCATCATCAGATAATGCTAGTAAAAATAACTAAATCAACATCAGCAAAACTCCATTTTGTAAGACATTACAGTAAATTGAACAAATATATACAATTTTAACAAACAATAAAAATTTTTTAAAAAAACTCATACCTTTATCGAGTAACTTTAAAAAATAAATTTGTCAAAATAAATTTGGTAATGTAATTTATTTTTCACTATCACTAAATATTCTGTAATCATGAAATTCGCGTTTTAACTAACACTGAAGAAGCAGTGGTAGTGAAAACCGTACGAGAAATAAATTATAAAGTACACTTATACTAGCATCTTAATCTTTGCAACAATATCACCATAGTATCGTCGGCGTCGTTGAGAAAGTAAAAAGAAATCCTAATAACAAGCACTAAACGGAGTCGCAATTGCCATCTGTTAAGTGTGATCTTAGATAACTGTTTAATAAGAAGTCCAAGGTGAATGTGAAAAAAAGTGAATAATACATTGCTTTTGTTGAATAATTGGCTCATTTCTTCCATTTTATTTTTGAAATGTATCAGATTGGAGCATTTTTCCTTTAGGTATCATTGCTGTTACCATGAATTTTCTGTCATTAAATTTGATATGTGATATTTATATGATTATTAAAATATCGTTTCCACATTTTTTTAAATATTCACGTCAACGCAGCATTATCTGAATTTTCTCATATCAAAATTGGACAATTTACTAACGTAGGCGACGGAAATTTTATAATACAACATTCTTTAAAATACTCTTCAGTTATTATAAATACATTTATCTGTTCAATTTTCTTTTTCAAAAATTGTATGTTAAATCCCATAAATTCACGCTTGCCATATTTTCCATTTAATAGTTTTAGTTTTTATCGGTGTTGCTAGTTACTATTCCAAAACTCTTTTACAAATGCATTCTTAAAATTATTCATGTTATTGCATTTGTCCATTTCGTACCATTCAAATCTCGGCTTGTTTTTCTTAAATTGCTTGAATCAAATTCAAAATTAATTTAGGATCGGTTGTTAGTCTTATCAAGTTATTTAAGTACGTCATCGGGTGTACCTCATCCTTGGTATCCACTAAATTTGGACCACATTTCTGGTCTGATAAATGGTAAATTGGTGTTATTTTCTATTTTTTATTTTATAGGAATGTTTTTCGTCTTGAATTAAAATATTTATTTAATAATTTTTGCACTTTATTAAGACGATAGTATTTCATAAAATATTTCTACCGGTTTCGGTCACGTTTAGACCATCTTCAGGAAACACATTTTTAAAAAAATTGTTGATCGTATTGACGTTTTATTTTTATTTATGCCATAATTTATGTTGTGATTTATGACATGTTGTGTCAATGTGAAAAATTAAAATAGGATTAAAATAAAATTAAAATTGAATATTTCCTAAATCAAAAGCTCAAATAGCTATTGTAAAAGAGATAAAAAAGAAAGTAAAAAAGGAAATTTGAATTTGGAAAGGGAAATATTGGAAAATGTTATTGCGATTTGAGTTCATTGTATATGTTGGGGGTTTTTAATTTTATTTGTTAGGTGGAATAAATGGATTTTTCAAATACATATATCAAATATATGTATTTAATAAATACATAAAATTTGTGGATGATTATGTTTAAATTTTCTAATTTCATAAAGTTCAAGTACTTCCAAAGGTTACTTTTGTTTTTCTTGTGAAGTGATGTTGTGTTTTTTGTTTCATAAAATTGGTGTTCTTTGTTAAATATTATATGTCTTCCAAAATTTGATCTCTGTTGTGTTCTATGTTCTTTTATACGAGTTTTTAAACATCTTCCTGTTTCACCAATGTAAGTGGCTTTACATGTATCACATTCTAATTTGTAAACCCCATTATCGTTCATTTTATTGATTCTATCTTTGTTGTTAATTAAAATTTTATCTAGTGTGTTGTTGCTTTTGGATGTTATAATTATATTGTGTTTCTTAAAATTTTTTTGATTTTATTGTATATGTTACCTTGATATTCTATTGTTCTATAAATGTTGTTTGTGTTATTTGTTGTATTTGAAAGAGTGGTAAGTTTTATGTGATTTTGTTTGTTTCTATATTTGTCAATCATTTTGTTGATGATTTGTGGTTTATATCCATTATTTTGGCCAATTTGTTTGATAATGGATATTTCTGTTCTAAGTTCTTTTTCACTAAGTTTTGTGTTGAAGGCACGGTGCATAATCATGAAAAGAATCATTTGGGATGATAGTATCTGTTTGTGTTGGTTTTCTATAGATACTGTATTAAAGTCCGTTGTCTGTTTTTAAAATTGTTAAGTCTAAAAAATGTATGCGGTTGTTATGTTCTATTTCGATTGTAAATTTGATGTCTTTATGTAAATTATTAATGTAGTTGTGTAAGTTGGTTATTGTTTCTTGTCTGTCATTGTTGATGAAAACGATGATATCATCTACATATCTTAACCATGTTATGATGTGTTTATGTGAGTTGTTATTGTTCATTATAAGTTCTTTCTCAAGTTTGTCTAAGAATTGGCCCTTATTGTAGGTGTAGTAAGTGTTTTTAAATTTACAAAAGTTTTGCTGTATGCAAATTTTAAAAAGGTTAAATATATTTTTTCTAACGGTTTCATTATTAATTTTATCTTTACGAATGTTGTTTAAAATTTGAAGGGTTTCATCAATTGGAATGTTAGTGTAAAGGTTAGCGATGTCAAATGAGATCATTTTGTATTTGTCAGGAAAATTAATTTTTGTAAGTTTATTAATTAAATCGTATCTGTTTTTTATGGTGTGTCTAGTTTCAAATCCTGTTATATCTTTAAATATGTTGACCAAAAATTTCGCTGTTTTGTAAGTGGAAGAATCATTTGAAGAAATGATAGGGCGAATCGGTATGTTTTGTTTATGTAATTTCGGCAAACCGTACAATCTTGGTGTTTTGGGATTCATTGGTAAAATAGAATCAATGTTTTTTTTTGTTCAATTTTTGTAGTGTTTCTTTGGGTTCAAATATAATTTTTTTAGCTGTTTTGTGGAATTGTTATTTTCTATATTTATTATTTTAATTCCCTTCTTCTCTTCTCTTAATTCTCTTATAACCTTGATCTCTTTGATCATCTCCTTGTATTGGTCCTTACTTTAAATTCGATAATTTTTCATGATATTTCTATTGTAAATTCAATTTCTCTTCTAGGGCCATCCTAAAACTTTCTATCTCGTTAATTTTATTAATGTTAGTTTTAATTTTCTTCTTCTATTACTTTTTGTTTAACATGATTCTCCATAAGTTGTATATTTATAATTTTTTTCTTGTTATTCTTTTAATATAATATTACATTCTTCTTCTATTCTTTTCTGTATATATAACGATATCTGGTTAACGTTTTCAATCAGTGTATTGTATATTTTCTCGAAATCTGCATATCATTCTTTAATATTATTGATTTCGTGTCGTTACTATTTTCCATTTGTATGATAATTTCTTTTCTTAATCCTTAAATTGTTTCATCAAATTTTCTCTGACTTTCAAGTAGATTATTTCCCAATTTTTCTTCTAAATTTTAATTCATTTCGATATTTCTCACGGTCATCGATATTTCTTCCTTTTTTATTTTTATCCCCAAAACTTATTGTAGCAATTATTCTTGATTTCATCTCTCCACTTCCTTTTTCAGTTGAAACTTTGGATCTGGTTTTATGTTCTGATATTTTATTTTCCTTTTGTTGCCAAAATGTGATTGTATATGATGTATTTGATTATTAAAACATGAAGGATAAGCAAATTCCAACAAATTAGCCGAGTATATGTACAATGTTGCTGATATGTATGGAAACGGTCGGCTATCTCCTAAAGTAAGACAGCGACAAATTTGGAGATATAAGAAGTATTAAGGTTTTTAAAATCTATTAAAATAAAGACAAATGAAGTATACAGGGTATGTCAAAAAGTCAGGACGAAACAAAGTACCTTTATCTTTAATGGATCACCTATATATTATTCCATACATCATAAATTTAATACCATTTTCGAGATATCAAACTTTAAAAACCACCTTTTTATACTTTTTATGAATATGTTGTATGGATATTATTGATCATTTATCTCCTGACAGCAATGAATTTGCTGAACAAAATTGTATAGAGAATCTGAAAAAATATTGGGGGAAATACAAGAAATTTCATGCCTTATCCTTTCTTGCAACTCTTCGATATTTTGCGGCCTATTTTTGTATTTTTATGTTCCGGTACCAAATTAATTTTATATAAACGGATTTTTGCAGTTTACACATTTTCTCGAATAGACTGTCGACTTATACAGTGACCGCGCTATATAAGCAACCTCTTTAAAAGCAACATTCTTTATAAGCAACTTTTGTGTAAGCAACTTTTTGTTTCCAAAAATTCTGTATAAGCAACTTATTTTAACAGTTGTTCATGCGCATGGCTAATCTTTGTACGGAGCTACATAACCTAAATATGTACTTAGTGTGTTGATGTTGTATTAGCTTGGTAGAGTGTCTTACTATGGAACAGAAAAAAAGAAGAAATTCGATTTCTTTAAAAGACAAATTAGCCATATTAAAACAACTTGAAGATGGTAAAATAGTGAAAGTTATTTGTACGAAATGCAAAGTTCATAAATCTACAATATCCAGAATAAAAGGAAATAAGGAGAATTTAGAAGAATACGCATCAATTATCTTTTCTCAAAACATATGTAAAACAGAAAACGATTAAGCGAATGAAGACGGCAATAGAGTGTATGCTTGGTTCTTAGAACAGCGACAAATAAACGATTTGGTTTCAAACGAATCAATAAAATTAAAAGCGCTGGAGGTGAGTAAATTAATTAATGCGTCTCCAGAATTTGTAGTAAGTGATGGATGGTTGACAAAATTTAAAAACTGGCATGGAATACGAATTTTGACTGTTTGTGGAAAGCGTATGTCTTGCAATGTTGAACTAGCTGATTTATTTAAATACAGATTTAGAAATATTATTGCTGAAAACAGCTTTTTGCCCGATCAGATATATAATTGCGACGAAACTGGTCTCGTGTACAAAAGTTTACATAATAAAACTAATGTTGCAAATTTTGAAAAAAATGCTGTTGGAACCAAAGTATTTAAGAAGAGAGTTACAATAATGCCTTGCACAAACGCCACAGGAACGCATAAACTTGATTTAATGATGATAGGTAAATCAAAATCTCCCCGTTGCTTTCATAAAATGGAATTGCCACTATACTACAAGTCGTCTAAGAATGCTTGGCAAACATATACACTTTTTAAAGACTGGTATCATCACGTGTTTATCCCTCAAGTAACAAAGCACTTACAATCTAAAGGACTTCCTATAAAGGCACTTTTGTTAATAGATAATGCAAGCTGTCATGGTTCTGAAAGCAATTTTACCGATAACTCCAATTTCAAAGTTGTTTTTTCCTCCAAATAACACACCATTGTTGCAACCACTAGATCAACATGTCATAAAATCGCTTAAACAGCGTTATCGTAAGCATCTTTTGACAACTCTTGCCGCCTTAGGTACCGAAGGTGAAATTGTTTCAGCACTAAAAACTATAAATTTGAAAGATGTAGCTTAATTCATTGTCCCAGCTTGGAATGAAATCCCAATATCGCTCATTCAACATTTTTTTAAACATCTTTTTTCGTCGATTGATGAACAGCATACCTGCCGATCATTTTGTGGAAGAAGATGACATCCCTTTGGCAAGATTGTACAATTCAATATTAGCCGCTTCAAACTTAACAGATAATGAAGTAATGGAATGGGCAAATGGAACGAAGGAGACAGCTGCTTATTTTGACATAGCTACAAATCACGAACTCGTGGAAGGACAAAATGAAAGGATCGCTGTAGATGAACATGAACAAAATGTTGATAACTCTACCAACATCAATGATGTTATAAATTCTTTTAATTTAGTGATCGAATGGGCAGTGGAAAGCGATTTGCCTTTCAATGAGATTCTGACATTGCAAAGAATAAGAGAAAAGGCTATAATAAAAAAATATTCGCAATGAACGCTGGGGGTAATAAGTTTATATAAATAGTTGTTTATGTTTTCCTTTTTTATTAATTATGTTTTCGTTTTAAAAATTATGTTTTGTTTTTTTTGATTTGATGATAATAAAATATTAGAACCCATTTTTCATTTTATTCTATCGTAATATACTTTATCGCCAACCGGCAGCAAAATTATACTTTATTGTAGTCATTTGCGGCAGTAGTGACACTTTATGTTACTGTCAAATTTGACAGCATTTAGCGGCAGACAAAGTACTTTACCTGCCGCAAATGAGTCAAACAAGGTATTATACCTGCCGCTAATTGATGTCAATTTGAAGAAATTTTAGCAAAATACTGGATTCGAACCCGGTACCTTTGACATGACAGCTGAACGACTTGCCACTGGACATATTTTGACATCTGTCAAAATACACTCAGCAGCAGAAGTCTGCGTACAAAAAACTTGTAATACTTTAATTGAAAAAATAAGAGTCATAATCTAATGTGATAAACTTGATTTTTTTTTATTTTGTAAATATACAAAATGTAGTTAATAAACTACATATAATTCTATTAACAAAATATGCTTCAACAAAACAGAAACAGTAGTTACAAAAAAAAATCAAAACTAAAAATTCTACAAATAACGGGTATGCAAAAATCTGCGTACAAGTCAGGACAGTATTTATAAAAAATTCATAAATGAGATCATTGTTTCTATATTAATATGAGGTAGGATAGCCTTTACGTTTAATGACCTCCCTTAAACGTTTAGGCATGGAGTGCACTAATTTCTTCGTTTCGTCCGAACTGATTTTGGCCCATTCCTCAATCATAACATTTTTTAACGTTTCCTTCGACGTTATGTTGTGTTGCCGAATCCTCCGTTCCAGTAAATCCCAGAGGTGTTCGATGGGATTCAAGTCCGGCGATTGTGGAGGTGTTTTAAGTTGCTTTGGGGTATTGTATAGTAGCCAAAGCTTAGTATTGTGGGCGCAATGTTTGGGGTCATTATCTTGTTGAAAAAAGTATTCGGGCCCCAAGCCCAAGTTTTCGATGCTAGGCTTCAAATTTTCTTTTAAAATGTCTATATACATTTTATGGTCCATTGTCGATGTTATGAAAACCAACCTTCCCACCCCTTTGGTGCACATACACCCCCAAACCATAACTCCACCACCTCCGTGTTTTACAGTCGCTTTCAAATTTTCGGGATTAAGGGCAGTATTAGGTTTTCTCCATACAAGTTGTTTACCCTTAATGCCGAAAATGCAAAATTTGCTCTCATCTGTAAAGAGAACTTTCTTCCAAAATTCAATGGGCTTGTTTAAGAGTTTTTTTGCAAAGGCGATCCGCTTCTGACGATTGACCTCTGACACAAATGGCTTCTTTCGTGCAACGCGACTGTGATAGTTAGCTTTTTTTAACGTCCTTCTCACCGTATCTTTGCTGATAGTTTTATGAAATTCTTCTTGTACATTTTCTACTATTTTTTTTGCCGTCAGCCTAGGTTCTTTTCTAACCTGCTGTACAATTTTTCGCTTTTCTCGGTTTGTTAAAAGGGGTGGTCTACCAAATCGCGGACGTGAGAGGTAATCTTCAATGTCTTTATAATTATTAATTACTCTTTGAATGGAAGAGTGTGACCTGCCGACAGTTTCTCCTATTTTTCGAAAAGATTTTCCCTCTTTCCATAACTTTACAATAATTTTTCTCTCTCCCAATTCAATTTCCTTTCCTTTCGTGTCCATTCTAACTTTTAGCTTCTAAGCCTCTGCTAATATAATTGACACCGATTATCTTTTATTTAAATCGGAAAGCGTACATCGCCAACTACGTATTTAAGTAAATAAGTATATTTTGGAGAAGGCGTCTTTATTTGTACGCAGATTTTTGCATACGCATTATTTGGAGAATTTTTAATTTTAATTTTTTTGTAACTAATATTTCTGTTTTATTGATGCATATTTTGTTAATAGAATTATATGTAGTTAATACACAAAATAAAAAAAAAATTGAAGTTTATCACATTAGATCATGACCCTTATTTTTTCAGTTAAAGTGTTAGAAGTTTTTTGTACGCAGACTTCTGCTGCTAAGTGTATGTGTCTTAAATACTGCAAGTTATAGAATCATTATATCTTAAATTTTGCGGTTGGCGATAAAATGTAAGCACCACGCCAGCAAAGTGTTTTTATCGAACTCGCCTTTTACTCGCCTCGCTTGCTTCGCTCGCTCGACTCGTAAACTCAGGCTCGTTCAATAAAAATTCACTTTGCTGACTTGGTACATAAATAACTATTTTTTCAGTTTGTAAAAGACACATGGAAAAATATTTTGCGAGGAATTCCTTTTTTCTCTATAAGCAACTTTTTCTATACAGGGTGTCTCACGTAACTGGTTCATTAGAACTTTTTTAGGTTCCACTATTCGTAGAGGCTTGAAATTTTAGTAACTTGGGTTATTCATTCCGATCTATTAATCTAAAATATTTTCAAGATGGCCACCACTTCCGGTCTACCAGAAGTAGACCTCATAAATAATGCTATAGTTTTTATTACACCATTATACGTGTAATACAATTACACGTATTACACGTATGTTGACTTTGATAACAGTTGTTGGTACCTATCGTTTTTCGTTTTCCAGTTATTTTGATTTTAAGTGTTTTGGCAAATATCACCATGCTTTGTTTTACACTGGGACGATAATTCTTCATATGCTGTTAAATAGATTGTCATTTGTTGTATCAGTATACCTTATACAGGTTGGTCAAAAATTGAGTTAACGTTTCTCTGTATTCAATTGCGTAAAAGTCGAAAATTTTAAATGGAACGCCCCATATTTTCATACCGCATCAGAAAAGGAATTTAATTCCCTACAAATTATCTATACCTATTTATTATAGTTTTCTTGCTATTGAGGAATTTATCAAAATCATACGTAAAATGCTAGAGACCGTTCGTGTTTTTATTAGAAGGCCATGACATTTTGACAGTTTTTTGTTTAATTTCTTTAAATTATTATTAGTATTATTTCTACAATGAACTGTGATTGAATAAACTTTATTAAAACCGAATAAATGAAACAAAGAAAAACAACAATTTAATGACAAAAGTTTAAATCAATAACATAAAAGAATGAAAAACTTAAAATTATAAAAATAAATTATGGGAATTTAACTCTCTACAAACTATTTAAATACTTTCCTGTGCCTATTTGTTGTAGTTGCCCTCATATATGGAAATTAATGGACGCGTGCAATGCTGGAAAGCTTCTGGTTTTTATGTTAGAAAGCTATGAAGTTTTGACAATTTTTCATCCATATTTATGTTATTGTTGTCATTACTTAGTTGTGTTATCACTTACTTCTGCTAATGTCTTTGAATATCATAGCGAATTATTCCAACGCCAACATTTTAAATTCGTCTTATATTCATGTAATAAAGTTTTGGATAGGATCGGCTTCTTAGTTTTGGAAAGATCAAAATAACAAGAAACCATAAATTTCTATCACCAGCAGCTTAAGATAATAGAATAAATCTTTTGTCATATTTTATTGCTTAACCAAATTCCTCGGTTAAATGTGCTTCGTAGATTTAGATGTATAATATTTTCCAAGAAAGCACCGTAAATAAATAAACTGAACTCTCTAGGAATATCTCGCCCATCACTATGTCGAATATTACTCCATATTATTGTTTTTCATTGTTTCATTTATGCGTTCTTCTGCTGGTTATTTTTGGCAAATAAAAGCTAACAAACTAAAGTTTATTCAATCGCAGATCATTCTAGAAATAATACCAATGATAATTTAAATAAATTAAACGGTAAACTGTCAAAATATCATAGCCTTCTAATAAAAACACGAACGGCTTCCAGCATTTTGGGTAGGATTTTGATAAAATACTCAAAATGAAGAAAACTATAATAAATAGGTATAGCGATGTTTATAGATAATTTGTAGAGAATTAAATTCCCGTTTTGATAGGCTAAAAAGATATGGGGCGTTCCATTTAAAATTTTCAACTTTCTCGCAATTGAATACAGCGAAACGGTAATTCACTTTTGACCAGCCTGTGTAAGGTACATTGATATAACAAGTGACAATCTATTTGACAGCATATGAAGAGTTATCGTCCCAGTGTAAAACGTTTTTGAATTAACGTTGGCTGAGATATGTGCTTTTAAAGAGCATGGTGATATTTGCGAAAACACTTAAAATCAAAATAACTGGAAAACGAAAAACGATAGGTACCAACAACTGTCATCAAAGTCAACATATTTTCTTACGTGTAATTGAATGGTGTAATAAAATCTATAGCATTCCATTTAAAATAACGAAGTTGAGGTCTACTTCCGGTAGACCGGAAATGGTGACCATCTTGAAAATATTTTAGATTAATAGATCGGAATGAATAACCCATGTTATCAAAATTTCAAGCCTCTACGAATAGTGTAACCTAAAAATGTTCTAATGAACCAGTTACGTGAGACACCCTGTATAAGAAACTTTTTTAAATAAATTGATTCACATGAGTTACTTATATAGAGCGCTCACTGTATTATGATTTATAGGCCTCTATTGAGTCGAATTTATTGGATTATTAATCACAACGGTTTTATCCCCTTTGTTATTTACCTCTCTCCTCCAATTTCTTGATCCAAACATATTCCAAGCATTCCTGTTTATCTCATCCATTGATTTTACTCTCAATTCTAAGTTTCAACCCTTACATTCTGCTGAAGATTAGCTGCTTTGGCATCATATATTTCTTCATTTTGCCCACATGGTAACAAGCATTTCTGCTAATACACTTAGCAGCAGAAGTCTGCGTACAAAAAACTTCTAACACTTTAACTGAAAAAATAAGGGTCATGATCTAATGTGATAAACTTCAATTTTTTTTATTTTGTGTACTAACTACATATAATTCTATTAACAAAATATGCATCAATAAAACAGAAATATTAGTTACAAAAAAAATTAAAATTAAAAATTCTCCAAATAATGCGTATGCAAAAATCTGCGTACAAATAAAGATGCCTTCTCCAAAATATACTTATTTACTTAAATACGTAGTTGGCGAAGTACGCTTTCCGATTTAAATAAAAGATAATCGGTGTCAATTATAACAGCAGAGGCTTAGAAGCTAAAAGTTAGAATGGACACGAAAGGAAAGGAAATTGAATTGGGAGAGAGAAAAATTATTGTAAAGTTATGGAAAGAGGGAAAATCTTTTCGAAAAATAGGAGAAACTGTCGGCAGGTCACACTCTTCCATTCAAAGAGTAATTAATAATTATAAAGACACTGAAGATTACCTCTCACGTCCGCGATCTGGTAGACCACCCCTTTTAACAAACCGAGAGAAGCGAAAAATTGTACAGCAGGTTAGAAAAGAACCTAGGCTGACGGCAAAAGAAATAGTAGAAAATGTACAAGAAGAATTTCATAAAACTATCAGCAAAGATACGGTGAGAAGGACGTTAAAAAAAGCTAACTATCACAGTCGCGTTGCACGAAAAAAGCCATTTGTGTCAGAGGTCAATCGTCAGAAGCGGATCGCCTTTGCAAAAAAACTCTTAGACAAGCCCATTGAATTCTGGGAGAAAGTTCTCTTTACAGATGAGAGCAAATTTTGCATTTTCGGCATTAAGGGTAAACAACTTGTATGGAGAAAACCTAATACTGCCCTTAATCCCGAAAATTTGAAAGCGACTGTAAAACTTTGAGGAGGTGGTGGAGTTATGGTTTGGGGGTGTATGTGCACCAAAGGGGTGGGAAGGTTGGTTTTCATAACATCGACAATGGACCATAAAATGTATATAGACATTTTAAAAGAAAATTTGAAGCCTAGCATCGAAAACTTGGGCTTGGGGCCCGAATACTTTTTTCAACAAGATAATGACCCCAAACATTGCGCCCACAACACTAAGCTTTGGCTACTATACAATACCCCAAAGCAACTTAAAACACCTCCACAATCGCCGGACTTGAATCCCATCGAAAACCTCTGGGATTTACAGGAACGCAGGATTCGGCAACACAACATAACGTCGAAGGAAACGTTAAAAAATGTTATGATTGAGGAATGGGCCAAAATCAGTTCGGACGAAACGAAGAAATTAGTGCACTCCATGCTTAAACGTTTAAGGGAGGTCATTAAACGTAAAGGTTATCCGACCTCATATTAATATAGAAACAATGATCTCATTTATAAATTTTTTATAAATACTGTCCTGACTTGTACGCAGATTTTTGCATACCCGTTATTTGTAGAATTTTTAGTTTTGATTTTTTTTCTGTAACTACTGTTTCTGTTTTGTTGAAGCATATTTTGTTAATAGAATTATATGTAGTTAATATACAAAATAAAAAAAATCTAGTTTATCACATTAGATTATGACTCTTATTTTTTCAATTAAAGTGTTACAAGTTTTTTGTACGCAGACTTCTGCTGCCATCGATGACTCTAATTAATTCAGTCTGCATCATTAACTCGTTTACACTGAATTAGTTATTTAGTAACTAAAATACGTTAAATATTTTACCTCCAATTTTTGTTAAACATTCTTGGATGTTTTTGTTCAGAAACCTTCGCAGCAGTTGCTTGAGCTGACTTAGGAAGGAAAGGCTTATTGAGGCTTAAAAAGCGATTAAAACAATAAAATTTATAATAAATACCTTAAATTTAGTTCAAAATTAGTTAAAAACTTCCTTCAATTCATTTTGTTTCGATTAAAATTCTTTGATTTCAATGAAAAATCAATGAAACATCTTGACATTTTCATTATTATGGTTGAAACGTACTTGGTTGCTTAGCAACGGCAGACCGACAACTTAATTTTTTTTTATGTAACCAAACAAAAATTAATTATGAAATTAAACTAAATAATTACTTATTGTATTTAAATAAAGCAGAAATTTTCTTAGTTTTATTATTAACTAAGAAAATTTTCCAAAATTTAAAGTTACACTGCTTTCAAGCAACCAGAAAATTTCTCAGTTAGGCTTTACTGCGAGGTTAGTTTTGGTTAAAATGATTAAAACAATAAAATTTATAATAAATACCTTAAATTTAGACCAGAATTAATTAAAAACTTCCCTCAATTCATTTTGATTCGATTAAAATTCTTTGATTTCAATTAAAAATCGTAAAACATCTTGATATTTTTAACATTTTCTGATTATCAATAAAACGTACTTGGTTGCTTAGCAAGAGCAAGCTGGCAACTTAATTTTTTTAATGTAACCAAACAAATATTAATTATGAAAACTAATTACTTATGAAATAAAACTGAATAATTACTTAATATTTAATGAATAATATGGAAAGTAAGGAAAAGTACATTACAATTAAAAAGTTAATCAAAAAATGATAATTTCAACCCGAATAACGCGACTAAAAATATTGTGTGCTCTTTTAGAAGCATTTCAAGACTTCCAGAGACAATATCAAGTCTTCTAGAAGGAGTATAAAATCTTCTGGAAGTATTTCAAGTCTTCTCGTAACAACATCAAACCTTCTGGAAGCATTTCAAATCTTCTAGAGGCAATATTAAGTCTTCTAGAAGCAATATCAAGTCTTCCAAAGGTTGTGTCATGTCTTTTGGAAGCAGTTCAAGTCGTCTAGAAACCGTTCAAATCTTTTAGAAGCATTTCAAGTTTTATAGAAGCAATATCAAGTCTTCTGAAAGCATTTCAAGTCTTCTAGAAGCTTTTCAAATCTTTTGGAAGCAATATCAAGTCATCTAAAATCAGTATCAAATCTTCTGGAATGTGTTCTTCTAAGTTATTAAAAAAAGTGACATATTATAATTTTAAAGACAATAAAATTTACTGCTTTTTATCTCTATACATATGTATAAGACAAAAGTCAACAGTTAGACTAATTAGTACTTGAATTTTGAGATTTTTGAACATGTCAAAAGCTAAACAAGGTATTTTAGGATTTGTCAAAATCATAGTAATTGATTGTATACATCCTTAGATTGCTTAATCAATGTAAATCAATAAAAAAATACTAAATGGAACGTTTTCCAGAAAACTACAAAAGTTTATGGTTACGAAATATATCGATTGGTTTGGACCAAAATGGTTTCAACGTTGTAAAATTAACGATAAATTAATTATTAAAAATGTCAAAAAGCTTCTTAAAGTATGTCAAAATGTATATTCTATACATCATTAGATTGGTTAATCAATGCAAAACAATTAAAAAGCATTTCAAAGCTTTCTAGAAAGAGTATCAAGTTTTCTGGAAGCACATCAAGTCTTCTAGAAGCAATATCACTTCTTCTAGAAGTCTTTTGAAAGCCGTATTAAAACTTGTGAAAGTATTTCAAGTCTTCTGGAAGCATTTCAAAACTTCCAGAGGCAATATCAAATTTTCTAAGAGCATTCCAAGTCATCTGGGAGAAGTATGAAGTCTTCTAAAAGACTGCTTTTTATCAAATCACCTGGAAGCAGTATCAAGCCTTCTGGAAGCATTTCAAGTCTTCTATAGGCAATATTGAATTTTTTGAAAGCATTTCAAGTCATCGGAAACAATATGAAGTCCTCCGGGGGCAGTAGCAAGTCGTTTGGAAGCAATTTAAGTTTCCTTGAAATATTTCAATCCAGACAAAACATGTTCTTGTTGATACCACTTCTTTTGGATCATTTTTTAAAAACTTTCATTAATTTTAGTTTTATTTTTAGCCCCTCAATAGCAGCTCCCTCATCCTAAGAATCGATAATAGAATAGTGTACAATATGCGAAAATTGGTCTTGAGGCTAAGCAAGTCTTTCATATCTCAAAGATATCAAAGTATCTTCATTAAAATCAAATAACGCATTTATATGTATCTGCTCACTTTTTAATAATAATTAAAACAGTAATAATATTATTCTCAAGTATATTATCATGTATCTCATTTTTCCTTAATTTATTATAATATTTTAGAGAAAAAAGAAAGGAAAAAAAAAGAAAAAAATCATTTTAATTACTTTTAGTAAAAATAATAATCCCATTAAAATTAAGCTAATAAAGTGAGACAATGATAGATGTTTCCTAAACCAACACAGATGAGAAAAACCAAACTTATCACAGAAAATTTCCACTGTTTTTGCACTTTGCGGCTAAAATCCATCTCTTATGCACGCTAAACCTGTCATATACAAAACGTGATAATCGATCATCCGTCGAGAGAGAGAAAGAAAGGAAGAGAGAGGGTCGATCAACACTACTTTATTTATTATTTTTATAACTGGATGTAACTTACTACGCCCATCTGGAAGCTGTGATGGATGAAGCTTTCTAATGCCATATTTAGATTAATTAATTTTATAAGTGAAATCTTTTTTTTTTATATAACGGTTACAATCGTTACAAAAGCTTCCGGCCTAAACTAACCTAACACATAAACACATTGATTCTAAACTAATTAGGATCCGATAAACGCAATCTAATTTCCGTGTGGTCTACCAGATCAAACGGTTTGTATATTAAACGAGCCCAGGTTATTACTGTTACCCTCCAGATAACATTGTGCTGGCAAACAATCGGGACGTATTAAAAATGAATTATTTATATTAAATTATAACGAAGGCGTGCTTTATTTAAATTCCAAACAGCTTCGTTGTTAAAATAATAAAATGATAATATGGAATGTAAATTTACCAAATATTTTATGTATATTAAGTTTTATATTTAAAAAAACTTAAAACTAATCAAGCTATTTACATAATCCGACTAACATATCAGTCAATCCAGGAAATTAATCTAAATTTATATTCAGCTCATTAACGGATGTTACCAGAAATCTTTTTGAACATAAAACACGTTTCTTTTACCGTTCGTTTTTGATATTCTAAGCAATTTACGTTAACGACGTCCTTCTGTATCGAAGAGACGAGTTCGACGGCGTCGTCGTCGTCGTAGTTTCCTCGATCGGCGAGATAACGGGGTCTAATGGTCACATTATACTTTCCCTTGGCCGTTAAATAAATTTTCGTAAAGCGAGCGGGTAATAAGTCAGAGCACGGCCGGACTACCTCAAGTAGAAATTAGAAAGGCCGTCGTGTGTTTTGTGCGCGATGCCGACCAAGTCACGATCCGGTTAGATGGGGCCCGTGTCACCTGTCCGCACAGGAACACGCCCCGGAGATGAATTAAATGGGGCCACGCGCTCGCGGATCGCCGACTCTTGTCCGATACCGAACAGAATCCATTAATATTGATGCCCGACCGATCTAATGTTCTACACCCGTTTCGCTTCGAAGGCTTAAAATACGAACGTGTTTGCGTCGTTCTTCAAATTGAAAGGATGCATTAAAATCTTCTCTTTCAAAACTCCGTTTCTATCTCCATCAACAATCCATTCTACTTCAATTCTACTCACATCGTTACGATTAAGGATGTGCGCGTCAGTGACTTTTTATGTCCGCTCACGCCCGCTCACGATTTTGACCCACGCGTATCACTCACGTGAACACCATTCATGAATCACGTGAGTCACGCATGGGTCAAATAAATAATCAAATAAGCACGTTGGAAAATCTAGGTCTGAATACATATTGCACATGTTAAAACTTCCTAAAGCAAATGGTGATAATAATGAATGTATGTATAATGAATACATTTTATATGCCATTTTTTTCATTATAACGAAAATTCATGGTAACGAACTACGAACAATTATTTCATCTCATAAGTATGATTTTAATACAAACTACTATCGTTATTGCGAACACGATTTTTTTTGTTCTCTAGGTAATGTAAGACCAGTTGAGGTATTCCCCGAAGATCTAAGGTGTGATATTCAGGAAATAACTTGTTTGTCTGTAGGTCGATTATTTATCGACTCGAAGTCGTATTGCAGTTTCAAATGCAAGTGTGTAGTCTTCAGGAGCGTACAAAGTGTTAAGGTTTAGAAAAAAAGTGTTCGTTCAGTGTTAATTGACAAAAATGAGTTTCAAAAGGACATCAACTCCTTTAACCCTCGTATTCCGGTGCCTGGGTCTATTTGGACCCAAATAAATTTTTGCGAGAAATTGTAATAAATAGATTTGTCGTTACTCAAGGAGTGCGTTAAGTTAGATCGGCGTCAAACGGACGTCCCGACGAAAAAACGACGAAAAAATATGTCTCGACCGTTTCTTTACAGCGCCAGGCGTCTGTCTGTGTAAGAGGCTATAGCGACAATACAATTACCATTAAATTCTTGATTTAGTTCACAGAAGGTGTATTTTAGAGCAATTGAAGGCATTTTTTGGGATTTTACTAATTACTGGCCGTTTTCGGGAATCACGTGAAAGTAAAAAAGATCTATGGAAGAAAAAGATTGCTTATAGTCGACAAATTTATCGAGCATCTATGTCTCGTGATAGATTTACAAACATTTTACGATTTTTGCGTTTTGACGACTTTCAGACACGAGAAGAAAGAAAAATGACCGATAAGTTGGCAGCTTTGAGAACCATTACAAATATTTTAACAAGAAATTGCAGAGATAATTACCGAGCGTCTAATGTAGGCACTATTGATGAACAATTAGTAACATTTCGAGGAAGATGTCCATTCAAGGTGTATATGCCAAGCAAGCCGGGGAAATATGGGCTGAAATTATGGGCCCTATGTAACGCTACTACATATTATTGTTGTAATTTTGAAGTGTATTTAGGAAAATGCGGAAACACACCGGAGAAAGGACAAGTACAACGAGTAGTTAGAGTTCTTTCAGAGTTTTGGAAGGGATCTAATCGAACTATCACAACCGACAATTTTTTTACGGATATCTCACTTGCAGAGGATTTACTCAAAGATAACATATTTATAGTGGGAACAATGCGGAAAAATAGAAAGGATTTACCAAAATCTTTGATAACAATATCCGGAAGAGCTCAATTCTCTTCCGATTTTATATTTTCTGAAAATCTAACACTTGTGTCGTATATCCCAAAACCAAGAAAATGCGTAGTTTTACTTTCGAGCGTTCATCGAGAACATGCTATTTCTGACGAAAATAATAATTACAAACCTAATATTATCAATTATTACAATTCAACAAAAAGTGGAGTGGATGTTTTAGATAAAATTCTAAGAGAATACACTTGCCGGAGATGTACACGACGTTGGCCTCTGTCGCTTTTTTTACATTATATAGATATTGCAGCCTATAATGCATTTGTACTATGGCAACTCAAAAATCCGGATTGGGCAACTGGTAACATAAAATCAAGAAGAAAACAATTTATAGAAAATTTGTCTGAACAGTTAGTTGCTGCAAACATAGATTCTAGAGCTAGAGCATTTGAAACCAATGCAGTAGTATTTTCGAGACACATTGTGGACGCCATCGAAAGTACAGGCCGAAAAATAAATAAACAAATGAGTACAACATTAGAAAAACGCTCAAGATGTAGCTTGTGTATTGGAAATGACAATAAATATAAATCAAAATGTGATGTTTGTCATAAATATGTATGTAATATACATTCAACATGTACAAAAAATATTTTGTGTACAAATTGTAATGATTTAGAATAAATATTTTTTATGTATATTTTTTTAAAATTTTATTTTTATGTATTATTTTATATCCCTAATAATAGTTCACCTTTAAAATAAAATAAGTCAAAATCATAATGGCAAAAGCTTCATTTTTTATATTCTACGTAAACAAAAACTGTTCGGGTCTCGGTTGACCCAGGCACCGTCCGCAACGGTTGGCGAAACGTCAGTACTGCGAGGGTTAAAGAGGAAATTAGAAATATTGAAGGATGTTGAAAAAAATGCTATTACAAAAACTAAAATTGCGGAAAAATTTAACATATCAAAATCAACGCTATCAACAATTATAAAAAATAAAAACCGTATTGATAGTGCCGTAGCATCTGGTAAACGTACGTCTCGTAAAAAGTTGAGGAGACCTGCATTTCCAGAACTAGAAAAAAAATTAATAGGATGGTTTACCGAAATGAGAACAAAAAATGTTTCCTTAAAAGGGCCATTCATACAAGATGAGGCAAAATCAATCGTGGCTAATTGAACATAATAGGATGTGATTTTTCATCTGGATGGTTGCACAGATTTAAGAGTAGGCACGGTATTTCAGACCACGCCTTATCTGGAGAAGGAAATAAAGTTAATGTGCTTACTACAGATGAGTAAGCATATAAGAAACACCTGTCTTGATAAAGATGTTTTTAACATTGATGAAACTGGTGTTTCTTACAATCTTATGCCAAACCGTTCTTTGGATTTTAAAGGTAAAAAGTGTTTATGGTGACACTAAAAGCAGAGAAAGAGTAACAACACTTTTATGTTGCAATGCAGATGGAAGCGAAAAATTAAATCTGTGGATAGTAGGAAAGTCAAAAAATCCCAGATGTTTAAATAAAATAAATCGTTCCCATTTACCGTGCCATTATAATAATCAAAAAATGCGTGGATAACGTCTGTGACATTTCAAGAATGGCTTATTCATTTCCAACGAAACATGGCAGCACAAAACAGAAAAGTATTGCTAACGATGGACAATTGTGCTGCACATAATGTTAAGGATATCAATTTGGACAATGTGAAGCTAATTTATTTTCCACCGAACACAGCGAGTGCACTCCAACCTCTTGATCAAGGCATAATTGCGTGCATAAAGAAGCGATATCGTGCTTGTCTTGTAAGAGCAGCAATTTTGGCAATAGAAGCGAACGAAGAAAATCCGAAATGGAATATTCTACTAGCGATACGAGACTTATTGGATTCTTGGAATTCAGTAACATCAAACATCATAAAAAATTGTTTTAACAAAGCGTGGACAACCCTCAAGAAGAAAATAAGGAAAATCAGTTAACGATGGTAATCGATAATTGTTCTTCTTAGTAACTTTATACTTTACATGCTTTTATTGTCTGCATTGTAGGCTGAATTTACTGATGTAGAATGGGAAAATTATCAACACAGCTGGGTAGTGACTTCAGAAGCAATTGAAATCGATAATGGTAAATTAGTGAATGCAGGCCAAGAATGGAAAGAAAATGAAGATAACGATGAAGGTGATGAGGAAGAAGTGGTAGATGTAACACCCCCTACAAGAGCTGAAATTTTAACGGCTCTCTACACTATACAAAGGTAACCCACATCTGATTTGTTATCGAATTCATTATTTATATTACAATTTAAAGGTTTGCTGATACATAATAGAACATTTCCGAAGGTTTCGCAAATTCTTTGAATAAAATTACCGAAGAATGTTTAAGACGAACAAAATCCTTTTTAAAGCAAAGCGCCATAAATGATTACTTAAAAAAATAATGTTAATTACAATATGAACAAAATACAAATAAACTTATTACATAGTCGATGTTAATATGTTTCTAAACACCCCAAGATCCTATTCATTATTGAGGCGTTGAGTGCAAAAGTGGACTAACCCCAGCGTGTAATATATGTGGGTTAGTCCACTTTTGCTCTCAATGCCTCTATTGTTCATGATATATAACGAACTAATTCGTTACAATGAAATTGCGAACATCTCATTATAGCGAACGGCTTGCATTCCCCCCTGCGTGTTCGCTATATCGAGGGTTTACTGTACCTAATTATTATTACTCTAGAACCAGCTATCCTGTTCTTATGCTGCACTAGACATAAATGAAATTGATTTAATAGAGCAAGAAGAATATCATTATGATTCATGCTAATTGAACAAGTTAAGGTTACAACACCAGTAGTAGCAGATACCGAAAGAAATACTGTAGATTCTAATAAAAAAACGTGCTGACACAAATACTTGGATAAAAACTGCGAAAAACAAAAAAGTAACTTTCTTACACAATAAAAAAAATAGGCTAGAACGAAAATCAAGAAATATAGGAATTAAGGTAAATCACAAATTTGCTCTGCTTTCTGGAAACTTGGCGATTTGAATAGGCAGCGTGATTTCTTTGCAAGTAATGAGATCCGACAAAAAATTGTCAGAAGTCGTACAGAGAATTCAAGAAGCCATTTTTCTGTTATGTATTTCCTGAAATTTGAAAAAACAAAAAATCAGGTCTGCAAGAACCTCTTTTTACAAACGTTGGATATTTCAGAAAAGATGATGATAACAGCTTTACAAAAAGCAAGTTACGATGTTGCTAATATTCCTTCTCCATACAGAAGAAACAATTAAATTCGTAGAGAATCACATCGATTCTTTCCCTCGTGTGCTAACACATTAGTGTAGGAGGAATATTAAAAAAGATTATCTAGAATCAATTTTAAATAAAGAAAAAATGTATTTATCCTACAAAAAGAAATGTATAGACAACATACTATACAACATTGTATAGAGAACTACTGATAAAAAAATATAGGATTTCACATTCCTAAAAAAGATCAATATCGTTGTCATCACTTCGAGCAAATACCTGCAAATGAACGACCGGCCGAAAAATTAATTATCAGCTTCATGTTCGTAGAAAAATAGCCGCTAGAAAAATAGGAACTTCAACAAAAATCTCGTTTATTCTTCAATAAGACCCGGAAGGAAAGCAGGAGACCCAAAGAACAGAAACTAAAGAACAGAAAAATCTTTATACCTAGCGACTACTTAAGAGTTTATGAAAAAAAACAAGAAGAACATCTATTGAAAAATATAAAGCAAAACTAGTGAATCACAAGTTTTTCAGGAACTTCGACAAAAATCTCGTTTGTTCTTCAATAAAACCCGGAAGGAAACCGAGACACTCAACCGTTACAAATGTACGAGCTTTGAAATACTCGCAAACAATTTTTTTTAACTAAATTTTGATAGTGAATATGAAGAGACACTACAAAAAAAAGACCATTTCTTCCACTAACAATGAATATGAACAACTTCATAATTAAAGAATAAAAATTAAAAAAAACAAATATTTCAGCACTTTCAACAGTTGAAATCGGTTATACCTGAGGATTGTTGGTCATTTTATGGTAATTTAAATTTTGAATTTAACACACTTACTTCAAGTTTTTGAATGTTAAAGAAAATAAAATGCTGTTCAATAACCCGTAAGTCTATTTTTTGTATTTCAATAACACGTAAGTCTGATTTTACAAGAGAAAAGGATTTTTAATTAACCCTCCGTCTGTCGGGTGTGGTCTACGAGTCTACGACAAAATGATTATGTGAAATATTTTTTAAATTATTTTGCTCAAAACTTCTACGGTCACAGTACCTTTCAAGTATCTGAATATCAACTGTTATCGCTATAAAAAACCGTTTTTCAAAATTCCAAATAGTCGCTACATAATATTTTGTCCTGACAGACCCTTCCCGATCAAATGTGTAACAATATCCGATGTAATCTGTAAGAATCGTATTCCAGTTGGAACTCTATTATTAGTATTACCGAGTTATAGTATTACCGAGTTATAAAACTATACCTAAAAATAATAAATGATTTATTATTTGATAGCATTGTGATATGGATCCTTATGAAAAGGAGAGAGAAAGATTACAGAAACTGCATGAAGAAGTTAGCACGGGCAGTGAAATAGAAGAGTCCGACGATAGTTCGATATCAGATCCAGATTTTGTAAGTATCAGTGATCATGATACAGAAACCGAGCAGAAAAACGTAAATGAAGATGCAGATATTATGCATCAGGATGACGGCGAGGATGATGAAGATGAACAACCCGTGATTCGTGATAGATGCTCGTATTTTTTTGGTAAAGATGGAACTAAATGGAACAAGGCTGTCCCACCTAGAAATATTAGAACTCGCAACGAAAACATAGTGTCTCACCTGCCGGGGGTCATTGGTGAAGCACGTGACGCATTATCTCCCATTCAATGCTGGATGTACATGTTTGGAAACTGCATTGATATTGTAGTTGAAAACACTAATTTATTTATTGATAAAATTTCTGTTAAATACCAAGATAAGACTGAGTGTAGACCTACCGACTCTGTAGAAATCCAAGCGCTGATGGGTTTGCTTTATTTAGCTGGGCTCCATCATGGATTAAGGACACATCTAGCAGAGTATTTCCTGCTACAATGGCAAAACGGAGGTTCGTCTTCTTATTGAAATGTATTCGCTTAGACGATACCACAACTAGAGGTCAAAGAAAAGAAATGGACAAACTAGCAGCAGTTCGTACTATTGTTGACAAGTTCAACGACAATTGTAAGAAAACTTATTCTGTGGGCGAGTATGTAACATTAGATGAAATGCTGCTTGCCTTTAGGGGTAGGTGCAGTTTCCGAATGTATATTCCAAGTAAACCAAACAAATACGGATTGAAAGTCTTCGCCGTTGTTGATGCCAAAACATTTTTCACTTCACACATAGAAATTTACGCTGGTGTTCAACCCAATGGTCCATATAAAACTGCCAACTCTACCGCTGCAGTAACTGAAAGAATGTGTTCACATTTATTAGGATCAGGAAGAAATGTTACAATAGATCGTTGGTTCACAGGATATTCAATTGTAAAGAAATTGCTAAGAGAGTACCGCCTTACTGTGGTTGGTACAATTAGAGCGAATAGAAGTGAACTACCTCTTGAAATAACACAAGTTAAAAGCAGGAAAGTATATTCTTCGTTATCCGCATTTAGTAATGATATGACTGCAGTTTCATATATACCCAAAAAAGGAAAAAATGTGCTTGTAGTTTCAACAATGCACCGAGACGATCATATCGATGAAGCTACCGGTGATCGGAAAAAGCCCGAAATAATTACTTTCTATAATAGCACAAAAAGTGGAGTAGATGTTGTTGATCAAATGATCACATCATACAATGTTGCAAGAAACACAAAGCGTTGGTCAATGGTAATTTTCTATAACCTCCTCAATATAGCAGCAATTAACGCTTTTGTTATCCACAAAGGCAACATACCAAATGGTGAATTTGCTAAAACTCGCAGACTGTTTCAAAAAAATCTTGGTATGGAGTTAGTGAAAAATAACATGCAAAGAAGAGCCGTTGATAATCACTTGACCAAAAGTGTGCGTACTTCTCCCTTGAGACTCTCAGGTATTGAAGAGATTATTCCAGAGCCACAACCAGAGAAAAGAGGAAACTGTAAATATTGCAAAAGACGATAGAGTCGTTATTTTTGCAAAATTTGTAAATGTTGGTTGTGCATGGAGCACAACGATTGTTTGGGAAATATGGAGATCACAGTTTGAAGCCCTCCAGTTTGTGCATAGAATATTATTCTTTAGTTAAGACATTTTTTTATAACACTTTATACATTTTTAAATAAATATTATAGATCGATTTTCTTTTCCTTTATTTAGGCGTTGTTACCAAATTTTGAAGAATGTGTGATTAAATTGTAAGCATTTTCTTTAAATCAAATTAACATAAAATGTGAGTTTGGAATTGGCCCTATATTAGGCTATTATATAGTACATGCATCATATAAAACATATTTATAAGAAATTAGCACTGGAGGACACGTTGGTGTCCTTTTTTTGTAGTTTTTTCTACTTTGGACTCCACAGACCACATCCGATCGAAAGTGTTAAGAAAGCGCGCCCGACAGACGGAGGGTTAAACATTTTGTATCTAATACGACTTTTTATGATGTTCTCTTCTTAATTTGAAAAATAAATATCGTCATGATTTCCCAAATGTTATCATTTTGAACTTACGTGTTATTGATATAAAACATCGTGACCCAGCGGGACTCACGTAATTTGCACATTTCTAGTTGCGATTCGACCTTTACGTGCCGTTAAATTTAAGATCGAAATTAGATTAAAGATTGAGCACACCCTAAACGTATAACTTTTAATCGGTTGACCGAACATAAATGCAATCAATATCATTTGCAAAACAGTAACCGTTTCGTATGGTCTCTACCTTTTATAGAGAACTCGTAAATCTATAAGATAAACGGTCAAAAGGGGGGTCTCAGTAGCGTGCCTCGCCGGCTCCGGTAAGTGCAACCACGCCCCGATCTAAGAACCGCAGCAACATGTTAAAGGCCGCGAGAGATGGTTGATTTGCAAGAACGGTGTCTTTTTTACCCCGAGAGCCGTGATTTACGCCTCGACGACGGCGAGCGCAAGATCGCCGCAACATAAAAAAAAACAACAAGCTCCACGGCGTTCCAAGACGTCGTTGTATGGTTACATGGTACATGTAACGCCCGGACGCGTGTATCCCATTACTAATACGTGAAATTGAAAACGTGCGTATCTAAAAAAAAGTTGGATTTGCACTTTTATATGCAAAATGACAATATTTAAATTTTTAAGTCATAACAGGAAATTAAAAAAAAGTAATTTGCACATTTTCTGCGCAACACAACATTCGCATGTTACGTAATAACAGGAAGACGAATATGAAATTTTAAAGAATCGATAATTAAATTAATGATACCTAACATTAACTTCCTGTTATCCCTAGAGCACATCGACACAGTGTCTCCACGTGTAAAACTGGTCCCAAGTGATAGTTCAATTGCTTCGACATCGCGCAATTATGTTATAACTTTAATGTGGCGTAAGTAGGAAAATAAGCATTTAAAATTGATGTTATCTGTTGGTAGTCACAAAGAATTACATCTGATGTATCACATCATTAACGATAGATATATACAGTTGTATATTTGAAATAAATAAGTCCGAAAAACAAGTACACTAAATGGTATCGGGAGATACTTTGGTTCAAAAAATTAAGATCGGTTAAAAAAGTATCTGGAAAATGTGTCTTGTTTAGGAGTTATTGTTGGAAAAATTTCTTGAAAAAATTATATTTTTTTGGTATATCTGGAGAATACCTCAACAGACTTTAATGAGATTCCCGGTATATTTATTTATGCCTGTTTTGATGAAATATTGATTGTGATAATTTCTTCACCATCGCCGTAATTGGCAAAACTTTTTATTGATTGTATTGATCTTTTTGGTAACTCACTGATAATTTACAATATTTTCGATCTCTTGATAATATTCCGATCTGATTAATTTTCTATGCGGTAGGTAACTTAATAGGCACTGATATAATTACATTCAAAATGAAAAAATGTATCAAAATCTCTTGACCTTAGTTCCTTCTTAGTGTCTATATATTTTGTATAAATCTTTGAGTTCAATGTTTCCTACAACAAAAAATCTGAAGGTGTTAAATCAGGAAATCTGGCAAGCTACTGCATTGTAACACTCCTTCCTCGTCTCTTAATCCATCGATGAGGAAATGTGATGTACAAAAAGTCACACATGTTGAGAATAGGTTGTTCTAACAATTCAGATACTTTATGGTAAAGAAAATCCAAATTATTCGCTCCATTTAATCAGAGTGGCAAAATAAATGTACCAAGAACGAACCTATAGATGATTTCAATCCAAACATTTACCAGAAATTCTCGCTGAAAATGATGAACTCTCTTAGTGTCTGGATTTTCTTCTTCGTAGTCAAAACCGAGATACTTTTTCCATATACTTTTTTAACTCGTAAATATTGGTTCAGGATAGGATAAAAGAAATAATGACAATCAATTGAACATTCCTATATTTCGATTCAAATTGAATCTTCTTCAGGGAGTGAAATTTTCTACAAAAATACAAGTTAAAAGTAAAAAGTAAGTAAATACAATTACCACTTACGACTATAATGAAACTGGCTAAAGTAAAATTTTAAAAACATTAAATACCAAAGTATTTTGTGCTAAATTATTCTTAAAATTCTTGAGAAAAACATGAAACACGTTGTGACACACAATAGCGCTTTTTTTATGTGAATGACATTGCCACCAAACTTGTAAAAATAATACAACAACTTCACGTGAGGCGGGAAGTGCCAAATTTTAAATTCAAATGTTTGAAATATTTAAGTTTTTAAATTTATCTCTACAAAAGTAAAAAATTAGGGCATATATAGAACTTAAGTAACATTATTTTGTGTGGTTGCTATGTGGAACATCTCCAAAAATAATCTGTTGTGATAGTTGTTACTTGCATCAATAATTTTAGTATTTTCAAAATCATAAATGTGACTACTGTCCAAACTATGTTGGGCCAAAGCACAAGATCTTTTATTACACCGTATATCACTTTTATGTTGGTATAATCTTCTTTTAAGCCATTGGGACGTTTGGTTAACTGGGATAAAAAATTATCTCATAAAGTTATACTTTTTTAAACCAATCTTAATCTTCTAGAGCAAAGAACCTTGATGTACCATTTTCTATACTTATTTTCGGGACACTCGTATATGTGTTAACAACAATTGTATTAACTAATTGAAGAGCATGGTGTAAGGATGGAATAAATATTACTATGTAAATTGTTCAATAAAGGCAAAAACAAAAACAAACATTTTGCTTCATCACCGACTTCCCAAATATGATTAAAAACTGGCTTGTATGGATGTATCTTGTTGTGCTGTAATAGCTTCTGAATTTGCGACTTTTTAACAAATTGGAGATTTTCAGCCCTTCTTCTTAATTATAATTTCGTGCATTCCTGTACTGAATGTAATATCAACAAAGTGCATCATTTTCATCGTATCTCTATTTTTCTCTAAGAGTACGTGTTACGTTGGATTTGTGATAAATGATAAAAGCTTTTTTAAACATTTTTAATTTTGTGTTTATATTTAAAGAGATTATTTGATTTGTATAAATAAGATTGACAATTTTATCTAATTGTATTTGACCAAATGTCAGTATTTCCATATTTTGTGAAATCAAAGTAAAAAAACAACTTGTGGTACAAGAAGGGGATATGTGTATAACAATCTTTTCAGAAGAACTGCTGGTAACTGAATTGGAAATGTAAGTTTTTGTCCCTTTTTAGCAAACAATAAAAAAACATTATTTTTATTATTAAAATAAAATTAAATATATGGAATTAAAATATATAGATAAATCAGTTAAAGTGTCTTAACTTTCATGACCTATTACTCCGATATTTATTGATTTAGATCAAACATATTTACGATCATTTTCATTATAGTATATGTGGTTTAATTTGTGTCCCGAGTCACCTAAATACCCTGTATAAGCGGTATGTCTGATACGTAAATATTCTTTAGAAATTATTCCTGGATATTGATCTATTAAAATCATTCCAATTTCATACTTTTTTAATAAGTTCTATAAAGTTGTTTGCAGGCTGCGTCTTCGATGTCAAAACGTAATCATATCTTGTAAAATTTTTTGTTGATCTCCTATTGTATATGCAGACATTATTTCAAAAGTCCTTGTCATCGCGATTTGTTCTTTATACAAATAAGTATAAAAATGATTTATTCAGGATAAACGGTCCACAAAGTAATTAATGAAACAACTTTTTAAAATTGCTAATATATTTCGAATGTATTTTTCATTCTTCTTCAGAGCATTTATGTTGCTAAAATGGAGATTTTTTTATTACAATTAATGAAAAGGTTTTTTAACATGAGCATCCAACATATGTTGAAGACGCCAAAGAACAAAATAAGATGAAATTTAACTTACTTGTTTTAAAAAGCATGAAATATAAAAGTTGTTAAAAAGTTGTTTCATTAATTACTTTGTGGACCGTTTATCCTGAATAAATCATTTTTATACTTATTGCCCACGTACGGTCGTTGGATACTTCTTGCCGTTATAACTTATAGATAATGGGATTTTTTGAAGAAATTGGAAGGAATTTTGGCCATCCTACCGTCAATCTTTTGAAGAAGATGTGCAGACTTAACACCAAGCTGGCAAAGTTAAAAAATCGTCTTACCTTTTTAATAAAATGTAGAAGAAATGAACTCTTCCCACCACACATTGGATATTGCTCAAAGAATTGGATCAACCTATTAGAAACTGACTCATCAATCCTCCTGAGAAGATTGGAAAGTTTGAAAGATAGGTGGGCAGTAAGCACATTAAATTTAGAAATAAAAATCACTATAGATAATTTGAGTAAAATTAAAGTCTCGTTTAACAATTTGTCCAACCGCATAAAAGCCTTGTTACCATCCAATGTTTATAATAATTTTGTTGATTCTCTTAAATTTAAATACAATAAGATTTTTTGTAATGTTAGAAAAAGTAATATTAAAAAGTTTAAGATGATGCTAACCAGGTCCAAAAATAACGTAAAATTCTTTAATGATAACAAAAAATGGTTAGTCAATTTAACATCTGTAGATGTCCCTGAGGAGGTTGTAAACTTACTTTCGCTTGGTCCGAAATTTAACTTACCAGTGGATGCTCATAATTTCGATCTAAAAAGGTTGTTGATGTACTTGGAGAACATCATTAACGAACTGAAAACAGACACCAAGAATGTGGTGAGAGGCAAAATCACTAATATTATCACTAACTATATGGGTACCGGCAGAACGTGTGATGGGTTGCACAGTGTTTTACGTAATTATTTAAAATAAACAAAAATTTTTCTAAAGGATAACCCTTCCGTAATGATTACCAAGGCAGATAAAGGTTCAACAACAGCTATTATTGATAAAACTGACTACATAAACAAATCAAAAGGTATGCTCGACGATATAAATGTTTACAAGGTGTTAAATTCTAATCCGTTATTAACGGTTCAAAACAACATTAACAGTTTTATCAAACTGCTACAGGAAAAAAATTACATAACTTTTTCTGAAAAGAAAAAGTTAACAACTAATAATTCTATTTTAGCCAAAGCATACTTTCTGCCAAAAATTCATAAGGAAGGAGTACCTTTAAGACCTATCATCTCTTCCATTGGTGCGGCATCGTACGATTTGTCGGGTCACATTTCTGATATATTAAGTCGGACTTTTAGTAACAGAACTAATTATAACATCACTAACACTTTTCAATTTGTTGAAGAGTTTAGAGGTTACAGCCTCCCTGAAAATCACATCTTAGTTTCTTTAGATGTTGTTAGTTTGTTCACCGTTATCCCTTTGGATTTGCTTAATGAGATAATTAAGGAAAAATGGAATTTAATTGCTGAACATTGCTCATGGGATAGGGATACCTTTTTAACAGGTTTAAAGTTGATTTTTGACACTTCAATTTTTACATTTGGTAATGTTATTTATCATCAAGTCGAAGGTACACCTATGGGATCTAAAATATCACCTGTCTTGGCTTTGATTGTGATGGACTATGCGTTGGACGAGATTTTGATTAATAATGGTTCAGTTTTTCGTATAAATTTCATTAAGAAATATGTTGATGATTTGGTTTTGGGGGTACACAAGGATGATGTCAATACAGTGTTAAATTGTTTTAATGATTTTCATCCGAGCATTCAGTTTACAATGGAGTTGGAAAGTAATAATAGCATTCCTTTTTTGATACTAAAATAATCAGAGACGGTTTCAATAAGATTAAGTTTGATTGGTACGTTAAACCGACTTACTCAGGACGTTATCTTAATTATTTCTCAAGTCATAGCTTTAAGCACAAACTTTCAACTGTACGTTGCATGAAGCACATAGTCTCCAACATTTGTGATAAAGAATTTCTTCGTGAAAACTTAGAATTTCTACAAAAAACTTTTGTTAATAATGGTTACCCAAGTAAATTAATTAATAAAATTTTATTTTCAACACCGTTAATTAATAATAACATAAACCAGGTCAGCTTAACTAACCCATCTTTACTTACAACTGAACCTATCATTTATAAAAAACTACCTTATATCGAGAAGTTAAGTGATTCTTTGAAAAAAACATTATCAGTGATTGACAATTTAAAAGTAGTTGAGTGCTACGATAACAAACTTGGTAACCATTTCACAAAACTTAAACACGCTACAGAAAACAAATTTAAATCCAATTTAATTTACTGCATTTCATGCAACGATTGTAGTGGAAAATATGTTGGTCAGACTTCTCAATGGCTTAAAAGTAGAATTTCTAAACATAAAAGTAACTGCCGGTTGAATAAGACCGTTTGTGCATTATCCCAACATGTTCAGGATTGTAAACACACCTTCGATTTTGATAACGTTAAAATTTTGGATGTTGAATCTAATTACTACAATAGAATTTTCTTAGAGATGGTCCATATAAATTACACTAGTAATACTCTTAACTATAGAACGGATACTCAGAATTTAAGTAACATATATGCTTACTTGTTTACTAGGGACAAGACTAACCATAACTATAATCCACCAACCCAACATAATCATGATATTAATAATGTTTCTACTTTCTCTAATGATATGGTTTTCTAGTTTTTAAGTTAGTAGGTTCATTTGTGATTGTTAATTGCATTTTCTTATTTACATAGTCTGTATTAATTATTCTGATTACGTTTTATTGTTTTTATTTGATAAATCGTTTCTTTGGTTTGAATTTTTGAAATTTAAATTTTTAAAGTTTCCGCTTTGTTTTTGGTAAATTTCGGTTTGTGCGCAGTTTCGTTTTTCGGGGTTGTGTTTGCGATCGAAAACAGGTTTTTTTTTCATATCAATTTTTACATTTTAACGTTCTCATCGAGTCCATTTTGTATTGTTAAATTTTACACGTTCTTGTTGAACTTTTAATTTGTTATTTTAATTTACCGATACTCAGTTTTAATGTGTTTTCTACTATGACCAAGACGACTTTTATATTTCATGCTTTTTAAAACAAGTAAGTTTAATTTCATCTTATTTTGTTCTTTGGCGTCTTCAACATATGTTGGATGCTCATGTTAAAAAACCTTTTCATTAATTGTAATAAAAAAAAATCTCCATTTTAGCAACATAAATGCTCTGAAGAAGAATGAAAAATACATTCGAAATATATTAGCAATTTTAAAAAGTTGTTTCATTAATTACGTTGTGGACCGTTTATCCTGAATAAATCATTTTTATACTTATTGCCCACGTACGGTCGTTGGATACTTCTTGCTTTTATACAAATCTCACAGCATTTGCAAAACTTCTTTTATATTATTTATTAAGTGTTTTGCAGTATATTTTCTTCATTTATTTTCTTTTGCATTTGTTTATTTCCTATATGACTATAGTGATAGTGAATATCATTAATAAGTTTTAAACTAAATTTTTCTTTCTTGTTTACTTTTTCATAATAAACACAATGTCCCTTTATTAGCATATGTTTTTGATTTTGCACTTATTCATTAATTTTTTGATCAATTACAATATTTTCTATTTTTATAAAATTTACAATCTTTAATTTTTCTTCTTCATTTTCGTGAGCTTCTAATTAGAATAAAACAGAGTTTCTACTTAAACAATCCACTTCTAAGTTGTACTTATCAGGAAAATTTTAATTTCAAAATCATATTTCAATACATAAGATATTAAATCTCCTAATTCATCATCAGTTCTCGCTTCGAGGTTCTTTGATTGCTAGGCATTCTAAGTAGGGTAAAACGCCAGTAATTGACCATCAGCCCTATTGGTTTTATTAAAAAATTAAGTTTTTGTTAAAATAAAGCCGGTCAAAGACTGGTAGTTCTAAATTTAATTAAAAATTAGTGTTTGACCAAATGATCTAGACAAATTAGTTGTTTTATGATTTCACAAGTATTTACATTTGATTAATAAAATGGAATAATATGTAATATATCATTTTAAAGCTAATGTCTTCCCGTTTAAAGTGTTTAGTATTTGACCAAAACGTTTTTACTTTAATACTAAGATACAAGCACTTTAAATATGCGGTCAATTACTGGTTCTTCTGTAAGTCAATTATAGGACACAAACATATTTTCAGAAGGCTGTTGATGTAAAAGGTAGAGATAATATTTAGTGATATGATAAATTCAAAAATCAAAACCAATTAAGAAATGGTTTTGATACCCTATATGGTTTTCTTTTTTGTATTTCATTTAATTTCTTTGAGAAGTATGCAATTGGTTTTTCTTTATTATTTCGTTGTGGTTTTAATAAATAAATATGTATAGGTAAATTTGGATCAAAATTTGTTAAAATAGTTTTCAAGCGCATTTTTTTTTTGTTTTATTGAATAATTTCTGACATTTACTTGTCCCAATAAATTCTTGTCCTTTTTTCAACAGATTATGTCTAACGTAATCGCGGTATTCGGTATATATTTACTATAAAAATTTATTTTGCTTAAGAATTAGCTCACTTTTTTTGTGTTTTTGGGACCGAAAAGTTTCTAATTTAAATTAAATTACAATAATTTTGTTAAGATACTTAAAATCTATGCATAATCTTGAGTTTTTGTTTTCATCTATTTTATATGTTAATATGATCGCAAATGGACTGTGCAATTCTTCTATTGATTTGATTTGCAATTTCTTCTATTTCTTTTTTATCTTCAATTGTACATCGGTATATTGTTTTAATACAATATTCATCTATTAATAAATCAATAAATCCGTCACTGAAGCCATATCGTATTTGTCTTTGGTAACTGTTTTATAATTATCTATTAATTTATATATATTTTTTTTTATTTACGTTCGTAGTTTAACTGATTTACATGTATATTAAAATTTACCTGTGTGACATGTTCATTAAAATTTATATGAATTATAACATTCTTCACCGCAGTTATTAGAACCTTTTTTATTTCCTTAGAAACATTTTCTTATTTTTTAATTTTTAGTTTATTTACTTTTGCTATAAACTAATTCTTATATAATCTAAAGTCATAGTTTTAGTTTGATTCCTTTCTTCATCCTCAACATATTTTGATTTGAACCAGCATAACTCCGGATGATATTGTATTTATTCTTTTTTTGTCGTATATAATTTTGTTTCATTTTTCTTCTCGATAAACCTTTGTTAGCATATATTTCACAAAATTTATTATATTATTATATTAATATTTGTTTCCACTACAGCCATTTCGATGGTAAACTAAACTGAATTATCATAGGTTCATACTAATCTAAGCAAGAGTTTAAGCAGAAATTATCTGAGCATTTCAATTCTTTCTTCATTTTGTTCTATATCCAATCGTTAATATTCTTTTTCAAAAATTTCCTTCCACTGATGAGCATTCTTAATAATTCTTAACATAAATTTTCTTGGTTTTATTGGTAAACAAGAACACTTTTCAAAATTTAAACTTAAACTCATTTAAAACAGCCAGAAATTTTCTTAATATGGTTTTGTGGTTAAACTTGCTTAAAATAATTAAAACAGTAAAAAATTTTTAAACTGCCTTAAATTTAGGCCAAAATTTCTTAAAAACTTTCTTCAATTCATTTTAATAATAATAATAGTTTATTAGCAATTACTAAATTACAAAAAAAAATCAAGTAAATAAATAAAGAGTATAATATTTATAATTTGCCAAAGGGTATTTCAATCAGTAAGCCTTAAAGTAAGACGTCCTGATCTTCCTGGAAAACCCGTTATTCTCAAAACTAACTTTGTATTATTTGTATTATACAGTGACGGAGACTTGAAATATTTGCAAACAAAAACAATAATAAAAAACAATAAAAAAATACAAAAAAAAACAGACAACAAAAAAAAAGAAAAAGAATGACTGGATTGAAATCTGGCAAAAGGCAAATCGACGTGGTAACCATTAAACAAATTGAGGGACAAAAATCTTTTAAAAGTGTGAAATGATGGTTGAGCAAAGACCGTGCTATACTTATTTAGAACACGAGCTGCATTATAACGAAATGATCTTTTAAACAATTGGGTACGGTGACGAGGGATATCAATGAGGTGCTTACGCCGTATATTAATATTATGAATATCTGTCCTATAAGTAATCTTGTTAGTTAGATATGGTGGTAACTTACTTGACAGTATTTTATAAAGGAAACAGCCAAAATGTAGATGACGTCTCTTTGACATATTGAGCCACCTTAATTCTGTCAGCTTGTGCGATATTCTCTAGCGGCGGCGCATTCCAAGTATAAACCGGATACAAGAATTTTGTACCACTTGAATACGCCGAGCATCTGTGGCCAACAAACAGTGACCGTAGATTGTGTCACAATATGTGAAATTTGACAAAATTAAAAATTCGCACAAATTCTTTTTAATTTCTACATCCATAACTTGTCTATAAGCATAAAGCATTTTCAAGTTCACGTAGGCGCGCCTGATGATTTCAGTAGTATTACGGGTGAACCTCAAGCTGTCATCAATATAAAGACCGAGATCTTTAACACAATCTTTCTGCTCCAATTCAATTCCATCCATAAAAATGTGAGTCATATTACTAACCATCGCCCTGCACTCCCTACCTCCGAATATCATGTATACCGATTTATTCCCATTCAATCCATGCCTTTTGGTAATGGACAGAAATCTCTCTAAATCACCGTTTAGATCCGCAACAGACTCCAACACATTACTTAAATTGAAATTGCGGTAGAGCTGTGTATCATCGGCATAAATATGAAATTTTGAAGAAAAGTGTTCAAACATGAGCATTTGAGACGTGTAAACAGTGAATAAAAGGGGACCCAAGTTAGAGCCCTGTGGCACACCCGATCTCAATGTAGTAGTATCCGATGCGTCCTCATCTATAACTACATACTGGCTTCTTCCGCGTAGATAACTATTAAATAAAAAAATTCAGAACGGTATTGCTGCTCCCAATGTAGTGGAGAATCGCTAAAAGAAGTTGAAGTTGAAGAAACCATAATTGTAGCTGTGGCATTATCCGTTGCAGATATAACATCATCAATAATAGTCGATAGAGCGGTGGTACAACTATACCCAGGTCTAAAACCGGACTACATGGAGGGCAAAATATAAAAATCTTCCAAGTGTTCACGCATTTGTTCCTTGTTCCGCTACAACCCTCTCCAAAATACCCGACAATGTACTCAAAATGCTAATAGGTCTTATATCCGAAAAAGAAGAGGCGTTTGATACTTTAGGTATTGGAATGACTTTAGCAGATTTCCATATCTCTGGAAACTCACCATGTTCCAAACAGAAATTAACCACATGCAGAAGGTACGGAGTCAAATGCGGACAGCAAAGAGTTATCATTCGAAGACTTATACCATCGCTTCCTACGGCCTGACTCGGCATCTTGTTTAATATCTTATTTAACTTTGATTCACTTATCTCTCTGAAGGAAAAATTCTCTACCCCCGATCTTATATTATTGGCATAAAAATTGTGTACATCTTGGTCGACCACCGTAATCTGTCCAGAAATCGAAGAGAAATACTCATTCAACCCATCAACATCATGCAAAGTCGTCGGTAGACAGGGTTTTTTTTTATTGCAAATATTCAATTTGCGCAATTCCTTCCATAAAGTTTGAGTGCCACCAACCCTCATTTGATAAGTCAAGTACGCCCTTTTTTCACTCTTGATTGCATTGGTTGTATAATTTCTCAATTGTTTATAATAGTCCCAGTGAGCCGACTGATTTGTGCGTTTGAACGTATGTAAAGCTTTATCACATAACGATATCAAAAGTTTTATATTATCAGTAATCCATGGACTAGATTGCTTAAAAAAATTCTTGATCTGCACAAAAAGGAGCATGCAGATCAAAGAGAATGGTCATATTATTGCTCAAGAAATCGACCATACCATTCACATTATCCATGTGAATTATTAAATTCTGATCAATATTGGCTAAATCTCATTGACATCGGCATTTTTTGTTGTACCACAGTCTTCAACCACAACACGCCAAAAGTTAAACAGTGATCTGAAAGTTCATGAACGTCCACTACCTGCGAATCCAAAACCGTAATGCACTCAGAAATAGCAACTATATCTAGGAACGTAGATGAATCACAAACTATTATTGTTGGTTTTTTAATTATTTGTCTCATACCATAGCTATGCAAAATCGCATTGAACGAGATGACGATATTATCATTCAAAAGTAAATTCAAATTGCAATCGCCCACCAACATTAATTCATCACCTAACAAAAACATGTCAGCTAGTGTCTCATTCAAAGTCGATAGAAACATTTGAGTAGTACCAAGAGGTCGATAACAAATCCCAATTATAAATGAACTGCGTTCAATTCGAACTTCAACCCATAATTGTTCTAAGAAGGCAAAACCTTGTGTAGGCAAAATTTTATACTTAATATTATCGCGAATGTAGAACGCCACACCTCCACCCCTCGCTCCGCGATCCCTTCGAACAAGCTTATAACCACTCATTTCAACAGATGAATCATCAATAGCAGGACTCAACCATGTTTCACTTAAACCAAAGATATCAAAATTATACATTTCCGTTAACAACAGCACGCCATTCACCTTATTCGCCAAAGAACGAATATTAAGATGCGATAACTTAAACATAACTCAAAAATTTTCCTATCGGCCTTCATCCGTCGACTGTTATGAGTATACATGAACAACTAAGACAAAGTGCTTAATTTAGTATAACTAGAAGAATCTTTATAATAAATTAAACAAAACAAAATCAATAATCAAAACAGTTAAGAAAACCAAAAATAAAAAAAAACAACAAAATAATGAGAAAAACGGCGAACCGCAAGAAAGAGAAAAAAAACAAACAAAATAATTAAATAAATAATAAATTAATAAATTACTCTCCTCTTTTCTCCGTTCGACTCCAAAACATAGATATTATTTTGACTCGATTAAAATTCTTTGATTTCAATTAAAAATCCTGAAACATTTGGAACATTTGTACTCTTAGACATTTTCTTTATTATTGTCGAAACGTACTTATACGTTTAGCAACGGCAAACCGGCAACTTATTTTTTTTTATGTAACCAAACAAAAATTAATTATAAAATGAAACTGAATAACTACTTATTGTATTAAAATTAATGATACCTATCATTAACTTCCTGTTATCCCTCGAGTATATCGACGCAGTGTCTCCACATGTAAAACTGGTTTCAAGTCATACTTCAATTTCTTCGACATCGCGCAATTATGTTATAACTTTAATGCGGCGTAAGTAGGAAAATAAGCATTTAAAACTGATGTTATCTTTTGATAGTCACAAAGAATTAATGTACCATATCATTCATTAACTATATGCGTCCGGGTATATGACAAGACCATATTTGTCTTTCCTTAAATGTTATTTTCTTAGGAATGTGTGATCATTAACCAAATGTTACTCAAGTTTCGCATGAAACTAGGACACTAACGTTATCTACATCCTCATCTGAGAGCTACTCAAAAACATTAAAATTAATATCTTTTTAAGTGTCACTTCGAGCAGTATATTCAATGTTATCTAAAGAGAAAACGAAAATGTATTCATACAGAAAACGGGGAAGGTATTTGTCTTAAGAAACCGATTGTTTACGCGAGATATACGTTCCGAAGAAGTAACGATCCGTGACCGTATGAACGAAGTAAAACGAAACGACAGATACAAAACCCGACGCTCGTATTCTATCTATAATTGTTTGTGTTTGAAAGCTGATGGGAATAAGATCTCCGCAACGGCGGTTTCGCTTTCAGTAATTATTTAAATTGTCGATTGCAAAACGTTTACTACTGCCAATAAGTTTGCCGGAAGCTGTTTAAATGGGGGCGCGTTACACAAGACGCTATTGATTCAATAAATCCGCGCGGCGATCCAATTAAGTTTGCCGGGCAAAAAAAGGCGAGCGGGTTCCTGCTGCGGTGGCGGCTGGCGGCGGAATCCATTAATTGGTAAAAAGAGGCCCCCCTTTCACCAGGTAGGACGCCATCAAGATTTTGCTTCCTGGCCGGAGGCCAGCGGCCTGTGCTCGATCGCATCTACCGATATGCGTCCGTTCTTTCCACTCGGATGGACCCGCCTCTGGTCAGTCGGCTCTTGTACCAGTGGCCGGAAGGGCTCTCCAACGTTTGCCATGCAATTGCTCATGAAATAACACACCAGAGCGGATAAATTACAATCAAGGGGATTATATGCTATCCTAGTAATTACCAGCTATGGTATACGCGGGTTAAAACAACCAAAAATAAACGCTCGAACGCTTAGGAAATAAACCGCAAAGTATAAAGGAAATAAATTTAAAATGCTTCTTGGATATAACGCAGCGTGCACATCCATTATCCTTAAAACTGATTAACTATGGATTGCAAGTAAAAGCCGATTAGCTATAGTAATGGCGATAATTTCCACAAAATGCGATTAAATAACGTTATTAGGCATTCATTTTCGACATTAAATCACCATTTTATCATCAGTATATTAAAACTTTAGCGACACTTAATCACCAATTAAATATTGTGATTGAAAATCGCAGTTTCTTGATTCACATTAAATACTAAATATGATTTTTAAAAAAATCTGATATTTTGAAAAAAAAATTCAAGAAATCGTGAATAGAAAATCGATTCAACTTAATTTTCATTACGCAATTCATTGATGCAGGATAATCTGATACAATCCTATTATAGTGGTGACTCAATTTCAATAAATATTGTTTGGCATTACATCACGGGTCGATATCGCTCCCTGATTTTCCTCAATGTATATCTCCGAGCCTCTCAGATTACAGGTAAAAGCTGATGAGGTATTAAATAACGTTATTAGGCATTCATTTTGATCATTAAATCATAATTTTGTCATCAATACATCAAAACTTTGATTAAATTTAACCACCAGTTAAATATTGTGATTAAAAATCACCCTTTTTGCTTTTCATCCAATATTACGAAATAAAAAGAAATGATTTAAAAAAATCTGATACATTTTGAAAAAAATTTTAAGAAAGCGTGAGTTAACGAATAAAAAGATTTTAAGTGCGATCTTGGCGAGCTGTTTAAGCAAAGTGGATGTGAAAAGGAGAGACTTATCTTTAATTCTTAAGAACTGTAACATAATCATACCACAATAATGTCTTCAGAGTTTAATGAATGCAGTCAACAAATAAAAGATAATTAAAAAAACTGAAAACACAGAGGAGATAGTACACTCAAGAGGATAGTAGTTGCAATAAAAGTATTGACTCCGCGACGTTTTAAACTGAATTGGCAGAATACAGCACGCTCAAATAATTTCAAAAAAATAAATAATAACAGTTTTGGTAAAATTGGAACGCCCTTGAAATAGAATGAGTAATTAATTGACGCTGCCAACTCACTTCAAAAGGAGACTAATTCACAAAGAAAACCAAAAAAAAACGATTATTATTTAGCGAAGGTTTTACAACGAATCAGAGCTTTAAAAAAGCACAAATACCCCCAAAAACGTTTAAACCCCCAAAAATGCCACCACAATCAATTTTCTGTATACAAAGCTTAACTTTGCATTAAAATTAATATTTAACGTGTTGACTGATAATCTGATTTAATTAAAATTATGAGTTGTTTTCATAGGTTTCTGACCGTATGGGTGCTGTGTGCTAAAAAAAAACTGAAATTGAAAAAGACTCAAATAAACAAATTCGGTCTAAAAAAATTTAAAATACGTGCTCTCGAAAAAAATGTTCGCAACTTCAATCTGGATAAAACCATTAACAATTATGTATGAGCACTCTTTTGGAATCAGATATAAGTATTGTCTTTTAGAGACGTATTAAGTCTTTTGGAGCATTTCAAGTCTTCTGGAAGCAATATCAATTCATTCAGAAGCAGTATTGAATCTTCTGAAAGCATTTCAAGTCTTATAGTGGCATTTCAAGTCTTCCGAAGGCAATATTAAATCTTCTGAAAGCATTCCAAGTCTTCTAGAAGGAATATCAAGTCTTCCAGAAGCAGAATTGAAGTTCTGGGAGCATTTAAAGTCTTCCGAAATCAATACCAAGTCTTCTGGAAGCTTCAAAATCTTCTAGATCAGTATCAAGTCATTATCTAGTATCAAGGATTTCAAGTCTTTCAAAGGCAATATTAAGTCTTCTGAAAGCATTTCAAGTCTTCTAGAAACAGTATAAGGCCTTCTAGAAGCAGTATCAAGTCTTTTGGAAGTAGTCTAAGTTTTCTGGAAGCAATATCAAATCTTGCGGAGGTATTCTAAGTCTTCTGGAAGCAATATCAAGTATTCCGAAATCAATATCAAGTCTTCTACATGCAGTATTAAATCTTGTGCAAGCATTTCAAGCCTTCTGGAAGCATTTCCAGTTTTCTAGAAGCAGTATCTAGTTTTCTGCATGCATTTGAAGATTTAGAAGCATTTCAAGTCTTTCAGGGGCAATATTAAGTCTTTAGAAAGCATGCCAAATCTTCAGGAAGGAATGTCAATCCTTCCAAAATTAATATGAAGTCTTCTGGCAGCGTTCCAAGTCTTCTAGAAGTAGCATCAAGTCTTCTGCAAGCATTTCTAGTCTTCCAGTGACAATATCAAATCTTCTGGAAGCATTTTAAGACTTTCAACGGCAATACCAAGTCTTTTAGAAGCATTTCAAGCTTTGTAGAAGCAGTATCTAGTTATCTGCACGCATTTGAAGACTTTTGGAAGTATTTCAAGTCTTTCAGGAGCAATATTAAGTCTTCAGAAAGCATGCCAAATCTTCAGGAAGCAATATCAATCCTTCCAAAATCAATATCAAGTCTTCTGGCAGCTTTCCAAGTCTTCTAGAAGTAGCATCAAATCTTCTGCAAGCATTTCAAGTCTTCCAGAGACAATATCAAATCTTCTGGAAGCATTTCAAGTCTTCTGGATGCATTTCAAGTCTTTCAACGGCAATACCAAGTCTTTTGGAAGCACTTCAAGTTTTGTAGAAGCAGTATCAACTCTTCTGTAAGTATCATCTTGAAGCATAGCATAGTATCATATGACGTTGTATACATGAAAATAGGAAATTTGTAGCAGATTATCGAAAATCCGCAATGTCAAATGAACCTTGTTTTATTGAGGACACAGGCGGAAGAAGAAATACTGGAAATTCAGGAAACTGCCTTACTCTAATCCAAGAAATGAAAAATTTTAAATTCATATGATGATGAAGCAAACAACACCTAAACAGTCGCTGAAGGAATGTATCATTAACGAAATCAAAATTGAAAAGGGCGAATTAGGTTTGAAAATGTTTGAAAAAATTCAAAATACGTGCTCTTCAAAAAAACGTTCGCAGCAGATGCTGGGCCTGAATTGGAAAGAAAAAGCTCAACAGTGCAAGTTTTCCAGAGGCTATATCATGTCTCCTGAGAGCATTTCAAGTCTTCTAAAAGCAGTATTATGTCTTTTGGAAGCATTTCAAGTCTGCTGGAAGCATTTCAAGTCTGTTGGAAGCATTTCAGGACTTCCGGAAACATTTCAGGTCTTCTGAAGATATTCCAAGTCTTCCAAAGGCAACATCAAATCTTCTTAAAGCATTCCAAATCTTCTGGAATCAATACCAAGTTTTCCAGAAACAGAATCGATCTTTTGGAAGCACTTATAGTTTTCCAAAATCAATATCAAGGCTTCTGGAAACTTCCAAAGTCTTCCAGAAGCAGTATCAAGTATTCCAACGGCAATACCAAGTCTTTTAGAACTACTTCAAGTTTTGTAGAAGCAGTATCAAGTCTTCTGTAAGCATCATTTTAAAAAGTAGTAAGATAATGCGCAGTAGTCGAAAATCCGCAATCTCCAACGAACTTGGTTTTATTTAGAACATAGGCAGAAGAAGAAATAATGGAAATTCAGAAACTGCCTGTTTACTAGTCAAATCCAAGAAATGAAAAACTTCAAAATTCACCTGATGAAACAGATTAAGAAAGTCAAAATTGAAAAGGAAGAATTGAGTCTGAAAAAATTTAAAAAAGTCTTCAAAATACAGTTAAAAAAAAAAAGATTCGCAGCAGATGCTGAGACCTACTTGGGAATAAAAAGTTCAATAGTTCAAAAAAATTTACTGAAAAAAGCTTTAATCCGGAAAAAGCCATTAATAATTTTGTATTAGTGTTCCTTTAGAAACATATCAAGTCTTCCAGAGGCAATATTAAGTTTTCTAGAAGCAGAGTCAGTGCTGCTGCAAGGATTTCAAGTTTTCCAGAGACAATATCAAATCTTCTGAGAGCATTTCAAGTCTTCTACAAGCAGTATCAACTCTTCTGGATGCATTTCAAGTCTTCTGGAAGCAGTATTAAGTCTTCCGAAAACACTTCAAGTCTTAAAGAAACAGTATTACGTCTTCTGAAAGCATGTCAAGTTTTCCAGAGACAATATCAAGTCTTCTGAGAGCAATTCAAGTCTTCTAGAAGCAGTTTCAAGTCTTCTAAAAGCAGTATCAAGTTTTCTAGAAGCAGCATCAAGTCTGCTAGTAGCAGTATCAAGGCTTCTGAAAGCATTTCCAGTTTTCCAGACGCAGTATCAAGTCTTATGGAAGCATTTCAAGTCTTCCAGAGGTTATATCAAATCTTCTAGAAGCATTTTAAGGCTTCAAGAGGCAATATCAGGTGTTCTAAAAGCATTTCAAGTCTTCCAAAGGCAATATCAGATCTTCTGAAAGCAATTCAAGTATTCTGGAACAATATCAAGTCTTCTGGCAGCAGTATAAAGTCTCAATTCAAAGTATGTGCTCTCTAAAAAAACGTTTGCAACCGATTCAGGCACTGAATTAGGAAGAAAAAGTTCACATATATATTAAAAGTAAAAAAATAGTTGAAATTTGACAACTTTAATCATTTATCTTCACAAATGCATGTCTTTAAGCCTCTCAGATTACAAGTAAACCCCATTTAATTATTAATACCGTTATTGGAAATTCATTTTTAACATTAAATCACAATTTTATTAAATACAGGTGTTCAAAAATTGGCGACATTTTTTGTTCGATTCTAAAGCAAAAATCTTGATGTTAAAATGTTGTATAATACTTCAGACGTCTTCAGAAGCTTCTCAAAGTACGGATAATTTGTCCATAAATAATCATTAGTATTCAAACGAGTTTGTAATGTTGGCATTTTGATGTCATTCAATCTTGGTTGTTAGATTTGTATCATTTTCATTCGAAATTATTTAAAACATTAATTTTTGATGATTTTATGATATTTGATGATGAGATGATTGCGTTATTGATGAAATGTTAAAAAAAAAATAATTGTGTTAAGTACATGATTTATGTGTTACTTTTAATATGTGATATTTTAACAATAACTAAGCATTTAATTTATGTTGCAATATAACGAAATGATGAATAAATGTTTCCATAGATTGATTAAAAAAATAATAAGGTACTTGATACACAGTGGTATACAAATTTGTATACAAATACAATGTTGCCACATTTTTTGTTTCTTTTAGGTACTTCTTGAAATCATACGAAGCATGATACAACATTTTGACATTAAGATTTCCATCTGCCAATATCTGGACACCCCGTATATATTAAAACTTTGGCAAGAATTAATCACCAATTAAACATTGTGATTAAAAAAACTTTTTCAAAAAAAAAAGATTAAATAAAATCTGACACATTCTCTTAAAGAACTGTTAAGCGATCCAAATTGGATGTGAAAAAGAGAGATTAATCTGTAATAATGTTTAATGTATTGGTTGATATTGAAAGCACACATCATCTATAAATTTTGACCACTAAGCTCTTATTTATTTTAGAGTTATGTGCGAACAATTTTAACTTAATTTTGAGTGTTTATGTAATAACTTCAAGAGAACGCAATTCCATTAATACCATTAGCTATTTTGATATCTTCTACTTCCTACAATACTGATGACTCAATTTCAATAAATATTGTTTTATGTTACATCACAGATCATTATCGCTGCTTAATTTACAAGCAAAACCCAATTAGCTTTTAAATATCGTTGGGCATTCACTTTCAACATTAAATTATTATTGATTGAAAATCACTCTTTTTCGTTTTACATCGAATACAACAAAAGAATAAGAAATGGATAAAAAAATCTGACACATTTCCAAAAAATTCCATGAACCCATAAATAAAAGAATACCGAGAGTCTTTATTACAGTGATTACACCGAACACATCACGTTTATCCCAAGGCGTCTTCAAGCCAAAGGCCGAAAATCAATGCGTATGTCAGGTCGAGTCTTCTCTACACCGATTAATGTACTATTTAACCGGGCGTTTATTCGGACAGCTCGCGGTGAGCACCTGTCGAGACTTGCCGCTTCTCAATAGCCTTTTTGCCCAATCTACTTATACTTACTCCGAAGCTCTGACAAGCGAAGAAGAAGAAGGCCAATCCTTTGTGTGTATATCGACGGGAAGAGTTAAATTAGGCGAATTAATGCTCCCGGTTTGGCCTGAAGGGAGATTTCACCTTAATTACGAACAGGTGCCTCCGTTCATTAGCCCGGGCAAGCAAGCTCAAGCAGAGAGATTAATATGTTTTTAAATTATAACGTCCGACGAACAGTTTCGTAATATGAAAGGATTTTTTAAAAACCCCAAAGGGTGCTCCTACTACTTTTAGGTTTAGTCAAAAAAAAGTTAAACATTAAAGTGGGGTTTAAATTGACATTGCGTGGTGATTTAAGTGGTCGATTACAAACGGAGAATTAAAAATCGTTTACGTGGGCGAGGCGGTTGGTCCTTCGTTTCGCATACTAAACGCCGCTAATTAGCCCGAAGAAAACGAACCGACATCAGCTAATTCAATTCCTATTCAGAAAATGCCGACCGGTTGGATTCGTGGGCGGCTAATTCTCAGCCCAGAAGATCGTTTAAATGAAGATTGATACGACCATTTACTGTGAAATACTAACCAATCTCCATAACAAATCGCTTTAAGTATTGTCTACTGTCTTGGAATATTTTAAAACGTTACTAACGTTGACTAACGATTATCCAATATGGAAATTCCCGACACCTGGAAATCGTTCCAAAGGAATTCATTTTATAACTTTAATCGATTTGTATTCGATTCAGGTATGATACGTGACATCTCCCTTTAAATAAAAATAAACGTAAAAAAACCAACAACAAAAGCTAGTTGATTTTCATTCCTTGAAAACACCAAAGATGTTATCTTGGCAAAGCAATGTGTAATTTCCAACACGATCCGAGATAGCATCTTGGTCATTTCGCGTGCACGCGGATTCTTGCAGCGAAATAATGGCGCGCAATCAATTCGAGAGCGTATCTCTGAATTTCACCAACGACCTTAATAAATTTATCTCTAATTGATCGCGGTGGCTTCGAATGCACAGAAACAGAAGGCGATCGGTGGCGTTGGTATTAATGGGCACTATAAATCCCTCTCATAACCAGAGAGAGGGTGGCCTTTAAGACCCTACTATAGCGAAAAGAAAAAAACGTCTACTCACCGAACCCTTGTCCTTGCTGTTGATCTCCAACGGAGCCTGAATACTCGGTTTGCCCAAGTACCAATCCTTTCGAGGATTGTAGTCACCCAAGAAACGCACCAACCTCGGCACATTCACGTAATTGTCGTCGTCGAAGTGACAGAACCACCTGAAACGAACAGAGAAACTGATAAATTCTAGAAGCCGTGCGAGTCGTAAACATCCCCGAAGGCGTCCAAAGTCTAGACCTAAACAAACGCCCAAGTTTGAATATTAAAACGGAGCCATTGTTGTTGTAACATTAATGAGACGTAGTTGAATAAATAATCAACAAGTAATCGTAAATAGCTCGAGAAGTAAGAAGTAAAAGAAAAGCTCGTGCTTTTCGATTCTTTAAAAAAAACAAACGAAATTATTATTCCGGCGTGACTGTTTTCAGAAATTAGTTCTTCATGAGTGCTTCCCCCTTCTGCATTCAGAATGATCGGTGTACCATGAACCGAGACCGCGACGAGATAGAAACACTTCGGTGGTTGATACATTTCCTCATTTATGGACACATCAAAAATGAATGAAAAGTTTGCTAGTATTCAGCAACACGAATATCTTATTAGCCGATATCGACGTGGAATATTTACGATCGGTTCGTTTGGAGTCAGTACGACGACGAGACCGTTTAAGCGAACATCTAAACTAATTTACCGAATACGGTCTCGATTGATAAAACCGGACCCACCCGGTCCAGAAACGAGCTCAGCTTCGCTGATGCAGTCGGGAGTCCTTCATTTGCATAGAACCGGGTTGAACCGGGCCGACGGACGAGGAACGTAGAGGCTCTCCTTCGCGGCGACGCGTGACAGCTTATCGTGCCGTTTGATGAATGGATTGTGTGTACGGGGCGACGGACGCATCAAGGAGGCCCGTGGGCCCCTAGGCCCGTCGGCCCGTCGGCCCGTGGGCCTGCCGGTCGCGTAATGAAGATCAACCGTGCGGCGTCACGCGGACGCGTCACTAACGAACGTGATTAATCGGTTTCCGGAGACGTAATACGAAAAGATTAGGATGGGAACGAACTGAAATATGTGTGGTTATAAAGTGTCTCTTTATCGAGTCATTACTAGATAATATGTTCTAAATAAAAACTGCAAATGTGATTAATTAAACTAAAGATAAGACTAACATAAGAACTATCACTAAAACTAATACTAGGTCTAAAACTAGAAGCTTTCGGATTTTGCGAAATCACTTCAACGTAGAGATGTGCACGTGAGTGACTCGATTTAGACCCACGCGGGTCACGTATGCCAGTCACATAATAATAATAATCTCTATTGATGTTATTACACAGAAAGTGTTTACATACGTCAGATATTTGTGTATATTTAGTACAAAGTATGATCTAAAATACAAAGAGCACAAAACAGAGAACAATGTTACAGTAGCAAAATCAAACAATTGTAACAAACCAAAACTGAAAAACGTTTACAATCTAATCGGGTGCTGTGCTAGTCATGTAAATTTATAATTATAATAGTCATCATATGAGTAAAATGCCTATTGCATCAGAAACATTTTGATTTGTTTTTTAAAGTTATCTAAATTGAGATCGCGTAAGTTTTCAGGCAATTTGTTGTAGAATTTAGGTGCTAAAAATGTAATATTTTTTTGCGATTTTGTCAATCGGTACAGAGGAGGTCTCATGGCACACCTATTTCTGGTTTCATAATGGTGATCTGAATTGTTTAGGAAAGTCATTTGATTTACTTTACAATACGGAAGTGCCTCATATATGTATATACACGGAAAAGTTAATATTTTCTGTTGAATGAAGATGTTCCTACAGTCATCTCTAAATTTTAAGCCACCAATTATTCTAACAACCCTTCGTTGATGGGCAAACAATCTTGTCCAGTCAGCTGCCTGACCCCATACTAAAATTGCATATGAAAATAGGGAGTGACATAATGTAAAATATGCACTTCTAAGTACAGCTACCGAAACGGAGTTGGATAGATTTCGCAAAATATAAATGTTTCGCGACAATTTAGAAACCAATACCTCGACATGACAATTCCATGTTAATTTTTTGTCAAAGTATACTCCGAGAAATTTAGTACTATCAGATAAAGTGAGTTGTTCAATTTCATCGCCATAGGGGCATAAGGAAAACATCATAATTATAGTCTTATCAGAATTTAGTGTAAGATTGTTCACACGAAACCATTCCAACACTCCCGACTGGGCCTTTCTGCAATAAGTTAACTAAAGTATTGTCACTCACTGATATGGTAGTATCGTCGGCATAGAGAATGTAATCAACAGTCTTACTTATAGCCAGTAGATCATTTATATATGTTACAGTTAAAGCATTCATTACGTGAATGTATACACTATCTAGACAATGCATACATTAACTAATTTACTTAGTTAATGTGTATATAAAATACGAAATGTAAATTTTTACTAGTTGATGTATACAATTACTAACGATATTCAGTTAAAGTTTAATATACGTTTAAAATGTATTATGTAACAAAAGTTGTAGAAGTTGTTTTAAATAAAAAACGAAGCGAAGACTCGACTATGACGTGACCGTATGAAGAAAGAAATTCAACAAAGGTATAAAAATATTACAACTCAAGAAATACAACTATTTTTAAATTTATGCAAATTATGTTTGAAAAGCGAAAAAACGAAAAGAAAGGGTTGGTGGTTAGGCTGATGATATTTTCACACTTTAACTCTAGATGCCAAGAAGACTTAATAGACTTTCAATCACAACCTGACGGAGAACTCAAATTTATATTGGTCTATCAAGATCATATGACGAAATTTGTGATACTTAGAGCACTTAAAAGTAAGCAGGCATTGGAAGTAGCAGATCAACTACTTAGTATATTCTTATTATTTGGTGCCCAATCCATACTGCAGTTTGATAATGGACGAGAATTTGTAAACAATATAATAAAAGATTTAAAACAACTATGGCCTGAATTAAAAATTGTTCATGGTAAACCGCGACATAGTCAATCGCAAGGCAGTGTAGAACGCGCCAACCGAGATGTAGAAAATATATTGAACGCTTGGATGCTACAAGAAAGATAAGTAAAGATAAAAACCTTTCAATCAAATCTTTCTTTTTTTCTACAATAAAAACCGCTATATAATAGGGCGTTTCATGCAGGAATCAAAAGAAATCCATATGAAACAATGTTTGGAGAGCCAGCGAAGGGTGGACTTACTTCTTCTTCACTACCAGGAGATGTTATTAAAGGAATTAATACTGAGGACGTCTTGGACATATTAATAAAGACTTCTAATGCATCTAATACAGAAGAACAAGGTGAAAATGAAATCACTTTTCATAGCAATGTTGCTATTTTGCAGGAATCTATCCCAGAAAGTTCTTTGGAAATCTTAGAAGAAGCTTTACAAGAAGAAATTTTGCTAGTAGAGGAAATAGCAACAACGTGTGTTGATAAAGAAGAAAATAACGATATATTGAAAGAGAAGAAGTGCAGAAAATGTGAGGTTTTGTTATTGTCGGAAGATAATTCAATTTGTAATATTTGCATGCGCCTACATGAAATTCATAATAACAGAAATGAGGCCAAAGAAAATTTAAAACTTTAAGTTACACGTATGAAAACAATATCTGATGCTTCTCATATGGCAGCAGAAAACGAAATGACTGTCCGGATTAAAGTACCAGATGTAGACAGGGGAAGAGGAAATTCTCGTTCAATCGTAGGATGTATAATGAAAAACACCGATGATGGTTATTTTCAAATAGGAACAAGGAATGCCATTTTGAAAGGTCTTTATACTAGATCCCAATTTAGTGTATACCCAGAGAAGGTACTAAACATCGATGATATTCCACCACAACAATTAAATCTTAAAACAGTGGTCACAGAGCAATCGGTAGGAAGTGGACAGGGATTTGTGAAATGCAATTGGAAAACAAAATGTAATGGTAATAGATGCACATGTGTAAAGAAAAAAATTTTGTGCAATTCGCAGTGCCACCAAATTTACCATGCTGTAATAAATAAAAGTTGTATTTGCATTAATAGATGAACGGATTTGTTCTTTATATTGTTTGTTTTTGTATTTTTATTTTAAGAAATAAATATTTGTATTAAAAAAATCCGTATTTAAATTTTTATTATATATCTTAGTACAGAGCTTCCAATTATTTTTCGGTTTTTTGATACTACGTCAAAAATGTATTTATTACTATACTTACTTACCACTTGCAATTCCGTCTATTAAAAAAATTATGCCGCCCTTTGGAACAACTTTTACAGATATTTGTTAGCAAATGTATACCTGGGGAACACCATGGTCTACCCTCAATCTATCCGATTCGATACCATCAATTATCACTCGTTGATATCTATCATTAAGATAACTGCCAATCAGACTTAAGGCATCATCACGGAACTTATATGCTTTTAATTTGGCTATGAACATCATGAGGCCCACAATCAAAGGCCTTCGACAAGTCGCAGAACATTGACACTCTGTGCTCCTTTTTCTCAAATGACTCAACAATCGAATCAACCAGATCCAGTATCGCAAGTGTCGTTGTTTTATTTTTACGAAACCCATATTGAGATTGGGACAGCAAGTTATTATCTTCAAAATATTTACTAATTTGGTTAGCTAAAATTTTTTCATAGATTTTAGATATAATCGGCAAAGTGATATAGGGCGATAGCTATTAAACTCATCAGGATCACCTTTTTTAAAAATAGGTACAACTACTTCTTTAAGCATATCCGGAAATACTGAGGAAGCAATGCACATGTTTAATAATTTGGTAATAGGGATTATAAGGATATCCCTGGTGCGTTTCACAATTTTTACTGTAAGACCATAGACATCACGAGCATTTGAATTTCTCAGTGAATTTATACAATCTCTCACTGTATTGTATGAAACTGGTTGAAAATTGAATCGAACATCCTTACTGATATGAAATCCAGATGGATTACATACATAACCATTCATATTACAATGTGACTTGTCATTGAGTGCGCTAGCAGTATTGATGAAAAATTCATTCATTTCATTTGGAGGTAATGTACAAGAGATCTTATTATATTTTGCTACTCTATTGGTGTTAATAAAGTCCCACATTATTTTTATTGGAGCATTTGACTTCTTGATTCGCAAGTCATTAAACAAAACTTTACTATCTTTATTAATTGCAGATTTATAAGTTTTTAATAGTCGAATTCTATGACTATTAATATGTTGACTATTAGGATGACTCTTACATAAGTCATTTAAAAGATGAAGTTGTTCTCTCATTGTTTTTAGTTCACTCGAAAACCAGTAATGGTTAAGTGAGTTATTGGCATTGGTGGAATATTTTTTAAATGGAAAAGAATCCTTGTATTTATCGCTCAGAATCCTCATAAAGCATTGAAACTTATCATTCACCTCTGTGTTATCTGAATTAATAAATCCCCATGAGCAACCATCAAGAAGATTATAAAAATTGAGCAGTCCCTGTTCAGTGATGGGTTTGTATTTGACTGTTTTAGCTCCAACGTTACTTTCATTACACGTCTCAACGTTTAACAATTGACCAAAATGATCAGATAAATTTGTATTCAATGTCTTTGCCGTGCACACAGCAGAAAAGTTTAGCAAAATGTTATCGATACAATTAGCTTGCCTACTAGGCTCAGAAAACATATATTCAAAGTTAAACGATTTCATCACGTCTAAGAAGCGAACACACTCACTGCTATTAGATCAAAAAACGACATTAAAATCTCCTGCAAGTACCACTTTTTTAGTAGAAGACATGAATATCATAGGTGAATTACTTATGAATTACCAATTATTCAGGTGATAACATGTATGAATCATGTTTGATTATCTCTTAATTTGATTATGAATTAATCGTGTTTGAGAGAATGGCAGAATTTACAGAGTGAATTAATGTTATCCATTATTTATCATTTAATATTTATTTATACAGAGTGTTTCAGAATTATACAATTATCCGTTTTAATGCAAACGATGAGAAGTACAATGCTAAAGAGGGAAAAACTAAAGATACACTAAATTTCCTTCATAAAGCCATCCACTTTGGCGTTACACCAAAAGCGTTTACAATCAAGATACCAAGAAACCTCAAAGAACAGAAATTAGACATCGAGAGAAAACTTATAAGAAAGAACATAAGAATTCAATACAAACGCCTCACTGTTCAAAGCTCAATTTTAAACTATATAGAACGTTACATCACCATCTTCACCAATTTGAATATGAAAATATCTATAATCAATTTAAAGAAGAAGTCCACTATAAGACATTACGTAGTAAAGAAACGAAGAGAAACAAACTCACTAGGTTAGCAAAAGATAAAAATAACTCGATAAATGTTCGCTCTGACAATAAAAGAGTTAATCGATCTCTTTATACATACAAGCATAATATGTTCACGATAATAATATTGATACACTTGTCAACTTTATCTGAATGCAACCCAACTCATTAATTTTAATCCAACCCAACCTAACTAGCTAGCTAGTATTAAATATTAGTTGGGTTGGGTTCATCAATCTCGTGAATGCAGTGTAAGTGGTTGACCAATGTTTTCTAAAAACATGAGAGACCGACAACGAAATTTAAGAGATTATTTTGCATCCTGAAGAGTATCAAAAAATATTTTTCATTATGCATTTTTCTTTACTAAAAAACGGGAAGAGTTCGTGTTTTTGCTAAAATAAAGCTTTTCTAAAACTGACATGGTATTAATAACATCATTTGGCCAAGATTATGGTAGGCGTGCAGAATGCTAATAATTCGCTGCTAAAATAACTATTTTACTGATAAAAAAATCAATAAAATTTTGCACTTAAATGGATATAATCTTTATTTTCGGTTTCGATCACTCATCTTCAGGAATCAATCTATTTATAAAAGTTTAAAATATAGACAAATGTTAAAAAAATCACAAAAGTCAGTTTTAATTTATAAAAAAATATGGGAATATTATGCTTAATTAAAAAAAAATTCTAAATCTTACGGCAAATTAAGATAATAAGAAATCTGTTGCGAATCGGATGATAAATCTTAAAATGGAGTAGAAATTAGACGAATCAACACAATCAAATAAGTCTCGGTCTTCTTAAAAAGTTTATACTATTGTAAGATATAGGCCCGTTACTACCACTCATAGTTAAAGTTGTAGTTAGCGCTATCTAAAAGATAACGTAAAAATCGGTTACTACCACTGCATTTATCTCACAGTTAACGTTACCTGAAAGATAACTTTTGTGTTAACCATAACCAGTGAATCCGGTTCGGGTTAAGTCGGTATCTCATAGATAAAAGAAGAAACCTAACCTCACAAACCGCCTGGTGGTGTCACGATACCCGTGGTTTTTCAGTGAAATATTACAAAATTACAAAAATGGATAATTTTATGGATGTTGACGATGAAGAAAATATTTTCGAGGACATAAATGAACTATTTCTAGGGCTGGGTTAATGTATCGATGTATCGATATGTATCAAGACATGTATATATTATTTAAAGATAAATATGAATTATCTTATGGTGCTCCACCAAAAATGATATTACAAGTCAAAAAATTAATACGATTAAATTAAATAATTAAATAATAAGTTTAATAAAATAAACTTTACCAACACCATTCCAATCTCCCCTAACCCTCCCATAAGCGTCATTTTGCATGCAAGCTGGCAAAAGCGTTTATAAAAGAATACAAATATCAAAAGAAAGCAAAGTCGTAACACAGTCCCGGAAATCAAACTTTATAATTGTTTTTTATCAATAAATTTCTTTGAGAAATCATTAAATATAGTCCACCACTCAATTGTTTTATTTATTTTATTTATTTCATCTGTATTTCTAGGCCAACATAGGCCTTTATTTAACAATTTAATCTCTAATCTACTTCTGTTTTAGAATTTATTCACACACTTGAACAACACATGAACAGAATTTCTATCTTCGTCACAACCGCGTTGTAAGGAGTCACGATTCTATTAAGATATTCTTCAAAGTTACCATGACCAGTAATCAATTTTACTGTTTCTGGATACAGAAAATTGTAAGCAATGCCAACTTTCGGCATAAACTGGTATGTCAATCTGCCATTCGTTGACTTATCCCATCTTTCCTGCCAAACTCCCATAAAATATTTTCTAATCTTATTCTTAATACTTCGTCTAGAAATAAAATTAAATCCAATATGGGAACTCTCCAGCAAAGATGCTTCCTTTGCCAATTGGTCCGGTCTTTCATTTCCTTTAATACCAGAGTGTTCTTTAATCCAATAGAAATTGATCCTGTTCTTTAGATCTCTGATCATATCCCATGTCTCCTTTTGCAAATGACTTGGTCTGTTCATATTTTTCAAGCCTTCTAAAACAGAAGCACTATCACTAAATATATCACACTTAACAATATCGTTTTTAATTACATATTTTAAAGCACTATTAACCGCAATTAATTCCGCATGAAAATTATTACACAAACTACCGAGTTTTATTTTTTCATTATATGTCTCAACACCTTCACTATAAACAACAAATGCAGCACTAACATCAACATCACTTTTTGCACCATCCGTATATATTTGAACACCACTAACTTTATTAACACTCCCGGAAACTTTAAGGTCCATAACAGCTCGTTTAGCTGGATGAACAACTGACAAAAACTCACTTTCTTTTTCAATAAGGTTTTTATTTAAATCTAAACCAGTAATTAATTTTAAGTCATTATTATCTAAACTATTTAAATTTTGTAGCATTGCTAATTCTCTAAATCTTGAATCAGCTGGTAATATACCTGCTATAACACTAAGTGTATCACTCGAAACTGTACTATAGGCTTTAGCAACCTTCAATCCTAAAACCCTCTGCACACTAATAAATTTGCTCCTAGCTTGTATACTTTTAATTTTTCTTTCCCACACTGAAACTGCATAAAACATACAAGGTTCGATGACATCCTTGTATATGGTGCTTGATGCATTACCATTCAAGCCCCAGCTAACCTTGGCAGCAGCTCCTATTTTGTTAGATATTTCCCTAGCTTTTCTAGTGACATAATCTAAATGAAAATTAAAATTAAGTTTATCATCTAAATAGACGCCTAAATATCTAACAACATTTTTACAAATAATCCTATTACCATCTAAAGACAAAATTGGTAACCTTTGATTTAATTTTCCAAAGAAAATTGCTTCTGATTTTGAAGCATTGAATTTTAATTTACAATTCTTACTCCAAAGATTAATTTTTTCTAAAGCCTCAGCTAAAATAGAAATGTTTTTATAAAGGTTACTCCTAACTAAAAGAGTTGTGTCGTCCGCGAAAGCTACAATTTCACAACCTATAGGTAAATTAATATCAAAAATTGTGTCAAACATAATATTCCAATAACCAGGACCTGACCTAGAACATTGCGGACAACCTCTCTCAATATTATAGTTTATATTGATGCCTGGTTCATCAATGATAGCAACTCTATCTGAAAAGTAGGATTTAGCTAGATTAAAAAAATTTTTCGGACAACGTTTTCTAATTAACTGGCTCAAAATGAAATGCCACCATGCATGGTCAAAGGCGCCTGAAATATCCAAATAATATGTATCGAGACAGCAGTGCATGTCGAATGGCCGATACACACATCACTGTAATATCGATATATCATCACATTAGTACATTGACACAAAGTATATCGATACAAAAACAATTATACAATTTAGACTTAAATTCAACTAAAGTATAAATAATTTTTTTAACTTTTATGTTCTTCATAGTTTCTTTTTATTAACTGTCGATCTAAATATCGATACGATATCGATATGAGTATCGATACAATGTATGTATAGAATATCGATACGCTTACGAAGCTATACGAAGTGAAACAATAATACGAAGACGATTAAATCATCTAAATAAACATTCAGATGGGGAATTCATGAAAATATTTCGTATTTCCAATGTGACTTTTCATTTTCTTCTCCATGAAATAGAGGAAGCTATTAAACCGCCATCCATGACGCGTTACTTCTTTTATTTTCTATAACATATTTATTATATATACTATTTATTTTTTTTTATTTTTATTATTAAATCGATCAATATTTCCATTTCCTGTTTGGAATAATTCGCAGTTCTTTTTACTTATCGTTTTCCGTTTTCTATAGTCGAACAGTACCCAAAATAAGAGGAATGACAAAGATAATAAACGCTCGATTTACGATGATGTTCGAGGTTAGAATGTTAGGCCTTTTGACCGTATGGTCACCAACTTAAATAATCACCCCAAATAAAATCACTAGATTCTTTAGATATCTTAAGGATATCCTATCTATGAGATAACTATTAGTTTAGCGATATCTTATAGTCAGCTTATCTAATAGATATCAACGATTTGGTAGGAACGGGCCATAGTGTCCGTAAAGTTATAGTGCCTAACCAAACCCAATCCAACCCATAACATATGTAGAATGTTTTTATTGAATGGTATGAACCTGAAGCTTAACTCAACTAACTCTAATCCAACCAAAATTAATGAATCTTCTGATTTTTTTGGAAATATTCCGATATTTTTCTTTATAAGGTTAGATTGGGTTGAACTCCAACTTCATATTATTCCTTATATTCAATGGTATGAAATTGGATTTCAACGTTACCTAATCAAACCCAACCTAACCGATAACATGTCTCATATCGAATATGAACTTGGAGCTCAATCAAACCAAACCAAACCCTACCTATCCAAACCCAACCCAACCTTACCTAAGGAATCTTCTAAGTTTTTTGTAAATATTTCGTGATTTTTTCTTCTATGATTGCGTTATGTTAAGCTTCCACTTCATACCATTTCTCATATAAAAAGTCATTAAAATACATTAAAAACATCAACAAATTCTTTGAAATACTAGAAATGTCGTAATGTATACAAACATATTCAATAATGTATAATAACCGTGATCTTCTTTAAAATTTTACAGAATAAAAAAAATTGAGTATTTACAAACGACAACATAAATGCTTCGTTAGATTGGCTTGGGTTAGGGTTGGTTGAGTTGAGCTTCAGCTTTAATATTGGTTTCTTAGCAATATTTAGTCTTTCTATAGCAGTTACTCTGTAAACAGAGTAACATCTCTAGACTTCCACCGGCGGTTATAATCTTCTATAAGCAGTATCCACTGTAATGACAATATGGTCTTCAATTACTAGGATCTAGCTTTCTGCCAACAATATCTAGACTTGTGCTAGCAGTTTATAGACTTTTCTGCCCTGACTGTAGTTATAATAATAATAAGTCTACAAGTAATATTCATAGTTCTTTCAGAAACATTTATCGTTTAAGTAGCAATATTCAAACTTTTAATAGCAGCATCATTTGTCTTCAATTATCATTATATAGTTTCCTGCTAACAATGGCTCGACTTTTGTCAGCGCTTTGTAACTAAAAAGATAGATACAATACCAATGTGAGTATCGATACAATATCAATATATGCATATCTTCGATATATCGATACAATGTGTGTTTTAAATGTCCATACTCTTCATGCTGTATCGCACAACCTTATTAATATCATTCAATATGAAGAATATTATGGGTTGATTTGCTTAAATTGGGTTGAGCCTTAATTTCATATCCATTCGTCATATTGAATGATATGAAGGAAACTGAATATCAACTCAACCAACACCAACCCAACCCAATCTAAAGAATCTTCCAAATTGTTCTATGTAAATCCTCAATAATCCAAAAAATTCGAACTGCCATCGGCGATATTAAAACATGAAAGTATTTTTTAGAATTCTGTATAATTTTCAAGATCATATAATATTCCTCATATTGAATGATGCTGACCTTTACTCAACCAACTCAACCATGGAAGCAAAAAAAATCACGGAATATTTCCAAAAAACTCACAAGAACTGTTGTTAAGGGTAGGGTTGAGTTCCATCTTCGTACCATTCAATGACATTCTCATAACCCAATCTAGCATAAACAGCGATAATTAAACAACACAGAAAAAATCGCAATAAAGGTTTAATCAGAAGTATTAAGACACAATTTTAAGATCCACATAGAATTGTAGAAAGTGCAACAACACCACAAATTAAAAATGTACAACAATGAACGGAAAAATAATTAATAGCCTTAATTAAATAGCTTTAAAATTTAAAAAACGCTATCTACATTCAAAATCACGTAAAAAGGAATTTTGTATCTGAAAATTTTATAGTTATTACCTTGATCTACATCACTTATCTATAATATTTTTAATTTACACAACTTTCGCAAAATAGGATATGAGAAATGAGTTGGAAATGAGATTTTATCGTATTACACAGGAAAACGTCCCACATTTTCAATCTAAGTTTCCCTGATTCGAACCTTCTCCAAATTTCCAATACGGACTGCAAAATTGTGTAGATGTAGTTGCCGAGTGTCGTAAACTATTAAGATCTTTTGCTGTTAACAGTCAGTTTACTTTTAAAGTTGCCTTCTTCGTAAAATATACATCTAAATGACACACCCTCTATTAAAAATATTACTATACGTTGCCATCATGTTGCGATGGATGGTGTAATTTAAAACGAAAAATACCCTAATTTTGAGATGAATTGTGGATCATCGAGTTGATGTGAATGATTCCTAAACAAAAGCACATTTTTAAAATGTACATATTATGAAACGTTCTCGAAAAAGTAAATATTTATTTTCGACGTTAAAATAGCCGAACGTTCCCGCAATGTTTTCAGTGTTTGTTCGTCAAATTGCGTTTTCGCCCCGATACGTATTCCATTATTTAAATAGCATAAATCGCGTTTTTCTCCGGATTTGCATCGGGGTCGAAATATTGCGCCCCGCACGTCCGCAGACGGTTTTGTTAAAACCCCCGTACGAGGATATCATTTATTTTACATTTTGTTTCCCATTTGGCGTTGTACCGGTTTCACAATTATTTGCATTAGGACCAAACCCGGACTGGATGATGTCGCAAAAAAAAGCACAGTTAAATTGGGGCGCCCTCATGCATTAATAGAAACGGGCCCTTTGATTTCCCCGGACATTACCGGACGTCACGGGAAATTGTACCGCGCATATCAGATGGTTAATCTCTTTTGTTGGATTTTCCATGCAAGATGGGAAAAAGAGGCAACACTTTAATTTCTCCACTCGTAAATTTAGCAATTAGCGCGGACCTTGTATCCGGCGACTTACACGCCAACTTCCGTCGTGAACAATGGAGTGAAACACCAACAGGTGGCCGATTGCATTGTCCCTAAATGACTTTGCCCGTTTCTTTTGCGCACCATAAATTTCTTCATTTTGTTTAAACGACATTTGATTTTTTTCCGGTTCTCTTTGCTTTATATTTATTTTTTTTTGTTTTTAAACGTGCTTTTTAGAGGTAAGTAAATTTAAAAGTGAATGGCCACCGGAGACGGAACCCGATCGGCGTAAAAGAGTAGAGTGGTGCCGGGCAAAAGTATCGCATGTGCTCTTCACGCCAGATGGCCATCGGGTGCCGAACGAACGCTTCTTCTGTTCCTTTTGCATAAAGAAGGAACGGCGGCAGCCCGAGGCCCACGTGTAAAGCGAAGCGCGCTAAACCAAGATAAATTGTGCGAGACGACCTGCGACTAGATGGTAATTAGATATTACGGTCGCGACCGCACGCTATCATCCCAACGGCTCTTTCGCTCAAGAACTCCAACAACCAGCATCACCACAAAAAATAACACGTTAGATCATTCAAACGAACCATCAAGGAATCTCGCGAATGGAGTTGGATTTCATTTTTTTAACAAGATTCAAATTAAACCAAATAAAGATAAGTTTAATTGGAAGTAATAACTCTATTAGAACTAAGCTTGAAGCAAGAAGATTTTATCTCACTTAAAGGATTATCATTAATTTTTTTTGTTTTTAGTACAAGTAGATTTAACGATACTTAAAAGATATGATAACTCTGAATAGACAGGAATACATGAATTCCCCGCCGAGTTTTGATCCTTTAAAAAAAGAAACCTCGTATAAAAAACTTCTGTCAGAGGGATAATACCTCAAAAAATACTGTCCCGTCTTACGACCCGTAAAATATGTCAAACGTCTGAAGTTGAAGCATGGTTATAGATTATTGTTCCACACGTCAAGGCGAATAAACGGCCCGTAAATGATCCGTGTCATTTTTTTACAAGCTTAAATTGCCCCAATCTTCCCCTAATTAAGTCGCCGAGTTTTACTCCCGCACGTCGTCGGTATTAGGGACGAGACCGGGCTGGAATTCCAATTGTGATGCAAATGATGCTTTGTCACGGTCGGCAACGTCCTCGTCGTATCTGGTCCGCAGAATTTCGTCCTCTTTATGCACAGAAAACAAAAGGAATCGGGCTTCTATTTATACATCGCGTCATGGTTGTCGTCCTACGTCGTTGAAAAAAGAGCTTTGACATTCAACACAGAAAACAACGCGCTTATAACTTATTAAAGCAATATTAATACATTCGCCCCTAACTTAACTTAGGCCATAACTTAAATGTTAACATAATGTAACAAACAACATAAAATTAATTGGATTTGTGTAATCGTATTTTTATTACCGCATAGTTTTCAAATTTGTAACAAAATCATTGTGAGGTGTAAATTTATTCGCGTTTCGTGTAATTCAAAATACGATACCGTAATGCGCTGCGCTGTTTGACGATGAAAACTCTCCATCGCGTTATCGAGTTTTCAGTACTTGTCAAATTTGCACACTCCCCTGTTCGTTGTTGCGCAACAAGTATCAGCAAATTAACCGGTAAATTTAGTACACTTGTGCTTTTATTATACTGAAAATGAGTCTGTTACAAGTCCGATTAAAGCCGTATTGATCAATTCCAAAAAGCGCGATTTAATGCTTTACATTGGTAAGCATTTTATTCGTTTTGGAAAAATAATCGTCACCATTTTTTTAATTGCGAATTAATTGTAAAATGATGCAATAAAATGATTTTGTTTGGGTAAGTAATCATTAAAAATGTGAGTTGAAGCTTAATTTCAAATAAAAATTAAATTAAAAATACTGTTATTAGATATTGTTTCTACTAATCACCTGCTATTCTGTTAGATATTGATTGAGAAAACTAAAGATGTTGCTGGATGTTAAATACGACTTGCAAAAAACTAAATACAGTTAACCCAAACCCAACCCAACCCAATCCATATGGACAGACTCAAAACATGTGGATTCTCTAAGTGTATAAACACTCATCAAATTTTTAATGAATCTCAATTTTTTAAATTTCAATGTATTATTGAGCCTTTTCTTCCCAATTCAGTCCCAGTATCTACTACAAACGTTTTTCTGCAGAGGACGTGTCTTGGATTACGTCTTGATACTGTTTCCAGAAAACTTGAAGTGTTTCCAGAAGACTTAAAATGCTTCCAGAAAACTCGATATTGTTTCCAAAAGGCTTCAAATGCTTCTAGAAATATTAAAATACATCCAGAAGATTTAAAATGCTTCCAGAAGACTTAAAATGCTTCCAGACGACCTGATACTGTTTCCAGAAGACCTAATACTGCTTCCAAAAAGCTTGAAATTCTTCCACTAGACTTGAAATACTACCAAAACACTTGAACTAATCAAATAAAATCCCCATGTATATTATCTTTTGTGGTTTCAAACAGCTCTCATGAAATTTGCACCATAATTTTCAGGATTTTTTGGAATAATATTAAAGGATTTACAAAGGATTTTCATACCAGTAAATATAAGGAATGGTATGAAGTTAGGTACCCAACCCAACCAAACCCAATCCATAACATTTCTCATATTGAATGATGATTCTCTGGTGTCACGTCCGACATCAGTGGTACAGTTGCAACTTGCTTCGATCAGGTTGAGGTTGAGGAGATACTGGCAGGAATCGATGCTTCAAAGGGTCCGGGTCCGGATGATATACCAGCAATTTTTATTAAAGAATGTTACGCGTCTTTGTCACTACCTGTAATTATTATACTGAACAAATCCATTGAATCTGGAGTTTTTCCACGTTTTTGGAAGCGGGCACATATAGTTCCTATCTTTAAATCTGGTAATAGATGTATCCAATTATAGACCAATATCTTTATTATCTGTGTTAAGCAAAATCTTTGAAAAGCTAATTTATAAACGGCTATTTTTTTCACTAAAAATAAAATTGATACTAGACAGCACGGCTTTTTTGCGGGTCGCTCGGTCGAGAGTAACTTGCTTGAGTACAGTAATTATATTTTTACTTCTCTTGATCAAGTAACTCAAGTGGATGCCGTTTATACTGACTTCAGTAAGGCTTTCGATCGCGTTGATCACAATCTTCTGTTGTCAAAGCTTCGGATTATGGGAATTGATAACTATTTGTTGCGATTGATTGCTTCTTATATACGTGGAAGAACTCAGGTAGTATCTATTAATGGATACTATTCTGATGTAATGTCCGTCCCGTCAGGTGTACCTCAAGGTAGCCATCTTGGCCCTCTCCTTTTCAATATTTACATCAATGACATTTTCACAGTCATAAAACACTCTCAGTGCTTAATGTATGCTGATGATTTGAAATTGTTTGCACGTATTTCCTCTCCACTCGACTGCTCGAGGATGCAGCGTGACATTGACGCACTGTAAGTCTATTGCAATAATAATTTTATGACACTCAATCTTATTAAATGTAATGTTATATCTTTTTCAAGAAGTTCGAATGCCATCAGATATGAGTACAAATTGGAAAACTATGTCTTACCTAGAGCATCTCAAATTAAAGATCTTGGTGTTACGTTTGACAACAAGCTTACATTTTCTGGTCACGTTGATGGTGTGTTTGGAAAGGCGCTGCGAATGTTGGGCTTTGTCATAAGATCCACAGAATGTTTCAAAAGCGTAAAAGCAGTAAAAGTTTTATATTTTGCTTACGTATTCAGTGTACTAAATTTTTGCACTACCATTTGGAACCCGCAGTATCACACTTATATAAATAGAATTGAAAGAATTCAAAAGAAGTTTCTAAAGCACTTAACCTATAAATTTAATTTAAGCTATAAAGATTATAATTCTGCGTGCAGCTCTTTCCAACTTCTTTCACTTCACCAGCGCCGCTTTTGTAACGATGCTCTTACATTTCATAAGATTGTCAACAATAGATGTGCCTCCTCGGTATCATTGGGATGTGTGAATATACGTATACCTTCCCGATCTTTAAGGCATGAGTCAATTTTTTATACTCCCATTCCGAGAACAAATTTATCTCAAAATTCTCCTATGATTCGGATGGCGATTGCTTGTGATCGGTTCCATACTACTGGCAACGGTATAGATGTGTTTAGTAATACATATAGGAGATTTAAGAGCTTGATAACTGCCGTTGAGTTACAGAAAGCACTGATCAACATTACTGTAGCGTAAACAAATGTATGCTTTATTTTTCTTAATTTTATTTTCTGCTTTATAGAATAATTATTGTTTTTAGTTAATTTATTTGTAATTAACCGCACAATGTATTTGTAATATAGTAGTTTTTGTCAATGTAGTGACACAATCTTTTGGGTTTGTCCCGTTTTGTGTCCACTGGCAGCAATAAATAAATAAATAAATAAATAAATAAATATTGAATGAAATGAAGCTTTGAACCTCAACTCAATCAACTCTAATCTAACCCAATCTAACGAATCTTATAAGTTTTTTTGGAAATATTCCGTTATATTTCTTCTTTGGTTGAGTTGTATTCAGTTGCAACTTCATACCATCCCTCTTCTCGTTGTGTTATTCTTTCGGGATCTCATAGCTTTATTTACATTCGCTTTAGTCACTTTCTTCTGAAATCTTGCCGTCAAATTTATTTTATAACCATTTACATAATACTATCGGCAATCATGTTCCTATTAAACGAAAATCTCCCAAGGGTTATCTTCGATTGTATTCTTGTGGTACTATCAGATTTCTTCGGGAGAAGATGAGAGCGCACAGTCGCGGGAAGAGATATGGTAATCAAATTGATTACCTTACTTTTTCAGTTTTGAGAGGTAGGGCCAAATTTATGATTGATTTGGATCATGCCCACTATATCAGAAGTGTTGAGTGCGGTATTGCTTTAAACCCTAAACATTTTTGGTCTTGTGTACGTAATAAGAAGGCCTTGTCCCTTGAGTTCTTTGGAGTTTGGAGTGATCGAGGTGGAGGACACGCTTAAGTCTATTAAAATTAGCAATATTTTATGTACTGATGGTATACCTTCCATTTTCTCAAAGCAATGCTCACAATCACTTTTATTGCCTCTCATAATTTTATTTAATAATTCTTTACTGCATGGTATATTTCGTGATGTATGGAAGAGTGCCTATGTTCTCTTTATTTACAAGTCAGGGAGTCGTGATGATGCCTGCAATTATCGCCCTAGATCTTGACGATTTTTAGAAAAGTATTTGAAAAACTTTTATATGCCCGCCTTTCCTTTGCTGTAAAGTCTAAAATTGACCCGAGACAGCATGGTCTTTGCTGGTCGATCGGTGGAAAGCTATCTGCTGGAGTACACACATTATATTCTCTCCTCCTTTGATCAACATTGTCAAGTTGATTCAATTTATACAGACTTTAGTAAGCCCTTTGATCGTATTGATCATAGCATATTGTTATCCAAACTTCATATCTTTGGTATTCATGAGAGGTTGCTTCAGTGGTTCTCCCCTTATTTAAAAGATAGAAGTCAAATAGTTTCGGTCAATGGCTTCCATTCTGTTGCTACGTATGTACTCTTTGGGGTACCTCAGGGCCATTACCATTTAATATTTACATAAATGATTTATTTGAGGTCATCCAACATTCGTGTTGTTTAATGTATGCGGATGATCTTCAACTCTTTTTCCGTGTCTTTTCACTTATCGACTGTTCTAAGATTCAAAGTGATCTCTCTAGCCTTTACGAGTACTGTCTTAAAAATCGTCTTACTCTAAAAATAACGTCATATCTCTCTAAGAAACTGAGAACCTTACACTACAACTATTTGCTTGCAGACCAGGCTGCAAGTCACTCGTGTTCCGTCTGTAAGACATTTGGGTGTCATTCTTGGCAGTAAGGTGCTATTTAGCAGACGCTTAAGTTAACCAACCCTAATCCAACCCAATCTAACGAATCTTCCAATTTTTTTTGGAAATATTCCGTTATTCTTTCTTCTATAGTTGGGTTGGGTTTAGCTTCAACTTTATACAAACCCTCATAAAATATGGTATGAAATTGGAATGAGTTAAGGTCCAACTTCATAGCATTCAATATGAGGGATGGTATGAAGTTGAAGTTCAATCCAACCCAACCCATAACATTTCTCATATTGAATGATATGAACCTGAAGCTTTCGTCAACCAACTCTAATCCAACCCAATCTAACAAATCTTCCAATTTTTTTTGGAAATATTCGGTTATTTTTTGTTCTATGGTTGGGTTGGGTTCAGCTTCAACTTTATACCAACCCTCATAAAATATAGCATGAAGTTGGGTTGGGTTAAGATTTAACTTCATAACATTCAATATGATATTCCTAGATAAAGATCTTAGAATGACACAACACATTAAAAAAATAAAAGAGAAAGCAGGTATAGTACACAAAAACCTCACAAGAATAATGCCTAAGAAAGGAGGCCTGAGCCAAGTGGGACGTACTCTATTAGCAACGGTAATAAGGTCGATAACGCTGTATGCGGCACCAGTGTGAGAGCCAGCTTTGAAAATACGAGAATATGCTACGATCAATCGGTAGAACAGCAGCCATAAACGTAACATGTGCATATAGGACCGTTTCCACAGAAGCAGTGGAAGTACTAGCCAGATGCCCACCGATGGACCTCCTGGCGTGGGAGAGGGGTGAGAACTGGAGAGAAAGAGGCCAGGAAAAAAGAAAGATCCGAAACAGTATGTTCGAAAATTGGCAGGAGAGATGGAATAAGTACAACGGTTGGGCAAAGATGTTCGTTAGGAATGTAAAGGAATGATGTGAAAAAGGCCCACAAGTGGAGTATTATACTACTCAGGCATTGACCGGACACGGCATCTTCGCCTCGTATTTGAAAAAAATTAAGAAACCAGAATCCGATCAATGTTGGTTCCAGTGCGGAGAGACGCACTCCCCTTGTCACACTGTATTTAAGTGTGCTAGATTTGAGAGAGGGCGAATGGAATTGAAAAGGAAGATTGGAGTCGAATTCGATGAAAGGAACGCCGCAGACCTGTTGATGAGTGATGAGAAGACTACAGGTGAAGTTATGAAGTACCTGAGAGAGGTTATGACAGCGAAGGAAACAGAAGAAGCGAGGGAGAATCCATGAAGGAACAGGATTAGTTGAGGAGGATAGATTTATCCCCCTCAGCTGGGTACGTAGGGTGCACATAAGATTTCAAAAATTAATGGATTTCCTTTTTACCAATAATGAGGGAGAAGGTCCGTAAGAACAAGGAAAGAATCGAAAGGGCAAGCGGAGCGAAAGGAGAGAAGTGGAATGGAGGGATTATAATTTTAAAAAGTAAGTCAATATCTTTTACACCACGATCGAGGAGACTATTAGAAAAAAGAGGAGAGAGGGGAATCCTCCCCTCTCAAGTCGGTATGTATGAGATATTAGATATTTCAAAAAGTTAGCAAGCTTCTTTTTTCCCCATAATGGATGCGGAGGACTCGACTGCAGTGGATAGAAAGGATCGACAGCAATCAAAGTAAGAGGAAGGAAGGATGATCAAAGTGAGAAGAGCTGTTATAGTAAAGATTAGTTAACGGTAATGTTACACTCCGATGTTATGCCTTGATGGCGGTTCCGGAGTAGGAAGAGAGGGGGGTTTTTAGTGGGTAGTCTAGGGACTAAAGATAGTCCCACACTCCCGGCTGAAGTACTGAAGATTTCCAAGCAACCTAACATTCAATATGAGGGATGGTATGAAGTTGAAGCTCAACCCAACCAAATCCAACCCATACTATTCCTCATCTTGACTGATATGAACCTGAAGCTCAAGTTAACCACCCCTAATCCAACCTTATCTAATCAATCTTCTACATTTTTTGGAAATATTCCGTTATTTTTCTTCTATACTTGGGTTGGGTTCAGCTTTAACTTTATACCAACCCTCATAAAATATGGTATGAAGTTGGGTTGGGTTAAGATTTAACTTCATAACATTCAATATGAGCGATGGTATGAAGTTGAAGCTCAACCCAACCAAATCCAACCCATACTATTCCTCATGTTGACTGATATGAACCTGAAGCTCAAGTCAACCACCCCTAATCCAAGCTAATCTAATGAATCTTCTACATTTTTTGGAAATATTCCGTTACTTTTTCTTCTATAGTTGGGTTGGGTTTAACTTCAACTTTATACCAACCCTCATAAAATATGGTATGAAGTTAAGATTAAGATTTAACTTCATAACATTCAATATGAGGGATGGTATGAAGTTGAAGCTCAACCCAATCAAACCCAACCCATACTATTCCTCATGTTGACTGATATGAACCTGAAGCTCAAGTCAACCACCTCTAATCCAACCTAATCTAACGAATATCACAAGTTTTTGGAAATATTACTTTATTTTTTCTTTTTTCGTTCTTGAGATACAACCCTTCAAATTACATTCTTAAATTCAATAATCAAACATGTTAGATTTAAAAAATATATAACACCTTGTGGTATAATGAATGTTATACCCATGTTGTTAGGAAGTAAGAAATGAATTATGACGTATTAATTAACCATAAAATTAGCTTTAAAGTATTTGTTTCATCTCAATGTCTCAATCTGTTCTTGAGATATAACCGTATAAATTTTATTCTTCAAATCTACAATAATCAAACATGTTGGATTGGATTTAAAAAATCATAATAACCATTTTTGTGGGAAATAAGAAATTATTTATGGCACATTAATTAATCATAAAATAAACTTTACAATGACCTTTTTTTTATCTTAATATCTCAATTCATTCCTGAGATACAACTTTTTAGATTCTGTTCTTCAAATTTTCAACAATCAAACATGTTGGGTTGGATTTAAAAAACCATAACATCCATGTTTATGGGAAATAAGACTTTAATTATGGCACATCAATTAACCATAAAGTAAGGGTCAAAAAAATAATGTTTATTTCATGTTAAAATCTCACTTCGCCCATGAGGGGTTGGGATTAAAAAGTCATAACATCCATGTTTGTCAGAAGTAAGAAATGACCTATGGCACATTAATTAATCATAGAATAAGCTTTAAAACAATTTCTCTTTCATCTCAATATCTCAATTCGTTCTTGAGATGCAACCTTTCAAATTTCATTCTTAAATTCACAATAATTAAACATATTTAGTGTTGTTATTATTTATGGTATAATAATTCTAAATTCAGTCCCAGTAGCTGCTGTAAACATTTTTACACTTCTAGAAGACTTGGTACTGTTTTTGAAAACTGTCTAGAGTATGTCTATAATAGCCTAACATTGTCTAAAACCATCAACAAGTTGTTTCAAATCATCTAAAATGATATAAACTATATCTCAAATAGCTAGTAATTATATAAAAATGTTTAAAATCATTAAATCCTGTATAAAGTATGTCTCTAATAGCCTAAAGTTGTCTAAAATCATCCACAAGTTGTTTAAAACCACCCAAAATGGTCTAAAATAAATCACTAATAGTTGATACTGTACTGATACTGAAAGTTGATACTGCTTTTAGAAGATTGGAAATACAGTAATCCCCCGAACCGTGCTGTAGTTCGGTTCCGAAAAAAAGCGCGTAACTTGAAATAGCGCAATACGAACCTGACTGACTGATTCTCAAATCGATTAATATTTGGAAATCCTTTTCTACTAATTCTTCTAAATATTGTTAATATTTCTTCAACATCTGGAATGTTTATTTCTGCATTCATGGTCAAATGCTTAACTACATCCCATGTGGACCTATTTGTTGAATTGTGTTAAGAATGTTCCCATATTCGCGAACTGTTTGTTTTGTTTAACATTTAAGGTAATAACTATTAAAAGCGGCTATAACGCCTTGTTGTATAGACTGGGTGTTTTGAAGTCGTGCTAGGTGGGATAAAAACAACTTTAACATCTTCATTCGACAAATGAGCAAGGTGACTTTCTGTGGCAAAATTGCACTTGCTATTGTTTCCAGAAAATTTGAAGCTTTCAAAAGACTTGATACTGCTTCTAGAACATTTGAAATATTCTCAAAAGACTTGATATTGCCTTTGGAAAACTTGAAATGCTGCAGATTCGAGCGTTTTTTTGGATAGCATGTATGATACTTAGCATTTTTTTAGACCTTTTCAGGCCCAATTCAAGTTCTTTTTTCGAGAACCGTCATTCATCGTTTCAGTCTATTCCCAATTCAGTTTTTTTTCAGCACCCATAGGTGTTTTCAAAAACCTGCATTTTGCTTGCAAAACACTGCTTGCAAAAAACAAAATACTGTTAGCAAAAATTTAGATATTGCTTTTAAAAGACTAGCCACTGTCATTGAATGCTAGATACTACTTGCAGAACATTAGATACTTGCAAAAGACCAAACACTGCCTGCAGCAGGTTAGATACAGTAAATTGATGCTAGATACTTCTTGAGAAAAATCTTAAAATATTTTATATCAATCAATTTTTTAATTAGGTATTTTAATTGCGGAATATCTGGAGCGAACTACTCAATAATCTCTCTTGGGTAAGTAATCATTAAGAGCGTGAGTTGAAACTTAATTTGGGGGCAAACGGTTTTACGTGCCGATACCGGATTGGGAGCGGCGGCGGTGGCGCGACGTAGCGGTTGTTATTAATCGTGTTTTCGAACAAAAAAAATCAGGGCGGGGGCCGTTCCGTGTTTATTGACTTCAAGCTGTTATGTTTATTAAGCCGGTGCCCCATCGTCAGCCCCGTAATAAGTGGGACGTCCGGCAACATGCAAACACGAAACTGCCTCTCTCGGTTGGTGGCGGTATTGAGCGATTAATCTAATATAATGGATCCTTTTAAGGCCATCCGTCTCGGTATACAGGCGCTGTTGAATCGTTTTTCTCTTCTTGCAAAAGTGCGAAAACAAAAGGGTTAGGTATGCCGGGGTTATTAAGTTTTGCATCGTACCTCTTATCTCAAGCTTGTCTTGTCAGTAATAATTAATCCTCTTATTCACGTCTTAAGATAAATTAAACGGTTAGTGTGTTGTACGGATCTGGGAAAGTTGGCTTTGTGGAATATTGGGTTAATGAAATGTACGATATACCCATTTTGTGTAACAGGATATTCGAAGTTATTTGCACTTATTCCTAGAACTATAACTATTAACCGCAAATTTCTTACACAAACTATAACTGTACTCGGTCTAAATTGACTTGTGTCCGATTTATGAGAATGTGGAGCAGTGTTCATTTAACCGCAAGTTGAAGCAATTTTGCACGATACCAAAGGCGTTCTCAATCAATTACGGTTAAATATATGTACGCACTTAATTATAGCAATTCCATGGTAAAGTGTATCTTGGCCAATACCTTCTTGTATCCTGGAAACGTATCCGTGGCTAAATAAGAATTTATCTGTAGCTACACAGGAAGCATAAAGAACCCGAGAGGTATCACATCCGCCCGATGAACTGAAAAAGCTACCGCCGCAACCTGTTCAAAGCGAGTACGCTGTTTAATTTACGAGAAACGCAAAGAAAAATAAATAAAGTGAAAAAGATGAGTTCGAGACCAACAAATTTAATTACGCGGAGGAATTTTATCGGTCTTTAAAATAATTAATCGGCTATTATTCCTGATTGCGCTCTTTAAATTGACTGGCGAAATTAAAAGCTGCCGATTTTTTTGCAGCATCGGACTCAAACTAAATCTCATTAAAAACCCTCTTTAAATATACGACACTATATTTCCCCTAATATATCAAAAGAAACTTTTTTAACGAATATTTTTTAATTTTTTGATTCGGATTAGAGCTATTATAAAATGTATTACGTTGTTGAGACTTTCCTATTAATCAGAAATAATCACCTTTATCCAAGAAATGAAACCGAACGTAACAACGACCGATATCATCAGGTACAGTCCTGTGCAATCACGATATTTTTACGATCCCGTCGTCGACAACCGGTCATTTTACGCGAATCACGGGCCGCAATTTCAAGACCCTTTATTAGTGGTGGGCGTAGTTACCTTTAATCGCTTCTGTTAATTAGAAAAGACCTTCTCCTCACGCCGAGGCCTTACGTAATCGGAGTGACGGGATTAATTTCAAAATTTCAAACCAACGCGTCTCCCAATAACAGGTTTTCTTCTGTTAATCACACCGAGAGCCGTATTCGGATCCGTTATTCAGATGTGCGCGCCTTCTGCTCAATGGAATTGATTACAGGAAGCGGCAGACAGAAGTGTGATTAGAAGTTACTACTAAATTAAAAAGTTCAAATATTAATGTCATCTATTTAATACTAATTAGTATTCAAACATAAAATCCAACTAGGATTATTCCCAAAGTTGTTCTATTTCAGGTTTATAAGTAAAATCGGGTATTTCCCGAATTATCTATATGATGTATAAAATAAATGAAGAATAATAGTTACTAAATGAAAAAGTTCAAACATTAATATCATCTATTAATAAATTGGAAGTAAAATGAATTTCTTCGTTTTTTTAACTTTTAATCGATGTAAATTAATTAATCGATATTTATTTTTCGTCCCTTACATGTTTCGGTTTAAAATCTTTTATAAAAATTAATAAACATAATTTTATGATATATAATAACCTTAAGATTCTCCAATATTTGGCGATAAACCCTCTGATGATGGCTAAAAATAACCGAAACATGTAAGACGACAAATAAATAATAAATACATCGATTAAAAGTTAAAAAAACGAAGAAATTCATTTTAAATCCAATTTATTTAATACATCTTTGAAAAATGGATAAAAATAAAAATAATTATTCTGATTATATCATCTATTTAATACTAATTAGCATTCAAAGATAGAATGCAACTCGAATTATTCCCAAAAGTTACTCTATTTCAGATTTATAAGATATTCAGCGCTGCATTACTAGTTGTATATTTTTATTTAAACTAAAACTAGCAGTAGATCTAGAATTAGAACATTCGGAATGGGTCGGGTTGATGTAGATTGAGTTAGACTTGATGTGGGTCGAGACACTAACCGCCGAGACTTGTAATCTAAGGACTTATTAGCTTTACTAATAGTGCTAGTTCACGTTTTTGTTGTTACTTAACTTTAGACTTAGAATCAGAAACTTTCAGACTAAGCCGTTAATAAGTCTTTTTGACATAGCCCAAATTAAACGATTTACTTCTAAACACAGCTGAGCTAACTACTTGAAAAAAGTAGTGCGGTATAACTACCAACAGTTTTCACAAAAAAAGTAGTTTAACTACTTGGTAATTAAAATACTTTTAGAATATGACACTTTAATTATTTATAGTTAAATATTTAATTATTGCAAAAATGCATAAATATTTCTGGAATAACAAATTAATAAATGGAAAATAAAAATCCTTTTATTATACTGACAGTAGTGATTCAATAAAAAGCTCGACAGACTTCTAGAGTTACCTGCTCTACATGAAAAACTAAGATGAATAATATTGATATACAGGTGTCTCACGTAAACGATAAAGTACATAAATGACATTAAGAAGCCGAGATACAGAATTCTTCCTTACATGACACCAAAAGTAGCTGAACTTTTATGAACAGCCTGTATAGTGTATCTCATATCTATCGATAGTGCCATTTACCCATTGGCTTTAACTATTATCTGACATAGTTTTAAAGAAAAATTTGAAAATATGTCGTCTTTAAACCATTTTTAAAAATCCTGCAATGGCCATATTTTGGTGAAATAATTGAATACCTCAGGAAGTATGAATTTGACATAGTTTCAAGAAAAAATCGGATAAAATATCTTTTTTACAACGTTTTTAGGAATGTCCTGTAATGGACACATTTTGGAGAAACAATTGAATATCTCAGAAACTATAAATTTTATAAGTTAGTAACATATACGGTTGTAATAACAAATTTAGTAATATTCATAATATGATAAAATATACAGGGTATTCCATTAAAATAAAAATGACATACTCTCTGTTACACCTAAATAGAACACCCTATATAAGGGAAATAATTTTAGGTAATAGAAAGTGATGAGTTAAACAACTTTTGTAAAAAACATTTTGTTCTTCCTCAAACGGTTTAGTGATAATTGTCCGCCGGGATACTAATAACTCACCCTGTATATGTATATGGGTTGGTTCATAACGACGTAATTTTGATTAATTCCGTCATATCTCAACGACAACAGTTAATAGGTATAGGAACATGTAGTAATGATTTATAGACAATTAAATTCTGTACCTGATAAGCATACAAAGCTAGACAGTAGTTAACTATAAAAGTAGTTAACTACGTTGTCAACTACTTTTTGTGTCAAAGTAGTGGTATTCTAACTACTTTTGCTCATGAGTAGTTACAATCGATTATTTTATGCTGGCATGAAATATTCGCGTAAAGTAGTTATGAAAGTATTTAACTTCACATTGCGTATTCTAATCATTTCTATTTATTTTAATTCTTTTTAAGTAATTTAACTACTATTAAAACAGTTAAAATTTTATAAAATTATGATAAATATAAAAAACATCTAAACCAGAAAAAGATTTAGTAAACAATAAATTGCAGTTAGTTATTACATTACAGTACTTGAAGGACAAAATAAGTAATAAAGAAATGCTAGATGATTATAAGATAATTAAACAAATATTTTTAAATTATAACACCAACTACATACGTTTGTATATGTATATAGGCTGTTTCATAACGACGTAATTTTGATTAATTCCGTCATATCTCAACAACAGTTAATAGGTATAGGAACATGTAGTAATGATTTATAGACAATTAAATTCTGTATCTGATAAGCATACAAAGCTAGACAGTAGTTAACTATAAAAGTAATTAACTACGCTGTCAACTACTTTTTGCGTCAAAGTAGTTGTATTCTAACAGTATTAGTATTTAAAAAAAAAAAGTATTTTTCTATGAGTAGTTACACTATTATTTTATGCTGGTATGAAATATTCGCATAAAGTGGTTATGAATGTATTTAACTTCACATTGCGTATTCTAACCATTTTTATTTATTTTAATTCTTTTTAAGTAATTTAACTACTCTTAAAACAGTTAAAAATTTATAATATTATGATAAATATAAAAAACATACAAACCAGAAAAAGATTTAGTAAAAAATAAATTGCAGTTAAAGTTATTACATTACAGTACTTGAAGAGCAAAATAAGTAATAAAGAAATGCTAGATGATTATAAGTTTATTAAACAAATATTTCTAAATTATAACACCAACTACGTACGTTGGTGTTCAATTTTACAACCTTGCTTAAATCATCAAGAAAATATGTTATCTCTGACAATCTTTTTGAGCAGACGGTTTCTTTTAAAGCAAACCTAATTTAATTTAAAAGTTGCTTTTAAATTAAAAGATTCTGCGTTTACTTATTTATCACATTTTTTGCATTTTAAACAACAAAACATTTAAATCATTTTAAATTAATCTGCCTTTTAAGCAAAATTGTTATTGTGTATAATGAGTTAGAAAGTTAAGTTAGTTAAATACTAACTACAAACTACAATCCGTGCGAAAAATCAAGGCCCCTCACTTTAGAGATCGATATCTTCGTAACCGTTCAATGAAAAAAAAATTCGGGAAAATTTGATATAACCAGTGACTATTTTTAAGTATCATACGTTAATTTGAAAATTATCGGGTTTTGTCCACATTGCGATTTTTTTTGCACAAACTATTTAATAAAAAAAATTTTAATTTGTGCTGGTGGTTACACGATGTGATATTACTATGGGGCATATTTTATTTTATCAATATTCAATATAGTTTCGCGAATATTCGCGGTTTAGTAGGATGTTGTTTCGAAAAAGACTTGGATTTCAACGCGTTTTTTCTGCAAAATATGTCATATAATTTTATATCTCGGATTTTGTTATATGAAATAGGGGTAAAGTTCAAATTTAAAATGTTTTCGTCGAATAATTTTGGGAAAAAATCGGAAAATAGACAAAGTTAAAAGAAAAACGCTCGTTGTTAATTAACATATGATATGCAGAAATATTCACCGCAATTTTTTTCACTAAGCAGTTATGAAGATATCGATCTCTTAAGTGATGGAACCTTGATTTTTTGCACGAACTGTAGTTACCTTTAAAATACTTTATACAGGGGTCCGTAAAGTAACGGGAATAGGCGATAAAATGATTATAATTATTACGGTAAAATCCCTGAAGAAATCTCTAAAGAATTTAATTTTTTGCAATTTTTTGGAGTAGGATTTTTTCTCGTCATTTTTAACCGAGTTGTGACTTCATTGACAATTTTTTTAAATGGCAATCTTCCATTTTTATTACGGAATGTGAAAAAGGTCAATATTAATAATATAAAACAGTCAATATTAATATTGGTTACATAAGAAAACTTTCTAGAAAAATCAAGTTAAAGTTTCTAAATTTTCCATTCATTTGAGTCAGAAAAGTAACAGTAGCCGTGCTTAACTATATTTAAAATCTTTTATAAAAATTAACAAACATCATTTTATGATATATAATAACCTTAAGATTCTCCAATATTTGACGATAAACCCACTAATGATGGCTAAAAATAGCCGAAACATGTAAGAGACGACAAATAAATTATAAATACATCGATTAAAAGTTAAAAAAAAGAAGAAATTCATTTTAATTCCAATTTATTTAATACATCGATGAAAAACGGATAAAAATAAAAATAATTATTCTGATTAATATCATCTATTTAATACTATTTAGTATTCAAAGATAGAATGCAACTCGAATTATTCCCAAAAGTAACTCTATTTCAGGTTTATAAGATATTCAACGCTGCATTAGTAGTTGTATATTTTTATTGAACTAAAACTAGCAGTAGATCTCGAATTAAAACATTCGGATTGGATCGTGTTGATGTAGATTGAGTTAGACTTGTGTGGGTCGAGACACTAACTTCCGAGGCTTGTAATTTAAGGACTTATTAGCTTTACTAATAGTGCTAGTTTAAGTTTTAGTTGTTACTTAACTTAGAATCAGAATCTTTCAGATTAAGTCGTGAATAAGACTTTTTGACATGGCCCAAATTAAACGATTTACTTCTAAATACAGCTGAGCTAACTACTTGAAAAAAGTAGTGCGGTATAACTACAACAGTTTTCACAAAAAAAGTAGTTTAACTACTTGGTAATTAAAATACTTTTAGTATATGACATTTTAATTATTTATAGTTAAATATTTAATTATTGCAAAAATGCATAAATATTTCTGGAATAACAAATTAATAAATGGAAAATAAAAATCCTTTTATTATACTGACAGTAGTGATTCAATAAAAAGCTCGACAGACTTCTAAAGTTACCTGCTCTACATGAAAAACTAAAATGAATAATATTGATATACAGGTGTCCCACGTAAACGATAAAGTACATAAATGACATTAAGAAGCCGAGATACAGAATTCTTCCTTACATGACATCAAAAGTAGCTGAACTTTATGAACAACCTGTATAGTGTATCTCATATCTTTCGATAGTGTCATTTACCCATTGGCTTTAACTATTATCTGGCATAGTTTTAAAGAAAAATTTGAAAATATGTCGTCTTTAAACCATTTTTAAAAATCCTGCAATGGCCATATTTTGGTGAAATAATTGAATACCTCAGGAAGTATGAATTTGACATAGTTTCAAGACAAAATCGGATAAAATATCTTTTTTACAACGTTTTTAGGAATGTCCTGTAATGGACACATTTTGGAGAAACAATTGAATATCTCAGAAACTATAAATTTTATAAGTTAGTAACATATACGGTTGTAATAACAAATTTAGTAATATTCATAATATGATAAAATATACAGGGTATTCCATTAAAATAAAAATGACATACTCTCTGTTACACCTAAATAGAACACCCTATATAAGGGAAATAATTTTAGGTAATAGAAAGTGATGAGTTATACAAGTTTTGTAAAAAACATTTTGTTCTTCCTCAAACGGTTTAGTGATAATTGTCCGCCGGGATACTAATAACTCACCCTGTATATGTATATAGGTTGGTTCATAACGACGTAATTTTGATTAATTCCGTCATATCTCAACGACAACAGTTAATAGGTATATCTGATAAGCATACAAAGCTAGACAGTAGTTAACTATAAAAGTAGTTAACTACGTTGTCAACTACTTTTTGTGTCAAAGTAGTGGTATTCTAACTACTTTTGCTCATGAGTAGTTACAATCGATTATTTTATGCTGGCATGAAATATTCGCGTAAAGTGGTTATGAAAGTATTTAACTTCACATTGCGTATTCTAATCATTTCTATTTATTTTAATTCTTTTTAAGTAATTTAGCTACTATTAAAACAGTTAAAATTTTATAAAATTATGATAAATATAAAAAACATCTAAACCAGAAAAAGATTTAGTAAACAATAAATTGCAGTTAGTTATTACATTACAGTACTTGAAGGACAAAATAAGTAATAAAGAAATGCTAGATGATTATAAGTTAATTAAACAAATATTTCTAAATTATAACACCAACTACATACGTTTGTATATGTATATAGGCTGTTTCATAACGACGTAATTTTGATTAATTCCGTCATATCTCAACAACAGTTAATAGGTATAGGAACATGTAGTAATGATTTATAGACAATTAAATTCTGTATCTGATAAGCATACAAAGCTAGACAGTAGTTAACTATAAAAGTAATTAACTACGTTGTCAACTACTTTTTGCGTCAAAGTAGTTGTATTCTAACTACTTTTTTCTATGAGTAGTTACACTATTATTTTATGCTGGTATGAAATATTCGCGTAAAGTGGTTATGAATGTATTTAACTTCACATTGCGTATTCTAATCATTTTTATTTATTTTAATTCTTTTTAAGCAATTTAACTATTCTTAAAACAGTTAAAAATTTATAATATTAGGATAAATATAAAAAACATCCAAACCAGAAAAAGATTTAGTAAAAAATAAATTGCAGTTAAAGTTATTACATTACAGTACTTGAAGAACAAAATAAGTAATAAAGAAATGCTAGATGATTATAAGTTTATTAAACAAATATTTCTAAATTATAACACCAACTACGTACGTTGGTGTTCAATTTTGCAACCTTGCTTTACTCATCAAGAAAATATGTTATCTCTGACAATCTTTTTGAGCAGACGGTTTCTTTTAAAGCAAACCTAATTTAATTTGAAAGTTGCTTTCAAATTAAAAGATTCTGCGTTTACTTATTTATCACATTTTTTGCATTTTAAACAACAAAACATTTAAATCATTTTAAATTAATCTGCCTTTTAAGCAAAATTGTTATTGTGTATAATGAGTTAGAAAGTTAAGTTAGTTAAATACTAACTACAAACTACAATCCGTGCGAAAAATCAAGGCCCCTCACTTTAGAGATCGATATCTTCGTAACCGTTCAATGAAAAAAAATTTCGGGAAAATTTGTTATAACCAATGAATATTTCTGAGTATCATACGTTAATTTGAAAATTATCGGGTTTTGTTCACGTTGCGATTTTTTTTTCGCACAAACTATTTAATAAAAAAAAATTAATTGGTGCTGGTGGTTACACAATGTGATGTTACTATGGGGCATATTTTATTTTATCGATATTCAATATAGTTTCGCGAATATTCGCGGTTTAGTAGGATGTTGTTTCGAAAAAGACTTGGGTTTCAACGCGTTTTTTCTTCAAAATATGTCATATAATTTTGTTTGTCGGATTCCGTTATATGAAATAGTGGTAAAGTTCAAATTTGAAATGTTTTCGTCGAATAATTTTGGGAAAAAATCGGAAAATAGACAAAGTTAAAAGAAAAACACTCGTTGTTGATTAACATATGATATGCAGAAATATTCACCGCAATTTTTTTCACTAAGCAGTTATGAAGATATCGATCTCTTAAGTGATGGAACCTTGATTTTTTGTACGAACTGTAGTTACCTTTAAAATACTTTATACAGGGGTCCGTAAAGTAACGGGTATAGGCGATAAAATGATTATAATTATTACAGTAAAATCCCTGAAGAAATCTCTAAAGAATTTAATTTTTTGCAATTTTTTGGAGTAGGATTTTTTCTCGCCATTTTTAACCGAGTTGTGACTTCATTGACAATTCTTTTAAATGGCAATCTGCCATTTTTATTACGGAATGTGAAAAAGGCTTTTTTGCTGAATGTACTACAGTCAATATTAATATTGGTTACATAAGAAAACTTTCTAGAAAAATCAAGTTAAAGTTTCTAAATTTTCCATTCATTTGAGTCAGAAAAGTAACAGTAGCCGTGCTTAACTATATTTAAAATCTTTTATAAAAATTAACAAACATCATTTTATGATATATAATAACCTTAAGATTCTCCAATATTTGACGATAAACCCACTGATGATGGCTAAAAATAGCCGAAACATGTAAGAGACGACAAATAAATTTTAAATACATCGATTAAAAGTTAAAAAAAAGAAGAAATTCATTTTAATTCCAATTTATTTAATACATCGATGAAAAACGGATAAAAATAAAAATAATTATTTTGATTAATATCATCTATTTAATACTATTTAGTATTCAAAGATAGAATGCAACTCGAATTATTCCCAAAAGTAACTCTATTTCAGGTTTATAAGATATTCAACGCTGCATTAGTAGTTGTATATTTTTATTGAACTAAAACTAGCAGCAGATCTAGAATTAAAACATTCGGATTGGATCGGGTTGATGTAGATTGAGTTAGACTTGATGTGGGTCGAGACACTAACTTCCGAGGCTTGTAATTTAAGGACTTATTAGCTTTACTAATAGTGCTAGTTTAAGTTTTAGTTGTTACTTAACTTAGAATCAGAATCTTTCAGATTAAGTCGTGAATAAGACTTTTTGACATGGCCCAAATTAAACGATTTACTTCTAAACACAGCTGAGCTAACTACTTGAAAAAAGTAGTGCGGTATAACTACTAACAGTTTTCACAAAAAAAGTAGTTTAACTACTTGGTAATTAAAATACTTTTAGAATATGATACTTTAATTATTTATAGTTAAATATCTAATTATTGCAAAAATGCATAAATATTTCTGGAATAACAAATTAATAAATGGAAAATAAAAATCCTTTTATTATACTGACAGTAGTGATTCAATAAAAAGCTCGACAGACTTCTAGAGTTACCTGCTCTACATGAAAAACTAAAATGAATAATATTGATATACAGGTGTCCCACGTAAACGATAAAGTACATAAATGACATTAAGAAGCCGAGATACAGAATTCTTCCTTACATGACATCAAAAGTAGCTGAACTTTATGAACAACCTGTATAGTGTATCTCATATCTTTCGATAGTGTCATTTACCCATTGGCTTTAACTATTATCTGGCATAGTTTTAAAGAAAAATTTGAAAATATGTCGTCTTTAAACCATTTTTAAAAATCCTGCAATGGCCATATTTTGATGAAATAATTGAATACCTCAGGAAGTATGAATTTGACATAGTTTCAAGACAAAGTCGGATAAAATATCTTTTTTACAACGTTTTTAGAAAGGTCCTGTAATGGGCACATTTTGGAGAAACAATTGAATATCTCAGAAACAATAAATTTTATAAGTTAGTAACATATACAGGGTATTCCATTAAAAAAAATGACGTACTCTCTGTTACACCTAAACAGAACACCCTATATAAGGGGAAATAAATTTAGGTAATAGATAGTGATGAGTTAAACAACTTTTGTAAAAAACATTTTGTTCTTCCTCAAACGGTTTAGTGATAATTATCCGCCGGGATACTAATAACTCACCTTGTATATAATAACGTAATTTTGATTAATTTCGTTATATCTCAACGACAACAGTTAATAGGTATAGGAACATGTAGTAATGATTTATAGACAATTAAATTCTGTACCTGATAAGCAATACTTTTTTGTATGAGTAGTTACACTCTATTATTTTATGCTGGCATGAAATATTCGCGTAAAGTGGTTATGAAAGTATTTAACTTCACATTGCGTATTCTAATCATTTTTATTTATTTTAATTCTTTTTAAGTAATTTAACTACTCTTAAAACAGTTAAAAATTTATAAAATTATGATAAATATAAAAAACATCCAAACCAGAAAAAGATTTAGTAAAAAATAAATTGCAGTTAAAGTTATTTACAGTATTTGCAGGACAAAATAAGTAATAAAGCAATGCTAGATGATTATAAGTTAATTAAACAAATATTTCTAAATTATAACACCAACTACGTACGTTGGTATTCAATTTTACAGCCTTGCTTAAATCATCAAGAAAATATGTTATCTCTGAAATTCTTTTTGAGCAAACGGTCTTTTAAAGCAAACCTAATTCAAACGAAAAGTTACTTTCAAAATTAAAAGATTCTGCGTTCACTTATTTACCATATTTTTTGCATTTTAAATAACAAAACTTTTAAATCATTTTAATTTAATCTGCCTTTTAAGCAAAATTTGTGTATGATAAGTTCAAAAGTTAAGTTAGTTAAATACTAACTAGAAACTACAATCCGTACGAAAAATCAAGGCCCGTTACTTTAGAGATCGATATCTTCGTAACCGGTCAATGAAAAACATTTCGGGAATCTTTGTTATAACCAGTGAAGATTTCTGAGTATCATATGTTAATTTGAAAATCATCGGGTTGCGATTTTTTTTCGCACAAACTATTTAATTAAAAAAATAACTGATGGTAACACGATGTGATCTTAATATGGGGCATATTTTATTTTATCGATATTCCAAATAGTTTCTTCAATATTCGCGTTTTAGTAGGATGTTGTTTCGAAAATGATTTGACTGATTCAACGCGTTTTGTTTTCAAAATATGTCACATAATTTTGGAAAATTATCTTTGAAAATTATTATCTTTGACTATCGGAAAATAGACAAAGTTAAAAGAAAAACCAAGCATTCGTTATTAATCATATTAACATATGATACGCAGAAATATTCACTGATTATAACAAACTTTACCAAAATTTTTTTCAGTAATCGGAGAAGATATCGATCTCTTAAGCAAGGGACCTTGACTTTTTGCACGAACTGTAGTTACCTTTAAAATGCTTTATACAGTGTGTCCATAAAGTAATAAAATCATTATGAACGGGATATGGTATAATCTCGGAAGAAATTTCTAAAGATTTAAATTTTTGCATTTTTTTGGAGTAGGATTCAAATTTGTTTCGCCATTTTTAACCGAGTTATAATTTCATTGATTTTTTTTCAAATTATAATCTTCCATTTTTAAGAATTTCTCAATTTTCCATTCATTTGAGACAGAAAAGTAACAGTAGCTGTGTTTAACTATGTTAATCAATTGTTTTAGATACTTTATTATTATATCGTTTAATTTTTGATGTCTAAAACAGTTGGTTGTCGTGGTTACGCATAAATTGCTAAATATTCCATTCATTTGAGATATAAAAGTGATAGGAGCCTTACTTAACCAATCAAACCAATTGTTTTAAATTTTTTATTAAGACAACGTGTAATTTTTGACATTTAAAAAACAATTGGTTGTCATAGTTATGCATGGCTGCTGTTATTTCTTTATCTCAAATGTATGGAAAATGATGAAAACTTAAAATCACTTTTTTCGAAAATTTTTGTTATGTGACCAATTAATATTAGCTATACTGGACACAGAAAAAAACCTCTATCATATTCTGTAATATAAGTAATTAATAACTTGATTAATAATAGCGGGAAAAATTTGAAACCTGCTCTAAAAGTTGTAATAAAATTAAATCTTTAGACCCCTTCCAGGGATATTTTCATAAATCGTTTATAATGATTTTATCGCCTATATCTATTACTTTACTGATACGCTGTATAATAAATAGACGTTTATTTTATTTTCTATCATCTATTTGTTATTCCAGACCTTTTTATACATTCTTGCAGTTTAGGAACGGTATAGAGTTTTTAGATATTAAAAGTGGTCACGATGATTGCTTGGAAAACCTGCAGAGCACCCCAATTTCTCCGCGAATATCATTATCATCATCTTATTCATTCTTATTCGTATATATCTTATGAAACCTCGTTTATCAAACGTTAACACCCTTAAGACATTCATTGAGCGATGAAAATCCTCGTGCCGTTAGAATAATAAATTTTTTCCATTAGTCTTCAATTAATGATCATATTTCATTAAGTTTAGGTACCTTTTTTTCCTACTACCAAATAGACGAAATGATCAGTTTTTAAAGAAATTTTGACACCCTATTTATTATTAAGGAGATATTCGCCAGCCCATGTATATTAAGATATTTATCTTCACGTTTCATCTACTACCTGACCTAGAAGTCTGGCAGCAGTATTTTGAATCACCTGTCTTAAACTTTAATAAGGTAGTAAGTAATTAATTACGAGTGGTTTAAAGTTAATTAATTAACGTGTGTGGAAATTACGAATAATCCTACCGTTAAGTTTAACAATAATGTAAAGAAATTGATTAAAAATGATCAACATTATTTAAAAAAAAATTAATATTACTCCGTACAACTACACCGAAATGAACCCGCTGTTACCTACACTTCAAAGCCTAATCAAACTACACAAAATAGAACAAAATATACGCCCAATCATCAGCAACATTAAGACAGCATTACCCCTATAAATAAGATCTCGAAAACCATTCAAACATTTCTTTACAACACCTTTAAAAACTCTTTCTCTTATAACATAAAAAAGTCGTAATTAATTAACAGAAATTGTTATTTCAAATTATTTTGATAAAAACAAACTGAAATTTATGAGAAGCACAAGCCAAACTAGTCGCTTGACTTGTACAATCTTCAAATGCAATCACGCATATCAAGTAGTGCAATAACAATCTGCTGAATCGTGTCGTACTACTAACATGTGCGATTGTATTCAACGGGTACGCGACGTGCTGGAGTGCTTGTTACAACTTTATTTTAATTTTTGTTTAAATAATCTTTAAAATTACGTTATTTACAGTCAGTATTTAAAAAATAATGTGGATATTTGTGGTTGTGGGTACCAATGAGTTAAATTAAGTTTAATTAAAAATTTTAAAGTTGTTTAAAAAATAAAAGATATAATAAACAAATGTACATAGAATTTTGTAACATTAATAGTAACTTTTAATTTATTTAATTTACGTTAGGAATGCTTAAAAAAATAATTGCTCAAAAAGGTTGTCAGAGATAGCATGTTTCTTGAATGATGGTCGCTCTTCTTCAATTTCAAAAACAAACGCAATATGACCAGTTTTTGAAATAGCAAAAATTTTACGTTCTGGCTATGGCTTAAAAACAAAAGACGATACATCACGCAAAGACGGTTTTGTCTTTGCGTGATGGATTTTGTCTCGAAACAAAAAACACATGGCACCTACTTTTTTCGTATCTCTTATAGTGCCTGAGATGGCGTATAACTCTAAACATACTAAATGTTTAGAGGGATTTAAACTTTCTTAAAAAAGTTTAATTACTAAGTTAAACTACACTAAATTAAACTGTACTAAAGTAGTTAACAATGAGGAGTTAACTACTTTCTGCTAATATTTTATGTCAGCATATAACAATCGAGTATAACTACTTATAAAACAAAAGTAGCTTTTTGATTTTGTAGTTAAATCAATGTTTGGAAAACTTTTTAAATGTAACCTCATTATATCAATATCACATCAAAAAAAGATAAAAAAATAATTTATTAATTTTACAAAATAAAGTTGTAGTTGAGCGATATTTTAACTTTAATCTTTGTGATAACCCAAATTATCAAATTTACTTCAAAGTCCATTTTGAAACCTTTTTATATATAAACCTGATTATATCAATATCACATCAATAAATAGAGATCATTTAATTCCAAAAAATAAAGTTGTAGCGATGTTTTTAATTCTCAGTCTTCGTGACAGCCCAAATAAACAAATTTACTTTTAAGTCAACTTTTTGTATGTAACTTCATTATATAAATATCGCATCAATAAATAGAGCTTTTTAGTATCAAATTACGATAAAAATCATTTCTAATTTTCAAAAAATAAAGTTGTGATAACTCAAATTATTAGATTTACTTTGAAGTCTATTTTTGAAACCTTTTTGTATATAAACTGATTATATCAATATCACATCAACAAATACAGCCTTTCATTGTTAATTTAAGATATAAATTATCATTTAATTCCAAATAATAAAGTTATAGCTTCTAGTCTTTGTGACAACCCAAATTATTAGATTTAGTTATAAATCCATTCTGGAAAAAGTTTTTATACACAACATTCCAAAAATTAAAGTAGTAACGATATTTTTTACTTTTAGCCTTCAGACAATCGAAATTATCAGATTTAGTTGGAAAACTTTTTGTATATAAACTCATTATCAATATCAGATCAATAAATAGAACTTTTTAGTATCAAATTCCGATAAAAATCATTTCTCATTTTCAAAAAATAAAGTTGTGATATGTTGTTGTGCGATAACTCAAATTATTAGATTTACTTTGAAGTCTATTTTTGAAACCTCTTTGTATATAAGCTGATTATATCAATATCACATCTACAAATACAGCCTTTCATTGTTAATTTAAGATACAAATCATCATTTAATTCCAAAAAATAAAGTTATAGCTTCTAGTCTTTGTGACAACCCGAATTATCAAATTTAATTATAAATCCATTTTTGAAAAAGTTTTTGTACACACCCTCTTTATATCAATATCACATCAATAAAAAGAGATTTTTAGTGTCCAGTTAAGATACAAACCATTTCTTAATTCCAACAAATAAAGCAGTAACTATATTTTTTAATTTTAGCCTTCAGACAATTGAAATTATCAGCATTAGTAGGAAAACTTTTTGTATATAAACTCATTAATCAATATCACGCTCAAGCTGAATAAATAGAGCTTTTTAGTATCAAATTCCGATAAAAATCATTTCTAATTTTCAAAAAATAAAGTTGTGATGTGTTGTTGTGCGATAACTCAAATTATTAGATTTACTTTGAAGTCTATTTTTGAAACCTTTTTGTATATAAACTGATTATATCAATATCACATCAACAAACACAGCCTTTCATTGCTAATTTAAGATATAAATCATTATTGAATTCCAAAAAATAAAGCTGTAGCTTCTAGTCTTTGTGACAACCCAAATTATCAGATTTAATTATAAATCCATTTTTGAAAAAGTTCTTGTACAGAACCTCATTATATCAATATCACATCAACAAAAAGAGATTTTTAGTGTCAAGTTAAGATACAAATCATTTCTTAATTCCAAAAAATAAAGCAGTAACGATATTTTTAACTTTTAGCCTTCAGACAATCGAAATTATCAGATTTAGTTGGAAAACTTTTTGTATATAAACTCATTAATCAATATCAAATCAATAAATAGAGCTTTTTAGTGTCAATTTAAGATATCAATCATTTCTTAATTCCAAAAACTAAAGTTATAACGATATTTTTAACTTTTAGTCTTTGTGACAACCCAAATTGATCGAAAATGGACGTGGAAAATTTACTTCGACCTCCATGTTTGAAAAACTTTTTGTATATAACCTGATCACATCAATAAATAGTAGTTTTTAGAGTCAATTTAAAACATAAATCATTTCTTAGTACCAAAAAATAAGTTATATCGATATTTTTAACTTTTAGCTACAATCAGATTTAGTTACAACTCCATTTTTGAAAAACTTTTTGTATCTAACATTATAGGTATCAATAAAGTCACAAATTAAACATTTTTCATACAACAGGCTAAAAATATTTTTCCTCTTATTAATTAGTCATATCAAGTTTTCAGTACATTGAGAATGTTTTATTTCATTCGAGTTAAATAGAGAAAACAAATTTTTTTAAACCTTATATTGATTAAACGCCTGTACAAACGCAATTAAGCAAAAATTCAGCGTAAACTAAACGGAGAACCGCATAGGGCGGTAACTTTGAAGTTCGATTAAAAGCGCGAACGGTTTAATTTAATTTTGGATCGGAAAATTGCTCGCGTAATTATTAATTTTCGTACCTCTATGCGGCTTTTATCCACCCGATATCAACCCGTACCGGGCCAAACATGCAATTACCATCTTTTTGCGATAAAACAAAGAATTTTAAATCCACGTTGGCAATTTGCAAACGGAGATCAAGAATTACATGACCCGAATATACGAACGTTCGCACAAAGGGTCGAATGAGTAATTGAGAAATGAACGCTACCGTAGGGTTCGTGTGCAAGCTGCGATTCCGTTAGCGTACCACCACCCCTTTCTCTTATTCGTTTTGCGTCTCTTCGGGTCATGGTGTAACGAATTCCGGGCGACGCTGATTCGATTTGGAGACGATGTTGTCTCTCTAGCGAAATTGCGCCATTCTCTCATTTGGCAGAGACTCGTAAACACGTAATCGTATCTTTCGTGAACAAACAAAAGTAATTCCCTTGATGCAACCATCACAGCAAAAACACTAACTAATTTTTTATGTCAAAAAAGAAGTAAAACGATAGTTCTAATATTATGGTTACAACAATCGGTATGTTCGCGCAATGGCACCACCACCACCATCAACGTGATTGTTGTATTGTTGTTTGTGGTTTCCTCGGGGATTTTCAGAAACGTGTTCATTACGTGGCGCGGCTGACGTGCGGTCTGATCGGATAATGGCCAGGGCTTCGCCTTATGTCTTTTTCGTTGTTCGTGGCGGATATCGTCCCGGATTTTCGATTGAATTGAAAACCGCGAAGCCATTACCAATGGCCGTGCGAACCGATTCTCTCGACGCCAATGCACTTTTATTTAAGAAACGAAACAAAAATTAAAACAACACAAAAAATATGTTCGTTTTAAATATACTTATTTCTTCTAATAAGTCAATTTGTCAACGATGTAGACTTTCTAAAAAATACAGGCTTTGTTAACAAGATTTAAAAGAACATAGGGGCTAAGTCGGTAATGAATAGTGACAACGAAGAGAACCAGTCAGGTTTTTATCCATAACACCAAACCTTTTGTTCAATAACTTCCCAGTTCTTTGTTTACTCAATAAAGTAAGTAACCAGATAGTGGTCGAACGAGATGCGGGAGCACACAAAACCCGTGGCACATAAAGGGGATGTGTGTGAGACGTTTTTGTTCGATAACTAGTTTAAGTTCCCGGCGTTAATTGATTTACGAAACTGCCCCCGATAGAACTTACTTTCAAGTGGCCCTAATCGCCCTTTCGAGTACTTTTAGACCCGATAAAATCGAAACAATAAAATTGAACCCATCAAATTATCAACAACCAATAATTTGTTCGAAGAAGTACCGTATTTTCGATAATTGATACACCTCGTGCCCGCAGCTACCGAAACAAGTTTGAACGCGTCCCCGGCACAAGATAAGAAGTGGCCTTGCATTTCAGCGAAATAAATAACCAAAACGCAACGGGGGCACCAATTACCCAATCATTCCGTATTCTCATACGTGATTTATAATGCACCTTGCACGTTTCGACCGGTTTGTTTCGTCCGTTCGGTTTATAATTAAGCAGTGAACTGGTCCTACGCACGATAACTGACAAGTATTTCCTTTTTTTTCGTCAATAATGACTACATTCAAAAAAGTTGTTTTGTATATATGGTATGATTTGAAGGTGACAAGTTTAAAAAATATGTTATTAAGGAACATAAATTTCAAAATCTGTCGCATATTAAAATTAATTAGATTGGTCTATCTTAAATATTTTCATGAATAAAAAAGAAATATTGATATAGAGCTAGATTGTAAGCTTCATCAAGCTTTATACATCAATATTGTATATGAGTATACAATTTTTTATGACGATGGAATCAACATCGCAAGTAGACTAACCAATATTAGGCTATGAATCGGGCGTGTTTATATTTAGAACGTTCTTCATATCAGAACAACTTTAAATTCTTTAGTCACATCGACATTTTAAGCTTTCACATCAGTTACATCAGTTTCCGTCAATATTCTATATATTTCTACTAAGATAACAGATTCGTATTTGGAATACATTTTTGGAACAGAAATGGATTATTTGTGAAGAGCTGGAAGCAAATTGAAAATGAAAAGGATTAGCAATGATAGAATCCGCAAGATTATAGGACTAAGGGCCGGTTTATCAATGTTAGATTGAAGCGTTTATCCAGCAACTTACCCCTGATTGTTCACTTCAGGAACGAAACAAAACGTAATGATTAGGGATTACAATCTCGGGATATTGGGATTCCTGGATCCCGGGATTGTTCCTATAATAACCTATTTTTGTGAAAGAAGAACACGGAAAAGAACTAAAACTTCAACTTAACTGCAAAACAAAATGGAATAGCCTTTTAATTATGTTAAGGCGATACAACAGTTTGAAATACTGCATTAGCGACAGTGAGTTTCAAATTATGAGGAGTTGGTTTGATTTTAGATCTGATCAAAATGAGTGTTGAAGGTATTTTCCATCGAGACATGTATCTTAATAGGACCTTTGAAGGTTGTTTGAATTCTGAATTTCCGATAACAACAACCCTTTCCTCAATAAAACTAACAATAATTAGAGTACAAGAAATGTACTGGTGAAAAACATTAAAAATATAATACAAAGATTTAGAGGAAATGAAGGTGAAGATGACAAAGTCGACAATAAAGAAGAAGGCGATATTTCGTTTGTTGACCAATTTGAGAAACCGAAGTCTTTTAAATAAACCCCTGAAAACGCATAAACCAATCCCAAAATCAATCTCGGGATCCCGGCTTTATATAATGTGATTCCAAAATTCCCGGGATTGTGTATTTGCTTCGGAATTGTAATCCCTAGCCTGAATACAGTTTTATTAATCGCACAAAAATAGAAACAAAAAATTAAGATTAATTTATTTTTATGATCTTTGTGTCCTGTATCACATATTGGTACTCTTGTACCAATTCCATTAATTTTGAATCAATTTGATCTGGGTTTGATTCTATTAAAAGCAAGGTTAGAAACATGTTTTTTTATATTAAACAAAATACATGTTTTTTATTATTAAATATAATAAATATTAAATAATATTATTAAATAAAGCTTGTTTTAAACCAGTAACCGCACACCATATGTTAGAAATCAATATTGTATCATTACTAAAACTGAACTAAAATTAGAACTAACACTAACACTAGCACTAACACTAGAAGTACTACTACAACTAATACAAGATCTTTTGAAAAATGTTTCACTTTTCGGATGCCATGTTGCAGCCTTCTTCAGAAAGCTTTCGACTTGTTTTAGATCTAGTATTAGTCCTAGTTATAGTGCTAGTGTTAGTTCTAGTTTTAGTTCAATGAATACCGATTGTGAAATCCTTCGTACTTACATTATCAAAACTATTAAAATCATTTAAAGAAGAACATATTAATGATGATTTTAACGAAATCGATGTATATTCAGAAGCATAAACTTTGTGGGTTCTCTCAGAAGATTTGAAATGATTCCAGAAAACTTGATATTGCCTTTGGAAGACTAGAAATGCTTCCAGAGCATTTCGTACTGTTTTCGAAGACTTGCTACTTTTTTCAGAAGACTTGACGTTGCCTCCAAACTACTTGATACTGCCCCTGTACGAATTGAAATGCTTCCAGAAGACTTGATACTACATTTAGAAGACTCGATGTTGCTCTTAAACGATTTGAAATGCTTTTAGATCTGATGTCGCTTCCAGAAGACATGAAATACTTTAGCGGGGTTGACACTACTCTTAGAACACTTTATATTGCTCCCAAAAGACTTGCAAAGGTACCAAAAGACTTACACTGCTTTCAAAAAGTTTGGTACTGCCCATAGCGGTCTTAATACCGCTTCTAAAAGACCTAATACTACTTCCAAAAAACTTGAAATGTCCAGAATACTTGTAATGCTTCAAAAGACTTAATACTGCTTCTAGAAGACTTGAAGTACTTTAGAAAACTTGATATTGCTTTTGGAAGACTTGAAATGCTTCCATAAGACTTCATACTGGTTTTCGAATTGCTTCAGAACACTTCATGTTGTTTTTAGAAGACTTGCTATTGCTTCTAAAAACTTGGAATGCTTCCAGAAAAATTGAACTTTCAGAAAAGTCAATATTACCTCTGGAAGACTTGAAACTGCTTCTAGAAGATTTGATATTGTTTTTAAAACTTCTGCCAGAAAACATTTTCATCGCAAAACACTCAATATTTTTGATAAACTATTTGAGTTTGCTTTGAAAATATTTTATACTATTGGACAAAATGCAAAATCTTGATTGGCAGATTCTTGGCATATAGAATTTTTTTATCTCTCAAGACGGCTAAATCCAAATAATTCTAGTTTTAGTGTTAATTCTAGTTTTACTTCAATTCAAATATACAGCGTTAGGTTGTTGGGTTGGGTTTAGCCATACATCTGAAGGCCTTCATTTTAACGAAAACCTCTACAATAAAATGAGTACTTTACAAACTGATTTGGCAACCCTGTATATTTGAATCGAAGTAAAACTAGAACTAACCGGGTTTAACCGTCGTAAGAGATGTACTGCTAATAAACCCGAATGTTTCTAGTAATAGATGTACAGTTAGATTTAATGATATAAAACGAGAACTAACACTAAACCTAGAAGTGGAAAGTTTTGGGTCTGAAGACGCATAGCTAACCTTATGTAACCAGTTTTACTTCAATCCAAATATACAGCGTTGCCAAATCAGTTCGGAAAGTACTCTTTTTCAAAAATTACTCATTGTAGAGGCCCTCGTCAGAAAAATGTCACCAAATGCAACCTTTAATCAGTACTTCAAACTGGTAAATATCTAAATGTCATATTTACCTATAAGATAACCCTAAACTATGTGTGAATAAATGATTCATCGAGGTTAACTATCAGCTACAATTTTAACTGACGGATAAATCGTCTTAACTAGATATTGAAGGAGAGGAAGCAAACGGTTATAGACCGGGGAAACCCAGATATGGTGGGCAATTTTAGATAATATTGTTGCTACAAGTGCAACCAATTAAAGATATCAGAAAAACAAATAAATCTTCCAACAGAACACCGTTCCAAAACATTTGACAAAATTTATAAAAATGTAGCTCCAGTACCGGAAATCGACGCCAACAATATTCACGAAAAGAACGCCGAAGATTCACCCTAAAACGATTCGGAAAATAATGAATCTAATTATTTTATAAAAAGTATTTATAATATGAACATTGTAAAGGGCTGAAGACTCAAAAAAGTTACATGAATTCACAAATGGATCAAGCTTCGTATAAAAGTAAATTTTCAAAGATAACTCGTAAAAACCTTTTATTCAATTTGAGACCATTTTCTAAAAATTGTGATGATGTGAATGATGAATTATTTGCTTTCTCCAACATCATCAACACAGATAGGAAACTAACTTTGAAGGCATCTAGTGGTTAAATTAAATCGATCTATTTTAAGGCAAGGAATCTGTGGTATTCCGTTGTGCACGCATTTCAGAGACACTCTATATATTTTGTTTAGTAAAGTTTAATAAATTTTATTTGCTCTATACCATAAGATATAGTAACCATGCATCTACAAAAGAAATGTGTGCACCGTCTGTGTCTTATTATTAAGAGATATCACTAGTGCCTTTAAGGGTTAAAAGTTTCGAAATTAAGCAACTCGGATAAACAGTATCAAGTCTTCTAGAAGCATTTCAAATCTTTTAGAAAAATCAAGCCTCCCGAATCAATTCAAGTCCTCTGTTAAAAGTAATAAATTGATAGTCAGTTAAAAAAGGTGATGTATTAAATTTATTTATCAAATCGGTGCTACAACTAATGAAACCGTCTTCACGCACCATGTCTAAATGTCAATAAAAATATTTTTTAGATTAATATCAATGTCATTCAGTGCTTAGTCCTTATACAATTTTATCTCTACAACTTAGACTTTAAGTATTTGTTAGATTAACGTGTTAATACTTAATGCTTAAAAAATGACATGCTTGTACCATCTCAAAAAATTTTTATGGACATTTAGATGTGGTGCCTGAAGACGGTTTTGTTAGGGAAACCGAAACAATTGTAGCATGAATTTGATAAATAAATATTACTCTTCTTGTTTCACTGAGGTTATACTAGTTTACTTTCAATTATAATAAACAACCACTTCTCAGTATAATTTTCAATTTTATTTAAAAAATTAAAAACATTTAAATCTTCGACGTTTCAAGCTTAATCAGCTCATTATTATTATTATAAATTAAAAAATTAATATAAAAAAATTAAAATTAAAAAAATTAAAAAATTAATCTTTTAAATAAAATTGAAATTTTACTGAGAAGTGGTGTTTATTATAATTTAAAGTAGATAAATAAATTTAATACATCATCTTCTTTAAAATAGACTATCAATTTATTACTTTTAACTACATTTATTTTTTACCTCTTTTTAAGTATTTCATATCTTCTATATTCTGTATCAAGTCTTCTGGCAGCACTTCAAATCTTCTAAAAACAGTATCAAGTCTTCTGGAAGCATTTCACAGTCTTCCAGAGGCAATATCAAGTCTTCTAAAAGCATTTCAAATCTTCAAGAAAGAATATTAAATCATCTGAAAAAATTCCAATCTTCTGGAAGCATTTCAAGTCTTCCAGATACAGTGTCAATTCTTCTAAATACAGTGTCAAGTCTTCTGGGAGCATTTCAAGTCTTCTACATACAGTATCATGTCTTCTGGAAGCACTTCAAGTCTTCTAGATACAGTATCAAATCTTATGGAAGCATTTCAAGTCTTCCAGAGGCAATATCAAACCTTCTGAAAGTATTTCAAATCTTCTAGAAGAAATATTAAGTCTTTTGAATCAATTCAGGTCTTCTAGAAGTATTTCAACTCTTCTAGATACAGTATCAAGTCTTGTGGAAGCATTTCAAGTCTTCCTGAGACAATATCAAGTCTTCTAGACGTAGTATTAGGTCTTTTGCAAGCATTGTAAGACTTCTAGAAGCAATATCAGGTCCTCTAGATGCAGTATTAAGTCTTCTAGAAGCATTTTAACTTTTCCAGGGGAACTGGTAAATCTTCTGGAAGCAAGTTCAAATTTACTGAAAGTAAAATACTTTCTCTTACTCGTTTGGAAGCGGTATCAAGTCTTCTGGAAGCATTTAAAGTCTTCCAAGGGCAATATTAAGTCTCATGAAAGCATTTCTAATCTAGTGGAAGTATTTCAAGTGATCCAGAGGCAATATCATATCTTCTGCATGCAGTATTAAGTCTTCTGCATGCAGTATTAAGTCTTCTGCAAGCATTTTAAGTTTTCCAGGGTACTGGTAAATCTTCTGAAAGCATTCCAAGTCTTCTGGAAGCATGTCAAGTCTTTTAGATACAGTATCAAGTCTTCTAGAAGCATTTCAAGTCTTCTACATACAGTATCAAGCCATCTGCAAGCACTACAAGTCTTTTAAAAACAGTATCAAGTCTTCTAGAAGCAGATCAAGTCTTCTAGAAGTAGTATCAAGTTTTTCGGAAATATTTCCGGTCTCTTTTTTTACGAGGTCTAGGAAAATCTGTTAACTAATATCTGGACTAAGATAATGGGCAGCCATATAGTGCGGGATTATAAAATACCCCGACCCACTAAAAACACCTATCCTCGTCTATTCAGGGTCTCCTCCGGAAACTACCCATAAAACTTTACTTCGGAGAAATAACTTTTTTTTTTTAAATCCACATTTGCTAAAAACAGCTTTCTTCCTCATACTCTTTCGTTTCAATTACGTACCTCATATAGTCAGCCACTAAATTCCACTTTTCTTAGCTATCTAATACAATACTTATTAAATTTTCTGGTGTTACCGAAATTCCAATCCTTTCTATACATTTCTTCCCTTTTCCAGGTCCATCTTTCACAATTAAAAAACGTGTGTTCAACGTCGTCAACATTTTCGCAATATGGGCATTTATCATTTTCGGCTCTTTTATGTTTATATAAATGAGCTCTATAGCAGCCATGTCCACTTAATAATTGGGTCCAAAAATAATTTATCTCGCCCCATTTTCTAAATATCCATGGTGTAATATTTGGTAGAATACATTTTGTCCATCTAGCCTTGCCCGTATGTACAGTCCATCTATTATTCCACTCATCTATCAACTTATCAGGATTTTCTACAAAGTCTACATCTTTGCATCTTTTCCGAACTAATAAATCAACTGGTAACGATCTTGCTATAGCTAATTGAGCCTCGTTCGATATAGTCCTATATGCACTAATAATTTTGATAACTAATAGTCTTTGCAGTGTTGTTAAAAAACTTGCATTTTAATTTTCATATTATCTCTCCAACTCCTTTTCTCAGCCTATAATTCATCCCATCATTCCATGCATCACTTGCGCTGTTTTCTGTGCTTTTGAATAAATATATTCCACATGAGCTCCCCATTTCAGGCCAATCATTTTATTCAAAGTATTTGAGTGACCACATGAATTTTGATAAATAATAGTCTTTGCAGTCTTGTTAAAAAACTTGCATTTTAATTTTCATATTATCTCTCCAACTCCTTTTCTCAGCCTATAATTCATCCCATCATTCCATGCAGCACTTGCGCTGCTTTCTGTGCTTTTGAATAAATATATTCCACATGAGCTCCCCATTTCAGGCCAATCATTTCATTGAAAGTATTTGAGTGACCATATGAATTTTGATAAATAATAGTCTTTGCAGTCTTGTTAAAAAACTTGCATTTTAATTTTCATATTATCTCTCCAACTCCTTTTCTCAGCCTATAATTCATCCCATCATTCCATGCAGCACTTGCGCTGTTTTCTGTGCTTTTGAATAAATATATTCCACATGAGCTCCCCATTTCAAGCCAATCATTTCATTCAAAGTATTTGAGTGACTTACTAGATTTTACAACGTGTCCAGTTACATATATTCCGTGTTCTCTGGAGCCAGTTCTAAACCCATAAACTCTAACTTATCTACAATTTCTTTAATAGCTCATTGTGCGATGTTAGCAATGCTTTCCTTATCCCAACCAAAAATTATAATGGCTAAGTCATCTGCATATTCCACAAATTTAACATTTTCTATTAACATAATTGGTTAAAATTTGATCAACAAATATATTCCAAAGTAATGGTCCCAAAACAGAAACCTGAGAGACACCTCTTGTCATAGGAAAACTAACATTAACACAAATAACATATCTCTCACTAAGAATAGAACGTTCGCAACTGATGCTAGGACTGAACTGGGATGAACAAGTTCAATAATACATTTTTTTAAATAAAACACAACGACACAACTCCTCCCAATATTTCCTTGTTATTAACAATAACGTTTCATGATAATTTCGTGTATAATCAACGTTTCGGGATTTCCTCCCATATTCAGGTTTACAATCATATCACCCTATTAAAACACACATATATCAATTGTTTAGGTGACACTAAAACAATTGAACGTCTATTTCTATTTTACACCTCCCTCACTCCAGGGAGTGAGGAAGGTGTTTTTAAACAGGTTTTACATAAAATATATTAACTTTGTCATGACGTATGTGTTTTAAAAATTTTTAAAGTAGAAATAGACGTTCAATTGTTTTAGTATCATCTAAACGATTGATATATATGTGTTTTAATAGGGTGATATGATTGGAAACCTGAAGATGGGAGGAAATCCCGAAACGTTATGTTAATAACAAGGAAATATTGGGAGGAGTCGTACTAGTAATAAGCCTCCATATTCAAAATAAGAAAAAAAATTCAATAATACATCAAAATTAAAAAAATAATTGAAAATGGTAACTTTAATCCAAATAAAATCATCAACAATTTTATGTAGGTATTTGTACACCCAGAGAACCCACGTGTTTGGCGCCTACGGATGCCAATGTACGTTTTTAAATGTTCTTTTGCCAACGTATTTTTATTTCGAGACTGTTTTCAAAAATTTTGGGATCCTTAGCCCAAGTTTCGAATTCCCATTTCTGGTCCCGGGACTTTGATACTCTACGCAGTATCGCAATATAAAACGCAGTATAAAAAGACTTTGCAATAATCAAATGGAATCTATAACAACAACTTTAAATGAAGCCCAAACTTTTTAAAACATAAATTGTGTACTACTTTAAAATTAGTTAATTTTGTTTATTTCGTAGAAAAATATACGATTTCCGTAAATAAAGTAAAACCAGATTCAACTAACGCGCAAAGTTTAAAATTTGATCAACGTGAATTGGATTGAAGCTAAATAAATTAAAGTCAAGCAGAGGACATTCTATACCCGTTTTAATTTATTCACTTGGTATAATCTTTCCTTAACGTTTACCCACCGTATAAGATTACAGTGTGCAGTTTGAGCTTTCGCTCAGATCCGTTGGATAAATTATGCGGCTAAAGCTACACGGAATGGAATATCGTAGGAAATGTAAAACGAAAAGACATTAGGAGTGGATAAGCGACGTCCTACGACCGGCTTCCGCGCGTAATCTTTGAAAATATTGGTACGGAGCCCATAAATTTCCGTACGACCAAAATGAGTTATGGCGGGTGTTTGAAATATGAAATATGTTGGTAATATTTTTCGCGCGCAACAATTGAAACAAACGTCATTAATTTTACTTTTTCCTCTTATTCCGTGGAGTTACCACACACGTGTGAACAAAAAAAAGGTTGAATGGACAATTTACAAAAAAAATCTCAACGCATCACATTCCCATCACCTCCTCATCATTGCGTCATAAATCTCGTTTTTTTTTCGCTTTCCTTTCTTTTCAACGATTTTATAAAATAACTTTACTCACTTTCTGTTGCTTTCCAAGAACGTGTCAAACTCAACGGCCATCTTACAGCAAAGCGCTTTCCGGTAATGAGACGAAGAACAATTCGTGTTGATCATATGACCATCTAAAACAATGAGAAAAAGAATCTATTAAAACAATTCGCAGAAAAAACATCATTAACAAAGAAAATTATATAAAAATGTCCTCTTGTTTTAGCCGCATCAACATTCTTAGGGAATAGTTTAGTCGCGTAATTGCAATTATACTCGTACCTAGGGAATTTTAGTCTTTTTAAAATAATAAAGGCGACTCGGAAAGATTACTGGTTACACAAACGCGTGCTTTTGCTAAATGTGAAAATTACACCGAGAAATAAAAACGCCCCTCGTAACAAAGACCACTTAGAACGAAGGAATTTCAATGAAAACCGAGGAACGCACTCACTTCTTACTCTCGGTTACTGACGTTATGCTCAGGTTATTCTTTAATCACCACTATATGTGAGTATATATGTGAATGTGTGTGTGGAAGGTAAATAATCGCAAAAGAAACTTCTTCCTGTTTCTCTTTATCAAGAATAGTTAATTATAACGACAGCAAGCAACGTGTTCTTTTTGCATTCTCGGTTCGTTTTAAAGATGCGTTATCATTCGAGTCGAAATAGACCCGGCTTTAACAATACCGATGAATATCAACCTAATTGGACTCGGTTTAATCCAATTGCTTCCTGGCCGAGCAATAATCAACGTCTATTGTTGCCGATAAAAGTTGGACAAAAAAAAGCGTTATGAAAGAATAAGTAATTATTAACGATGACTTTAAAGTTACGATAAAGTTTATAACAGAAATAGTGTCCATCAAATATAAAGTAAGTGAATAGAGTAAAATACTTTGTTTACGGATTCTAATAAAGTCGTTTTACGTTTTGTCGTAAACTCGCGCAATTTGCTCAGTATGATATTACACCCTGAAATTTGGCACTTAGTGAATGCGGGGTAATAAAAAATTAAAGTGGCTTAAAGTGAACACTTACTAGTTTCCCGTTGAAATTCTTCGTCGTCCGTGTCCGTAAAGAACCAAGTCTGGAACAATAATAAAAGAAAATTGAAAATTAAATGATTCAAGTTCGGCTAAATAATCTAGATTAGTATAAAATCCACCTACACACGTCCAATTACAAGAAACCAGCTGTAATTAGGTATTAAATTGGACCCGGGGCTCAAGTTCAATGTATGTCAACGTTAATGTGAACGCCAGAGGAACGACGTCGCTAACTCTTCTTAAGTGGAGAGTGGTCTTATCTCGTATAATGTGCCGTTTTCAGGAGACAGGGGGCTCAGCCGTCACAAGTGCCGAACGGGTCGTTAACGTTTTACGTGAATAAAAGTGCTTAATCCTCATGGCTTTTGAGAACAAATTGCTCCCGAAATTGTTTCCTTTAGCGATCATAAAACGATAAAAGGATAAAAGAAAGAGGACTTTAATGTCTATGGTTTCACAATTCGCGGTAGCCACGTCAGTATTCTATGCAAACGCAGCTGCTGATAAAGTCCAGACAACGCATCCTGTGTTAGCCTTAGTATCGATGCAGAGAAATTCCTGCGGAGTTCGCATGTTTGCCTGAGCATCGTGCGGTTTTCGCCGCACTGTTTGTTTTAGGAAGATAGCCAGTGTTAGTTTGGGTTAATTTAACTACCTCCAGAAACTATACGAGTAAAAATAAAAATATTTTAACTAGTGTGAAGTTCCCATAAAATTTATCCATAAAAAAACGTTTTTGTTTGTTTATCGATTTGTATGATTAATAGCTTATTAGCGATCTCGCAGTCTAGAATCTAAGAGAGTTTTGGCGGCGTAGATTTCACGCGGGAACACCTTAAATTCCGGAAAAAACAGTCGCATTCATAAAAAAAATTTCTAATTTTGAACTCCAAAAGTATAAAACTAATTAACATAATATCGAGTATGATTACCAAATTAGAATTCTCCTGCACATAAAGGTGAATTTTGGTCGTCGCTAAATCTTATCGACAATTAGAAAAATACAACCAAGCACAAACGTGTTTACAGACGTACCCGTACATCGCACAGTGGTATATTTGATCCAAAAAGCTGGCCAAAATTCAAATTTTCATTGTTTTATGAAAATAGGTATATATGGCTAATTTTCTAGTCCAATAAATGGGGAATACCAAGATTACCTTATAACCACAGTACCTTCAGTAGTTTCACTTCAGTAGTTGATATTTTATACTTTTGAATTCTGTTTATAAATTTTGTGTTTTACTCTTCACGATATGGAATTTTCTGGACAAGGTAAGTAATAATATGTACAGTAAATCCCCTATATAGCGAACATCGATTTAACGAAATGGCCGTTATTGCGAATCAAAATTACGCAACAAATATCTTCAATACATTTTATATGCCATTTTTTTCATTATAACGAAAATTCATGGTAACGAATTGGGAAAAATTATTTCATCTCAAAAGTATGATTTTAATACAAACTATTATCGTTATTGCGAACACGATTTTTTTTGTTCTCTAGGTAATGTAAGACTAGTTAAGGTATTCCCCGAAGATCTAAGGTGTGATATTCGGCGAATAACTTGTTTGTCTGTAGGTCGATTGTTTATCGAGTCGAAGTCGTATTGCAGTTTCAAATGCAAGTGTGTGGTCTTCGAGAGCGTACAAAGTGTTAAGGTTGACAAAAAAAAGTGTTCGTTCAGTGTTAATTCAAAAAAATGAGTTTGAAAAGGACATCAATTCCTTTAAAACGGAAATTAGAAATATTGGAGGATGTTGAAAAAATGCTATTACATAAACTAAAGTTGCGGAAAAATTTAACATATCAAAATCAACGCTATCAACAATTATAAAAAATAAAAACCGTATGAGGAGACCTGCATTTCCAGAATTAGAAAAAAATTGATAGAATGGTTTACCGAAATGAGAACAAAAAACGTTTCCTTAACAGGACCATTCATACAAGATGAGGCAAAATCAATCGCTGCTGAATTGAACATAATAGGATGTGATTTTCCATCTGGGTGGTTGCACAGATTTAAGAGTAGGCACAGTATTTCAGACTACGCCTTATCTATAGAAGGAAATAAAGTTAATGTGCTTACTATAGATGAGTGGAGACAGGAGTTCAAATTTATAAGAAACGCCTATCTTGATAAAGATGTTTTTAACATTGATGAAACTGGTGTTTTTTAATCTTATGCCAAACCGTACTTTGGATTTTAAAGGTAAAAAGTGTTATGGTGACACTAAAAGCAGAGAAAGAGTAACAACAGTTTTATGTTGCAATGCAGATGGAAGCGAAAAATTAAATCTGTGGATAGTAGGAAAGTCAAAAAATCCCAGATGTTTAAAAAAAAACGTTCCCATTTACCGTGCCATTATAGCAATCAAAAAAATCGTTTCCAGCGAAACATGGCAGCACAACACAGAAAAGTATTGCTAACGATGGACAATTGTGCTGCACATAATGTTAAGGATATCAATTTGGACAATGTGAAGGTGATTTATTTTCCACCTAACACAACGAGTGCACTCCAACCTATTGGCATAATCAAGGCATAATTGCGTACATGAAGAAGCGATATCGTGCTCGTCTTGTAAGAGCAGCAATTTTGGCAATAGAAGCGAACGAAGAAAATCCGAAATGGAATATTCTACAAGCGATACGAGCGTTGTTGGATTCTTGGAAATCAGTAACAACAAACATTATAAAAAATTGTTTTAACAAAGCGTGAACAACTGACTCTCAAAAAGAAAATGAAGAAAATTAGTAAACGATGGTAAGCATTCATCGATAATTAGGCTGAATTACTGATGTAGAATGGGAAAATTATCAACACATCTTGTCAGTATCTAAACAAGCTAGTTTTGATGAATACTGCACTATTGACAGTGAGGTACTGACTTCAGAAGCAATTGAAATCGATTTACCATTAGTGAATGCAGGCCAAGAATGGAAAGAAAATGAAGAAAGTGATGAAGGTGATGAGGAAGAAGTGGTAAATGTAACACCCCCTACAAGAGCTGAAATTTTAGCGGCTCTCTATACTATACAAAGGTAACCCACATCTGATTTGTTATCGAATTCATTGTTTATATCACAATTTAAAGGTTTGCTGATACAGAAGAGAACATTTCCGAAGGTTTCGCGAATTCTTTGAATAAAATTACTGAAGAATGTTTAAGACGAACAAAACCCGTTTTAAAGCAAAGCGCCATAAATGATTACTTAAAAAAAAAATAATGTTAATTACAATAAGAACAAAATACAAATAAACTTATTACATAGTCGATGTTAATATGTTTCTAAACTCCCCAAGATCCTATTCATTATTGAGGCGTTGAGTGCAAAAGAAGTTGCTCTCAATGCCTCTATTATTCATAAAATATAACGAACTAATTCGTTACAGCGAAATTGCGAACATCTCATTACAGCGAACGGCTTGCATTCCCCCCTGCGTGTTCGCTATATCGAGGGTTTACTGTAGTGGCTAATTTTCTAGTCCAATAAATGGGGAATACCAGGATTACCTTATAGTCACTGTACCTATAAAACTTGCCTTTAGATGTCTCACTTCATTAGTTGATATTTTATACTTCAAAATTATGTTTATAAATTTTGTGTTTTACTCTTCACGACATGAAATTTTCGGGACAAGGTAAGTAATAATATGTACTATTGACCTCATTAATATCACTGTTTTATTATTATTATTATTAAAAACATTGTAAAAAATATTCATTATGACATATTTTTTTAAAGTATTTTTCACATATAAAATGATTTTTGCTGTAGCCTACCCGTATGTACCGCAATATATATTTTTTTAATCTGTTCAGTACCTTATCTACAAGAGCGACAATAAATAATTTCTCGCAAAATTTCGCAGACTAACTTTTTATGAATTTTTTTGTCCAATAACTACACTTTTGTGTTAACATCAATTTTAACGATTAGATCTTCTATTACCTATACGTATTTGAAATCACAAAATAAACAAAGTTTAGTTATCATTGATGTCATATTTAATTAAATGGAACAATCACACTTTAATTAAAGTGTTTTATTTTTCATACTAACATTAATACCATTTAAGCAAAACATCGTAAATCGCATAAATGGTTAAATTGACGTTTTGCGTTCTAGTTTTGTGTAAATTAAAGTGGAAAGGTACCAAAAACTATAAACTTCTTAAATAACATATGAAATTTGTCATCATGTAGATTTTGCTAGCGTAAAATGACAAAAAGTTACCACTAATTAGTTAAAGCATTTTTAATAGCTAATGTCAATACGATTTTAGGTTCATCTGGAATGAAAGTAGTAACCTGTAAATATCATCTTTACGAGATCATATCACAATGATCCGAAAAAACTTTTTCCATGAAATTGGCCTTTATGAAAAATTATTTAGTTAATTATAAGAATTTTGCTAGAAAGGATATAAAAGTGTTTATCTTCAAATGAGTATATTAAAGTCATTGGAGACATCGGAGTTCGGGTTATCCATTTTAGATGCGTGAATTCGGATATTCGAACATTCTATTTTAAAGAAAAAAATATTAAAAAGTACGTTCAGTTATTTTACCTAGAATTCTTCTCAAAAAGGTAGATTTTGCTTTCAAATATTTTATAACATATTTATAGATTTTAGTGATATTAATAGTGTACATTTCACTAATTATTCGGGTTTTCAAAACCAACAAAAAAAAATCGGGTTTAAAATAAATTAAATTTTCCGTAAAATGAAATAATAATCTATTAAATTCGCCAATAGATTAAAAAGTCTCTCAAATCTTAGGGGAACATCCTCCCCTAATTAACCTTTCAAAATGCTTCAATTAAGCTCTGCCTTTTACCGATTAATACTCTCAGTACACTTACAATATGTACTAAATTTGGTATTTTTTTTAAAGTTATACAACTACGAATATATTACGTTTTTTCGAATTTTGGATCCTACTTTGAAAATCTATAACATCTCACGGATACAACTTGGCAAGTTGCTTTAAATCATCATATTTTAGGGTCCTCTACATAAACAAATAACTATGAATTTACCCGTTTTTTTTTTGATTATTTTGATGTTACTTGCGCCCTATTTTTTTTAAATCCTTTTTTTCCTATTTAGCGGATCAAAATAGTTGAGATAAAACTATAAAACAATGTTGGCCAGCTTTTTGGGTCGAATACCCCACTGTACGCCCGGCGTACAGTAATCAATAAATATAACTTAATAGTCCGATTTTAATGTGTGATACCTTTTTGAAAAGGGCTTAACCTATCTAGATCATGGCGTAGTAGTGGTGGCGCGAAATTTGGACGATAACACTATTTAAACAATTGAAAACATTATAATTAATCACATATGCAAAGTTAGTCTCGAATTATTCTAGCCCTAATTAGATAGGATTTTACAAGTATAGTACAGTAGAACCCCTCATATCCGACCTCGGGATATCCGACTCCTCGGGATATCCGTCACCCCTCCCTACTCCCAATTTTGTTCAAATGCTCTAATGTACGTTTTTGTGAATCCCAAGAGACCCGACTTTCCGTCGGGGAATTACTTGATTCGCTCAATCTTGATGTTTGCCAAGGGTTGCGCAACTGTGTTCATCATTGTGAATATCAATTATATGCATATTTACAATTGTTATAGTAAAAGTGATTATGGCTACCCAATAAAAACGAAAACGTATTGTATGTACACTACAGAAGAAATTGGAAGTTATTCAGAGACTAGACAATGGCGAGTCAGTTCAAAAATTATCTTCTGAATTAGGAATAGGCGTCACAACTATTAAAGACTGGAGGAAAAACAGAAAGAATATCGAATCGTACTCTATGACAGTGGAAGGGGAGGAGGGTTTAAAAAATAGAAAGATGCTTAAAAAGCCTAAATTTGATGTTTTAGATGATGCTCTCTGGATATGGTTTTGCCAAGAAAGACGCAAAGGAACTCCTTTGTCAGGTCCTATAATTAAAGAGAAGGCAGCGATTTTACATAAAACAATAGTAGGAGAGGAAGGGGAAAATTTCAGTGCAAGTGAAGGTTGGCTTCACCGATGGAAACGTCGCCATGGTATACGTCACGTTGTTATTTCTGGAGAAAAGCTATCAGCTGATGATGACGCAACCAAAGAGTTCGTGAAGAAATTTGAAGTTTTTATTAAAGAAAACAATATGCATCCGGATCAAGTGTATAATATTGACGAGTCAGGGTTAAACTACAAGATGCTCCCACAAAAAACTCTTGCTGCAAAAAATGAAAAAGTAACAGGGACAAAATTATCCAAGGATAGACTAACTTTTGCAACTTGTAGTAATGCAAGTGGAAACCATAAAATGCCATTGTTTGTCATTGGAAAATCTAAAAAGCCCAGAGCGTTCAAACATGTGAACATGGCATCATTGCCTGTTTATTATAAAAATCAAAAATCTGCTTGGATGGACAGTTCTTTGTTTAAACAGTGGTTTTTTGAAGAGTTTGTACCAGATGTAAAAAAACACTTGAAAATGAAAAATCTACCACTCAATGCAGTCTTGATTCTTGACAATGCTCCCAGTCATCCTTCGGAAAACGAACTAACAATGGGAAACATCAAAGCTATGTTTCTACCTCCTCGTGTGACACCTTTAATCCAACCTATGGATCAAGGGGTTATTGAGTGGTTGAAGAAAAGATACAGGCGAAAATATGTCAGCTTCTTATTAGAGCAAACGGAAGGAGGCAGTAACCTATTTGAGGCAATGAAGACTTTTAATATAAAAGATGCCATTTACATTGCCGCACAAGCCTGGGACGAACTCAATCACACCACTCTACAAAAATCTTGGAGAAAACTATGGCCAAGTATTATTGAAGGTGAGAGCGCAATCTCTAATGAGTCTGAAACTTTAAATACAGATGAAGCAGAAATTCTACAAGATTTACAGACCATCGATGCCCAAATCCAACCAGCGGATATAGAAGAGTGGCTATTGGGAGGGGACATAGTTGAAGTCACTAACGAGGATCTGAACGACGAACAAATCGTATCCGCAGTTTTTAAAGTTGAAACAGAGGAAGATGAAACGGATGATGAAAAAGAAGAACCTGAAAATATCAGTCATACGACAGCTACAGAGGCTTTCGAGATTGCAATGAAATACGTCGAGCAACATCCAGAAGCAACACCGATGGATGTGCTGTGCATTAAAAAGTGGAAAGATATCTCAGCTAAAGCAAGATTTGGTAGATTAAAACAAAAAAATATAACTGATTTTTTAAAATAAATTTACATGTACATACATGGATTTGTATACATAATTAAATATATGTACTCGTTTATGTTTGTCTTGTTCATTTTTGTTGTTCCTCGGATTATCCGACCTTTTTTGGTAACCGACCATGCTCCGGTCCCATGGGTGACGGATATGAGGGGTTCTACTGTATTTTGATTATAACACGAGAACCATTTAACCAATTTCATTCGAAAGCTTAATTCTTGGCCAATACGAAAGTGGAAATGTCCAATGACGAGTTTTAAATTACCATAACTCACAAACGATGTACCCGATCGATGTACCCGATTCTACCAAAATCAGAAAATCGATCTCATTTTCACCCAGTAACCTTGTACAGCCCTTGAAATGACACCATGTTCAGCTCGTTATCTATGCACGTATGAACGCCCGAAAGTCTAGCCCCCAATATAAAAATATTAATTTAAAGTAAATCAACTATAACTAGAGAATGGTTTAATGGATTTTAATGGTTTATATGTCTATTGAAGGCTAGCATTCGTCTGAATACGGTTGTCGAAATGCCCGCTTCGACATATGTAAGGGTGCTGTTTAATAGATAAAACATGAATTATATATCATGAACAATATGAAAAAGCTTCATTTAAGTTATAATTTAAGTTACAATTAAAGATTTTAATGGTGTATGTGTCAATCGGAAGCTTGTATACGGCTGAATATGATTGTCGAAATTCCCAATTCTTAATATGTAAGGGTTTTGATTAATACACAAAACACTAATTAGCCAGTCACATCAATTACCTAATTAATTAATTGACCAATCTTATCCTTCAACATCTCGATCGAAACTAAGATCAAGCATAAATGCAAAGGTCGAAACGCCTGATTTCCAAATTAACTAATTATCATCGTACGGCTATTGTATTGATTGGAATCCAACTCCATCCATCTCCACTTACAAAAAAGTAAAGTAATTTTAACATATAGGTTGATGAAATTAATGAGTATTTATTATATTAATATAAAGAGGCAAAAAAGTCGAAGAGTATTATTTATTATGTAAACATATGTAACTGTTTCAATATACAAGGTGACACAAAAGTCTGGAATATAGCAAATAACTTCCTTATTTTTACTTTTAACAAAAAAATATTTCGGATAAGTTTGATTGTATTGTGTGTAAGTTTGATTGTATTGTTTATAGTTTGGTTACCATGGTAACATTTTTTTTAAATTTGAAGTGGGACGAAATTTTTTTCCTTATCTTTTTGTTAGAGCATATTTTTCTCTGCCTTGAGCATATTACATTATATAACAAGGTTACATAATGAAAGATCTAATAAATGGATTTTTTTTTAATTATCAAGTCAGTCATTTTAATCAAACTAGGCGCTGAAATAGCGTTAAATTGGCATTAATTACTGAATTATCCATCAAAACGCCGTTTCTGTTCCAATAATCATGAAGAATTACTTAAAAAACTGACAATATTAACTAATGTGTTAACAAAAAACATCAAAAAGTATTTTAAAAAAATAACATACAAAACTAAAACTACAAATGTTCAAATTGGCCATCATTTACTTCTAAACAAAAGTCAAGACGTTTTCCAAACTTATGTACAGTGTGAAAGCATGTCAACTGAAATTTCTCGTGTTTCAGCACCCACTCATAGTTTTTGACGTTTAGTTCAATTGTTTACGCCATGTTAACGCTTACTTGGTTTTTTTTTACTGTATTAATTTAAGTATTAACGCTGTTTCAGCACCTACTTTGATTAAAATGTCCGAGTTAATAATTAAAGAAAAAAATAATTTATCAGATTTTTTTCATTATGTAACCTTATTGTATAATATACCCAGCACATAGAAAAAAATATGCTCAGCACATAAAAAAAATATGCTCTATCTAAAAATAAGAAAAAAAATTACCTCCCACCTCAAATTAAAAAAAATTGTTACCATGGTAACCAAACTATAAACAATACAAACAATCAAACAAAATATGCAATATAATATACTTAAAAAAGTTTTATAAGAAAGATTTTTTGCTAAAAGTAAAAATAGCGAAGTTATTTGTATATTTCCGACTTTTGTGTCACCCTGTATTTTATTGAAAACTTAATATTTTTAATGTGCAAAATTTTCTTGCATTGGTTTACCTTTTTTAGTTTGCGCGATATCCTTAATGTTTATAAGTTCCTTAATTATTTCTTTGTAAATTGGAATACATGGTGTATGTCATTGCCCAGTTTTCAGTTTTATTATTAATATTAAATTTTAAGTCAATAAAGAAAAAGCTCACCGACAACAACGCTATATAGCCGTTAGGGCAGATAAAGGAGCAGGAATTGTAATCATCAATAAGGAGGAATACATCAACAAAACTTTAACATTCAAGAAAGATAACAATTATAAAAGCTTGAAAAAGCTTGAAAAATCTCCACTAAAATTGAAAATTGAAATTATCAAAAAATGTAAAGATGTTTTGATTCAACTTTCACCACATCTTAACATATCACCAAACAACATATATATCGTACAAAAATTCATACATATGAATCCAAACATTCTCAGATTATATTCACTACCTAAAATACACAAACAAGGCATGCCAATACGTCCAATCACAGCATACATGAACTCCCCTACATCAAAAATTGCACAATTTTTATTGAATATTTTTCGACAAATCGATTTCAAACCTGAATATACTGTATTCATGAACTCAAGACAATTTATTGAAAGAACCTTTGATATCGACACAACAAATACAAAACTAATTTCTTTCGACGTTACCAATTTATATTCGAACGTTCCGATAGAATATACTTTGAGTTTAACAGATATAATTTTTAAAAACCGTTTTAAAAATGATAAAACTGTCTCCCAGCTTAGTTTATTATTACAATATGTAGTCTCTCAAAATTATTGCTGTTTTAATGAGGATTACTACGAGATAACCGATGGTCTACCAATGGGTATGCCCCTTTCCGGTATTTTGTCTAATATTTTCCTAGATCATATCGAAAAACAATACATAATATCACAAAAAACCCATCTAAACACCACGTTGTCAAATGGATAAGATATGTAGACGATATTTTTTGCATATGGAGCGGTGACCATAAACAATTAGACAATTTTCACATTTATCTGAACAATTTATAAAAGAACCTAAAATTTACTCTAGAAATCGAAAGTGATAAAAACATTAATTACCTCGACCTAAAACTCGACCATTCCTCTGGAAATATTGAGTATAATATTTTTAGAAAACCTTCCATGATACCTACAATAATACCTTACAATTCAGCACACCCTCTATCTCAAAAGCTTTCTAGTCTCCATTATTATATGAAGAGAGCCCTAAACTACCCACTATCAAATGAAAATCTCACTACTGAATTTAATTTTATACAACAATTGGCTTTAGATAACGGGTACCCCCCAAAATTAATAGACAACCTATTTAATAAGATTAAAAAACAAAGAGACCCCCTTTACATAACACAAACTAAAGAAACAATATACAGAGCTGCCCCATACAACTCCATCACTTATCAGGCGACAAAGATCTTTGCTAAGTATAACATAACTTTGGCTTTTAATAACAAAAACTCTATATTCAAAATCTTATCTAACCACCACCTAAAGACCAACAACAATATTTTACAACAGAGCGGCATTTACAAAGTCAATTGCACACAATGTCAATCTTCATATATAGGACAAACGGGACGCCAATTAGAGATGCGCTTAAAGGAACATAAGAAAAAAGAAAATTCCAACATCTACAAGCACATTAACGAAACAGACCATATTATGGATTTCGAGGGAATCAAATTGATTCCATACAAATGTGAAAAAAATTTTCATATGGACCTTCTAGCAATGATGGAAATATATCGGCACAATAATCGGAAAGACACCAAGTTGCTCAACGACCAACTCGAATTTTAAGTATATACCTATCTTTACGTACTTAAAATCAACATAGAAAAAGATTAGAAGAAAATTATATAATATTTATTTTCGCTCTTTACAAGAATGCCATCTCGTAGCATTTTATAATATTTTAACCTTTAACTTTGAACCCCATACAGGTTTATTAATCTTTTATCGTTTTGACACATGTTACGTTTTAGTCTTATTTACATTTTCTGTGTTTTCGTGTTATCTATATTGTATCCATAATTTTTAACTCTGTGTAATTCTGTGAACACATATGAAATTTTTACATTTTATTAGACTTTTCTAATTTGACTGTAAGTAGTTTAAGGAAATTTGTTCAATTTAAAAATAATAATTTTTATAATCCTTTTTATAATAGATTCGGCTGATGATGGTTTTATAGGCCGAAACTAGTACCGAGCAAATATAAGAAGCGAGTAAGAAGTTGATTTATTTCATTTTCATTATATTCTTATTAAATTAATCTCGCAACATGAATTCCTACACCCAAATTTTTTGTTATTATTTGATTTTCTTTTGTTAATGTTCATTATTATTAATTTCTTGTTCAACAATTTTATATTTTTGTTAAGAAATTATTTGTTTCTGTTATTTATTGTGTTTTATTACTGGATGCTTCGCCGGGCTTGTCCAGTTTTCATCTGAAATGTAATAAATAAATAATTTTACGAATTGTTATTCAAAATTTTTACCACCACCTATCGACGAGAATAAACAAGTAATCGATCTTTTTGACAAAACTATCAAAAGCCGTTCGATAACTATTGTGTGCAATATCTGTCGATCAGTTCCTACCAGAACACCAATAGGCGATATCGACTCGATAAAAGATATCGATCCCATAACTATCGCTTCGATAGCTACTCAATACTATAACGTACGAGAAACCGGGCATTAGTCATTATTATTTTTGAAAAGCATGAAGCTTTTCGGATTCCCGGTCAATTATTGTTAAAATATTTTTTCTATAATACCAAGTTGAATTACCGTATTGAAATTCTGCGTCACTATATATCATTGGATAGTCTATAGATAATGTAATCTCTTAATTATTGGGAAATTCAACCACGGGTTGGCAATTAAACCTCTTTTTTTATTGTAACCTTAGCTTTCGAATTTATTTAATTCTTCATCAAAGGACGATAACTGAGGTTGAGATTGGTAAAGAACCAAAGGCGTCAAAAAACTTTTTGTATATTATACCAAGAGTAAAGGCCACAGTTGGGATGGTAGTTATCACAGAGGACAAACATGAACGGTGAAAGAGCCACAAATACAATAAAAATATTTAATATACATAAGCACTTCGTGAGGCACATATCTATACAAACAACGACATGAACAGAGCAATGATTCATAAAGCCGTGACAAGCTCACGAAAATCACTTTTTTTACGCATGTTATAAAACTGAACAACTGATGTTAAAAATTAGAAATTATAAATGCGTATTTTTAACTATAGCTCTACTGTTCCTCAGAATTGAACTAATGTGACTGGGATATTAGAAGTATATCCCTTAATCAGCTCCTATACATTAAAAACAAAAAGCTTGCATTTTTATCCAAATTGTTTCTTCATACTCTTCAAACACTTTGTTGTTTACTTAACGGTACTATGCGTAGATCATCATAAAGAAAAAAGTTATATTTATAAATACGATTGTTCATAAGGTATTTCCTTGCTTAAATGCTATATATTATTGTTAGAATTTTGCATCGCCATTACTATGACATGATCTACAGGGCAAACCCTTTTCAAAAAGGTATCACACATTAAAATCTGACTATTAACAAAAAAGTTAAATTTGTTGATATGATATAAGTTTATATTTATGGTTCCTTTTTTCTAATTGTCGTTAAGATTTAGCAACGACCAAAATTCACCTTTGTATAGAAGACAGTTTACATATTCTAATTTGGTCATCATACCAGATATTATGTTTATTAGTTTTATATTGTTGGAATTCAAAGTTAGAGAATTTTTTCATGAATTCGACTATTTTTTGCAGAATTTAAAGTCCGAAATACGTCCCCAAAACTATCTTAGAGCGAGATCTTTCTAATGAGCTATTTAATCATTCAAATCGATACACAAACAAAAAAGTTTTTTTATGGATGGATTTTATGGGTAACTTCATGCTGGTAACATTTTAAGTATTATCAACAATGAAATTTGACCCAATTTTGAATTTTTTTTTGCATACGCTTAATTTACACTAATTGTTGGTTAAAACGCGTTGAGCCAATTAATCCTAATTTCTCTTAATTAACACACAACTATAACTATAACAACAAGAATTTAAATAACATTCTTGTTTTCGCATAAAATTCCCTTTTTGTATACAAAATAGGGGATTAAAAACCGCTTTTGTTCCACGCCGTTAGTCACCCTTCCACAACAGAGAAAAAAATTCACTGGTTACCGGTCGCATGCATTACACGTGTCTCTACCCGTGGGAAAGGCTTTAACTAGCACGCTTCAGGGGTCACCCCTAAAAATACAATCGAACGCGCACCCACGTACCCCATCAGGAAGTCGACATGAACAATATGTTACTCACTAAAAAAGTTAACAAGGAAAATATTTTTTTCTTACCTGCTTCTTCGCCAATTGAAACCACGTCTTCAAAATAATTGGTAACCTCTGCCGATGATACAATTTGGTCGTTTTAACGCTGATGAATACGTCGTCCAAAACGGTGGCCGGAGGACGCATCGTAGCAGTCGCGGATGAAATCTCGCTGGTAATTTCGTTGGAAACGAGGCCATCTCGGGGGTCGAAAGGATCGCGTGCCTCCGCCAAATAGTTGCCGGCCAACTTGGCGCCCGCGTCGTCGGCCCCCTTCGCAACAAACAGAAAGAAAAGAAAATTTAGCGCACGTTAGCGGTCAGGTGTCCGAAAACTATGCGAAATCCGCCGATAAATTTCGCGTCAAGACATCGGTATCGAAGGGATTTCGGGCCGCCCGGAATGAAGATCGAGAATTCGCTGACAGGGGATTGCTTTTAATTGGACTGGGGAAAGCGGGCGTCGTATTTCACTCTCCAGTTACATAAATAACCCTTTCTTTTGATACGAGAGGGGTTGGTAATAGAATTTGCATAAACTATTCGATAGGTGCGGTTAATTTCTGTCTAATAAAGTGTGGAAGTATACATTAATTAATTAATTATCAAGTACCTTATTTATTTATTTTTTTTAGGCCAATCCAACATTACTAACGTCGACATCAATTACATTAAACACCGCGGTAATAAAATAAAGCAATGAATAATTCATATTTATCATAGTTACATGATGAATTTCGCATTAACGCAAGATTGAATATGTATATTATTGAATTAATAAGGCTCGCAATTTCACCGGGCGTGCGGTATTAATTAAAGTCGATTTTTTTGGCACGCCGCATCCGCTGTAATTACAAAATTGGTTTATGCTTTAAATTCAACGCAAAACGCAAAATATTAATTCCATTTGAAATGAGCCGGCCGAAATTTGCAATGTTACCTGTAACTTTGCGGAAACGGCAACCCAAAGTTAACTAAGGCCGCAATTAAAGTAAAAGCCCGTATTGAAACTACTTCAATAAATTATTCGTATAGATCTTGGATCGTTCTGTTGGAATTATCGCAAGCATCTCGCCGATGTTGCAGCTGCGACTCGAGTGACGCTTATTTGAAAAGCAAACTTCTCATTGAATGATCTTTCAAGATTTTCTCATGGGATTTTATCCCACGTATTTTATGAATTCGCGCAAATCTAATCGTTTCATTTGTAAATAATAAACATTGTTGTTTATTTTTTATATTTGATGATGTTTATATTCCCAACATTTTTTTTTTCTTGGGTAAATCATTCTTATTCTTAGTCAAATCGTTTATCTAAAATGTGATATTAAAATTGATTTTGAATTAAAAAAAATATCAAAAATTTTTTTTTAAGTTATAAATGTAACAGTAAATTAAAGAACGTGTCGAGTGTTTACCTCTTCGTCGATCGGCGCACGTGACAACGTCTGGTAGACCAAAAGAGTGGTGTAGGCGATGAGTACGGCAACGGTAAGCGTCTGAACCGCACGTCGAAATCTAAAGCTCATTTTCACCATCACCTCATCGTCATCGAACGGCATTCGCGCGACGAAACAGTTCGTACAATTTGTCCATTTCAAGAATAATTCGAAAAGATCGCGCGGCATGTAAACAAACCGATTTCGCCGCAAGTCCGTTGCTCAGGCGCGATTAGCTCGAGGTGCGACGGTCGACTGCACGGGGCCATGTTTGTCGGAGAGACTAGTCGTTTCCAAACGTATGATGGTGGTGGCCCCCTTCATGTCCCGCCGTTTGCCGTAGACTCCGAATCGAGTGGGGGAGAAGAACGGCGACCGTTTCTTCCAAACGCCAGTTTCTTCGGCAAGAAGTACCTGTCCGTGTCGGTGGCACACCCTTCCTTCCAGAGAACCCAGAAGACCGTAACAGGTGCGGCAATAACGTGGGTTTTTAGCGAATTTTTAAAGATTTCCTTTCAGTTTCTTTTGTATACAATGTGCTCATGAATATTTAATAATCTCTTTGTTTTAAAATATTTTCCAATTACCTTTCATTTATGAGTTGTCTCAATTTAATGAATTCATTTTATGGAGGTTCCTAGAATTCTTTCATGATTACAATAATTAACTTTCTTCTATAAAATTTTATTCTTCTCAAACAAGCTACAAAAAATCTCAAAAAACTTATCATATTAAAATATTTACCTTTAGAAAATATATTTGAGACAAAAGCTAATTACACATCATTAAAATGTTATTCTTCTCAGATAATCTTATAAAGATAATATAACTACAAAAAGTCTCAAATCTTAATTTTAAAAAATACTTCCTTACATTAACTTTGTCGATTTAAAACATGTATCTTCGGAAAATCTATGTAGGACAAAAAAGAAACTAATAATCATTATGAAGTCAATTCTTTATACTATAAACATCTTCAATTTAATGATTCAATTACGTTCACAAAGTATCCCCTAACGAATGCGAATTGGGACTCGGAGTCGAACTAACCGAACTCAAAGTCTCCTCCTTTATCTTCAATTTGTTTGGATCTTTATCCTTCTCTTTTTCTTTCTTGTCTTTATCCTTATGTTTATGCTCGTGTTTGTGCTTATGTTTATGCTTGTGCTTCTTTTTGTCTTTCTTCTTCTTTTTAACCTAAAACTCATTTATTAAAAAATTAAACAATTTTTTTTTTAATTTTCACCTTTGTTGGATCAGATTTATTATGCTTAGGATCCCCGTCCTTTTTAAATATGCCAGGCTCAAAACTCACAGGACCATGTTGACCCATCAATCCAGGTAAGGAAACTGAGTTATCAGAAAAATATTCTTGTTTCGTGAAAGTTTTGGTTTCGGAGTTAACTTCAACCACTTCCTCTTTAATCCCATCACGAACGACTACCTCCATATTCACACATTCCACATTTTCTTCTATAATAACCGCGTTTGGTTCTTTCTCAATTGGGAGGGGTGGTTTTACATCAGGTGTATTAACAGGTGGAATATGAGTGAAATGAGGCTTTCGTTTAATTTCATCGTGAACTTTTGGCGGTTTTAAAATCCCGATAAGCTCTTGTATCGGTAAACACAAAGGCCGTTTAATCCCATACAATTTGTAATATAAATCGACAAAATCACATCGAAGTTTTGAATCATGTGATAGCATCCCACTAAAACATACCCATAATTTATATTTAATTAATTATTTTTAATCGATTACTTTATATTCGTCCAAATTCTATCGACTAAATCAGGCACATCCAACCGATGTCTGTATCCTTTCTCAAACGGAGGATTTAACACTAATAATCGAACTAATCGATGCCGTATTCCGGGATCTGGATCATTTTCGGCTATTTCCAAGAGATGTTGAAGATCATCTAAACGCCCATCGCTTTTTACAAAATCAACTAAACATTCAAACGCAGCTAAACGAACATCTAAAACGAAATTCAAAAAATGACACTACTTTACAAGAAAAATCACAAAGACTGTGATATTTTTTTATAACGTAGAATGTTGTGCTGATTCTGAAACTGTCTTCAGTTTTTCGCCATCACGCCCAGTTTTCGAGATAAACCAAAAAATATGGAAAATCGTAAATTAAAAAACACAGTAACGGTTCGTGTTTAGTATATTAGACATGAAAGTGGAGATCCAGACGAACATTTTGAAGTATTTATGGCATAATTATTTTGCTACAGACTAAAACAACTCCACAAAATCAAATTTTTTTGGCTTTTTCCCCATTTTTGTTTTACTTAATCGCACCGTAACGAAAAATAATTATATATGAACAGAATAGCTTAGCTATCCTCTAGTACATTTAATACTTTAAATTTCGAAGCATTAGACGTCATGATCGGATGTATTTTACCAGAGATATCGTTATTTTACGACAATCGTGCAAAATTTCATTTTTTGTCATTTTCACTTTATTGTTGAAAAATTACTACGAACAATTTTTTGTAATAAAAAGGTATTTCAACTGTTCTAGGCACTAAGTATAAACATTAAATTCATTGAAATCAATATTATTATTTTGACACTAATTCTGTATAAGGTATTTGAATGGAAGGTTTCTATGATTTTCAGGTAATTGCGGTGGTTATAGCATTACAAGGCGATTTTACAACATATTGCTGTTTTCTTTGTTTGAAGGATAGTTGAACGAGAGAATATCATTATGTGCACAAAGACTGGCGTTCTAGGAAACATTATGCTGGTGTTTTCAATCTCTTAAAAAAACCTCTGGTGAGACAAGCAACTGTATATTGCCTCCACTACACATCAAACACTCATGCGACGATAGCAACAAACCTACCAGCAAGAAACTTTTACCCGTAATTTCCTATCTATTTTACAAGCCGATATCTTCGTTGTCGTTAGAGATGACGAAATAATAAAGACACCATTAGAAAGCCCGATCTTTTCTTCATCTAAAACCAGGTTTTGTTCTATCGATATTTCTATATCTACTGCAGAAAAAAATAGAGAACACCGCCGCGTTCCAAATACACCTCAAAATTGTCGAATTTTAAGCTCGTGTGCAGCCATTATAAAAAGCTTTATCAATTTAGCAAGAACAAACCTTGGGCTACTTAAATACTGGACCTTCTGGATTCAACGTTTTCGCAAAGTTTTTCATCAAACCCAGTTTGATGTACCCGTGCGACGATAGCAACAAACCTCCCAGCAACAAACTTTTACCCGTAATTTACTATCTACATTACAAGCCGATATCTTCGTTGCTTTTAGAGATAGCGAAATAATATAGACACCACTAGAAAGCCCGATCCTTTCTTCATCTAAAACCACGTCCTTAAAATCTTTGTCCTGTCGATATTTCTATATCCACCGCAGAAAAAAATAAAGAACACCACCGCGTTCCAAATACACCTTAAAATTGTCCAATTTTAAGCCAGTGTGCAGCCGTTATAGAACCGAATTTTAAAAAAGGCTTTATCAATTTAGCAAGAACACTCCTTGGGCTATCTAAATCCGAAATCCAAAATTTACATGTTATATACAACCCTACATAATAATCGGTGTAGCGACGTTCTCTCGGAAACATTCTTGCATAATGCGAACAAAACGGTGTTTGCACAAGCATTTTCTACCCCAAAAACTGTGAAAACCGTGTATAATTGCTGTAATCAATTGTTTACGGTCTCATAACATTCTTATATGACACGTATAAAACTAAAACGAGACCATATAGAACTTATAGGAAATTTTCTACTCTTTACAGTGGTGTATAGGAGTCATAGATCACAAGGTTGCACAAGCATTTTGTACAAAAGAAATTAAATTGGTGAACTGGTTCACTTCAAACCAGTTTCTGAAAAATATTGTAACGTGACATCCGAATTGTCAAATATTTTTCAAAAGACGCACCATAAATCCTGACATCTTTTAGTAAGGATGCATATAAAGTACTTCCACTTATGAGTTCACTTTCACTGAGATAAGTTGGTTCTTGTTCATCTTCATTCTCTTGTAAATTATGTTATACCACTTGACTTAAATACATTAATGCAAACTCCGTTCTTTCAGTTCTATTGGGAGACAGTGTCAAATAACCAAATTCTTTTTTTCATTTCAAAATTATTTTTTTCGAATTATACGCGGTTTTCGCACATTTTAGGGTAGAAAATGCTTGTGCAAACTTATGATCTATGAAAATTATATACCAGTGTAAAGAACAGAAAATTTCCTATCGGTTCTATATGGTCTCAGAGTTTTAAACGTGTCATATAAGAAAGTTATGGGACCATAAACGGTTGTTTACGGCAATTTTGCGCGGTTTTCGCAGTTCTTGGGGTAGAAAATGCTTGTGCAAACTTGTGATCGATGAAAATTATATACCAGTGTAAAGAGCAGAAAATTTCTGATAGGTTCTATATGGTCTCAGAGTTTTATACGAGTCATATAAGAAAGTTATGAGACCGTAAACGGTTGTTTACGGCAATATTGCACGGTTTTCGCAGTTTTTGGGGTAGAAAATGCTTGTGCAAACTTATGATCTATGAAAATTATATACCAGTGTAAAGAACAGAAAATTTTCTATTGGTTCTATATGGTCTCAGAGTTTTAAACGTATTATATAAGAAAGTTATGGGACCGTAAACGGTTGTTTACGGCAATTTTGCGCGGTTTTCGCAATCTTGGGGTAGAAAATGCTTGTGCAAACTTATGATCTATGAAAATTATATACCAGTGTAAAGAACAGAAAATTTCCTACAGGTTCTATATGGTCTCAGAGTTTTATACTTGTCATATAAGAAAGTTATGAGACCGTAAACTGTTGTTTACGGCAATTTTGCGCGGTTTTCGCAATCTTGGGGTAGAAAATGCTTGTGCAAACTTGTGATCGATGAAAATTATATACCAGTGTAAAGAGCAGAAAATTTCTGATAGGTTCTATATGGTCTCAGAGTTTTAAACGTGTCATATAAGAAAGTTATGGGACCGTAAACGGTTGTTTATGGCAATATTGCATGGTTTTCGCAGTTTTTGGGGTAGAAAATGATTGTGCAAACTTATGATCTATGAAAATTATATAGTAAAGGGTCGAAAATTTCTTATAAATTTCTTAGGAAATTCTTAGAAATTAGAAAGTTTCCGAGAAAAAGTCAATACACCGATTAATATGTACGGTTGCATATAACGTGTATATTTTGGTAGACGTGGTTACATATTGACCGGACAAAACCCGGATTTAGATAGCCCAAGGTGTGTTCTTGCTAAATTGATAAAGCCTTTTTTAAAATTCGGTTCTATAACGGCTGCACACTGGGCTTAAAATTCGACAATTTTGAGGTGTATTTGGAACGCGGCGGTGTTCTTTATTTTTTTTCTGCGGTGGATATAGAAATATCGACAGGGCAAAGGTTTCAAGGACGTGGTTTTAGGTGAAGAAAAGATGGGGCTTTCTAGTGGTGTCTATATTATTTCGCTATCTCTAAAAACAACGAAAATATTGGCTTGTAAAATAGATAGTAAATTACTATCTTTTTGGGTTCTTGGGTTTGATGAAAAACTTTGCAAAAACGTTGAATCCAGAAGGTGCAGTATTTAAATATCTCATCCAGCTCTTTTCACAAATATCGTACGTTAAACTAAAAGAAGGCATATTTATTGGCCAAATAGGAAAATTAGTAAATGACAACGAATTAATGTCAATATTGACAAGAAAAGAAGCAAGGCGTGGATTAAATTTGTAGAAAACCATAATGATGAGAATTCTCGCGAAATAGTTTCTGCAATTTCTAACATCTTGCACAAATACCATGCCATAAATGCAAACATGTCTCTCAAAATCCATGTCCTCTATTTGCACTTAGATTTTCAGCAATCTTGGAGCGGAAATTGACGAATAAGGCGAGCGGTTCCATTAAGATTTAATGGCATTGGAAATATGTTATCAAGGTTACTGGGACGCAGGGATGATGGAAGATTATGTCTGGAGTGTTATTAGAGAAATCGACCCAAAGACATACAAAAAATTGTCGAAAAGTAATCATATTCCACACTATACTAACAATAAATAAAGTAGTATACATTAAATATAAAATTTAATTCCATAAAAGTTCTCTAATATAATTTGTAATAGAAATCTAGACAATATAAATAAAAAGACAAAGAACAGTATCGTTTGTAAGATCAGCTAAACACCTCAGCTACTATGCTTAATGTTGAACATTTAGAACAGGTAAAATAATATTGATTTTAGTGAACTTAATGTTTATATTTAGTGCCTTGAAAAAACACCCGATTTTTGAAACTTTTGTACATACCGTCATTTTATGAGACCAAATAATTTTGTATGTCAGCAGGTCAACAGGTATGTCAACAGGTGATAGCCTAATATGTTTTGCACACAAGGCATATTTTATTTTTTTCATATTTTGTAGTTTCGCAAATTTTCGCGGTTTAAAGAAATGCTGTTATTTTGAAAATACTTTGACGGATTTCAAGGTTTTTTACACTGAACTTTGTGCAATAAATCGTTATGTCAAACTCCAGTAACAGTTTTTCAAAATAAAATGTTCCCGATTTTTTAGAGCGAATACAGTGTTTGAAAGAAATTAGAATTATGCAGGCTAAGGGACGCCGGAGCGGGGTAACGGGCGAACGATAATCGTCCTCAGAGAATCCGAGAAACCAGGTACATTGGTTTAAATGTTAAACATACAAAATTTGTTGTAATTTTTGTTTATACTATACAAAATAGATATGGTATGTATCTTCGGCTGTGAAGCAGACATCCAGTCACCACGGCCCTTCTGGCACAGAATAATCAGAAGACAAACTCGCCCTCTTAGCATAAGTCGCGCATTCATCACTGCGCACAGTGGTTCGCCATTTTGCTGGAATAGTGTTTACTGCGTTTTGAAGTTATTTTCTTGTGATTTGATTTCTGAAAGGAGTCTAGTGTTTAGTTTTTATATTTAAGTATATATAAATGAGATTTATACATATATATAATTATTTTATAATTTTACTGGGCGAACTTTCGGTATATTATACATGCATACGGCCCTATCGCCAAAATCTTACTAAATCAAACCTGGTATCTATACCGACATAGCGATCTCAAGGACATGTTAGGTGAACTTAAAAAGATCTAAGGTGCCGACCGAGAGTTTATCTTCTGGTTATTCTGTGCTTCTGGTTTCTCGAGTTCTCAGAGGGCGAATATTGCTCTCCCGTTACCCTGCACCGGCGGCGCGTAACCTGTGTAACTGAGTTTTCTTGCAAACACTTTACTCCCGCTAAAAAATCGGAAAAATTTAATTTTGAAAAACTATTACCGTCATTCGATATACAGAATTATTCTACATAATTCAGTGCAAAACTCGTTGAAAACCGTCTACCCGTTTTCGAAATAACTGCATCTTTTTAAACCGCGAAAATTTGCGAAACTATACAAAATATGAAAAAAATAAAATATGCCTCACATTCAGAGCATATTACACTATCATATGTTAAAACGTCAAATTTTTTCGTCTTTTTTGAATTTTGCACGATTTTCCTGAATTAACGATATCTCTGGTAATATACATTCGACAATGATATTCAATGTTTCGAAATTTAGAGAATTAAATGTTCTACAGGATGGAACAGCTAACTTTTTTATTCATATACAATTCTATTTCATTACGGTGCGATTAAGTGAAAAGGAAATGAGAAAAATGTCAAAAAATTTGATTTTGTTAAGTTGTTTTAGGCTGTAGCGAATTAGCAGAGAGTCCGATTTATGCCATCAATACATAAAAATGTTTGTCTGGCCAAATGTCTATGCCAAATAACAAATATACTGAACATGAACAGTTACTATGTTTTTAACTTACGATTTTCCACATTTTTGGGTATATCTCGAAAATTGGACGTAATGGAGAAAAACTGAAGATAGTTTCAGAGTCAGCTCAGCATTCTACCTTATAAAAAAATATCGCAGACTTTGAGGAAAAATTTGATTAAAATTTGTAAACTATTATCGGATTCAAAAGATTTTACCCCTCACATTGAAGGCGAATAACAAAGAAACTACTCAATAGAAAAAATTCGGACTAGCTTTGTTTGACACATAATTTAATTCTTTTTAATGTGTTGTTAAATGTAATTCCGATTTCGGTCGATCTGAGAAGGAGCCCGACTTTGCGATTTTTTTCTTAAATACTGTTTGGCGAAAATATTTCTAATTTGAACTGGTGGTAACCTGATGTGTTCTTAATGAAGGGCATATTTTATTTTATGAATATTTCATATAGTTTTGCGGAAAATCGCGGTTTGATAGATTGCGATTATTTCAAAAACGACCGGGCGGATTTCAATTCGGTTTTAACCAAAATATATCAAATAATTCCGATTATCGGATTCCAGTGAAATTTTCAAAATGATGTGTCCCTAATTTGTTATGAGCGATTCATCATTATTTCTGTTTCTGTTTTATTTATAATTTCATTAAATCGCTAATAAAAAATGAGGGACACATAATTTTGAAAATCTAATACAGGAGTCCGATAAGTGAAATGATTTGACATATTTTGGTTAAAACCGCATTGAAATCCGCCCTTTTTGAAATAATCGCAATCTATTAATCCCCGACTTTCTGCGAAACTATACGAAATATTCCTAAAATAAGATATGCACCTCATTAAAAACACATCAGGTTACTACCAGTTCAAATTTGAATTTTTTCCCCAAACAGTTTTTGAGAAAAAAATATGCAAATTCAACCTTCATCGCAGACCGACTGAAATTGGGTTCATTTTTTCATTATACTTGCAATAATTACTACACGAGTGGATGAAAAAAATTGCGACAAATTATAAAAAATTAAATTATGCATCAAACAAAGCTAGTCCCATTTTTTGTATGGAGTAGCTTCTTTGTTATTCGCCTTCAAAGTGAGGAGTAAAATCTTTTGAATCCGATAATAGTATAATTATTTACCAATAAATTGTCCATAAACAGCGTAACTCTTAAACAAAGATGATCTACTCGGTAAATGCCCAAATTTTTGCAACTTCCTAATAGCTTTTAAACAAGCCACCGTAACAGTATACTTATAGCAAGGAACCGATTTTTCCAAATTTAACATCCTCGTAATTTCTTCCAAAACCACTTTCGTGTCAGCACTTAAACTTTCCGAAGTAATCGGTGCTCCTTGTTGCATATTTGAAATAACAGGAGTTACCGTAGCACCTAAAGCCTCCACCAAAGAAGCTCTATAATAATTATCTGAGTATCGATTCTTAGAATTATCGTTATATTTAAATAAATCGAGTAAAAAACGTATTACTTCCGGTGGACAAATCCCGTGCGCGTTTCTAAGTCCACCCATAGCCAAAGGAATCGTTTTCTGAAGAAAATAATGTTGGAAATTTTGAAACGTGTTTTGGCGAATTATATTCGGTGCCGCAAATGAGCCGAAAAATTTTCTAAAAATAGTTAACATAGCCGGTGGCCCAGCCCAGCTAGCAACCAAATCATTAGCAACCTTAGTCAAGCAATGAGCCGCCCTACACCTGACTTTATAAAAACATTGTTCGTTTTCGATCGTATCGGTTAATGCTAATCTCGTAGCCGGAGTCGGATATCGTTCCAATGCAACAATCGCTTCCATTTGAGCTGTAACATCCCGTTCGTGCCTCAACTGGTATTGCCATTGATAGTCAGGTTGCTCAATCACAACAGATCTTAATAAAGTCATCTCGGGATCTAATCGAACCCAAAGCACGGGTGAATCATCCATTGCACTTAAATCCATGTCGACCTCTTCTCCCGTACATAAAGGAATTTTCTTTTTCTTATTTCTCCTACTTTTTGAATGGCACGTTATGTCGGCTTTTACGACGGTATTTTCGATTTGTTGCATGTGTTTGAATGTGCCATCGAGTTCTTGGAGGGTCACTAATAATGGGCCTACGTATTTACGAATTCCCGTTTGTGAAGTGGCGTCTTGACGAATTTCTAATTCAATTGTATTTCTAGAATTAAAATTGTTTTGGTATTATTTCTTTTAATTTCTTGACACATACAGCGTGTTTCGAAGGATTACAAAAATCATCAAACAAATTTTTGTACAAAGTCTAATCAGCTACAATGATATGATCTTTCGCAATTAAGGGTTTATATCACCTTGAAATTATCAAAAAGAAATTAACGTAATGCTCTCGTTAAGGCTCTGTTTAACATAATCCGGTTATAATGAACTTTGAGGTATAACGAATCAATTATTGAAATGGTTCCGGTTATTTATTCCGGTATTATTCCACTATTGAATGGTATGAAGTTGGATTTTAACCCAACCTAACCAACTCAACCCATAACATTCCTCATATTGAGTAATCATATCAATCCAGGAATCTAGGAACTCAATCCAACCCAACTTCATATCATCTTATATTGAATTGAACATAAAAGATTTGAAATCAATTATTGACCACAACACCTCTAACAGTTTACCATTATTTATTTTATTAACGACGTGTCGGGACTTTTCCCATCATCAGGTTTAAAAATTACATTATTTGATTATATAACATATATCAATATTTAACAATTGAACGTCTATTTTTGAATTTGGATTTCTTTTTAAATGGGCAACACATACTGTCACGTTCACAAATTTCTCTAAATGACATGACATCTAGTCAAAATGAGTTCCGAAACGTCGTTAATAAAATAAATAATGGTAAATTGTTGGAGGTGTTGTGGTCAATAATTGTTTATTTTAAATTAATAATAAGCCTCCATATACAAGATAAGAAAAAATTAAAGATTTGTTATTTTGAGTTCTGTTGAGTTTGTTTGGGTTGAATTGATTGAATTGAACTTAACAGATTTATTGTTTTGGCTTGGATTGGGTTTGGTTGACCTCCAACTTTATACCACCCTTCTTTTTTTATGGCATACAGTTTGACCTCAACCCAACCCAACTTGATACCATATTGAATTGACTTATATTAAATTAAATTGCAAAGATTTGTTGTTTTGGGTTGATTGAAATAAACTTAAAAAATTTGTTAATTTGGATTGGGTTTGGGTGGATGAACTCCAACTTTATACTATTCAATGTGAGGGATGGTATAAATTTGGAGCTCAACCCAACCCAACTTGATGCCATCTGTCATATTGAGTTCAACTTAATAGCTTTACTGTTTTGAGTTGGGTTTAGGTAGTTTGATTGTATTGAACTTAAAAGATTTGTTGTTTTAGGTTGGGATGATTGTATTGAACGTAAAAGGTTTATTGATTTGGGTTGAGTTGGGTTTGGTTGAGCTTAGTTGAGCTTCAACTTCATACCATTTGAAACACAACCCAACCCAACTTGATAGCATCTCTCATAATGAATCCGTCATATTAAATGGTATGAAGTTGAAGCTGAACCCTACCCAACTTCATATCATCTCTCATATTGAATTGAGCATAAAAGATTTGTTATTTTGGATTCTGTGGAGTTTGTTTGGGTTGGGTTGATTGAATTGAACCTAAAACATTTGTTGTTTTGGGTTGGGTAGGGTTTGGCTCCAAGTTCATATCATCCCTCATTTTGTATGGCATACAGTTTGAGCTCATCCCAACCCAATTTGATACCATATTTTATATTGAATTAAGTTGTAAAGATTTGTTGATTTAGCCTGGGTTTGGTTGGGTGAATTCCAACTTTATACCATTTAATATGAGGGATGGTATAAATTTGGAGCTCAACCCAACCCAATTTGATACCGTCTCACATATTGAATTAAACTGAAAAGATTTACTGTTGTGAGTTGGATTTAATTGGATTGATTGACGAGTTGGCAAAGATTTATTGTTTTGGGTTGGGTTGATTGAATTGAACTTAAAATTTGTTGAATTTGTTGATTTGAGTTGGGTTGGGTGAGCTCTAACAGGATCTAAAAAGATCTCTAACAGGCAAAAAGGGGGCTATTGGTGGAGCAATACATAGCGAACAAAAGAAAGCAATGTAACGCTCTACGAAGAAAGGTCACGAGGGTGAGGGCTAAACAGGGGGCGCAGGAAACCGAAATAAATGAAGCAGCCAGGTTACACAAAGTAGCAAAACGTGAGTTGAAGCTCGTAATAAATAAAAGCAAAGAGGATAAACGGAAAGAGCTAGCTTACCAAATAGTAATGAAGAAACTGCAATTATGAAAGAGGTCATCTGTAAGAATTGGGGATGCACGGAAACAAATTAATAAGCTGTTTCCTACACACGATAAAATTACATGGGCAAGCAGTGATTTAGATTCGGAAATACCGCTGTTTACTACCGAACAGCTGGAAGTTGCAGTCACAAAGATTTGTAAAAAGGGAGCACCTGGACCAGATGGTATCACGTCAGAAATTCTACTAGCCACGGTGGAAGGAAACAAAGATACATTAGTTAAAATATGCAATGACTGCCTCACACGAGGATATTTTCCAAAATAGTGGAGGGTCACTAACACCATGCTGCATAAAGATCAGTACGGGTTCCGGTAGGAAAGATCAACGCCATTAGTGGAGTCCAGAAAATTATCAACGGATTTAAGAAAAAGCTTTTCAACATCAGGAGCTGTGCGTCATGGTAACCCTTAATATTCAGAATACATTCAACTCCGCCCCATGGCTGAGAATTGCTAAAGCCCCAGAGGAAGGGAGTGTTAGCGAGTAGCTGATCCGAATCAGAGAGGTAGTGACTCCAAATGGGGATAGACGGGAGATAACGTCTTTTTTGTCTTCTATGACAAAATTCTGACAATCGCCGATGATCTGGCAGTGGTTATCACTGGAAAAACTAAGATAGCTGTGGAAGACAAAGCTAGCTACGCGGTCGGGAAGGTGGTTGAAAAGTTAAAAATGATGGTAATAACAGCTACTCCTCATAAGACCGAGGTAGTCATGCTACGAGGAAGAGGAAAGCCCGGAAAATGATCATTAAGTACCTACGGGTCTTCCTCGACACAGACCTGATAATGACGTCACACATCAGGAAAGTATTGGAAAAAGACACAAAGATGACCACCAATATGCTGTGTAGAATAATGCCGAACATCGGAGGTAAAAAAAAAGCAGTAAGAGGAGGCTTTTGGCATACACGGTTATATCAACAGTACTCTATGCCGCACCAACGTGGGATCGGGCGATGAAGTACTCTACAAGAATCTGCTGAAAACAATAAACAGAAAACTGACAATAGAGGTACCTCGGCCTGCTGCACTATATCGGCCACCAGTGCGGAAGTGATCGCGAGCCTACCTCCGTAGGATCTGGTAGAACAGACTACGGTATACGAGAAGGAAGCAGAATAAATGGCTGGAAAGATGGGACGGGTTGAATGGATGTGCCATGGTCTTCATTAAAAATGTGGAGGACTGAACGAATAGGAAGTGGACCATTACATGACCCTGGCAATTACTGGGCATGGCATTTTTATCACCTGCCTGCAAAACATAAAGAAAGCGGAGTCTGTACACTGTTTTCGTATGCGAAGAAAACTTTAGTAGAGAGAAAGAAGTTTGAGCGAAAACATGCGGGGAAATGACGACAAAGAAAAATATGAGCCGATTATTATTGGAAAAAGAAGAAAATTGGAAAGCAATTAAAACACTTTGAAAAGAAAAGAAGGTAAGTTTGTTTGTTTGTTGTTGCAATCTTAGTAAAGAAGGGAAGTGTTTGCAAGGGAGAGGAGGAGTCAACACGACCGCGAGACGACGATGAGGTGAGCAGAAGAGGAAATAGGTGAAGACCTAGCTTCCCCTCTCTGAGGTAAAACGTAATGAGGTAACTGAAAGAATAAAAATGTAGGGTTATGTATCTTATCTTGTTTCGGATGACACACTTGCTCAATGGACGAACAAGGGTGAAGAAGGAGGGCTGAGGATTCAGGGAAAAGTATAGTAAGAAGAGCCGCTAATGAGGTAACCGACGGGAGGGTAGCAGAGGAATGAGGGGAGGATTCATCCTTCCCTCACCCAGGTAAAAGGTAAAATGGTATTGGTAAGATAAAAAGTTGAAGAATGCCTTTTATTTGCATTTAACTGGGCGACGACAATGAAGACTTGAAGAACTACTCCGAAGAAATACCAGCTGGTGGTTCCAGAGAAGATGAGGAAAGGGATTTTTTAGTGGGTTGGGTTAGTCACACTAACTGGCCGCCCACACCACCGACCATATGTCTGTTCGCAGATTTTTCCCCAATCACAATAAAAAAAGGGTTGGGTGAGGACTTTATACCATTTAATTTAAGGAATGGTATGAGGTTTGAGTTCAACCCAACCCAACTTAATACCATCTCTCATAATGAATTGAAGTGAAAAGTTTTGTTGTTTTGTGTTGGGTTGAATTTGGTTGGATTGATTGAATTGCACTTAATAGAAGAGTTGTTTTGAACTGCAAAGATTTGTTGTTTTGGGTTGGATTTGGTTTAGTTGGATTGACTGAATTGTACTTAAATATTTCTTGTTTTGAACTGCAAAGATTTATTGTTTTGGGTTGGGTTGAATGAATTGAACTTAAAAGTTTTGTTGACTTGGGTTGGGTTTGTTTGGGTGATCTGCAACTTCATACCATTCAATATTAGGGATGCAAATCATCAAAACAACAAATCTTTTAAGTTTAATTCAATCAATCCAACCAAACCCAATCCAATCCAAAACAACAAATCTTTGCAATTGAAAACAAAAAGCCTTTTAAGTTCAATTCAATTAATCCAATCAATAAATTCGGAAAAAAATCTCTATCTAATGAGAAAAAAATATACGGAGCAATTTGAAAAACAAAAGTGACAATCGCTTGAAATTCAAGATAACATCAGAGAAAAATTATTTGCAGCATGAAATGATATTTGGCACATGAAATCAGAATGTAAATGACATAGATACAGCGTTTTTTGTATGACATCTTGTATAATTAATTCATAATTTCTTGTAATTTTTGCCCATAAAGAACTTCGGTTATAACGAACCGATCTGAAACCCTAGAGCCGTTATTATCGGAGGATACTGTACTTTTAAGGATACAAGTACACAGGGACACCTGGAAGACATTTCAAATATATTATTAACAAAAATTGTTTCTCATGTAATTCTGAACAAGTATTATATGAAATATTCATCAATATAATCTATAATTATTAATAGAATCTAAAAGATTTTTAAAATGTTTTGTTTCTTCTTAGATATTACATTAATTTTTTCTTCAGTATCATTTGAAATATTTTCCAATACTATGTTTATTTTTATACATATTTAGTCATTCAACAAAATAATGTAAGCCCTTAAGTAAGAAACATTTAATTACCCTATTAATTTAGTATTTTATTTTGATTGAAAGACCTTGAACAACACTGTATGCGTCAATAATTTTATTTTACCTTTTTCGATTAAACACCGACGTTAAATGAAACTTAGCATGACCACCAGTTCTCACCCATTGGTCAACAAAAACCGCCATATCTTTTCCAGTAACGGTAAATATAGCTTTAGTAAAAACGTTGGTGCTAATAAGCATATGACCCCATAAACCAGCACCGATTTTTTGACCGGCCGCATTAGAAGCCAACGATAATTGTTTATTAAAAACTTGCAAAAGTAATTCTTGACCAATTCTGTGCTCTAACATACGCATCACTAAAAATGCCTTTTTATGCATAGCTTCTATGTACATGGGTGACATTGTATGTAAATTTCTGATGGAAAAATAAAAATTTGTTTCGATATTTTTTTGTACTGGCTGAGAGCTATTAGCCGACGTAGGCAATGGAGCCGGCGGCTGACTGGGATCTAATATAATGCCTCCATAATCCTCTTCGTATTTAACAACGTTTAACAAAGTGCTTTGAACAAATTCGCGATATTCGTTGTTACCAAAACTTTTTTTACAATACAAGCCTGATAGATATAACGATATCCCTTTGGGTAACCACATATCGGACCAATTTTGCATCGATATAAAACAACCAAAAAATTGTTCAGCTATCGCTTGAGCCATCGCCCTTCTTGTTATATAAACTTGATCGATTATTACAGCCGAATGTAACAAATTAGTACTTAAAATACTCATCGTTGCGTAAGAATTATAATCGTCATCGATCTCATCAACAAACACTTGTTTGTAACACGAATAAGGATACCGATTCGACAAAGTTTCTTCGTAAAATTCAAAAACTTCGTGCATACACTTTGTTGTTACTTTTAATAAAGGGAGAAGTTGCGGAAGGCAAAAATGGGTGACTTCGTGCATAAAAGGATCCACGTAGATTTCAAACGGACCAACAGCCAAAGAGATATTCGGGGCGCAAGTAGGAATAGCTAAAGAATAATGAAACGTTTTTCTTCGCATATCCGGTGTAAAAACCACCTCCGTTAAATCCCCATTGGAAATTGCCGTCATATTATCATCCACCGTAAATTCCAACTTCCAAGTACATGGCTCTGCGAAACTGTCGACGCAAGGAAACCATAATCTCGATGAATTTTGATGGCCATAAGTGAATAAATGGACTCCTCTCTAAATAAAAAAAAAATATTGATTTTAAAAAGATTAAGGAATAAAGTAAGATCTTACTTCTGCATATGAACCTTCCCCTGCTGGAACAACAAAATGTAATCCTCCTTGTGGCTGTTCTAATGAAAATTCGATTCCAACGCGTAAAGCTGTTCCTTCGGCGATTAAATGAGCGGCTTCGTTAGGAACGGTAACAACGAGTTCACCTGCACTATTATCGGGATCTACTTTTAACGCAGCTGATAGATGTTGCGTTGAGAAATACTCCAAAGCGCGTCTAATGATTGAAAATTAAATGTTAATTATTAAATAAATATTACTACCACTGTTTCATAATAAGTAAGCTAAGTAACTGGATATATAGAAGGTGCATCGCCTATTTTCGCCCATATATCGGTTTTAAGCCAACGCAAGACCCGGTTTGATACTTCAGTGAAATTTTAGATTTCTGTTGATTTTTCAAGTTTTCATTTTTTGGTTTAAATTTCGAATAGTCAGATAAACAAAACAATATCTGCCAATTTGTTGGCAGCATCAGCTATAATGTCTCAAAAGTCCTGCACATTAATTTCAAGTATGAGCTGTTACTACTCCTCAGAGTATATATTATTTTAAAACTGCCAACTCATGACAGAAGTTGGTAAAAAACTGAAAAATGCATCATGGCCTTTAAAGTTAAAATAGGCTTCTTCTGTATTAGAAGATGACACCCCTGTATCATCTTAAAAATGGCAGCATGAACTGTTTTGCTTTCAAAGACCTGCTCATTAGTTTGAAGTCTGCCAACTTGTTAACAGCATGAGCAGTTACTGCTGCAAACACTGTACATTAACTTAAAGACTGCCAACTTGTTGGTAGCATGAGTTACTATATGTCCAAAGTCATGTTCATCAATTTAAAATCTGCCAATTTGTTGGTAGTATCAGTTGTTATGGCTCCAAAGTCCTGCTTATCAGTTTGAAATCTGTCAACTTATGAATAGTATGAACTTATGTCAACTTCAGCAAGATTTGCCTCCATGTTTCACCGTGAGTATTGATAAATAAGCCACAAGAAACCAACTATGTATAAAAGAAGAAAAATAACCAGAGAAACGAAACAGGAAATCATTTCAAAAGCGTGAACAACGTATGAGTGTGTCTGATCTATCTCGTACGTACAATCGCTGTACAATTTGCACTATCCTCAAGAACTAGGATAAGATTAAAGAGGTAAATGCATCAAAGGGAGTGACAAGAAATTTTACCCAACGGTTACGAATTCTCAACGATGTTGAAAGACTGCTTTTTATATGGATAAATGAAAAGTAATTACAACACGATACAATTAACGAAAACACCATTTGTGGGAAAGCAAAAGCTATTTTTACCGACCTCGCTAAGAAAACGCCAGTCGTGAATGGTTTGAAAAATTTAAAAGAAGAAACGGCATCCACAGTATTATGAGGCATGGTGATGCTGCAAGGTCTGACACAAAAGCTGCAAATATTCATCGATGACTTTAAAAGCTTTTAGATACCAAAAGCTATCTCCCACCCACAACAAGTATTTAATTGTGATGAGACGGGTCTTCTGGAAAAAGATGTCGAAGCGAACATACATAACAGTAGAAGAATATGCATTGCCCAGCCACAAGCCAATGAAAGACCGGCTCACTCTGCTACTTTGTGCTAATGTAAGCGGCGATTTAAAAATTAAACCGCTAGTTGTTTACCATTCAGAAACTCCACGAGCCTTAAAAAAATATAAAATCCAAAAGAGCAACTTGAATGTGATGTGAAGATCCAACAATAGGGCTTGGGTGACACGCGATATTTTCACTGACTGGATTAATAAAACATTTGGACCTTCTCACTCCAAGCCTTACTTGTAATGGACAACGCTCCTGCTCATCTTCCAGGCCTACAAAACCAGCTCTTTGAAGAATTTAATTTCATCAAAATCCTTTTTCTGCCTCCCAATACCACTCCGTTACTTCAACCTATGGACCAGCAGGTTATTTCCAATTTCAAAAAACTTCACACTAAAATACTCTTTTACCGTTATTTTGAAGTCACTGAAGACCAACTTGATTCTCAGAGAGTTCTGAAAATATCACTTCCATATTGTTGCCTGCCTCAAAATGATAGATGAGGCGTGTGAACGGGTCACTTAAAGGACCCTTATTTCGACCAGGACAAAACTTCGGCCGGAAAGCGTTGTTAAATATCATTCTAAGAAATTTGACACACAAGATGTAGAGCCTGCAGTGAACGAATTTGTATCTTTAGCCAATACAATTTGACTGGAAGTAAATAGCAATGATATTGATGAACTTGTGGAAGAGCATAATTAAGAGTTGACCACCGAAGAACTTACAAAATTGCACCGTCTATCACAGCAAGAAGATGTGGAGGAAAGTGACTCAGGCAAGAAAGCACTAAATGAACCATCATCTGATGCAATCAAAGAAATGTCAAAAGCATGGGAAAATGTTGCGTCATTCGTTGAAAATCATTACCCTGATGAAGTTGTGAATGTGCGAGCTGCAAATTTAGTTGTTGAAATCTATTTGCAATGGAACGCATTATCAGATTTTACATTAATTTACATTTCAAGTACGATTTTGGAACGAATATGCTCGTTAAGCGAGGTTCCACTGTACATATGTAGCACTTAAATTAAATAAAAAAAAATGTTCATTAATCGTTGGACTTACGTCTTTCATTCCTGTTTATCATTCTGTCAACAGTTTCAAACACTATACATATACAACATTAGTCTGTAGGTTAAGGCTTAGTATTGTTGTTTTTTTGTTTGTTGTTGTTCTTATGTTGTTGATAATATCAGTAATTAAATTTGCATATTGTCGACAATTGTCGAAAATTGGTATTTGCAATACAATATAGGATTATATTTCAAAAATTAAAAATAATAAAAAGAATCTTTTGATACAAAAAGCTGCTGGTAACACTGATACATATTAACAAAAATTATTGGTAATAAGTAAATGAAATAGTAATATTTTTGAAAATGAGCAAATAGTTGGTGAAAGTTTGATTTTTTTTCTTACTATCTGGTGATTTTTAAAAACTATGGTAGCCATTGTAAACCGCTATGTATCAATAACTTTTTTCAAAATCAACATCACCTAAAATAACGAAGTTGACAACGAAGTCTTGACAATATTTGCAACCCATTGTACGAAAATTTAATGAATGGAAAGTGTTGATCATCGCAATTTTTCATTTAGAAGAAAATACCAAAATCTTGTAAGAGGATGCCCAAATTTAGTGAAATACGAAGAATTTTTTCAATTCATCAAAGTACAACGATTTTATAATTGATTTTCAATGGATTTCCTCTTGGGAAGAATTTCTTTTTCTTTTTAAAAGATAAATGTATCAGTATTCTTTAATTTCTTATTTCAAATGTTACGTTTTAATTATAAGTAGACCCTTATTAAAATTTATGAAGACTTAGGTGTTTTATAATAGCTGCTGAACAAAGAAATTACTATTACTAATTTGCATAAAAAAAGTTTTTTACAAAATCAGTCAACTTTAGAAAACAAAAAAAGTATGATACACATCACTACATAAAAATATTGTATCATTGTTATCTAGTAAAGTAGACAAAGGTCTTCATTTTGTGCCACTCCAAATTTCAAAAGATGTTTGTTGATAATAATTACAACGTCAATAAACACTTATATTTATTATCCATTCACTCTTTTCAATTAAATATTTTGGGAAAGAATTAAAAAAAACATTTGTGACTAACATTTTTTTGTAGCTCATGGTGTAGCATAAAAAAGAAATCTTATATCAACATGAACCTTAAGAAAAAAATGGCAGTTAAAGATTAATTACACATAATTGTGGAGCTTACATTTATCCTTGTTGTGATTTTCGTATTTTATTACTATCTTTTGACTTTTATTTTCGTACATCTTCAAAAAATAAGTTTGAAGCATATTGCTTTAATACTGCGGAAAAGTAAACCTTTGCATCGCTCATAAGTGTTTGATTAAACAAACTAAACGTTTTCAAGCACTTTGCATGGTTTGATTAATTTCCCAATATAAGGGAAACTGCAATAAATAGGCGTAGGAATGTTCCAGATAATTTGTAGATAATGAAATTCCTTTTCTAATAGGGCAAAAAAATGGGGTACTCTATTCTGTCTCATAATTGAATATGGTGAAATGGTATTTCAATTTTTTACCATTTTGTATAAGTTAGAGAAATATAAAATTGACCATATACTGAGTGATATTATTTATTTTTGTCATGTTTTGTTGTTAAGCACGCTTAAAAATTGTTGTAACTTGTAAATTGTTAATTGACGAACCAAGTTAAGGCAATAATAAATAATAATATTACTCAATATATAGTCAATTTTATATTTCTCCAACTTATAAGTAGTGATAATGGATAAAAACATAATTAAACATTTCGTATAAGATATGATACTCTCAACAAACGACAATCTATTAGACAGCTTGTGAAGAGTAATCATGTCAATGTAGATCTTGTTTTAATAAACGTTAGCTGAGATATGGATTTTTAAAAACTATGGTAGCCATTGTAAACCGCTATGTATCAATAACTTTTTTCAAAATCAACATCAACAACCCATTGTACCAAAATTTGATGAATGGAAAGTGTTGATCATCGCAATTTTTCATTTAGAAGAAAATACCAAAATGATCTTGTAAGAGGATGCCCAAATTTAGTGAAATACATAGAATTTTTTCAATTCATCAAAGTATAACGATATTATAATTGATTTTCAATGGATTTCCTCTTGGGAAGAAATTCTTTTTCTTTTTATTAACACCATTATTGTAAAAATTAATATTTTTTAAAAAGCCTAGATACTTCACTAGATTTAGGTATCCCCTTTCATAACCATTTTGATTTTTTCTTGTACACAAAAAATTGTGACCAATAGGTGGTCGCCCGGTAAGATTAACACTTTCCATTCATCAACAATTGCACCTTTTGTTGATTTGTATAAAGTAAAGCAAAAATGGAATGAAGGCTGTAAATGAACGACGTGCAGTTATTTCAGAGGACAGTAACACCCAACAAAATATGAGCAAAATGCTAATATTCTCGAAAAGGTTATGTTTAACCAACTTAATGGTTTTGTATCATCGGACAATTTACTGCCCCCAACACAGTCTGGATTTCGTGCGGGTTTATAGTTGCACAAACTGACAGAGGAAATCTCACAATTGTCTGCCTTTTAGATTATTTTAAGGCGTTCGATCGTATTAATCACACCATTTTATCAGCAATTTTAAAATATTACGGTATGGATGATTTATCCGCGGCTTTGCTCTCGGACATTGTATCGGGAAGACAACAATCGATTACAATCGATGGGCAAACATCGGAGTCGTTACGTACGGAGTGCGGATGTCCCCAACGTTCAATTCTATCGCCTTTATTATATACATTATACACTGGTAATTTTGTAAAATGCATACAGTATAGTCAACCGCATTTTTACGCCGATGATTCTCAATTATGTATATCCTTTTCTCCTGACGAAATCGATCACGCCTGCCAAAAGCTCAATCAAGACTTAAATGCCATAATCGAATTATCTCGACGTCACAACTTGACTATAAATCCAAAAAAGACCGAAATTATACTTTTTGGCCCGACAAAAGTAAAAGAACAAGTTTGGAATAAAGTTGATGTAGAGGGGGAGAAACTTGAGTTAAAGGGAGTGGTAAAGAATTTGGGCGTGCTTATTGATGAGCGTCTTCAATTTAGTGACCCCATCAATAAGTGTTTACAACGAGATTATGGTAAGCTAAGGTTTTTGTATTCCCAGAGATCATTTTTAACATTAAAAACAAAACGGTTGTTATGGGATTCGTTGGTGTTGTCTACTTTCAATTACGGTGATGTTCTTTATTCTACATTTTTAACCTCAGCACTAAAGTACAAAATACAAAAAATACAAAATTCATGTTTGCGGTTCATGTTTGGGCTGCGTCGATGGGAGCGAGTGTCACCATTCATGCATACATCGGAGTGGCTAAATATGTGTAATCGGAGGCTTGTTCACTCTGCATGCTTGTTTTACAACATTATTACAACAGAAAAACCTCCATACCTTTATCAAAAGCTGACATTCCGTTCAGATGTGTATAACGTCAATATTAGATTCAGGGGCCGGCTAACACCGCTTATTCATAAGACAGAAAACTACAAATCCTGTTTTTCATACTGAATAGTACATTTCTTTAATCATTTGCCAGCACATCTATGGAGCACATCTTTGAAACTATTCAAAAAACAATATAAAAGTTATTTACTCGGGGGTCAGTACGTCGAGGTCCGGCGGCGCTAGCGGGGTGTTGAGCGTAGATATTGGGTTGTCGGTGCACTAATTATAGCTAATTGTGATTATGGTTGTAATTGTAACGAATGAAACATTGAATGTCAATTATTATTATTTTGAAAAAAAACTATAATTCCTGCATGGTTTGGGTGGAAGAACAATTTTTGTAATTGAACCCCACCATGAGATTGCCTCTTGAGTTTCGATTTAATTTCCTTTCCTTTTATATATTTAATGTATTTTTCTATTTAATTTTTTATCTGTTTTATGTACTGTATACAATTTTTATTTTTGTAAAATCTGTGCTCTTGAGACAATAAAGCTTATTATTATTATTATTATTAATAAATATATATTAGCTATAGAATGGCTATTTAGTGCATCTAAGCCTATTTTTCTAACAATAATATAATTTGCATCAGTGTCCAACACGAAAATAATTCATCAGACAAGAAAAGATTTTAAATATGACATTAAAATTTAAGCGAGATGATGAAATAAAACCTTGCAGACAATATAATAATCAGGAACATGATAAAATCACACCATTGGGACACCATCGTTCATTAACACCCAGTATATTTTCCTTTCATTAAAATATAACAATTTTACGACTGATTTTCAATCCTTTTTTTTCCTTTATAAACACAATTGGTGTAAAAATTAATATTTCTTGAAAAGCTTATGAACTTCACTAGATTTAGGCATCCTCTTTTATATTTGTGGATAAATTAAACCACAACATACAGAAATACATCTTTTTACTCATTGTGATCTTATCTAGGTCATGTTGGAGACACAAAATTAAAGAAATATAGATTTATCTTGTATAAATCAGGGAAAATAACCCTTGATTTTATTATACATAAAGTAATACTAACCCTTAAGTGCACCAATTTAATATTTTTGTAATAAGTATTATAGTTCCTTAAAATAGGTTAATACAAATGAGTATTAGGCAAGTGATTCTCCCTTCATAACTTTGCCATTATTTAATTTAGCTACTAATAAGTTTCACACAAAACTCAAATGGCTCACTTATTCTGAAACAGAGGTAGTTTGTTTAGGTATATTTACGTTTCTGTATCACTCTGGCATATATCAAGGAATGGGTCAAAATATTGGAACTGAGCCTCATAACCCTCATTTAGAACAACTTTGTAAATGCGACACTGCTTGGCGTTTAATTTTATGTGTCTTAAATTGTCTCTCAGTGGAACAACCGTCAGTTCAACAAATCCCTACAAATTTGAAATAAAAACATTATCTTATAAATAAATGTAAACATTAAAAGGGGTAACTCACAATAATGCTTTTTCTATCAAAACTTATTCCTGTTAAACTCAATATTTGGTGAGCTGTAAACAAAACATAACCTCCAATTAATTTCATTCCTGTTTATTTGGGTTATAATGTGATAAATGTAGGAGATACTTATAATTTAAAAGGTCGACAATTATCAGCAGTTTTTTCCTTCTTCATTATTGTTATTTTACAAGCATTATTTTAGAATTAAATGAATAAAATAAAATCAACATAACCATAATAAAGCCATAAAGTTTGTTTATCACTTTTAAGTTGATACACAACGCCATAGATGGCACCACTAAGTAAGATTTTTTTTATTGAAATGATTTTAATATGAAATTACTAAATAATTTTATTGACATTGTTATTAATATTTATATTCTTTCTTTATTTAAAAAGAAAATATAAATATGTAATAACATTATAAGTATAAAGTTAGTTATTGTCTAAATCAACACATCTAAATATTTATAAGAATAAAATTTATAAGGTATACTTACAATTTAAAGACTCGACAATTATTTGCAGCTGTTTCGTTCTTCATTGTTATAGTTTTTTAAGTATTATTTTACAATTAAATTAATAAATTGATTGACATAACCACAATAAAAATTGTTTGTTAACAATATAAAGTTTGAAAACATCACAATAGATGGCAGCACTATGAAAAACTTTACTTTAATTTAAATGCTAAATTGCTAAATAATTTGATTTATATTGTTATTTATGTTGATATCCCCTTTATTTACATATACATTTAACACTAAATATAAATTTGTAATAACATTATAAGTAATCAAGTTTTTATTACGTTATAATCTGGACCGATAGATGTCGCCACATCGTTTTTTCAAATTTGAACTATATAAATAATAAAAAAAATCAAAAAATATTTAATTTATCACTATTTTTTAATGTTTACTTACTTTTTATTAATTACACTAATTTATTTTTATTCGACTACAACAAATTAAAACGATTACATCAACTTACTCAGCTACGGTAATATTGAGTTGTTTAGTTTTATAATTATCAAATTTATCCATCGTTTTAATATCTCCTAGAGCAGCTAATGCAATAAAGAAGCCAACGATTAAAGATGCAGTAACCAAAATCCCGGACCAAATAGGACCGGACATAAAATTAACGCAGTTGTAAGCATCGCAAAATCGGCCGTTTTTAGCATCCGGTTGAGTTTGGATCTTATACAAGATTAATTCAACGTTTCCTGTAGCGTCTTTAAAAACGGTGTCTTTATGGCAATGATAAGAAAAATGATTTGGGGCGGAAACGGTACCAACTATCGATAGGTTGTATGATTTACTTTCATCTTTAAGTTGGTTAACCACTTCAACTGAAGTAAGACTCCAGTAACCGTTTGAAGTGGGAAATTTGAATCGAAGAAGAACTTTTCCCTCAACCATACTGATGGTTGGACTTAAACGGGTGTAACCATCGCGAACTCTTACATCAATTGTTACTAATTTAGCTGGGGGTAAATAAATAATTGTTGAATTTAATCTTAGCATGGGAGGTTGTGAGGAATAAAGCAAAACGGTTCCTTCTCCATCGTATAAAACCGGACCTTTATAATCGATCGGTGGGGGCTCATCTGATTTTTCAGTGGTAGTTTTTTGAGTTGGAATTTGTGTCGGGATTTGTGTCGGTAATTGAGTCGTTTGAGTGTTAGTTTCTGTTGTATTTTGATCTTTATCTTCTCGTTTAATTCTTGATGATTCACAAAAAATTGCCACCAAAACGTTTTCGTAATAATCACCGTTTGTTTTGTAACTCTCCAAAGAATCTTTTATAAATTTTGTATTAACGGATAAATCATCAGTGAGGTCTAAAATATTTTTTTTAAAAATCAATATAACTTAAATATTTAAAACAAACCTTGGCTTTCTTCTATGAAAAAAGTTGTCATGGGGATGTAAGATGGATAAAGATTTCCTAATTTCCTCGGGATAACATCAGCAGCTTTATCTATATTAACACTAAAAGAAACAACGTTCGGGTCTTTTAAGTCTTTTAACAGTTGATTGTAATCGTCTTGATTAAAAACTTTAAAAGCTGGGAAATCTAATTTTTGTGTGCTCCATAATAATAATGCACCGTTTGATAATGATAAATGGGATAATATTCCTAATATTAACAGCATTTTTACTGTTTCAACCGAACATGACAAGAAGTGTTACAAAAATCGATTTCATATAATCATGAATGTGCGCAGAATCGTACTTTTTAGGGTTTGTTTAGATAATTCGGTTTGGATAATTTTAAATTACGAATTTAAAGTAATTTTTGTAATCGTTTATCAACGATTTTTAAGAAATTTTAAACATAATGAGTGTTTTTATTAACATTAAAAATTGAAATTATTTCCAATTGAATAAATAAAATATCCCTAGGTGGTTAAAGCTTTATTTCAACCAGCAATCCGACTCGTCGTATACTCGTCAAATGCAATCGCACATATCAAGTAATGTCTAATTTATGAGATTTCATTGTATTACTTCACATGGACGATTGCATTTGACGAGTACACAATGAGTTAGAAAACTTCTTAATTCTGATTATGAAAGTTGCATTGTTTGTTTTTTTATTATTTAAGTAAAACTCTTAAATGAATTTATTTTGGAGATTTTTGGCAATTTCCCCTTAGTCTGAAAATCCGAAACTATGAAATTTTGAAGATATTTGCTGTATTCCTGCTTATTCTTTATGTTCAGATTATAACTGGTTATGGATATTGCTTTTCTCATCTTTGCCCATCTACTTTGATTCTTGACTTATAAAAGAATTTTGCAATAAAAATCATAAATTATGATATTTTAGAATTTTTGACATTATTATTGCAAAACTATAACAGCCAAATTCTAAGGAGTTATGGATAATAAGGTTCCACTCAAACCCTTTAGGAGTTCTCCGAGTAAATGCTACAATCCACAAGATGACGCAACAAAGATTTTACGACGAATTAGAAACATGTCAGATTTCTGTGAAGCGGAACTAGTTAATCGTTTACAACATCACATTGAAATCTACAGGGTGTACCATCGGTTGTGGTATTAGCTTTTTTGACGTCTAAAATTCAAGATAGAAACTCCAAATTCGGTATGTCTTATGCCATCCTACTTGAGCAGGGGTTGATCATGTCTATATATATAGTATTTTTTTATTGTACGGTTTGCGAATAATTTGCAAAAATTACGAAGTTTATGGTTTTCTTTTTTAACAGTTCATATACATATTACTTATACAAATTAATGAATGAACATATAATATGGACATATCGTATGGCAAACTATCGTTGTAAGAAATGCTTTTCAACACACGTCGGTACAGGAATCAGAGCACAGAAATTGACTTGATGCTGAAAATGATATGCGTCTCCAATTATCATCCATTCATCCAGATATTGATAAATTGTGCAACAATAATTAAGCAAAACAAAGTCATTAACATACTCACTTTCACATGAAATCCACCACCCACTAAAATTCAATCCACAATTTTAATATTTTGGTCTCAAATTTTAGTCATAAACATAGGTTGTATGTTTATTACCAAAATTGTCGATTTTTACATTTTTATACTTCCTGCTACATGCATACGGAACTGTCATCGTTAGATTTTATCTGATAATGATTTATGTATTTTGGGATAGTTATGAATAATTTTAGTTACTGACATTTGTTTCTATCTATGTTGGTTCTCGGGTTACAACCTAAGTTTATAACCAAAATTGTCCATTGACATGTTGTTACTTCCTGCTTCATACATAAGGGACTGTTATAGTTAGAATTTATCTCCTAAGGGATTATGTATTCTGGCATAATTATGAACAATTTTTGTTAATAATATTTATTTTTACCTATGTTGGTTGACGGGTTACAACCTATGTTTATAACCATAATTGTCCATTTCAACATGTTGTTATTTCCTATTATATACATAAGGAACTGTTATAGTTACAATTTATCTGGTAATGGATTATGTATTCTGGGATAATTAAGAACATTTTTGATTAATGAAATTTATTTCTATCTATGTTGGTTCTTGGCTTACAATATATGTTTATAACCAAAATTGTCGATTCTGTCATTTTGTTACTTCCCGCTACATACATAAGGAAGTGTCATAGTTAGAATTAATTTGGTAATGGATTATGTATTGTGTGATAATTATGAAAATTTTTGGTTAATAACATTTATTTCGATCTATGTTGGTTCTCGAGTTATAACCTATGTTTATAAGTAAAATGATCGATTTTGATCATTGATGCATTGATACATAAGAAACTGTTATCGTTAGACTTTATTTAGTAATGGATTATGTATTCTGGAATAATTATGAACAACTTTTATTGATGACATTGGTTTTAGAGTTATAACCTACTATATTTACAATGACAAGGGTGTGTTCATTAATGTAATAACATCCTTTTCAGTAATGATTGTGTATGACTCATTAGTGATGAATCAAGGTTACAACGTTATGAAACCGGTGCCTTTTATGCAGACTTGCAGAATGCCATATTCCAACAGGATCATGCAGGACCATACATCATAACATGTAATAAGTAATTATAATGCAACACACCCATCTATCAAGTCAAATCTGAGTATGGTACTGAAACGAAGGGTTCCATATAAAAATTAATTTAAAATGGGTTCCTGGCCAAGAAGAATGCTGCTTTAGATCATAACGAAAAAATTTCATAGAAAAGACTTTTCTTCATCATTCTTTTTTATTGAGACTTAACTAATTTTTATAGCAAGACTCTTAATTGGTGACATTTTGAAGATTTTTTACAATTCCTCCAGCGTCCTCATGTACCTACATTGCGTCTGGTTATGGATTAGCGTTTATGGCTCATTACAATGTTCATGTAAACAGTTTCCTACTGTCTCTTTTAGCTTCTGAATTGTGGTTGATTTTTAGCTAGAATCCCGAAATTATGTTATTTTGAAGATAATTGCAGCATTCCTGCAAATTCCTTATGTACAGGTTGTAAATTGTTATGGATTATGCTATTCCTCATCATTACAAAGATCTCATTAGTGAATGAGATCTTTGACTACCGATTTTGATTTTTGACTTACGAAATAATTTTACAATAAATATCATCAATTATGATATTCTAAAGATTTTGACGTAATTACTGCAAAACTGCAACAGTCAAACACTAAGGAGTTATGATTTATGAATCAAGTTGTAACTGGTTATGGATTACACTTTTCCACATCATTATAAACAGGTTTGGTAAATAAGATCTTGGCCATCTTTTGATTTTTGACTTTTGACAGAGATTTGCAATAGAAATCATCAGTTAGAATATTTTACAGATTTTGACGTTATTACTGCAAAGCTGTAATAGCCGAAGGCTAAGGAGTTATGGATTGGGAATCCTTAGATCATAACGAAAAATGTTCATGCAAAGACTTTCCTCGATCAATTTTAATTTTGAGTTTCAATTAATTTTTATAGTAAGCCTCTTAAAAGATGACTTTTGGGGATTCTTGCTAATTTCCCCATAGTCCTTATATCCACGTTATATTTGATTATGGATTAGCGTTTATTACAAACAATGTTCATGCAAAAAGTATCTCACTGTCAGTTTTAGTTTTTAGGCTATGGTTAATTTTTATGCTGAAAATCCGAAATTAAAATATTTTGAAGATATTTGCTGCATTTCTGAAAATTATATGCTTTTCTTAACATGCTTTTCCACATCACTATGAACAATTTTAGTGATTGTGGTCTTTGAGCGTATATTTTAATTCTGGAGTTATGAAAGAATTTTTTCAATAAAAAATCATCAATTGTGATATAGATTTTGACGTTATTACTGCAAAACTGTAATAACCAAATTCAAAGTAGTTATAGATTATGAATCCTTAGACCATAATCAAAAATTTTCATGCAAAGGACTTTTCTGCGTCAATTTTAATTTTTGAGATTTATCTAATTTTTTTGCAAGAATTTTAATTGATGACATTCTGCAAATTCTTCACAGTCCCCTAACGTACTCATGTATCTACTTTTAGTTTTTGGTTGATTTTTATGATCAAATCCTAATATTATGACATTTTGAAGATATTTGATGTATTTAAATAAAATTAGAACTAATACTAACACTACAACTACCACTAGGATTAATAATAGTTTTAGAACTAGAAATTTTCGGGTTTTACCGTGTGTCTTTTGAAAAAATATTTGAGGTTTCGAATGCCTGGTTCGAAATACTTGGAACTAGTTTCTAAAGAAGGTTGCAACATGGCATCATCAATTATGATATTTTGGAGATACCATCACTATTATCAGATTAACACTAGAACTCTCACTAGGACTAATACTAAACCTAAAGCTAGAAATTTTCGGGATGTGTCTTTTGAAAAAATGTTTGACGTTTCGAATGCCATATTGCAACCTTCTTCAGAAATTGTTTCAAAGTGACAAAATTCTCGATTTTGTCAGATGATAATACATCGGTCGAAAACTAATTAATAACTAATTTATACAAGCTAATTACTATTTAATTACTGCATCGCGTCTGGTTGAGAGTATCGTCATGTTCGTCTTCACTATCATCTGCCATGATCTGCTGAATTTTTAGCTATCTTCTCTGTTGACGTTGTTTTTGTGTCAATGGATTTCTATGGCTTCCCTTGCCAGCTTTTGGTGGTATTTATTATTCCTAACCAGTACCTTGTTCTTCTTCTTGATATTCGATTACGTTTGGCCAACGTAAAGGTTCCCACAACTACATGATAGCCGATAGACCCCCGCTCCTTTTAATAACGGTAGCTTGTCCTTGGCTATCGGGATTGTTTTCCGAATTTTGGTGACCGTTCAATATCGCATCACGATGTCGTGTTTCTTGAAGTGTCTTGCAATTCCTTCTGCTACACCGGAAACATAAGGTAGGCAGATAAGTTCAGCTGGTTCTGTACTAGCTACATCTTCCCCTGCTTCATCTGCCTGGTGGCTCGGCTGATGTCCTTTAGAATACATTCATTCTTCTGCTGTACGTCCCGTAGAAACCGTTCTGATCTTCCGATGGCATTCCAGTGGATTTTACAATGTTCTTCATTTTCCTTATGAGCTTGTCTAGGGTCCTCCTTTTTTCATTTTGCCGTCATATTCTTCTTTGCCCATAACAACGGTGGCATTCTTTAATAGATCAGAGTTTTTACCAACTGTCAAGTTGTATTTTGGTGGTTTTGCTGATTTTAAAATACCCTTTTATAAACTTGAAAATGGTTTACCCATGGGTTCTTCCAAACCTAGTTTTATTGTTCTATATGATAAATAAACCGAACCTTTGTTCTGAAAGGATAAATAAATGGATGAGATATATTTATGTTGATTTTTGTTTCTGGGAGGGTACTAGAGAAAATTTATTTGCAATGGTTAATTACATATATAATATACATGAGAAATTGAAATTCAATTTAGAAATTGAAAGCGATAATAATATATAAATTTTAAATTAATAAATTTTCTGGATTTAACTGTAATTAAAAATGATTTCTATCTGAATTTTGACATATATAGGAAATCTGCTAATCTAAATACTCATATGACTCTTAGTACATTCAGATAATGATAAGATACCCTATTAATTTAATTTGTATCCAAAAAGAATTTAATTTTTTTAAAAACTTGCCACTAAAAATAACTATCCTTCAGATATAATTAATAAAATACTATATAATACCATAATAAAACTAGACCCTTTATTTACCATATTATACCAATGGACACATCATATATAGTTCTTTACCTTATACTAAAACCAATTACAAGATTACACATATTCTTAAAAAAAATAACATCAATATCGGTGTTATTAGTAACCATAAGATTATGATTTATTATCCAATTATAAAAGTAAAGAACATATCTTACATAAAAATAGCGTATATTCTGTTAAATGTAAAGATTATGATATAGCATTAAAATATAGCATAAGGGATTAATGAACACAATAATACATCTTCATCTAACGTAAACATCTTCATCTTCAACATAAAAATGTATTCAAGCATAACATCGACTATAATAATGTATCTTTAACACATAAGTGCAGAAAGGGTAAAAAACTAGATCTAACTTGAACAATCAAATTGTTGATATACAAATTTAAACATAAAAACTATAGCTTAATGAATGACCAGCTTTCTTCACGCTTAAAATATCTCGCTGTCTGTTTCAGTTTATGAGTTGTGACTCATTTTATGCGGAAAACCAGAAATTATGATAGTTTTAAGATTTTTGCTATGTTCCCACAATCTTCTCATGTGTAAGTTGTAGCTGATTATAGGTCATGCTTCTCTGGCTCATTACAAACAAAATTTGTTTGATATGTTTTTCTCCAAATCTTTTATTTTTTGAGTTATGCTCATTTTTTTAGAAAATAGTCCTTCCTTTTACTAGAAACTAAATTATCATTTAATTTATTTTCCCATTTTATTTCATATTAATTTTTCCCTAAATATTCTGACTGAATTCAAACAAAATTACGTTATTTTCTTCTAGGGATATTGTTTTTTATTGAATTGGATACACTTAACTTCAAATTTACTCCCATTATTTTGGAATTTCTTAAAAATCGTTAATTCCTTTCAATTCATAATTAAAACTATCAAAACCGGTTTAGATAAGAATTATTATCATTGGACGTGTTATCAGTTTCGTTACTTTTACCGCAATGAGCATACGTGCACTTGTAAACAAATAATATTTATTTTTGAGGCGAACTACATTTTAAGCAGATAATAAAGAATATCAGTGTGTGTGGTTGAATTACAACCTAACCGGTTGATATAAATAGCCCGACATCCTTTGAATCGTTTATATTCTATTCTGTCCTTTCAGATAGATACCGACGAGTTAGATTAATATTTTTTTAAATTTGTATTTTTTCCCGGGTAAATATTAACCCTCTCTACGATAATCTGCCAAATTTGACCGAAAGATGTCTATATCAGCTGATCAGAAGAACGCATTGAATCGACAAGCGGTCGAGAACTTTCAAGAGTACCTACGAATCCCTTCAGTTCATCCCAACATTAATTACGGTAAGTTTAAAGAAATTTGATACTTTATAAGTTTTAATTAATCAAAGTTTTAATAAAATTAAAGTTTTTAAGTAATTCGAATTAATAGAGAAAACAATTTTTGTGATTTGATCGTCTTTTTTTTTAACCGTATGGTTGTCACTTGACTTATGTGGAGTGGCGTCGTTTTGTGGGTGTGTGTTCTCAAATAATTTCCTCTCGGTCGTTTTATTGCCGCAAATTGACCTCTATTAGGGTATGTAAATTGATAATTGCTGAGACGATTTATTAATAAAGTCAGCTGACGATTAAGAGAATCAGGTAGGTCGTGTTTTGCTTCGGAGTGGAGAAAAATCAAGAATGTCGTCGTAGTAAAGGCCTGCATAAAGAAAAGCCATTTTTAATTCGTTAGTCACCTGCATGAAATTTCAGCTTTCTTTTTAACCTCATTCGGTTATTAACGGTACTTTTATTTTTATTTTAAAGGAAAGTTGTAGTTTTAATTAATATAAATTAAAACAGAAATCTCCGAGATTATACGTTATATTTTACTATTTTTGCATAAAGTTCTTTGTAGATAATCTATTTTAAAATGTAGTTTAATTACTTATATATTTTTTTTAAATTTGACTTTTGGATAATAAATCTTATTGTTAGTATTAAGTTGGTAATTACAAAAAAAGGGAAAACCTGTAAATGATTGGTAGCACTGTCTATCAAATTTGACAGATTTGTTATAAATGAATGTTAATTGAAGACATAAGTGGATAAAGGTGTCATGTCACATTTTTAAACTTTTGAGTAAACTAGCATAACACATCTTAAACTGGAACTTTCTTGTGAAGTGGATTCAATTTATTGTAACCTCAAAAAATAGTAATAAATAGAATATTTCCTATCACGTACTTTCTTATTAAAGAAAAACATCCTTTTCTGGAAAAATTAAGATATAGTGTACATAACACCTTTATCCACCAACTCTCAGCTTGAAATGTTATTTCTTTTATCATGAATGAAGGTGTCATGTAACATCTAAATCTATATATTTTTGAAGATATAGAAAAAAAAGCAAGATGACAGAATGAAAAACACTTCAATTTATAGTTTAAACTATTTTATTTATAGAAATTTATAAACTGCTTATGAACTTAAAATATGAAACAAATAAAAAATTTAAAGTAAATAGGTATAGATAAGCAACTAATATGATGTTCTCCTTTTCTGCTTGGGATTTAGACTAGTTTGTTCCAACACATCTTTATAGTACCATCTGTAATCCTCTTCAACGAACTTTATTTGTTCTTTCAAGTTGGCAATTTTTTGGGTAGTTAAACCCCCACATTTAGGTAATACGCTTAGAGTAACTTCCCCAGTTTGAATTTTCCTTGCACTTTTCTTATGTAAATCAACCTGCAGAAACGGTGAATGAGAGTCTAAATTTGTTTTATATAAATAAACTCCAAAACTGTCTACTCTAATCCATTTGACACTGTCTCGTAGATTAATCTTCCCGTTAATAGTGTTCTTAGTTTTTTTATATAAATGAAGTTTCATTGGAAGTTCTTCTAAATTATAAAAAAAATTTTCCATATTTAAACATAAACTATGTCTAGTACTTGCAGATCTGATAATCTCCCGATATTGGTCCGGAATAAAAATATTTTGATGCTTTCTGAGTTCTTTCTCAATACGACCAAAATCTCGATCTGAGTCGAGGTAGCTGTGGCTAACCTCAGGAAATTTATGATCTATGACTCTGAAAATCTTGTTTAGAATAAAATACTGGTAAAGACAAAGGATGGAGAAATTCTTATTTTGCCCTGCACATGAATCAGACCAAATTATCAAGTGATCGACATCAGGGTGTTCTTTTTTGAGTAATTTGCAGAACCTTAATAAACAACTTCCAATTTCGTTACTGCCTCTATTGGCAATGTCTTCTGTCCAATTAAAAAAATATGACTTGTGGTCTGAATGAGTGATGCAGTGAATACCAAAGTTGTAAAGCCACATTTGTCTCAAGTAGAAAGCCTTTGATGTTGATAATTTGGGTAATGGCATAGTTTGTTGTAAATCCATGGTTATGTAACATTTTGTTCTATCACTTGTTGGTATTTGCCTGTCTACTTTTTGGGAATAAAAGGCATATTCCCAGTTGTTTTTGTGTTCAACTGAATTTTCTCCAGCATCACATATGCTGCAAGTGTCACTTTTTGGGTGACCAAAAGACAAATTAAACTTTGTTTCAAAAATATGTCTATAGAATGAAATTTTGACCATGTATTTATCATCCAGTTTGTTCTCCTTGCAATGCTGTATATAAAGCTGGTAAAGTTGATTCACATTAAGTAAAGAGGACAGATATTTTTTGTTATGATTTTTGTTACGGGAGTAATGTGATTGTTCAGCAGGAAACATATTAACATGATTAATGATGTAGTTGATAACATCCTCACCTATCTTATGAGGGCGATTTATATGATGCCCTCGCTTATCTGGAGAAGGAGCAGACTGGCCAAGTTTTAACTGTTTTTGTGTTATTTCAATTTTTTTTCTTCCTATTTTATATAGAGAGCATAAAGCATCTTTACACACTGGTATCAGCTGCTTATCATAAGTAATTGCATATTTAAATGAGTAATTTTTTGATGTCTTTCTGCCTAATCGGTGACGAAGAACTGGCTTAATTTCGACGCTCTTGAAAATCAGGATACTCTTACTATTTACATCTAAGCTGTAAAATTTCTTCAAAATTGCTTTTCTGTCTTCAATGTTGAATTTATCAGAACAATTCATGCGACATTTCTGTTTGCAGAGTACTCCTTCCTTTATTGTCTTTTTTTCCCATAACTCTTCCAGTTTGTGATACATATTCTTGACCCTTTTGCCTTAATAGAGCAGCTTTTTTCCGTTTCCATTTTTCTGGATTACGGGTTCTTTTTTGGAAACCTTAGGCTGCAATTCAAATATCTTCTATTTTTTAACTTCTGGGCCTTCAGCAATATCATGAATAGCATTACTTGTTTCTTGTCTGTTAGAAGAGTCTATATCTTCCTTTTCTGCTTCGATTTCTTTTAGTTTCAATTCTGTATTTAATAATTTTTTCTTAATATTCTGCTGCAAGTTGACATCCGAGTTTTGATTATTTATCGCTTGTACTAACTCCAGCATCCGTTTACCCCTAGATCCCATAATGGTTTACTTATATTTGCTAATAAAAATCGCTTTTTAAATGAAACACTCTATAAACACTGTCTAAAAATAATGTTACGCAAGAGGAACATAACCTCAAAATATGACATGATACTTCACAGCTAACCTGAACCCTTCAAATTTTGAGCTGATAAAGGTGTCATGTAACAAAAACGTAACATAACACCTTTCTCCACTAGATAATATATGTAGCATGTGCGACATGACACCTTTATCATCTGAAAACTACCAGAAAATATCGGAAATAAGGAATCCCTGTTTATTAAAGGTTAGATCAATATCAGGGGTGCCCACAAATGCATAAAGTCATTTTTTGAAAAAATGAGACATGACACCTTTATCCACTTATGTCTTCAATTATCAAAACACAAAAATATTTTATTTTAATGTTCAGGATGGGTAACTTAGAGTAGATGAGATTCCAAATTCCACATTCTACATAAAAATAAGTAAGTTGTCACAATCCAGTAAATTTCATCATTCCTAAACAAATGATAATTTATGGTTCTATACTCTATCTATTTATGGTACACTGAATTGATCCCTTGGAATTATCTTTGATAATCTAAGATCAGTTCTGTGTAAAACATAATTCATTAAAATTTGTTTGCATTTGCGCATAAATGGCCAAACATTAGTTATTTTTGATTCCAGATAGTGAAATGATACTTTTGCATTTGAGAACGAAAGTGTTTTGAAAGAATCATTCAAAAGAAAACTTGTTTAGTATCAAACAAGATTTCTTTTGAAAACTGTGTGTTTTAAACTTTACAAGTTGATAAAGCAACCAAATTGAATAATAACATTTATAATTTGTTTAATATTTCGTCAATCCACTATTTATTTTTGAACGTCATATACAGTCATATATTTACAAATGTCACAAATTTATTACTTCCTCTGTCCGAAAATAGTTGCTACATTTCAGTTTAAATTTTGTCCGGAAATAGTTGCTACGGTTCAGTTTGAAATTTGTCCGACAATAATATCAACATTATATATATATGTTACAGGTAAAGTCTACATTTCAGTTAATGTATACATTAACTAGTCAATGTATACATTTACGTAACGTTTTAGTAAAAGTATTTACTAATCATAGAGTGTATCCATTTACTAGTGAATGTGTACATATACTAGGTAGTGTATACATTTGCTAACAAATATCTGTAAAAGTTGTTCCAAAGGACGGTATAATTTTCTTAATAGACGGAATTGCATGTGATGCAAGTGGTAAGTAAGTATAGTAATAAATACATTTTTGAAATAATATCAAAAAACAGAAAAATAACTGGAAGCTTTTTTGTACTAAGATATGTAACAAAAATTTAAATACGGATTTTTTTAATACAAATATATATTTCTTAAAATAAAAATACAAAAACAAACAATATAAAGAACAAATCCGTTCATCTATTAATGCAAATACAACTTTTATTTATTACAACATGGTAAACTTTGGTGGCACTTCGAATTGCACAAATTTTTTTTCTTTACACATGTGCATCTATTACCATTACATTTTGTTTTGCAATTGCATTTTACAAATCCCTTTCCACTTCTTACCGATTGCTCTGTGGCCACTGTTCTAAGAGGTAATTGTTGTGGTGCAATACCATCGATGTTTAGTCTCTTCTCTGGACATACACTAAATTGGTATCTAGTGTAAAGACCTTTCAAAATACCATTCCTTGTTCCTATTTGAAAATAACGATCATCGGTTTTTTTTCATTATACATCCTAAAATTGAACGAGAATCTCCTCTTCCCCTGTCTACATCTGGTACTTTAATCCGGACAGTCACTCCGTTTTCTGCTGGCATATGAGAAGCATCAGATATTGTTTTAATACGTGTAGCTTGAAGTTTTAAATTTTCTTTGGCCTCATTTCTGTTATTATTAATTTCATGTAGACGCACGCAAACATTACAAATGGAATTATCTTCCGACAATAACAAAACCTCACATTTTCTACACTTCTTCTCTTTCAATATATCGTTATTTTCTTTATCAACGCACGTTGTTGCTATTTCCTCTACTAGCAAAATTTTTTCTTGTAAAGCTTCTTCTAAGGTTTCTAAAGAACTTTTTGGGATAGATTCCTGTGAAATAGCAACATTGCTATGAAAAGCGATTTCAATTTCACCTTGTTCTTCTGTATTAGACGCATTAAAAGTTTTTATCAATATGTCCAAGTCATCCTCAGTATTAATTTCTTTAATAACATCTCGTGGTAGTGAAGAAGAAGTAAGTCCAACCTTCGCTGTCTCTCCAAACATTGCTTCATATGGACTTCTTTTGATTCCTGTATGAAGCGCCCTATTTTTCATAAATTGCACGAAACCCAAACCTGAAAAAAGATTTACATGATACCGCTTTTTATTGTAGAAAAAAAGAAAGATTTGATTGAAAGGTTCTTACCTTTACTCCAATGGTTAGATTTTCCTTATAGCCTCCAAGTGTTCAATATATTTTCTATGCCTTGATTGACGCGTTCTACACTGCCTTGCGATTGACTATGTCGCGGTTTACCATGAACAATTTTTAATTCAGGCCATAGTTGTTTTAAATCTTCTATTATATTGTTTACAAATTCTCGTCCATTATCAGACTGCAGTATGGATGGGGCACCAAATAATAAGAATATATTAAGTAGTTGATCTGCTATTTCCAATCCCTGCTTACTTTTAAGTGCTCTAAGTATCACAAATTTCGTCAGATGATCTTGATAGACTAATATAAATTTAAATTCTCCGTCAGGTTGTGATTGAAAGTCTATTAAGTCTACTTGGCATTTAGAGTTAAAGTGTGAAAATATCATCGGTTTAACCACCAACCCTTCTTTTCGTTTTTTCGCTTTTTCAAACATAATTCGCATAAATTTAGAAATAGTTGTTTTTCTTGAGTTGTAATATTTTTAGATCTTTCTTGAATTTCCTTCTTCATACGGTCACGTCCACCATGGCCTATTAATCCGTGAACTTCATACAACATATCAAATAATTCTTCAACAACAACATAATACAACACTTTATCATTTGTAATTGGTACAACTAGCTTTTCCACATTTTTAATTGTAACGACATCGTAATGTTTTAGCAACCAAAAATGACGGTTTGCCTTCCGAGCTGAGGCCTTTGCAATTTTTACTTCATCTACTAAATTACGATATTTTGATAAACTCATTCGAAAGCTATTACTCTTTTGTGAAATATTTTCAATACAACTATGAAATTTAATTTTCATTTCATTTTTATCCATTTTACTAACTTAACAAGTTAACCGAAAGATAAAGCCTTATTTTGAAACTTTCTGAGAACTACTGTGTCTTTTTTACATTGATTTTAAAGCGAACAAATATTATAACCTAACCTATTTTACCATTCAACAGAATTGTTAAAGAATAGGTTAAGTTGGTTGGTTGGTTACCTATCGTTGTCTATCGATCGACGTTTTTTAGTTATAAGTTATTTTGATTTTTTATATTTCAGAGTCTTCGCTTCGTTTTTTATTTAAAACAACTTCTACAACTTTTGTTATATATAATACATTTTAAACGTATATTAAACTTTAACTGAGTATCGTTAGTAATTGTATACATTAACTAGTTTACATTTTGTATTTTATATACACATTAACTAGGTAAATTAGTTAATGTATGCATTGTCTAGATAGTGTATACATTCACGTAATGAATGCTTTAACTGTAACATATATATATATATATATATATATGTGTTTTAATTGATCCGAGGTATCATCCATTCATCTTCTTGGTTGTTCCCTGGGGGCAGACGTTTGTGATTTAGTAAACAAAACTATATTACTTAAGTTGAAAATACAAGAGATAATAACTTAAACTTATTTATAGAAGTACATTATACTAAGCAGTTAACAGTTATTCAAATATTCTTTTGCCGTTTTAACAGCATTTTCGTCACATTTAATGGACAATAAAGTCGTACTCGAATGATTATGTTTCAATCTCATTTTGTCTATGTGTTTTAATTTATAATTGTTAGAACCTTTATGAAATAATGTACACTCCATTGCTTTTTGCAATGAAATAAATACATTGTCTAAAGTTTCTCTATTTATACCCCAAAATGACTTTCTCACTGCATCGATCAGTTCATCGATATTTTTTTGGAGTAATTGATGTTGAACTGATTGAATTGAATTGAAAATACCTAAATCCAGTACATTTAAGTCAGCACCGTTTGGTGGTTGACATTTCAGTTGAATATCCCAATCATCTGCACTGAATGCCTGGGTTAATGTAGGATCGTTACTGTACAAATGCGGTTTTGCATTGTCTTGTATATATATATATATATATATATATATATATATTGTATATTTCCTAGAATCAACAGGCCATTTATTGCGTATTGCTGGAACTAAATTATGCAATCATTATCATTATTTCTTCTTTATTGACTGTTTCTACAGTTTTGGTTACTAAAGTGCCCTTAGCTCGATTCTTGCTGTTTCTTTTAGCTAGTGAAGAAGAAACAAATGGCCAAATTCCTAATTTTCCATCAAAACATGCTTTCTTATGAAAATCCCAACGTCGACGAGCCACTGCTGTCATAAACATTACCTTTGTAATGAATCTTTTACTTTTACAGGGTCTATAAGGGTGGTCTTCTTCGGAAGATATGTAAAAACTTTTTTTAGTTCAAGTTAAGTAGAACCATTTTTCGTCAATATGTACATAATCTATATAGCAAGTCCTCAAAATGGCAATAAAAAATTCAAACAAAATTCGATTCGGAACTGAAAACACTGAAAAAATGTAGGGTGTTCCATTTAAAATATCAAAGTTGTAGTCAACCAAACATTTCGCAAATTAATTGGTTCTGGTGACTACCCTGTATAATACTACTCAATAGTATTAGTGGCATTCGAAAGACCCAAGCTTTGTTTATCGATATGCCAAATTACAATCTTCAATATTTTACAATAACGCTGATAACCAATTTTAAGTGACCACATGATTCTTTAAAAATTTTCACAAAATGATTAATAACTTGGTAACCTTGCATTCAAAATTTAAAAACATGATATGTAGTCATAGCATTTAAGACAATTAATCTGCATATGTGAAAAGATACATAGGGTTCCATTTAAAAAAATGAAGTTGAATACGGGCCTGGAATAGTGAAACACCCTGCATAGCTGAAAATAATTTTAATCGATGGAGCTTTGATAATAATGTATGATGATATAAAAACATTAATTTTTTTTTCAACCGTAAAACCACAATCTTCCGTCCTCGCACTATTGACTCACCTTGTATATGTGACACTGTACAATGTTTTTATAGAAATTAGACATAATTTCCTCCATAGTTAACAGTTGTAATTATGTATGTTGCCTCCTAGCTTGCTCATCTCTGAAGGAGGGTACCAATACCAAGATTCTTGGTCTTATATTAAGATTCTTGTTATTTTTTTATGTCATAGGAGCTTGTCGTTCTACCTCTTCTCTATAACTCTCAGAACGTCACATTTAAAACTGCACACTTTGTCCGCCAAGCAAGCTGTTCAACTGTGCGATTGATTAATTATTTTACCATGTTTAGAATTTCTTTATGCGAGAAGAATGTTGATGATCATATTTATTGCGTTTTCACAACATCACATTAATATTTTTATTTGGTGGCGATAGATTAGAAATATTAAAGTAATATCTTGAATTTATCAAAAGTTTGTATATCCTTTCGTTTGCAGCTTCAAAGTCCTACCAATTCTAATAGTAGTTGTGTGTGTTTTTTGCATCTACGATTCAACCATTCTATCTTTTGTATTGCTACCAGTGACATTTTATGCTTACTAGCTTCTCTGAACAGGTATGTTGATCTTTCGAGTTGTTTGAGGCCAAGAAATTCTATACCTATTTGGGGATTACTTTGTAAGATCCAAGTTTCGAGGCATTTAGTTGGACTTCATAGGCTGTTGTCTAACACCTGACTTTAAGAGCGTAACTTCCTTCTGGCTGGTCATCATTGCTTATCGGCTGCGTCTTGAATTTACACATCCCACTTTTATTATATGGAGACTTCCAAGCCCAAACAGCATAATCTTCAAAACTTCCTAAATAGTTACTTCCTCTGTCCGAAAATAGTTGCTACATTTCAGTTTAAATTTTGTCCGGAAATAGTTGCTACAGTTCAGTTTGAAATTTGTCCGACAATAATATCTACATTATATATATATATATATATATATATATATATATATATATTTTCAATGACAATCAACAGAGAAGGATTTAGTAAACAAAACTATATTACTTAAGTTGAAAATACAAGAGATAATAACTTAAACTTATTTATAGAAGTACATTATACTAAGCAGTTAACAGTTATTCAAATATTCTTTTACCGTTTTAACAGCATTTTCGTCATATTTAATGGACAATAAAGTCGAACTCGAATGATTACGTTTCAATCTCATTTTGTTTATGTGTTTTAATTTATAATTGTTAGAACCTTTATGCAATAATGTACACTCCATTGCTTTTTGCAATGAAATAAATACATTATCTAAAGTTTCTCTATTTATACCCCAAAAGGACTTTCTCACTGCATCGATCAGTTCATCGATATTTTTTTGGAGTAAGTGATGTTGAACTGATTGAATTGAATTGAAAAAACCTAAATCCAGTATATTTAAGTCAGCACCGTTTGGTGGTTGACATTTCAGTTGAATATCCCAACCATCTACACTGAATGCCTGGGTTAATGTAGGATCATTACTGTACAAATGCGGTTTTGCATTGTCTTGTTGTATATATATATTGTATTTTTCCTAGAACCAACAGGCCATTTATTGCGTATTGCTGGAACTAAATTATGCAATCATTATCATTATTTCTTCTTTATTGACTGTTTCTACAGTTTTAGTTACTAAAGTGCCCTTAGCTCGATTCTTGCTGTTTCTTTTAGCTAGTGAAGAAGAAACAAATGGCCAAATTCCTAATTTCCCATCAAAATATGCTTTCTTATGAAAATCCCAACGTCGACGAGCCACTGCTGTCATAAACATTACCTTTGTAATGAATCTTTTACTTTTACAGGGTCTATAAGGGTGGTCTTCTTCGGAAGATATGTAAAAACTTTTTTTAGTTCAAGTTAAGTAGAACCATTTTTCGTCAATATGTACATAATCTATATAGCAAGTCCTCAAAATACCCCGATGGCAATAAAAAATTCAAACAAAATTCGATTCGGCGGCGTTTATTTTCTTCAGTCAGCAATGGTTTAACAAAACTAGTGATTCTTTTTATTTCCTTTCCTTTCTTTAATCTGTCATGCAATGTACTTTTTGGAATTTTACACGCATAACCTAACGACCTTAAGGTCGTTCTTTTACATAAAGGAAGGGAGGAAATGTTTGATGGCGATAATCTTTCACTTTTCGACCGCATTTATTTTTCTTAGAATCTACATTAATTGTTGAGCCATTGTTTTGGCATTCTTTAACTTGTTTCCACAATTTGGAAATGGTTGAACGGCTACAACAAAACTTACGTGCAGCAGCATTTATCGCACTCTTTTAAGTTTTTCGTCCGTCACATTTTGCAATAAATAATATAAAATTTGCTTACGTTGATCGTTACTAAATTCTCCACCCTTTTTACCACCTTTTTGACTAATTTCCGTAATATTTCTCACCATTTTTTAAAAGCAGCGGTTAAGTTGCTTAAATATTCAAATTTAACATTTGACAGTTACTTATCACAAATCAAATACGATAGTTAAGTTGTATTTCGGACATCGCATACTTTCATTATTATATTTTCAGCCCTTTGAATACAATACATCACTTTACCTTTAAATATTTACAATATTTATTGCATTGAACTGAAATGTAGCAACTATTTTCGGACAGAGATAGTATAAATTTGCATTTAAACATGATATTAAATGATAATACGCTTAATTGTTAGTTATGCTGTGCAATTTGTTTATAACAATTAATTATACCAAATTATTTAGTACTGCGTCAAAGTAAACTTTTAATAGCAGTTTTCGAAAAAGTGTATTATCAGTCTCTGAAATGTTGATTGAAGTACTTGATTGAACTAAATGTAGTAGAATACTATCCCAGTTTTTATATTTATTAACCACAATGTATTATAATAACTTTTACATCTTATGTTCTTATTCTGAGTTGAGTATTTGTCAGAAGACGTACAGTTCCTGCTTCCTCTGCTTCAGTGTTGAGTCGAATATCGAAAAATAATATTCGAATACGAATACACTACAAAAAAATGAGTCAAATACTGAATATACAAACAATAATGTATTTGCGTACGAATACAATATTCGTATTTAAAGATTCTTTTAAAGTGAATACAGATTGAATGTACAAATAACGTAATAATTCTTTATTGACTCATCATAGAAGTACATCCAAAATTATTGGATTATTAGAATATTGAAGAACACTGATCTGTATTAAGATAATTAAAAAATTAAAATTATGTTATGATTACAAATGCCTATTATGAGAAATCATATAGAAGGTCACTTAAACACTCTCGGAAGAAATCAGAAACTATTAATCAAAGCTTATACTAGAGGCTTGAACAGATATATCAAAATTGCTGTTGATTGTTTGAAAAAATGTTCACAATTGTAGTCGCATTTTAAATTGCTCTTTTATAGCTTTCCCTTTTTGTTTTTGTACTTTATGAGTAGTTGAGATCGTCATAGGAGTCACTAGAAATGGTTCACATTTCTGAAATAGCTCATATTCACTACTGGGATCACAAGAATCCATCTTTCGTCACTCTTCTGAATTAAAACTACATTTAATGTTTCGTATGTACTTTCCAATACATTTTCGCTACTTTGAATTTGAATACAGAATATCAATTGAATTCGTTCAAATCCTGTTTTTATAAATGTTTTCGAATACGAATATAGTCAAAACTATTCGCATATTACCCAACTCTGGTCTGCGGTTTCCTGTTTGTAGATTCCCAGAGGATTTGAGTTATGTGTTGTAGCCCAATAAACTTCGCCTTTTTATTCCTCTTTTCCATTTTTAATTGATCATCTCTCCTCTCGTCTCGTTCTTTTCAGAACTGTCAGCTATACTAAAGTATGCGAACCTCAAGAAGTCAACATATTTTTATTGATTTGGCTTATATTCATGATAATAATAATTCACTTTATTACCCAACAAAGTTCCTTTACAGGACAATATTACAAAAAAAGCAAAATACAACATGATACAAAACAAATATGACTCAACACATTCTTGCTCTATTATTATTTGATAGTTAGTTTGTTACATAGTTTACACGTCCTTTACACCGTGGAGTTAACTAAAATATTGGGTGCAGTTTCTCATATAAAACATATTGGCTACACTAATCAATCGCAGTCCAAATCATTTCTTATCGCGTCCAGTGAAGAAAAGTTATGACGTTGCAGCAGGGATCTGTAATCCATTCCACGGTCCGGGTAAGATCCATCCAGGCGTAGAGACAAATATTTGCGAAATCTTTTGTGAATTCATTCCAACATAAGCCGTTGACACACATAATATGATGACCAAAGAACGGAGCCATATTCCGTTTTAGACAAAACAAAACTCTAACAGAGACTTATACATATTGATGTTAGACGCACTACGGACGACGCAATATCTTCAATGTGTGCTGTAACGTCATACAACAGGGATCTATAATCCATTCCACGATGCGGATAAGACATATACAGGCGTAGAGACAAATATTTGCGAAATGTTGTCTGAATTCGCTCCAAGATAAGCTGATGACACGCATAATGTGGTGATCAAAGAACAGAGCCATATTCCGTTTTAGACAAAACAAAACTCATTAACAGAGACTTGTACAGAATTGATGTCAGACGCACTACGGATGAAGTAATATCATCAATGTGTGCTGCAACGTCATGCAGCAGGGATCTGCAATCCATTCCGCGATGCGGGTAAGATCTATCCAGGCGTGGAGACAAATATTTGCGAAATCTTTTTTGAATTCGCTCCAAGATAAGCCGATGACACGCATAATGTGGTGACCAAAGAACAGAGCAATATTCCGTTTTAGACAAAACAAAACACTAACAGAGACTTATACACATTGATGTCAGACGCACTACGGAAGACGCAATATCATCAATGTGTGCTGCAACGTCATGCAGCAGGGATCTGTAATCCATTCCACGATCCGGGTAAGATCTATCCAGGCGTAGAGACAAGCATTTGCGAAATCTTTTCTGAATTCACTCCAACATAAGCCGATGACACGCATAATGTGGTGGCCAAAGAACAGAGCCATATTCCGTTTTAGACAAAATAAAACTCTAACAGAGACTTATACACATTGATGTTAGACGCACTACGGACGACGCAATATCTTCAATGTGTGCTGCAACGTCATACAACAGGGATCGATAATCCATTCCACGATGCGGATAAGACATATCCAGGCGTAGAGACAAATATTTGCGAAATCTTTTCTGAATTCGCTCCAAGATAAGCTGATGACACGCATAATGTGGTGATCAAAGAACAGAGCCATATTCCGTTTTAGACAAAACAAAACTCATTAACAGAGACTTGTACAGAATTGATGTCAGACGCACTACGGATGAAGTAATATCATCAATGTGTGCTGCAACGTCATGCAGCAGGGATCTGCAATCCATTCCGCGATGCGGGTAAGATCTATCCAGGCGTGGAGACAAATATTTGCGAAATCTTTTTTGAATTCGCTCCAAGATAAGCCGATGACACGCATAATGTGGTGACCAAAGAACAGAGCAATATTTCGTTTTAGACAAAACAAAACACTAACAGAGACTTATACACATTGATGTCAGACGCACTACGGAAGACGCAATATCATCAATGTGTGCTGCAACGTCATGCAGCAGGGATCTGTAATCCATTCCACGATCCGGGTAAGATCTATCCAGGCGTAGAGACAAGTATTTGCGAAATCTTTTCTGAATTCACTCCAACATAAGCCGATGACACGCATAATGTGGTAGCCAAAGAACAGAGCCATATTCCGTTTTAGACAAAACAAAACTCTAACAGAGACTTATACAAATTGATGTCCAGCGGACTACGGAAGACGCAATATCTTCAATGTGTGGTACAAAAGACAATTTGCTATCAAAAGTAAAACACAGATCCTTGACGGTAGATAGTTTCTCAAAAAGAACATCTTGTGTATTATAAAAAGATGGAAGAGAAGACACCTTGCCTATACAGCAACGCATTTTTTACATTAATCTTTAATTAATAACGGTTACACCATTCCACCAGCACGTCCAAGTCTGACTAAAGACTAACCATATCATGGTCCGAAAACATAAGACGGAATAGTTTCAGATCATCTGCATAAGCTAGTACGCTAGAAAAGAAGTTGTCTTAAAGGTCATTCAGGAAGATAACACACAATAAGTGGTGATTAGAAGCTTGAGGAATGCCAAACCTAGCAGTAAATTCCATATACCGTTGTTATACCCGTAATTTATACGACCTGACAGTTAAGAGGTAACTAGTTTCATAAACGTAAAAGATAATCCAAAAGAACTAAGTTTATACAAGAGAACGTCATGATGAATTATATCAAATGCTTTACAAAAAGTGGTGTATATATATCACATCTACCTGAACACTCCTATTCAAAGATTCACAAAACACTGCAGTAACCATCGCAAGGTTCGTAATTGTTGAATGACGCTTGATAAAGTGACATAAATGACTTAACTGGTGTCAATCATCATGTAATAATCTGCTTAAATACCTTAGCGAAATTGGGCTATTAACGATATCGGTCGATAATCAGTAATGCTGGTATGTTTTTCATATTGGAAAACCGGAACAATGCGTGCGAGCTTCTAAAGTTTAGGAAACGAAGCAGTGCTTAAGGATAGGTTAATTATCAAATGAATGAACATTCGACGAAACTGCAAAAGTTGCACAGCAATCACAATGAAAAATGAAGGGAGATCATCATCGCCAGCAGTAAATATACTAGGTGACCTCTTTAAGAATGAAAAACCTGTTGTTCAGTCACATTGGGACCAAATACTGGAAGATATGTTGAGTGTACATCAACTATGTTGTAATCAGACATATCAGTATATAAAAGCGTGTTGCAAAAGCGTTGACTATTTTATCGAAGACGAGAGGTCGCTGTTTTCACATCGGCACCAAATACTGGAGGATATATTGAGTGTACATCAACTATGTTGTAATCAGACATATCAGTATACAAAAGCGTGATCCAAAAGCGTTAACTATTTTATCGAAGACGAGTGGTCGCTGTTTTCTGTCTTACGAAACTCCAAAAGATACAGGAATCAGAACTAATTAAGCGATTGTTCAGCATTAATAGCAAAGGAAGTATACGCATCGAGATTAACTGTTTAATCAAGCACCTCAGTCTTTTATATTCCACTCAATAGAAAGTGACTATTATTCCTCTTTAATTTCTTCCTATAATAGTCTTTTAACTTTGATCGCTGCTTAATTAGCCTTAATTAGCTTAATTTACCAAACAGGGTATACGAATAAATCTATTAAGAAAAATAAATCTAAAATCTCATACAGTTTTGTATAGTGTTAGCAAGAAAATTTTAAAATTTATTTCTAATAATATAGGACGCACTCAAAAAACAAAGACACTCGTATTACAAAGCTTTATTACGCAAAACGTAAGTAACCGAACGGCAATTGACACGGGGTCCGAACTAAGAATGCCTCTTTTTTCGGAAACCGATAGCGGTTCGAGCTTCGAGGGGCGTTATGTCAACAAATAGCAGGTATACGCTAACCCCTCTAAACATAAACAGAACGAGTAGGTACAGTCTACATCATGAAAATATGAAACTAAATGAATAATTTAATGTCTTTAAATTAAAATGCAGAATTGCTAACACGGCCAATCCTGACTTTAGCTTCGCTCTCGAAGCTACTTCGTGAAAACAACGTTCTCCGGATCCTGCGAGTCCTGCGGATTGTTAATGTTTGAAACAGCTTCTTGGCTCATTCTAAAACATACAAGACACAAATATACTTGAACATGTAAAGGGCTAGCCATTTCAACATGATTCAACACGTATGTGCAAAACGTTAACCATTTCAGCATAAATCAACATTATCGTTATCATCACGTATATGCAAAGGGCTAACCATTTCAGCATAAATCAACATTATCATTATCAACACGCATATGCAAAGGGCTAACCATTTCAACATAAATCAACATTATCATTATCAACACGCATATGCAAAGGGCTAACCATTTCAACATAAATCAACATTATCATTATCAACACGCATATGCAAAGGGCTAACCATTTCAACATAAATCAACATTATCATTATCAACACGCATATGCAAAGGGCTAACCATTTCAACATAAATCAACATTATCATTATCAACACGCATATGCAAAGGGCTAACCATTTCAGCATAAATCAACACGTATATGCAAAGGGCTAACCATTTCAACATAAATCAACATTATCATTATCAACACGCATATGCAAAGGGCTAACCATTTCAGCATAAATCAACACGTATATGCAAAGGGCTAACCATTTCAGCATAACAGAAATACACTTACTCATCATTATTCTCCAACTGATCAAGCAACTCAGTCATATCCAAGGACAAAGACCAATCGGAAGGCCATTTCCGTAATTGTTCCTTGGAAGCTTTTGTAATAAGGTTTTTCCCAATTCTTTTCAACTCGTAGCGGCCTTCAGGAGTAACAGCCATTACCTCGAAAGGTCCTTGGAATTCGTACTTTAGTTTGCTACGATGCATCATTTCGTCCCGATGCATAAGAACAAACTCGCCAACATTAATTTTCAAGGTGTCCCGACGTTTCCGATTAGCGTCTAAAGGTTTGATGCGAACGGCATTAAGTCGTTCTCTAACTCGGTCCCTATCGAGCGTACGGTTTCTGATAGGCTGCAGATCTGTCGTTACGTTTTTCAACAAGCTTTGAATGAGAGGGGTAGCTCCTTCTATTCCGATTAACAACTGTAGCGGAGACATACCGGTAGCCTTGTGAATAGTAGAATTTAGGACCAATTGTATCTTCCATAAATTGCTAGACCATTCTAACGTAGTCATTGTCTCAATTCTTATCAGGTTCATAATTGTTCTCATATAGCGTTCTACCTGGCCATTTGAACGATGAACATCTGGTGTAGTATAGTGATAAGATACACCAAGGTCATCCAAATACTGGGGAATCTTCAAGTTTTTGAAATTCTTTCCAGCGTCCATAATAATTTGACCCGGTGTTCCAAATAGAGATATGAACAATTGGAAAGCATCTTTGGTTTCATCTGCCGTCACAGTTTTCAATGGCAACAGCACACAATACTTAGTAAATGCGTCGATCATTACTAAAATATGTTTGTATCCGCGATCAGTTTCGGCAAGCGGTCCTAAGCAATCGACATGCAGTACAGACATAGGTTGTGTTGGCTTTTCAATATTTTTCACAATTCCTTGTAAGGGTCCTGTTCGTGTCTTTTTCACTGCACATATCAAACAGTGCCGTATGTAATTCTTAACAAAATTTCTTAATCTAGGAAACCAAAAATGTTTCTGGATTGCGGCGACAGTCTTGTCAATCCCAATATGACATTGTTCGTCATGAAAAATACGCAGTAGCCCTAATCTACTGTGTCTGGGCACAAAAGGTTTGGGAATACGACCTTGTGGCGTCTCAATCAAATAATGAAGGATACCGTCTCGTACGGCATACCGTGATTTGTCCAACTTTCCATTTTGAGCGTCTTCGATCATCTGTCTCAGTTCAGCATCACCTCGTTGTTCGATGTAAATCCAGTTTCCTTTGACAACGCGACGTACAGTTATAGAATTTCGACTTAGATAGTCGACGTGTGGTAACGAACTTCCTTTTCGATAAATTATTTCAAAATTAAAGTCTTGCATATACGTCCACCATCGAGCTACACGAGGCAATAAATCTTTCTTGGTGGCGGTCGACTTAATTGCATTGCAATCGGTGACGAGGTTAAATGTTATCCCCAATAAATATACACGAAAATTTTTCAAAGCATGTACTACCGCTAGTGTTTCCAATTCATAGGAGTGGTACCTTGATTCGGTTGGAGTTGTCCTTTTACTGAAATATCCAATTACATGTATATTTCTTTCATCTTTTTGAATTAGCATAGCTCCGAGCCCCGTGGAACTGGCATCTGTGTGAAGTTCTGTTTTTAATTTGGCGTCAAACACAGATAGCAACGGTTTCGAAGTCAAACAATCTATAACGTATTGTCTCCCCGCCTCTTGTTCTTCATTCCAATTAAATGGTTCGTCTTTTTTCGTCAGCTTAGATATGGCAGCAGTACGTGTTGCAAAGTTAGGAATAAATTTTCTGAAATAACCAGCCAAACCCATAAATTGCCTTACTTGCCTTACTGTTGTTGGTGGATTGGTAGCCACTATTGCTGCAACCTTGCGACGACTCGGCTGAATACCAGCAGCTGATATCTCCCGACCTAGGTATTCAATTTCGCTTTGAAGAAAATGGCATTTGTGCACGTTTAATGAAAATCCAGCATTTTGTAAAGCGGTAAGAACCGCTTCCAAGTAGTGCAAACCCTCTGCGATAGTTGTTGATGGTATTAGTTTGTCATCAAGATAAACAAGTGCAATTGTGTCCTTTAATTTTCCTAAAGCCTTGTTAACAGCGCGTTGAAAAACAGATGGGGCATTAGCTAGCCCGAAGGGCATTCGCAAATATTCATAATGGCCATCAGGTGTTACAAACGCGGTCATATGGACACATTCTGATTCAATTGGGATTTGATGAAAACCAGACGACATATCGAGAGAAGTGAAGAACTTCCCCTTTCCTAATCGGTCGAGTTGATCTTCAATTAGCGGTAGGGGGTAACGATCCTTGATTGTGTTACGATTCAACTCCCGATAATCCACACACATTCTATAAGCTCCTTCTTTTTTTCGTACTAACAGAATCGGACTGGCGAACGGTGATTCGCTCTCCCGTATAATACCATGTTCTAAAAGATTGCTGACAATTTCACGAACGGCTTCGCGTTCCACTGGAGCTAGACGGTACGGGTTCCGATTAACGACAACATTTTTATCTGTTAAGCGAATCTGCAAACCGGTGTCCTTAACAGCAGGTATATTATTTCCGGAAGCAAACAAATTCGGAAAACGATCAAGTACATCTTTAAGAGCGGACTCGTACATCACCGGGACGTGAATTAGATTTTCTTCACATTCTATCGAGGTAACCCTTCGAATAAAACCACAATTTTTGCGCATTACTCGCGTTCCGGTAGCATCGGTGACAGATACAATATCAGGATTTTCGTAAAGATTGTGACCGATTATTGCATCATATTCCAGAAGACAATCAGATACAAATACAAAAGTCAGCTGAATATGTTCTCCGCAAATTTCCACGGAAGTTTTTACACAACGGTCGACCTGCATTTTTCCCGGCAAAATCCCAGATAACGTTAAGGAACAAGGTTCAATTTGTCCCTCAAATAATGGCAAGTACTTATCGGACATGAGCGATACATCGGCTCCTGTATCAATTAGACACAAATAAGGTCGTCCATTAATTTTGGCTTTGTTTGGTCTTAATTGTGTACCCATGCTACAGATATTTATGGACTTCCGGTGCTCAATTGCTTTTTTTGTAAAACAAACATCAGCGCTGTGCCCCGGTTTGGCACAAAATTCACATAGAAGCGTAGATTTCTGGGTCTCGTATCGTGTAGTTGAGATCGGATTATGATTGAGTTCTCTTTTTTCGTTCACAGGCTTAGCGCGGCAAGATTTTTGAATATGACCTACTTTGCCACATCGGTAACAAGTTTTATCTGCTATACTTAACCGTGGACGTTTTGTAGGCGGTAGATTTTCGTTTGCAAAACGCTTTACGGGCATTGAATTCTTAATTACCGGCCCAAGGAAGGAAATTAAGCTTGAAATTGTTTTTAAATTACAGTTATAAGCGTTGACGCGTATATCGCTCTCTCTGATTCCGTGAATTACGATTTCAACTAAATCTTCCTCTTTCCATGCAGTTCTGAGGTTTTTTAATAACGCAATTTTTTCATGCACGTAAACATCAAATGTTTCGCAACGATCACTCGTGAACATTGCGGCGTCAAGTAATAGTTTACCCAGATTACGTTTCGGTGGGAATGCAGAAATAAAATCGCTCTTAAAACTTTCCCAAGTACGTACCTCTGGCATCCAAGAATTAAACCAGTTAGACGCAATACCTTGTAACGAACGACCAATTCGCAAAAATATGTGCTGGTCGGTCCATGCAAATTCACCCTTAATAGATTCCAGTTGCTCGATCCATTTACCAGCGTCCATACTATCCGGGCGAAAAACAGGCAGGTCAAAAGGCTCTGTGGCGGCGTTGGATTGTTTCAAGATTTTAATAAATTCACTCATAAACTGCTCCATTTTTTTTTTAATCAGCTCGTGGGCGAATCGCACTTCTGATGTTAGCAAGAAAATTTTAAAATTTATTTCTAATAATATAGGACGCACTCAAAAAACAAAGACACTCGTATTACAAAGCTTTATTACGCAAAACGTAAGTAACCGAACGGCAATTGACACGGGGTCCGAACTAAGAATGCCTCTTTTTTCGGAAACCGATAGCGGTTCGAGCTTCGAGGGGCGTTATGTCAACAAATAGCAGGTATACGCTAACCCCTCTAAACATAAACAGAACGAGTAGGTACAGTCTACATCATGAAAATATGAAACTAAATGAATAATTTAATGTCTTTAAATTAAAATGCAGAATTGCTAACAATAGAAAGCTTGCAAGACATCATCCGCATTAACATATTTAAAAAAAAACAATATGTGTAAAGCCGTTTATTATACAAGCCAGGAAAGTTGGTTTATAAAAAAATTTTGCGACCACCCAAAAACGGAAAAATTCGCAAACCTAAGGCGACGTGATACTGATCCTCATAGACGAGAGAACAATCATCGTGAACAAGATCAAACTGATATGTACTAAACAAAGTCAATACAGAAAATTAAAATGAACCCATAGAGTTGACTCATTAGGACTATTGCACTTTTACGGTGTCTTTAATTGGGTTGAGTTGGGTCGGGTTAGCATTTTGCCCTATGCTCTTCTTAGTATATTTAGATTTCATTTTTAAGTTGAGATATGCATAAAATGTGTTATTTATTCTGATAAACAAAAAAAAATTGTTTTTTTTTTGGTACAAGAATGGAAAAAAATTCTGCATAACATAGACAAATTCACCTCGTTTTATTTAATATTTTGTGAAAAAAAAATCAAATAATTCTTTTAAATTAATAAAGGTCGAAGCTGCATCCTTCATGTACAGAAATCTTATGATCGATTTAGGCATTCTCAAGCAAAACATCTTGGGGGCTTAAAAAGTTAATAATTCAATGCGACATCAATGCAAAATACATAATAAATGTCGCACATCTTAAATTTACTATCAAGTATGGATATCAAAAGAAGTCAAAAAAGAAAGTTTCGTACTATTTTTACAAACTGAATATCGTGACAAATTGAGAACAATTTGTGTCACATATTTTAAAAGTTCGCATAAAGTTAAAAAAGAGGAAGCCTCTTAATGATTTATAATTTACAAAATGATAGATTAATGAGAAAGAGTTGGGAAAAGAAATTAGACCAAAAATTTTGCACAGAAATACGTCACTCAAGAAAAAATTTTACAAACTTTAGAAACATTTAGAAAAAAATGGATGAAAACCAAGTTAATTGCAGCATGTTTTTTGTCTAAGGAAAAATGCAGTCCATTTTCTTATTTGACGTTGGATTTTAGCATTTTACCTTATTATTATTATTATTGCATTATTACTTTATATGAAGATAATTAGCCGTTTAAAGGTTTAGAGCAAATGAGGGTCGTTAATGAACATTAACATTTTAAAATGATCTTGTTCCTTTATGTCGGTGGATGTCAAAAGAACTTCACTGAAAATTTTGTGTCTTTGGCAATTACACAGTATACATTTTGTCATTTTTGACTCGTCGTTGCAAAGTCGACAAGTTTAATCCCCTTTGTTGTGGCATAACATCTCTGTCTGTGATCTGGAAATTCTTTGCAGCGTGAGGCTTCCCAAATGTTGATTACCTATTTTATGTGACTTTTTGTATCTACAATCGAATTGGAGTCTAATGAAGACCGTTTTCTCTGCCTCTTTGGCCAGCTTGTCTACCTTCTCATCGCCTTCAATGTCCGGTGGTTGATTGTAGTGTCAGTGTCGCCATGGAGTAACATCATTACTTTTGGGCAAGTTCTCTCAGGTTGCTAATAAACTCTCTGATCAATGCTAAGTCACTCGTAAAGGACTTGATTGCCTAAGGCAGTCAGATTGTTTGCAAAAATGTTATGAATGCGCCGTTCTGTCCTTTTAGCATTTGACTAAGTTTTGTAAGTGATCTAAATTAACTTGATACCTACGACAAAGCAAATAAACACATAACATGTCATATTATACTACAAACATTCAAAAATCGAACAATGTCCGAGACCTTGGTGCCTGCCATTTTCAACAAATGATTTTATTTTATTGATTGAAGACCAGTAGTAGTAGAGTTTTAAATCTAGTAGTAGCCCTATCAATACTTTTGTAGGGCTACTAAGTAGTAATTTTAGCAGTTCTACTGCTTACAATTAGATTCATTTTGCAACTTTTGTTTGCTTTAACATTGCTTCTGCGATATTTGTATCATTACATTGTCAAAATTAGAACACTTTTTTTATAATGTAGTAATCATCTAACAGTTATCATCAACTTAGCATTGAGCGCGTTAAGAAAAAGTCATAAAATCATCACCGTTAAAAATATGTGATGTGTACTTAGCTAGAAAGTTTCCTAATAATCAGTAATGCAACAACGTTATATTAGTGGCCTTCCCAAACTAATTTACTAATTAACACACAATTACAGGAAATCTTTTGAATACCAAAAATATGAAGATAATAATATATTTAACGAGTTTTTACGTTTATTATTATTACATTAATTATATATGAATGTCCTTTAATTTAAGTTTATCCTGTTAATAGACCTTGTGTGTTAGACAAATAAACGTTATATTATTACGACTTACCTACTATTATTTTTATTAATTATCTTTTTACTTACCTTATTAATTATTACATATAACTTATCATAATCACCCTTAATATATTTCATCATTTAATTTTCTTAACCTCATTATTTCAGATGATTGTGTATCATTTTTACAAAGGCAAGCAAAGGGATTGGGACTCCCATTACAAGTTTATTCCGTGGAAACTAACCGACCGATAGTTATTATAACATGGGAAGGAACCGAACCTTCCATCCCATCAATTATGCTCAACAGCCATATGGATGTTGTACCAGTTTTCGAGGTACTTAATTTATTTAAATTTAATTTTTTATAACGATATTATGAATCTAAAGAGGAATTTGAAACAATTTAGGATTCATGGACACACAAACCATTCGCCGCAGAAATCGACCAAAAAGGCAACATTTTCGCCCGGGGCGCTCAAGATATGAAATGCGTCGGAATCCAGTATTTGGAGGCCATCCGACGCATGATTAAAAGTGGAATTAGATTGAGAAGGACTTTACATGTGACTTTTGTACCGGGTAGGTTTACAATCTTTAGGCAATTTAGATAAGTGTATTTGACAAGTTGCATAAGCAGTTATTTTTGGAAATTATTATGACGAAATTTAAATAAAAGAATTAGTAATAAGATTACGCAAGTTAAAAACAATTAATTTAATAATTTTATGTGGTTTAATTTAGAGGAGGAATTAGGCGGAGTTCAAGGAATGCGAGAATACGTTCATACGACTCACTTTAAAAATTTAAATGTGGGATTTGCTCTCGATGAGGGAATGGCGAATGAATCGGAGGAGTTTATTTTGTTTTACGGAGAAAGATTTATTTGGCGTAATTAATTGAATCAAAAGCGATAAATATTAGATCTAAATTTGATTACTTTTTAGATATGCATTTTCATTGTCCTGGTCAACCGGGACATGGCTCATTATTATTCGATAATACCCCCGGTGAAAAGGCGCGCATTATTATTGATAGGGTCATGGATTTTAGGGCTCAAGAGAAAAAGAAACTAGCTGATGACCCAAATTTGGCAATTGGGGATGTTACAACATTAAACATAACCCAATTAAAAGTAAATATTAATTATTCACCTCTATAAGAATTTAAATAATCTTTGACATTTACGTATTGACATTGAATTTTTTTATTGTCAACCTTGAAAAAATTAAATTACTACATAATTGAAATGATTAATTGAATTATTCCATGTTTTTAATTAATTAATTTCGATTTTACGTAAATATTTGAAATGAGAAAATCAAATTTTATATATTTATTGATAAAATTGATTTTAAATTCTAAAATTACTTTTTTACTTTACATATTTAATTAATTTTTAATTTTTTCAAGGTTAGCAATAAAAAGTCAACATCAATACATAAATGTCAAAGATTATTCAAATTCTTTTTTAAATTTTAATTTTCAAATCGTATTCTTGGACAAAGTATAGAATTATATTTGTATATAACCAGCTATTATTCAACAATAATAGCCTTTTTATAAGTTCACACATTAATAAGCAATTTTTAAAACATTTTATAAATTTAGGGAGGTGTCCAAACTAATGTCATCCCGGAAGAATTCATTGTATCCGTAGATTGTAGACTTCCGATCACTGTGGATGAACAAGAATGGCAACAAACAGTAGATGGATGGTGCAAAGAAGCCGGAAGTGATGTTTGGATTTATTACGAACAAAAACAACCCAAAGTGCCCGTCACAAAATTAGACAATTCCAATCCTTATTGGATTGCATTTAAAGAAGCCATGGATGAATTGTAAGTAACAAAAATAAATCAATTCGTTGCTTGTAATCTTGGGTAATCCCCCAATTTAATAATTATAAATATATAGAAAAAAGATGTGATAAAAAGAGGTAATATTTTTCTCTCAGGAATATAACAGTAAAAAAGCGTATATTTCCGGGTGCGACGGATAGTAGGTATGTAAGGAGTGTAGGAATCCCCGCGCTCGGATTTTCCCCAATGAACAACACTCCCGTGTTGTTACACGACCACGATGAGTTTTTGAACATCGACGTTTTCCTCCGTGGAATTGATATCTACGTTAAACTCATCGAATCGGTGGGGAACCTTGAAGAAACGACAGGATAATTTTGGGGTAAAAATGTAAAATTTATTAAAAAAAGAAAGGATAAACTTGACCAATTTTTTTTAAAATATACACATGTTATATTTTTTGTGCAAACATATTACAATATATCTTTATATAGATTTGTTAACAAATACGTATGTATATCTTTGAATATTTAAATCCCTATTAACCCAGTCCCAAAGACATAGACATTTCTTGAGTCAAATCAAGGATCGGAATATACATTTACATAGGTATCCAAAATATTCTGCTCATAAAAAACAAATTTATCTAGAATTGATTAACTGGACACCTATGTAAGTGTTTATCTTATTGTTAATTAGAGTTCTGAAGCTGCAAATAGGTTGATTTAACTCTGTCAACATTTTATCCTTTCTGAAACATTGAATGCAATCACCCCTAAGCATGTTTTTTAATATAACCTGGGGATTACCGAGTAGACATATTATAATAATTTATTTAGAATTTTACAAATTATACTAAATTAAAAGGTCAACATCAATTACAAAATTGACCAAAATTAAATTGTCATAGCAAAAATGGAACTGAAGAGTACAAGAGAATTTATTTACATATAAATAAATTATACAAAATTAAAAACCGTAATAACATATTTAACTCATCATCAATTATTGAATTAATCCAAAATAAATTGTCAAAGTAACAAAAATGGATCTGAAGAATGCAGAGGTTTATGAAATGACTCAAAATCAGTGGAATATTTTGATCCCTACAAGTAAATTAACATGATTAAATAAAATAAATCTCATTTTTTGCACTTTTTGATGAATTATATATGTTCATTGTCACAAATCTTCTTAAAATCTCAAGCATTGATTATTAGTGTCCGATCGAAACTCAATTTTGAACCAAAACTGAAAAAAAAAAATTAGCCATGGCATAACACGGTATATACAGTTATGCAAATTCGTGTTATATGAACCAAAAATTCATACCAAAAATAGGATTAAGTTTTGCAAGTGGTAGATAAATAAATAATAGACCTCTTGCTCAGTTAAAAATTAAATATATTTAGGACCGGTTTCGACAAAAAAAAATTTATCATCCTCAACTAAATCTACAAGCGAACGAAAATACGTATATATAAATAAACTTACAGTCAAGAATTTAAAAAGTCTTACCCCTTATAACGATAAAATTAAGTACAAATTTAAAATATAAAAGTAAAAAGGATAACACTGAACGATACGACAAGTTAAAATGAAGTGAATACGCTTGAGTAAAACAAGTTTAATGGAATGCAAAAGAGAAAAATGTATAAAAAAAATATTTTCTTTTGAAGAAATTAGAATTTTAAGCATGAACACAACGGTTTATAGATTGAATAAAGTTGATCATTCATTAATTTCTGATTTTTGTATTTATGTCTGTCTATCTCAAGTTGTTCCAATAGATCTAATTTTATACCTTTTTTGCAATTGTGTATAAGAGAAACATTATCATAATCGATGTTGTGATTATGTTCTATTTTATGTTGGTAAACATTAGATGAAGTCGAGTAAATTTCTACTTCCACGATAGGATTGAGGACAAAAAGAACGCAATTATTTTTTCATGACCAATATTTCGCTTCCATTTATTTAGTCATACTGGCCAGTGGTTGAAAAAACGGTTAAAAACTCAAAAGATGGTTGCGCTTTAGCACAACATAGTTTAGACACGGGTCATTTGTTTAATTTTGAAGAAACTAAGATATTGGACAGAGAAAATGATTACTATAAGCGTTTATTTTTGGAAATGTTTCATATTGTTAACACTGATAATACAGTTAATTTCAGGACTGACGTCGGCTCTTTAAGTAATTTGTACTCTTTAATTTTTGAAATTTATAACAACATAAAAAACAATTTTGACCCTGGACCCTCTGATGAAACTTTATTTTAGTTTGTTAGGACAAATTTTTAAATTTAAATTTTAAATTTTTTATCACGTCTTCTCGCTTCACGAGAAACACGAGTTTTATTAACTTGTTTTCGCATAGTCGTTGACTGATGTTCGACCTTTATGGTTCTTAAATGAAAATTAATTGTGCATGGTGGTTGATTTTCAAGAGTGTTCGCCTATTTCAAGTTCAATTAGTAAGTTTTTGTGAAAAAGAAATGCCTTTAGCTATTTTAATTGATCTTGTTAATTGTAGAAATTCAAACCCTGAAGAAGCTTCAATAAATGGAAGCGAAATATTGGTCATGGAAAAATAATTGTGTTCTTTTTGTCCTCAATCCTATCCTGGTAATAGAAATTTACTCGATTTGCTAACGGGATTGAAGAATAAAAATCTCCTGATTAGATGAAGTGATATTTCTATGTTTGTAAACCCTCTTAGTGAGTTTTCTACCTGTTTGACCTATATATATAGTGTCACAATCGTTGCATTTGATAGAATATACACCACTTTTGTTTAACATTTGTTCTTTGCATTTGAAGTTCGATAGCAAATCTATTATTTTATAATTACTCTTAAAACTAATATTAATGTTATTATGCCTAAGAATTTTTTTAATTTTGTAATTTATTTCATTGTATGGCAGAGAATGATAAGTTGTGCATTCATTATTATCAGAAGTGTATAAAGGGTCTAACTTTATTATGGTGTTGTAGAGTATTTTATTAGTGATATCTGGAGGATAATCATTTTCTATGGATAAAGATTTTATAAAATCAAATTCATGTTGAATAGAGTTTTTATTAATGGGATATCTAAGCATTCTGTAAATGTATGATTGTAAAGCAGAAAGTTTATGGTTATTTGGGTGATGAGAGTCATAAGGTATAATGGTGTTTAAGCTAGTCGATTTTCTGTATATATCAAAATTGAGAGCATAATCATCTCTATTTATATTTAAGTCGAGAAAATTTAGTTTTTCATCATGTTCAATTTCTAACGTGAATTTCAAGTTGTCATGTATGTCATTTATATAACTTAACATATTAGCTAAATCTCCTTCTGTACCTTCCCAAAAACAAAAAATATCATCTACATATCTAATCCATTTTTTGCTATTGTTATAGTATGGATTTTGTTTATTCATGATATAATTTTTCTCTATATGATCGAGATAGATATCGGCGATAAATCCAGATATAGATAGACCCATGGGAAAACCATTTTGGAGTTTATAAAATTTTTCGTTAAATTTACAATAATTTTGTTTGATAATAAATTTAACAAGTGATGTCAAATCGGAAGCTATCTTTGTGTCTTTATATTGTTCCTCAAATAGTTTATAAATGATATCAATAGTAAAATCGGCATTAACATTTGTATAAAGATTAGTAACATCAAATGAAATCAAGATGTTATTTTGTGGTTTTATATGTTTTATTTTATTTATAAAATCAAGTGAGTTTTTAACTGTGAATTGAGGATTAAAATTTAATTTTTTAAAAATATCATGAATAATATTGGCGATTTTTGATGTTGGAGAATCATAAAATGCAGTGATAGGTCTTATAGGTAGATTAGATTTATGAAGCTTTATAGTTATTATTTGTGGGACAAAAGAATTCATAGGAACCAAGTTATAAGTATTTATTCCTAGTTTGATTAGAGTATCTTTAATTTCTTTGATTATATTTCTAGTTCCAGAAAGGATCAAATTTAGGGGATCTTTAGGTATTTCAATATATAAATTGTTTTTTAAAAATTCTAAAGTTTTTGAATCATAGTCATTTTTGTATATTATAACACAACCAGCATTTTTATCAGCTTTTACGAATAGTGCATTGTTACTTTTAAGCTTTTGTTTTATAGATTTTATAATTATTATATGTGGTGAAGGATGTTCATGATATTTATTATTTAGTCTTTCCTTCTTTTTTATAATAGGTATTATTTCGTTTTTGATATCAACATAGTTAGGTAATTTATTAATAATGCAATCAATTTCTATGGCGTTTAGATGTAAGTTAGTTATTGGTTTTAAAGCATATTTATGTCAGCTTCGTTTTGTATAGCGCTAACATTTTTAATATTATCTTTAATGTTTTTATTAGATATTAGTAATGCTTTTCTATTTTTCAAAACGTTGAGTTATTTGTTCTTATTTACTAGATCACAACATCGATTATGATAATGTTTCTCTTATACACAATTGCAAAAAAAAATGTATAAAATTGATTCTATTGGAACAACTTGAGATAGACAGACATAAATACAAAAATCAGAAATTAATGAATGATCAACTTTAGTCAATCTATAAACCGTTGTATTCATGCTTAAAATTCTAATTTCTTCAAAAGAAAGTATTTTTTTTATACATTTTTCTCTTTTACATTCCATTGAACTTGTATCGTTCAGTGTTGTCCTTTTTACTTTTATATTTTAAATTTGTGCTTAATTTTATCGTTTTAATGTGTAAGACTTTTTAAGTTATTGACTGTAAGTTTATTTATATATATATTTTTTTCGTTTGTGTTCCTTTTAAACATTCGCTTGTAGATTTAGCTGAGGTATATTTAATTTTTAACTGAGCAAGAGGTCTATTACTTATTTATCAACCCACTTGAAGAATTTAACTCTGTAATTATGGATTTATTAAATTAAGTTTTGCAATTAAAAAATAAATGAATTAATTTAATTAATAAATAAAGGAGTATTCAATTTACTTACTAAAGCAAGTTTACAAAAAGATTAATGTTAACATAATATTATTTTTACATATTATATGCCTTTGTCATCACTACTAATCACACTTTCTTTTTGGCGGCTTTTTGTTCAGCAGGGAATGATGTTTCATTATTTCTTTTTTGCAAAAAAAAAATCTGTTATTTTGGGTTGTTTCTTGTTGGCTGACAGATCTTTAAAATTTTCATTGTATGAAGCCAAGCATTTATGAAGTTTTTGAATTTTGTGGAAGGAACCTCACTTACAATATATCTTTGCAATTGTGCATTTTTTTTTACCTTTTACAATAACAGTAACATCTTGCTCTGTATTGTTTTCATAGCCATCATCAGCAAAATCAGTTGTGTTTTTCTTGTAGTAATTCTTGAATATCTTTGACATTCATGTCGTCAAAACCTTCCCCTCCTACAGACTTAGCAACTTCTACAATTGCATCTATTTTGTTACAATTAAACAGAGAAAGTAAAAAGATAATGAGCCAAAATATACAAAACAAAATTAAATTCTGAAAATTTTTGATAATTGGTAAATTGGTCTGATAACACTACCTGAAGAAACCATATTGGAAAGTACATTAGAAAAAGGTATTGAAAACATAAAAAATGATACAGAAAAATCTGATTAAAAAAATCTTTAGAAGATGTTTCATCGCGCTTTCTTTTTGGCGGCTTTTTGTTAAGCAGGGAATGATGTTTCATTATTTCTTTTTTGCAAAAAAAATCTGTTATTTTGGGTTATTTCTAGTTGGCTGACAGATCTTTAAAATTTTCATTGTATGAAGCCAAGAATTTGTGAAGTTTTTGAATTTTGTGCTTCTTTCAGTGGAAGGAACCTCATTTACAATATATCTTTGCAATTATGCATTTTTTTTACCTTTTACAATAAAATCTTTTACAATAACAGTAACATCTTGCTCTGTATTGTTTTCATAGCCATCATCAGCAAAATCAGTTGTGTTTTTTCTTGCAATAATTCTTGAATATCTTTGACATTCATGTCGTCAAAACCTTCCCCTCCTACAAACTTGGCAACTTCTACAATTGCATCTATTTTGTTACAATTAAAGAGAGAAAGTAAAAAGATACTGAGCCAAAATATACAAAACAAAATTAAATTCTGAAAATTTTTGATAATTGGTAAATTGGTCTGATAACACTACCTGAAGAAAACATATTGGAGAGTACATTAGAAAAAGGTATTGAAAACATAAAAAATGATACAGAAAAATCTGATTAAAAAAATCTTTAGAAGATGTTTCATCACGCTTTCTTTTTGGCGGCTTTTTGTTCAGCAGGAAATGATGTTTCATTATTTCTTTTTTGCAAAAAAAAAATTGTTATTTTGGGTTGTTTCTTGTTGGCTGACAGATCTTTAAAATTTGCATTGTATGAAGCCAAACATTTGTGAAGTTTTTGAATTTTGTGCTTCTTTTAGTGGAAGGAACCTCACTTACAATATATCTTTGCAATTGTGCATTTTTTTTACCTTTTACAATAAAATCTTTTACAATAACACTAACAACTTGCTCTGTATTGTTTTCATAGCCATCATCAACAAAATCAGTTGTGTTTTTTCTTGTAGTAATTCTTGAATATCTTTGACATTCATGTCGTCAAAACCTTCCCCTCCTACAGACTTGGCAACTTCTACAATTGCATCTATTTTGTTACAATTAAACAGAGAAAGTAAAAAGATAATGAGCCAAAATATACAAAACAAAATTAAATTCTGAAAATTTTTGATAACTGGTAAATTGGTCTGATAACACTACCTGAAGAAAACATATTGGAAAGTACATTAGAAAAAGGTATTAAAAACATAAAAAATGATAAAGAAAAATCTGATTAAAAAAATCTTTAGAAGATGTTTCATCACGCTTTCTTTTTGGCGGCTTTTTGTTCAGCAGGGAATGATGCTTCATTATTTCTTTTTTGCAAAAAAATCTGTTATTTTGGGTTATTTCTAGTTGGCTGACAGATCTTTAAAATTTTCATTGTATGAAGCCAAGCATTTGTGAAGTTTTTGAATTTTGTGCTTCTTTCAGTGGAAGGAACCTCATTTACAATATATCTTTGCAATTGTGCATTTTTTTTACCTTTTACAATAAAATCTTTTACAATAACAGTAACATCTTGCTCTGTATTGTTTTCATAGCCATCATCAGCAAAATCAGTTGTGTTTTTTCTTGCAGTAATTCTTCAATATCTTTGACATTCATGTCGTCAAAACCTTCCCCTCCTACAAACTTGGCAACTTCTACAATTGCATCTATTTTGTTACAATTAAAGAGAGAAAGTAAAAAGATACTGAGCCAAAATATACAAAACAAAATTAAATTCTGAAAATTTTTGATAATTGGTAAATTGGTCTGATAACACTACCTGAAGAAAACATATTGGAGAGTACATTAGAAAAAGGTATTGAAAACATAAAAAATGATACAGAAAAATGTGATTAAAAAAATCTTTAGAAGATGTTTCATCACGCTTTCTTTTTGGCGGCTTTTTGTTCAGCAGGAAATGATGTTTCATTATTTCTTTTTTGCAAAAAAAAAATTGTTATTTTGGGTTGTTTCTTGTTGGCTGACAGATCTTTAAAATTTTCATTGTATGAAGCCAAACATTTGTGAAGTTTTTGAATTTTGTGCTTCTTTTAGTGGAAGGAACCTCACTTACAATATATCTTTGCAATTGTGCATTTTTTTTACCTTTTACAATAAAATCTTTTACAATAACACTAACAACTTGCTCTGTATTGTTTTCATAGCCATCATCAACAAAATCAGTTGTGTTTTTTCTTGTAGTAATTCTTGAATATCTTTGACATTCATGTCGTCAAAACCTTCCCCTCCTACAGACTTGGCAACTTCTACAATTGCATCTATTTTGTTACAATTAAACAGAGAAAGTAAAAAGATAATGAGCCAAAATATACAAAACAAAATTAAATTCTGAAAATTTTTGATAACTGGTAAATTGGTCTGATAACACTACCTGAAGAAAACATATTGGAAAGTACATTAGAAAAAGGTATTAAAAACATAAAAAATGATAAAGAAAAATCTGATTAAAAAAATCTTTAGAAGATGTTTCATCACGCTTTCTTTTTGGCGGCTTTTTGTTCAGCAGGGAATGATGCTTCATTATTTCTTTTTTGCAAAAAAATCTGTTATTTTGGGTTATTTCTAGTTGGCTGACAGATCTTTAAAATTTTCATTGTATGAAGCCAAGCATTTGTGAAGTTTTTGAATTTTGTGCTTCTTTCAGTGGAAGGAACCTCATTTACAATATATCTTTGCAATTGTGCATTTTTTTTACCTTTTACAATAAAATCTTTTACAATAACAGTAACATCTTGCTCTGTATTGTTTTCATAGCCATCATCAGCAAAATCAGTTGTGTTTTTTCTTGCAGTAATTCTTCAATATCTTTGACATTCATGTCGTCAAAACCTTCCCCTCCTACAAACTTGGCAACTTCTACAATTGCATCTATTTTGTTACAATTAAAGAGAGAAAGTAAAAAGATACTGAGCCAAAATATACAAAACAAAATTAAATTCTGAAAATTTTTGATAATTGGTAAATTGGTCTGATAACACTACCTGAAGAGAACATATTGGAGAGTACATTAGAAAAAGGTATTGAAAACATAAAAAATGATACAGAAAAATGTGATTAAAAAAATCTTTAGAAGATGTTTCATCACGCTTTCTTTTTGGCGGCTTTTTGTTCAGCAGGAAATGATGTTTCATTATTTCTTTTTTGCAAAAAAAATTGTTATTTTGGGTTGTTTCTTGTTGGCTGACAGATCTTTAAAATTTTCATTGTATGAAGCCAAACATTTGTGAAGTTTTTGAATTTTGTGCTTCTTTTAGTGGAAGGAACCTCACTTACAATATATCTTTGCAATTGTGCATTTTTTTTACCTTTTACAATAAAATCTTTTACAATAACACTAACAACTTGCTCTGTATTGTTTTCATAGCCATCATCAACAAAATCAGTTGTGTTTTTTCTTGTAGTAATTCTTGAATATCTTTGACATTCATGTCGTCAAAACCTTCCCCTCCTACAGACTTGGCAACTTCTACAATTGCATCTATTTTGTTACAATTAAACAGAGAAAGTAAAAAGATAATGAGCCAAAATATACAAAACAAAATTAAATTCTGAAAATTTTTGATAACTGGTAAATTGGTCTGATAACACTACCTGAAGAAAACATATTGGAAAGTACATTAGAAAAAGGTATTAAAAACATAAAAAATGATAAAGAAAAATCTGATTAAAAAAATCTTTAGAAGATGTTTCATCACGCTTTCTTTTTGGCGGCTTTTTGTTCAGCAGGGAATGATGCTTCATTATTTCTTTTTTGCAAAAAAATCTGTTATTTTGGGTTATTTCTAGTTGGCTGACAGATCTTTAAAATTTTCATTGTATGAAGCCAAGCATTTGTGAAGTTTTTGAATTTTGTGCTTCTTTCAGTGGAAGGAACCTCATTTACAATATATCTTTGCAATTGTGCATTTTTTTTACCTTTTACAATAAAATCTTTTACAATAACAGTAACATCTTGCTCTGTATTGTTTTCATAGCCATCATCAGCAAAATCAGTTGTGTTTTTTCTTGCAGTAATTCTTCAATATCTTTGACATTCATGTCGTCAAAACCTTCCCCTCCTACAAACTTGGCAACTTCTACAATTGCATCTATTTTGTTACAATTAAAGAGAGAAAGTAAAAAGATACTGAGCCAAAATATACAAAACAAAATTAAATTCTGAAAATTTTTGATAATTGGTAAATTGGTCTGATAACACTACCTGAAGAGAACATATTGGAGAGTACATTAGAAAAAGGTATTGAAAACATAAAAAATGATACAGAAAAATGTGATTAAAAAAATCTTTAGAAGATGTTTCATCACGCTTTCTTTTTGGCGGCTTTTTGTTCAGCAGGAAATGATGTTTCATTATTTCTTTTTTGCAAAAAAAATTGTTATTTTGGGTTGTTTCTTGTTGGCTGACAGATCTTTAAAATTTTCATTGTATGAAGCCAAACATTTGTGAAGTTTTTGAAATTTGTGCTTCTTTTAGTGGAAGGAACCTCACTTACAATATATCTTTGCAATTGTGCATTTTTTTTACCTTTTACAATAAAATCTTTTACAATAACACTAACAACTTGCTCTGTATTGTTTTCATAGCCATCATCAACAAAATCAGTTGTGTTTTTTCTTGTAGTAATTCTTGAATATCTTTGACATTCATGTCGTCAAAACCTTCCCCTCCTACAGACTTGGCAACTTCTACAATTGCATCTATTTTGTTACAATTAAACAGAGAAAGTAAAAAGATAATGAGCCAAAATATACAAAACAAAATTAAATTCTGAAAGTTTTTGATAACTGGTAAATTGGTCTGATAACACTACCTGAAGAAAACATATTGGAAAGTACATTAGAAAAAGGTATTAAAAACATAAAAAATGATAAAGAAAAATCTGATTAAAAAAATCTTTAGAAGATGTTTCATCACGTTTTCTTTTTGGCGGCTTTTTGTTAAGCAGGGAATGATGTTTCATTATTTCTTTTTTGCAAAAAAAAAATCTGTTATTTTGGGTTATTTCTAGTTGGTTGACAGATCTTTAAAATTTTCATTGTATGAAGTCAAGCATTTGTGAAGTTTTTGAATTTTGTGCTTCTTTCAGTGGAAGGAACCTCACTTACAATATATCTTTGCAATTGTGCGTTTTTTTTACCTTTTACAATAAAATCTTTTACAATAACAGTAACATTTTGCTCTGTATTGTTTTCATAGCCATCATCAGCAAAATCAGTTGTTTTTCTTGTAGTAATTCTTGAATATCTTTGACATTCATGTCGTCAAAACCTTCCCCTCCTACAAACTTGGCAACTTCTACAATTGCATCTATTTTGTTATGATCTGGATAAATTAAGTTATTCTTTTCAACAGCCTCTGGACATAAATTTTTCCAATAAATATTCAATGTTGATGGTTTTAATTCCTCAATGGACGAAGATTTGTAATTATAATAAAGCGTTTCCAAGCCTGCATTAGAATTAGATAGAATTATCTTCAACTTTATTTAAAATCCATTGTAAAGATGTTCTTATGTAATAAGCTTTAAACGTAGATATAATATCTTGATCTAGTGGTTAAAGTAATGATATTGTATTTGGTGGTAGAAATATTACTTCAACATTTGGGTGACTAAAATTTTTCAGGTGATTTGTGAATTATCCAATATTAGGGAATTTTAAAAACTATTTTCTTGCTTTAAGTAGTTCTCTAATCTAAGTTTTTTCAATGCACGAGGATTGAGGGATTTATAAACTAGTATGGGCTTAACCACGTGATCACCTGAGGGGTTACTGCACAAAAGTAGTATTAGTCTATCTTTTGCTACCTTTAAACCCGTTGCAGTTTTTTTTATGAAAATGCCTGTTTCATCTGCGTTAAAAACCTGATATGGTGTATATCCACTCTGTTGAATAATTTTCTCCAACTCTTTTGAATACTTATTAGCAGCTTCACTATCAGGAGATGCGCTCTCTCCTTGTATTTTCAGGTTTTGCAATGAAAAATGTTTCTTAAAACTGTCGAACCAACCTTTACTGGCAACAAACTCGGGATCGGTAGCAGATTCTCCACATTCTATTAAAAAGTTGTAGATTTTTAAGGCTTTATTTTTAATAAAATTTGTGTCTAGTGGCATTCGTTTATTTAAGCAATCGTCAATATTTGCGGAGACGGAACAACCTGCTGTAACGGAAGATCTAATTCTTTTGTGTGATACCTTCTCCCCCTTTGTAAGGCGATCCAAAATCTGAATTTTTTGTTCTAATGAAATGAAATGTCTTTTAAGAGGTGTTTTTTTCTTTATAGTATGCATTGTTCGAAGCTAGAAAAAATAATATTTTAATTTTATTTTTCAAAGTTTCAATAACAATACATACGCAAATTTACTTTCTATTATATGTAATAAATAAAAATAAAATTATCAAACTTCTAGATGCACAAAGCTAACATGACTGACACGCTCGAATGAGAAATAGTTGTAGTTAAAAGTAAAAATTCCGTGTTATACAGGAATCTTTACTATGTACAGGGATCTCCACTACTTCTTTTATAGCCCAACACCACCCAATACATACTATCAACTGTGTTTAAATTTTGTAAAACATCTTCAAAAGATTTTTTTAATCAGATTTTTCTTTATCATTCTTTATGTTTTCAATGCCTTTTTCTAATGTATTTACCAATATGTTTTCTTCAGGTAGTGTTGTCAGACGAATTTACCAGTTATCAAAAATTTTCAGAATTTAATTGTGTTTTATATATTTTGGCTCATTATCTTTTTACTTTCTCTGTTTAATTGTAACCTTCTCTGACCTCTGGGTCCATAACCTATTGCGATTATACATATATGTATGCTCAGAGAGCGTGTTAAAACATCTATCAAAGAGAAAGGTTGTTTTATTAATTTATCTTTTTACAAATATCAATAATAATATATAGAACAACTATAACTAACTATATTCATATATTATATCAACTAATTTAATATAGAATATTGAACAGTTTTGTATTTTATCTTTACTCAGGAACAATGTTGTTTAAAATTTTAAATTTCTATGTATTTCTTTGCTATTTCTGCAATCTTATATTGATATAATTATCAAAAGCCCATTATAAAATATCTTTGATTCCATAATCATTGTAAAACCTTAGAACACATTTATATTTATTAGGTAAATTAAACTAATGAAAGAACTTCTTTCTTTAAATAACTTAATTCGATGATGTTTTTATTTGTTTATCGTTCCTTACATGTTTCGGCCTTGTTCAGCCATCATCAGAGGGTTTCTAAAACCAAATCTATAATTATTAAAGCTAATAACATTATTTAAGTGACATATTTATAACATTTAACATTGAAAAGTCTTAAAATAATCTAAAAATTGTGAAACATTAAGGTTGACTTCTTTTTCTATTCTATATTAAATAAAATAATTTATTCAACTTACATCGTCAAAATTTGGAGATATGTAAAATCAAATTTAAAGTACAATATCATCACAGGAGGAATTTTGTATTTAAATGAATTTTTAGATTATTTTAAGACTTTTCAATGTTGAATGTTATAAATATATCACTTAAATAATGTTATTTTAGCTTTAATAATTATAGATTTGGTTTTAGAAACCCTCTGATGATGGCTGAACAAGGCCGAAACATGTAAGGAACGATAAACAAATAAAAACATCATCGAATTAAGTTATTTAGAGAAAGAAGTTCTTTCATTAGTTTAATTTACCTAATAAACACTTATCGATGAAAAAAATAGATTTAATAAAAGACTATAATACATTTATATTTGATATTTTAAGATCCAGTTTTTATCAACGTCAAAATTTGATACCTGAGGATAATCAAAAGTAATGATGGAAACCAGTAGAACGTAAAATACAAATGATATTCAAAAAGTGCAAAATTTGAATTTTATGTTGTTTATGATGTTATCATACATTTTAAAAGTACCTTTGAGTTTTATGCACGGACTGTGATATTGTATTTCAAAAAATAGAATTCGATTTTATATGTTTTGAATAATTTAAATTCTTCATCAGGCACAAATGAAAAATGGAAGAGGAATTGGAATAACATTAATTAAATGGTTGAAATACATAAAATTAATGGAAAATTATTATTACCATTAATGAAATCTATGGTAAAGAGTTATTAGAACCATCATGGAATGCGAGTAATCTGTCGAGAACTTATTTTTTCTTCGTAAACGAACAATGGTAATCAGGTGAATTAAACAAACACGAATTATTAAAACACAAAAACTCAGACTACGATGACAAAGACAGACTAAAGCATTCTAGCCGTTTTAAGAAGACGCTCAATGTTGTACATACATAAATATATTAACCAAAAATTCAAGTTTCTTTATAGAAAGAGGAAAGTCTAAAGAAAACCAATATCAGATATGACGCAGAAAACCTACAGAGAAAAACCCTGAGACTAATGATTAGAATTTTGAGGCTCCAACTACCTTAAAGCTCAAGAGTTAAGAAACGACTGATCGGTATCGTGAATTTCAGAATCGTACCCCGAGATTTTAGTGTCCCTACCATTACAGTACGGCCCGTAATATCATAGGCTCCGCATATCTTCAAATATTTAAAGTTCCAAGATCATGTAAAATGTTTCTAAGCTTAGCTAAAAGTACTATATAGTACTAGCACCATAATAGTGAATTAATTTAATTAAATGCTCTATAATTTGGATAACAACAGATACGGTTGTCAATCTTAACGTTTACAATACAGAACTAATTAGATGATGGAGCTTCTAACAATGAAAGAACGAGCCAATCCGGTTTTTCTAAGAGATTCAAGATTAGTTTTATCATGATCAATTGTGAGAAAATAGGATTCGATTTTATATAAGGACAGAATCTTACAGAGTTCTTCTGTTAACGAGACTAAAAATTTACTTGTCTAACAGTAAAACTCACTGAATCAAATACTTATGAAGAAAGGTGGTTCAAGCTTCAAGCAGTTCATAACGTTTTCAAGGATTCTCATGGATTTGTGATGATTTTTTCATAGATTATAAAGATTTTTCTGGGATTACTTAAGCTTGGATTTGAATTCACTCAAAGGCTTCCGATACTAAATGAAATATGACTGAATATTAAAAGTTCTAAGATCAGCTAAAAGCTTTCCAAGCTTTGCCAAAATATTACATTTAACATTTGCATCATAATAATGAATTAATTTAATAAAATATGTACTCTATAATTTAAGTTGCAACAATTGGGTATCACTTTCAACAATTATGATACAAAACTAACCTTTGATGATAGATCTTCATTGAGGATCCAAGCAAAGAACTACTCAACATATACAAAGGGAGAGTTACTGAGAACTATTTTTATTTTGGGTGTAAGAATTCATATTGCGAGATTAATTTTATAAGAATATAATGAAAATGAAATAAATCAACTTCTCACTCGCTTCTTTTATTTGCTCGGTACTAGTTTCGGCTTACAAAGCCATCATCAGCCAAATTTATTATAAAAAGGATTATAAAAATTATTATTTTTAAATTGAACAAATTTCTTCAAACTACTTACAGTCAAATTAGAAAAGTTTAATAAAATGTAAAAATTCATATGTGTTCACAGAATTACACGGAGTTAAGAATTACGGATACAATACAGATAACACGAAAACACAGAAATGTAAATAAGACTAAAACGTAACGTGTGTTAAAACGATAACAGATTAATAAATCTGTATAGGGTTAATGGTTAGAATATTATAAAATGCTACGAGATGGCATTCTTGTAAAGAGCGAAAATAAATATTATATAATTTTCTTGGTTTTAAGTACATAAAGATAGGTATATACTTAAATTCGAGTTGGTCGTTGAGCAACTTGGTGTCTTTCCGATTATTGTGCCGATATATTTCCATCATTTCTAGAAGGTCCATACGAAATTTTTTTTCACATTTGTGAATCAATTTGACTCCCTCGAAATCCATAATATGCCCTAACAAAAGTTAGGGCAGATAAAGGAGCAGGAATTGTAATCATCAATAAGGAGGAATACATCAACAAAACTTTAACATTCATGAAAGATAACAATTATAAAAAGCTTGAAAAATCTCCACTAAATACCAGTATCAGGACGACAAAGGAAATTATCAAAAAATGTAAAGAAGTTTTGATTCAACTTTCATCACATCTTAACATATCACCCAACAACATATATATCGTACAAAAATTCGTACATATGAATCCAAACATTCCCAGATTATATTCACTACCTAAAGTACACAAACAAGGCATGGCAATATGTCCGATCACAGCATACATGAACTCCCCTACATCAAAAATTGCACAATTTTTATTGAATATTTTTCGACAAATCGATTTCAAACCTGAATACAGTATCATGAGCTCATGACAATTTATTGAAGGAACCTTTGATATCGACACAACAAATACAAAACTAATTACTTTCGACGTTACCAATTTTTATTCGAACGTTCCGATAGAATATACTTTGAGTTTAACAGATATAATTTTTAAAAACCATTTTAAAAATAATAAAACTGTCTCCCAGCTTAGTTTATTATTACAACACGTAGTCTCTCAAAATTATTGCTGTTTTAATGAGGAATACTTCGAGATAACCAACGGTCTACCAATGGGTATGCCCCTTTCCGGTATTTTGTCTAATATTTTCCTAGATCATATCGAAAAACAATACATAATATCACAAAAAAACCCATTTAAACACCACATTATCAAATGGATAAGATATGTAGACGATATTTTTTGCATATGGAGCGGTGACCAAAAACAATTAGACAATTTTCACATTGAAAATCTCACTACTGAACTTAATTTTATACAATAGGCTTTAGATAACGGGTACCCCCCTAAATTAATAGACAAAACCTATTTAATAAGATTAAAAAACAAAGAGACCCTCTTTACATAACACAAATAAAAGAAACAATATACAGAGCTATCCCATACAACTCCATCACTTATCAGGCGACAAAGATTTTTGCTAAGTATAACATAACTTTGGCTTTTAATTACAAAAACTCTATACTCAAAATTTTATCTAATCACCACCTAAAGACCAACAACAAAATTCTATAACAGAGCGGCATTAACAAAGTCAATTGAAGCGTCCAATGCAAGAACCAGCCAAGTCCATTATAGTAAAATTCCCAGGAGAGCAAAAAAACTGTTTTTGCAATAACTGTTGGTTGTAAAATTATCAAAATTACATTGTTGGTAGCACTTCGCCCAGTAGTTATTTATTACATTATATCAAGTGGATTACATATTTTAAACACTGTTTATACAAAAAAACTGTTGGACTTGGCTCGTTATTGCATAGTATTTGCAAATTTGAAAATTTTATAAATAAATACACAAGAACGTTAACATTTTTTGTTTATTTAAAGAATAGATAATCAATATTTATAACAACAGAACTCTCAAAATAGTATTTAGATGTATTTTATACTTCATTTTCACTGCCAAATTCAGAGGCAGAGCTTTCACTTTCTTCTTTCTTTGAAGGTCATATTCTTTAATGTCATTATAATACCATTGATCACTTTGTGGAACATAACTTTTAGCTAGCGACATGACATGCTCGTATTTCTTCTTTTTCAATATCCTGCGTTCCTTGTGTAGTATAGTTTCGACATTTGATAAAGAAAGTGGCTGCAGGTATTTCTTGTTTAGTATTTCAAATGACGTGAAGATTGGAAGAGAGGTACTTTCGCTGCACTCAAGTACTATTTCGGTTTCAGTTTTCTGATAGTGAATAAGTCGATATTTGGAAATAGTAAATTTTCTTATTTTTCTTAGATGGATTTTTCACAAAAAAGGGTTGGAAATAATCTTTAAAATTTAAAAGCATACTCTGTGTAACACTCACCACTTGAAAGCTTTTACGTGTGTTAGTTATAATATTGATGTAATCCCTAGGCAAAAATATTTTATCATATTTGCGTTTTTGCTGTTCTATGGCTCCAAAGCTACGGTCACATGGCAGAAACGAGTGACCTGGCTCTAAATACATGTGAAGAATAACTTTAAAATGTCCCAGGTGTACAAGGGTATAGAAAAACCGAACCAACACGTTATTCTTATTTTGAGAGGCACAGTTGTCAGTAATAATATAGATGTCAGTAACTTCTTTCTGGATGTAGTTTTGCAAAAAATGGAAAAGTATACTACAAACTTCATTTTGTCCTTTGCCTCCTATAGTTTCATCGTATAAATAAAAGAAGCTCTTTCCTGTGCTTCCAACGTGTATACACATATTATACAACCACAGTTGTATTTTATAAAAAACGTCTCCACTGGGCGATACAGGCAGAGGTAAGTTTTGTTGAAAGTCAAACGTCAGCATCTCTACATGTAGATTGGCTTTGACCAAATTCATTGCTTCCTTCATTTTTGTGTAAAATGTTTCGGCCTTTTTAAGATGTAGAGATTTTTCCTGTTCTAGCAGCTGCTTCTGTTCGTCAGACTCAGCGGATTCAATTTTATTCATCATTTTATCACATGTCTGACAAGTGTCAGATTTGGGCTTACCAAACGAAAGCTTAAAATTTTCTGAAAAGAATTTCCTGAAGTATTCGTATTTCACCAACGGATTGCCGTCCTTGCCTTCCTGTAGAAGATTATACTGCTCAGGTTCGTGTTTTTGCAGGTACAATTTATGCATCTTTGCCACACTCAACTCTGGTGAAAGGTAGTAATGCTTTAGGTTTTTATTTGGGATTTATATTTTGGGAAACTAAGTATGTGCTCCCGTATATTTGTATCGATATCTTCAGATATTCTTGTTGGTCTATTGCTGTGCTTTCCTCTGAGGTCTATAGGAGGTGTGCCATTATTATCAATCAGGTGCTTTTGTAAACGTTCAAGACGGCTTTTTGTAATAGAATGGTGAGAAAGTAGTGCCTGTCTGCATATTTTTGCTCCATTCCCATACGACGACAATCAATGACACATGGAATAAAAAATTCGAATGCGCAATACCTACCACGTATGCAAAAGATGCACTTTTTGGAAAGCCTTCCCCAGAACGAGGACGATTTCTAATTATTGATTTCTTCTTGATAAGGCCGTAAAGGTAAGAAGCTTGTATGTCTTTTGAGGATAGATCATAAAAATCGTCTAAAATCTTTTGACAACCTTCGGGACCAATATTTTCAAAACACTTCAGCTTACATGTGCAGCTTTCTCCTAAAATAATATATTATTCTCGTAGCATAGATACTTATGCAATAATGTTAGTAAACCCATATTTACTACATACCTAACACTTTTTTTTGGATCGTAACATCAGCGGTATTGGTGTACACTTTTCCTTTAGTTCTGCAATGCTTCCGTACATTCCTTGTCCATAACTCTATTTTCCGAATCCTCTTTTTTCCTTTCTGGGGAATATTTCCATTACTCATACCTGGCTGTGCAGCAACGTCTGCCTCGGGCCCATCGGAAGCTGATGACCTCTCACTGTCCACAAAATCACCCACATTGAGGTTAGTTTTTCGACTTTTATCGTTTTCACAATTATAATCTTCGTCACTACTTGTGTTAGTACCTTCAAAAGGTTCTTGGAGATCACTTTCATCCTCAGATAGCATGATTCACGATTAAACTTCAATTTAATGCCAAAAAACTACATTAACCGGGAACCGCACTTATTCTGAGTCACAACCACGCGTGACATAAGCCGCCTTAAAATACCGTGCAAGAACCAGCCATGTCCATTACTTGACCGGTTATTGCACAGCCTAATATCATAGACAACCACCGCAGTTGTAGTATGTATTATGCGCATTCAGAGCCAGTTATTGCACAGGAAGATGCGACAGACCACAATGGACATGACAGCGTAGTTATATAAATTAATGCGAAAAATGGACTTGGCTGGTTATTACATTGGACGCTTCAATTGCACACAATGTCAATCTTCATATATAGGACAAAGGGGACGCCAACTGGAGATGCGCTTAAAGGAACATAAGAAAAAAGAAAATTCCAACATCTACAAACACATTAAAGAAACAGACCATATTATGGATTTCGAGGGAGTCAAAGTGATTCACGAATGTGAAAAAATTTTCGTATGGACCTTCTAGAAATGATGGAAATATATCGGCACAATAATCGGAAAGACACCAAGTTGCTCAACGACCACTCGATTTAAGTATATACCTATCTTTATGTACTTAAAGTCAACATAGGAAAAGATTAGAAGAAAATTATATAATATTTATTTTCGCTCTTTACAAGAATGCCATCTCGTAGCATTTTATAATATTCTAACCATTAACCCCATACAGATTTATTAATCTGTTATCGTTTTAACACACGTTACGTTTTAGTCTTATTTACATTTCTGTGTTTTCGTGTTCTGTATTGTATCCGTAATTTTTAACTCTGTGTAATTCTGTGAACACATATGAATTTTTAAATTTTTTTATATTTTATTAGACTTTTCTAATTTGAGTAGTTTGAAGTAATTTGTTCAATTTAAAAATAATAATTTTTATAATCCTTTTTATAATAGATTCGGCTGATGATGGCTTTATAAGCCGAAACTAGTACCGAGCAAATAAAAGAAGCGAATGAGAAGTTGATTTATTTCATTTTCATTATATTCTAATTTTAATTTTTGCTAAAAAAAATGATTTACCAATAAAGATGTTATTATAGATTTAAAAAAGGTTCCGTTTTATATATGGACCTCTATTGGGATTAATTTTTAGTATTACATTCCAAGTTTTTCTGTGAAAGAAGTTATTTACAGTTCTTACATGGGCAGGCATTATGTTACAATGTTATTTGGTAGTGTGTGAGTTAATAAGAATCAAAAATTAGAATAAAGAGGCCATATTACGACGATTTAATATCTCCAAATTAAAATCTCCATTGATTTTATCAAAAAAAGTCTTAGATAAACTTTTCTTCATATGAAGGGAGGACATATTTTATATAATTTTCCTTGCACTTTAGAAACTATAGCTATCAATTGTTAGGTATCTTTTTAAATGGATCTTATTCTTGTATTGATTCTTGTACTTCATATCTTTTTTTCGCCACTATGCTTGATGTTGTCAACAACCAGATGATAATTGTGGTGTTTCCTGGTAGCACATTAAATTATCTATTATTCATGAAATACAAGAATCTTTCAAACAAATGTTATATATTTCATCCATCCATTTAAAAAGGCTTACTTAACAATTAAAAGACATATATGTCGCCCCTAAAACACAATGATAACTATACATCATGTTTCCCCCCTCATATGACGAAAGTGTTATCTGAAACTGTTTTCCCCAATTATAAAGGCATATTAATTTAAATGCCTCACCCAGTATATTTCAACAGAAATATATGTATCTGCTCATTTAAATGTTTCATCACACAGAAAGGTTTATATAGAAGATTCTTTGAAGATACCTATATAACAATAATACGTCCAAGTTTTCCCAGATTTGTCCTTGTTTTAACTATCTCGTCCCTACCTTGTGTCCCTATGTCCTGACAAATTCTTTCAGGACACTTAATTTAGCTTTAAGAAACACATGTCATCTATATGCCATGCGTGAACCAAAGCAATATGCTTAAATTTATTTGCTTGTGACTTTTTTTAATGGTATTGGTTAGGATCGAAGTAAATGTACCAAAAACATACCATACTTTCACATTGACACTAATCATTTTATAAATACATTTTAATCATTACATTACTTTCTAAAATTGAAAAAAAAAAATACAACCTAATTGTTACACTTAATATTAATTTATTTCTTAGTCGAATAATTATTAAACGGATTGTCTGCCCTAGAACAGACATTAACTTTGTACATAATTCAGATTGCCCGCTTTGGGATTTTCACCAATCATCAATATTCTTCTCCGAATGCATGCCAACGATGAATACTTAAAGATTGACGTTTTCCTTCACGGAATCGATATTTACATCGCAATAATTCAAAAGCATTAAGAAGCATGGAAATCATTTTAAAATAGCTTTTATACCTTTGTGTTATGCCTGTGGTACCGAATTATATTTTAACCTAACATTGGGTATATATATTTTTTTATTTTTAATATTGATATAACAATTTGTTCTTAGGAAATTAACAATAAAAAAAGTAATGTGTCCGGCTAGGACTGATATAAACTATTTACGCCACTTGGGTTTGCCTGCGCTTGGATTTTCACCAATGAACCAAATGCCTGCAATAATACATGCTCATGATGAGTATCATAATGTCGACATTTTCCTTCGCGGAATTGACATCTACATTAAAATAATTACAACGCTTGGGAATTTGGAGAATATAACGAAATAAAATATCGTTTTTATGTTTTAATAAAAAAAATTTTTATTTTTTTTAATAAATATTTTATTTGTTTTATTTATTTGCTCGTAGGGATATAAAAATTAAAAAGGGTGTGAATCCCGGCGAAACAGATATAACTTATTTAAGAAATGTTGGAATCCCCGCCTTCGGATTTTCACCGATACACCACACGGACGTCAGATTACACGATCACGATGAATATTTAAATACGAAGGTTTTTCTCCAGGGAATTGATATCTACGTAAAAATTTTTGAATCCATTGGAAATCTAAAACGACATTTAAATGGGTATATAAATCAACAACCAGTAGTTAAATTAGTTGAGGAATAAAATCGTAATGAAGCGATTATGATGTACTTAGTTAAAATTTTAGAAATTTCGATGAATCATTAAAAAAAATTGGAATGTTTATGGGTTAGATATTTATTAATTAATTTTTGTATTTGTGTAAATTTTATTTTTGTTTGCTTTGTGTGTAAAATTGCTTCTGTGTGATACATAGGTGCCGATTTTTAAAAATACGTATGAGTGCTGAAAAACAAAACAAAAATCTGAATTGGGTCTAAAAAAATTTAAAATACACTTACAAAACTTGGCATTTACAAAAATAATTAAAAATGGTATCTTCAATCTAGATAAAACCATTAATAACTTTGTATGGGTGTTCTTTTGAAAGCATTTCAAGTTTTCTGGAAGCTTTTCAAATCGTCTAAATGTAGTATCAAGTCTTCTGGAAGCTTTTCGAATCTTATAGAAAGCAATATTGAGTCTTCCAGACGCAAAATCAAATCTTCTGGAAGCATTTCAAACCCTCTAAATAGAGTACCAAGTCTTGTGGAAGCATTTCAAGTCTTTTGGAAGCAGTATCAAGTACCAAACGTTTGCCACAGATACTACCGAACTGGAAAAAAAACTTGGTGGTACATTAAGAATTAATTGAAAATGGTAACTTCATTCAAGTTAAAATCATAAGTAATTTTGTATGGAACCTCTTTTAGAAGCATTTTTCCATGTAGTCCCTTTTTTAATAACGCCCACTCTAATTTGAAACCTTTTAATATTAAATGTTTATTAAAAATATGCAATATGGACAATAACAAATCTTCTGGAAACATTTCAAGTCTTCTGAAAGCATTTCTAAACTTCTAGAAGCAGTATTAAGTCTGTCGAAAGTAATATCTAGTCTTATTTATTTCGAGTCTTTCTAAGATAACAATAAGTCTTCTGTAAGTATATAAAGCTTCCTAGAAGCAGTATCAAGTCTTTTGGAAGTATTTCACATCTTCTAAAATCGGAATCAAATCTTCTAGAATAGAGCTGGGCAAATAATCGACCGCGAACAGTTCAGCAGTCGATCGCAGACATATTGCCGAATATATGAGTTCTGTAACAAAATTGTTAATGGGAAAACACCTACACAAATTTTGCACTACATTATTTATGGTTGTAGCAAAGTTGGCATTTTTTTAGAGCAACCATATGTGTGTCTTCTTTTGTGTCTTCTAGAAGCAGAATTCAGTTTTCTGAAAGGTCTTCCAGAGACAATATGAGATTTTTTGGAAACATTTCAAGTCTTCTGGAAGCATTTCTAATTTTCTAGAAACAGTATAAAGTGTTGTGGAATCAAAGAAGCAGCGAATTCTTGCGTTAGTGAAGATGCCACACTTGTAGAGTAACGATCTTCATCGTTATCTTATTGAATGTAAATTATGTTTTTGTTAGACCCAATAGACCACTTGTCCCGTATTGCAGGAACTGAATTAAAAATAATCATTTTTCTTATTTCTTCTTTGTTAACAACTTCCATACATTTCTCCTAACATTCTGGAAGCATTTCAAGTCCTCCAGAGATAATATCAAATTCCCGAAAACATTTCAAGTTTTCTGGAAGCATTTCTAATCTTCTAGAAGCAGAATCAAGTCTTCTTGAAGCATTTCTAATCCTCTAGAAGCAGTATCAAGTCTTCTAGATGCAGTATCAAGGCTTCTAAAAGCAGTATCAAATCTTCTGGAAGCATTTCAAGTCTTCTTGATGCAGTATCAAATCTTCTGGAAGCATTTTAAGTCTTCTAGATACAGTATCGAGTCTGCTGGAAGCATTTCAAGTCTGCCAGATCGAATATAAAGTCTTCAGGATACATTTCAAACCTTGTAGAAGCAGTATAAAGTCTTACTACTTTTAGTCTTCTAGGAGCATTTCAAGAGGCAATATCAAATCTTCCAGAGACAATATCAAGTCTGCTAGAAGCATTTAAAATCTAGAGGCAGCATCAAACCTTCTGTAAGAATTTTAACTTTTCTAGAAGCAGTCTCAAGTCTTCTAGAAACAGTAATATATTTTCTGAAAGCAATTCCAGCCTTCTTCAAGCGTTTCAAGCCACTAGAGACAGTATCGAGTCTTTTAGAAGCAGTTGAATTCTTCTAGAAGCAGTATTAAGTCTTCTAGAAATAGTAACATGTTTTCTGGAAGTATTTCAAGTTATCCAGAATCGAAATCAAGTCTTCTCAAGTCTTCTGGAAGCATTTTTAGTCTAAAAGCAGTATCAAATAATGCTGGGCAAAGTATCGATATGTGTCGATGATATCGATTCTCGATACCCACACAGTATCGGTATCGAAGTACCAAAAATAGAAAGTGTTGAAATATCGAAAATTGTTTGTAATATATTTTGAAAATGACATTAAATTTGTGGTTATACTTCATTATTTCAAAAGCAGTTAGGGTTAAAAACACGAAATTTCACGTATCTACTTGATTTTATGCGACGGATAAAATAACCGAGAAAAAATATCAAGGGCATGTGGTTAAATGAGGGTTAGTCAGGGCGCGTAATTTATTTCTCTTTTATTTTACCTTAATTCTTTCCACCCTTTTAACCCCAAAATTAATCTAATTAAATTTACAAAAAGAATACTTATAAAAATGGATTACACTCAGAAAAAATTCATTATAAAAATCTAACGAAAACCACCCCCAAAACTTTTTTCTGGTTCCGCCACTGAAATATAATTTCCAATAATTCGATACTTTAAATACTACTATACTTTCGATACATCGCCACTTTCGATATTTTGAATAGTGTTGATTCTAGATACCTCATTAAAGTATCACCCAGCCCTACTATAAAATATAATAGAAGCATTTCAAGTTCTTTAGAAGCTTTTAATAATGAAAGTTGTGATCCATTTTATCAGTTAAAATTTCTGATCAGGTTTAATTATTAACGTTTGTTTTTTGTACTTAAAGCTGATAGTTTATGAGTCTGACTAGTTTCGGCCGCGAGAAGTGAAGATGGCTCGCAGATTATTATTCTGCACAAAAAACTAAATCACATATCAATTAGACATTTTATGGTTGCAAATTATAACACGGGATTTGACAAAATACAAATTACATTTTATAATTTATCGGTTATAGAATAAAACGACGTTAACATTCCAAAGGTGAACATAAAAGAAATGTTGACCTCGCTTTTAATCTATAACTGATAAATTTTAAAATGTAATTAAAATTAAAATGTAACTATAAAATGTCTAATTTATATGTGATTTATTTTTTGTGCAGAATAATCTGCGAAGATGGCCTGCAGCCGAAACTCATCAGACTCATATTTTCTATGTAATCAATAAACCAATTTTAAGTACAAAAAACAAAAGTTAACAATTTAACCTGATTCTTTAGAAGCAGTATTAAGGCCCATTACTACTATCTTTTAGTTAAATTTATCTTATAGATAAACCCATCCAGTAGCCAATCAGAATGCGTAAAATAGCCGTAACTATGGTAACAATCTCTTAGATAGCTTAACCAGAAGATGGTAGTAAGAAGCCTTAGTCTTCTGGAAGCATTTTAAATCTTCTAGAGACGGTATTAAGTCTTCTGGAAACATTTTGAGCTCTTTTGCAGCAATATTAACCATTACTTCCAAAGGCACAATCAAATCTTCTGGATGCATTTCAAACCGTCTACATGCAATTTAGCCTTTTAGAAGCAATACTAAGTATTCTGGAAATAGTACTAAGTGTTCTGAAAGTACTTCTAATCTTCTAAAAGCAGTATCAAATTTTTTTTTAACGCCCCCTCACTTTAGAATTCGATATCTTCGAAATCGCTCGATAAAAAAAATAATTTGGATTTTTTTATGTTCTTCTTTTATCGCGAATGAAGTGAAAAAAGTACCCGATTTTTGAGTGCTGGTAACTTTGTCTACTTTGCGACTTTTTTCCCAAAAGCTGTTCGACAAAAAAAATACAAGTTTGAATTGGTGATAATCCGATGTGTTTTTAATGTGGAGTATATTCTATTTTATTGATATCGCCTATAGTTATGTAGTTTAGTAAAACGCGGTTATTTCGAAAATAACCGAGTGGATTTCAACGCGATTTTTACCAAAATGTCGGATCCCTATTTTTTTAAGAGCGATTTAATGAGAATACAAGTTAAAGAGATACAAAAATAACACTCCGGAGAGAGGTGTTCATTAGCGAGACCTAATTTAGAAAAACTGATTACGGTATCCGATAAAGGACATTATGTAACACATTTTGGTAAAAATCGCGTTGAAATTTACCCGATCATTTTCGAAATAACCGCATCTAAACCGCGATTTTCAGCGAAATTATATGTAATATCGATAAAATAAAATATGCAATAAGAACACATCCGTTTACTACCAATTCAAATTTGAAATGTTTTCGTCAAACAGTTTTTGAGAAGAAATTCGTAAAGTAGACAAAGTTCAAAGCACTCTCAAAAATCGGATACTTTTTTCAATTAACTCGCGATAAAAGAAAAACCGTGGATACGAAAGTTTCCAAATTAACATATACACGTAGATATTCAATGATTATAATAAGCATTTTTTTTTTCATCGAGCGATTTCGTAGATATCGATCTCTAAATTGAGGGTGGCCTTGACTTTTGGCACGGACTTTAGTTGCAATATCAAGTTTTTTGGAAGCAATACTAAGTATTTTGTGACTTCTAGAAGCAGTATTAAGTTTTTTGAAAGGATTCCAAGTCTTCCAGAGACAATATAAAATCTTCTGGAAACATTCTATGCGTTCTGGAAGCATTTCTAATCTTCTAAAAGCAGCATCAAATCTTCTGAAACCAGTTCGATTTTTCCAGATACGATATCAAGTCTCTTGGAAGCATTTTAAATCTTCTAGAAGCGGTATTAAATCTTTTGGAATCAATACTAAGTGTTCTAGAAGAAGTAACAAGTCGTTTGGAAGTAGTTTGTGTCTTTTAGAAGCAGTATTAAGTTTATTGGATTTCTAAAAATCCAATAAACTAGTCATCTAGAAGCAGTATCAAATTTTCTGAATGCATTTCAAATCTTCCAGAAGCAATATAAAAACTTCTGGAAACATAGCAAGTCTTCTAGAAGCATTTCTAATCTTATAGAAGCAGTATTAAATCATTTAGAAACAGTATCTAATCTTTTAAAAACTGTATCTAATCTTTTCAAAGCAGTTTGATTCTTCCAGAGGTGATAACAAGTCTTCTGGAAGCATTTTAAAACTTTTAGAAGCAGTATTAAGTCTTATGAGCGCATTTCATGTCTCCTAGAAGCAGTATCAAGTCTTCTTCAATCATCTAGATGCAATATCAAGTCTTTTGGAAGCAATACTAAGTAATCTGGAAGCAGTAACAAGTCGTCTGGAAGCATTCTGTGTTTTCTAGAAGCAGTATCCAGTTTTCTGAAAGCAGTCTAGGTCTTCCAAAGACAGTATAATTTTTTTCAAATCGTCTGGAAGCATTTCTAATGTAGATTCTTCCAGAGGCGATATCGAGTCTTCTGGGAGCATTTTAAATCTTCTACAAGCGGTGTGAAGTCTCCTGAACGCATTTCAAATCTTCTAGAAGCAGTATCAAGTCTCCTGAACGCATTTCAAGTCTTCTAGTAGCAGTATCAAGTCTTCTGAAAGCATTCCAAATCGTCTAGATGTAATATCAAGTCTTTTGGAATTAATACTAAGTATTCTAGAAGAAATAACAAGTCGTTTGGAAGTAGTTTGTGTCTTTTAGAAGCAGTGTTAAGTTTATTGGAAGCATTTTTAGTCATCTAGAAGCAGTATCAAATTTTCTGAATGCATTTCAAATCTTCCAGAAGCAATGTTTCTTCTGGAAACATATCAAGTCTTCTAGAAGCATTTCTAATCTTATAGAAGTAGTATCAAATCTTTTGGAAACAGTATCTAACCTTTTCAAAGCAGTTTGATTCTTCAAGAGGTGATACCAAGTCTTCTGGAAGCATTTAAAATCTTCTAGAAGCAGTATTAAGTCTTCTGAACGCATTTCTAGTCTCCTAGAAGCAGTATCAAGTCTTTTAGAAGCATTTCAAATTATCTAGATGCAATATCAAGTCTTTTGGAAGCATTCTGTCTTCTAGAAGCAGTAACCAGTTTTCTGAAAGGTCTTCCAGAGACAATATAAATTTTTTTGGAAATATTTCAAGTCCTCTGGAAGCATTTCTAATGTAGAAGCAGTATCAAATCTTCTGAAAGCATTTCGATTCTTCCAGAGGCGATATCAAGTCTGCTGGAAGTATTTTAAATCTTCTAGAAACGAAATTAAGTCTTCTGAACGCATTTCAATTATCCTAGAAGCAGTATCAAGTCTTGGACGCATTTCAAATCGTCTAGATGCAATATCAAGTTTTTTTGAAGCAATACTAAGTATTCTAGAAGCAGTAACAAGTCTTTTAAAGCAGTATCAAATCTTCTGAAAGCAATTCGATTCTTCCAGTGGCGATATCGAGTCTTCTGTAAGTATTTTTAATCTTCTAGAAACGATATTTTTCAGAGATACAATCATATATTCTGGAAGCATTTCGAGACCTTTAACAGTATTGTCTTTTGGAAAGCTTTCAAGTCTGCTAGAAGCAGTATCACGTTTTCTAGAGGTAACATCAAATCTTCTGGAAGTATTTCAATTCTCCTAGAAGTAGTATCAGGTCTTCTGGAAGCATTTCAAATCGTCTAGATGCAATATCAAATCTTATGGAAGCAATACTAAGTATTCTAGAAGCAGTAACAAGTCTTCTGGAAGCATTTTGTGTCTTCTAAAAGCAGTATTAATTTTTTTGGAAGCATTTCAAGTTTTCTAGAAGCAGAATCAAATTTTCTAAATGCATTCCAAGTCTTCCAGCATTAATATAAAATCTTCCGGAAACATTTCAAGTCTTCTAGAAGCATTTCTCACCTTCTAGAAGCAGTATCAAGTCTTTTAGAAGCAGTATCAACTCTTTTAGAAGCAGTATCAAGTCTTTTAGAAGCAGTATCAAGTCTTTTAGAAGCAGTATCAAGTCTTTTAAAAGCAGTATCAAGTCTTTTAGAAGCAGTATCAAGTCTTTTAGAAGCAGTATCAAGTCTTTTAGAGCAATATTAAATCTTCTGAAAGAAGTTCGATTCTTCCGGAGGCGATATTAAGTCTTTTGGAAGCATTTTAAAATTTCTACAAGCAGTATTAAGTATTCTAAACGCATTTTAAGTCCCCTAAAAGTAATATCAAATCTTTTTGGAAACATTTCAAGTTTTCCAGAGGCAAGATCAAACCTTCCGGAAATATTCCATAGCTTTTAGATACAGTATCAAGTCTTCTGAAAGCACTTCATGTCTTCTGGAAGCATTTTATATCTTCCAGAAACAGTATCAAGTCTTCTAGAATCATTTCACGTCTTCCAGAGGTAAAATCACATCTTCTGGAAGCATTTTCTAGAAACAACATTAAATTTTCTGGAAGCATTTCAAACTTTCTAGTTGCAATATAAAGTTTTCTACGAGCATTTCAAGTCTTGTAGAAGCGATATTAAGTGTTTTAGAGGTAGTAGTAAATCTTCTGGAAATATTTTGGAAGCAGTATCGAGTCGCAATTCAAAATGTGTGCTCTAAAAAAAAGTTTGTTGGAGATATTGGTACTAAATTAAAGTTAAAAAATTAATTGTAAGTAGCAACTTTAATCTAGATAATAATTTTGTATAGCACCCACGTATTCGGCGCCTATGGTGTGATATTTTGTTAAAATCGTTGACCTAAATTGTATCTATCGTAAAATTTCAACCAAAAGGAATGTGGCATGTATCTCGCATTGCATAACCTAAGAGAGAAAAAAATAAATAAATATTTACATTTCTCATAAATGTAAATATTAATGTTGCAACATCAATAATATAAACATTAGGAATGGGAATAAAACGATGACGGAGTTAAATGTTATAAAAAAGTCTTAGAACAATGGCTTAAAAACATGTTTTGTTAAACGGGCTCAATTAATTAAAGCGACCTCCCCTCCTGGTACTTGCAATGGACTAGTCCCGACAATATCGATTTTTTCTCCATTGAAAAAATTAACAACTTTTTCGAGCCGATTTTCATCCCATAATTTTTTTTACGCCCGCTTTTATTATAAATTTTTAACGGCCTTTTTTTTACGAGCCCATTTAAATTTACCGCCCAACGAATTTAAATGTCAACATTTTTTTTAAATCCCAACGGTCGCCATGACAGTTGTTGTCCGTTGAGTTCCCGGCAAAATACTCCAACGAAATTCCCATCCGTTTCTCCCGTTCGAACCGGGTAATCGTGCCTAAAAACCGCGTCAAACAATCGCGATTTTTCCGCAAAAAAATTTCCCCGTGTAAATTAGTGTTAAAAGGGTTTTTTAGCGGTAGAAAATTGCGCGCGAAATATCGTTTTTAGTCGGCCGTGCCATGTGCAGCGAATCGATCGCTGGTCACGGTTAACTCCATGTTTTTAAGCGACCAATCGCGTGACGGCGGGAAACACTCGTGACTCTAGGCAACCAATCGAGAGCGCGCGATTTGAAATCCCTCTCTGTCCTTTGTGGTGGACCTTCAAGTTTTGTATACATCGGTCGGGTGTACTGTGCTGTCAGTGAGAAATTAATTTTTATGATTGAATTTGATGAAAATTCCTCCGGACAACGTAATACAACCCAAGAACAACGATTGGTAAGTACTAAATTAAGCGCACACGATCGCCGACACCTCGTTTTCTGTTATAAACACGTTAAAACCAAGTATTTATTTTTTAACCGAGGAGAACGTGTTCCGCTCAGAATGGACTCGTCCATAATGTGCCCGATCCCGCTCTTTTGTATTAAAACACCTAATACTTTAATACACAATAATTATTTTTGATTTCCTTTTTTATACATCATTAAATCATCCTTAAAACAACATTAAATTAATTCCTAAAAAAGTTTTTTTTAAAACTTTTAGATCTCTTTTGTTTTTTTTTTTCTTGATTCAAATCGAATCAATTTTTTTAAACAAATCCTTTTAACGACATCTTTTATCAACACGACCAAAATAATTTGACGTTAAAATTGAAAGGTTATGTTTGTTGATAACTTAATTCAACTCGGCGTTTTTGACAAGGCGGGAAATATTCTCCACTCCTCAAGGTCACTTGGAAGTAAACATTGATACGTACTTGGAAACGAGTATCGAGTTAATAAAAGAACACGGCAGGTGTTTAAAATAATGAGATCCTACTCTGTATAACTTCGTAAATAAAACAGGTTGTTTATACAAATATACAAGTCAAGTTGTATTTTGAACGTCTTTTTTAAGTTAGGGGATTTTGCACGTGCCGAAATCTTACTTTAAATCTGGTTTTTAAAACGTGTTAAAATACAAAATCAAAACTCAATTGTGTTCGTAAAATAGGGTTACATTTTAGCATAATAAAAACCAGTCGAGTTCTACCTGGGCCATTAAAACGGGCGTTAAAACCCGAAACGACGTAACCATTAACTAATAGCCATTTAAATGGTATCAACGATAGTTTCAAGTCATTAAATGCCGTAACTGCATAGAATTATAACCTCGTAGTAGTATTAGCTTAGATCTGGTTAATGTTGTTGCGGGGGGGACGATCGTTATGTAGCGAAACTTACGGCAAAATCAAACGTACGGTAGTTCGGGTAGTACGTAGTAAGTAGGAGAGGCGAAACGTTTGGATAGTGCTGTACTTTGCCGGCGCAGCTCGAACAGATGCCAGTTTTGTAAACCGGGTATAGGAGAGAGAAAGGGGGGATTCATTAGGTTCGGGCGGGATGATGGTTGGGTGTCGAAGAGGAGCGGTGGAGAAAGGGGGACAGCGATCGCTCTCCCTCTTCTGTCAATGTACTATTAGTCGTTTTTAGAAGTGGGGTTCTTGCAAAACTATTCTACAGAGTAGAGTGAGATTTTTTTTGATTGATGATGTAACGCAACTTCTTTTGCTACATGCAGTTTCTATTTTGTTGAATTAAAAGATGTATCTGTAATAATCATCGTTGATAAATAAAAAATACATACTGTGAGCGTCAAAAAAAAGTAAACAGCTGTTGTTTTTCTATTAAAAGGTTAATAAAAATGCAGTTAATAACGAAAATCAAAAAGTTTTATTGCAGTCTTCACAACTCACCTATACTATATTTAAATCAATAGAAACATGAAAAAAAAAAACAAATCATTACCCGTAATAATTCAGATTATTGTAAATATCTACCGAATTTACGCGTCAAAAGAAAGTAAACAGAATTCGGAACTAATAGGTATTAAGTACAAAAATAAATATAATATTAACTTTTAATACTTGGTTTGAGCTCCTTTGGCCTTCAACACCTCCCTTAATCTCCTTGGCATGGATTCCACCAAGTTTTTTGTAATATTTTGAGGGATTTTCATCCATTCTTCAGTTAAAGCTTTTTTAAGGTCATCTTTATTTGAAATTGTCCTTTCTCTGATCTTCCTGTCAAGGTGATCCCACAGATGTTCTATAGGATTAAGGTCTGGGGACTGCGGTGGATGATCAAGGGTTTTAGGGACTCGGTAGAGCATCCATTACTTCACAATTTTGGAAGTGTGCTTTGGATCGTTATCCTGTTGGAAGATCCAGTTCTCTGATAAGCCCAATTCATTAATACTCGGGGAAATATTGTTCTTTAAAATGGTTAAATAGTCCATTTTATTCATTGTTGATTCAATAAAAACTAGATTACCGACCCCTGACGCCGCCATACAGCCCCAGACCATAACCGAGCCTCCACCGTGTTTGATGGTATTGGTAACAAATTTCTCTTTGAAGGCCTCATTTTTTGGCCGCCATATCTTTGGTGGTTTTCTTTTACCAAAAGTTTCAAATTTACCTTCATCACTAAATAATATATTTTTCCAAAAATCTGGAGCTTCGTTCTGATATTTTTTTGCGAAATCAAGACGTTTCTGTTTATTTATTTTCGATATATAAGGCTTTTTACGGGGTGTTCTTCCATGCAGGCCACTTCTATGGAGTGTTCTTCGTATGGTACTGGAACTTATGGTTGTGTTTGCTATCTGCGATATGTCGTTTGCTATTTTAACCGCACTTGAACATGGATTATTCTTCACTTCTCTTACCACTGCTCTAGCCTGTGCTTCTGTAAGGCGCCAACGCGTTGTAAAACGGCTACAGTATGATGTTTTGCGTATTTATCCAAAATTTTTTTTATTGTGCAGTGATTTCTTCCCATTATTTTAGCTATTTCGCGTAAGGATTTACCTTTTTTATTTAAACTTAATATAATTTTACGCGTTTCTATACTTGTTTGTTTTCCCATGATGATTTTTGGTATTTATAATTAATTTCGACGTTCAACCACTTGCTGTTTTTTCTAAAATGTTCTAAAGTTGTCCTGGGAGGGGTTTATAAGTATTTATACGAAAAGTGTGGTACTTCCCCTAAATCTAAAATGAATTTACAACAACCGGACCGGCTGTTTACTTTCTTTTGACGCGTAAAAATCGGGGTATTTTTACTCTAAAAGGGATTTACCATATTTGTGGGGTTTTCTGCTTAACTATTTTTTACGATAGGATTGCTCACAAATAATGTCGTAAATTTGGGTATATAAATTTTTATTGTAAGTTAACAGAATCGTAGTAAAAAGGGTTTTTAGAAGTAAACAGCTAGTGTTTACTTTCTTTTGACGCTCACAGTATTATGATGTATAAATATTTAACATTTTAAGAGCCAACGTTCCCAAAATGGAAACATTACTTCAAATATTTTCTTTTATTACAATTTAACACTTATGGTCGGTTTCTCGTACGTTATAGTATTAAGTAGATATATTGGTGTTCTGGTAGGAACTGATCGACAGATATTGCACACAATAGTTATCGAACGGTTTTTGACAATTTTGTCAAAAAATCGATTACTTGTTTATTCCCCTCGATAGGTGACAGTAAAAATTTTGAATAATAATTCGTAAAATTATTTATTTATTATATTTGAGATGAAAACTGGAAAGCCCAGCGAGGCATCCAGTAATAAATCACAATAAATAACATAAATAAGTAATTTCTTAACAAAAAAAAAAGATTGCTGAACAAGAAATTAATAATAATGAAAATTAACAAAAGAAAATCAAATAATAACGAAAATTATTAGTAAAAGAACATAATTAATAAATAAGAAAACATTTTAAAAGCTCATCAGTTTAGGTAAATTATATTTATTATTAATTTAAAAAAAAATCATAAAAAATTAGGTTAACTTAAATAATATTTATCTCAAAAACGAATACAGATTTTCTAATTTAGTTCTCACCATGACAAAATAGACACTTACTACGATAAATTTTGAATGTTTTATTAAAATATCTCAAGAATTCGATTTTTGGTGATTTTTTAAAACAAGACTATTATTAATTTCAAAAAAATCATATAAAATTAGGTTAACTTAAATAATCTTTATCTCAACAACGAATAAAGATTTTCTACTTTGTTGGTGTCACCATGACAAAATAGACATTTGCCTCTATAAATTTTGAATGTTTCATTAAAATATCTCAAGAATTCGATTTTTGGTGATTTTTTTAAAACAAGACTATTATTAATTTCATAAAAATCATAAAAAAATAGGTTAACTTAAATAATCTTTATCTCAACAACGAATAAAGATTTTCTAATTTGGTTCTCACCATCACAAAATAGACACTTATCTCTATAAATTTTGAATGTTTTATTAAAATATCTCAAGAATTCGATTTTTGGTGATTTTTTAAAACAAGACTATTATTAATTTCAAAAAAATCATATAAAATTAGGTTAACTTAAATAATCTTTATCTCAAAAATGAATAAAGATTTTCTAATTTGGTTCTCACCATGACAAAATAGACACTTACCTCTATAAATTTTGAATGTTTTATTAAAATATCTCAAGAATTCGATTTTTGGTGATTTTTTAAAACAATACTATTATTAATTTCATAAAAATCATAAAAAAATAGGTTAACTTAAATAATCTTTATCTCAACAACGAATAAAGATTTTCTAATTTGGTTCTCACCATGACAAAATAGTCACTTATCTCTATAAATTTTGAATGTTTTATTAAAATATCTCAAGAATTCGATTTTTGGTGATTTTTTTAAAACAAGACTATTATTAATTTCATAAAAATCATAAAAAATTAGGTTAACTTAAATAATCTTTATCTCAAAAACGAATAAAGATTTTCTAATTTGGTTCTCACCATAACAAAATAGACATTTGCCTCTATAAATTTTGAATGTTTCATTAGAATATCTCAAGAATTCGATTTTTGGTGATTTTTTTAAAACAAGACTATTATTAATTTCAAAAAAATCATAAGAAATTAGGTTAACTTAAATAATCTTTATCTCAAAAACGAATAAAGATTTTCTAATTTGGTTCTCACCATGACAAAATAGACACTTACCACGATAAATTTTGAATGTTTCATTAAAATATCTCAAGAATTCGATTTTTTGTGATTTTTTAAAACAAGACTATTATTAATTTCAAAAAAATCTTAAGAAATTAGGTTAACTTAAATAATCTTTATCTCAAAAATGAATAAAGATTTTCTAATTTGGTTCTCACCATGACAAAATAGACACTTATCTCTATAAATTTTGAATGTTTTATTAAAATATCTCAAGAATTCGATTTTTCGTGATTTTTAAAACAATATTATTAATTTCAAAAAATCATAAAAAATTAGGTTAACTTAAATAATCTTTATCTCAAAAACGAATAAAGATTTTCTAATTTGGTTCTCACCATGACAAAATAGACACTTACCTCTATAAATTTTGAATGTTTTATTAAAATATCTCAAGAATTCGATTTTTGGTGATTTTTAATTAACTTGAGATAGCTATAAATGTTCACGTTGAATTTAATGATTTATATCTCAAAAATGAATAAATATTTTCAAAACCCGCTTTCGTCACAAGAAAATAGACACTTTCCTCTATAAGTCATGAATAGTTCATTAGGATATCTTAAGAATTCGATTTTTCATGATTTTTTAAAACAATATTAATTTCAAAAAATCATAAAAAATTAGGTTAACTTAAATAATCTTTATCTCGAAAACGAATAAAGATTTTCTAATTCAGTTCTCACCATGATAAAATAGACAAAATAGCTATTATTATAATGAATCATCAAAGGTGAGTTTGGTTAATGTTTAGAATTTTTATAATATGCTGGGTTTATAATATATAGGGTGTTAGGATGAACTTGAAATTGATAAAATCGATCTGAATTCTTTATACACGTAATTATATTTTTGCCAATTTTTATCTTCCTTCCAGGATTTCTTGTTTCTTCCCGTGTTAGATAGCAATCAAAATGCAGAAGTCGTAAAATGCCAGTGAATTTATCAAGAAATATTTCCTCCCACAGATAGTTCTTGTTTTTGTGTAATACCCGGAATCGTCCAGTAATTAGTAAAGTCCCAAAAAATTCCTTCAATTTTAAAAGATTCAAATGGATTTAATAAGAGATTCATTAATATTTTCCCCGATTCCTTTTTCAAATATGGCAACATTTTCAATATAGATACTGTATGATACTACACATGCAGAAATTGATGTAAAAGTAAATCGTCTTACGTTTTAATCACATTCTCATCGATAGGCAAGAAAATCTCCTTTTTAAAATTTCAAAATAATGCTCAATGTTAATAGAAACTATCTTTTTTGACATACGTCACTGTCGTTAATCACACTTATCGAGTCGATATAGGTACTTGTTGCGTGCGATATAGTTATCGATTCGATATCGGTCCGATATCTCCTATTGGCCCTTTCAGAAACCCAATCGACAGATATCGCTCGAGTTATCGATCAATAGCACAATATCGGTTCGATATCGACATGTGAATACGTACGAGAAACCGGCCATTAGCGTATTTTTTCCATTCGATACCATTTTTCTAAGGTGGTAACTTATAGAGATTTATTTATGAAATAATTTTATTAAGTCAATATCTCGTCAATGTCTATATGTAACACTGTACATTTAGTCGTTTATGATATTTTTGTTTCCTCTTATTGCACTTTTCTTTGTTTATATTGTCTCAATATTTTATTGTTAGCAAAGGTTTCTTCGATTTATAAGAGCAAAGTTTACTCATTCTTGCTTTAGCCGTTTTGTCGAACGGTGTAAAGTTTATACATTGGTGGTTTATAAAAAATCGTGTTTTTTATCCATTCCTATACGTGCGTTATGGATACAAAGAAATTTTATGGATATGATATTTATTGAAAAAAATCTGGCGTTCTCGGAGCATTTTGAGGCATTTTAGAAATTTCTATTTTCATCGGTGCCAAAGTTACAAAAGACCTCTAAATAATATTTAAATAATCTTTATCTCAAAAACGAATAAAGATTTTCTAATTTGTTTCTCACCATGATAAAATAGACATTTGCCTCTATAAATTTTTAATGTTTCATTAAAATATCTCAAGAATTCGATTTTTGGTAATTTTTAATTAACTTGAGATAGCTATAAATGTTCACGTTGAATTTAATGATTTATATCTCAAAAATGAATAAATATTTTCAAAACCCGCTTTCATCACAAGAAAATAGACACTTTCCTCTATAAGTCATGAATAGTTCATTAAGATATCTTAAGAATTCGATCTTTCGTGATTTTTTTAAAACAATATTATTAATTTCAAAAAATCATAAAAAATTAGGTTAACTTAAATAATCTTTATCTCAAAAGCGAATAAAGATTTTCTAATTTGTTTCTCACCATGACAAAATAGACATTTGCCTCTATAAATTTTGAATGTTTCATTAAAATATTTCAAGAATTCGAAATAATTTTATTAAGTCAATATCTCGTCAATGTCTATATGTAACACTGTACATTTAGTCGTTTATGATATTTTTGTTTCCTCTTATTGCACTTTTTTTTGCTTATATTGTTTGTTTCTGACGACTTACGCTAGCATGTACATGTTACTAGAAGTGTAAATAATCATTAAGGAATATAATAATCATTAAGTATTTTCTCAGAAAATTGAGGCGTTCCATTTTGGGAACGTTTGTCTCAGAAAGCAATAAAATTGCCTTTTTTACCTAATCTCAATATTTTATTGTTAGGAAAGGTTTCTTCGATTTATAAGAGCAAAGTTTACTCATTCTTGCTTTAGACGTTTTGTCGAACGGTGTAAAGTTTATACATTGGTGGTTTATAAAAAATCGTGTTTTTTATCCATTCCTATACGTGCGTTATGGATACAAAGAAATTTTATGGATATGATATTTATTGTTTTCTAAGGGCCGGTTTATTCATCTTTGGTTAAATTTAACTACTTGGTATTTTCCATGGTTACTGTAATTTCACTTGCCATGATTGACCAGTAACTATGGTAAATATCCAATAGTTATATTTAACTAAAGATGAATAAACTGGGTCTAAATCCGTGATAACAATTTTGTCACTTTTTTGTGTAAAGGTGTTCCATTAGATCGTTTCAAACAATTTGCGTGAAGTTGTGATTCTCCCCACCAGATTCCTGTGATAAAGGAATACAAAGTGATGAGGACGAAATTGACGATGAAAATTTCGATATAGCGGGCTACCACAAGAAGTAGTTATATGAAAGTGATACTACCAACTAAGAATCCGATAAAATAGAACCGAAGGCAAAAAAGACATGTCAGTAGAGAAAAGATAAAGATGTAGTTATCCCTACAGATGCAGTTGAACCGGAAAAGGCTGGAAAATCAGAGTATGAAATTGTTCTATTGTTTTGGACAGAAGAGATTCTTTCTCATATAACATATCAAACGAATCTTTACGCAACAAGAGATCAACACAATTTCAAAGTAAATGAAGAAGACATTTCTCAATTTTTTGGATTGTTGTTGATCAGTGGCTACCTAAAGTCATTTTCTTTAGGTAGCACTGCTGGTCAACGGCAGAAGATATGGAAACTCCAATTTTTTCCAAAACAACGAGTAGAGAATCGTTCAGATGAAAAAAACAGTATATACACGTAGCGGACAATAATAATTTAGAAAATTCGAAAGCTGCCAGTGTTATCTATATACAGGGTATCTCTCGTAACTGGTTCATTAGAACTTTTATACGTTCCACTATTCGTAGAGGCTTGAAATTTTGGTAACATGGGCCACCACTTCCGGTCTACCGGAAGTAGACCTCAACTTCGTTATTTTAAATGGAATGCTATAGTTTTTATTACATCATTCAATTATACGTAAGAAAATATGTTGACTTTGATAACAGTTGTTGGTATCTACCGTTTTTTGTTTTCGAATTATTTTGATTTTAAGTGTTTTTTGACAAATATCACCATGGTCTTTACAAGCCCATATCTCAGTCAACGTTAATTCAAAAGCGTTTTGCATTGGTACAATCACTCGTCATATGCTGTTAAATAGATTGTCGCTTGTTATATCAGTGTACCTTATACAGCGTGGTCAAAAATTGGATTACAGTTTCGCTGCATTCAATTGCGAGAAAGTCGAAAATTTTAAATGGAACGCCCCATATCTTTTTAGCCTATCTAAACGGGAATTTAATTCTCTATAAATTATCTATAAACATTGTTCTACCTATTTGTAATAGTTTTCTTCATATTAAGTATTTTATCAAAATTCTACACAAAAAATTGCTCTGAAAAAAAGCTCTGAAATTTGACAGTTTATCATTTAATTTATTTAAATTATCATTGGTATTATTTCTAGAATGATCTGCGATTGAATAAACTTTAATTTATTAGCTTTTATTTGCCAAAAATAACCAGCAGAAGAACGCATAAATGAAACAATGAAAAACAATAATATAGCGTAATATTCGACGTAATGATGGGCGAGATATTCCTAGAGAGTTCAGTTTATTTATTTATGGTGCTTTCTTGTAAAATATTATTCATCTAAATCGACCGAAGCACCTCTTACCGAAAAATTTGGTAAAGCAATAAAATATGACAAAACATTTATTCTATTATTTTAAGCTGCTGATGATAGAAATTTATGGTTTCTTGTTATTTTGATCTTTCCAAAACTAAAAGATACGTCTCTTTTCCTATCCAACACTTTTTTACATCCGCCATGAATATAAGACGAATTTAAAATGTTGGCGTGGGAATAATTCGCCATGATATTCAAAGACATTAACAGCAATAAGTGATGACACAACTAAGTAATGACAACAATAACATAAATATGGTTGAAAAGCTATTAAAACTCCATGGCTTTCTTACTTTCTTCATTGCATTCGTCCATTAATTTCCAAATATGAGGGCAACTACAACAAAGAGGCACAGGAAAGTTTCTAAATAGTTTGTAGAGAATTAAATTCCCGTAATTTATTTTTATAATTATAAGTTTTTCATTCTTTTATGTTATTGATTTTAATTTTTGTCATTAAATTGTTGTTTTTCATTGTTTTATTTATTCGGTTTTCTTTTGGTTATTTTTGGTAAACAAGAGCTAGCAATCTAAAGTTTATTCAATTACAGTTCATTGTAGAAATAATACTAATAATAATTTAAATAAATTAAACAAAAAACTGTCAAAATGTTATGGCCTTCTAACAAAAACACAAACGGTTTCTAGCATTTAACCTATGGTTTTAATAAATTCCTCAATAGCAAGAAAACTATAATAAATAGGTATAAGAATACTTATAGATAGTTTGTAGAGAATTAAATTCCCTTTCTGATAGGGTATGAAAATATGTGGCGTTCCATTTAAAATTTTCGACTTTCACGCAATTGAATACAGAGAAACGGTAACTCAATTTTTGATCAGCCTGTATAAGATATACTGATACAACAAATGACAATCTATTTAGCAGCATATGAAGAGTTATCAAACCAATGCAAAACGTTTTTGAGTTAACGTTGGCTGAGATATGGACTTGTAAAGAGCATGGTGATATTTGACAAAAAACACTACAACTGTTATCAAAGTCAACATATTTTCTTATGTATAATTGAGTGGTATAATAAAAACTATAACATTCCATTTAAAATAACAAAGTTGAGGTCATTTTGAAAATATTTTAGATTGATAGATCGGAATGAACAACCCATCTTGCCAACATTTTAATCCTCTACGAATAGTGGAACCTAAAAAAGTTCTAATGAACCAGTTACGTGAGACAGCCTGTATATCTTATTATTATACACAAAAGACGATAGCGCCTTGAGTTTTTCGACAGCAGAACTTATTCAAAAAATGAAATCTAGACATGTCAGCTACTTTTTTTTTAACACTTCCGGAAACACGCTTTCGGAGGTAGCCTATTCGGACATTGAATTTGAACCAGCAGTACACAATTGGAAATAATTCACGAGTACACCCCTGTACAATCTGAACGCGTGAAGATAAACCCGCAATATTTGCGGAGCATAAACTTTTACTGCAGACAAATTTGTTCAGCAAGTTTCGAGTTTTTCTATTCCAACATTGTTTATTAAACCACCCATTAAATGGAACATTCCGTTGCTATGGAGACCGAATTGGGTGGGAGATATCGGCAGTTTTTTGCACAGAATAACCAGAAATCACATTAACGTCGATTCGTTTAATGTTTGTACTTCGCTTCTTGACATTGATTTTAAATAAGGGGAACCACCACGTGACTATGTCGTCCCCATAGACGCCTATTACAATAAAAATGTTTTTAATGCACAAACAAAGTAATATCAAATAATGTTTATTTTAAGTAAATGTGTATATGATTGTATTACAATAACAGTAACCTAAATCGAATAATCGAGAAGCATATTTTTCCCATGAATAATAACAAACTAAAAACGATAAGAAAAACACAGCTAAAATTGCGAAATTCACAGATGAACACCTCAAAATAATGGCACACGTTTTAAACGTAAGCACTAATGTTAAAAGAACCGTTTGTTATTGTAAATTCTTGTTCTTATTGGAAGAAACTTACAACCAATGAGCTTCGATCCCTCTTATTTTACAACGCCAGTTTTGGCGGGATAGCTTCAGTGTCACTTCTGATTATTCCGTGCCTTTAGGGTGGTGTTAGCGATCAGTTTGTTGTGGTACTCTGTACGCAATGGAAGGGCGATCGCGTTATTTAAGCGAGTTTGAACGAGGGATGGTTGTGGGTATGCACATTGGCGGTATATCGTTCCGTGAAATTGCGCGTCGTCTCGAGCGGTCGTTATCCGCAGTGCAACGTGCATGGCGAGAATGGTCTTTGTTAGGACAGACGCGCCGTCAGCCGCGACCGGGACGTCCCCGCGCTACCACAACAAGTGAGGATCATGCCCTTGCCCTCAGCGCTTTAGCGTCGCGTACGTCATCCTCAAATCAACTTGGAGCTGTTTGGCCACCGGGAAGAGAAGGTGCACTTACTACCCGGACAATACGACGGCGTTTGATAGATAGTGGATTACTTGCGCGTCGTGTGAAACAACGAATTCCATTAACACCCGAGCACCGCTGCATACGTCACGAGTGGGCCGACGCTAGACATTTTTGGGTTGCCGAGTGGAAAGACATCTTGTTTTCGGACATAACAAGATTCGACTTGAATACTGACGATACGCGAATTTCAGTTCGTCAAGGACGTGGAGAACCTCGTATCCATCGGCAACCGGGCATTATGGTATGGGGTGCGATTACACATGGTGGACGTACACGCCTATTGCGTGTACAGCGGTCGATGACGGGTCAACAATACGTAGATGAGGTGTTACAAACCGTTGTGCTTCCCTACATTTGTCGGCACCCACGTCTGCTATTTATGCAGGGTAATGCCCGACTGCACATCGAGCGTGTTACAGAAACCTTTGTGGATGAGCACCATATACGAATGCTTCCTTGGCCAGCTCGTTCTCCGGATCTCAACCCGATCCGACATGTTTGGAAAATGATTGGTCGCAAACTTCAACGTTATCCGACTCCCCCGGCAAACGTTGAGGTGTTATGGAGGCGAATTAAGTTGGCATGGTGGGCCATCCCTCGCGCTACAATACAGCGATTTATCGAGACCATGCCACGTCGTGTAGCGAGGGTGCGCGCCACTCACGGAGGATATTCTGGCTATTGATGCATCCCTTCCCAGCAGGGTTGCATCGCATTCCATGTGAGGATAACTTACTACTTTTGTACTATTTCCATATCAAATTTCATTGCGTTAAACACTCGCGTTCATATTATACAGGGTGTGCTCGTGAATTATTTCCAACAGTGCAACTTCTACTATTTAGTCTTACATCAGCCTAGGAACAATCATGGATTAGAACTGATGGTATATAATTCTATTTTACGATTTTTAGGTGATTTTAATGTGATTTAAAATTTTATTTAATCGTTTCTATACCCGGTTTCGAACCTCACCCTTCATCAGTAGGAAACCGTCAATTTTACAAACCGTTAAAATATATTCTTAGTAATTATCTATTGGAGTCATACATTATGGTGGAATGCGAGAAAAACACTAACATAGAGGAAATAAAACGTTATAACTTGGAAGTGCGCTCTATTTTTATGATTTGAGGATATGTTATCTTCATTTATTGTCATATTAAGCCAAACTGCATTAAATCTACATTTAACGATGTAGATTTAACGATGCATCGATTCTTGCTAGATTTAAAAGAATCTCCATAGAGTCCTTATTAAATCGTCATCATATATTTAAAGTTAGCTTCAATCCAGATAAAACTCAAAGCCTTTAGAGTTTTACAAGCAGTATCTAGTCTTGAATTAACAGTTTTTTCTTCTTCTGACATTTTAATATCACAAGACTTTATATTTTGCCAACAGTATTTGGTATTTTGGAAGCCACATTAAATTTTATTAACAGTTTCTTGGCTTTTGCAAAAAAATGTTTGCTACCAGTAGTTTTTAGTAGACAGTTTTTGAACAAGTTACATCAAGATTTTGTTCAATAGTATTTAATATTTTCGAAGTACACTCAAATGTCTTGTATTTTGCAATGAAAATATTTTCTGCTAGCAGCTTTACTACTTGATACTACAAGTCTTCAGGAAGCATTTTAATTGCTCTAGCCACAGTATCAAGCTTTTTTTGAACATTTCACGTCTTCGGGAAGCAATATAAATTCTTGTAGAAGCAGTTTCAAGTTATCTGGAAGCAATTCAAGTCTTTCAGAACCAATATTCCGACTTCTGGAAGTATTTCAAGTCTTGTGAAAGCAGTATCAAATATTCTGGAAGCATTGCAAGCATTTCAAGTCTTCTAGAACCAATATTAAGTCTTCTAGAATCATTATCAAGTGTTCTAGAAACAGTATCCAGTCTTAGAGTGGTAATATCAAGTTTGCTGGAATCAATAGATTGAGTCATCTAAGCATTTCTAGACATCTTGTAGCATAAAGTATTCTATAAGCAGTATCAAGTCTTCTTGAGGAATTTCAAGTCTTCTAGAAACAGTAACACCTAGTAACAGGGGTAGTATCAAGCTCTCTGGAAGCAGATCAAGACCCGATCTGCTGAAAGCATATCTGGTCTTCTTGAGGTAACATAAAGTATTCTAGGAGCAGTATTAAGTCATTTGTAGGCATTTTAAATCTTTTAGAAGTGATATCAAGCCTTCTGGAAGAATATCAAGTCTTCTAGAAATAGTTCAAATCTTCTGGAAGCAGTTAAATTCTAGAAGCACTTAAAATTTTTTGAAAGCAATATCAATTCATCTAAAAGCAGTATCATGACCTTTGGAAGCATTCCTGGTCGTTTTGAAGCAGTATCAAATTTTCTGGAAGCATTGCAAGTTTTCTGAAAGTATTTCAAGGCTTCTAGAGGCAATATTAAGTCTTCTGAAAGTATTTCAAATGTTCTAGAAGCAGTATTAAACCTTCTGAAAACATTTCAACCCTTCTAGAAGCAGTACCAAGTTTCTGGAAGCATTTTTGGTCTTCTTGAAGCAGCATAAAGTATTCCAGAAGCAGTATCATGTTATCTGGAAGCATTACAAGTCTTCCAGAGGCAATATCAAGCCTTCAGGAAGAATTTTAAGTTTTCTAGAAGCAGTACCAAATGTTCTAAAACTATTGCAAGTTTTCTGGAAACAATATCAAGTCTCTTAGAAACAATATCAAGTCTTCTAGGGGCAGTATTAAGTCCTAGATGTATTTCAAATCTTTTAGAAACAGTGTCAAGTCAGCTACAAACAATGTCAAGTCTTCTGGAAACAGATTAAGTCTTCTAGAAACGTTTCAAATGTTATAGAAGCAGTATCCAACCTTCTAAAAGTATTTCAACTCTCCTAGAAACAGTACCAAGTCTTCTGGAAGCATTTCTGGTCTTCTGGAAGTAGCATAAAGTATTCTAGAAGCAGAATCATGACATCTGGAGGCATTGCAAGTTTTCTGGAAGCAATATCAAGTCTTCTAGAAGCAGCAGTATCAACTCTTCCAGGGGCGGTATTAAGTGTTCTAGATGCATTTTAAATTTTTTGGAAACAGTATTAAGTCATCTAGAGGCAATATCAAGTTTTTTAGAAGCAGTTGAAATCTCTTGGAAACATTTCAAGTCTTTTGGAAGCACGACCAAGTCTTCTGGAAGCAGTGTCAAGTCTTGTAGGGGCATTTCTAAGTTTCTGGAAGCATTTCAAGTCTTCTGGAAGCAGATCAAATTTTCTTGAAGCGGTATCAAGTCTTCTGGAAATATTTCAGGTTTTTTGGAAACGTTATCAAGTCTCGATTCAAAATATATGCTGCTCAAAAAATATTCGCAGCAGATCCTAGGACTGAATTGGGAAGAAATAGTACATTAAAATTAAAAAATTATTTGATTAAGATGGCATCTTCAATGTAGCTAAATCCATCAACAATTTTATATACACCCAGAGAACTCACGCATCCAGTCCTGACTATATTTTTACCAAGTCAAGTATATACGGGAAAAGCTCATCATTCAGACTGCATTATATCATTTCCAAGGTCTTTATCAAATCCACTAAAGATTGTTTTAATCTTTTCAAAATTGTATACAATTTCTATGCAGTCCTTATTAAATCAGCAACAAATTTACATCTACATCATCTCTACACAAAATGATCATGTAGATCCTCTCTGTTTAGCTTGGTGTTTAGTCAGATTTATTCACCAAAAATTACTAATTGCTGATTCATCTTCTAGCACACAAATGTTGTATTTATATCCACTAGATAAACTTCTCTCACTTGCAAATTAGGGATATCATATCCTGTTATGTCAACTATAGCTTGTCTACTTGTCTTTGTGCTAGTATGATTATATCAAAATACAAACTGACAAACCGATTTATTATACAGAGAAGGAGTGAAAGTTACAATAACGACTAGGTTAAGATTACTTGTTCAATCTTCATCCATTATTATTTCTAGAAGATTTTGTAACAGTTAAAGTCAAGGTGAAGGTTACTAGACCTTTAATCTTGACCAATTGTAGAACGTCTTCATCGTAGAGCAAGAAAGAAGTCTCCTCATCAAGGAGATTCTAGAATTGACAAAACCCTACTACTCAGTCTCCAAAAACTTTAAGCTTTATATCCTATATCTACATTCAAGATTTCCACTCCAATCGATCATCTCATTAACACACACAAAAAAATTTGAATTACAAATATATTCATTAAAATTAATGTATTGAATTAATATTATTTCTTTTATAGGATGTTGAGAAAATGTCCGCAGCAATGGACATGTACTTCAGTATGACCGACTCACTTTCCCTACAAGAAATGTTAGACATCGACATAAAAACCGAAATAGACTCGTTAGTAGGCGGCCATAACGACCTCTCCGGCTTCAATTTCTCCGATTTGCCTCCGTTAGAATTGGACGATCACAGCGATATTCGATGGTTCTGCAACAACTCGAACCATTCAACGTCAAGTATCGGCATTGGAACTGGAGCGGATACTGATCTCCCGATGGTGAATCCGAACGCGGTAATGCCAATTATTTCGCTCTCTCAGAGCATTCGCTCGCCGAGCCCGCAACCGAAAGAAAGTCATTTAACATTTTCGCCGGCGAATATTAAATTGGCTTCCATGAAACCCGTAGAATCAACGGCGTCGATAACAAATAGTCGATTTACCGTAAAGAAAGATTTAATGAAAAATTTGAACGAAATCGAGGAGAAGAAGCCCGTGATCAAATCCATACCGATTATTAAAACGGTTACGAAACCCTTACTAACTTTCAAAAATACCATACAAAGGCAAATGTCGCCGCCGGTTACGGTAACTCATATCAATCACATAACTAACGTAAGAACGATAACTCATCAAAGAAAACAAAATAACAATAACAATCATCGTGTTTACGATGACGAATTACGTTCGTATCCGAAACCCGCTTATAGTTATAGTTGTTTAATTGCTATGGCATTAAAAAATAGTCGAACGGGAAGTTTACCTGTATCCGAAATTTACAATTTTATGTGCAAACATTTCCCGTACTTCAAGACTGCGCCGACGGGCTGGAAAAACTCCGTACGGCATAATCTTTCATTGAATAAGTGTTTCGAGAAAATCGAAAAACCCACGATAAACGGCTCGCAAAGAAAAGGCTGTTTATGGGCTATGAATCCTACGAAAATCGGCAAAATGGACGAAGAAGTACAAAAGTGGTCGAGAAAAGACCCATCCGCGATCAGGAAGGCTATGATTTATCCGGATAATTTAGAAGCTTTAGAAAGGGGGGATTTAAAATTTTCCTGTACATATGATGAGGCGGATAACTTTGGGGATTCTTGCGGTAGCGCTGAAAGTGAAGAGGGATCAGATTCTGAAGCAGAAATGGAACAAGCTATTGAAGATGTCGTCGATGTTGTTAGTACTAAGGAAGAAATTGTTGAGGAGGAGGATATGGGTGAAGATTATGATGTTGAGGTAAAGTATAAAGTAATAAAAATGATTTTATGTAATGATATTTTTTGATAACGAAGGAATTCATCTAAAAAAAAATTATCTTTAATGATACTCATACCTTTTTAATGTTATGAAAAAGGCTAATACCGCATTTTTATTAAGACTGGTCTTTAGACTCAATTCTTAAAATTTGGCTCCACCCAAAAAAATGTGATACTTATTAATAAAAGTATCAAATTTTATTGTTTTGTTTCCTGTTGAACATTGCATTAATGTATAGGATTTTAATTACATCATGTCCTATATCTTTCAGTACTTGGAATGAATCTTCAAGATTTGTACATTTCAATTTTATTGCAAAAAATGCTTGTTAAAAAATATAACATAGAAGTTCAAACCTTTTCTTTTTTGAGACTATCCCCGAATTTACATAAAAGATTCCGTACTTTATATACATAATAACATAATATAGTAAGATGACTACACACGATTTAATTGTACTACTGTTCACAATTAATAGGAGATGGACACTGCAATTAATAATTCATAAACAGGCTGAGTAATAACATGCGATTTTATAATCTCCTTTTGCTATCTATCTCTTTAGAAGTATTTGTTGTCATTTGCCAGCTTGATAGAGTAAAGGTTTTTGGATGATAGTAAGGATTTGAAAAGTTGGTTGCAAAATTTTTGATTCTAACAGCAAAATGGAAATATCCACTATTCTGATTCTGAACTGCTCCAACCCGAATTCTGATTCATAGCATCAAATATAAATGAAATATCATTGCGTATTTAACATGCGCTTGTTTGATGGCTACCTACCAAGCATTACTTAAGCATACATGTTCTAAAAGTGCTAACTTTGCTCACCAATACCTGGGATAAGTCCCATAACTACTCATGGTAAGTTTAACCTTTGCTTTAAATTAACATGGAAAGGTCCTAATGTATACAAACAATTCTAATAAAATTTATTGCTAATTGAAAAATATGGTCTCATATATGTCTGATCAAAATATGTTAATTAAAAGTGTCTTGCTATCTTTCTAACTAAGCGAATTCTTCATAGCGTTAAGTTTAAGGCGTTTTTCCATTTGATGTATAATTATAGAATTCGATTAATCAAAGTACTTATAAATATCAACACAAAGTGCAAAAAATAGTTTAATTTCAATACACAAATAAGGTTCATACGACGAAAAGACTGGTTCTGCGAAAAAAGACTAATTTTTTTTTTGCTTTTATTTCTTTGTTAATTATTAATCACAGTATATATTCTATACGTGCTAATATATATATATATATATATATATATATATATATATGTACCATAATTACTCATCGACGTCTTCTGGTCACTTTGAATTTTTTTACATTTTTTAACTTTTTTCACTTTTGATTTTTTTTATATTATATTTTTTATATAACATTTTATGTAGCTTTGGTACCCACTCTACCTAAAGTTACCATTTTCTGGTTTTGTTATATCGTTGTCATTAATGCTATTTTTACCCGGATTTTGTTTGTTTACAATCTTGAATATTTTTTATATTCTCTCTTCTATGGTATCTCCTTCTGGTGATACAAAAGGCTTTAGTTCTTAAGCTAGCATCTTCTAGGATGATCATGAAGTTATCTCTTATATGGACGTAGAGGCTTCAATGTGGACTGACTTATTTATTAGTTACATTCCCTTTCTACAATTAGGATTTCAAGACAATTAAGGTTTCAAGACTACCAGAGGCAACATGAAGTCTTCTAGAGGTATTTCAAGGTTTCCAGATGCAGTATCCAGTCTTCTGGAAGCATTGTTGGTCTTTATGAAAGCATTTCAAGCAGTATCAAGTCTTCGGGAAGTATTGGATGTCTTCTGAAAGCATGTCATGTCTTCTAGAAGCAGTATCAAGTCTTCTGGAAGCAGCATTAAGTCTTTTGAAGATGATGTTAAGTTTCCTGGAAGCATTTCAAGTCTACAAGAGGAAATATCAGTCTTCAAGAAGTTTAAAATCTTCTAGAAGCAGTATTTAGTCTTCTGGAAGCATTAAAACTTTTCTAGAAGCAGTATCAAGTCTGTTGGAAATATTTCAAGTCTTCCAGCGGAAATATCAAGTCTTCTGATAGCAAGTCAAGTCTTCTAAAAGTAGTTTTAAGTCCTTTGGAAGCATTACAAGTTTTCAGAAAACGTTTCAAATGTTTAAGAGCAGTGTCAAGTCTTCTTGAAGCATTTCAACTGTTCTAGAAGCAAAATCAAGTCTTTTGGAAGTATTTCAAGCCTTCCAGAGGAAATATCAAGTCTTCTGAAAGCACATCAAGTCTCCTAAAAGCATTTCATGTCTTCTAGGAACAGTATCAAGTCTTCTGGAAGCATTTCAAATCTACAAGAGGAAAAAATGAAGTCTTCAGAAAGCAATTCAAGTCTTCAGAAGCAGTGTCAAATCTTCTGGAAGCATTTCAAGTTTACCAGGAAGCAATATCAAGTATTCTAAAAGCATTTCAAATCTTCTAGAAGCAGTATCAAGTGTTCTGGAAGCATTGCAGGTCTTTTGAAAGCATTTCAAGTGTTCTGAAAGCAGTAGTAACTTTTCTGGAAGTTGTATCAAGTCTTCCGGAAACATTTTAAGTCTAGCAGAAGCAATATCGAGTATTCTGGAAGTCTTTCAAGTCTTCTAGAAGCAGTATCAAGTCTTCTGAAAGCATTTCAAGTTTTCTAGATGCGAGTATCTAATCTTTTGTATGCATTTCAAGTCTACCATAGGCAAGTTCAACTTTTCAGGATGCATTTCAAATCTTCTACAAGTAGTATCAAGTCTTTTGGAATCATTTCAACTCTTCTAAAAGTAGTATCAGTCTTCTGGAACCATTTCAACTCTTTTAGAAGCAGTATCAAGTCTTTTTGAAATATTTCAGGTTTTCCAGAGGCAATAAAAAGTCTTTTGAAAGCGTTTCAAGTCTTTTGGATGCATTTCAAATGTTCTACAAGCAATATCATGTCTTTTGGAACTATTTCAACTCTAGAACTATTTCAACTTCTAGAAAGAAGCAGTATCTAGTGTTCTGGAAGCATTGCAGGTCTCTTGAAAGCATTTCAAGTGTTCTGAAAGCAGTATTAACTGTTGGAAGTTGTATCAAGTATTCTGGAAGTATTTCAAGTCTTCTAGAAGTAGTATCGAATCTTCTGGAAGAATTCCAGTTCTTCTATAAGTAATATTAAGTCTTCTGGAAGCATTTCAAGTTTACCAGGAAGCAATATCAAGTATTCTGAAATCATTTCAAATCTTCTAGAAGCAGTATCAAGTCTTCTGGAAGGATTGCAGGTCTTTTGAAAGCATTTCAAGTCTTCTGAAAGCAGTATCAAGTTTTCTGGAAGTTGTATCAAGTTTTCTGGAAGTTGTATCAAGTCTTCTGGAAGTATATCAAGTCTAGCAGAGGCAATATCAAGTATTCCGGAAGTATTTCAAGTTTTCTAGAAGCAGTGTTAAATCTTTTGGAAGAATTCCAACTCTTCTAGAAGCAGTATTATGTCTTCTGGAACCATTTCAAGTTTACCAGGAGGCAATATTAAGCATTCTGAAAGCATTTCAAATCTTCTTGAAACAGTATCAAGTCCTCTGGAATTATTGCAGGTCTTTTAAAAGCATTTCAAGTCTTCTGAAAGCAGTATCAAGTTTTCTGGAAGTTGTATCAAGTCTTCTGGAAGCATATCAAGTCTAGTAGAGGCAATATCAAATATTCTGGAAGTATTTCAAGTCTTCTAGAAGCGGTGTTAAATCTTCTGGAAGAATTCCAACTCTTCTAGAAGCAATATTAAGTCTTCTGAAAGCATTTCAAGTTTACCAGGAGGCAATATTAAGTATTCTGAAAGCATTTCAAATCTTCTAGAAGCAGTATCAAGTCTTCTGGAAGCATTTCAAGTCTACCAGAGGCAATATCAAGTATTCTGGAAGTATTTCAAGTTCTAAAAGCAGTTCAAATCTTTTGGAAGAATTCCAACTCTTCTAGAAGCAGTATTATGTCTTCTGGAACCATTTCAAGTTTACCAGGAGGCAATATTAAGTATTCTGAAAGCATTTCAAATCTTCTTGAAACAGTATCAAATCTTCTAGAAGCATTTCAAGTATACCAGCAGGCAATATCAAGTATTCTGAAATCATTTCAAATCTTCTAGAAGCAGTATCAAGTCCTCTGGAATTATTGCAGGTCTTTTGAAAGCATTTCAAGTCTTCTGAAAGCAGTATCAAGTCTTCTGGAAGCATATCAAGTCTAGTAGAGGCAATATCAAATATTCTGGAAGTATTTCAAGTCTTCTAGAAGCAGTGTTAAATCTTCTGGAAGAATTCCAACTCTTCTAGAAGCAATATAAAATCTTCTGAAAGCATTTCAAGTTTACCAGGAGGCAATATTAAGTATTCTGAAAGCATTTCAAATCTTCTAGAAGCAGTATCAAGTCTTCTGGAAGCATTTCAAGTCTACCAGAGGCAATATCAAGTATTCTGGAAGTATTTCAAGTTCTAAAAGCAGTTCAAATCTTTTGGAAGAATTCCAACTCTTCTAGAAGCAGTATTATGTCTTCTGGAACCATTTCAAGTTTACCAGGAGGCAATATTAAGTATTCTGAAAGCATTTCAAATCTTCTTGAAACAGTATCAAATCTTCTAGAAGCATTTCAAGTATACCAGCAGGCAATATCAAGTATTCTGAAATCATTTCAAATCTTCTAGAAGCAGTATCAAGTCCTCTGGAATTATTGCAGGTCTTTTGAAAGCATTTCAAGTCTTCTGAAAGCAGTATCAAGTCTTCTGGAAGCATATCAAGTCTAGTAGAGGCAATATCAAATATTCTGGAAGTATTTCAAGTCTTCTAGAAGCGGTGTTAAATCTTCTGGAAGAATTCCAACTCTTCTAGAAGCAATATTAAGTCTTCTGAAAGCATTTCAAGTTTACCAGGAGGCAATATTAAGTATTCTGAAAGCATTTCAAATCTTCTAGAAGCAGTATCAAGTCTTCTGGAAGCATTTCAAGTCTACCAGAGGCAATATCAAGTATTCTGGAAGTATTTCAAGTTCTAAAAGCAGTTCAAATCTTTTGGAAGAATTCCAACTCTTCTAGAAGCAGTATTATGTCTTCTGGAACCATTTCAAGTTTACCAGGAGGCAATATTAAGTATTCTGAAAGCATTTCAAATCTTCTTGAAACAGTATCAAATCTTCTAGAAGCATTTCAAGTATACCAGCAGGCAATATCAAGTATTCTGAAATCATTTCAAATCTTCTAGAAGCAGTATCAAGTCCTCTGGAATTATTGCAGGTCTTTTGAAAGCATTTCAAGTCTTCTGAAAGCAGTATCAAGTCTTCTGGAAGCATATCAAGTCTAGTAGAGGCAATATCAAATATTCTGGAAGTATTTCAAGTCTTCTAGAAGCGGTGTTAAATCTTCTGGAAGAATTCCAACTCTTCTAGAAGCAATATTAAGTCTTCTGAAAGCATTTCAAGTTTACCAGGAGGCAATATTAAGTATTCTGAAAGCATTTCAAATCTTCTAGAAGCAGTATCAAGTCTTCTGGAAGCATTTCAAGTCTACCAGAGGCAATATCAAGTATTCTGGAAGTATTTCAAGTTCTAAAAGCAGTTCAAATCTTTTGGAAGAATTCCAACTCTTCTAGAAGCAGTATTATGTCTTCTGGAACCATTTCAAGTTTACCAGGAGGCAATATTAAGTATTCTGAAAGCATTTCAAATCTTCTTGAAACAGTATCAAATCTTCTAGAAGCATTTCAAGTATACCAGCAGGCAATATCAAGTATTCTGAAATCATTTCAAATCTTCTAGAAGCAGTATCAAGTCCTCTGGAATTATTGCAGGTCTTTTGAAAGCATTTCAAGTCTTCTGAAAGTAGTATCAAGTCTTCTGGAAGCATATCAAGTCTAGTAGAGGCAATATCAAATATTCTGGAAGTATTTCAAGTCTTCTAGAAGCAGTGTTAAATCTTCTGGAAGAATTCCAACTCTTCTAGAAGCAATATAAAATCTTCTGAAAGCATTTCAAGTTTACCAGGAGGCAATATTAAGTATTCTGAAAGCATTTCAAATCTTCTAGAAGCAGTATCAAGTCTTCTGGAAGCATTTCAAGTCTACCAGAGGCAATATCAAGTATTCTGTAAGTGTTTCAAGTCTTCTAGAAGCAGTGTTAAATCTTCTGCTAGAATTCCAACTTTTCTAAAAGCAGTATTAAGTCTTCCGGAAGCATTTCAAGTTTACCAGGAGGCAATATTAAGTATTCTGAAAGCATTTCAAATCTTCTAGAAGCAGTATCAAGTCTTCTGGAAGCATTTCAAGTCTACCAGAGGCAATATCAAGTATTCTGGAAGTGTTTCAAGTCTTCTAGAGGCAGTGTTAAATCTTCTGCTAGAATTCCAACTTTTCTAAAAGCAGTATTAAGTCTTCCGGAAGCATTTCAAGTTTACCAGGAGGCAATATTAAGTATTCTGAAAGCATTTCAAATCTTCTAGAAGCAGTATCAAGTCTTCTGGAAGCATTTCACGTCTACCAGAGGCAATATCAAGTATTCTGGAAGTGTTTCAAGTCTTCTAGAAGCAGTTTTAAATCTTCTGCTAGAATTCCAGCTTTTCTAAAAGCAGTATTAAGTCTTCCGGAAGCATTTCAAGTTTACCAGAGGCAATATCAAGTATTTTGGAAGTGTTTCAAGTCTTCTAGAAGCAGTGTTAAATCTTCTGCTAGAATTCCAACTTTTCTAAAAGCAGTATTAAGTCTTCCGGAAGCATTTCAAGTTTACCAGGAGGCAATATTAAGTATTCTGAAAGCATTTCAAATCTTCTAGAAGCAGTATCAAGTCTTCTGGAAGCATTTCAAGTCTACCAGAGGCAATATCAAGTATTCTGGAAGTGTTTCAAGTCTTCTAGAAGCAGTGTTAAATCTTCTGCTAGAATTCCAACTTTTCTAAAAGCAGTATTAAGTCTTCCGGAAGCATTTCAAGTTTACCAGGAGACAATATTAAGTATTCTGAAAGCATTTCAAATCTTCTAGAAGCAGTATCAAGTCTTCTGGAAGCATTTCAAGTCTACCAGAGGCAATATCAAGTATTTTGGAAGTGTTTCAAGTCTTCTAGAAGCAGTGTTAAATCTTCTGCTAGAATTCCAACTTTTCTAAAAGCAGTATTAAGTCTTCCGGAAGCATTTCAAGTTTACCAGGAGGCAATATTAAGTATTCTGAAAGCATTTCAAATCTTCTAGAAGCAGTATCAAGTCTTCTGGAAGCATTTCAAGTCTACCAGAGGCAATATCAAGTATTCTGGAAGTATTTCAAGTTCTAAAAGCAGTGTTCTAAAAGCAGTTCAAATCTTTTGGAAGAATTCCAGCTCTTTTAGAAGCAGTATCAAGTCTTCTAGGCACAGTAATATATTTGCTTAAAACAATTCAAGTCTCCTAGAAGCATTTAAAGTCTTTTGGAAGCAGTATTGTAGGTTTTTTAGTATTTTTACATACGTACTTTGATTTCTAGAGCTTTTTTGGGAATTTCGTGACCTTTGTTGACCCAACTATAGGTATTTTCTTAGTCCCAATATATGTACTAAGTAGCTAGAACTTAGTCCCGAATCCCGAAAATATTTTTAGACCCAGGAATTGGACGCCAAAAACTGCAATGTTAAAAAAGCACTTTCTTGCAATCTTTTCTTATTAATGGTTTATACACAAATTTGTCAAACACTAAAAATCTTACAAACAATGCTGGTAGAGTTTATTATCAATTGAAAAGTATGGTTTATGTATCATTAAATTGATAAGTTTATTGCAAATCTCAGATTGCAATAAATAGTCACACAAATGAGACATTTTTCATACCACCATGAAAGGGTTGGTTCTATGAAAAAAGACGAATTTCTTTGTTATCAAAACCAAATGGTTTAAAATTGAACTATCAGTTAATTATGTTTTTTTAAAATAATGTTTATTTATTCACTTCATTTTATTTCTAGGTAGCTGATTCATTATATGAAGGTGTAGAAGTAGCAGACGAAGAAGAATATTTACGCGTTCAAATGGCGTTAGCGCAAAAAGAACTGCTTGAATATGGTAGGACGGTTAGTATAAAACGAAAACGGGCGGCGTACGTTATCTAAATCTAAAAAGTGCTGAAAAAAGGACTGAAAGGCGAGTGTTTTTCCTGCACGGGCTGAACTACTTATTCAAAAAGTTTTAAATTTCGATGATTTTTCAAAAACTTTAAATTATAGTGCAGTTTGATATAGTTGTGGATTTTCTTTAACGATGTCTTAGTTTATTTGTGTATTTTCTAATAATTTTCTTCCATTCGCGAAATTATTAGCGGAAAATTGATTTTACTTTAATAATATTAAAAGAAAATTATATATATGAAGAGATGAACTATCAATGCTGTGTAGAAATGGTGATAAACGTACGTGTACATATTATTTTCCTGCCCTTTGATATAATAATTGATAAAGTGTAAATGTCGAAAATTGTAGGCTAATTAAAACAACGTTACAGTAAATTTTCACTTTACAATCGTATGTACCGTTTGATTGTCTTAAAACTCTGCGTATGATTGTTTTGTGTAGCTTATATATTTATTTAAATTAACTAAAGGAAAACAAAGAAATGAAAAGAAAATGATTAAATGATTAATAAAAGATAAAAAGTTAGTTAGTAACAAATGTGTTGTAAATACTTTTTTGTATTTGTAAAAGAAAATGTGGATTTAAGTGGCAATGTATGTGTTAATATTAACTAACGGTCACCTAACCAGTATTTCAGTAGGAAAAATCCTCGTTGCTTTTTTGGTTTTTATAGTATTGTTCCTTGTATCGGAAGTTTCGTAAAAACCACACGGATTTGGATAGATTATTGTAATGTGCCTTTGCTCAATGTAAGGTTTCTTTTCCGATTTGTATTCACATTTTATTCGTTTCTCGATCTAAATATAGTGGGACCACGCCAAAATTTCATATTCATACTTCTTGAGGTTGTTTTAATTGCGAAACGTCGTTTCTTATGAAACAATTTAAACAAAGGGACTGAGAATTTGCTTTTTCGTTCTTTTCTTATTTTTAGTCTACAGTGCGTACTAATCTAAGAAAATTAAAATAAAACGAAATCTCTCGTGCTAACTTAACGAGAATTGAATTCGTTTGTGTTCGCCGTTTAACGTGGTGTATTAATGTATTCAAACTAACAAATAAGTAGTGGTTATTTTTTATTATTATTTCTTTTATTTTTTTTGTTCTCTCTCACTCTCGTTAATTGGGCACGACGGATTTTTACGTTTAGAATAAAGAATAATTTAGTTTTTAGGAAAGAAATGTGTATTGTACTTGTAACAGTTTAATAATTGCCCTTAACAATTAGCTTAGATTAATATTTTGTAATTTTGTAACTTACATTGTACTGTAAGTGAATGTACAAATTTTGTTTGTAAAACTAACGTATTTCAAATAAAAGTTGTGATTTTTTCGATATATTTTATTTTTTTCTTTTTAACTACATCTCATTAGTTTTAAATTAAAATATTTAACACAGATTTCACGACTAGTACATTCAAATCTGATTTGGCAGTAAACAAATACACCATTACAAAACGCGATTTGATTATCTCCAAATTTAAAAATTTTAAAGGTTTTTATAATTATTTGTTTCTAGAATATGTAAAATATCATTTGTAACACAAATAAAAGACAGATTTCAATTTTGGCAATGAAAAAATGCTTGGTATCTTAATTTTAAAATTCGGAATTTTAATTTTTGAATTGTTTTTGATCTTAAAATATTCAAAATGACCTAAGGAACACAATGAGTGCATTCAATTTAAATTTGGCAATAGGACAAAAAATTACGCGATTGCAACGAGACATTACATTAACTCCAAATTTGAAAATTTGCTTATTTGACAATTTTCTGGTTCTAAATTATGTAAAATAGCTTTTGTTACACAAATAATAGACAGATTTCAACTTTGGCAATGTAAAAATGCTCGGTATCTTAACTTTCAAATTCAGAATTTTAATTTTTGATCTTAAAACGTTCAAAATGACCTAAGGAAGACAGTGAGTGTATTCAATTTAAAGTTAGCAATAGGACAAAAAAAATTACGCGATGGCAACGAGGCATGACATTAACTCCAAATTTGAAAATTTGCATTTATGACAATTTTTTTTGGTTCTAAATTATGTAAAATACTTTTTGTAACACAAATAATAAACAGATTTTAATTTTGACAATGAAAAAATGCTTGGTACATTAACTTTCAAATTCTGAATTTTAATTTTTGAATTGTTTTTGATCTTAAAATATTCAAAATGACCTAAGGAACACAATGAGTGCATTCAATTTAAATTTGGCAATAGGACAAAAAAATTACGCGATTGCAACGAGGTATTACATTAACTCCAAATTTGAAAATTTGCATTTTTGACAATTTTTTTTGGTTCTAAATTATGTAAAATACTTTTTGTAACACAAATAATAGACAGATTTCTATTTTGGCAATGAAAAAATGCTTGGTACATTATCTTTCAAATTCTGAATTTTAATTTTTGAATTGTTTTTGATCTTAAAATATTCAAAATGACCTAAGGAACACAATGAGTGCATTCAATTTAAATTTGGCAATAGGACAAAAAAATTACGCGATTGCAACGAGGTATTACATTAACTCCAAATTTGAAAATTTGCATTTTTGACAATTTTTTTTTGGTTCTAAATTATGTAAAATACTTTTTGTAACACAAATAATAAACAGATTTCAATTTTGACAATGAAAAAATGCTTGGTACATTAACTTTCAAATTCTGAATTTTAATTTTTGAATTGTTTTTGATCTTAAAATATTCAAAATGACCTAAGGAACACAATGAGTGCATTCAATTTAAATTTGGCAATAGGACAAAAATATTACGCGATTGCAACGAGGCATTACATTAACTCCAAATTTGAAAATTTGCATTTTTTGACAATTTTTTTTGGTTCTAAATTATGTAAAATACTTTTTATAACACAAATAATAGACAGATTTCAATTTTGACAATGAAAAAATGCTTGGTACATTAACTTTCAAATTCTGAATTTTAATTTTTGAATTGTTTTTGATCTTAAAATATTCAAAATGACCTAAGGAACACAATGAGTGCATTCAATTTAAATTTGGCAATAGGACAAAAATATTACGCGATTGCAACGAGGCATTACATTAACTCCAAATTTGAAAATTTGCATTTTTTGACAATTTTTTTTGGTTCTAAATTATGTAAAATACTTTTTATAACACAAATAATAGACAGATTTCAATTTTGACAATGAAAAAATGCTTGGTACATTAACTTTCAAATTCTGAATTTTAATTTTTGAATTGTTTTTGATCTTAAAATATTCAAAATGACCTAAGGAACACAATGAGTGCATTCAATTTAAATTTGGCAATAGGACAAAAAAATTACGCGATTGCAACGAGGCATTACATTAACTCCAAATTTGAAAATTTGCATTTTTGACAATTTTTTTTGGTTCTAAATTATGTAAAATACTTTTTGTAACACAAATAATAGACAGATTTCTATTTTGACAATGAAAAAATGCTTGGTACATTAACTTTCAAATTCTGAATTTTAATTTTTGAATTGTTTTTGATCTTAAAATATTCAAAATGACCTAAGGGACACAATGAGTGCATTCAATTTAAATTTGGCAATAAGACAAAAAAATTACGCGATTGCAACGAGGCATTACATTAACTCCAAATTTGAAAATTTGCATTTTTGACAATTTTTTTTGGTTCTAAATTATGTAAAATACTTTTTGTAACACAAATAATAGACAGATTTCAATTTTGACAATGAAAAAATGCTTGGTACATTAACTTTCAAATTCTGAATTTTAATTTTTGAATTATTTTTGATCTTAAAATATTCAAAATGACCTAAGGGACACAATGAGTGCATTCAATTTAAATTTGGCAATAGGACAAAAAAATTACGCGATTGCAACGAGGCATTACATTAACTCCAAATTTGAAAATTTGCATTTTTGACAATTTTTTTTGGTTCTAAATTATGTAAAATACTTTTTGTAACACAAATAATAGACAGATTTCAATTTTGACAATGAAAAAATGCTTGGTATATTAACTTTCAAATTCTGAATTTTAATTTTTGAATTATTTTTGATCTTAAAATATTCAAAATGACCTAAGGGACACAATGAGTGCATTCAATTTAAATTTGGCAATAGGACAAAAAAATTACGCGATTGCAACCAGGCATTACATTAACTCCAAATTTGAAAATTTGCATTTTTGACAATTTTTTTTGGTTCTAAATTATGTAAAATACTTTTTGTAACACAAATAATAGACAGATTTCAATTTTGACAATGAAAAAATGCTTGGTATATTAACTTTCAAATTCTGAATTTTAATTTTTGAATTATTTTTGATCTTAAAATATTCAAAATGACCTAAGGAACACAATGAGTGCATTCAATTTAAATTTGGCAATAGGACAAAAAAATTACGCGATTGCAACGAGGCATTACATTAACTCCAAATTTGAAAATTTGCATTTTTTGACCATTTTTTTTTGGTTCTAAATTATGTAAAATACTTTTTGTAACACAAATAATAGACAGATTTCAATTTTGACAATGAAAAAATGCTTGGTACATTAACTTTCAAATTCTGAATTTTAATTTTTGAATTGTTTTTGATCTTAAAATATTCAAAATGACCTAAGGGACACAATGAGTGCATTCAATTTAAATTTGGCAATAGGACAAAAAAAATACGCGATTGCAACGAGGCATTACATTAACTCCAAATTTGAAAATTTGCATTCTTTGACAATTTTCTGATTCTAAATTATGTAAAATATCAATTTAAAATTGGCAATAGCAAAGAAAATTATGCGATTACAGCAAGCCATTACATTTTCTCCAAATTTGAAAATTTGCATTTTTTGACAATTTTTTGATTCTAAATTATGTAAAATATTCTTTGTAACATAAATAATACACAAATTTAAATTTTGGCAACGATAAAATGCGTGGCACTTTAACTTTCGCATTCGGAGTTTTAATTTTTGAATTATTTTTGATCTTAAAATCTTCAAAATGACCTAAGGAACACAATGAGTGCATTCAATTTAAATTTGGCAATAGGACAAAAAAATTACGCGATTGCAACGAGGCATTACATTAACTCCAAATTTGAAAATTTGCATTCTTTGACAATTTTCTGATTCTAAATTATGTAAAATATCAATTTAAAATTGGCAATAGCAAAGAAAATTATGCGATTACAGCAAGCCATTACATTTTCTCCAAATTTGAAAATTTGCATTTTTTGACAATTTTTTGATTCTAAATTATGTAAAATATTCTTTGTAACATAAATAATACACAAATTTAAATTTTGGCAACGATAAAATGCGTGGCACTTTAACTTTCGCATTCGGAGTTTTAATTTTTGAATTATTTTTGATCTTAAAATCTTCAAAATGACCTAAGGAACACAATGAGTGCATTCAATTTAAATTTGGCAATAGGACAAAAAAATTACGCGATTGCAACGAGGCATTACATTAACTCCAAATTTGAAAATTTGCATTTTTTGACCATTTTTTTTTGGTTCTAAATTATGTAAAATACTTTTTGTAACACAAATAATAGACAGATTTCAATTTTGACAATGAAAAAATGCTTGGTACATTAACTTTCAAATTCTGAATTTTAATTTTTGAATTGTTTTTGATCTTAAAATATTCAAAATGACCTAAGGAACACAATGAGTGCATTCAATTTAAATTTGGCAATAGGACAAAAAAATTACGCGATTGCAACGAGACATTACATTAACTCCAAATTTGAAAATTTGCATTTTTGACAATTTTTTTTGGTTCCAAATTATGTAAAATACTTTTTGTAACACAAATAATAGACAGATTTCTATTTTGACAATGAAAAAATGCTTGGTACATTAACTTTCAAATTCTGAATTTTAATTTTGAATTGTTTTTGATCTTAAAATATTCAAAATGACCTAAGGAACACAATGAGTGCATTCAATTTAAATTTGGCAATAGGACAAAAAAATTACGCGATTGCAACGAGGCATTACATTAACTCCAAATTTGAAAATTTGCATTCTTTGACAATTTTTTTTGGTTCTAAATTATGTAAAATACTTTTTGTAAAACAAATAATAGACAGATTTCTATTTTGACAATGAAAAAATGCTTGGTACATTAACTTTCAAATTCTGAATTTTAATTTTTGAATTGTTTTTGATCTTAAAATATTCAAAATGACCTAAGGAACACAATGAGTGCATTCAATTTAAATTTGGCAATAGGACAAAAAAATTACGCGATTGCAACGAGGCATTACATTAACTCCAAATTTGAAAATTTGCATTTTTGACAATTTTTTTTGATTCTAAATTATATAAAATACTTTTAGTAACACAAATAACAGACAGATTTCAATTTTGACAATGAAAAAATGCTTGGTACATTAACTTTCAAATTCTGAATTTTAATTTTTGAATTGTTTTTGATCTTAAAATATTCAAAATGACCTAAGGAACACAATGAGTGCATTCAATTTAAATTTGGCAATAGGACAAAAAAATTACGCGATTGCAACGAGACATTACATTAACTCCAAATTTGAAAATTTGCATTTTTGACAATTTTTTTTTGGTTCCAAATTATGTAAAATACTTTTTGTAACACAAATAACAGACAGATTTCAATTTTGACAATGAAAAAATGCTTGGTACATTAACTTTCAAATTCTGAATTTTAATTTTTGAATTGTTTTTGATCTTAAAATATTCAAAATGACCTAAGGAACACAATGAGTGTATTCAATTTAAATTTGGCAATAGGACAAAAAAATTACGCGATTGCAACGAGACATTACATTAACTCCAAATTTGAAAATTTGCATTTTTTGACCATTTTTTTTGGTTCTAAATTATGTAAAATACTTTTTGTAACACAAATAATAGACAGATTTCAATTTTGACAATGAAAAAATGCTTGGTACATTAACTTTCAAATTCTGAATTTTAATTTTTGAATTGTTTTGGTCTTAAAATATTCAAAATGACCTAAGGAACACAATGAGTGCATTCAATTTAAATTTGGCAATAGGACAAAAAAATTACGCGATTGCAACGAGGCATTACATTAACTCCAAATTTGAAAATTTGCATTTTTGACAATTTTCTTGTTCTAAATTATGTAAAATAGCTTTTGTAACACAAATAATAGACAGATTTCAACTTTGGCAATGAAAAAATGCTCGGTATCTTAACTTTCAAATTCAGAATTTTAATTTTTGAATTGTTTTTGATCTTAAAACGTTCAAAATGACCTAAGGAAGACAATGAGTGCATTCAATTTAAAATTGGCAATAGGAAAAAAATGACGCGATTACAACAAGGCATTATATTAACTCTAAATTTAAAAATTTGCATTTTTTAATAATTTTTTGGTTCTAAATTATGTAAAATATCCTTTGTAACACAAATAATAGACAGATTTAAATTTTGGCAATGAAAAAATGTTAACTTAAGATGTTAATATATCAACTTAACTTTCAAATTTAATATTTTTAAGTTCCTAAAATGTTCAAAATGACCTAACGAATATGACGAGTACATTCAATTCAAAATTGGCAGTAGCAAAAAAAATTACACTGTTGCAAAGAGTGATTTGATTAGCTCGAAATTTGTAAGTTTACATTTTTTGACAACATTTTGTTTCTAAATTATATAAAATATCCATTGTAACACGAATAATGCAGATATTAACTTTAGCAATGAAAAAATGAAATTATGGAAATAATGAAAATTATCTTTGGGTTTTTAAGATTGTCGCTATGGGGCCATCTTGCATGCCTTGAAATCTTATGAATTTTTCAATTCATATCAACCGAAGAAAATGGATATTTAAAAGTTTTGAAAAGAATTGTAAAAACATAATCGTAAACTATTGAAATTGCTTCCTATCTTATATCTTTTTTTCCTATTTACGAATGTCAACTTAGGAATGGTACCACAATTTTGAGATACTTATACATCTCAGTTTTATGGGTATCCAGTCCCGGTATTTAGTCCCGGGTTCATCCCGGGATTTCTTGAAAGGAATGACAAGTCTAGGAACATTAAGACATTTCGAAATTAAGAAAAATTTTCTGGAATCATTTGAAGTCTTAGCATTTTAGTCTTCTAGAAGCAATATCAAGTCGTCTAGAAGCAGTATCAAGTCTTCTATTAGGATTTCAAATCTTTTGGAAGCAATTTAAATCTTCTACAAACAATATAATCTTTTGAACTCATTTCAAATCTTCAGGAAACAATATTAAGCCTACCAGAGGTAATGTCGAGGCTCTTGTAACCATTTTAAATCTTCTAGAAGCAGTATCTAGCCTTCTGGAAACTTTTCAAGTCTTCTGGAAGTATTTTAAATGTTCAAAAATATTAAGTTTTACAGGGGCAGTATCGAACCGTTTGGGAGCATTTTAAAACATCTGGAAGCAGTATCAAGTCTTCTGGAAACCGTATCCAACATTTCAAATAATTTCGAAGTAAGTTTTCTAAAACTAGTATCGAGTCTTCTAGAAACATTGCAAGTCTTCTGGAAGCATTGTAAATCGTCTGGAAACATTTTTGCTCTTCTAAAAGTAGTATCAGTTTTTGGAACTATTTCAAGTCTTCTAGATGCAATATCAAGTCTTCTGGATGCTCCTTAACTACTCTAAAAATAGCATCAATTCTTCTAGAAACATTTCAAGCCTTCTGGAAACATTGTAAATCGTCTAGAAGTATTTCTAATCTTCTAGATGCAATGTCAAGTAATCTGCAAGCATAGCAAGTCTTCTGGAAGCATTGTAAATCGTCTGGAAACATTTTTACTCTTCTAGAAGCAGTATCAGTTTTCTGGAAATATTTTAAGTCTTCTGGAAGCAATATTAAGTTTTTTAGAAACAGTATCAAATCATCTAGAGGCAGCATCCAGTCTACTGGTAGCAGATCAGATCTTCTAGATGCAATATCAAGTCTCCTGGATGCACCTCAAGTCCTCTAGTATCAAGTATCAAGTCTTCTAGATATATTTCAAGTCTTCTGGAAGCAACATCAAGTTTTTTAGAAACAGTATCAAATCATCTAGAGGTAGTATCCAGTCTCCTGATAGCAAATTAAGTCTTCTAGATGCAATATCAAGTCTTCTGAATGCACCTTAAATCTTCTTGCAGTAACATCAAGTCTTCTAGAAGCATTTCAAGTCTTCTAGATGAAATATCAAGACATCTGGAAACATTGCAAGTCTTCTCGAAGCATTGTAATTAGTTTGGAATAGTTGTAAGTCGTCTGGAAACATTTTAAGTCTTCTAGAAGCAGTATTAGTCTTCTGGAAATATTTCAAGTCTTCTGGAGGCAATATTATTTTTTCTAGAGACAGTATCAAATCATCTAGGGGCAGTATACAGAGGTAAATCATGTCTTTTAGATGCAGAAGACATGATATGTGTCTTCTAGAAATATCTCAAGTCTTATAATAGCAACATCAAGTCTTCTGGAGTCGTCTCCTTCATTGTGAGTCGTTTGGAAACATTTTAAGTCTTCTAGAAGCAGTATTAGTCTTCTGGAAACATTTCAAGTCTTCTGGAGGCAAAATCAGGTTTTCTAGAGACAGTATCAAATCATCTAGAAGCAGTATACAGAGGCAAATCATGTCTTTTAGATGCAATATCATGTCTTCTAGAAATATCTCAAGTCTTATAATAGCAACATCAAGTCTTCTGGAGTCGTCCTCTTCATTGTGAGTCGTTTGGAAACATTTTAAGTCTTCTAGAAGCAGTATTAGTCTTCTGGAAACATTTCAAGTCTTCTAGAGGCAATATCAGGTTTTCTAGAGACAGTATCAAATCATCTACAGGCAGTATACACAGGCAAATCGTGTCCTTTAGATGCAATATCATGTCTTCTAGAAATATCTCAAATCTTATAATAGCAACATCAAGTCTTCTGGAGTCGTCTTCTTCATTGTGAGTCGTTTGGAAACATTTTAAGTCTTCTAGAAGCACTATTAGTCTTCTGGAGGCAATATCAGGTTTTCTAGAGACAGTATCAAATCATCTAGAGGCAGCATACAGAGGCAAATCATGTCTTTTAGATACAATATCATGTCTTCTAGAAATATCTCAAGTCTTATAATAGCAACATCAAGTCTTCTGGAGTCGTCTTCTTCATTGTGAGTCGTTTGGAAACATTTTAAGTCTTCTAGAAGCAGTATTAGTCTTCTGGAAACATTTCAAGTCTTCTGGAGGCAATATCAGGTTTTCTAGAGACAGTATCAAATCATCTAGAGACAGTATACAGAGGCAAATCATGTCTTTTAGATGCAATATCATGTTTTCTAGAAATGTCTCAAATCTTATAATAGCAACATCAAGTCTTCTGGAGTTGTCTTCTTTATTGTGAGTCGTTTAGAAACATTTTAAGTCTTCTAGAAGCAGTACTAGTCTTCTGGAAACATTTCAAGTCTTCTGGAGGCAATATCAGGTTTTCTAGAGACAGTATCAAGTCATCTAGGGGCAGTATACAGAGGCAAATCATGTCTTTTAGATGCAGAAGACATGATATATGTCTTCTAGAAATATCTCAAGTCTTATAATAGCAACATCAAGTCTTCTGGAGTCGTCTTCTTCAATGTGAGTCGTTTAGAAACATTTTAAGTCTTCTAGAAGCAGTATTAGTCTTCTGGAAACATTTCAAGTCTTCTGGAGGCAATATCAGGTTTTCTAGAGACAGTATCAAATCATCTAGAGGCAGTATACACAGGCAAATCATGTCCTTTAGATGCAGAAGACATGATATATGTCTTCTAGAAATATCTCAAGTCTTATAATAGCAACATCAAGTCTTCTGGAGTCGTCTTCTTCATTGTGAGTCGTTTGGAAATATTTTAAGTCTTCTAGAAGCAGTATAAGTCTTCTAGAAACATTTCAAGTCTTCTGGAGGCAATATCAGGTTTTCTAGAGACAGTATCAAATCATCTAGAGGCAGTATACTGAGGTAAATCATGTCTTTTAGATGCAATATCATGTCTTCTACAAATATCTCAAGTCTTATAATAGCAACATCAAGTCTTCTGGAGTCGTCTTCTTTATTGTGAGTCGTTTAGAAACATTTTAAGTCTTCTAGAAGCAGTATTAGTCTTCTGGAGGCAATATCAGGTTTTCTAGAGACAGTATCAAGTTATCTAGGGGCAGTATACAGAGGCAAATCATGTCTTTTAGATGCAGAAGACATGATATATGTCTTCTAGAAATATCTCAAGTCTTATAATAGCAACATCAGTCTTCTGGAGTCGCCTTCTTCAATGTGAGTCGTTTAGAAACATTTTAAGTCTTCTAGAAGCAGTATTAGTCTTCTGGAAACATTTCAAGTCTTCTGGAGGCAATATCAAGTTTTCTAGAGACAGTATCAAATCATCTACAGGCAGTATACACAGGCAAATCATGTCTTTTAGATGCAATATCATGTCTTCTAGAAATATCTCAAGTCTTATAATAGCAACATCAAGTCTTCTGGAGTCGTCTTCTTCATTGTGAGTCGTTTGGAAACATTTTAAGTCTTCTAGAAGCAGTATTAGTCTTCTGGAAACATTTCAATTCTTCTGGAGGCAATATCAGGTTTTCTAGAGAGAGTATCAAATCATCTAGAGGCAGTATACAGAGGCAAATCATGTCTTTTAGATGCAGAAGACATGATATATGTCTTTTAGAAATATCTCAAGTCTTATAATAGCAACATCAAGTCTTCTGGAGTCGTCTTCTTCATTGTGAGTCGTTTGGAAACATTTTAAGTCTTCTAGAAGCAGTATTAGTCTTCTGGAAACAATTCAAGTCTTCTGGAGGCAATATCAGGTTTTCTAGAGACAGTATCAAATCATCTAGGGGCAGTATACACAGGCAAATCATGCCTTTTAGATGCAGAAGACATGATATATGTCTTCTAGAAATATCTCAAGTCTTATAATAGCAACATCAAGTCTTCTGGAGTCGTCTTCTTCATTGTGAGTCGTTTGGAAACATTTTAAGTCTTCTAGAAGCAGTATTAGTCTTCTGGAAACATTTCAATTCTTCTGGAGGCAATATCAGGTTTTCTAGAGAGAGTATCAAATCATCTAGAGGCAGTATACAGAGGCAAATCATGTCTTTTAGATGCAGAAGACATGATATATGTCTTTTAGAAATATCTCAAGTCTTATAATAGCAACATCAAGTCTTCTGGAGTCGTCTTCTTCATTGTGAGTCGTTTGGAAACATTTTAAGTCTTCTAGAAGCAGTATTAGTCTTCTGGAAACAATTCAAGTCTTCTGGAGGCAATATCAGGTTTTCTAGAGACAGTATCAAATCATCTAGGGGCAGTATACACAGGCAAATCATGCCTTTTAGATGCAGAAGACATGATATATGTCTTCTAGAAATATCTCAAGTCTTATAATAGCAACATCAAGTCTTCTGGAGTCGTCTTCTTCATTGTGAGTCGTTTGGAAACATTTTAAGTCTTCTAGAAGCAGTATTAGTCTTCTGGAAACATTTCAATTCTTCTGGAGGCAATATCAGGTTTTCTAGAGAGAGTATCAAATCATCTAGAGGCAGTATACAGAGGCAAATCATGTCTTTTAGATGCAGAAGACATGATATATGTCTTTTAGAAATATCTCAAGTCTTATAATAGCAACATCAAGTCTTCTGGAGTCGTCTTCTTCATTGTGAGTCGTTTGGAAACATTTTAAGTCTTCTAGAAGCAGTATTAGTCTTCTGGAAACAATTCAAGTCTTCTGGAGGCAATATCAGGTTTTCTAGAGACAGTATCAAATCATCTAGGGGCAGTATACACAGGCAAATCATGCCTTTTAGATGCAGAAGACATGATATATGTCTTCTAGAAATATCTCAAGTCTTATAATAGCAACATCAAGTCTTCTGGAGTCGTCTTCTTCATTGTGAGTCGTTTGGAAACATTTTAAGTCTTCTAGAAGCAGTATTAGTCTTCTGGAAACATTTCAATTCTTCTGGAGGCAATATCAGGTTTTCTAGAGAGAGTATCAAATCATCTAGAGGCAGTATACAGAGGCAAATCATGTCTTTTAGATGCAGAAGACATGATATATGTCTTTTAGAAATATCTCAAGTCTTATAATAGCAACATCAAGTCTTCTGGAGTCGTCTTCTTCATTGTGAGTCGTTTGGAAACATTTTAAGTCTTCTAGAAGCAGTATTAGTCTTCTGGAAACAATTCAAGTCTTCTGGAGGCAATATCAGGTTTTCTAGAGACAGTATCAAATCATCTAGGGGCAGTATACACAGGCAAATCATGCCTTTTAGATGCAGAAGACATGATATATGTCTTCTAGAAATATCTCAAGTCTTATAATAGCAACATCAAGTCTTCTGGAGTCGTCTTCTTCATTGTGAGTCGTTTGGAAACATTTTAAGTCTTCTAGAAGCAGTATTAGTCTTCTGGAAACATTTCAATTCTTCTGGAGGCAACATCAGGTTTTCTAGAGAGAGTATCAAATCAGCTAGAGGCAGTATACAGAGGCAAATCATGTCTTTTAGATGCAATATCATGTCTTCTAGAAATATCTCAAGTCTTATAATAGCAACATCAAGTCTTCTGGAGTCGTCTTCTTCATTGTGAGTCGTTTGGAAACATTTTAAGTCTTCTAGAAGCAGTATTAGTCTTCTGGAAACATTTCAATTCTTCTGGAGGCAATATCAGGTTTTCTAGAGAGAGTATCAAATCATCTAGAGGCAGTATACAGAGGCAAATCATGTCTTTTAGATGCAATATCATGTCTTCTAGAAATATCTCAAGTCTTATAATAGCAACATCAAGTCTTCTGGAGTCGTCTTCTTCATTGTGAGTCGTCTGGAAACAATTTAAGTCTTCTAGAAGATGTATCAGTCTTTTGGAAACATTTCAAGTCTTCTGGAGGCAATATCAATTTTTCTAGAAACTGTATTAAATCATCTAGAGGTTATATCCTGTCTTCCTGTAGCAAATCAAATCTTTTGTAGTGTTCAAGATTTTCGAAATTCGAATATCCATTTTGAACCAGCTGTACATGTATGTATACATGTGTATATGTATACAACAGGATTTTGTTGATCGTCGTAAGTACGAGTCATCGTAAGCCGAGTCGTACGTCGAAGTCTACTTGTAATTGAAATTTGGGACATCTAGAAAATTTGCTTGATTCATCTTTTATGTTGTTTTACAAAATAACCCTTTTTTGAAATTTTAAATTTGCCGCGGTACATTATAAATGTAGGGACTTTAAAAATAGTGATAGTATTGCGCCATCTATTGTGAAATAAATATAATAATGACGAATAACCACTAAATATCTTAAACAAATTAATTAAAACACAGTAATAATGTACATTATAATTAAAACAATAATTAATTAAGAAATTTAATGTTTTTGTAATCTAAATTAAACATAATTGAAGAATACAAATTAAAATAAACAGATTGTGGCGCCATCTAGTATAAAATGTATTTTAGTAAACTAGACTCACCACCAAATAATTAAAATAAATTATGTTTTTTATTATTTATAAATAACGTACTAATTAATTAAAAAATTAATCAACTAATTTATTTTAAAATTACAATATTTTTTAAATCAAATGCTAATCTAAAGTAATGTTGCGCCATCTATTATGAAATAGATATAATTAAAGCAAGAAATCCCCAAATTCCCAAATAAATTAATTATTTAATTATTTATTATTATTATTAATAAATAAAATATTTTATATTTTATATTAATAAAACAACGTAATAATTAATTAAGAAATACTCATAATTAAATAAATTAAATTTTATTAAAATGAATAAATTAAATTTATAGCGCCATCTACAAAACCCGTTAATTTTGACATAAAAATGTATATACGTCAGATTCGAAAATAGTTAGGTTATGTTACGTCAATCCAAACACTTGAAATCCATATAAAGCTTTTTAAGTATCGACACGTATTAATGTGATAATTATCATATTTACACCAATATTTTAATCGTTTCCTTCAAGAAAATGAAGTTTTTAACGAAAATCAACATCAATATCCTTTTATTAACAGTTTATTTTAAAACAATTTTATGTGAATCCGAATGGATAGATCCATTTAACATCGATTTTGTTGCCAATGAACGACTTGAGAAACCTGAAACGACCACGAATAACTTAAGCGGGGCTTGTTCTGCGTCTTCAAGTGGTGCGATGCTGTATTATAAAAGAACGATTAATTTGCTTTTATCATCCGTGGTTCACGATGAAATTTCTGGGGATTATAAAGGAAGATTGGTTATAAATCTTCAAACAGACGATTTTAACGTGCTTAAAGAGTTTACTAGTGGTGATATTGATGAACCTTTGATGTTGAAAAAGATTAACGATATAATAACGAATACTCTTGAGATGACTTTCGTGGATCAAATTGAGTTGGCTTTCATTGATTGGACTGAGATTTTTTATAATTTGTTGAAGAGTCAAACAACGTGGTTTGTTTTGATTACTTTATCGGTTATTTTTGTGGTTTATCGCTTGCTTAATGCTAAATTTAGTACTAAAGAGGTTTTGTGTTTTGTTGCTTTGTTGGGATATATCTTTGACTTTTGTATCACTTGGAAGAGGATGTTACAAGAGCACGAAATTAATCAATATGCTGATAGTTTACAATATAAAAATGTACCAGCGGATTGTTTCCCAAAAGATATGAACGGATGGCAAGTTTTTATGAGCTATTTTAGTAAGTTATTCGTAATAAACAAAAAATAAAATAATTAATTTTTTCTTATTTCGATTAGAAACCACAACGGATTGCAGGCAATATTACAAAAACATGATGTACGATTTTATTTGGGAAGTTGGACCTTTGGATGTATTTGCACACCAAACGAGAGTTTTTGCACAAATCTTCGGAAACATTGGTGTTGCTGTATCTCAAATGGTTTCTGGTTTTATGACGAAATTTCCGTTTCCTTTAAACTTAATCCTTTTAATTCCTTTATTGCTTTTCGTCCTCGCCTTTCTGTGTATAGTTTTTACTTATTGTACTAACACACAAATCAAAATTAACTTGATGTACTTAATACAGTTTACATTAAAAAAAACTCCAACTTCAACCCCAACCCCAATAATCGTGTATCGAGAAGAAATTCAAGAAATTTTGCCATCTCAGCAAGAACAGGAACAGATTAGGATTCCACCCAAAAAAGAAGAATCTAAGGATAGCGTTGAAAATGTAAAAATTGAAGGTGTTGTAAGTGAAAGTGATAAAACTGTAAATTGAAAGTGATTAAATTAATATTGTAATTGTTTTTTGCATTCCAATTTTGTTTTGAATTAGTTTAATTTAATTGATGCTTGTAAATATTAATTTTTGTCTAATAAAAGTATTAAATGATGAAACCTCAAAATATTGGAAAAAGCCTACTTAAGTTCAGCACCTGATATCTCAAGAATTAAGAGAGATATCTCAAAATTGACTTCATTTTTGGAAAGTAGATGATCCAATTAGTAATTAAGAGCAATTTCGTAACAATTTTCCAAAAAAAAATCGATTTTTTAAGAATTTTTAAATTTTGTTCCAAATATTAAAAAATCCCAATAAATTTCAGCAGCTATCGCAAGAACTAAGTAAGATATCTCAAAATTGACATCATTTTCGGAAAATAAATGCTTCAATTAGTAATTGAAAGTAATTTCGTAACAATTTTCCTAAAAATCGATTTTTCACGAATTTTAAAATTTTCTCAATATATTGGAAAAATCCCACTTAAGTTCAGCACCTTATATCTCGAGAATTAAGAAAGATATCTCAAAAATGACTTGATTTTTGAATAGTAGAATGTTCACTTAGTAATTGAAAGTAATTTCGTAACAATTTTCTAAAAAGAAATTGATTTTTCAAGAATTTTTAAATTTATTTAAAATATTAGAAAGTCCCAATTAAGTTCAGCAGCTTATATCTCAAGAACTAAGTGAGATATCTCAAAATAAATTTCATTTTTGGAAAGTGGATGCTCAAATTAATAATCGTGAGTAATTTGACAACAGTTTTCGAAAGAAGCGATTCTTCACGAATTTTTAAATTTATTCAAAATATTGAAAAAATCCCAATTAAGTTCAGCAGCTTATATCTCAAGAACTAACTGAGATATCTCAAAATTGACTTCATTTTTGGAAAGTAGATGCTCCAATTAGAAATTAAGAGCAATTTCCTAACAATTTTCCAAAAAATCGATTTTTCAAGAATTTTTAAATTTTCTCAAAATACTGGAAAAATCCCACTTAGGTTTAGCAGCTTATATCTCAAGAACGCAGTGAGATATCTCAAAATTAACTCAATTTTTGAAAAGTAGATGCTCCAATTAGTAATTAAGAGCAATTTCGTAACAATTTTCCAAAAAAAATCGATTTTTTATGAATTTTAAAATTTTGTTCCAAATATTGAAAATCCCAATTAAGTTAAGGAGCTTATATCTCAAGAACTAAACGAGATATCTCAAATTTGACTTCATTTTTGGAAAGTAGATGCTCCAATTAGTAATTAAGAACAATTTGATAACAATTTTCCAAAAAAATCGATTGTTAAAGAATTTTTAAATTTATTCAAAATATTGGAAAAATCCCAATTAAGTTTAGCAGCTTATATCTCAAGTTCTAAGTGAGATATCTCGAAATTGGCTTCATTTTTGGAAAGTAGATACTCTAATTAGAGATTAAGAGCAATTTCATAACAATTTACCAAAAAAAAATCTATTTTTCAGGAATTTTTAAATTTACTCAAAATACTGGAAAAATCCTACTTAAGTTTAGCAGCTTATATCTCAAGAACGCAGTGAGATATAACAAAATTGACTTAATTTTTGAAAAGTAGATGCTCCAATTAGTAATTAAGAGCAATTTGGTAACAATTTTCCAAAGAAAATCGATTGTTAGAGAATTTTTAAATTTATTCAAAATATTGGAAAAATCCCAATTAAGTTTAGCAGCTTATATCTCAAGTTCTAAGTGAGATATCTCAAAATTGACTTCATTTTTGAAAAGTAAATGCTCCAATTAGAAATGAAGAGCAATTTCGTAACAATTTTCCAAAAAAATCGATTTTTTATGAATTTCTAAATTTTGTTCCAAATATTGAAAATCCCAATTAAGTTCAGCAGCTTATATCTCAAGAACTAAACGAGATATCTCAAATTTGACTTCATTTTTGGAAAGTAGATGCTCCAATTAGAAATTAAGAGCAATTTCATAACAATTTTTCAAAAAAAAATCGATTTTTCAAGAATTTTTAAATTTACTCAAAATACTGGAAAAATCCTACTTAAGTTTAGCAGCTTATATCTCAAGAACGCAGTGAGATATCACAAAATTGACTTAATTCTTGAAAAGTAGATGCTCCAATTAGTAATTAAGAGCAATTTGGCAACAACTTTCCAAAGAAAATCGATTGTTAAAGAATTTTTAAATTTATTCAAAATATTGGAAAAATCCCAATTAAGTTTAGCAGCTTATATCTCAAGTTCTAAGTGAGATATCTCAAAATTGACTTCATTTTTGAAAAGTAAATGCTCCAATTAGAAATTAAGAGCAATTTCGTAACAATTTTCCAAAAAAATCGACTTTTTATGAATTTTTAAATTTTGTTCCAAATATTGAAAATCCCAATTAAGTTCAGCAGCTTATGTCTCAAGAACTAGACGAGATATCTCAAATTTGACTTCATTTTTGGAAAGTAGATGCTCCAATTGGTAATCGGATTTGGTAACCATTTTCCAAAAAAAATCGGTTTTTTAAGAATTCTTAAATTTATTAAAAATATTGGAAAAATTCTACTTAAGTTCAGCAGCTTATATCTCAAGAACTAAGTGAGATGTCTCAAAATTGACTCCATTTTTGGAAAGTAGATGCTCCAATTAGTAATTAAGAGCAATTTGGTACCCATTTTCCAACAAAAATTGATTTTTCAAGAATTTTAAAATTTACTCAAAATATTGGAAAAATCCCATTTAAGTTCAGCAGATTATATCTCAAGAACCAAGATAGATATCTCAAAATTGACTTCATTTTTGAAAAGTAGATGCTTCAATTAATAATTGAAAGTAATTTAACAACACTTTTCAAAAAAAAGAAATTTTTCACAAATTTATAAATGTATTCAAAATAATGGAAAAATCCCGCTTAAGTTTAGCAGCTTATATCTCAAAAACTAAGAGAGATATCTCAGAATTGACTTAATTTTTGAAAAGTAGAACCAATTAATAATTGAAAGTAATTTGACAATACTTTTCAAAAAAAACAATTTTTCAGGAATTTTTAAATTTATTCAAAATATTGGAAAAATCCTACTCCCATTATACTTGACAACAAAATGACAGGGAAGGTTCACCTAGACAATAAAGTGAATTAAGCGTATGTTGCATTCAGCCAGTGCCGGAGGACTATGGGTAAGACATGGGGGCTGTCACATAAAATTGCCCTCTGGATCTGCACAGCTGTAATTCCACCTATGCTTACATATGGTGCAGTAGTTTGGTGGTCAAAAACCTTAAAATTTATTCCCGCTGCTGCACTAAATAAAGTACAGAGACTTGCGTGTTTGTATGTTACAGGTGCGCTGCGATGTACCCCCACCGCAGCCATGGAAAACATGTTGAACCGCTGGTGACCACGTTTCGACTGCGTACAACAGGAATCTTTATGGGTGAGAGGAACAGTAAAAATGCCGTACTCTGGATTGATATGGTCGGTTACTCGCCAATTCTGGAACGTAGGACGGACTTCATACCCCTACAACACATTTTTACTAAGAGTTATCTCACCTATCCAAGTTCCACAGAAGTAGAAGTAAATAAAAGTAACAAAATCTACACTGATGGTTCGGTTAGTCGGGAAGGAGCCGGAGCTGGAGTTTTCTCGTACGATCTCCAACTCCACATATCTACTCGATTAGGTAAAGGTACCACCGTCATACAGGCAGAATTAATCGCCATTCTACTTGCCGCTGACTTTATTGTCAGATCCAACTTGCAAGGTAAGACTTTCACAATTTATACTGACAATAGAGAATCCATTTCAGCCCTGACTAGAATAACTATTACCTTAGGACTTGTCATGGACTGTCACCTAACATTGGAGAAGCCCGCAGCACATAACTGTGTTTCACTTCAATGGATAAAAGGATGCTCGATCTGTTCAGGTAATAAGCACGCTGATAGGCTTGCCAAAAGAGCTGCCAAGCGAGCTATCTGTTCACCTGAACCGTTAATCGCTCCGTCCGTATCAACTCAAATTGAGCTTATTAAAGATTTCACCCATAGGAAATTCACAGACTGGTGGGATAGGACAAAGGGCTGCTCTCTGTCTAAAGAACTGTTGTGTTATCCTTCAGCAAAAACAGCCTTGTCTTTCGTAAGACTAGGTAGAAGCGCCTTACGTATTTTAACGGAACTCATCACATGTCACTGTAAGGTAAACAAATATCTCTACAACCTTAAGCTTGCTACTAGTTCCCTCTGTCACTTTTGAGAAGTTGGAAATGCTGTTCATGTGTTGTTTAAGTGTGTGAATAAATTTGAAAATAGAAGTAGATTAGAGAATAAATTGATTTGTAAAGGTCTTTGTTGGCCTAGAAATATAGATGAAATTAATAAAATAAATAAAACTACCGAATGGTGGTCTTTATTTAATGATTTCTCGAAGAAGTTCATTGATAAGAAGTAATTTTCTAAGTAATTTTAATTTGATTTCCGGGACTGTGTTATGATTTGGCTTTCTTTTGATAATTGTATTCTGTAGATACGCTTTTGCTAGCTTACATGCAAATTGACGCTTATGGGAGGGTTAGGGGAGGTAGGAAAGACGTTGGTAAAGTCAATTTTATAATAACTTATTTTAATAATTTCATTATTAGTATTAATTTGATTTGTATTATCAATTTTGGTGTAGTACCTTTTGGTGGAGCACCTTAAGATAATTTTTATTTATCTTTTAATTAATATATACATGTCACTTTTGTCAAGAGAGCGAGGAGATAGTTCGACACATCTTGTGTGACTACCCCACTCTACAAGACCTCAGAATAAGAGACTTTGGAGAGGAATGGCCTAGCACAGATGGCATCAGCTGTATCCTAGCCTTTGGAAATTCCTTAGGCTGGTTAATGTAGCCGGAGAGAGTGTAAGAGGATGTACAAGGGGCCCGTTGGGGCCTAGGTGCTGTAAGCTTTTGCGTACCCTCCGCTTTCCTACATACATCCTACTTAAGTTTAGCAGCTTATATCTCAAGTACTAAGAGAGATATCTCAAAATTGATTTCATTTTTGAAAAGTAGAGCCAATTAATAATTAAAAAGTAATTTGACAACACTTTTCACAAAAACCAATTTTTCACGAATTTTTAAATTTATTCAAAATATTGGAAAAATCGCACTTAAGTTTAACAGCTTGTATCTCAAGAACTAAGACAGATATCTCAATTTTTAGAATAGAAAATAAGAAATCTCTGTTGTATTTCAACGATGAACATTTTATGTTTCTTTTTTGGTTTTGACCGATTGTGTGTAGCCGACACAGAGATCATCAGGAAACCACGTTAAAAACACTTTTTAAGTTGTTCGCGCCAACATAATTTTATATTTATTACCATTAAACAATTAACCGATTTTCTAAAAAAAAATAAAATAACTGAATCTCGATGTTATTAAGGAATAGTTTTAAATTTTTTTAACGTCGTTGCCTGATGATGGCTGTGTAGCCGAAACAAGTCGAAACCAAAAACTAATAATAAAATTATTTTCTAATCTAAACTTAACATCACGATGACAACAAAGAGAACAAATCTATCAAAGATATCTCAATATTAACTTCATTTTTGGAAAGTCGATGGTCCACTCAGTAATCGAAAATTATTTCATAAGAATTTTCCAAAAAGCCATTATTACGTCTCTATACCGTAAAAAACAAAGGGAATAAAGTCACACAAAGAGGTAAACACGCGATTTGCGATGTCGTTTGATGTTAAAATTAGTTAAAATGTCAAAATATGAGACCTTTTGACTGTATGGTTACCAATTTAAAAATTTATCCCAGTTAAAATTCTGTGAGTGATTTCTTACATCTGAGATAACTTGAGGTGGTAAGATGGGCGACACTGTAAGGTATTAGTTTAGGTTTGGTAGTAATGGGTTTTACTCATAAAATCTGTTAGATTGCAATCAAAAAGTCGTATTTTCGAAATTCGGAGTATTAAACAATAAAATAATCAAAAAATTTTGAATAATCGTTTTATTTCGACAATAATTCAAACATATCTTTAAGAGACAGTGACACAATTTTTATCCATATCAATCAATAAACTTTAATAAACAAAAAGTAAAAATAGGAAATTAAAAATAAAAAGTCAACACTATTATCTATAATGCGTAATCAAGCTCGTATCTAATATACTGATTCTTGGGATCATTACTTATCCTGGGATAACCAGCAACCAAAGCATCTTGTCCGCCAATATACAAAGAATTATAAATTTTCCAATAAACGTCTCTAACTTTTCTAGCTGGATGGAACAATCCTTGTAACGTGTACTGCAAGATTTTAATCGGCCCCAAAGCGACTCTCATCCCTTCGATCGCATCCATAAACGCTTGCACTAAATGTGGGGATGTCTCAAAGATATTCGGCCAAACGTAATTTAATAAATGAATCAAAGCGTCTTCGCAGCCGAATCCGTAAACGCCGAGGGCCATGTGTTTTATGGCCGCGCAAGCTGTTTGCCTGTGTACAAGATCGCGATCCATTAATGCATCCTCCAATAATGGGGCGACAGCGTAAATGTAATCTTTACCCATTTCGCCGATATACTCAAATAGAAAAGAGAGCGACTTTAAAACTCCATTTTGTACGTTTAATTCCGGCACGCGATACTCGTTCATTAAAGCCGGTAAAACCGTGAACGGCGAACAAGTTTCGGCAACAATAGCAATAGCGACGGTTGTACAAACTCGATTTTGTCTTTCTTGTACTTTTAAATTATTCAACAAAGTCGCTAAGACATCATGAGGCCCGATCGCTTTAGCGATATACCCAAAAGTATTTACGGTCGCTCTTCTGATTGCTTTTTTGTGCGCTTTTAACAATTCTAATAATTCAAAGCAAATTCGCATCCATTCGCGAGCTGAGACGTATTCAGGTCCGCGATCGGCGATTCTTCCAACTAAATCGATGCAGTTTTCTTGTACTTTTTCGTGACGGTTCTTTAATATCGGTGTTAAACGCGGCAAGAGGTCTTTTATTGGAGGGGTCATTTTAGTCATTCCAATCACGTTTACGATCGCTTTTAAGGCTCCTAGGATTGATCCAAGAACTTCCGGGTACTCTTCACCTAAATATTCGTACAAAACTACACCTAAATGACCCATTAATTTTTCTTCTTGGCAAGTTTTCATTACAACGGCTATCCTGGAGATTAAATCGGCCGCTTGTTGACGTACTTTAGCTGATTTATTGTTTAATCTGAATAAGAGAAATAAAGAAGTTTAGAAATAAATTTTAATAACACTTATTTTAGAAGAAAAATCTTGAAGATTATCATATTTTTTTGTGATTCTGAAACTGTCTTCAGTTTTTCTCGATCACGTTCAGTTTTTGAGATATCCTCAAAAATGTGGAAAAAAATCGTAGGTTAAAAATATATTTTTTATTATTATTATTAGCATAGTAAGTTTTTATAGCTAACAAAAAGAGCTATAGAAGAGGTATTTGCTGTTATATAAAAGACAATCTTCAGTTTTATCATAATAAATTTAAAGAACTTCGAAAGGAGATAAAAAATGAAATTCAAATGTATTTTGAATTTCATTCATACCACATATATAGCCAATTTTGAACAAAGTATACAGAAAAACGGCTCTAACTTCTGGTCCTTCATTAAAAGTCGAAAGAATAGTAAGAAGGTTCTTGAATGTGACTGTATGACTTATCTCGATGATCAATGTGAATCATCCAGGGAGATCGCTATGGCGTTTGGAAAATATTTTTCGTCAGTGTTCAGTGATGAGCGGAGCTCCTTTACTATCAATTTTACTGGGGAGCGGGTGGGTTCTGAATTGCTTCTTATTGATGAGATAACTGATGCAGACATACTTACAGCCTCGAAGAAAATAAAAACTAAAACATCTGTGGGTTCAGATCAAATTCCTATATAGTGGAATGAGGTTATGTATTTCAAAACAAACAGTTATAAAGTTAATGAGAAATGGAAAAAAATTGTAAATCCTGCAAGAAGAAGGTCAATGCACCAGACCTTCTTCACCGATGGAAGTGAGGTTAGAGAAGATAAAGTTTATGAAACATCGAAACTTGTGGATGAAGTAAAATTAATACATATAGTGAAGCAACTCTTAAGCGAACCCTTTGAGGAAAAAATACTCAGAGATATAGAGGATCTTAAAAAATCAGTTCAATTTATGTCAGATTCTTTTGAGGATCAAAAAAAGGTGTCTGAAAATTTGTTTGAGGAGGTGAAGCTTTATAGAGATGAAAATCGTATATTAAAGAAAAGATTGGAAATACTGGAACAAAAAGCAAATAACCAAGAGCAAATAGAACGACAAAGGAATATTATTGTTTCTGGTGTACCGATCCAAGAAAATGAAGATACAAAAGAAGTTGTGTGTAAGGTTTTTGGGACAATGACGCTGAATATACCTATGAATAAAATAACGGACTGCTTTAGAGTTAAACAGAAGAGGGAAGGACCTATCATTGTCAAATTCTTAGAAGAAAGCCTGAAATTGAAGGTTTTCAAAAAGGTTAAAGAACTTAAAGGTATCAAAGTTGGTGAGTGTGGACTGAATGGAAAAAATTGAAATATATTCTTTAATGAAGATCTTACTATTGCGAATCAGAGACTTTTTAAAAGTACACGTGATTTTAGAAAAGAAAATAACTTTGCAGCAGCGTTCTGTAGAAATGGTCAGATTTACCTTCGCAAAACATTTAAGGATCAGTCTATCAGAATAAGATCTGAACAAGATCTTACTATATAAACTTACTTCATAAAATTAAAATATTAAGTACAAAAATTAGAATTAATGTATATATGTCTAGATTGTAACAGAAATGGATGAAATACTTAATATCCTGTACATAAATATAAGAAGTCTAAGAAATAAAGTTGATGACTTGATGGAGATTGTAAATAAGCATGATTTTGAAATTCACATAATTGCACTTACTGAAACATGGATTTATCCTAATGAGGTGGAATATTTTAATATACCAAATTATAACGTTGTACATCATTGTAGAGATTCAAGGGGAGGAGGGGTGAGTCTGTTTATAAAAGACAATTTGGAGTATGATCAGAGACATATTCGAGAAATGGAAATTGAGGACTGTAACATACTTTGTGTTTGTCTTACTAAAGTTAATTGCGTAATTATAAATATCTATAGAGCGCCCAGAAACAAAGCTGACGTTTTTTTAGCACAAATAGATAAAATTATGGAAACTCAGAAGTCTCCTTGTATTATTTTGGGAGACATGAATTTAAATTTACTCAGTGAAACTGACACGATTAGAGAGTATAGAAATATTATCGAAATGAACACATTTACAATACAGAATATTCTTACTACTGAGAATGCTACAAAACAAACGGAAAAAACAGCTACTATTTTAGATCATGTTTTAATGAATAAAAACCTCTACTGTGATATAACCCTTACGGATCATGTGATATCAGATCATAAAGTTATGTATATTAAATTAAACAAAGTAATTGAAAAAAAAACTAAAGAAGTTATCAATAAAACTAAATTGCTGAAAGGAAAATGGAAAGAACTAATTCAAGTGAAATTGCAACAGGAAGAAATAATTTCCTTTGGAAAATTAGCAGAAATAATAACAAAAACAAAAATTGAGTGTACAAAGGAAAGTAGAATAAAAGTATCCAACAACAACTATTGGATAAATGCTGAGTTTATTGAGAAAATAAAACAGAGAGATAATTCATATAAGCGATGGAAATTAATAAGAAACTCAGAAACCGAAAGACATTTTAAAAATTTAAAGAATGTGGTAAATAATATGAGAAGAAAATTAAAGAAGGAGTATGTGGAAAAAATACTTGATGAGGCTGGAACAAACAGTAAAAAAATGTGGAGGGTCCTGAACGATATATGTATGAAACGAACAAAAAAAAAGGGCAAAATGGGACAAATGAAAAGTATGACAGGTGCAGTCATTGAAGATGAGCAACAAATAGCTGAGGAATTTAATACTTATTTTTCTGAAATAGGTAAGAATTTAGCCTCAAAAATTAAACCGGTTCTTAATCACCAGTTTAGAGAAGAAGAAACAAAAGAATCCATCTACTTGGAACCAACTGATTTAACAGAAATTAATTCTATCATAAGGGATTTAAATAATAATAGTTCGCCGGGAGAAGATGGTATTACTAAATCTGATATAGTGCTGCTTTTTGAAGTTTTGGGAGACAAAATAGTGAATATCATTAATGATATCCTGGTTACTGGCCTGTTTCCGAATGAATTAAAAACGGCGAAAATATCCCCTATTCATAAAAAAGGAGCAAAAACAGAACTTGGTAACTATAGACCAATTTCAATCTTAAATATATTTTCTAAAATAACAGAAAAAGTTATCAAACACAGGTTAACTAACTTTATACAGAAATTCTTTAACATCGATCCATATCAATATGGATTTCAAAAGAAGAGTAGTACCTTGGGGGCGACAGGGGATTTACTAGAATATATTACAGAAGAACTCAATAAGAAGAGGTATGTTTTGACAGTGTTTATGGACTTACAAAAGGCATTTGATACTGTGGACATAGATATATTACTCAATAAATTAGAAAAAATGGGAATGCGAGGCATTGCAAAAGACCTCTTCCAGTCATATTCTAAGGACTGTAAGCATTATACTCAAATCAATAAAACCAAGAGTAAAAAAAAAAGCCTAAGTATTGGAGTAGCTCAGGGATCAGTACTTGGTCCTTTGCAATATTTATTATACATTCAAAACTTAAAGTATCTACAACTTCAAGCGAGATATTTTGTGTTTGCTGATGACACCGTCTTGGTTATATCATCAAGTAATATAAAGGAACTTGAAAAGGTGGCGAACGACGACTTAAATCTGTATTATACATGGCTGTGCTATAATAAATTATTGGTGAACGTTAATAAAACGGTATATATGATTATTAAACAAAAAAATAAACAAAAAAGTGATATAAATGTGTTTCTCAATGGAGAAAAACTAAAAGAAGTGCAAACGTACAAATACTTAGGTTTAAATTTGACAAATGATCTCAATTGGAATGTACATGTGAATGCTATCATTAAAAAAATTGTGCCAATGGTTAGTGCAATAAAAAGGTGTACGGATTGCTTAAACAAAAACTCTAGGCGTTTATTCTATAATAGCTTTATACTGCCACAAATTAGATATTTAATTCCCTGCTGGGGAGGTCTTCCGCTTTACCAGTTAAATAAATTACAAAGAACGCAGAATAAAGCAGTAAAATCTATCTTTCAGTTGAACTATTGTATGTCAACTGATCTTGTGTATGAAATGGAAAATATATGGAACTTGCAGAAAATTCGGACTTATGAGCAAATAAAATATATATATTCTATAAAAAACAAACTAATAAAGACTAATATAAATACAAAACAAGTTAAGAACTGGCATGAATACAGCACCCGGAATGCAAATGATTTTAGAAATAAATATTGTAGAACAACGACAGCACAGAGATCACCATTATATCTTGGTATTAAAGTATACAACAGTGTTCCGATAATAATAGTGGAGGCAAGGACAATGAAAAAATTAGTTTATAATCTGAAAATGTTTTTGAAGTGAATGAGTGTTGAACTGTTTTTGATGGGTTTGCATTTTTGAGGATTTTTATTTTCGTTTTTTATACATAACCTATTGTGATTTTTTTTTGTTTACATATATTTTTTGTGTATTAAGGCTTCGATACCAGTGACATTCACTGTTTTGGAGTCAGTTAAAATAAAAAAAAAATATATATATATATATATATATATATATATATTTACAAAGGTTGTATTGAATATTTAATGAAACCTCTCAAAATAATTTTTAACAAAATAATACAAACTTCTGAATATCCCACTTTGTGGATGAAAGTTAAGCTTTTTCCTGTTTACAAAGGTGACGATAAGAAACAAATTACTTAGAGTTTCAAAATTCAAAATTTTTCAACATACAAAAAATTATATATCTGATGTTCAGGATGGATTCTTTCCAGGGAGATCAACTGTATCCAATTTAGCGTTTTTTTCTGAGAATGTAGCACTAGCCTTAGATAGCAAACAACAGATGGACGTGGTATATACCGACTTTGCAAAAGCCTTTGACCAAGTTAATTTTGACATTCTCCTGTGTAAATTGTATAAGTACGGTTTTTCGACCAATTTATTAAAATTATTTGCATCTTATTTTACGAATCGTATGCAGTATGTAGTATTTAATGGTGAAAGGTCGGAGTTGACCCTAGTTCATTCTGGAGTGCCACAAGGTTCTAATCTCGGACCATTGCTCTTTTTATTATTTATAAATGATCTCCCTGATGCCATAAAGCACTGTAAATGCGCTCTGTATGCAGACGACTTTAAAATGTGGCGTGTGATAAAGAACCAATACGACTGCACATTAATTCAAGCTGATATCGTAAATATATGGCAATGGAGCATCTCTAATAAGCTAAATTTTAATACGTCGAAATGCTCTGTAATGACTTTTAGTAGGAAGAAAAGGTTGCAAATTCATAACTATGAAATGAACAAGATGATTTTAAAAAGAAATGAATATATTTGAGATTTGGGTGTTACGTTTGATTTAAAGTTTTCATTTTCAAAGCATATTAATGGATTAGCGGTAAATGCATATAGGCAATTAGGATTTATTGTTAGAAATTGTTTTGAATTTCAAAATAAGAATACCTTTAAAGTACTCTTTAATACATTTGTAAGAAGTAAGTTGGAGTACGCCTCATTCATTTGGAATACTGAATATGTGACCTATAAATCTATAATTGAGAGAGTTCAAAAGAAATTTATTAGGTATCTTACCTATAAAATAACAGTATCATATCCCACCTTTGAACCGTATTTGCAACTTTTGAGTACCAATGAGTTCACTTCCTTTGAGAGAAGGCATGCTATCTTAGATGCTTATACATTGCTAAAAATTTGGTTCAACAAACTTCAAATTGGTAACCAAATTGTTGAGAACATTGCCTTAAATGTACCGAGATTTGCTTCACGGTCGCAGACCAGTTTTTATGTAGACAAGCGCCGTACAGACGTTTTGCTTCAAGCACCTATTTACAGATCCTCTTGTTTGGTTAATAATCTTGAGGATGTTGACTTTTTTCGTTTTTCGGAGTCAAAATCTTTCAAAATTATGTAAAAGGTATTAATTTGAAAATTTGTTTTTCGATTACAACTGTTTATTTTTCTTTGGTGTTGGATGCTTTTCAATTAAGTTTTTCGGATTAATGTTAAGTAATTGGGGCTTGCCATGTAGAGGTTTAATGGAAATAAATAAATAAAGAGTCAGCTTTGAGTCCATTATGACTGAGAACATGTTCTTCATTCAAAGTGATGGAAGGCAACCTCAAAACTCTCAAGGAGTCAAAGCTGAATCACTTGATTGAAATAAAGACCATTTTTATTTCGACAGAATACAATTTCGACCAGCCTTATAAGGTCATATTTAGAAGCAGGGATGAACGGATGTAGGCTGAGCTTCATTAAAAAAAAAGCCTCACAGATCATTTCGACATCAATTCTTATAACACAAACCTAGATGACATAAACAAAAAAACTAAAGAAAAAATCAGTTTATCCCAATAAAAGTTAACCGAAAACGACGATTTTTCACAACTAAACGTTACCAAGACCAAGTCCTCCTGACTGATTAAAATTTTTTAAATGTTTCAAATATAAATGTTTTATTATCGCAAAAAAATGTAAATTAACAGTAAAAATTAACAATTTTATATCCCAAACACTATTAATACAATCATACAAAAAAATTACTTTAATTAACTACTTCATAATTACGAGTTTTTAAATTTTGGGTTGGTAATAATGAAAAATATGGAAATATTTATTAATGATATGCATTCTAGGGATGATTTAAAAAGTCTTTTCATCTCAAAAGAACCTCTTAATCACTTCTGTGTATCGATATTTCTGTTTATCGAAAATATTAATTTTTGATTTTTAACTATTTTTGAATTTTAAGCTGGTAGTAATGAACAATATGCAAATTATTTTAATGATATGAATTTTTCAGATGATTTCAAAAGCTTTTTGTCTCAAGGGATCTTTTTGCCATTTTTTATTTTTGAGATACAACTCATTTTTTATGTGAAATATATAAAATTTCAAATTTTTTACAATTTTTGAATCTTGGGTTGATGACAATGAACAATACGCGAATATTATTCATGATTTGCATTCTAGGGACGATTTGGAAAGTTTTTATCGCAAAAGATTCTTTCCATCATTTTTAATTTCTGAGATATGATCCTTTTTTGATGTGAAATGTGCCAAATTTGAAATTTTTTGTCAATTTTTAAATCTTGGGTTGGTGACAATGAAAAAAACACGAATATTATTAATAGGCATGATTAAAAAAGTTTTTATCGCAAACAATATTTTCTATCATTTTTAATTTTTCAGATGTATCACTTTCTTGATGTAAAATAAGTCAAATTTGAAATTTTTAACAATTTTTGAATCTTGGGTTGGTAACAATGAATAATACGCGAATATTATTCATGATTTGTATTTTAGGTATGATTTAAAAAGTTTTTATCGCAAACAATTTTTTCTATCATTTTTAATTTTTGAGATATGACCCTTTTTTAATGTGAAATGTGTCAACTATGAAATTTTATAACAATCTTTGAATTTTGGGTGGGTAATAATGAACAATAAACGAATATTATTAATAATGTATACTGTAGGGATGATTTGAAAAGTTTTTATGGCAAAAGATTCTTTCTATCAATTTTAGTTTTTGAGATGCAACCCTTTTTTGATATCAAATATGAAATTTTTAATAATTTTTGAATCTTGGATTGGTAATAATGAATAATACGCGAATATTATTAATGATTTGCATTCTAAGGCTGATTTAGAAAGGTTTTATCGCAAAAGATTCTTTCTATCATTTTTAATTTTAGAGATATGGCCCTTTTTTTAATGTGAAAAGTGGCAAATTTTGAAATTTTTAACAATTTTTGAATCTTGGGTTGGTAACAATGAACAATACGCGAATATTATTAATGATATGCATTCTAGGGATGATTTAGAAAGGTTTTATCGCGAAAGATACTTTATATCATTTTTAATTTTAGAGATATGACCCTTCTTTTTAATATGAAAAGTGGCAAATTTGAAATTTTTAACAATTTTTGTATCTTGGGTTGGTAACAATAAACAATACCTGAATATTATTGATGATATGCATTGTAGGGATGATTTAGAAAGTTTTTATCGTAAAAGATTCTTTCTATCATTTTTAGTTTTTGAGATGCAACCCTTTTTTGATGTGAAATATGTCTAAACTTTAAATTTTAAAAAATTTTTGAATCTTGGGTTGGTAGCAATGAATAATACGCGAATAGTGTTAATGATCTGCATTTTAGAGGTAATTTAGAAAGTGTTTTGGCTCAAGAGATTGTTTCCATAATTTTTAATTTTTGAGATACAACTTCTTTTGACGAGAAGTTAGTTAAATTAGAGGCTTTTCGCTATTATTGAATCTTGCGTTGGCAACAATAAATTATACACAAATATTATTAATGAAAGATATACCTGAAATAATTTAAAAAGTTTTTTGTCTCGACAGATTCTTTTTCATTTTTAAGATACAAGCAATTTTGTTAAGAAATATGTCAAATTTTCAGTTTTTACGAATACAGTATATTGCGTTGGTAACAATGAATAATACATGTTATTAATGATATGAATTTTTTGGATGATGTTTGTATAATTTTTATGTCTCCCTTATGACGAGAAATAAATTAAGTTGGAGGTTTTTGGCTATTATTGAATCTAGCGTTGGTAACAATGAATAACAAACAAATATTATTAATGATAGGTATTCCTAATAATTTAAAAAGGTTTTTGCCTCGAAGGTGACATTCTATCATTTTTAATTTTTGAGATACAAGCCATTTTGTTAAGAAATATGTCAAATTTTTAGTTTTTAACGATTACAGTATCTTGCGTTGGTATTAATGAATAATGCACGAATATTATTAATGATATGCATTTTTTTGGATAAAAGAAAAGATTTTTTCGATCATTTTTAATTTTTGAGATATAATTCCTTTAGTTACGAAATATGTCAAATTTGAGATTTCTAGCGTTTATTGAATCTTGCGTTGGTAACAATGAATAATAGCTTTTTATCTCAAAAAATTCTTTCTATTTTTTTAAAAATTTTTGAGACAAAAATTAGGATGTTTTTAACAAAAATAGAAGAAATATGTCAAGCTTGTACAAATATCAAATAAAGAATAAAATTGTATTAAAAATTATAGCTGTTTTAAATCATCGATATCAATGTATAAATCTGTACGAATTGAAATAATTGTATCTGCACCATAATTATCATACGTTTGGCAACACTAGGTGAGATCAGAATCTGTAATATTATCTTCACTACATATCAAATTGGGCATAATAAAAAATCTTTATGAAAACATTGAATACAGGAAATCCAGCATTTAAATCCACATTTAAAGCAGCATTTAAAGCCCACCAAGTAACGTGGGCTGAGATATGGGCTTGTAAAGAGCATAGTGATATTTGACAAAAAACATTTATAATCAAAATAACTCGAAAACAAAAAACGCTAGGTACCAACAACTGTTATCAATCTCAATATATTTTTTACGTATAATTGAATGGTGTAAAAACAAAAACTATAGCATTCCATTTAAACTAACGAAGTTAATGTCTACTTCCGGTAGACCGGAAGTGGTGGCCATCTTGAAAATATTTTAGATCAGAACAAACAACCCATGATACCAAAATTTCAAGCCTCTAGGAGAAGCGAAACCTAAAAAAGTTCTAATGAACCAGTTACGTGAGACACCCTGTATATTATATCTAGTTTTAATGCTTTTAACAAAACCGAAGATAGTTCGCCATGCATTGATCTAAATTGATCCGTTATTGTCATTAATCCTTTTGGTCTAGAAGGCTAGTACAAATTATAATCCCATAGATATTTAAATCTCGAAAGTAGGTAATCCCGGTAAATCGATTATAATTTCGGGATTATGTTTTAAGTTACTATAATAATAAAGCTGTCTGGCTAAATACTCAAATCTTCCTCACAAATAAAACAACTTTAGGACTCGATCTATCAGTTAACACTACAAACACGTATTCAACATTACTTTTCACTCTATATTTGTGTACTTCCCCGAGCTAGGCAAGGTCACTTATAGATTAGGTAGTGAAATTAATTGTTTTGCATTGTATTGTGGAAGCAAATACAATAATAGAGATTGAGTGTATGTAAATCAGAAAATCTTATTTAACATGTTTATTATCATCACGCGATTATTAACAAGTCGAAAGTGCATCACTATCAAGTTAAACGACTTGTACACTTTTTATTGATAATTACATTGTAGTCTATAAATCATGGGACTATTCAGAATAGAGAATTCTGATTCCAAAATCCCAGGATTATACATTCTTGATTGCAATCCCAGTTAATAAATCAAGGTGTACAAGGTGGTTCAAATTTGAATTCGAAGTAGGCTATCTTGGTACTACAAGATTTAGAAAAAAGTAGCACATGTCATGATCTCTTTTTTTAAAAATAAATTTCAATGTCAAAAACCTCAAATATCGTAAAATCAGCAAATGCAATTATATTGGTGATTATTAGAGGTGAATTATTATAACTAAGACGTTATATGGACACTCTCTTACAGGGAAATTGATAACGTAGTGAAAAATTTCTTTTCGCATTTAGATTTTGAGATATTCTGACAATTTTCATTTTTTTTAACCTTTCGATACACGCACCGGACTCTCACTCCGGGTTCTGCACCCTCTATTGTTTAACAGAAAAGGCAACATTTTTACCGATATAATTATGTCATTTTAGTGTCAAAAATTTCTTAGTGTACAACACAGTAAAATACGAATATGAATACGATAGCGAAGAAAAATACTGTTTGAAGGTGAAGACTGAAGCTTTTCAAAAAGTTTTGCAGACGGTAAGATGTTTTTTTCCGTTCAAAATGGCTTCTTATCTGATTAGAAGAAACGAAGAAGATAATGAAAGCTGTAGAACATAAATGCCCCGAAAAATGTGCAGCGTATTCAACGCGGGCATTTATTTGCCTATCGCAAATTTTATGACAATAAAAAAATTTTTTAAATTATTGTCTTAAAAAGAATACAAATTAAAGTCCCTAGATTTATAAAGTACCGCGGCTTCCATAAGACTGTTACTGCTTCTAGAGGATTTAAAATACTTTCAAACGGCTTACAATGCTTTCAGATAACTTGATATAGCATCTAGAAAACTTAAAATGTTTCCAGAAGACTTGATGTTGTTACCTCTAGATGATTTGATACTGTTTTAAGAAAACTTTATATTGCTTTCAGAAGACTTGAATTTCTAGACTGATATTTCTAGAAGACTTAAAATGATGAATTTACAGATGTCTTACAATGCATCCAGACGACTTACAAAGCCTTGATATTGCATCTAGAGGACTTGAAGTGTGTCCAGACGACCTACAATGCTTCCAAAGTACTTTATGTCGCTGTTAGACGACTGAAGATGCTTCCAGAAGACTTGATATTGTATCTAAGAAACTTGATATGGTTTCCAGAATACTACTTCCAGATGACTTACAATACTTCCAGACGACTTACAATGTTTCCAGAAGACCTTATACTTACTTTTAGAAGACTTGAAATACTTCAAAATTACTTGAAGTGCTTCCAAAAGACTGGATACTACTACCAGAAGACTTGATACTGCTTCCAGAAGATTTCAAATGCTTTCAGAAGACTTGTGAAGTTTCCAAAAGACTTGATACTGCTTCTAGAAGATTTTAATAATTAAGACATGATACTGCTTCTAGATATTTTAAAATGCTGCCAAAAGATTAGATATAGCTCCTGTAAGACTTTATATTGTTTCTGGAAGATTTGAAATGCTTTCAGAAGACTCGAGAAGATTCCAGAAGACTTGATACTACTTCTAGAAGATTTAAAATGGTTACAAAAGTCTCGATATTGGCTCAGGTAGGCTTAATATTGCTTCTAGAAGATCTAAATTGCTTCCAAAACATTTGGAATGCTAACAAAAGATTTGATATTGCTGTCAGAATACTTAACATTGCGTCTATAAGGCTTGAAATGCTTCCAGAAAATTAATTTATTTGGTGCCAATCGTATTTTCATTGCAAATCTTTCTTAATGCTCCCAAACTTCTAAACGATAAATCTTCTTTCATGAAATCCCGGCATGAACCCGGAATATACTGGGACTGGACTGAAACTGAAATGTACAAGTATCTTAAAATTGAGATACCATTCCTAAGATGACTAATTGTTTAATTGTTAAGATTTCAAGGCATTAAAGATAGTATTTGCACCTCCTAGCGGTCATCTCAGAATCCTGAAAATAATTTCCTGTATTTTCTCTTAGCCACTTTAGTCATAAAGTTTTTTTTCCTGCAAGTCTGCTGTCAAATAATTTCCAGTATTTTCTCTTAGCCACGATTTTATGATTAATAAAATCTTTTCCTGCAAGTTTAACTATCGACTTACAGAGTCTTTTAGCAATTTGCAACCGCTGGTTGGGCGGACCGCAACCATTCAAGTTAACATTTTTTTTTAATATATCCGTTCTTGTCTACGAAAAAAGGACTTACTTTCGAAAATAAGTTTTGGTGGAAACAGCTAATAAAGGTAAATAGGTCATTTCGTCAGTTTCTAGTAAGTTAATCCCTTTTTTCTGTATTTGCCGATGTTGAAGGACGTCAAAGTATTATTTCAGATCAGAATGTTGTCGTTGTTAATGGCGTTAGTTGCTAGTTTCAGATTTCTAAATATATAATACTGTAGAAGTGAGTTTGTAAATATAATTATATTGGACATTTTATTACTGATTGCGCAAGTGAGGAATAATCTTGGGATTAAATGAGAACACAAGCTGAGTAACTCATCTCCACAAAGCTCGAAATCAAGTAGAGGATTATCAAAATTTATGTGGAAATACAGATAGCTCAAACGGTTCGTCGTTTTAACTACACTGAGGTCACTCTGGAAGTGCTGCCAATGAAACGGCAGATGAGCTAGTGCTAAAGCGTTTTTAGGACCAGAACCAGCAATTTGTGTAAGATTTACGATGCCCAAATAGAGGATTCGAAGAATTCTGCAGTTAACTGATTTATCTTTAGATCGTCAGTGGTACATCTAACACAATCTTCGTAGCTTCATAAGCGCCGGTTTTTGAAAATAAGTATGGGTGCTGGATAGTGAAAAAACTGAATTGGGAAAAGATTCAAACGACGAATGACTGTTCTTAAAACAAAAGTGATATGAAAAACGTCCATGTATCTGGCGCCTATGGTTAATTTGCAATAGAAATGCCTTATATCAACAGTGCTTACACCTTCACAAGCAATATTTGGTCTATAATTGAAATTTTTTGAACTTTTGAAATGAACATTTTGTATCCTAGCAGTATTTGGTATTTTGGAAGCAAAATCAAATTGTATTAACAATTTCGTGCCTTTTGCAATAAAAATGTCTTCTTTAAGACTTTGCATTTTCAAACATTTTTTTGCCAGTAGTTTTACAAACGGTATCAAGTCTTTTGGAATCATTTAAAATCTTCTAGAAATAGTATCAAGTCTTTCAGCTGCAGCATAAAATCTTGTGGAAGCAGTTCAAGCCTTCTGAAAGCTATGTTAAGGCTTCTAGAAGCATTATCAAGTCTTCCAGAGGTAGTATCAACATTTTTGAAAGCAGTTCAAGGCTCCTGGTAGCTTATCAAGTTTGTTTTAAGCAGTATCAGCCATCGAAGAAACGAAAGGTGAAGTTTAATAATGTTCTCGAATCGGGGGCGGAGCAAAACGTTTTTCTCACACATAAACTCCCTATTCGTACACCTGGTCACTGACATGCTGTCAAATCACCATTTTGGCTCGAATCGTTTGAATACATAGATATCATGAACCGCGGTACTTTAGTAATCTAGGGAGTTTAATACAAATCTCTTATTTGGCAAAGAAACCCGGACTCTCAGTCCGGTGCGAGCACACACGTCAAAAAAAAAAATGCGCGTGTACTGGAGGGTTAATGAAAACAATCAATGATTTTTGTTAGCTTATTAAATTCGTTTTTTTTCTGATTTCCTGGTTTTTAATAATATAGGGTTTGATAGGTTATTACTTATTGGTTTGGAAAAAGCAAAAATAAAACTTTTTTATAAAATATGTAAACACTGCCATCTAGTGTAAATAATTTATTAACGCAAAAAGTAGTAATTTAACAACAAAAACTAATAATTTTATTTCTCAACCATTATCACAACAATGAATGTTCAAATTGCACACCTCAAAATTATTAGTTTTGGTTGTTAAATTGTTATTTTTTGCGCTAATAAAATGTTTACATTAGATAACACTAGATGGCGATGTCTACAAATTTGATTGAAAATGTTTATTTTCAACTTTATTCTAAAACAAGAAATAAATGTATCTAACCGCATGTTTTTGAAATAAAAAAATACATATATAATAAGCTAAAAATCAACTATTACTTTTATATTTCAACATCTAAAAGAGAAAAATTTTTTTGCCGCGTCAACCAATTCTCTGCAAAAAAGTGCCCATACAATGTTTGAGTTATAATACTCCACCTATAATAACAACCAAGATAATCGCATATATTGGTTTTAAAATATTTAGAATTTTTGGCTTTAGGAGGAAAACAAAAGACGATAGCGCTTTAAGATTTTTGATACTTTTTTTTCCAACTTTTACAGTTTTCAGATAGCATTTGGACGTCGAACCATGCTGTATAATGTTTCGACATTTAAACAATCAAACGTTCTACAGGATAGAATAGCTAACATTTTTGTTTATACATATTTTTTCTTGTTATGGTGCAATGAAGCGTAACAAAAAGGGTAAAATGTCAAAAAAGATTGTTTATTTACCCCAATCTCGTTTGTAAAATCACTATTTTGAAGACATTTTCAGCTTGTAAAGTACATCATTAAGGAAAACACTGGATAAAATAACGAAAAAAGTGCGTGGAGTAGCAATGTATGTCAAATGGGATTACAAATGAGTTACAAATAATTGTCAAATCATTTCTTGACAGTTCAAAAATTGTGGACATTTGTTAATATTAATTTTTAATTCGTAGATAAAATATTATATGCAACTGTGTGTGAAGTGCTTTTTATGCACTCGCGAGATATATAGCACCCGTTTCGCTCGTGCTCTAAACATCGCATATGTATGGAAAAAGCTAACTTCACTTGTTTTAGGCTGTAGCAAAATAAGGGAAAATCCAATTTATGTCATCAATACTTCAAAATGTTCGTCTGGATATCTACTTTTATGTCCCTATTGTTACAAAAGGACATTATACAAAATAAAAAAAGCGAACATAAACCGTCAGTATGTCTTTTGATTCACTATTTTGAGGAAACTGATTATGTTGGAGAAACACTGAAGATAATTTTAGAATCAGCTTAACATTCTGTCTTATAAAATAATATCGCAATCTTAAAGGAAAATTGATTAAAATTTGTAAGATAATCTATGTTATGCTTACCGCCATAAAATTGTGCCGCAAATTTGGGGTAAATAAGCTTTAACTCTTTTTCCTAATTGATTAACAATCGTTCCAAACCCATTTAACATAACCACGTCTTCCGTGGTTTGTTCTTGGAAGGCATATAAGATCCCATCGATAAGCTGTTCTTCTAAACGCGAGTCGATATCGGCAGCTCCTAAATTCCCCATAATTTTCTCGATGCTCTCCATAACCATTTTTCGATACTGTTCATTTTCATCTTTAAGATCGTCAACGATACGATTAATAATTTCGGAAGCTCCGACCTTGTTCGCAATTTCAACCGTTGTATCGACTAATTGGCGATAATTCCTTCGGTCGAGAGCCATACGATGGTTCCAAAAATGTTTAAAAAATTGCGGAAGAATCTCCTCTTTTATGTATTGAGCCTCAACACCATCCGTTGCGCAACATTGCTTCACCACTTTTAAAACGATCTTTTTCATTTCTTCATCAGGAGATTGAAACTCTCTTATCAAAATCAACATCACTTCCCTAGTGTAATAATTAGCGTACTCCGCGTCCATCAACGGGATTAAATAACCAATAGCTTTTAAGAACGCGGCCAAACCTTTTCCTCTATGAGTACGAATACCTTTCCACAAAGGTTTCAAAACCGAGTCAAAACTTTCAATACCATACGGAGTAGCAGCTTCAGCTAAAGCAGCTATCCCCAAAGCTGTAATTGTACGAACTTTTTGTTGCTCATCAACAAGACCATGCTCGATAATTTCTACCAACGATTTTAAATGGGGCAAAATCGCACATCCCATTAAAATCGCGATTTGTTGGACGATTTTTATACCGGTGTGTCGAGCTTGCCAAGATTTTTTTGAACGACAAACGGCTTTTAAGAACGGTAATAAAGAGGGAATTCCCAAAGCCGATGCAACAACGGCGAAAGCTCGAGCTGTGGTGTTTCTGACGTATTCATCGATATTATCGATATCAGGCCGCATTGTTGAAATCATCGTGGCTAATCCGGCCGCTTTGGCTAAATTCGAAATGATTTCGCGACCTTCAACTCTAGCGTAATAATCTTCATCGATTAATAGCGGTTCGATGACGACCAAGATTTTATGAACGTAAGGGCGAACTAAATCGTCTAATTTATAAAGAATTCGATCGATTACTTTCACCAATAAATGTCGTTCTTGATCTTCAAGCGTTGGGCTCATTAATAGAGGTAAAATTTGATTGAATAGAGGTCCCGCGCCGAATTCTCTCGCTTTATCAGTTATTTGTCGTAAAGCTGCTTTTCTCATTGGTGGTGTTCCGTTCTTAATTTTTAAAAGCAACTTCATAATTTTTCTTTCTTTTTGTTCCTCGGGGCTTAAACTTTCCTCGTCGACGTCCACTAATAATTTATCGAAATATTGTGCGTCCTCTGGTTTCATAAACGGTAAATCTTGCCCTTTTGGTTGATTATCCAAATATTTAGCTGTTTTATCTTCTTGTTGTATAAAAAATCCTTGGGGTGTGTTTCCAATTAACGGGGTTGGAGTCGCTGCGAGTTTCCTTGAAGGTGTCCTAATGGGAATATACCCAGCTGGGGGTGGTAAAATTTTAAATCCGGGCGGAAACATTGCATCTAATTCTTCATCTGTGTATGGTCGATTTCTTTCGTCAATTTCTCGTTCCCAACGGTAAGCTTGTAATTGTTCGGGAGTCATTGATGTTAAATGACCTGGAGTTGGAGTTGCCATTGCCATTGCTTTTACACCAACGGGAGTTGATCCTCCTGGAGTTAACATTGGTGTGCTATGACCTGGTGTTCCATGAGGTGTTTGAGGCGTCATTGCTCCAGGTGTCATTGAAACTGAAGGAGTTGCTGCTGATGGGGTTTCATCCCAACGCGATCTATAAGAAAATAATTTCTATTTATTTCAAACTGTTTGATTAAAATTTTGTTTATGAGAAAAAAAAAATCAAATTTGGATATTAAAGGGTTCATCTTGAAACAAGATGAGTTGGATTGAGTTCATTTGAAACTAAAATGTGTTTGTTAGGTTGGATTTATCTTGAAACAAGATGAGTTGGATTGGATTTTAGTTGTAACCTAATCCAATCCAACCTAATCAAAATTTTAAACCAGTAAATCGCGCATTTCACTTCAAATTCTTTTACCTTCTTTTTGAAGCTCCTGGTGTTGGTGTATCCTGAATCAAGTCAGCCCCAGTTCTATCAGTTCTTGGCGTTTCAGCCCATCCGCTAGAATGTCCTGGCGTTTCTCTTTCCGTTTTCGGAGTTTCATCCCACCGATTTCTCCTAGATGTGCCTTTATCGTGCGCCGGAGTTTCCCTTCCGGGTGTTGCAGCTCCTGGTGTGGCGTCCCAAAGCCTGGTGGATTGCCCGGGTGTAGCTCCCGGAGTTTCGCTTCCTTTATGTCCCGGGGTTTCATCCCAACGATGATCGGCTGGAGTGCTCTGAATAAAAAAGATCAATTTTAAAACACTGAATTTAATGGGATAAAGTCACTTACATCTGCGTCCCAAATTGGAGTGGCTGCGCTGTTTGCGGTTGTGACTTGCAAAGTTTTCTTTTTAGCTGGAACGAATGATTCTTCGACAGTTTGATCCCAACGAGCGCGTTTTTTTGGTGCTGTTTTGGCTTCGCCGTTACTTACTTTTAATGAGCCGTCCTTAGCCTTTTCCAAAATCTTCTTTTGAATCTAAATTTAATTGAAAATGTTAATTTCTATGATTAAAATAAAATAATAATATGCTCATACCCCTTATATGGCATCTTTATACAAATAATTCAAATAGTATCTATTTTTGAATTTGATATTAAATATTTAAATAATAATGAGAATGGGTGAAAAATTATTGGTATAACGTTAAAATGAAAGGTGTGCAGCAACCATGTAAGTACCGTAACACACTGAAACTAAAAATTGTAAAAGGTAAATTGTAAAACTTCCTTTTTGTTATACTGGAAAGGAATGCCTGATACCACGTTTATTTTTGCGAAGGAAAAAGCATAGTATATGAAGTATACATTTTCTGGATACAAAAGTCGATTCAGATTCTAATAATAAAATCAAATTTAAATGTTACGTTCAACTGAGGTACTCAGGGCGTTACACCAATACCTGTGATAGAGAATTTTTGCATGATAACTTTGAATTTCTTAACAACAATTATGGTTACCCAGTTAAATTGATTAAAAAAATTGCTGTGTAACGCTAACAATTCGAACCACATCAATTGAACTAATCCATCTTCACTCAATAATGAACTATTATTTACAAAAAACTAACTTACATAGATAAATAGAGTGATTCCAAATAGAGTGATTGATAGATAAATAGAGGTATTGTTAATATAAAGTCTGTTACAAAAAAAACTTTGGAACCACATAACGAGACTAAAAGATAAAACTGAAGACAAACAGAAATCAAACTAGATTTGATATATCTCATGTAATAAAAATGTGTTGATCAAACATCTCATTGAGCAAACTTTATTTTGTGCCCGATTTAGTGATAAAGTGTTCTGAAAAAGATTGAAATAAAACAATCAAATAATTAGCTTTTAAAATTTTTTTTCATTCATGAACAATTTTTGGATCGTTTATCCTGACTAATTTTTTGGAAAAGTTTATCTAGACTTTTTAAAATTGATTCAATAACCACTTTTGTCTTGGAGTGAAAGATTAGTTAGGAAGGGCAATTTGAATTAAAATATTCTGCTTTTCTTGGATAACGTTTTGGACAGTCCACCGATATATCAAACATGTCTGAAGATGTGAAAAGTTGATATCTACCTAAAGATATAATTCGAATTCATAATGGACAACACAAAAATTCATTCAAATTACTAGATAAAGTGTTTTTCAAAGTGGATTAAAGAAGACTTATGGGACTTAATTAATTTTAGTTTTACATTCTGAAAATGGGAAAATTCCCAAAACGTCAATGATGAATATGTTTAATTAATAAACGAATTTAAGGAGGAAAATTGTGTTATTGATCAACCTAATTAATGATATAAGAAAAAAAAATGTTCACATAATTTATAATGGACTACACAAAAATCCATGAATGTACAGGAAAATTACTAGATAAAGAGTTTAATACTAATAAAGAGCTTAATTAATTTTAAATTTACAATCTGAAGATGGGAAAATTCCCGAAACGTAAATGATGGCTATTAAAGATATTTTTATTTATTTTTGTACTTTTTATTAAGACAAATTTTATTTGTTATAGTTCTACCGGTTTCAGCCCTGTTTAGGCCATCTTTAAGAACTTTTGAGCATGTCTATTAATAAAAAGTCCAAAAATAAATATAAAATCTTTAATTTGTTCAAGACGAAAAAACATTCCTTTAACAACAAAATGATAACTATGTTTAATTAATAAACGAATTTAAGGAGGAAAATTGTGTTATCAATCAAACTAATTAATTATATAAGAAACCTCCAAAAATAAAAAAAATCACAATGTTTGTAAATTTGTTAATGAAACGATAGCAAATTGTCAATTAATGACTATTGGAAGCAATTCAATATAAAAGATATTGAATCAATTGAAGTTCATACATAAGTGACTCGTATTAATAGGAATCCTGGGTTCAGTTTTGGATACTGTCACTTAACGCATTACTTTCAATTATAAAACTCAGATTAGCCAGATCAGTTTGACTGGTTCCACATATTGTTATTAATTAATATATTTGATTATATTGTGTCATACAGAGAAAGTGTTGATACAATGAGTGGTTTTTAAGAAGTACTTCGAATCATTTAGAACAGCGCAATTCAGTTCTTTGTAATACTGGAACTAGATAACCCTCATGACGTTCCAATTGGTCAAGCTTAATGAATTTAAAAACGGATATCACTGAAATCAGAAAATTTTTCATTACTATAACTGGATATTTTAAAGTCTAGATTTTAGACGAAAACCTCACCAAATCCAGTTATCTAGTTTTTCAATTAATATATTGTAACCAATCTGATTTTATGGTTCTTTGTGTGGTGTCAAAAGTTGTTAGAAACATGAGTTCTAGAAGTAAAAGAATATTAAAGCTAACTTTTAAAAACCCTGATGCTGAGATAAGTAGACAAATTTCACATTGTCCACAAAATGGACTGGAAATTCTATGCCAATAGCAACATAACTATTTGGAAAGAAGATCTAAATGGTATGGTGGTAAACTGACAATAAATATGTTGGCTAAACTTTTCTAAAAAGTGCCCATTGGCTATAAGTAAGTGGTGTACATTAATTTTTGATCAAGACCGACTTTTTGAATAAAAGTTTTAAGTAATCGATCGCTCCAAATAATCCGAATTACCGACGATTCATGATTTTGTTGTGCGATCGACGTTATAGACTCCTCTGCTATAAAGTTTTAAGATTTTGAAGGATTGTTTAACAGGTTAACAGACCCATAGTCAGAGAATGAGAATTGCTGCACACGCTCGGTTCTTTTTTTTGTAAAAGTGAGTAGTACAGCTGGTATGATATTTGTTGAGCTAAATTTCTTAGAGGATCACTACGTAAATTCTTAAAATGGAGAGTTTGTGTATCATGAATTGTAATCGATTTACATAAGGCAAGTTGTTTTATGCAATTGTAGTGTAATTTCTTATTAAATCAATGGGAACAAGAAATGAAGAATTTATTGAACTTCATTCTCACTTGAAGGGTATTATATTTAAGTTTTTTAACATTATTTTAAGAAAATTTTTCCAAATGAAATCAAAACAAAGTTAAAAAACATGCTGTAAGTGCTGCTGGAATATCTCTGGCAACTATAAAGAGTATCTTACATGAAGGTTGTAATTTACAAAGCACAAGCAGTGATGATAACATAACTTCAGTTCTTCTAAGAAACATAAGAGAGAGTGCACGAAACTCTAATATAATATACTAATATTGGAACAAATGGATAATAGAAACATGATTTATAACTTCCACAAAACCGAATGAATTCCACGATAATTGTGTTGAGTTACTCTGACACAATGACAACAAACATTAAACAGGGAACATGATTTTTCAGGAAAACGTATTCAGAGAATACAATTATCGAAAAAAATCTTGGATTTAAGTGGAAGAAAACTTAGGACAATCGGCGATCGCTAATAGAAAAGAATGATGTTCATGCTTTAAGGTTGAATTATCTGGATAAAATTAAATATTATAGGAGCCAAGATCTATTGCTTTTTCACCTGAAATTAATATTAATGCAGGTTGTACTAGCTCTAATAGCTGAAGAGATGATAGTAAACCATTGTGCTATCATCTGTACCCAAAGGTACTTGATTGGCTATTGTTCATAGAGGTAAATGAATGAAACATTAAGCGCCTCTTGATTTTTAAATTTTTAGCCAAGGGCGCAATCCACCATAATCACATGAAGTCGCAAAATTCTTCTCAAGTAATGAGAGGTGACTTACAGAAAAGCACATCCCAAATCTTCCACCAAAATGTGTTGTCATATGTGGACATATGCTCTTACATATACCATCATACTTTGCGTTTTTATAGCATATAAATTTAGTTATACATAAACATTCAATTATGTGTTGGAACGGAGCCTACGATATTACAGGTCGTATTGTAATGGTGGGGAGACTCGAATCTCGGGGTACGATTCTGAATCTCAAGGTACCGATCAGTCGATTTTAACTGTTGAGCTGTAATGTAGTTGGAGCCTCCTTAACATTGTAAACGTTAGTTAATCTCAGGGTTTTTCTCTGTAGGTTTTCTGCGTCATATCTGATATTGGTTTCCTACCAATTGTTCTGTTTTTATAAATATAAAATTGAATTTTTGGTTAATATTTCCTCATAATTTTTGTTGTTTCTTATCAAAACGTATATATAACAGTGAGCATCTTCTTAAAACGGCTAGACTGACTTTAGTCCGTCTTTGTAATCGCAGTTTGTACCCCGAAGCAAAGGAACCGGTTGGACAAATTGGCCAAATTCGTAGGTTCTTATGTATGCAGCGATGCCAGGAATTAGTTCCTGTCCTATCATTACCGCCTGACCCATTGATTACTAATTGGGTACATAGATTGATACTACTGTTTTATGCCCATACAAATTGAAGAATTGTTTTCTCACTTTTGAAGACGTTTTGGCAGTTCCAAATGTGTGTTTAAGATAAAAATATTAGGACAGTTAGCTTTTACTAAAACACCTTATTTTATTATCATATTTTTCATTATCATCTGCAATTAAGAAGATAGAAACTGACTTGATAAAGAAGTTAGTAAAATGAATCCTGCAGTTATAACTCCCGAAATGTTACAGTTGTTTTAATCCATAAAGAATACATCATAAATCACCTTCTACCATAGTAAAACGGACCCCATAAACATCTTTCTCATTCCAAATTATCTCTTGGAAAAATATTGGATGTAGCTTTAAGATTTCTATCCCGATTTAAATCCAATTGAATTGATATGGGCTTAAATTAAAAACAAAGTAACAAAGAGAAATCTATTATTTAAATGAAACATTGTAAAAATTGACAAAAGAAGAATTTTCGCCAGTTACTGCTGAAGATCGGTTGAAGTGTTGTTAAATTGTTGTTTAAGTTGAAATTGAAAACGAGGTTTAAATTGATGAGACAACAGAAAGTGTAATTACTACAGCATTATCAGATGCCTGAAACTTCTAGCGAGAACGATTTTATAATTTTATTAGATTAGGAGCTGTGGGGCAGTAAATCTAATAAAAGTTTTGTTGGCTCATATTCACCAAAAAAGAGCAAAAAATATTCGACAAATAAGGTGAAAATTTAAAGGTAAGCCACTGTTTGCAAATATTAAGTGTTGCTATCAGAGAATAGAATATTATTGATTTTTTCCTTTCTGGGAATTTTGGCTCAATAAATATCATACCGACTGTAACTATGAACATATGTTTGAATATGACCTGTGGACTGTAAACCTATCAAAGCTCTTGACTTGATATTATATCTATGTACCTAGTTTTATTTTAGAATCTATTTTCGCCATATAAAGAGATATGAGTGTAATTTCTTTTAAATTTACCTCTTTCTCTTCACTTTTGAGCATCTGCTCTTTCATAATCTGTGTGTATCCTCTGGCATTGAAATCGGGCGTTTTCCCACCTGCAAATCCAAACAAATAAAAATAGAATAAACGTAACAAGTTGTACAAAACAGTCATTGCTGTTATTGCAGTATCTGTTCTTCCAGTTTAATTACTTAAGATCCGATAGACATATTCACTTGTTCACTTGTAACAATAACAATTCGGGATTATTTGCAAAAAGTGAAATATGTTGCACGAATCTCGGATACGTACGTGCTGCGATCTCCAACACAGGGCGATCTCGTAATCTTGGAAACAAATCGAACCTAGAAATAGGCTGGGGTAATTAATAATTTTTCATTGGCAATGCACGCGATCTTTCACTCTCTTTTTACTTGAAAGTAGACAAGATTAGTTATGATACACGCATATAGACGTTGATTATAACGGCATATACATGTATATTGGGTACTGTATTGGCATCGTTACCGATCGTTTGATCACTTTTGCGATCTACGCCGTCGACTCCACTACAACTGCGCTCTTTCAGCTCAACTCATTTTCAGTGCTGATTCCCTACAGGTCGATAATGATGAAGAACAAAAGATGTATTAGTTTTTTTCAATACTCTCTTTGCCGCATACTTTTTATTTTATTTATTTAATTAATTATTTTTATATCTTTTATTTCGTGTTGCCTAATCTAACCTCTACAAAGCATACCTCTTCTCCTTCCACTTATTTTTACATTTCTTCCCGTTTTTTTCTCTTTCTATTAATTACATTTACTCACTCAACCATTCCGCATTCATCTACCCCAATAATACAGCAATATTTCAATATTATCCGAAATATTTAATTATATTATTAAAAAAAACATTTTTTTGTACTCACCGTCTGCGAAAGGATCAACTCTTTCTGGGGATATTATCATCCTACGCCTTTTCTGGCGGTACTCATCTTCTCTATCAGCGATGGTTGGGCGCCTTCTATCAGCAAAAGGATCAAAATCGCCCTAAAATTTAAACTTATTATAATCAAAAAAATATATTTATTATAAATCTTTTACTTGATTAACATCATTAAGTGGGGCTGCAGCCCCCAACCCAGGTCTTTTCTGATTATATCCATCATCCTCTTCCTCGTCATCGACTTCATCGTTAGGAGCAATTGAGGTTACATATCCCTCGTATTTTCCTTTTCCCATTCCATCATCGTAAATCTCACTATCAAAGTAACCGCTTTCCCCCAAACCAACGCCTTTATCGTTCGCTACCTCCGGCGGAACTTCTTTCTTTTTCGATTGGATTTCGCGAATTTGCGCCTCAATATCTACAAGAAATGAGCCGAGTTAGTAATCGATAAAAAACCGCTATTTTCAAAATAACTTACCCTCGTGAGTCCTCGGGATGTTATCCATTGTGGACAGCACGCTTTATATATTTAATAGCTGATATATTTTGTTGCGAATTGTTTAAAACTACGCAATATCATTAAAAATGCTTCAGAAAACGCCGTAATGGAACCAAAACGTTGTTTATTGACAGTTGACAGAAAGTGGTGCCAACGCAATGATTTGAAAAGAAATTATTTAATTTATTTCAATTTTATAAATTTATTTATATACTTACATAATTGTTGTATTTAGAACAATTATTTTATTTAGCGTACAAGCTGGTACGAAATAAAAACGTAATAATGCAAGGATTACCTTTTTTACATCATTTTTCTTTACTTTTTTTCTGTTGCTAGATGGCGTTACTTTTGTATTTTTTTACAATAAGCATTAATTGATTTAAATATATTTTATGTTCAATTAATACATCATACATTTTAATTTAATCTAAATCAATAATTATTTCCTCTTTAATTATTTATTTATTTATTTTTTCGCCCCCATTTAAAGAGTAAAAAGCGCCCTCTACATTAGTTAAACATCAATTTTTTGACATCGTTGATTTATCTGTCATAATTGTGTAAAATTGCACAAAAACTTTTAATTATTAAAACCAACGTAAATAAAATCATCAAAAATGGGTAAAGGATTTAATAATTACATGTGTAAAAAGTTCTTCCATCCCGCGTCGCGAGATAACTTGAAACGGGTATGGATGGCCGAGCAGAAAGCGGAGGCCTACAAAAAGAAACAAGAAGAGCTCCGCCAGCAATATGAAAAAGAGCAGGACCTTCACGATAACAAAGCGATGCTTAGTAAAGAAAGCAAAGACAAACTAAGTATAAGTTTTATGTATGAACCGCCCCCCGGAGCCAGGAAAGAAAGGGAACGAGAAGACAACGAACCTGAATACAAATTCGAATGGCAAAGAAAATACAACGCTCCTCGCGAAAGTTATTGCAAAGGAGATCAAGAAATACGCGACCAACCGTTTGGAATTCAAGTAAGAAACGTGAGATGTATCAAATGTCACAAATGGGGGCACATTAACACAGACAAAGAGTGTCCTATGTACAGCTTATCGATGAGTGCAGCAAGATCGTTAGAAGCTGGTCCAATTCTTGATCAAAAATCTTTAGTACAACAAATGTTGGACGATGGGCTTGCTTTAAAAAAACAACACATAAACACATCAGAATCGAAACGACACGATTTATTGTTGAGTGATGATGAAAATGATGATATTGATGTGAAGTTTATCAAGTCATTAAATAACGACCAAAAATTGCTTTTGTTAGAAAAATTATTAAAGATTGAGAAAGATAAGAAAAAGAAGAAGAAAAGATCTCGAAGAGCCTCAACATCGTCTTCATCCTCAGCGGAAAGTAAGGAGGAAAGCGAAAGGAAACGCAAAAAAGTTAAAAATGGAAAGAAGAAGATTAAAAGTGAAAAGTTGGAAAGGCATAAAAGGAAAACTGATTCAAATAGTTATGAATCGCCAAAGAAAAAGTCGCGGAGGTCTCCTTCAAGTGATTCCTCGAGTTCTGATAGTAGTAGCGGTGAGGAGCGAAGAGGGAGGAGGAGTCGAAGCAGGGAGAGACATGGTGATCATAAAAAGAAGGAGAAAAGTAGGGATAGACGGGAGAGATATACAAGTGGTGAAAGAAGATATCAATCTAGGCATTAATTTATTAACAAATGTAAATGTTTTCGTTTTGTAATTATTAATAATCAAGGTTATAATAAAAAAGTGTCTGAATTTTTTTTTCTTATATTTTAATTAATTAATGGCAATACAATCAACCCTCCTATAACGCGGTGAGTGCGTACCGCGTTCTAAGGAAAATGCGCTATAAGAAACTCGGATTTAACCGTACAAACCAGGATAATTCATAGCGCGTTCTATGGAAACCGCTCTATAAGAAACGCAGAATTAGTACAAATCACATTATTCATACCGCGTTATATGGAGACCAATAAGACAAGATAAATTATAAATTATTTTTGAAGAGTTTATATAAAGAAATTATACCAAAACTAAACTGAAAAACTGTTTTCCAACAAAAACAAGAAAGACTTATAAAATTTAATCTTTCAACACTTATCCTCGCTGTCAGATAATATGAGTCGCCTAACTCGTCTTCTTTTAATAGGCAAAATGTTTCCTCATTTGGCTCATCTTCACATTGGTTTTCAATTCTCCACTAAAACCTCTCTATAGGGAGCTAAGCAATTTCTTAACCCTCTTTTAAACTTTGCGCTACGCACCGTTGAATGATCAGTTTGAATGAAATGGAGTTGTAATTCTTTAGCCAAATTTAGCCCTTTTTTCACATCTTGTAAATCGACATTTGGCACCCATTCGTTTTCCCTATTTTCGTTTACCAACGGATTTGAGATGGGTGCATCAATTAAATCCATCCTCATTTAAAGTTTCTTCCCCGAGTACGAGTTCTCTTACATCCTGATGATTTGTTGTAAATTCTTCATCGCCTAAACGAGAAGCAATGTTTACTATTTCTGTAACTGGGAGTGAAATTGTAAAATCATCTTGTATTGTTTGAACCATTTCAGGTAAAAGGGGTTTCCAACACGCATTAAGCGTTGATAGTTTAATTTCCGCGCAAGCCGATGACACGGTTCTAATACAATCTAAACTAGAAAATTCCATCCAAACTTGAGTAAGGGTTTTATTTTCACTACTTTCTAATCTGTCGAAAATGGTTTGGAAAACTTGGCGTGTGTAATACATTTTTAAAGTTTGAATGACACCTTGGTCCAAAGATTGTATTAATGACGTGCAGTTAGGAGGAAGGAAGACAATTTTTATATTTGGATGATCCAGTTGTATGTTGTGGCAACCAGCGTTATCAAGAACCAATAAAACTTTGAAATACAAATTTTTTTCCATCGTATGGGTTTCAACTGCCGGGATAAAACAATTATAAAACCAATCCTTAAATAAATCTTGGGTCATCCAAGCTTTCTTATTAGATTAATGTTTTATCTTATTAATGTTTTTCATAACACGGGGAGTTGAACGATTTATTATCATAGCTTTTATCATCAGGAAATGATAAAAAAAAGATTGCTGCACATATGAAGGGTGACACGTTCTTTTGAAGGTTTAAACCCCTGAGCACGCCTTTGATTTTTCAAAATGAAGGTCCTAGATGGTAGTTTTTTCCAATATAATGCCGTCTCATCGGCGTTAAAAATCTGATGAGGTGAATAGCTTCCTTCATTGATAATTCTAGCTAATTCCAGCTTATAATTCTCGGCAGCGTCAGCATCTGCTGAGGCCTGTTCTCCTTGAAACTTAATATTGTGTAATGAGTACCTTTTTTTTAGTTTTTCAAACCACCCTTTACTCGCGACAAACGAATGATTTTCTAGCTCTGCAGAAGAATGCCCAATATTCCTTAAATGCTCATAGATTTTAAGTGCTTTCTGCTTGATAAGATTTCCACTGATAGGAATCTTTTTGACTATACAGTCTTCCAACCAGATTATTAACGCCCATTCCATTTTAACCATATTAGAATTTCGTGTGCGAGTGACACGTTTCGCACCTAACGGACAGCCATCTGCCACAGTTTTCCTTATATTGTCTGCATTTTTCTTTAGGGTTTGAATTGTAGATTCATTCAACTTGGTTGATTTTGCAACCGACGATAGATTTTCCTCACTTTCTAAACGATTTAGAATTTCGATTTTGTCTTCAAGAGATATAAACTTTCTTTTTAACCCTTTCCTTGTTTCTTTCGTGTTTGACATGATGCAAATCTAGGGTTAATAATTACTTTATTATTATTATATTAGAACAAATAAAGAATATTACTTACAGTATTGTGTAATGTTGTCCAATTATAAACCACAAATTAAGCAGCAAAAAACTGAACGAACAGACGGTGCAGAAAAATTTTTAGAAAGACTTGGTCACTTATAATTCAAATAGGCCCTAACGAACTAAACATAGGCTAAACATTCTTAGGCTACGCGGAAGGAACTTATGGGATGCTGTTGACGGAAACCGCGCTGTAAGAGTATCGTGTTATAGGAGGGCTGTTGCATTGTCAGCTTCGCGTTATATGGAAACTGCGTTCTGAGAGTACCGTGTTATAGGAGGGCTGTCGCATTTTCAGCTCCGCGTTATATGGAAACCGTGTTCTGAGAGTACCGCGTTATAGGAGTTGTTAAATAGTCGGGTATTTATTTTCAAGGGAATATATCTGAAGGTATTTATGTAAGATGGATATTTTGAGGTATTTATAACATTTAAGAAAAGTATGACTAACAAAGTAATTAAGTATCATTCAAACATACAAGCTCTTTTGTAATAAAAAGTAATAACTATAATGATAACACCGTTTACACGAAATTATTAAAGTAAAGTATAAAAGTTATTATAAAATATTAAAATGTGATTATTGCATCTCACAATCAGTTCAATTGTTCGTTGTAGTATCAATTTTTATAAGAGTTTATTTGCTTTTGTTTTAAAATTTTTATGCAAAAATCAACATTTGTTTACTAAAAATGTTACTTACCTTCAAAATTGTCCCAATCAATCTGGTTACATTTTGGGGAGTTTGGAAAAAGCCGGAATTCAATGATATTCAACTGGTACATAATGAATAAATTGTAAATTGCTTACAAATTTTAACTTTCTATCTTAATCAGTCTCTAAGAAATTCAGGATTAATGAACATAGTGAACTGAAATAACTAAAAAAACATGAACAGATTTTTGTGCCTAAAATCAGAATATGTAATAAAAACTGAATTTCAATTATTTCGTTTAATTATTTGCCTTACTGAAACGTTTCTAAATGATACTATATCGTCACGATAGAAATTTAACGGCTTCCACCAAGAGCGATGGTGGCGGCGTCCTCATAGCTGCCAGAAATGACTTTCATACCGTTCCCATGCCGAGTCTGCAGAGTGGTGCGGAGGACCTGTGGCTGAAGATTCGATGCGGTCAACTAAACTTTCTCTTGTGCTGTGTTTATCTTCCTCCGTCTGCTGATGAAGTGCTGAATCTATTTTTATCCAGTTTGTCTGCCGTGCGCGATGCCTTTCCGGATAGTATGATTGTGATTGTTGGTGATTTCAATATGCCAACTATCTCCTGGACTACATCTGAAGGTAATGTACTCATTCCCACAGGGAATTTTGACCGTCGCGCCATTGATTTTGTTAATTTATTTTTAATTTATATTTGTTAATTTAATTAATTATGTATCGAATGTTAATGCTAGAATTCTCGATCTCGTTTTATGCGCTAATGGTCGTGTTGAGGGTCATCTCTGTAAAGATCAACTTGTTGATCCAGACTGCTACCATCTACCGCTTGAATTCTTGATTCCAGGTACGTCAACTTACTTGAGTAATGGTCCGAATGTTCGCTTTCTTTTTAAGAATGCAAACTCCGTAGTTATCAAGTGTTTCTTAAATAGTATTGATTGGCGGACTGTTTTTGCTGGGATGGGAGTGGAGAGCATGGTTGAGGTTTTTTATGATAATGTTAATTATGTAATTAATAGAAATGTTCCTAAGCACATTCTACCTAAGCAACGTTTTCCTTGTTGGTACAAACGTTCAACCATTCGAGTTATTAACGAAAAGTTACATTGCCATAGAAAATGGAAATCTACTGGCCATAGCAAGGATTACCTGATTTTCTTTGTTTTGCGCAGTAAGTCTAAGAAGCTTATCGCAGCTGACTATAGAGATTACTTAAACTCAGTTCAGGCAGGAGTTGTGGAGAACCCTAAATGAATCTGGTCTTTTGTTAGGTCCAAGAGGGGGGTAGCGTCTGGCATGCCATCTACTATGTTTTCCGCTGATGGGTCAATGGTGTGCTCAGGTTCTGATATCTGTCATGCATTTGGAGAGTATTTTGCTTCGGATTTCGTGGATAGTTCCATTGACCGTTCAATGGTCCTCTGTGACCTGGGTGTGTCACTTTGGTTCTCTGCTAACGCAGTCCTTAATGTTTTAACCCATCTATGTATGTATGTATGTAAGGACCCGGGGGAGTGTGCGAATGAACGCACATCACACTTAGGCCCTAATGGGCCCCTTGTGTAACTCCCATTCTACCTCTGTTCACATCAACCAGCCTAAGGTTTTTCCGAAGGCCAGGACATCACTTAAAGGGAGGTTCCTGATATCATTTGTGGACGGCCACTTCTCCCCGAGTAACCTCTTTCTGAGGTCGGTTAAGGAGGGGCAATCACACAAAATGTGAATTACAGTCTCGTCGTCCTGTTCACAGGCCCGACAGACAGGAGAATTAGCATTCCTCAAGTTATGAAGATGCTTGTTTACCTTACAGTGTCCCGTGAGGAGACCTGTAGCTAATGTAAGGGTGGTTTTGCCCAACCCAATGAAATACTGAGCAGTTTTCTTTGAAAGATATTTTAGCAATTCCTTGACTTGAAAACAGCCCGGATTATTATCGCTTTTAAAAATTTCTTGTGGGTAATGTACTTAATTATATCAATATGAGTAGTTAAGGCTGGGATGACAATCGGCTCGGGGCCCCAAAAATGTCTTCCAGCTGCCCTTTTGGCTAACCTGTCAGCATTCTTGTTGCTCGCTGAGCTATTGTGACCCTTTATCCATTGAATGGAGACTCGATTGTGGATTGAGGCCTCCTCCAGTGCAAGGTGACAATCCATTACCAAGGCAGACGTTACCTTAACGTTGCTTAGAGCTAAAATAGATTGTTTACTGTCTGTAAATATAGTAAAGTACTTACCCCGACTCTTGGTGTTAACAATGTAGTCAGCGGCAAGTTTAATAGCAGTCATTTCTCTTTGAACGACGGTGGTGGAATTACCTAAGGATTTTGAGATGCGGATCCTAGGGTTGTAGGAAAACACCCCCGCGCCAGACCCATACCGTCTTTTTAAACCATCAGTGTAGATTTTCAAGTTGTTATGTGTATCTGTTACTGTGGAACTGCTATTGGTGAGGTACTTTCTAGAGAAGATGAATTTGGCCGGTATATCATCCGCTTTACACTCCAGAAGGGGTGAGTCCTCGACTGCTTCCCTCGAGAGAGACGTTCGACCACCAGTGACCTCCACCATTTTGGTAGCTACTGATTGTAGTCTTTTCATGGTTACCAGTGCCACCTCTTGTATGTAGAGATGTAGAGGTGGCAGGTTTATCATGACCTCCATGGCTGCAGTGGGAGTAGAGCGCATCGCACCTGTAACAAACAGACACGCAAGTCTCTGTATACTTTTGAGTGCTGCGATGGTGGTGATTTTTGAAGTTCTATTCCACCACACCACGGCACCATAAGTTAGCATGGGTCGGATAACGGCAGTGTAGATCCAAAGGGATACTCGGGGGGACAACCCCCATGTCCTCCCAACAGCCCTCCGGCATTGGCCAAGAGCAACGCATGCTTTTTTTACTCTATAATCTAGGTGGGCTTTCCACGTTAACTTACTATCCATAATTAAGCCCAAGTACTTAACCTCATTGGAAAGTTTAAGTGGAGTGTTCGCAAGCGTTGGTAGATTAAATCCGCTTAGGCTGCGTAAGCGTGTAAAAATTACCATCTCGGTCTTCTTGGGATTGACTGAGAGAGTTTGTTTATTACACCAGGTCTCAATTATGATGAGTGCTACCTGCATCCTTTCAGAGAGTACATTTATGTGTTTCCCCCTGACGAGGATGGTCAGGTCATCAGCGTAGCCAACGGTTTTAAAGCGGGCTAGTTTTAATCGTTTTAAGAGGCTGTCGAGTGTAAGGTTCCATAATAGAGGTAAGAGAACACCCCCTTGTAAGCAGCCTCTAGTAACGGTACCTTGTAAGGTGGTATTGCCAATCCTTAGTTTCACGAGTCTATGCCTGAGTGTATTCTCTATCCAACCACAGAGGGTCGGAGGAACATTGTGCTCAGCCAAAGCCTCGTATATTCCTGAGAAGGTCGTTCGATCGAAGGCTACTTCAACGTCGATGAAGACACCCAGGGCGGCCTCTTTGCGGTCCACAGCGTTGTTGATGAAGTCAACCACAGTGCTGATAGCCGTCAGCGTTGACTTGCCCTGTGTGTAAGCATGTTGATCAGAGTCCAGTGGTCTGGTGATCAGGCAGTGGTCTCTGATGTATCTGTCACACAGTCTCTCTAAAGTTTTCAGAAGAAAAGAGGAGAGGCTGATAGGTCTGTAAGACTTCGGGAGGAAGTAGTCCTGCTTGTCCGGTTTCGGTATGAAGTTAACTGTAACATCACGCCAAATCCACGGCAAGTATCGTGTTGCCAGGCAGCTCTGGAATATTCTCTTTAGGTGCGTTAGGATCCATTCCAGCCCCCATTGTAAGAGGGCCGGTGCGATACCATCCGGTCTTGGAGTTTTGAACGGTGCGAAGGAGTTAACGGCCCACCTTATTTTTTCTTCCTCGCAGATGAGTTTGGCCAGACTTCAATCATCCGCTGTCGGTAGATGATTTGACTCTGGTTGGACAGTGATGGGGTTGTCAGAACCTGAGAAATGAACAGACATTAAGAGCTGTAAACTTTCAAGAAGATTGTCGGTATAAGAACCGTCTTCCCTCTTCAACAAGCCGATACGTTTGTCTGGTTCAGAAGCGAGTACCTCCTTCAAACGAGATACCTCGGTGAGGGAGTTGACTTCCTCACAGTACCACCTCCACGCCGCTCGCTTCTTCTGACGGACGGCTTTCTTAAACTCTGACAGCTTACCTTTGTAAGTTTGCCAGTCGGAAACGGTCCTGAAGTCCTTAGCCCTGTTGAAGGCCGTCCTCGTCTCACGTTTGAGAGCCTCCAGTTCGGGGCCCATCTAGACAAATTTTCTAATCCTGGTCCAGATGGCATTCCACCTTCTTTTTTGAGAGAGTTTGCTGTTAAACTGTCGACCCCATTTTTCCTTATTTTTTCGCAATCCTTACTGGAAGGTACATTCCCTAGCGCATGGAAAACAGCGTTTGTGGTTCCAATATTTAAAGCCGGGAATAGACAGTTGATATCAAATTACCGTCCGATATCTATTCTTTCATCTATCCCCAAGGTATTTGAAAAAATTGTTTATAATTATTTCAACCACTCTATTGCTCACTCTCTCATTACCGAACAACATATGGTTTCTTTTCTGGCCGATCGAGTGAGTCTAACTTGGTGTCTTATGTTAACTTTATAAATTCAGCCTTGAATGAAGACTCACAGGTTGACGCAATTTACACCGAGTAATCGGTGTAAAGCCTTCGACAAGATCGATCATGGTATTCTTATAAAAAAGCTGTCCTCTTTTAAGATTCCTGCTGGCATTGTACGCTGGATATTGTCTTATCTGTCGGACAGAAGTCAGGCCGTTAAGATGGGTAGTTTTCTATCTGATTTCAAACCCATCTCATCTGGTGTGCCTCAGGGAAGTCATCTTGGGCCCACATTATATTTAATTTACATAAACGACATTTCTTCTTGTTTTAAATTTTCTAAATTCCTGCTCTATGCGGATGATAATAAAATGTTTACTAGAGTCAGCTCAAGTCTTGACTGCTTGAGGCTCCAGGAGGACCTCGATCGTCTGCATGAGTATTGCCGCGTTAATAAATTTTATCTTAACTATGACAAATGCCAAAAAATAATATTCACATGGAAACGTTACCCCATTAATTTTAAATACAACTTTAATGGTAAAGCTATAATCTCTACTGATAAAGTGAAGGATCTTGGCATTATACTTGATGCCAAATTAAGATATCACCTTCACATTGAATTCATGGTAGAGAGAGCTCTACGGAACTTAGGATTTGTTATTAGAATAAGTAGAAACTTTACTAATTTTACAAGCATTAAATCCCTTTATATGGCATTTGTCAATTTTTATTCGCTGTATTATCCTATGGTTCCATAGTGTGGAATCCGATGTACGCAGTCTATCGTGATCGCATCGAAGCTGTTCAACGACGTTTCGTACGCTATTTGGCACACAAATATCATCTTCCCTATTGCGATTATGATAGACGCTGTACGGTTTTTAGCTTTTTGTCTTTGCGACATCGTCGAGTTGTTTCGGACTTAATCTTTCTTTTCAAACTCGTCAATGGTATACTGGACGCTCCTGATCTGTTGACTGTATTGAACTTTAATGTACCACAGCGATTCACTCGTCACAATACTACATGTCATTTAAGCTTATCTAATACGAACATTCATCAGAACTCGCCTGTTGTTCGGCTTCTTAATACTTACAACCAAGACTTCAGCCATGTTTCTCTATTTGGACTCACTTTAGAACTCTTGCAATGTAGTGTATTGTGTATTTTTTCTCTTTTTATTTCTTTCATTGCTTGTTATTAGTTAGCTCATTAATGTTATTATTATTCTTATATTATTGTTCTGTATTATTGTTGTTCACTGTTTTGAACTGTTCTTTGCGTGGATGCTTCGCTGGGGATTCCTTCCCTGTTTGCATTCCACATAATAATAAATAAATAAATAGAAACCAAGAGTACTGGAACAGGACCGGACAGAAACCAGTTTTTATACTATTACTGGTTTTTTGTTTATGCCTATACAAATATTTTGGATTAAACGTAACTTATCAAACTATATCGAATAAAACATTTCTTTGTTCAATATTTTCATTAAAAAATTCATTATTTTTATCAATAAAATTATGACCGTCACCCAAAATACCTGGATAAGCGACCTGCAACTTCGTAAGTTAGAAAATTAGGTTAATAATTGATGTTTATTTTTTTTAGATTATTTATTTATTGTCTTTAAGCAGCTTATTAAAGATTTTAATATTAATTTTGCTCGATCGCTTCTAAAATAATTTAACAAGTGGAAAATACAAAAAGATAGATTTTGTCAAAAATTTCGGAAACGAATCAATCATTAAAAAAATATACTAACATGTAGTACTTTAAAAGAAAAAAAACTCTTACTTACATACATGTTTTTTACTACTAGTTTTTCCAACTGTTTGTAGTAGACGTTCAATTGTATACGCTACAGTGGCAAAACGGAGGTTCGCCTTCTTATTGAAATGCATTCGCTTAAACGATACCACAACTAGAGGTCAAAGAAAAGAAATTGACAAACTAGCAGCAGTTCGTACTATTGTTGACAAGTTCAACGACAATTGTAAGAAAACTTATTCTGTGGACGAGTATGTAACATTAGATGAAATGCTGCTTGCCTTTAGGGGTAGGTGCAGTTTCCGAATGTACATTCCAAGTAAACCAAACAAATACGGATTGAAAGCCTTCGCCGTTGTTGATGCCAAAACATTTTTCACTTCACACATAGAAATTTACGCTGGTGTTCAACCCAATGGTTCATATAAAACTGACAACTCTACCGCTGCAGTAACCGAAAGAATGTGTTCACATTTATTAGGATCAGGAAGAAATGTTACAATAGATCGTTGGTTCACAGGATATTCAATTGTAAAGAAACTGCTAAGAGAGTACCGCCTTACTGTGGTTGGTACAATTAGAGCCAATAGAAGAGAACTACCTCTTGAAATAACACAAGTTAAAAACAGGAAAGTATATTCTTCGTTATTAGCATTTAGTAATGATATGACTGCAGTTTCACATATACCCAAAAAAGGAAAGAATGTGCTTGTAGTTTCAACCGGTGATCGGAAAAAGCCCGAAATAATTACTTTCTATAATAGCACAAAAAGTGGAGTAGATGTTGTTGATCGAATGATCACATCATACAATGTTGCAAGAAACACAAAGCGTTGGCCAATGGTAATTTTCTATAACCTCCTCAATATAGCAGCAATTAACGCTTTTGTTATCTACAAAGGCAACATACCAGATGGTGAATTTGCTAATACGCGCAGACTGTTTCAAAAAAATCTTGGTATGGGGTTAGTGAAAAATAACATGCAAAGAAGAGCCGTTGATAATGTAAGGAGCGGCTCTTACATTGCGGGTGGGCGTGCAAATGCGTATGCAACAAATTGAAATTTGTCACGCAGAAGTATATTTGGTCAAAAGGATAATAATAAAAAAAATAAGAGTAAAATTTAATATAATAAACTTTTAGAACGGGTTCGGTTGGAAGATTGATGAATAGCTTAAGCCGACTTCATAGAGAGGGCAGAGTAGCCGATAGCAGAGTGGCACATATCGTGCGGAGGTATGAGTTTTGGTTACCCAGAATGGTTGACGTGCGGCGGACTGGCGTGTTGGACATGTACTCGGTGGGGTATGATGCCTTTATTCACCTTCCCAAGATCAGAACTAATCTGTTGTGCGCAAGGCTTAGACAATCATTACCGGGAGTCAATTTTAATTATAACGCGGTTTTTATACGAGAAGCTTTGACTCTGTGGCCTAATACAGTTTTTATGTACACTGATGCGTCGGTGACAACCGATCCGGTAAAGCGGGTGCATTTTGGCGTTTGCGCGCCCCAGTTGGAGTTGTCTCATTCGGGTAAGCTACCCGATTATACAAATATATTTGTGGCGGAACTGTTTGCTGTTTGGTGGGCCTTGAATTACATTAAAACAAATGGAATTACTCCAGTGGTCGTATTTTCGGATTCGTTGAGCGTAATTCGTGCGTTGGATGGGGTTATGGGTGGAAGGTCGAGGGTACATTATCTGGTGAACAAAGTCAAAGAACTTAGTTGGCAATGTGCTGCAGGGGAATTAAGGGTAGAATTTGCTTGGATCCCCGGCCACGCAGGGATTGTCGGGAATGAGATGGTCGATAGGCTGGCGGCGGAACAGAACGATTTTCCATTCTACCAGATCAGCAAGGACATTTGCGATATCTTTAGGGAAATGAAAGAAGAAGCTTGGAATACGTGGCAGCAAGGATGGAATGGTAGTAGCAGAATCAAGGGTCGTGCTTTGTGGTTGATTAAGGGTGATGTCAGAGAGGGAACATGGTATGGGACTTTTGTCCCTGAGTCTAAACATATGATTTCTACAATCAGTCGGATGCGAATGGGTCACGGCATGTTTCCTGCTCATATGTACCGGATAGGAATGGCGGATTCACCGAGCTGTAGCTGTGGAAAGTACGGTGATCTCAACCACATTATTTTGGAATGTGAAGTGTATGAGCTGGAGAGAGGTAGAATGTTTAGCAAACTGCGAAGTATGGGGATTTTTCCTCCATACAGCATAAGCTGTCTATTGGCCACAAATAAATTACCAGTTCTAAGAATGTTTTTTTATTTTCTATGTAATAATGGAATCTTTATTTAGTTTGTGGAGGGCTTTTTGTTTATGTAGTTAAGGCATGACGGTCTGTTTGGTAGATGCTTTTCCTTTCGAGGGGTTGACCCGGGGAGCTGCATTTGTCGCCGTTCGGACTAACTTTTGTTTGAGTTGCTGTTGCTTTATTAGTAGTGCAAGGAAGGATCATTCCCTCTTCCGAGAGTTTTATTTTCATTTGTACAATTCGTATGTTATTCATTTTATGCTCCCACAGGGCTAATTAACCGGAGATACTACAAAAACAGGTGACTGGTGATATAAGAGCTATTATAGCTCACACACCAAGATATTGCCCCGTTTTGTGAAGAAGAAGAAGAAGAAGAAGAAGAAGAAGAAGAAGAAGAAGAAGAAGAAGAAGAAGAAGAAAAAGAATATAATAAACTTTAATGAATAGAGTTATCAAACAAATTATAAAAGATAAAAGAAAAAAAATGATAAATAATAAAACTTTCAATTAAACAAAATTGAAAATAAACTAATATTTCCGATTAAAAATTATTAACTGATTAAAAATTACTGAACAAGAAGTTATCAATTGAATTTATTGAGCATGATTCCTCTGACGAAAGTTACCAAATAATATCATACAATTTAGACATACCAAATTATAGAACGGAAGCTGTTAGCAATTTTACAGAAAACATAACTTACAGAGGGTTAAAAATCTCATCGTGGTAACGGTTATTGATCGATTCTCGCTCTTGGTCCCAGCGCCACCCTTGGTAATTAGTTCGCCCCCGAAGATGGATCTCTACTTCCGGATTTGGAACTCTTCTCAAAGCTCCCCGGCTTGGTGAAGGATTCTTCTTCTTCTTTGGGCTTCCTTGGCACTGGACCTTGAGGCTGACCACGGGTTGGGACTCACTGAACTCAAGACCGAGACTAAGACTCGACTGGGAGAGACTGCTTTCTTTAACCCGTCTGAGATTTTTATACCCTTCTTTTTTCGAGCGCTCTTAATCTAAACAATTAATTTTATTGGTCCTACAACTCGGACGAAAACCATTCGCTCTTAAACTAAATGTAAAGAAAGAAATCATATAGGGAACCTTTTGTTATAATAAATTTTAATGGAACCCGCGATTCACTACAATAAGCACTTGACCAAAAGTGTGCGTACTTCTGCCTTGAGGCTCTCAGGTATTGAAGAAGAGATTATTCCAGAGCCACAACCAGGGAAAAGAGGAAACTAAATATTGCAAAAGACGAAAAACTCGTTATTTTTGCAAAATTTGTAAATGTTGGTTGTGCATGGAGCACATAACAGCGTGCTGCAACGATTGTTTGGGAAATATGGAGACCACAGTTTGAAGCCCTCCAGTTTGTGCATAGAATATTATTCTTTAGTTAAGACATTTTTTTATAACACTTTATACATTTTTAAATAAATATTATTATAGATCGATTTTCTTTTCCTTTATTTAGGCGTTGTTTCCAAATTTTGAAAAATATCTAATTAAATTGTAAGCATTTTCTTTAAATCAAATTAACATAAAACGTGAGTTTGGAATTGGCCCTGTATTAGGCTATTATATAGTACAAGCATCATATAAAACATATTTATGAGAAATTAGCACTGGAGGACACGTTGGCGTCCTTTAGAGTTTTTTCTATTTTGGACTCCACAAACCACACCCGATCGAAAGTGTTAAGAAAGCGCGCCCGACAGACGGAGGGTTAAAATGAGACTCGAACTAAAATAATTAATTCGAATTCAAAATCATTTAAACATTTTTAAGTTTTATCAATTTTATTTAACATAATTTTATTTTTAATTTGTTTTTATTTCGGTTGGCGATAAATTTTCGCGTGACGCATCAAGTCGGCCAGTTTCGAGTTTTTTGGTGGACGAACAGGTATAAAGAGGGAGATTGACAAGAAATTTTCCTCTTTGATTTTTGATGTTACTCGAGTAAACATGTATTACGCTCCGAAGACGTTCAACCATTAGAAATACGTTCAACCCCGATTTAATTTTTCACTTATCATAAAACTGCTCAACATCGAAGGTTTTTACACGAACCTCACGCATTTCCTTTTAATTGCTTCAGACTGACGTGCGTGGAGATGAAATGATTTATTAAAGAAGAAGAGAGAAGAGGAATTTTTATTTTCATCAATTTTGTTTATTATAATTTTATTTTTAATTTGTTTTTATTTCGGTTGGCAATGAATTTTCACGTGACATATCAAGTCGGCCGGTTTCGAGTTTTTTGGTGAACGAACAGGTATAAATCGACAAGAAATTTTCCTCTTTGATTTTTGGTCTTCCTCGAGTAATCACGTGTTACATTCCGAAGACGTTCCACCATTAGAAATACGTTCAACGCCGATTTAATTTTCATTTCATTTATCATAAGGCCGTTCAACATTGAAAGTAATTTATTTCTTTTTAATTTTTATACGAATCTCATGCATTTCCTTTTAATTGTTTCAGGTTGACGTGAGTGGGGATGAAATAATTTATTAAACAAGAAGGGGGAAGAGGAGTCGGCCGGTTACGAGTTTTTTGATGGACGAGCAGGTATAAATCGACAAGAAATTTTCCTCTTTGATTTTTGGTCTTCCTCGAGTAATCACGTGTTACATTCCGAAGACGTTCAATCATTAGAAATACGTTCAACGCCGATTTAATTTTCATTTCATTTATCATGAAACCGTTCAACATTGAAAGTAATTTATTTCTTTTTAATTTTTATACGAATCTCATGCATTTCCTTTTAATTGTTTCAGGTTGACGTGAGTGGGGATGAAATAATTTATTAAACAAGAAGGGGGAAGAGGAGTCGGCCGGTTACGAGTTTTTTGATAGACGAGCAGGTATAAATCGACAAGAAATTTTCCTCTTTGATTTTTGGTCTTCCTCGAGTAATCACGTGTTACATTCCGAAGACGTTCAATCATTAGAAATACGTTCAACGCCGATTTAATTTTCATTTCATTTATCATAAGGCCGTTCAACATTGAAAGTAATTTATTTCTTTTTAATTTTTATACGAATCTCATGCATTTCCTTTTAATTGTTTCAGGTTGACGTGAGTGGGGATGAAATAATTTATTAAACAAGAAGGGGGAAGAGGAGTCGGCCGGTTACGAGTTTTTTGATGGACGAGCAGGTATAAATCGACAAGAAATTTTCCTCTTTGATTTTTGGTCTTCCTCGAGTAATCACGTGTTACATTCCGAAGACGTTCAATCATTAGAAATACGTTCAACGCCGATTTAATTTTCATTTCATTTATCATAAGGCCGTTCAACATTGAAAGTAATTTATTTCTTTTTAATTTTTATACGAATCTCATGCATTTCCTTTTAATTGTTTCAGGTTGACGTGAGTGGGGATGAAATAATTTATTAAACAAGAAGGGGGAAGAGGAGTCGGCCGGTTACGAGTTTTTTGATGGACGAGCAGGTATAAATCGACAAGAAATTTTCCTCTTTGATTTTTGGTCTTCCTCGAGTAATCACGTGTTACATTCCGAAGACGTTCCACCATTAGAAATACGTTCAACGCCGATTTAATTTTCATTTCATTTATCATAAGGCCGTTCAACATTGAAAGTAATTTATTTCTTTTTAATTTTTATACGAATCTCATGCATTTCCTTTTAATTGTTTCAGGTTGACGTGAGTGGGGATGAAATAATTTATTAAACAAGAAGGGGGAAGAGGAGTCGGCCGGTTACGAGTTTTTTGATGGACGGGCAGGTATAAATCGACAAGAAATTTTCCTCTTTGATTTTTGGTCTTCCTCGAGTAATCACGTGTTAAATTCCGAAGACGTTCAATCATTACAAATACGTTCAACGCCGATTTAATTTTCATTTCATTTATCATGAAACCGTTCAACATTGAAAGTAATTTATTTCTTTTTAATTTTTATACGAATCTCATGCATTTCCTTTTAATTGTTTCAGGTTGACGTGAGTGGGGATGAAATAATTTATTAAACAAGAAGGGGGAAGAGGAGTCGGCCGGTTACGAGTTTTTTGATGGACGGGCAGGTATAAATCGACAAGAAATTTTCCTCTTTGATTTTTGGTCTTCCTCGAGTAATCACGTGTTAAATTCCGAAGACGTTCAATCATTAGAAATACGTTCAACGCCGATTTAATTTTCATTTCATTTATCATAAGGCCGTTCAACATTGAAAGTAATTTATTTCTTTTTAATTTTTATACGAATCTCATGCATTTCCTTTTAATTGTTTCAGGTTGACGTGAGTGGGGATGAAATAATTTATTAAACAAGAAGGGGGAAGAGGAGTCGGCCGGTTACGAGTTTTTTGATGGACGAGCAGCTATAAATCGACAAGAAATTTTTCTCTTTGATTTTTGATCTTTCTCGAGTAAACATGTGTTGCGTTCCGAAGACGTTCAATCATTGGAAATACGTTTAACCTCCATTTAATTTTCATTTCATTTATCATGAAACCGTTCAACATCGACGGTAATTTAATTCTTTTTTGAATTTTTACACGAGTCTCACGCATTTTCTTTTTTTAATTGTTTCAGGTTGATGTGAGTGGAAATGAAATAAATTATTAAAGGAGAAAAAGAATCAAAGAGCAGCAAAATCGTTCAATTGGACATCAACGTCTATTGTTATCGGGCTAAATAGCATGTAAGTGTTATATATATTTTCAATAATCACGTTTGTTATCTAAAGTTGCTCAAGATCTCACGTTTCATCACGTCGTGAGTGCGCGTGATTGTGACTAATTTTGATCGTGACTTGATTTTCCCACAAATAATATAATAAATAAAACCTATAAGTTTTCTATCGACGTTATGAAAATTTGTTTTTAAAAAACTTTGCTCTCATTGAAGCAATAATTGAAAACATAGGAGTAGTTTTTGGAATTAATCGTAGGTTGGGTTGGTGAGACAACTAGAGGTGAAAATAATCAAATTCTTATGTAGAAGATACGTTACTCGGTTATTTGAAATATAAAATTCAATTTCGAAAAATTTTTCTAAGAGAAGTGTATCTTCAAGTGTCAATTCCATTGGTAAATGGCGTTAGATAAAAGCCTTTTGTTCAATCTTATCTTCGAAATTGTCAGTTTCTAGCGTAGATACGAGAGATGAAACTTGTTGTTTGCACTAATTCTGATGACAATCATAGGAACGATTCTAATGATCTAATTTTTATCAGGTACTGTCGGTTAAATACAAAAATTTTCAAGGAACAACTCTTTGTTTAAACGGAATGTTAAAATTAAGTATTTCACTTGTATAATTTATTAATTTTATGCATAATGATGATAATTAACAGTTGGTTGTTTATCAATCAATTGAGAGCATCACAATATCAAAAAGTGTCACAATTTGACAAAACTGGTTGCTTATCATTCAATTAAGAGCACGACAATGTCTATATTCTGTATTTGCGGGAAGGCAGGCTTTTATTACTTTGACCTTTGCAGATCCCTTGTACTTACTTCCTTCTTTGGCCAACTCTAGGGTCCTTTCGGCCATTTTACCCTGAAGGGAAAGGCTAGAATTTGTTGATATCTTCAAAAATGGAAAATCTTAATGCTTGGAGAGCTTCCTCCTCATCACATCGTCTGCAGATGTCGGTGTCACTTATTCCCATATTCCGTAGGGTGCCTCTGTAGATACCAATGTCCAGTGACTAAACCTATTATCAAATGTAGGTTCTTCCTGGATAGCTCCATAAATAAATCTGTTAATTTGGTATATCAGATATTAACTTGGCGATATCCTGGTGTCTTGTCCCAATAATTTAGAAACATATTGAAACTCTATTAAAAACTCTTTTTGGGGCGATGAATGATTCTGATTATCCAGGGGTGCACCTACAGCTTTCCTCGCTAATTTGTCCGCCATGTTATGAAGTTTATTTGCAGAATGGCCCTTTGATCAGAAAATCGTGATCTCATTAGCGGCCGCCTCACCGAAATTGTTATGGCAGTCTTCAAGCAACGAGGAATTAGAATATATCATATTTTTTTTTTCTCTCACAATTTTTATTGAAAATTTGTTCAACCGCCAGAAAAATGGACAACATTTCCTATATGGTGCTTGTTCATAAATTTACGTATATACATTTTATTTCATATGGTCGTTGGAAGTTAAGTCGTGTTGGGATCGTATCTACTCTACCATTTAAGAGCAGTTGTTTATTACATGTCTCATCCTTTACCTGGCTAGTAAATTTTCTACATTTATAAAGCCATTTATCATTCACCACTCGTAGCTCGATCATTGTTGCTATATCCACCTCCTCAACGTGATAATTGAGAGGAGGCAGGCATAGTACATTCTCTCTTATCTTACTTTCAATGTGCAGTCTCTATGTCAGCATTTTATCTAGGATTAACCCCAAATACTTCACTTCATAGGAAAAGTGCAAAAGAACTTTGCAAAGACAGGGCGCTCTATAGGTACCCAGCCTTTCTTTCCTTATGAAGAGCATGTTCAATTATTCTCAATCCAGCCTGAATTCGGTCACGTAGACGTTATCCTACTTCTTGTGGGCCAGAATGGCTAGATCGTTAGCATAACCGCAGACGTTGAATTTTTTAGCTGTTGTCCAGCGTGAGATTCCGCAGCAGGAATGACAGCATCCCACCCTGCGGACATCCTCGTTCAACAATCAATCTTATTTTATTGTTCTTACTGTTATTGTCATCAATTATAGTATGTATGGCCCTCTTTGAGAGTATATTTAGAATCCAGCCCGCTATTGCAGGCTGAACTTCTTTGTCTCTGAGGGCTTTATTGATTATATGAAACACTGTCCTGTCAAAAGCTCCTTCGATATCTATAAAAACTCCGAGAGTAGACTCTTTGTAGTCAAAGGTCTATCAATAGCTCCTACAATTTCTTGTAGGGCCATTTCTTTTAATTTTCCCGGAGTGTATGAATGGTGGTTTGAGTGCAGAGGAAACCTTTTCAGTGTCGTTTCCCTTTAACTTTCGCGTAGCCTTTCAAGTGCCTTCCCGATGCACGAGGAAAGACTGATTGGTCTTTATGATCTTGTTTCAGTGTAATCTTTCCTTCCAGATTTGGGGATGAAGATAACCTTTACTTCTCCCTGGATTAAGGGAAAATAGCGGAATGCTAAGCAACCTCTATATATATATTTAACAGATGCGGTAGTAAATTCGCCACAAATTATTGATGTAGCGCAGGTAGTATGGTCTAGTCAACTTTGGTTTCAGTCACCACAAGATTAATTCCACCATTTGATTCCATACAGGTCCCATACAGCCTGAAAAATGAGAAGTCATTAGTAATCGCATACTTTCTATAGGATTAGCGGTGTAAGTGCCGTCATAATATTCTGTGAGTCCTCGCAGTAGACGGTGCGTCTTCCATATCTTCACAGAATTTTTACCAAGCTTATCTTTTCCTTTGTCTTAGCGTTTTTTTATACTTGGACCGATGCAGTTAATAAACTTCGCAGTCCTCCTCTTTTAAAAATTATTTTGCTTGGTTAAATGTTTTTACTACCTCCCATTTAAGGTGTACGAGTTTAATATTCCATGACGAATTGGTGTAGCACTTATCTGGTCTCCTTCTTAATGGACACGATTTCTTATATGAACTTATATGAATGGTCTGCTTTGGATCTATATATATATATATATATATATATGGTAATTCGTAATGCTTCGCGGATGGAAAAGTATGTGTTTTGGTTGATCCGAGGTATCATCCGTTCATCTTCTTGGTTGTTCCCTGTGGACAGGGGCAGACGTTTCGCCAAGATCTCACTTGGCATCTTCAGTGCTTTGTCGTAGTCTCCTGTTGACAGACTGAGGTATTTCCGTACTGATTAACGGAAATCGCCGTTAATCGCCGTACGACAGGTCAATGACCTCCCCCCACCACCCACGACTCACGTCACGTCGAAATTATCGAGAAAAATTTGCGCGGAAATATTCGAGAGTAAAATGTAACGAAGATGTATTAAATCGCTTATTATTAACTTCAGATCCGCTGCTCTCTTCGATGAGACAAAAAAGAAAAACTCTTTCAAAGCCATTTCTGAAAGAAACTGTAGAAATGTTGCTTCCCGATGAGAAAGAAGAAGATGATGATGAAGAAGAACATGAAGAAGAAATAGAAGAAGATTTTGATTAGTAAATGTATATTGATTTATATTGCAAAAAAAAAAAATATTGTTTATGTTGTAAACAATATTTATATTGTAAATAACCAATTTATATTGTAAATAAATAACCTATTTGTAATTTATATTGTAAATAATTTAATATCTTAATTTACCTATATTTTTTAGAGCTACTTCTCATACCTGCTATTTCCGAGTAGATTTTTAAACAAGTATTTATTGTGAAGTGTCTTTTTTAGCTTTTCTCAAAATAAAACGGAGCAGTAAAAGTAATGAGTTATTTTTCTTAGAACTTCTCAAAAGGGTAGGTTCTGTCACAAAATATTTTATAGCATTTTTTTGTTTACATTTCCCATATATACCTGCAGTTCAATTTTAAAATAATTGGTACCACAAAATAATAGCAATCTATTGTATCCGGAACTTCTTTACAAATTAGCTTGGTATTTCCTATCCTTAAAAATTTATAACAGAAAATAATTAAGGACCTATTTGTTTAAAGTAGGTATTCAAGTATATCATCTCTACCTTCAGGTCAGGTTTATACAAGCACAATTAATAGCCAAAGAACAATTAATTAATACAGCGATTTTGTTCGTAAATATATCTTTTTTGTTATTTATTTTCACATTACTTGGCTCCTAGATTTTTTTAAACATTTTTTTCAAGTTTATCATATCAAAACATATAAAATAAAACCATAAAATAATTTTGGCCAACTTTTTGGGTCAAATACCCCACTGTGCGTCGGACATAAACACTCCCACCACCTCACCCCCGACCAATCGCTATCACCTACGCCCAAGACGACCTACTATAAAAAGGAGCCAGAGCACTGCAGTACCTCAGTCTGTCAACAGGAGACTACGACAAAGCACTGAAGATGCCAAGTGAGATCTTGGCGAAACGTCTGCCCCTGTCCACAGGGAACAACCAAGAAGATGAACGGATGATACATCGGATCAACCAAAACACATATATATATATATATATATATTGATTTTTGCCTTAATTTCACCAATTTCATAAATTATTCATCTATGATCCGAAAGGGACGGTTCATTGGATACGGACCAAATATCAATATTTTTCGAGATTTTCGCCAATGTAATGTCACTTTGGCCCTGTGAAAGAATAAAAGAGTTGCACCCAATTATGAGAAATTGTAAATCCTCAGTTAGAAGGAAATTATTATTATTATTATGCTCCTTGGTACGAAGATCGTCGTTCATAGTCGATCATTTGACGGTTTACTAAAAATAAACCCATTTAAATTGCTAAATCCAGTCACCTTAGATAGTACGATCCATGGTTCTTGGCTGTATGAAAAAGTTAACTTTTAATAACAGGTTTCGATTAAATGTATTAAAATAATAAATAATTTGTTTTTAATTCTTCCAGTATGCCCCAGTTGGAACCAGATGAAATGTGGACACACCATCCATGGATTCGCGTGGGATAGATTAATCGTAAATTAATATTAACATAATTTAACATTAAAATATGTTGTATTTTTTTTATATGGAGTCCCTCCACATACCAACTTACACGTGGTAAATAAGCATGGTGTTAGACGCTCGTGAGTATTAACCACGAAGACCTTGTCGTTAGTGAAAATTAACGCCTTCCAGCAGTGGGTATATTCACATGTTGGTTATTTATCCACAAATTTTTTGATCCCTTCCATATCTTAATTGTTTGTCTAACTATACCTATCTTATACTTTGATATAGGGTCCCCACACTGATAGAATGAGAGTCGTTCGGCTTCAAACTTAAAACAGCTTTTAATTTCTGATTTTGTGTGCAAAGTACCTTTTATTGTGGTCGTAGAAAGCTTATTTTTAAGTTTCGTCTTCATAATATTAATAGTTGAAAACAAACGTTCTTTCGTAGACACAAAAGTGTTTTTGTTAAATTAGATAACGGCGAAAATGTTGTTGATCCATCGATTTTTTTAATCTCCGTCCAAATTCAAATTCGTGTTGCGAAGAGTTTCCAATTCCCTATCCAATTTCGTTATATTTTCCGGGGAAATACTTTGTCATCGAAAGGAAATCTGCATCTGATTTGGGTTGCTACCTCAATGTAAAACTCTATATATTTTCTATAAAAATTATTAGTTTATCGTTACCCAACTCTTTACTATCTTTTTTTAACCGAATCGAATTTAGTATCATTCCGTCTAAATATGTTTCAAATAACGGTAAATGGGTGCTAACGTTTACGTCAATACTTCATAATTTCTGTTCTTTGGCAGTTGAAATATCTTTGGAATTGTTTTTCTCTTTTTCTGTTAATTCCAAATAAATTGGTTGTATAAAACAGTATAAATTTGATTATATAGTAAGTACTATTTCAGTTTCTCTGCGTGCATTTCTTTCTTAAAATCAATGAATATAGGTAACGCAAATCGTAAAAACTCCAAGTATAATTCAGTTGTCGATTCCAGGGCATGAATATGTCCTTTAAATAAGTAACTATCGAGTTATTGTCTCCAAACATTAGATTGGCGCCATCAAACGCAAACCCTAACATATTTTTCTTGTACGAAATTTGTTTCTTAATAAAATATTCGACAGTTTTATTGTATAAAAGTCGGTAACTGGTATTAACGTTAGAAATTTATCTTGTACTTCATAATTTGGGTTGATTAATCTCGCGTTCAAAGCTAAATGATGATCGACTTATCAATGCTCTCATCTACCAACAATGAAAAATGGTTTTGTCTTATTTCTATCAAATTTTCTTCAGCTGTTTTTCCTGTTATATTTACTACAATAGCGCGAGAGCTTCTGTTTTACTCATAAACAATTTTTCAGCAATTTTTGAATCTGGACATACAGATTTTAGTAAATTAGTGAGATGTGAGGTAACATGTTGATGTTCCGCAATAAAACAAGCTAGCTTAATTTCATCGGTTTTTGCCATCCGTTGCGAATTTGCAATCTCTTACAATTTCCTTCATATTTAGACGAATTGTTATGCCGCATTTCCTATCACTGTCGTATGCAGAACAGCAAAAATTCGTATTACCTTTTTTACTTTTTGCAAGCCATTCACTAAATTTTTCATTTTTGAGCCAAATTTAAATACGTTTTTGCTCATATCTGACTACTTTCTTCTTTTTAGGTGGTGACTCTTAACTTTTTCATTGCTTTTAAAGCACTTATTATAAAAACACTCAAACAATACAAAACAAGAACTCTGTTTTGTCTCTGTTTTCTATCGATTAACGTTATTTCGTATTCTATCAATTATCAGTTACATAGTTTGGTCTCCTAAATTCTAGATGGCAAGTTTATCTGAAGTATAATTAGTGTACAGACGATATCTAATACGTGAAATATATGGCATTACAATATTAACTAAAAAACCGTAGATTTGTAGGTCTAAACTAAAAACTAGGAAAATTAAAAAAAATACTAAATCTACCCAAATATCAGCATACCACATATAACTCCTATCATTCCACGTAAGAAATAATCATGGTGATATGCATACTCCATGCGGGGTATTATTTTCAAGACATTGTCGATAGTGGGGTCGATACCAATAGTCAGCCGATATGCAAGTTGCTATTTACCACTAATGTGTAAATACTTTATCGGTAATGTCCGTTACCGTGTAAAGTATATTGATTCCTTCCATATCTCAAGTTTTTAGGTTTTCATATTAATAGATTCTAATTAAATTAGTATTAATTGTTTGTCCAACCTATTTTTGATATTTGGTCCTTGTGCTGATAGAATGTGAATCGTTCTATTAGTACATACCACATATCAACCCTATTATTCCACGTGGTGAATAATCATTGTGTTGGTTAAACTCGCATGGAGACATTCTGTTAGCGAGGCTTACAACCCCTCCTGTGTGTTTACGAAGTGTGGGGATAATCGCATGTTGGTTATTTATCCACAAATACCTAAGTATACTTTATCGGTAATGCCCGTTACTGTGTAAAGTATATTGATTCCTTCCATACCTCAAATTGCTAGGTTTTCGTATTAATAGATATGTAATATGTATAAATAGGATATTCGTTCGAAATAATTTTATATTAAGGTATTATTAACTGCTTATTCAACCTATTTTTGATATGGGGTCCTTGTACTGATAGAATGAGAATCGTTCTATTAGCACATACCACATATCAACCCTATTACTCCACGTGGGGAATAATCATTGTGTTGGTTAAACTCGCATGGAGATATTCTGTTAGCGAGGCTTACAACCCCTCCTGTGTATCTGCGAAGTGTGGGAATAATCGCATGGTGGTTATTTATCCACAAATACCTAAGTATACTTTATCGGTAATGTTCGTTACTGCGTAAAGTATATTGATTCCTTCCATACCTCATCTTGCTAGATTTCCATATTAATAGATATGTATACATAGGATAATCGTTCGAAATAATTTATATTAAAATAATATTAATTGTTTGTCCTATCTATTTTTGATATGGGGTCTATTCACTGATAGAATGAGAATCGTTCTATTAGTGCATACCACACATCAACCCTACTACTCCACGTGGGAAATAATCATGGTGCTGATTATAATCGCATGGAGATACTTTGTTAGCGAGGCTTACAACCCCTCCTGGGTGTCTACGAAGTGTGGGAATAATCGCATGGTGGTTATTTATCCACAAATACCTAAGTATACTTTATCGGTAATGTCCGTTACTGTGTAAAGTATACAAATCCTATCTATACCTCATCTTGCTAGGTTTCCATATTAATAAATGTGTATAAATAGGATTGGTTGATTCGAAATAATTTTACATTAAAATAGTATTTATTGTTTGTCCAACCTATTTTTGATATGGGGTTCTTGTACTGATAGAACGAGAATCGTTCTATTAGTGCATACCACATATCCACCCTATTATTCCACGTGGGGAATAATCATTGTGTTGGTTAAACTCGCATGGAGACATTCTGTTAGCGAGGCTTACAACCCCTCCTGTGTGTTTACGAAGTGTGGGAATAATCGCATGGTGGTTATTTATCCACAAATACCTAAGTATACTTTATCGGTAATGTCCGTTACCGTGTAAAGTATATTGATCCCTTCCATGTCTTAACCTTGCATTAATTTTCTATGTATCGTACATATAAATAGAATATTCGTGAAAATAATTTTACATTAAAATAGGATTATTTAAGTGTATAAAGAGTAAAAAATTTGTTGTTGTTGCTTAATTTGATGTTAATTAAAATTTTTACTGTAAATTTATAGTTTTTGAATATATAAAATAATTTCTAAACATATTTAACTTTTTATATTAATCTTTATCTTCAATACTTTTAAATATATAAGATGTTCCATAAGGATTTACCGAAATAACCATAAAAATATCTTTATAGAAATATCTTTCTGTTCTAAATTTATTAACTTTAAAACTTGATATAGCTCTTTCTTATCTTTGAGGCTAAAAGATAATTTTTAAAAAAATCGTAATAAATCAACAAAATCTTTAATAGGTATGAAATCGGCAGCATTTGTAAAAGAAATTTTAAAGTTTTGAATGCATAAGGCGGCTTTAAAATATATCTGTTAACTTGTCTGAAACGCTTCCTTAACTCAACCCAATGCAATTTCATCAAATTATAAAGTAAATAAATATGGAAGTAGTTTGAAAATAAGTAACTACTAAGGACCCCAACACCAAAGCAAGTCCTTTTAATATCAAAATCATTTAAGTACAAAGTATCTGAATCTCCCCGTAACTAATCTCCAAAGCAGGATTTTCAAATCACAATCGCAACTTATGTTGAGGAAAGCCAAGTTTGAAGATATATGGCTTCTGAATAAATGAACTCCACAATAATATTATCTCAAAGCTACCCAACCCAATCCTAAAAAAATCCAGCTCCAAATGAACATAATCAAAATCTAATCTAAGTGATTCGCAAAGTTGTATATGCTATGTATACTAAATTATCGAAATCTAAGGCAAATCGAATACAAATATGTCTTAATTGCAAAGTAACCCAACACCAAGACAAGTCTAGCAACTCCACACCAAGACAAGTCCAGCAACTCCACAGCAATACAACCTCAAAGCAACCCAATCCTAGTAATTCAAATCCAAAGCAACTTTATCAAATTCCAAAGGTAAATGAATTCTAAAGATCAGTCGAATACAAAAGATCAAGATTATCATCATTAAAACAATTCCTGCACCCCACATAAATATAATTTTGCAGCAACTGAACCTGAAAATAAAGCAACCCCAAAGCAAGCAATTCAAGCTCAAAATCATCAAACTCTAATGGAACTTCATTAATTTCCAAAGCAATTCGATACCAAAGAAACCGTCCTCAGCACCTATAATACCATATCAGTGATTCCCAACCCATAGGTCGCGACTCAAAATTTGTCAAGCTTTCAACTACTTTGTACGTGAAACGAAGTGTTGTACTCAACCTAACTTAATAAATTAAAAATATTTTTGATCATATTTGAAAAATTTTTTATAAAGTATACATATTTCTGAGAACAAACCTATACTTGAGTATCTCAACTCATTTTTGAGATATCAAGTTTTAAATTCAACCCAAATTTTTGGTACTTAGAAAATGTAAAATTTCTTTCATTATCTTGAAAAATTGTAAAAAATTGAATTCTTAAGATATTTTCATCAAACTTAATTTAGTAAAAAAGAAAAGCATACACTTTTCCCAGAGCTAAGCCATATTTGAGTATCTCAATTAGCTATAGAGATATTAAATTGAAAGTTATTGTGACATTTCATAAAATTAAAAATTTTCCTAACCAGTTTTGTAAAACCCTAAAAATCAAAATTTTAAAATATCATAATGAACTGTATTGTGATTCATAAAGGAAGATATGCACTTTTCTAAGAAAAAATCCATACTTGAATATCGCAATTCGTTTTTGATATTTCAAGTTTTGAACTCAGTCTAACTTTGTAGCTTTTTATAAAATTAAAAATGTCCTAATCATTTAATTTTTTCCGTGATTTATAAATAGAATTGTGCACTTTTCCGAGAATTAATCTATGCTTGAGTATCTCAATTGGTTTTTAAGATAACAAGTTTTGAACAGAACCTAAATTTGTAGCATTTCATAAAATTAAAAATTTCTTTAATTATTTTAAATGGAATTTAACAAATTTTTTATTGCATATTCTGATTTTATACAAAACTATTTTCGTGGTTTTGAGTCATTTCAGTTAGAAACTTCACTTTCTTAGAGAATGATCGAGGTAGAAAGTTAAAATATGAACTATAGATGTCACAACATCCAAAATTTTTAACCGATTTACAGTTTATTCATTACGTATCGTTAAAATACCACCGAATTCCGCCTTTCTCCAAACTTGCCAAAGTGTAACCAGATTGTTTGGGACAATTTCCAGGATAAATATCATTTTTAATAAACAAATTTCGATTTTTGCATCAAAATTTTGAAACGAATGAAAATAACGCAACTCATAAAAATTAATATTATAACCAACAAATTGAACTGAGATATAATCACATTTTAACTCTTAACGGAAGTCTGCGTACAAAAAACTTGTAATACTTTAATTGAAAAAATAAGAGTCATAATCTAATGTGATAAATTTGTTTTTTTTTTATTTTGTATATTAACTACATATAATTCTATTAACAAAATATGCTTCAACAAAACAGAAACAGTAGTTACAGAAAAAAATCAAAACTAAAAATTCTACAAATAACGGGTATGCAAAAATCTGCGTACAAGTCAGGACAGTATTTATAAAAAATTCATAAATGAGATCATTGTTTCTATATTAATATGAGGTCGGATAACCTTTACGTTTAATGACCTCCCTTAAACGTTTAGGCATGGAGTGCACTAATTTCTTCGTTTCGTCCGAACTGATTTTGACCCATTCCTCAATCATAACATTTTTTAACGTTTCCTTCGACGTTATGTTGTGTTGCCGAATCCTGCGTTCCAGTAAATCCCAGAGGTGTTCGATGGGATTCAAGTCCGGCGATTGTGGAGGTGTTTTAAGTTGCTTTGGGGTATTGTATAGTAGCCAAAGCTTAGTGTTGTGGGCGCAATGTTTGGGGTCATTATCTTGTTGAAAAAAGTATTCGGGCACCAAGCCCAAGTTTTCGATGCTAGGCTTCAAATTTTCTTTTAAAATGTCTATATACATTTTATGGTCCATTGTCGATGTTATGAAAACCAACCTTCCCACCCCTTTGGTGCACATACACCCCCAAACCATATCTCCACCACCTCCGTGTTTTACAGTCGCTTTCAAATTTTCGGGATTAAGGGCAGTATTAGGTTTTCTCCATACAAGTTGTTTACCCTTAATGCCGAAAATGCAAAATTTGCTCTCATCTGTAAAGAGAACTTTCTCCCAGAATTCAATGGGCTTGTCTAAGAGTTTTTTTGCAAAGGCGATCCGCTTCTGACGATTGACCTCTGACACAAATGGCTTTTTTCGTGCAACGCGACTGTGATAGTTAGCTTTTTTTAACGTCCTTCTCACCGTATCTTTGCTGATAGTTTTATGAAATTCTTCTTGTACATTTTCTACTATTTTTTTTGCCGTCAGCCTAGGTTCTTTTCTAACCTGCTGTACAATTTTTCGCTTCTCTCGGTTTGTTAAAAGAGGTCGCTTCTCTCGGTCAGATCGCGGACGTGAGGTAATCTTCAGTGTCTTAATAATTATTAATTACTCTTTGAATGGAAGAGTGTGACCTGCCGACAGTTTCTCCTATTTTTCGAAAAGATTTTCCCTCTTTCCATAACTTTACAATAATTTTTCTCTCTCCCAATTCAATTTCCTTTCCTTTCGTGTCCATTCTAACTTTCAGCTTCTAAGCCTCTGCTAATATAATTGACACCGATTATCTTTTATTTAAATCGGAAAGCGTACATCGCCAACTACGTATTTAAGTAAATAAGTATATTTTGGAGAAGGCGCACAGTGAGCTGGATTAGGATGTTAGATGGACAAAATTATTTTATGTGTTCAACGGATATATTTGACATCTGAGAATATCAAAAAAGTGCTAACAAAATTCAACGTTAATTTTTTCGGTATTTAAATTGTTTCTTTTGATCTATTTCTTGATGTAGAAAAATGAGTGCATACATATTGAGTATTTGATATTAATATTACAATTAAATGCATTTTATCACAGTTAGTGTTAAAAATAATACAGATCTATGTCTCAAAATTCCGTCGCACTAAATCTGTTGAGTTCAAAAGAAGATTCAACATTAACTTTATACATCATTGGTCGTTTTGTTTTTAAACCGACGGAAATTCAAAATCGGAATCATCTTCCGATGATTCTGTGTTGCTACTCGAAATTGTCGGGCTTTTATTGGTATAATCCCGTGCTTTTTCTTCTTTTTGAAGCAGTTGTTGCGCTTCAGGATCAAGTTCTTTAGGGGGTATACCAGAAAATGATCTGAGGTTGGTTATTACAGGATCCGACGAAATAAGGAGCATGTGCAACAAATCTTCAGATGTGGTACTACGTGCTGTTTTTCTTGTGTGGTGCAGACGATATCTTTTAAAATCTTTATTTCTTGCTTCTTGAGCTTCTTCAGATAATTGCCCAATAGGCACAAGCGCGTGTTTTATAGCAAGAAACCCATGCACTAATATTTTATGTACAGTAGGTAGCATTCTGTACCAACCATACAAATCGACAAATAGTCGGGCGGTGTTAAAAGCAAATTCGTTATATTTCTTTTCATCTATGGGATAGCCGCTGGAAATAACCTACCTCCGAAAAAAAGCAAAAGTTATTTTAAACGTTTTTTTTTCAAACAAAATATACCTGAAGAATCGTCGAAAATTTTGAAATCAATTGTTTGTCAATACCCGTAGCTGCAGCAGCTTCATCAGCATTTTTAAAAAATCTACGAGCCACATTCCCGGTATTTGACGTGCCACTTCCTTGCACCACTTTATCCACTTTGATGCCTATGGATTTCCACAAGGTTTCTTGTATTTCTTTTTTTCTTAAATCACACATTTTTTTTTCTTCTTCAGAAGTACCCCTCAAACTATATTTTTTAATTTCTAATTTATAGGCTATATGGAGAATACACTCCAAGAATTTTATCCAAGCATGTAAAGTACTTAGTCCATATTCGAGGTTATCCGTGTTAACATTTCGGTTCCTTACTTGGTCTAAATTATTCATTTCTGTGGGTTTACAGCCACACAGATAACAAGTTTGGCTTGAGGTATCCGTAAGGACATTTATGACTTTAGTGTCAAGCATTGTTAAGACTAATTTAAAATGAATTTTAATTGGTATTCCTGCAAAAAAATATAATGAAACAAGAGGACCAAAAATAATTTTTATCCGTGTTACCGTTAACGAGATATTCTAATGGTTGAAGGGCGGCGATTTCTTCTTTCATTTTGTTTATCTCTTGTTTTGTTAAATTTTTGGTTTCTTTTGCAAAGAGAAACTTTATGGGACGACAATATCTAGCCGAGGAAGGATGTGGGTTTTCCCATTGAATCACTTTTTCTTGGGTACCATTTGCAATTGCAAGAAATTGAAGAGGCACTGCAGAAAACATAAAAATACTATTGTTGGAGTAAACTATTGCTTCCTCTTCATTTTCTTCCGAAACATTTGAGTCTTCTCTGTGAAACAATTGCATGTATTCATTAACACCAGAAGTTCCATCACATCCCCATTTAAATAAAAATTCGAACTTTTCAAATTGTTGAGCATATACTTCATCCACTGGAAAAATTAATGTTTCGAATAGGCGCTGGCACGTTAAATTTAATAGGCTTTGTAATTTTATTGAAGCGCCTAAAAGCCATATAGATTAAAATTATACATAAGTATTTAATTCGAATATGTTAATTGTAAAAATTACTGTTTTTCATATTTACTTTACCTAAGTTTGTAATATTTATGTCGTCGTTTGAAGGGTAACATCGTCGCTTAGCTGCCCGAATTTTGTCATACGAAGGAAAAACATCAGCTTTTCGTTCCTTCATTGCTAATCTTGTAATTTTGTATGATTCTTTCGTAAGTCGACATTTAATCATATGTGCCAGAGCTTCATCTTCAGTAAAACGCACTACTTTATCTGTACCTTTTAAAGATTTTCGATAAACGTTCAAAATCTTAATAGGGGTATCATTTGAAGCTGTAGTAGCTTCCTCCAACAATTTTGCAGCAGCACGTTTTCCTTCTTTTTGCAGTGCCACTTTTGCCGCGAAATAAATTTGATTTGAAGGAGTTGTAGCACGCAGTTCTTCTGTTTTACGCCTTTTGGTGCGATCGGACGCTTCTGAGAAACTATGAGAAAGTTGAATAAAAGCAAGTAGAGTAAACAAACTACGGATTAAGGAAATCATTAGTGATTCTTTTACTTTGTTAACGGTCTACCGCTAGAAGACTTTATTTTGATATCTCCTCTTGTAGTGTTAAAGGCTCGGTCTAACCAACTTTGATGTTTAGCTTCGAAATAATCCAATCTATGTCTACATAGTATCAATTTAGATTTTAAATTTACCACAAAACTATGAATTCGACTATCCATCACAGGTCGAAGATTATTGTCCATTTTTAAGAGACTGTCTATATGTCCCAGTAAAAAATGTTCATTTTCTATTACTGATTTGGTCCAAAAAGATGATCTGTTGTCTTTCAAAACATTGTATAACATACGATTCGTAATTATAACTTCAGCAGTCATACTGAACTTGAATTATTTTTTTTACTCGTTACTACTCGTTATTACTCGTAGAGTGGTTAATTGTGGCTCTCAATTTTTTAGTATAGTAATTAATACTCTATATAAAAACGCTGTACAAAATTTGAAAGCGAACTTCGTCGAACTTTAAAAGTTATATTCTACAAAAATGTCACATTCATTTATTTTTAGAAAAAAACTGAGTGCACGAAATACGGGTGGTGTTCACTTACTTTTGGATATATTTTGATGATACTGGATGAAATTTGTTCTTGACAGTTGTAAAAACACACAGCACAAACTAATTGCAACGAAAAATTAACTACTTACTGAAAATAACACCTGTAAATATGACGCGTTACCGGTCTTAATGAGAGTGTACGACTTAAGTTAATTATTTTGTTTTGAAGGCAGCCTCACGGCAAAACAGTTTACTTGATCGGTTTAGGATATGTGCTGTTTAGGTAAATGGACTTTTCAGAAAGAGTTTATGTACTTGGAATTTCCAAATTTAAACTTTTGTTTTTTTGGTTTTGTCCAGCTAGAATCGTAATTCAGCCCACTGTGAGGCGTCTTTATTTGTACGCAGATTTTTACATACGCATTATTTGGAGAATTTTTAATTTTAATTTTTTTTCTAACTAATATTTCTGTTTTATTGATGCATATTTTGTTAATAGAATTATATGTAGTTAATACACAAAATAAAAAAAAAATTGAAGTTTATCACATTAGATCATGACCCTTATTTTTTCAGTTAAAGTGTTAGAAGTTTTTTGTACGCAGACTTCTGCTGCTAAGTGTATATAGATTCCTTCCATATCTCAAGTTGCTAGGTTTTCATATTAATAGATTTGTATAAATAGGGATATTCCTTCGAAATAAGTTTATATTAAATTAGTATTAAATGTTTGTATAACCTATTTTTGATATGGGGTCCTTGTACTGATAGAATGATGATCGTTCTATTACTACATACCACATATCAATCCTATTATTCCACGTGGGAAATAATCATTGTGTTGGTTAAACTCGCATGGAGACATTCTGTTAGCGAGGCTTACAACCCCTCCTGTGTGTTTACGAAGTGTGGGGATAATCGCATGGTGGTTATTTATCCACAAATACCTAAGTATACTTTATCGGTAATGCCCGTTACTGTGTAAAGTATATTGATTCCTTCCGTACCTCAAGTTGCCAGGTTTCCATATTAATAGATATGTATAAATAGGATATTCGTTCGAAATAATTTTCTATTAAAATAGTATTAATTGTTTGTCCAACCTATTTTTGATATGGGGTCCTTGTACTGATAGGATGAGAATCGTTCTATTAGTGCATACCACATATCAACCTTACTACTCCACGTGGGAAATAATCATTATGTTGGTTATACTTGCATGGAGACACTTTGTTAGCGAGGCTTACAACCCCTCCTGGGTGTCTACGAAGTGTGAGAATAATCGCATGGTGATTATTTATCCACCAATAATACCTAAGTATACTTTATCGGTAATGTCCGTTACCGTATAAAGTATATTGATCCCTTCCATATCTTAAGCTTGTATTAATTTTCTATGTATCGTATAAATAAATAGAATATTCGTGAAAATAATTTAAAATTGAAATACGACTATTTAAGTATATAGAGTAAATAATTTGTTGTTTAATTTGGTGCCAATTAAAATTTTTGGACTGTAATAATGTAACTGTAAATGCAATGAAATAAATGTTTCTTATTAAATTTATGTAATTCATGGTTTTTAAATAAATAAACAATTTCTAAACATCTTTAAGCTTTTATTTTAATTCTTATTTTAATGTTTTTAAATATATAACATGTTCCATAATGACTTACCAAAATAAACATACCTACAGTGCACTCCGCTTAATTGGTACACCGGTTAATAGGACAACCGCTTAATCGGGACAAAATTTAGAAGACCGAAACTTTTCATATATAATTTTACTCCGGATATTGGGGACAATCCTCCGGTTAATCGGTCCAGTTCCTCAGTCTTTGCGGTGCTACGTCTGGCGCTATATACGGAAGCGTCAGCTTTGCGAAACCTTTGCTATTTTTCATCGGCGTTTCAGCAACCTTCAGTTCTGGTGTTTGTATTGAGCCCTGATCGAACCTTTTAAATTGGAGTTGAGAGAAACTTGAGAAATTTATAATAAAAAAACGTAAATAAACTCCAATTTAAAGGGACAATCCGCACATGAATGCCTAGCCCGATTACGTCTAGACACCAAAGTCTGTTTTCGCCTCGTGTTTTCGACTCAGTTCAACGTTACACTTCTTATTGTTAACACGTAGTGACTTAAGCACTAAAATGTCACTAAAAGACTTAACATTAAACAAAAAAATCAATATGCTCCGACAAATTGAAAACCAGCCACCCAATACGCCTCTACGCCAATTAGAGAAAACAGTGGGCCTTCCAAAGTCAACGATTAGCCGATTAATAAAACAAAAAGATGAACTTGGAAAATAATAGATTAATGCTGAAAACCAAGCGGAATCGCGTAAAAGGAAGCGAGAGGGAAAAGAACCAGAAGTTGATGATGCTCCCAATCGTTGGTTTTCTGCGATAAACCCAAAAAGGGGTTAGTGTTAGTTGCCCAACGCTAAAATTAAAAGCAAAAGAATTGGCGAAAAAATTAGGTCATCAAGATTTTAAAGCTACGGAAGGTTGGTTTTCACGGTGGAAGCCAGGTGCAACATAAAATTTAAAAAAGCACAAGGGGAGGAAGGTAGCGCAAATGTGGTCGCCGCTGATAAATGGAAAAAGGAAAAACTTCCAGAACTGCAAAAATTGTTCAGTTCAGATAACATCTTCAATGCCGATGAAACTGGTCTGTTCTACTGTGCAACACGAGATGGATCACTGTGTTACAGGAATGAGACATTAGTCGGGTTTAAAAGAGCTATGGACAACATAACTGTTCTATGCTGCGCCAATATGTCCGGCACTGAAAAGAGAAAACTTTTGGTTATCGGTAAAACGGCAAAGATATCGATAAATAGTCTGCCGGTAAAATATCATTCAAATGCCTGGATGACTGCAAATATTTTTAAACAATGGTTGACGAAATGGGACCAACAACTGAAAATTTTATATTAATTATCTAGAAAAATTGTATTATTGCTCGATAATGCCCTACTCGTCTCCATACAAACAATTTGAAAAATTTACAATTAGAATTCCTGCCTTCTAATACAACTTCATTAATACTGTTGTAATGAGTTTAGATTAGTTAGGTTTAGTTTAAAAATGTTTTCTAATATTTGATCATGTGCCTTTTTTGTTACAGCATAAATTAAAATGTCATCTATATATACTTTTACACCTTTCATTTCAAAAATCTCTTGAAAATATTCTTGAAATACTTCTGCTACTGTTTTTATACCATATGGTAATCTTTTGAATCTATATCTGCCTATCGGTGTACCAAATGTACATAATTTACTTGATTCTTTATCAAGCGGAACATTCCAAAAAGCATTTGAGACATCTAAAGTTGAAAAATATTGTACATTTTTTGATTCTTTTGATATTTCATCCATATTTGGTAATTTATATGGCTGTGAAATTATCACCTTATTTAATTCTTTTGGGTCTAGACAAAGTGTTAAAATTCCGTTTGATTTTTTAACTAATACAAAAGAATTTACCCACTCAGATGAGCCATGCACTCTTTCAATAATATCTAACTTCTGCAAATTTTCGATGCATTTTTTAAATTCATCAAGTGGAAATGGAACACTTCTGATCGGTTGAATTTTAGGCGTAGCATTTTTATTTATTTCAATATGATACAATTTATCTAATTTTCCAATACCAGAAAATAAATCTTTGTATTCTTTTACTTTTAATTCATAACTATCATTTTTAATTATTGAATTTATTTCTTTTAAATCAATATTAATATTAATCAATTTTAAATCTAAACTAGTTTTTAAACCAATAGCATTTCCCAAGTTTTCATTAACAACATAAAATGGAACATCATACTGTTCTCCATTTATTTCTATATTTAGATTACAAGTTCCCAATATTTTAATTGCATTATTGGTATAAGAAAACATTTTTAAACTAGCAAGAAAGTATAACATAAAGTTCAATTTAGAAAAATGTAAATTTGAATTGAATGAAATAAAATATTTAGGCTACAAATTTAATAAAAATGGTATTAAAATTGATGAAGAAAAAATACAAGCTATTAAAGACATAGAAATACCTAAAAATAAAAAAGAGTTACAGCAATTTTTGGGTTTGATAACTTATGTTGGTAGATTTATTCCAGAATTATCTGAAAAAAACTTCTCCATTAAGACAATTGATCAAAGATAGAAATGAGTTCATTTGGCAGAAACCACAAAATAAAGCTTTTGAAAATTTAAAAGGTATAATATTAAGTGAACCGGTATTTTGATCCTAAAAAACAAGTAACAATTTCAGTAGACGCCTCAAAAAATGGGATGGGAGCAGTTTTGCTACAAGATAATAAACCTTGTGCATATGCATCTACAGCAATGACACAAACTCAAGAAAACTACGCTCAAATCGAAAAAGAACTTTTGGCAATATGTTTTGGTATAAACAAATTCTATCAATATATATATGGTTCTAGATTTACAGTCGAGACTGATCATAAACCGCTTATTGCGATTTTTAACACACCACTAAATAATTGTCCGACAAGACTTCAAAAGATGTTATTAACATTACAAAAATATGACATAAATTTGATATTTAAACCTGGTAAAAAATTAATAATTGCAAATCATTTGTCGAGACATAATTCAAAATTTCCTTATAAAGATAATTTAGATTTAGAAGCACAGGTATGCTTAATAAAGAAAAATGTTTCTATAACTGATGAAAAGTTAAAAAATTTAATAATTGAGACAGATAAAGATGAAGACTTTAGACAATTAAAAGAATTTATAAAAAATAATTGGCCAACTAGCATAAATAAAGTAAATCAAAATTTGAAAACATTTTATAAAAATAGACATCAAATAACACAAGGATGTGATGGATTATTGTATATGGATCAAAGAATAATGATACCAAAAGCAATGAGACACAAAATTCTTGACAATATACATACAGGTCACTTAGGTATACAAAAATGCATAGAGAGAGCAAAAAATACAGTATATTGGCCTGGTATAACAGGACACATTGAAAATCTTGTTAAAAACTGTTACTTATGTAGTAAATATGAAAATTCGAATCAAAAATTACCACTCAAGTCTCATGAAATAATAAGAAAACCTTGGCAGAAAATAGGTCTGGATATATTTCAGGTAAAAGATCGAATATATTTGATGGTTGTCGATTATTATTCAAAATATCCTGAAGTTATAAATTTAAATAGAGAAATGACATCAAAAAAGGTAATAGAGAGTCTTAAATCTATTTTTGCGAGACACAATTCTAATATCAGATAGCGGTAGTCAACTGAAGAGTAAAGAATATGAAAATTTTGCCAAAGAATGGATTTTATGTTTATAAATTCTTCTCCATATTATCAACAATCTAATGGCCAAACTGAAAGAACAATACAAACCATAAAGAAAATGTTAAAGAAATCGCTGGAATCAAATGATGATTTTTATTGATGACATGGTATAACAAATACAACCTATGGACATGGGTGTTATCAAAAATTTAAAATTCCACTATCGTAAAGCTTTAGTGCATTATATTTTCCTTGACATCATCATCTAGCTCCAAAGAGCTTAGCTCGAAAGTGAACATACTAAACTCTATACAATTTGTAGCAGACAGTTGGAAAAATGTTAGTAGTGAATGTATACGCAATTGTTTTAACCATAGTGGCTTTAAAGACCCCAGCGACATGCAATTTTCTGAACAAATGGTCACATCAAGTGAAATCATAAATGATGCTATACTTCGGCAAGTCAACAACGTTAATCATTTTCTAGAAATAGACGCAAATTTAGAGTGTTGCAATAATACCGAAAAGTTCGAAGACAGCGCTCAACCGCGTCGGACGTGTGTAGCCTAGCGAGTTTTACAGCTGTGCGTTCGTATAAAAACACGTTCTTCTGCAAAATTCGAGAATACATTGACGATTTTATTCTGTTGTAATACGGGAAATAAAGCCGCCTTAGGGTGAGCAAAGTAAAATTAAAACGTTATGTCCAACGCAAAACGATCTGCAGATCATTTAACACCTCCCACAGATGATTTATCGAAAAAATATTCTTGGGATCCTCCAAATATATTAAGTCAAAACCGTTTTCAAATTTTAGAAAATATTTCTGATGAACATGGCGAAAGCTCACAGCAACAAGCCTCACATTCCAAAGCATCATCCAAACAACAAGATACATCACAACAAAATATTTCATCTCAGCAAAAAATAAAAATTCCGCCTATATTCCTACAAAATGCTCTTAATCATCAACAAACCATCAATGATCTCAAGGCCTTAACCGTTCATGATTTCACCACCACGTATAATAATAAAAACTTAAAAATTAATTTGACAGATAGCAACGACTATAGAACGGTCACTAAATATTACAAAGAAAATAATGCGCAATTTTATACATTTCAAGATCCTTCTGTTAAACCATTATCGGTAGTAATTCGTCATGTTCCCATATCACTTTCGGAAGATGAAATAAATTCTGAATTATTACCATATAACCTTCCAATAATAAAAATAACTAGATTAGTTAACAAAGAAAAATATCCTATACCTCTGTGTGCGATTGATCTTACTCCATGCGAAAAAGCGAAGGAGATATTTAAAATCAAAGAAATTTCTAAGGCAATAGTTACAGTTGAGATGAGAAGAAAGCCAAATAATGTTCCTCAATGCTATAATTGTCAAAGATTTGGACATACAAAGAATTATTGTTCATTAAAGCCGAGGTGTGTCAAATGTGGAGAGCAACACAACCATACTCAATGTACAAAAAACAAAGCTGACCCTCCTAAGTGAAGAGTTCGCAGAACTGTGATGGACCTCATCCATCTAATTATAGGGGATGTAAGAGTCACACTGATCTACAAAACAAAAATCCCCGACATCAAGACCGCAGTTATATTAATTCCCAAAGAAAAGATTCACAACCCAGTTTCCGCACTCTTAGTCCTGAAATTTCTTTCGCTAACGCAGTTCAAGGTAAAGCTAATAAATCCAATAATATTCCTTCCTTCACATCCCAAAATGAAACTCAAGCCTTCTCTCCTTTGGTGACAGTCATTATAAATCTCCTGAAACAGGTCCTTATCCCAATTATCAATGAAATCAAATCACACCTAATCAACGAGATCTTACCTTCCCTTATTCATGTCAAATAATACAAATCTACAACGTTTAGAAAATATCACAATTTTAAACTATAATGCAAATGGGTTAAAAAAGCAAAAAGCTCTTATTATTGCTTTTCTTGCGAGATATAACATAGACATAGCATGTATCTCGGAGACACATCTTGCGCCAGGAGAAAATCTCCGAATTGGTGGTTATAACATATACAGGTATGATAGAAACTCTCAAACAGCAGCTGGTGGCGTCGCAATCATAATTAGACGCCAAATTAAACATCACTTATATAGTATTACCACCTCATCAATAGAAACTGTTGCTATCCAATATGAGATAAAAGGACACGCCCCGATAACTTTAATATGTGCCTATAAACAGCCAAACAAATCGTTGATTAATGATGATTTTAAAAAAAATATTTCAAATAGTAGGACCTGTGATGTTAATTGGAGATCTCAACAGTAAATTAAAACATTGGGGATGCCGTGCAGACAATCCTTCTGGATCTCAATTAGAAAATCTGGCAAACATTCATCAGCTTCAAATTCATTGTCCAACTGATTATACGTATCACCCATTCCGTAATGATCATCTACCAGACATCCTAGATATTGTTATTACTAAAAACTTTCATCTTCCATTAACTCAAACAGTCATAACTGAATTAAACTCAGATCACCTGCCAGTCTTAATCAACTTATCAAGACAGATATTGTACGTTCCAACTGTACCAAAACTTATAAATGGATTTGTCAACTGGAATGAATTTCAAGACCTTATGAGATCCTACCATATAAGTGAACTGCCTCCAATCCGGGAATCAATAAACATTTCAATTCGGCAACTTACCACAAATATGACAGAGGCAATCAGGCATGCTACAATACCAACAACCAAAAAACCCGTTGTAAATTATAATATTCCACAAACACGAATTCTTGAAATCATTAAAGAAAAACGTATAGTTAGACGAGAATGGCAACGTACTCGAAATCCTTTTACTAAGAAGAAATTAAATAAACTGACTCATACAATAACTCTGCAACTCGATGCTCATCGAATTCAAAAATACAATGACATGTTAAATAATTTAGATACATCGGACCCTGGAATGTGGAGAGCCACTAGACCAATATTAAAAAAATATGAAGAACTCCCAACGTTAATAGTTGACGGCATACATATTAATACAGATCATGATAAATCCCATGCTTTTGCTGATTACCTAGAAAATTCTTTTAGTCGAATTATTACGGACAAAAATACGGATTTTGCGGCTATAGTTCAACGATATAATGAATCACACCTACTAAGCGAAGGAAACTATACCGAGACAATAACAGCAGAAGAGGTTAAGGCGCAAATTAAACGTCTACCCAATCGCAAAGCTCCAGGACATGATTTGATACCAAACATTTTATTGAAATATCTTCCCGATAATATCATTGATCACATTAAAAGCATCTTCAACAGTTGTTTACAAATAGGCTACTTTCCCATTGCATGGAAGAAAGCTGAAATCTTACTGTTCCCAAAGCCCGGTAAATGCAAATCCGAAATTCAAAATTATCGTCCCATTAGTCTTCTTCCAACTCTGTCAAAACTATTTGAAAAAATAATATTCACTCGTCTGCAAGATGAAATGATCAATCTTGATATTATCCCCGATGTACAATTTGGATTTAGAGCAAACCATAGTGTTAAGATTGATCATCAGCTTTCATGGAAACAACATATCAACGATCTCACCATGAAGTTAAATAAATCGTGTTTCGCGCTATCAACTATTTCGCGGTTGGTGAGTGTGAATGTCGTTTTAAGTGCGTATTACGCGTGTGTCGAGTCGCGCATGAGGTATGCTATAATTTTCTGGGATCACTCGGCGAACGCCGATCGCGGGTTCATAGCCCAAAAAAAAGTGTCTCAGGGCAGTATTTGGACTGAAACCCAGAGATTCATGCAAGCCAGTTTTTGAACATTATAAGATCTTAACCTTACCATCATTATTAATTTTTAGAAATTGCTATATTTGTTAAGAATAACTATTCATTTTTCTCCAAATACGAGCAGAAACATTAGTATTTACACATAAGTAAATAACATTAGTACCGAAAATAACTAACATCCACTTAAGTGCATAAACTGAGTTTTTATTAATAAAAGATTATTAACAAGTCTTTAATTTAATAATGGGTATATAACCCGTTATTATTTTGACATTCTGTATTTCACTTATTTATTTTCGGTTCTACCGGTTTCGATTACTCAGATCATCTTCACAAATAAATAACTTTTTAATCAAGTGTAATTTTCGCATAGATTCTTTAAAAATTGTCTTTGTGATTAGTTTTTTTAATTTGTTTATATTTTATATTTTTATAAATAAATGGTTCCTGAAGATGATCAGATTGATCGAAACCGGTAGAACTGAAAATAAATAACATCCGCTTAAGTGCAAAATCAGAGTTTTTATTAATATACCGAGGTGAAAAGAAAGAATAACATTGAACTAACACTAGAACTATCACTAGGACAAGAAATTCAAAGAGGCGTCCCTACCATGTTGCCATACCACAAACGTGTCGTCCACATATCGGAGCCATATCCGAAAGGTCAAACATTTTTTCAAAAAACGCACGGCGAAACTCGAAAGTTTCTAGTTTTAGATCTAGTGTTAGTCCTAGTGATAGTTCTAGTCTTAGTTCTAATTTTAGTTCAATTAACACCGGTCGTGAAAGCCTTCGTACTTATAAAGAATAACATTTCAAATATTCTTTTACATTTTCCAAAGCAACCCGACAAAACCAAATGGATTACAATATGGGCTGAAGACTGAAGAGATAAAACCGAACCCGCCCTCTGCGCCAAAACAAAAAAAAATATATATATATATATAAACCATAAAAAGTTTCATTATCAATAAAATTTTATTTGTAAATAAATGAATTATATACTCAAAATTAAATGTTTTCATTATAATATTCCTTATAATGCTTAATAAATAAAAAATCTCACCATCAACATCTTGTTGATTAATAGTATGAAAATTATTAAAAAAAAATTATAAACTCGAGCAAAAAAAATTGAGAAAACCTTTGATGCGTAAACGCATTAATAAAGTAGAAATTGCTTGAAATTATTGAAACATTCTATGACATTAAACTTTCAAAATTCAATCTTAAATAAGATTAGAAAAAATATTATCCATTTGATATTACTAATGGAAATTAAGAGATTATTTTAACATAAAATTTTATCTATATGCTGTAACTTTACAAAAATTAAAATCTTTCACTATTTTATTAGTTTCTAAAATCAAGTAGATCATGACGTTAAAGTAATTTAAATCGAAAAAGAATTTGTCAATACGCGCTTCTTAGGCCAGGCGCGCACATGCGATTTTCTGTCGCGCGACTGTTTGGTCGCAAAAATAACACACATAGCATTAAATACAAATGCGCGCATATGCGACTAAATAATAGCAGCGATTAAAAAGATGTAACCTGCTCCATTTTTGTAATGACGCGATTGTCGCGTCTTTAAATGTATCACATGAACAAGAATGAACATGCACTCACATGCGACTGTTCAGTCGTAGTCGCAGCACAGGTCGAAGTTGGTGTATAGGATAATTATTACAACAAATTTATTAAAAATGGCTGAATCTTCAGAAGTGTCTGATAATAGTGACAATGACTTGACATCTAGTGTCTTAGACACAGAAACTATTATTATCGAGGTAGAAAAAAGACCAGCTCTTTACAACAAACATTTGAAAGAGTATAGTGACCGAAATTTAAAGGAAAAATTGTGGGGAGAAGTGTATAGCAAAGTTATATCCACTTGGAATCGGCCGAAGAAAAACACAAGAGAGGTACGTGATATTGTTTTTATTTAAAAGTTTTTAATAATCTTATGTAATAAATGTTGTGTAGATAAGTATTTAAATTTTGTCATATAGTCTCTTATATTAAGACCAACTCTGTTAGGTCTTATTCCAGCTGGAGGACAGCTCTGTAATAAACACTCATAAAATTCGTCTTCCATTTGCACACCGTCTTTCTTTCGCACGAAGTTATGTAGAATGCAACATGTTTTAATGATAAGGTCGGCAAATTCGACTCGCACGTCTAATGATCGATGCAAAATACGCCATTTGTTCGCTAAAATACCAAAGGTACACTCTACCATACGCTGTGCACGAGTCAGTCTATAATTAAAAACTCTTTGTTTCATTGTTAAGTTTCTTCGAGGATAAGGCCGTAAAACATTTTGTGATAACGCGAATGCTTCGTCTCCTACTATCATGAAAGGTATGGGTTCTCCCATCTCGTTGTTTGGTAATTTTTGTGGAGTAGGAACATTTAATTGGTTATTATGTAATCTTTGACCAAAATTCGAATTCTTAAAAACACTGGAATCGCTTCCAGCACCATATGCTCCTACATCTATTGCTGTAAAACAGTAGTCGGCGTCTACTATACCCAAAAGAATAGTCGAATAAAAGTTTTTATAATTATAAAATTCGGAACCAGTATTATTTGGTTTCTGTATTCTAATGTGCTTGCCGTCGACTGCACCGATACAGTTCGGAAAATTTGTCCTATCGTAAAACTCTTTGGCAATATTTATCCAATCTTCTTCAGACTTTTCTGGCATGTATAAAGGCTGTAAATAGTTCCATAAATACACGTGTCTTCAACAATTTCCCTTATCGTGGTAGCCCCAAGTAAAAATTCAAAGTGTAAAGAATTGAAACTATTGCCGGTAGCAAGGTATCTGAAAAATAAATAATAACTGTTGTTTATTGCAGGAAAAATTATTCAAAAAAATGGAAAAATTTAAAAGATGGTTTCGCTAGGGAATTAGCAGCCCAGCGTAAAGCAGTGTCTGGGCAAGCAGCAAAAAAAAAGAAGATATATTTATTTCGACCAATTGCAATTCCTTTTCCCAATAATGAAAGATAGACCAACTACCAGCAACACCGGACCTTCTCAATCAATTGAGATTGATCAAGAAAATCAAGAAATGATATCTTCTCCTTCTTTAGCACATCCATATCTAAAAGAAGGGCTGCAAGAAAAACTGTGCTTAAAACAATTCCATATGAAGAAAAGTTACTGAAAATATTGGAGGATAAGCAATGTGAAACAATCGACGAAGATAAAAATTTTTCACTTATGCTTGTTCCAATGTTCAAAAAATTAACTGATGACCAAAAACATTATGCGAGAATTGAAATCTTAAATATCATGAAAAATGCAAAAAACGTCGGAAATCCTCCAGTTTTTTACAGTTCAATGCAACAATCTTATTCTCATCATTATCCTAACCGTCCGGTAGACCAAGTGCAATTTCCAAGATCAAATTTTCAACAACAGCAACAAGGAGGCAATGAAAGTATTTACTCCGCGCCATTGACATCAACGGTCAACTCTGCACAGTCCACACCATCAGCAACCATTTTTTCTGATGGTGACAATGCATATTTTGACTTGTCAAATCAATAAATTAATTAAATTAAACAAATAGAACATATATTTATTATTTAACCTTATTTTTAATATCTACTTCTATATATCTAGTCTAATAGTAGTTTGCAGAAAATATCTAGTTAATTTGGCAGAACGACGACAAAAAACAAAAGCTGGTAAGTACGTTCTTACCTTATTGTTACTGCAAGACATTCCTCAGGTGGTATACATTTTCTCCATTTACTATTTTGGTACGATATTTTCGGTCCTATTATTTTTAATAATTCAAGAAAAGATTTTTCACTCATTCTGTAATAGTTAAAGAATTTACGAGGATGCTTTCTTAAATCTTCATGAAGAATGTAAAATTGACCCCGATGTTCTCTGTCAGATAAAATTGGATGCACCCAAAATTTTCTTTTCCGTTGCTTTCTTAATTTCTTTCGTAATAACAGAGCCACTATACAAGCGGTTTCTATGAAGTCCATGTTGATACTAGGCTCTAGTCACGATTAATCAGTCGCAAATGCGCGACCATACAAATTTTTTGCGACTACTACTTTTATGTCGCTGCGACAAATAATCGCATGAAAATCGCATGTGCGCGCCTGGCCTTAGCTGAGAAGGTTCGAGTCGAGCACGGGTTCGACGCAAAATGAGTATGCCCCTCTAATCTCCGATTCTTCGGCCGTACTCGGTAAAGCGACGGCGCACAGTGAGCTGGATTAGGATGTTAGATGGACAAAATTATTTTATGTGTTCAACGGATATATTTGACATCTGAGAACATCAAAAAAGTGCTAACAAAATTCAACGTTAATTTTTTCGGTATTTAAATTGTTTCTTTTGATCTATTTCTTGATGTAGAAAAATGAGTGCATACATATTGAGTATTTGATATTAATATTACAATTAAATGCATTTTATCACAGTTAGTGTTAAAAATAATACAGATCTATGTCTCAAAATTCCGTCGCACTAAATCTGTTGAGTTCAAAAGAAGATTCAACATTAACTTTATACATTATTGGTCGTTTTGTTTTTAAACCGACGGAAATTCAAAATCGGAATCATCTTCCGATGATTCTGTGTTGCTACTCGAAATTGTCGGGCTTTTATTGGTATAATCCCGTGCTTTTTCTTCTTTTTGAAGCAGTTGTTGCGCTTCAGGATCAAGTTCTTTAGGGGGTATACCAGAAAATGATCTGAGGTTGGTTATTACAGGATCCGACGAAATAAGGAGCATGTGCAACAAATCTTCAGATGTGGTACTACGTGCTGTTTTTCTTGTGTGGTGCAGACGATATCTTTTAAAATCTTTATTTCTTGCTTCTTGAGCTTCTTCAGATAATTGCCCAATAGGCACAAGCGCGTGTTTTATAGCAAGAGACCCATGCACTAATATTTTATGTACAGTAGGTGGCATTCTGTACCAACCATACAAATCGACAAATAGTCGGGCGGTGTTAAAAGCAAATTCGTTATATTTCTTTTCATCTATGGGATATCCGCTGGAAATAACCTACCTCCGAAAAAAAGCAAAAGTTATTTTAAACGTTTTTTTTTTCAGACAAAATATACCTGAAGAATCGTCGAAAATTTTGAAATCAATTGTTTGTCAATACCCGTAGCTGCAGCAGCTTCATCAGCATTTTTAAAAAATCTACGAGCCACATTCCCGGTATTTGACGTGCCACTTCCTTGCACCACTTTATCCACTTTGATGCCTATGGATTTCCACAAGGTTTCTTGTATTTCTTTTTTTCTTAAATCACACATTTTTTTTTCTTCTTCAGAAGTACCCCTCAAACTATATTTTTTAATTTCTAATTTATAGGCTATATGGAGAATACACTCCAAGAATTTTATCCAAGCATGTAAAGTACTTAGTCCATATTCGAGGTTATCCGTGTTAACATTTCGGTTCCTTACTTGGTCTAAATTATTCATTTCTGTGGGTTTACAGCCACACAGATAACAAGTTTGGCTTGAGGTATCCGTAAGGACATTTATGACTTTAGTGTCAAGCATTGTTAAGACTAATTTAAAATGAATTTTAATTGGTATTCCTGCAAAAAAATATAATGAAACAAGAGGACCAAAAATAATTTTTATCCGTGTTACCGTTAACGAGATATTCTAATGGTTGAAGGGCGGCGATTTCTTCTTTCATTTTGTTTATCTCTTGTTTTGTTAAATTTTTGGTTTCTTTTGCAAAGAGAAACTTTATGGGACGACAATATCTAGTCGAGGAAGGATGTGGGTTTTCCCATTGAATCACTTTTTCTTGGGTACCATTTGCAATTGCAAGAAATTGAAGAGGCACTGCAGAAAACATAAAAATACTATTGTTGGAGTAAACTATTGCTTCCTCTTCATTTTCTTCCGAAACATTTGAGTCTTCTCTGTGAAACAATTGCATGTATTCATTAACACCAGAAGTTCCATCACATCCCCATTTAAATAAAAATTCGAACTTTTCAAATTGTTGAGCATATACTTCATCCACTGGAAAAATTAATGTTTCGAATAGGCGCTGGCACGTTAAATTTAATAGGCTTTGTAATTTTATTGAAGCGCCTAAAAGCCATATAGATTAAAATTATACATAAGTATTTAATTCGAATATGTTAATTGTAAAAATTACTGTTTTTCATATTTACTTTACCTAAGTTTGTAATATTTATGTCGTCGTTTGAAGGGTAACATCGTCGCTTAGCTGCCCGAATTTTGTCATACGAAGGAAAAACATCAGCTTTTCGTTCCTTCATTGCTAATCTTGTAATTTTGTATGATTCTTTCGTAAGTCGACACTTAATCATATGTGCCAGAGCTTCATCTTCAGTAAAACGCACTACTTTATCTGTACCTTTTAAAGATTTTCGATAAACGTTCAAAATCTTAATAGGGGTATCATTTGAAGCTGTAGTAGCTTCCTCCAACAATTTTGCAGCAGCACGTTTTCCTTCTTTTTGCAGTGCCACTTTTGCCGCGAAATAAATTTGATTTGAAGGAGTTGTAGCACGCAGTTCTTCTGTTTTACGCCTTTTGGTGCGATCGGACGCTTCTGAGAAACTATGAGAAAGTTGAATAAAAGCAAGTAGAGTAAACAAACTACGGATTAAGGAAATCATTAGTGATTCTTTTACTTTGTTAACGGTCTACCGCTAGAAGACTTTATTTCGATATCTCCTCTTGTAGTGTTAAAGGCTCGGTCTAACCAACTTTGATGTTTAGCTTCGAAATAATCCAATCTATGTCTACATAGTATCAATTTAGATTTTAAATTTACCACAAAACTATGAATTCGACTATCCATCACAGGTCGAAGATTATTGTCCATTTTTAAGAGACTGTCTATATGTCCCAGTAAAAAATGTTCATTTTCTATTACTGATTTGGTCCAAAAAGATGATCTGTTGTCTTTCAAAACATTGTATAACATACGATTCGTAATTATAACTTCAGCAGTCATACTGAACTTGAATTATTTTTTTTACTCGTTACTACTCGTTATTACTCGTAGAGTGGTTAATTGTGGCTCTAAATTTTTTAGTATAGTAATTAATACTCTATATAAAAACGCTGTACAAAATTTGAAAGCGAACTTCGTCGAACTTTAAAAGTTATATTCTACAAAAATGTCACATTCATTTATTTTTAGAAAAAAACTGAGTGCACGAAATACGGGTGGTGTTCACTTACTTTTGGATATATTTTGATGATACTGGATGAAATTTGTTCTTGACAGTTGTAAAAACACACAGCACAAACTAATTGCAACGAAAAATTAACTACTTACTGAAAATAACACCTGTAAATATGACGCGTTACCGGTCTTAATGAGAGTGTACAACTTAAGTTAATTATTTTGTTTTGAAGGCAGCCTCACGGCAAAACAGTTTACTTGATCGGTTTAGGATATGTGCTGTTTAGGTAAATGGACTTTTCAGAAAGAGTTTATGTACTTGGAATTTCCAAATTTAAACTTTTGTTTTTTTGGTTTTGTCCAGCTAGAATCGTAATTCAGCCCACTGTGCGGCGTGGGGGCTTACTCTTCTGTCTTTCTTGCCATGTAGTAATTTATATTGCTTCTATGGTACAACCACATTCCAAATGAATTAAAAATAAAACCGGCTATCTGTTTTAAAAAATACCTTAAAAGATGTTTATTAAATAAAAATTTATACTTGATAAACGATTTTTTTAGTGAAGAATTGTAAATCTTTAAAAAAAACATACCATGTATCTTTTTTTTGTGACGTTTTCTATGCTTTGGCATTTATAGAAATAAATATTATTTTAAAATTTGATAGACAGTGCTACCAACCCTACCAACCACTTACATTGACAAGTGATTTAAATATTGACAATTGTTTAGAAAATGACATTTTCTCAAGTTTGTTTCTTAAATCCAACAAAAATGTTATTAATTTTTTTGCTGTTAGCAAAAAGCGAGTGTATCGAATCAAAGCTACTTTTATGGAGTACCGAAGAATTAAAGTTTCCGGCTTTAAAACAATATACAACAAAGGATTTTCAAGAAATAACCGAAAAAATAAACAACACCCATTTGATAGTTTTTAAAACCGATTTTTCAAAAATTCCAAAAACTCTCCGTGAAGACCTCAATTTAAACTCGTCGTATTTACCGAATGAAAAAGTTAATCTGAAACGATTCGACCAAATCAACCACGACAATAACATGGAAATAATCAAGGAAATTTACGATCTTTACGAAAATCCCTTGATTGTCTTTGAAGAAAAGAAATTTAAAAAACGAAAGAAACGATTTACATCTCGTTTTACCGGGGTGTTATACAACAGCCAAGGTGTTATGCTATACACAGATCGTCCTCCTGTTTTGCGATTGGAAAGTTTATTTTTTGTGTTGGACCATTGCATTGGAGTTCGATCGGAAGTTCATCCGAGAACGATCGATCTTAACATCGAATTTGAAATCGACAAGAACGTTACGATTTTATTAGAGTTTAAGTTTATTTTAATGTTTAATAATCATTGGAATATGGTGACAACAAAACTTGTAGACGCAAACGGAGATAATTATTTGTTATCCAACATAAATGTAATAATGAAAAGTAATTTTTCGTTTCATTGTAGTTACGACATCCGATTTCGAGATTTAGACAATCATATGGAAGTGATTTTCCATGGGATACAAATACAACCGGATTGCGAGGGGGGTTCATTTTCACCTGCAGCCGAATGCACTAATTATATCACCCCGACAACGGCAGCTTCTTTAATTGTTGGTGTTCTTTTTGTAATTGGGTTATTTTTTGGTATTAACGCTATGCTCAGTATTAAAACGATGGATAAGTTTGATAATTTTGAAGCAAAGCAGCTGCATTTCGATGATATAAGGAGAAATTAAGATGTTTGTTTCTATTTATTAAATTAAAATAATTAATAATTATTTTTAAAGCCTAATTGCATTGATTATTATAAAGCTAATAACAAATTTTATTAAACTATATTTTTTAAGTATTAGGACAATATGATCTTAATAATATTTGCGAATCTGAGTTAATTAAAGGTTTTTGATCTTTCGGACAAACTGTTAACCTAAAAAAATTCAATGTTAATTAATTAAATAATTAATAAATATTTTTAAATGATTTTTGATTTACCTCTCCCCCGATTCTAAAGATTCCACTTCAATATTATCGATATAAATCCTTGGGGTGGCCATAATCCTCCAAGTTAATGGGTTAATAAAGTTTGTATTGTAATTCCACTCAACTTCAACGGCTTTTAAATTCTTTAAACCATCGCCGGGGATAACGTAAGTATAATTACCGCCGGGTTCGTGATAATGTTCTTTATCCAAAGAAATTTTATCCGATTTTTTTCCACTACCATCTACGGTGGTGTGCATTGTAAATAATAAAGTTCCTATTTCGCCACCATGTGCTTTACTCTCTTCTTGTGATGAAACGTGAATTGATATTTTATAATGTGACTCTAAAAAAATTGGTTTAATCAATTTTTTTTAACATATACAAAGTAATCATGTTAAAATCGACTATGATGCTAAAAATACAACTCCAAATATCTTTATAGCAAAAAATTTAATTATAATAAAATTAACTAACTAAATTAAGACAGCTAACTCAAGAATTTACATTTGATTGCATCTGCAACTGCCATGGGAGCATTTGTTGTGAGTTTGCACATACAGTAACTAATAAATCTTTAATAAAAACTTTATCGACAATACATAATAAGTCTTGTAGATCTTGTTTGCTGATAATAGAAGAGTTACAGAAATCGTGCGTAGTAGCCACCTCTGCTATAATCGTAACAATAAATTTTGACTAATTACTTGTAAAAGGCCGGCTACGTTTAGAAGACTTCTGTATAATTTCGATGGCTTTTGGTTATCCATTTGAGAACCGGACAGGAGATCGTCTAAAAGTTTTTCTTCACTTAATAAGAGACGATCAATTAATGATGATTGATGTGTCATAACTTGGTATACTATTTGACGACGATTAGAGTACGCCACATTCAAATCTTCTGAGAGTGCAAAGGGTTTTCATGAAATTCCTGACTATTTAACCAATCGCGTTTGTTTATCCGAATTTTTCAATTTCTATACTTTGCAAACATTGTATACAGAAAATTTTAATTTTTTTTATCGCTTTCTGAGAACTACCATATAGAAGTTGAGTGTATCAAGGTCTCCTTAAGTTAACTCAGATTGATAGAATGACTTTTTCTTAACAATGTGCGTATTGCATTCTTTTCGTAATATCTCGATATTGCCTCTAGAAGTCCAGATAGTATCATTTTTTCAGAAAGCTTCACTAACATTGTTAAAGCACTAGAACTAGTTAAAGCAACAAAAAAATTTGCCTACCGATTGCACTGTGCAGTTACTAAACCAATATTCATCTTAGGCTTAAACATAATTGCAAGAGACTCTGCAATTTTTGAACCCGTTGTAAACGTTTTAGAAGGTAAAGGTATGGATTTGGTTATGGTGACGAAACATATTGATGATATTCTAGATGTAATCAAAGAAAATCGCCAAGATGTCGAAAATGTTTCTTATGATTTATTTAAAAAATCATTTGATATCGCAGAGAAAGTAGGGGTTGAATTATCAGTACCACGAATCACTCAAAAGCAAGTACACAGAAGTAATCCACCATTTGAGTCTGCACTTGAATAGGAAGTGGTCAATAATCATCCCCGATCTTGATTCTTTAACTCATCCTTCAAGCATGCTCAAAATGGCTTCAAAAGATTTAAAAAATAATTCAAAATCTTTCATGGAATTTTGTATGTTGGGTGATGTCTCTTGCAGATTTAGATTTGTGGTATAATAGGTGGAAGAAGAAGAATTTAGCAGAAAGAGAAATTAAAGGACGTAAAAAGGCTGCACTTTTGGAAGAAGCTAATGTTTTTCCCCTGCTACTGCTACCGTTTGAAACTATTGGTGATGACAGACTCACTGGGTTGTGTTTAATGAGTGTGCATCGAAAATTTTTGAAGGAAAATCAGGACTGCATAGTAAAGAAAGTTTTCGATAAATTTAGTTTAAACCCAAGAAAAATGTTATTAGTTTAATTTAAGTATAATTAAAATCTCTTACTTATACTGATCTATTTCTAGAAGACTTGATCTTCTTCCAGAAGTTACGCAAAGTTTCGAAAGGACTTCATACTGCATCTAGAAGATCTAAAATGCTCCAAGAAGACTTAACACTTTTTTAAAAGACAAGAAATACTTCCAAAAAGTTACAATGCTTCCAGAAAAGTTGATACTGCTTCTAGCAGACTTGAAACGCTTCCAGCAAACTTGATATTGCCACTGGAAGACTTGAAATGCTTCCAGAAGACTTCATACTGCTTCCAGAATACTTAATACTGCTTCTAGAAAACTTGACATACTTCCAGAAGATTTCCAATGCTTCCAGAAAAATTGATACTGCCTCTAAAAGACTTGAAATGCTTCAAGAAGAGTTAAAATACTTCAGGGGGACTTGACTCAAATTTTCTAGATGAAGTATATCTAGAAAATTTGAAAAGGTCCCAGAAGGCTTTAAAGCTTATAGAAAACTTCATATTGCATCTGGAAGATTTGAAATGTTTCGAAAAGACTTGATACTGCATCTAAAGGACTTGATATGGCTTTTAAAAGACTTGATTCTGCTTCTAGAAGACTAAAAATGCCTCCAAAAGACTTGATACTGCTTCTAGAAGATTTAGAAAGGTTCCAGAAGACTTGATACAGCGTCTAGAAAATTTGAAATGCTTCCAAAGGACTTGATACTGTTTCTAGAATACTTGATTTGCTTTCAGAAGATAAGCAATGTTTTCAAAAGACTTCATGTTACATCTAGAAGATCTAAAATGCTTCTAGAAGACTTGATACTGCTTGTAGAAGTCTTCAAATGCTTCCAGAACAATTAAAATGCGTCCGGGAAAAAATTTCTAGATAATGCTTCTTCTAGAAAATTTGAAAAGGTTCCAGAAAACTTAAAAACTTCTAGAAAACATGATATTGTATCTGGGAGATTTGAAATCTTACCGAAGCTCATTGCTTTTATAGCACTTGATCTTTATCAGGAAAACTTGAAATACTTCCAAAAGATTTGCACTGCTACTAGAATAATTGATATTGCATCAGCAAGACTTGGTATTGCTTCTATAAGACTTAATTCTGCTTCTAGAAGATTTAAAATGCTTCCGGGAGGCTTGATACTGTTTGTAAAAGATTTGAAATATTTCCAGAAGACATTATACTGCTTCTAGAAAACTTGATCTGCTTCTAGAAGATATGCAATGTTGCCAAAAGACTTCATGCTGCATCTAGAAGATCTAAAATGCTTCAAGAAGACTTGATACTACTTCTAGAAGTCTTGAAATGCTTCCAGAAGAGTTAAAATGCTTCCGCGTGTCTTGATACTTTTTCTAGAAAATTTGTAAAAGTTCCAGAAGACTTAATAGCATCTAAAAGACTTGATATTGCATCTGGGTGATTTGAAATGTCTCCAAAAGACTTGATACTACTTCTAGGGAACTTGATCTACTTCAGGAAGACTTGAAATACTTCCAGAAAACTTGCACTGCTACTAGAATACCTGATAGTACACTGAAAAGTCTTTATATTGCTTCTAAAAGACATGATACTGCTTCTAGAAGATTTGAAATGTTTCCAAAAGACTTGATACTAATTCTAGAAGACTTGAAATACTTTAAGAAGATTTATAATGTTTCTAGAAGACTTGATATTGCTTCCAGGAAACTTGTAATGCTTCCAGAAGACTTCATATTGCTTCTGGAAGACTTACAATGCTTCCAGATGACTTGATACTATTTCTAGGAGATTTGACATATTTCCAAAAGACTTAATACTGCTACAGAAAGATTTGAAATGCTTCCAGAAGACTTGATACTGCTTCTAGAAGATTTACAATGCTTCTAGAAGACTTGATACAGCATCTAGAAAATTTAAAAATCTTGCAGAATACTTGATACTGCTTTTAAGAGATTTGAAATGTTTCCAAAAGACTTGATAGTAACTCTAGAAGACTTGAAATACTTCCAGAAAATTTACAATGCTTCTAGAAGACTTGATATTGCTTCTAAGAGATTTGAAATACTTCTAAAAGACTTAATATTGCCGCTGAAAGATTTGAAATGCTTCCAGAAGACTTGATACTGCTTCTAGAAGATTTACAATGCTTCTATAAGACTTAATAAAGCATTTAGAAAACTTGAAAATCTTCCAGAAGACTTGATATTGCTTCCAGGAGAGTTGAAATGCTTCCAGAAGACTTGATACTGCTTCTAGAAGATTTACAATGCTTTCAGATGACTTGATACTGCTTCTAGAAATATGAAATACTTTCAACAGACTTAATATTGCCGCTGAAAGATTTGAAATACTTCCAGAAGACTTGATACTGCTTCTAGAAGATTTACAATGCTTTCAGATGACTTGATACAGATTCTAGGAGATATGAAATACTTCCAAAAGACTTAATATTGCCGCTGAAAGATTTGAAATGCTTCTAGAAGATTTGAAATGCTTTCAGAATACTTGATATTGCCTCCTGGTAAACTTGAAATATTTCCAGGAGACTTAATACTGCTTCTAGAAGAGCTGGAACTGAAGATTTGAAATGCTTCTAGAAGACTTGATACAGCATCCAGAAAATTTGAAGATCTTCCAAAATACTTGATACTGCTTCTAAAAGATTTGAAATATTTCCTGAAAACTTGATACTGCTTTTAGAAGATTTACAATGCTACCAGAAGGCTTGATACTGCGTCTTGAAAATTTGAAATTCTACCAGAAGACTTGATACCGCTTTTAGAAAACTTGCAATTAGCAAGCTGTCAGTCGTCGTTTGAGCCTATTCCCAATTCAATTTTTTTCAATACCCAGCACCGATACGTACACTGTTTGAAAACCTATGTCATTAAATGTACCCATATGGGTTGTCTCAGGGTTGCCATCATAAAACTGATTTTTCTTAATATTACACGTAAATTTCAACCAATTTTTGGTTTTATGAACCGTTTGTTGACCTACATTTATATGAAGTTTTTAAATTAATTTTAAAAGATCCATCGACTATTAAAGTCCTACTACACAAGCTTGAGACACCCTGCATGTATAGTCTGTATTTAAAGAATACAATTTTAATGTTTCAAGAGTAGATAAAGATTTAGATCTAGACAGATATAGATTATTTTACATCAGGTAATTCTGATTCAAAATAACATTTTGTTTCGGTTTTTTCTTATTATTTTGTAATCAAACCACTTTTAGTAATAGTGTAATATTTTTGATATTGCCAAATTTAAATTGGGTGTACTCATCGTGTTCCTTAAGTCATTTTGAACTTATCAACATTGAAAACTTGTTAAAAAATATAAATTTGCAAATTTAGAGCTAATCAAATCACTTTTTGTAACAGTGTATTTTTTGTTGTTACTGCCAAATTTGAATTGAGTGTTCTCATCGTGTTGCTTGGATCATTTTGAGCATATCAACATTAAAAACTTGTTAAAAATATAAATTTGCAAATTTAGAGCTAATCAAATCACTTTTTGTAACAGTGTAATTTTTGTTGCTACTGCCAAATTTGAATTGAGTACACTCATCGTGTTGCTTGGATCATTTTGAGCACATCAACATTAAGAACTTGTTAAAAAATATAAATTTGCAAATTTAGAGCTAATCACATCACTTTTTGCAACAGTGTAATTTTTGTTGCTACTGCCAAATTTGAATTGAGTGCACTTATGGTGTTGCTTGGATCACTTTGAGCATATTAATATTAAAAACTTGTTAAAAATATAAATTTGCAAATTTAGAGCTAATCAAATCACTTTTTGTAACAGTGCAATTTTTGTTGCTACTGCCAAATTTGAATTGAGTATACTCATCGCGTTGCTTGGATCATTTGAGCATATCAAGATTAAAAACTTGTTTAAAAATATAAATTTGCAAATTTAGAGCTAATCAAATCACTTTTTGTAACAGTGCAATTTTTGTTGCTATTGCCAAATTTGAATTGAGTGTACTTATCGTGTTGCTTGGATCATTTTGAGCATACAACATTAAAAACTTGTTAAAAGATATAAATTTGCAAATTTAGAGCTAATCAAATCACTTTTTGCAACAGTGTAATTTTTGTTGCTACTGCCAAGTTTGAATTGAGTGTACTCATCGTGTTGCTTGGATCGTTTGAGCATATAAAGATTAAAAACTTGTTAAAAAATATAAATTTGCAAATTTACAGCTAATCAAATCACCTTTTGTAACAGTATATTTTTTGCTGCTACCGCCAAATTTGAATTGAGTGTTCTCTTCGTGTTGCTTGGATCATTTTGAGCATATAACATTAAAAACTGGTTAAGAGATATAAATTTGCAAATTTAGAGCTAATCAAATCACTTTTTGCAACAGTGTAATTTTTGTTGCTACTGCCAAATTTGAATTGAGTATACTCATCGTGTTGCTTGGATCATTTTGAGCATACAACATTAAAAACTGGTTAAAAGATATAAATTTGCAAATTTAGAGCTAATCAAATCACTTTTTGCAACAGTGTAATTTTTGTTGCTACTGCCAAATTTGAATTGAGTATACTCATCGTGTTGCTTGGATCATTTTGAGCATATCAACATTAAAAACTTGTTAAAAGATATAAATTTGCAAATTTAGAGCTAATCAAATCACTTTTTGCAACAGTACAATTTTTGTTGCTACTTCAAAATTTGAATTGAGTGTACTTATCGTGTTGCTTGGATCATTTGAGCATATAAACATTAAAAACTTGTTAAAAAATATAAATTTGCAAATTTAGAGCTAATCAAATCACTTTTTGTAACAGTGTATTTTTTGTTGCTACGGCCAAATTTGAATTGAGTGTTCTCATCGTGTTGCTTGGATCATTTTGAGCATATCAACATTAAAAACTTATTAAAAAATATAAATTTGCAAATTTAGATTTAATCACTTTTTGTAATAGTGATTATATGTAATAATTGCTAAAATGGGGATTGAAGGCGATCAAGTTTAGTTCATATTAATAACAGTACCTTTTTGGTTTTAAAAATTGCAGAGAATAAGAATTTTTATTGAAAATGTTCGTAAAGAGCATATTACAGAGCGCTCTCTACTGCGTAAGTAGTAAAACAGACTCCATAATAGTCTTTCTCATGCCAAAAAAACCTGCATATACCTAATTTGAACAGAATCATCCCATATTCATCTCCATATTCAGAATATTTCAAAAATTTAATCAACTTGCTTCCAAAAGAAAGTGTTTATGATTTATGCTTATATGAAGCTTTTGTATTAATTTTGAAAAATCTACCGACTTTTAAAGTCCTGCTATAAAAATCTGAGAACCCTGTATAATCGTCCTAAATCAATTAAAACAGATTCGTTTTGAGTTTAGATGTAATTCAAGTTTAAAGCAACAGAACACTGTTTATTAATCAACTAAGAGTAACTAAAAATTGTAATTAACGTGACTTACAAGACATATGATAAGTGTCGATGACGAATCGATGAGCTTATATTGTCTGATAAGATCACACAAATTATTAAAGGTTAAGTACAAAGCCAATTTGAACAGTAAATAATTAAGTTATAGTATGTAAAAACACCATACTACTTAAACGAACTTACTACAATATGGAGATTTAGGTGTTGTCATAAAAAATTGCGTATGATTCGGTTGCCTCTGAAATTGTGAATTTTTTAAATGTCTTAAATAACTTTGATAACTATTCATTCCGAATGTTATGCAATGTTGGTTCTTGTACCCACACTTAAAACATGTCCCATTCTTAAATGCCTAAAATACAACAGAATGATTCAAAGCTTCCTTTTAAAATTAAAAATTAATTGAAATACCTCGTACGAATCGCACGAAATCGTTAAATACGGGCAGGACGGATTTGAATTGATGCTGTCTATAAAGATTTCGTGACCCCTGACATGATTGCAAGCCATAAATTTTTGTGCCGCCATCATTATCCCATTCGTACTTGCTAAATCGGCAAATGTTTTTCTACAACCTGGTTGATCGAAACCTCCGTTTACATAAAAATCAACGTGACCGATCGCTTCTTGTATGCCAAATGAAAAGCTGGTAAAATCTCCTGCGTCTGTATGAATGATGTCGACGTATTTAGCTGCTGATTTATCTAAACGAACTGGCGGTTGGGTGTGTGAAAAATGAGGACCAGCCGGATCCATTCCGGTTATTCTTCCCATTGTAAACCCAAAATCCTTTCAATTTAATAAAAATTGTTATGTAGGTGTTATCATAGGGTATGGTATAATTGTAATCACAAATACTAGAGAGATAATGATAACGATTCGTATGAAAATTTTTGATCTAAACTTTCAGACGAAAATAAATTTTCGTTGTTTAGATGTTGCTAAGGGTAACACTTAGGAAATAAAGTATGTTACAAAGAAACTTTTAGAACACGCGTTATAGCAAATTTTATCCTGAAGAATATTGCTCTGTTGCACTTTTGTTCTTAGATGCATAGATTAGCGCTGACCTAAACTTAAAGGCTAATAGGCTTATAGCCCAAGGAGGAGCGGTCCTTTCTTTTGGCATTGAATTTTGAATGAAAAGGAGCACTCTGGTTCAAAATACAGATTTGGGTTGGGTGCGGTTGGGTTTTCAAATGTTTCAAGAGGACTCGGAGGAGGTCTTCTTCGAGAATCTGCTAGGTTTCAGGAAAGAGATAGAAGGGGACGAGTACATGGCAATCCACAAAATTAAGTGAATGGAAACTTCGAAGCTGAGGAAACTCGTTGAGGGTGTCTTCACTCATCCGGCATAAATGTGCTGATGTGTACCCCGGAGAAGGAAGATGTAGAACGTAGAAACCGGAGAGAAAAACCTACGCTTTGGTGGTGGAGAACAATGGGGAAAAAACCCTTAAGAGCGGAAAAGAGACCTTGAATAGCGAAAATATAAAGGAAAGGATGAGAATTATAAAAAGTACCAAGAATGACTGAACAGAGTCAGTGAGGCTACACAGAAGAGAAATAACCAAATAAATTGCATGAAGCTAGGGGAAGAAGGCACCGAAGTTATCCATGTTCGTGGTATGGATGGTCTAACTACAAAAGAAAAGCCCGAGAGGCGATTAAGACAGCCTTAAATGGAGACAAGTATGGGCTAAAAACGGGAGAACTGAGACCGATGAGGGATGACACACAGACTACAACAATAAGACCCAATAAAAAGGGAGCCGAAACACTTCTTATATTCGGAAATCTGAGAATAGGCTCCAGCTTTCCGAATACGACTACAATGCTTCCAGGAGCAATTCATAAGCAGAGCTTCATATAAACAACTTTTTGACCCTGTATGGCTCGCAAATGCGACTGAAAAAACTTGCGATTAAGCATACGGGAAGAAGAGAAGCGAAAGAGTAGGTATAGGCAACCACTGGTGGAATGAGGAGGCGAAGAGGACAAGAGAGTGGGCAAAGAAGTGTCGTAGAAAAATGACGAGAGAGAATCGAAGAACTGAACGAGAGGGAGCGAGCAGATGCAACGGAAGAATATGTAATAGCAAAAAAGAGCCTGAGAGATATGTCTAAAAAGGCGATGAGAGATGCCTGGAAGTCTCTATGCAAGGCCTTAGACGAGCACGTATGAGTAATGCTTACAAAATAGCAATTAAGAGAACAGGAAATAACAGCAGAACCTAATGAAAGAGCCCAACTCATAAAGCAGCTGTTTCCGGAGAGTCTGGAGAGGTTACGTGGGAAGCCGAAGAACTAGTGTTAGAAACAGAAAATTTTATCGACGTGACGGAGGGGGATGTTACCACAATCGTGAAAAGTGCCAAGAATAGAAAGGCTTATGGGCCTGATGACATTACCCTAAAAACAGCAAAGGATGTCGTCAAAATATACACGCTGTACATACGCTGGGCTATATACAGTGCGTTTCAAAAGTAACGGATATATACGATAAAATCATTACAAACAATTTACGACAAAATCGCTGAAACGGGTCTAAAGATTTAAATGTTTTGCAATTTCTTGGTGTATATTTTAATTTTTTTCCGCCATTTTTAAACGAGTTATGACGTCAACGAATTTTCTTTAAATGGATCACCCCATCTTTTATAGAAAAGAGGATTTTTTCTGAATTAAGTACAACAAATATTAATTTCGGTTACATAAGAAAATTTTCGAGAAAAATTTATTTAAAGTTTCACTTCCATTCAATTGATAAAAAAAGCAGTAGCAGTGCGTAACCATGGCAACCAATTGTTTTGATTTTACATTTCCAAGTGTTGGAAAGCAAGCTTGGTTTTAAGAGAGAAGTCAGGCAGTTCAGACAGGAAAATATAGACCAACTTGTCTTCTGAATGATTTTGGTGGTGTCTTTGAGTACATCATAAAGGCCAAAATAAATGATAAACTGAGCGGGTCGGGAGGACTATCGTGCCACCAGTATGGTTTCAAGGAAGGTCATCGGTCCATGCTATTAAGGAAGTCATTAAAGAGGTCCAATTATTTGATAGATTTACAAGGGGAAAGATGTATGGGGCAGAGATATGGGGATGGAGGAAGCAGGGAATGCTAGAGGTCATGCTAGCTAGATATTGGAGATGGGTACTTGGAGTGGCGAGAGAAACACTTATACAAGAGTGGGCTATTCGGTAACTGAGATAAATGGTAGACGAAGGGTGACCCCGCCGGAAAATACAGTAGAGCACATGTCTGACGTCCCTGATGGAAGAAGAGAGGGGCGGTTTCGTAGCCTCCCCCCCTCACCCTGGTGGGTCTGTAATAAATTTACTTTTAAGAAGTCTGTTGCATTCTGTTTTATTTGTTTACGTTTTATGGATTGTGACCGGCTCAAACTGATTTGGACATGTCCGGTCTTGGGATGTCTGTGGTTCTATACCTTGATATCAAGAAGAAAGTAGAAGAGGGGGTCACCCATTTCCTCCCCGTCAGGTATGTGATTATGGAGTTCAGTTTTTAAGCCTGCCGTGTGTCTATGTTTTGTTTTGGTTTCCTGGCCCAAATGGCTGTGGGAATCATGATGCGCGAGATGTTGTCTAGAGTAGTTGAAGAGAAAAGGACAGTAGGGTAGCCACCCCTGGCCACCCACATCCTGGTAAGTAAGTACCTAGTGATATAAAAAAATTTGTCATATGCTTTGTTTTCGGTTTTGGTATGTTAGTTTTAATTTCGAGATGGCGATGAATGGTGAGATCTTGGAGAGATATGGAAGGCAGATCACTTGGTGGGCCGATGGCAAAAACGCTGAAGCGTATTTCCATCCCATCGTGTGGGATTAGAGGAAAGGGGCTTTCTATTGGATGCCAGGCAGGATGTCTGTTCGCAGATCTTCCACAACGTCGTTAAAAAGGTTTAGTTGTGCATTTAAGAAATTTTTTAACGAAGGCAATTTTTTATGAATAGTTTCTGAAATAGAGTCCTTTACCAACTGATTTCGCAATTCTATATATATCAATGCAGTACAAGTAGAACTAACACTAGACCTAGAAGTGGAAATATTCGGGTTTTGCCGTGCGTCTGAAAACCCAAAACTTTTCACTTCTAGGTCTAGTGTTAGTTCTACTTTTATATCATTAGATCTAATTCTAGAACCAGAAATATTTGGGTTTAACCGTATATCTCTCAAGACGGCTAAACCCGAATGATTCTAGTTCTAGGTCTAGTATTAGTTCTACTTTTACTTGAATTCAAATATACAGGGTTGGGTTGGATTAAGTTTAGCCGTGCATCTCAGGACATTTTTTTAATGAAGGCCTCTACAATGCATAATTTTTCAATGAGAGTACTTTGTAAGCTGATTTAGTAACCCTGTATATTTATTAGCACTAGACCTATAATCTTTTTTATTGTGAATTTTGTGTGAAAAGGGACCCACATAGATATTGAGAGAAATAGGAATATTTGATGAATTTTGTTGCTTTTCAAGATCTCATTGGCAACACTTAATGCTCAGATCATGTTACAAAAAAAAAATTTAGATCAAAAGTTGGAGCAAATTTTATTTTTAATTATTACTCTCTTGTACTTTTGTTCTTAGATAGATATTGAGAAAAACACAAAAATAAGAAATTAAAAAATTGACTTAACAATTTTTAACAGATTTTTTTTGATAAAATTAATAGTTTATGAGTTATCATTATTATTTTAACTCAAGTATTTGTGATTAAAATTATTCCAGAACTTACAGGACCACCTGTAGTAATTTTATTTTGTAATAAAATAAGTGATTACCTTTTGTAATTGATAACCAATATAACCACACATATGTGCACCTAAAGAATGGCCAATACAATGTACTCTATCAAATCCACGTTCATCCTCTCCATAAAGTGCTTCAAGTAAATGAGCAGCTATAGCACCAATCAAACGAATATTAGCAACGGCTTGAGGATATGGCGGGTTTGAAGCATTGCCCCAATCAACGATAATAACATTACAATTTTCTTTAGCAAGTAATCTATCTTTTATGCTTAATATCTGAAGAATAAATTTTAATAAAATTAAAGAAAAATCAAAATATAAGTTGTTTTTTACCCAATGCTTATTTCCATTATCAGTAAATCCATGTATAAGTACAAATAATGGTAAATCAAGATCCATATTAGCATCAGAATCTATAAAAACCTCATACATATCTAAATAAATAGGGATAACAGTATTTTTTCTGGAATACAACGCAAAACGAGGATGAATCTAAAAATGATATAATTTAAAATTATTATTTGAATATAAATTTATTTCTTAACGTACTTTGAACAGAGGCTCAGGGAATCGACTTTCCGGTCTAAACTTACTCGTCCAAGGATCATTTAAATCAAAACAGCCGTAACTACCGAAACATTTCGGTTTTGGGGCATCTAAAAATGGTTTAAACTAAAATACTGGTGCCAAAAACTTTTGTCCAAACCTATAAAATACCTTCTCCGACAGTTAGCAGGTAGTTGTTGAACGTGGTAAGTTCTTCTTGGCCGAAACTCGATTGAATAACAGTTTCGTTGGTCACCATCATTAACGTGTTTAAAAGTAAAGTGCTATTTATCAAGATCATTTTTGATTTTTATATTATCATTTAAATATATCTTTTTTTGCGTTAAGAAATCTTGACCGTCTCACTTAAAACCACCTCACGACCGTTGCTTATATGTGAGATACTATTTTAAACCAGTGCAAGATCCAAGATCCGCATGGCATGCGCCCCACCAATTTTTCAAAAAAACGTCTTCGAGAAACTGATATCTTCGAAGGGTCAAGGGTTACAATAATACCGTCTAGTGTGTGTACAGTCTTATTGAAAATTTCTGGAAGATTTTGGGTACCGGTTTTAATTTTTAACGACTTTCAAACCCTCTTTTGCAACGAGAATTACGCGTGAATGCTTAAAAAAATGGGTTAAAAAAAACTTTGAAAGATTTGAGTTGTTTGGGTTGAATTTTTACAAACTGAGCTGAAGAGATTTTATGGTTAACTTAACGGTTTAAATACGCATTTTATTTAGTACTGCGTACGTCAATTGATAAGAACGTTAGGTCATATTATTATGTATTTCAAAGAACTGTTTGTGGTTTAAATGAGGATATAAAAAACGATTTCATATTTCGCAGACATAATATTTCATATAATGATAAAATTAAAGAAAAAATTTTGAGATAATTAATTAAAACAGTTAAAACATTTAATCTAAATTAAATCTAAAAATTAAAATGTCATATTTTGTCATATTAAATTAAATTATAATAATAAATTATTAAATAATAAAACGCGTCAAACAAAACATCAAATTGACGTTTTAAATAATTTTTAATTTTAAATGTATAAATTTATTTAAATTCAGATAATTTATAATTTCCTATAAATAAAATAACGTTTTCTGTAATTAATTTAGAATCCGTTCGTTAACATAGATACCATTGTTAAACGTCAGTCTACCATATTTTGAAGGATTTTTTGAAAATTTTTTAAGCACATGTAGCTATCTCAGAGAATCGAATCGCCACCTTAAGTAGTTTGGACTGAATCTTTACAAACCGAATAAAAGGGCTGAAAATTATTAAAGAAATTGAAAAGTTTATAAAATGTAAAAATTAGAAATTTTTAACTTTATGAAATGCTACAAATAATGAACAATAACAAACCACATAGACACAACATCATAACATGGTTAAGATATGTAGATGATATCATCGTTTTCATCGACAATGACAGACAAGAAACAATAACCAACTTACACAACTACATTAATAATTTACATAAAGACATCAAATTACAACCAAAATAGAACATAACAACCGCATAAATTTTTTCGACTTAACAATTTTAAAAACAGACAACGGACTTCAATACAGTATCTATAGAAAACCAACACAAACAGATACTATCATCCCTAATGATTCTTTTCATGATTATGCTCATAAAATGGCAACTTTCAACGCATATATACCCCGTGCCTTCAACACAAAACTTAGTGAAAAAGAACTTAGAACAGAAATATCCTTGATAATGGATATTTCAAATTGGCAAAAACAATTTGCCAATATAATTGCAATAAAAATTAAATATAAAATAATTGCAATATAAAAATAAAAACAAATTGGTCAAAATAACGGATATAAACCACAAATCATCAACAAAATGATTGACAAATACAGAAACAAACAGAATCACATAAAACTTACCACTCTTACAAATACAACAAATAACACAAACAATATTTATAGAACAATAGAATATCAAGGTAACATACATAATAAAATCAAAAAAATTTTTAAGAAACACAATATAATTATAACATCCAAAAGCAACAACACACTAGGTAAAAGTTTAATTAACAACAAAGATAGAATCAATAAAATGAACAATAATGGAGTTTACAAATTAGAATGTGATACATGTAAAGCCACTTACATTGGTGAAATAGTGAGATGTTTAAAAACTCGTATAAAAGAACATAGAACACAACAGAGATTAAACTTTGGAAGACATAGAATATTTAACAAAGAACATCAATTTCATGAAACAAAAGAAAAACAAAAGTAACGTTTTGGAAATACTTGAACTACGGGCAACCCTCCTATAACACGGTAGTTAGGTTCCTAGAAAATGCCGTGTTGTGTGAAACCGTGTTGCATGAGACCCAGAGCTAGTGCAAAAAGGGGGGTTACGTTCCAAAAACTTATTAAAAACAAATATTTTTCTTAATTCGACATAAACAACGTAATTTTTATTAAAAATATAAATGTATGTACAACACAAAGTATAAAAAAAATATTTTAATCTAACGCAACCATAATTTAATGAATTTACTCGTCGTCACTGCTCACTATAATCAACCGAGAACGTTTTTTCGGTGGAACGACATCGCCTTCACTTTCTGAACTTTTTTCGTTATTTAAAGTTTTTGTATGTTTTCCCCTCTTAAAAAAATCTGTAATGGAACTTTGCTTGCTGGTTCTTATTAGATCATTGTAAATTTCCCGGTATGGAGCTAAACAGTTTTGCAGCTCCCTTTTGAATTTTCGACTTCTTTCCGTCGAAGGGTCTTCATTCAAGAAAAATGATTCCAGATTTTCCGCTAAGCATAGGCCTTCTTGTAATTTTTTTAATGTTAAATTCTTGACTGCACAATCTTCGTCAGAGCTAGCGTCCTCAAAATCGATTTGATTTGCATCTAGGGATGCCATTTCGATTAATTCCGCTTCGTCAACTTCTTCTTCCACTAATAAATCTTCAATGTCTTTGGAAGCCATATCCACAAAACCTTCGCCTCCGATTGATTTAGCGACTTCTAATATCGCACCAATTTCATTTTCTAATGTTTCACGTATGTTTTCCGTTTCAATTGCAGAGGGCCATATCTTCTTCCAACACGCATTTAATGTTGATGTTTTTATTTCATTCAGTGACAAAGATATGATATCGATGCAGTGCTTGATGGAAAATTTCTTCCATGCTTCCATTACGCTAATTGATTGCGAATCGGTTGCGTCTAAAATCCACTGTAACGATCTTCTTATGTAATATGTTTTAAAGGTGTAAATAATACCTTGATCCAGTGGTTGGAGCAACGAAGTAGTGTTCGGTGGTAAGAACATTATTTTGATGTTGGGATGTGTTAAATCTTGTGGGTGGCATGGAGCATTATCTAATAGCAACAGCGCCTTGCAGCTCAAATTTTTTCGCTTTAAATACCGCTCAACGCTTGGCACAAAACAATTCAAAAACCAATCTCTAAATAAATGTCCTGTTACCCAAGCTCTCGAATTTGCTGTCCAGTATACCGGCAAGGTGTTTTTATTCACGTTTTTTAGTGCACGAGGATTCAAAGATCTGTACACTAGCATCGGTTTTGTCATGAAGTCCCCCGATGCATTACTGCACAAAAGGAGCGTTAAACGATCTTTGGACACCTTAAATCCGGGTGCAGTTTTTTCTGTCTTCGATATGAAAGTTTTACTGGGCATTTTTTTCCACCAAAGCCCAGTTTCGTCGGCATTGAAAACTTGATCTGCTGTGTATCCTTGCTCGGCTATAATGTTTTGAATTTTTTCTGGATACGTCCTAGCAGCTTTATGATCAGCCGACGCAGACTCTCCTTGGATTCTTATGCTATGAATCGCAAAACGCTTTTTGAATTTCTCGAACCAACCTTTACTCGCCACAAAATCTGGATTGACAGAGGATTCTCCTTGTTGTTTGAGATGGTTGTAAATTTTTAATCCTTTTTGTTTTATAATATTGCCATCTAATGGAATTTTTTTTTTGACAGCAATCGTCAATCCAAATGCTGAGGGCCTTTTCCATTTTCTCAATTATTGCTGGTCTGGGGCGGGCTGAACGTTTTGCGGATGTCGAAGATCCTGCGGCAACTGCACTTCTGATTTCTTTTCCATTTTTCTTGATTGTTCTAATTGTTGCTTCGTTCAAATTAAGGTTTTTCCCAATGTGGGATGCTTTTTCTCCTTTCGATAGACGATCCAAGATTTGAATCTTTACTTCCAAAGAAATGAATTTTCTCTTGAACGTTGTTTTATCTTTACCTGACATTGCTTGGGGCTGAAGCTTAATGTCTTAAAGATAAAAAAATTGTTCTTTAACACACCGTGGCGCGACGTAGACTACCGAGTAGCAGCGTGAGACACTTTTGTTTTCAGGCCACAGAGATGAAAGTAAAGAACGTACGAAAACCACACGGAAAACTGACTGACTGACTCTTCGAGGAAAAAACACACGCATTTTAAACCAGAACTATCGTAGGCGTTGCCTAATTATTAAGCAGCAATCGTGTGTTCCCACCCTAACTGGGCGTACCCCAATGTCCTATGGGGGACATAGGGCCCGATAAGAGGAACAACCGTCTTGCTCTTCCAGCAATTTGGAAGTGACATCGTGCACGTGGCTCGCAGAGCCGCGTCGGGCACTTTACTCGGTCTGTATAAGTACATACAGTGTTGTATGTACAAAGGATTTGCAGTTTTCTCATCGCGTTATAGCGAAAACGTGTTGTACGATACCGTGTTGTAGGAGGTTTCCCGCAATTTACGAATCGTGTTATAGCGAAACCGTGTTATAAGATACCGTGTTAGAGGAGGGCTACCTGTATATGAAATTAGAAAATTTAAACATAATCATCCACAAATTTTATGTTTGAATGACCAAATAAACTACACAGAAAAACCTTTATATATGTATTTGAAGAATCCATTTGTTCAATCCTATCTTTGAAATTGCCAGTTTCTAGCGTAGATACGAGTGTTGAAAGTTGTCATTTTCACTCACTCTGCTAACATTCATAGCAACGGGTGAGTGAAAATATTTTTCACTCACTCATTTTTTTTTTCATCCACTATTAGCGAAATTTAAACCTTTAAAGGTACAACTCTTTGTTTAAACGTAACGGATGTGAACTAAGGGCCCTCGCCCACGACGACTTTTTGTAGCGATGCTGTCGCGCGTTTACAAAACGCGCGTTAGTCGCGTCAAATTTGTTGTGGCTGTCGCGTGTTTATGAAACGCGCGTTAGGCCTACTGTCCACTGAGGCATCATTTGACGAATGCATATAAACTACAAATGACGACAGGCGTAATTTGCATCTTAGATATGTCCACGCAATCGTCATATAATCGTCCTGCAAACTACAAAACGGACTCTCATGTTCAGCATCGTAAGCACGTTTTTATTTCACTGCGAAAATGTCATCAAGCGAAGATGAAGACGTGATTGTAGCGTATAACTATATTAGAAGACGACGACACAGACGTAGATTATATTGGCTTCATCCATATATTGAAAAAAACGTTAATTGTAGATTATTTGTTGCGGCAAGAGAGCTATCAGAAGATGATTCCTATTTTCAATCATTTTATCGAATGACTAAAAATACGTATCAAATATTAGTCTCTATTGTTGGACCTTTAATACAACGACAAAATACTGTAATGCGAGATTGCGTCAGCCCGGAAGAAAGGATACTTATAACTTTGAGGTAAGTTTTAAACAGTTTTTTTCTATGTGTATAGTATTTATTGCTATAAAATGAAAATAACACAAAGTAAAATAGAATATGCTTTATTAAAGAAAAAAACAGTCATCGGATATACAAAGTTAGGTCAGATCACAAGTTTTCAAGGTTTTGTAGTTGTAGTAAATCACCAGTAAAATTTGTATTTGTAGTATAATTTACTGGAGAGACTGGGTTATTTGAATTAGATCCTACAGAAGAAATTGGCGAATAATTGTCTCTGTATTGTAAGTGCTGAGTTGACGAATAATCCCTGTATTGTTCCGAATGCTGTATTGGTGAATAATTGTCTTCGCATTGTTGTGATGAGCCCGACTGAATATCCTCGAGTAATAATAGCACCTTAATTCTAAACTTTCGCATTTGTTCCTCAGACAAACTTTCAACATCTGACAATAAACTAAGTAAAAACATTTTTCTTGGATTGTCCTGCTTTGTTTCTTTTTTTTTCATCCAGTCCACAAATGCTTTATCAGCTTCGTTAGTAACTTTTCTTATTTTGGTACGTTTAAATTTGGTTAAGACCGATTCAGAAGATTCCCCGGCAGCAATTTTAGCAGATTCAGCAGGTTCTTCGTTGGGTGTAGAATTTGATATGTTTTCAGAAGGTGAGGACCTCTGGAAAAAAAGGGACATTGCCTGGTTCATCAGTGTGAACAGTTGCTTTTACAAAAGGGAGAACAAACTGTAATTCATCATGTAGATAGTATAATTTCTTTTGCTTCGTTGATGAGCCACTGGGAGTTGGTTTTAGGCTGCGAAAAAATCCATTCCTTATATTTCTCCACCTGGTTTGACAATCACTCACTGCAAAGAAACATAAATATCATGTCTTTTCTTCCAGATACCTATCAACTGGGTGTAGTTTTCGAGCACTAGGATTTTACTTTGCTCGAGGAGAATTCACTATATCACGAGTTGTAGCAGAAACGACAGAAGTTATATGGAACTCATTTAAAGACATCTATATGCCCCTGCCAACTACAGATGAATGGAAGGCTATTGCAACAAGATACTACGAACTTTGGAATCTGCCAAATTGTTTAGGATCTATGGACACATAAGAAATAACACATAAGGAAGCACATAAGGATTCAAAAGTATCCTAACACAGGATCTGCAAATTACAACTATAAAGGATATCATTCAATTATTGTATTGGGATGTTGCGATGCAGACAGAGAAGAAATAGTGATGGTGGCGTCTTTCAAGCGTCAAATTTAGGAAAGTGGTTACAAAGAGATGGCTTAAATATTCCTAATTCAGGTTCACCGTTGCCGCATGACGAACATTCTGGAAATATATTTCCATATTATTTTGTTGGGGACAATGCATTTCCCTTACAAAAGTATTTAATGAGACCATATTCGGTGAAACACATAGACAATACCAAAAGAATATTTAATTATAGATTGAGTCGTGGACGAAAAACAATTGAATGTGTATTTGGTATGATGTCACAAAAATTTCAAGTTCTTTTAAAACCTATAACATGTCGCAAATATGCTACAATAGTTTCAATAGTAAAATGTATATGTGTTTTACATAATTATATACGTAAACATGAAGGAATACAGTACGCAATTAATACAATCGGTGAAGCAACACAGAAAAACAAACCAATTTTAATACCTAATATGACCTTTGTAAACACACCAAATGGTTTACGTAATTATTTAGGGAACTATTTTTGAGTCCGGACTGTGCACTATCGTGGCAATGGAATTACTGTGTAATTGAATAAATAAATATTATATTACTTACCAGAAGCGCTTGTTTTTTGAGCCACTTCACTCCACGCTTTATCCGTGACGTCTTTTCTCGGTATATTCTGCTAATTTGTTATTGTATAGACAAGGATGTTCTTCGATCATCCGAACAAATTTGGTTGCCGAGGCCGCCATTTTGTAGACACAGACGTGTTTGCATCTCGAAGTACGCTTGAGTAGTGGCAAGCTGCCGCACGCGCTGCATGACGAACGTATGACGACACGCAAATGCGACTATGCCGCACCGTGGACACAGTTTCGTCCCTTTCTAAGCAAGAAGCAAGCAAGCTACACACAAGCGTAAAATGACGATGTTGTGTGTATGACGTGCGGCTACGTGGGACAGTAGGCTTTAGTCGCATCAAATTTGATGCGACTAACACACTACAGAAAAATTGATGTCTGTCATTATACATTGTATGTCACGTAAAATGGAATCTTTCGACACAGAATCATTTATAGTAGCAATCCTAAATCGTCCTGTAATATGGAACTTGCGCCTTCCAGAATTTTCAAATAAGGTTGCAAAAAGAAAGGCATGGGAAGAAATTAATGAGGTATTTGATTCTGAATTTGTTCGAAACACAAATATAGAAAAGAATGCTTGTGGTAAGCTGTTAAATTTAATGAAATAAAAATATTTTATCTGAAAATATTTTATATAAAAATATTATATAACTAAGTGAGAGTATTTTAAATTTTTGAATCTTGCCACGGTACAGAACCTTCACCAGTGAAATAATCTGTATAAATGTTTCGGATTGTAGTACCATCTAGTACCGATCTTCGAATTCCAATTAATTGTAAATTATCACTGGCAGGTGGATCTTGGAACCCAACTATACTCAAAGTGTGATCAAACTTCCATCACGCTTACGTATGAAATTGTGCAATACGCAACAAGCTTTAACAATATTCGTAGAAAAATCAATATTAACGTTTAAGGGGCGGTTGAAAATTCTAAATTTGTTACTCAATATACCAAATGTACATTCAATGTAACGCCTTGCGCGCGTTAAGCGGTAATTGCATATTCTCCTATTTTGTGGTAAATGTTTACCAGCGTATGGTCTTTGTAAATGTTGTGATAAGGCAAATCCTTCATCACCAATAAACCAAAACGGTATAGGTATTCCATTGTTAGATATAGGTCTTGGTTGAGGTATATTATAATTCCCTTGTCGTCTCTTTCTTGCCCAATCGCTGCTGTCAAGTATTGTTGAATCTGAGCTCTTTCCATAGCATCCAACATCTATATCTATGAAACTGTAAATAGCGTCACATATTGCTAGCAACATAATCGAAAAAAAGGATTTATAATTGTAATATTCTGAGCCGGTATGACATGGTTTTATAATTCTTATATGTTTTCCATCAATTGCTCCAATTATGTTGGGAAAATTAGCATATTTCTTAAATCCTTCAACGGTTTTTAAATGTGACTCTTCTGTTGGTTCTGGCATGGAGATGTCTTTTAACTTATTCCATATTACTTCCACAGTTTCTTTAACAATTCTACGTGCAGTAGTATGTCCACATTTAAAATCTAAATGAAGATCTGTGAAATTACATCCTGTTGCTAAGTACCTGTAAAAAATAGAATAAGTTATTATCTAATAACTAAACGGGATTCCAAGGTCGTAAGGTTCAAACTCCACTAGTATTAATTTTTTAATTGCTTAGAAATATTAAAGTTTTATTTCTTTCTTCAGCTATTAAACTTCAGAAGAAATGGAAAAGTTTGAGAGATTCATATAATAGAGAACGGCTAAAAGAAAAAAACTTTTCCAATGGGTCCGGGGCTAAACCCAGAAAACAATATGTGTACTACAAATCATTGTCATTTTTACAATCGTTGGCTGAAATCAGACCGCCAAGTTGATCTATAGACATTGAGGAATGCGAGACCGAAGAATGTTTGGAATCTTTAGCTACCCCTAAATCAAAAAAGTTGAAAAGAAGTGATGACATTGATGATGCACAAAAGAAATTATTTGAAACTTTAACTGAAAAATTAAACAATGTTACGCCCACCATTCAACATCCCGATCAACATTTCTTGCTTTCCCTTTTTCCACATTTTAATTCTATAAAGGAAGAATACAAACTCGATGCGAAAGCTGAGATGATAAATTTGTTTCGCAAATATAACAATATGAGATCTGATGTGGCTGAAGTTAGATTCAGATTCGAATCTGAAGCAGCTTCAGATTCGTCTTTTTACAGTCGACCAGACAAATACTTATAATGAACACTAAATAATTATTTTTCTTATTATTTAGGGAATGTGGCACCCTGAAACCATGTTAGGAAATTCACTTAGCGATCTTTTAACCCCTCTGCAAAGGGACAGATGCGGACAGGGCGGGGCATCTTTTAACCCTTCTAGAACCCCTCTGCAAAGGGACAAACAAAAATTTAGAGGTGGGGGCGGGGGGTGAATAATTTAAATTATGACGGTTTTAGGTGTAAAAGGTAAATAATTTTTTTCTCATAATCTGGAAAGTGTAGCACCCTAGAACCATATTAGAAAATTCACTTAACCCTTCTAGAACCCCTCTGCAAAGGGACACACAAAAATTTAGAGGTGGGGGCGGGGGGTGAATAATTTAAGTTATGACGGTTTTAGGTGTAAAACGTAAATAATTTTTTTCTCAAAATCTGGGAAGTGTAGCACCCTAGAACCATATTAGAAAATTCACTTAACCCTTCTAGAACCCCTCTGCAAAGGGACACACAAAAATTTAGAGGTGGGGGCGGGGGGTGAATAATTTAAATTATGACGGTTTTAGGTGTAAAATGTAAATAATTTTTTTCTCAAAGTCTGGGAAGTGTAGCACCCTAGAACCATATTAGAAAATTCACTTAACCCTTCTAGAACCCCTCTGCAAAGGGACACACAAAAATTTAGAGGTGGGGGCGGGGGATGAATAATTTAAATTAACTCGGTTTTAGGTGTAAAACGTAAATAATTTTTTATCGACAGAAAATGCAATTGAAGATGAATTCCGCGGCAGATGCATCTTCAAAAGAAATTACATCACTAATTTTTGAACAATCATCAAAGTGATACCAACATCTACAAATATTGCAATTTATGTAACGTGAAACGTCGTATATGCTGCAGTAAGGACAATATTTTTTTACATCATCCGAATTTTCAAGTGGATACTTCTGAATCCACAGTCTATAACTTTCTGGGTTAAAATCTTTAATGGAAAATAAAGCTTTAAGATCATGTTGAATTATGGTATAAATAGAAAATATGACGAAAGTCCCACAATTTACATCATCGGATTGCTTTGGATTGTTAATATTTTTGGCAATTTTCCAGTTTTCTACATTAATGTAATTGCCGCAGTACTTTGAATTATTTCGAATTTTGAAAAACTTTTTTATTGCATCAAAAATTTGTGTATCCGCATTTGTGTACCCAGGATCCAGAAAATAAATCAGCTGATCAGTTACGCTTAATAGAATTAATGTCCAATGACAAGAATTAACATTATGTGGTATTAATATATATTTATATTTTGTAAAACATTCAGCGTAAGCTTTTAAATTAATTCCATTGTTCTCTGAAAACATAAATTGCGTGGATACGGTATCAATATAATAAATATTGTCTGAGTATTTCGTTAGGTAAGAGAAGGCAAAGGCATCTATGCATGAATCAGTTAACCATCTATTTGTCAAACTTATTAATGTTGAAGATTTATTTTGTGTTGATAACAATGTCAAATAATCATCACTCCTTAGTTTAACTGTACTGTTTTTATATTTATAGTTTCCAATTAGAAAAGGTTGGTTATTTTGCAACAGCAGTTGTTTTTCTATTGCTTTAAAGTAAAACATGTTATCCTGCATTAAACCATTTTTAAATATTTCGATGTTGGCTGTATCGGTGAATGTGTTGGATGTTATTTCTTGAATGCTTTCTAGATCATCACTTGTATTTTCATCATTATCTGCTGTTACATACTTTTTAAAGAAGGCGTCCAACTTTGCTTTGTTAAAATGTGCTTGCTGTTTCTTGTTTTTCTGTCGCCATTGTTCCTTATAGCTTAAAATATCCTTTTTAATTGTCTTTATGCGTTTGCTTTTTTTTATGTCTAATCCCAGCTCTTTTATATTACTTCGAATAAGTTTTTTTAACGTTCGAACAAAGCGATCAACCTTTAAATATGTGTCGCTAACTAAAATATTCTTTTTCACTATTTTAAACCAACATTCGACATTAGAATTTGATGACACAACCTTTTCTCCGGGAACGTTTAAAATCGAAGTCCAAGGAGGTGCAAAAGCCATATAGTTTTTTACTAAAAATTCTGCAAATGGAATACATTGTAAGATGTTCTTCTCATAACATGCTGCATCATTCAAATTTAATATTATATCTTCTACTTGGGTATAAATTTTTTGAAAATGTTTGTGGAATGGTGTTTGTAAATACGATACTGTAGGATCTTGATCGTCATCAATTAAGTTCTATGGTTCTAGGGTGCTACACTTTCCAGATTTTGAGAAAAAAATTATTTACGTTTTACACCTAAAACAGAGTTAATTTAAATTATTTACCCCCCGCCCCAACCTCTAAATTTTTGTGTGTCCCTTTGCTGAGGGGTTCTAAAAGGGTTAAGTGAATTTTCTAATATGGTTCTAGGGTGCTACACTTCCCAGATTTTGAGAAAAAAATTATTTACGATTTACACCTAAAACCAAGTTAATTTAAATTATTCACCTCCCGCTCCCACCCCTAAATTTTTGTGTGTCCCTTTGCTGAGGGGTTCTAGAAGGGTTAAGTGAATTTTCTAATATGGTTCTAGGGTGCTACACTTCCCAGATTTTGAGAAAAAAATTATTTACGATTTACACCTAAAACCGAGTTAATTTAAATTATTCATCCCCCGCCCCCACCTTTAAATTTTTGTGTGTCCCTTTGCAGAGGGGTTCTAGAAGGGTTAAGTGAATTTTCTAATATGGTTCTAGGGTGCTACACTTTCCAGATTATGAGAAAAAAATTATTTACCTTTTACACCTAAAACCGTCATAATTTAAATTATTCACCCCCCGCCCCCACCTCTAAATTTTTGTTTGTCCCTTTGCAGAGGGGTTCTAGAAGGGTTAAAAGATGCCCCGCCCTGTCCGCATCTGTCCCTTTGCAGAGGGGTTAAAAGATCGCTAAGTGAATTTCCTAACATGGTTTCAGGGTGCCACATTCCCTAAATAATAAGAAAAATAATTATTTAGTGTTCATTATAAGTATTTGTCTGGTCGACTGTAAAAAGACGAATCTGAAGCTGCTTCAGATTCGAATCTGAATCTAACTTCAGCCACATTGAGATCTGCACGCACCAGTCACTGTGGATGTCAGTCTGGATACGAAAGCAACAACACAACATCTGCCGGTACAAGTACTGAAAGTAGCATGACGCAAATAACAAATTGTTATCAACCACCATCTACGCCTACTAGTGCTCATGCCAATACTGCAAGTAGTTCGTCGCAACAACATGATAACGAACATACTTTCAGTTATGATTCTACACATAATTCCGACATTATCACAAACCTATATTCGCCATAAAATAGTAACTAAGAGATTATTAAAAGATAATTAACATATTTGTTTTTTCTTACCTTAAAGTTATTGTTAGTCGTTCTTCAGCTGATATACTTTGTCTCATTACTGTATTTCTGCGTGTCATCTCTGGTTTTACAATGTAAAGCAATTCACAAAACGTCGAATATGACATTCTATAACAACTTTTGAATTTATCATCATAGTTTTTTAGTTGTTTAAACGTTGTTACATAACGTCCACTAAGTAATATTTGTTTATTAAATGGGTGCATCCAATATTGACGCTGCTTTCGCTGCCCACGTTTCGGCTGCTTACGTAAAAGTAGCACCAAAGATAATGTGACTAATTTAGTCTCAACGGAATCCATCTTACAACTGTACTGATCGCAGGCATTTTTTTTGTCGTTAATGAATCGCGTTTTCAGCGCGACTGAATCGCGATGTAGTACTAGCGATTGCATCGCGACTGTATCAATGCAAACACACGACAATATCGCTACTGCATCGCTACTGTATCACTACAAAAAGTCACCGTGGGCACGGGCTCTAAAAAACGGTAGAGAGCACACAAGGAAAATTAAATGAAGTATTTCACTTGTATAAATTATTAATCTTAATTAATTTGCGTAATAATGACAATTAACAATTTGACACAATTGGTTGTTTATCAATCAATTAAGAGTATGACAACGTCAAAAAGTCTCACAATTTGCCACAACTGGCTGTTTATCAATCAATTACGAGGATAACAATGTCAAAAAGTGTCGTCTCCGACATATCGACATGACATTAGCCAGGAATTAATGAATTTTAAGACCGAATTTTCTCTAAACAGTAGGATTGAACAAAACGCTATACAGCACACGTGAGAAACCAATATTTTCCACTCACTTGTATGTCTGACATACGCATGAGTGAAAAACCTTAGTTTCCCCACTTGTACTGTAATATACTATCTCAAAAACGAATTGAAATACAGTGGTTCACAGCTTATGTGATACACTAGATAATTCTAAATCTAACGCGGTGTGAATTTTCAACAGACAATTTTTTAGGCAAAATTTGAACGTAATTAAGAAGTTAAGACTGATATTAGCATGTCGGTAAAAAAGTTATTTATTATGTCATTTTAGTGTCAAAAATTTCTTAGTGTACAACACAGTAAAATACGAATATGAATACGATAGCGAAGAAAAATACTGTTTGAAGGTGAAGACTGAAGCTTTTCAAAAAGTTTTGCAGACGGTAAGATGTTTTTTTCCGTTCAAAATGGCTTCTTATCTGATTAGAAGAAACGAAGAAGATAATGAAAGCTGTAGAACATAAATGCCCCGAAAAATGTGCAGCGTATTCAACGCGGGCATTTATTTGCCTATCGCAAATTTTATGACAATAAAAAAATTTTTTAAATTATTGTCTTAAAAAGAATACAAATTAAAGTCCCTAGATTTATAAAGTACCGCGGCTTCCAGAAGACTGTTACTGCTTTTAGAGGATTTAAAATACTTTCAAACGACTTACAATGCTTTCAGATAACTTGATATAGCATCTAGAAAACTTAAAATGTTTCCAGAAGACTTGATGTTGTTACCTCTAGATGATTTGATACTGTTTTAAGAAAACTTTATATTGCTTTCAGAAGACTTGAATTTCTAGACTGATATTTCTAGAAGTCTTAAAATGATGAATTTACAGATGTCTTACAATGCATCTAGACGACTTACAATGCTTACAGATGACTTACAACGCTTTTAGAAGCCTTGATATTGCATCTAGAGGAGTTGAAGTTTGTCCAGACGACCTACAATGCTTCCAAAGTACTTTATGTCGCTGTTAGACGACTGAAGATGCTTCCAGAAGACTTGATATTGTATCTAAGAAACTTGATATGGTTTCCAGAATACTACTTCCAGATGACTTACAATACTTCCAGACGACTTACAATGTTTCCAGAAGACCTTATACTTACTTTTAGAAGACTTGAAATACTTCAAAATTACTTGAAGTGTTTCCAAAAGACTGGATACTACTTCCAGAAGACTTGATACTGCTTCTAGATGTTTTAAAATGTCTCCTAAAGCTTTGATACTGCCCCTATAAGACTTTATACTGCTTCTAGACGATTTCAAATGCTTTCAGAAGATTTGAGAAGTTTCCAAAAGACTTGATACTGCTTCTAGAAAATTTTAATAATTAAGAATCGATACTGCTTCTAGATATTTTAAAATGCTTTCAAAAGATTAGATATAGCCCCTGTAAGACTTTATACTATTTCTGGAAGATTTGAAATGCTTTCAGAAGACTCGAGAAGATTCCAGAAGACTTGATACTGCTTCTAGATGCTTTAAAATGCTTCCTAAAGGCTTGATACTGTCCCTGTAAGACTTTATACTGCTTCCAGAAGATTTCAAATGCTTTCAGAAGATTTGAGAAGTTTCCAAAAGACTTGATACTGCTTCTAGAAGGTTTTAATAATTAAGACATGATACTGCTTCTAGATATATTAAAATGCTTCCAAAAGATTAGATATAGCCCCTGTAAGACTTTATACTGTTTCTGGAAGATTTGAAATGCTTTCAGAAGACTCGAGAAGTTTCCAGAAGACTTGATACTGCTTCTAGATGCTTTAAAATGCTTCCTAAAGGCTTGATACTGTCCCTGTAAGACTTTATACTGCTTCCAGAAGATTTCAAATGCTTTCAGAAGACTTGAGAAGTTTCCAAAAGACTTGATACTGCTTCTAGAAGATTTTAATAATTAAGACACGATACTGCTTCTAGATATTTTAAAATGCTTCCAAAAGATTAGATATAGCCCCTGTAAGACTTTATACTGTTTCTGGAAGATTTGAAATGCTTTCAGAAGACTCGAGAAGATTCCAGAAGACTTGATACTACTTCTAGAAGATTTAAAATGGTTACAAAAGTCTCGATATTGGCTCAGGTAGGCTTAATATTGCTTCTAGAAGATCTAAATTGCTTCCAAAACATTTGGAATGCTAACAAAAGATTTGATATTGCTGTCAGAATACTTAACATTGCGTCTATAAGGCTTGAAATGCTTCCAGAAAATTAATTTATTTGGTGCCAATCGTATTTTCATTGCAAATCTTTCTTAATGCTCCCAAACTTCTAAACGATAAATCTTCTTTCATGAAATCCCGGCATGAACCCGGAATATACTGGGACTGGACTGAAACTGAAATGTACAAGTATCTTAAAATTGAGATACCATTCCTAAGATGACTAATTGTTTAATTGTTAAGATTTCAAGGCATTAAAGATGGTATTTGCACCTCCTAGCGGTCATCTCAGAATCCTGAAAATAATTTCCTGTACTTTCTCTTAGCCACTTTAGTCATAAAGTTTTTTTCCTGCAAGTCTGCTGTCAAATAATTTCCAGTATTTTCTCTTAGCCACGATTTTATGATTAATAAAATCTTTTCCTGCAAGTTTAACTATCGACTTACAGAGTCTTTTAGCAATTTGCAACCGCTGGTTCGGCGGACCGCAACCATTCAAGTTAACATTTTTTTTTAATATATCCGTTCTTGTCTACGAAAAAAGGACTTACTTTCGAAAATAAGTTTTGGTGGAAACAGCTAATAAAGGTAAATAGGTCATTTCGTCAGTTTCTAGTTAGTTAATCCCTTTTTTCTGTATTTGCCGATGTTGAAGGACGTCAAAGTATTATTTCAGATCAGAATGTTGTCGTTGTTAATGGCGTTCGTTGCTAGTTTCAGATTTCTAAATATATAATACTGTAGAAGTGAGTTTGTAAATATAATTATATTGGACATTTTATTACTGATTGCGCAAGTGAGGAATAATCTTGGGATTAAATGAGAACACAAGCTGAGTAACTCATCTCCACAAAGCTCGAAATCAAGTAGAGGATTATCAAAATTTATGTGAAAATACAGATAGCTCAAACGATTCGTCGTTTTAACTACACTGAGGTCACTCTGGAAGTGCTGCCAATGAAACGGCAGATGAGCTAGTGCTAAAGCGTTTTTAGGACCAGAACCAGCAATTTGTGTAAGATTTACGATGCCCAAATAGAGGATTCGAAGAATTCTGCAGCTAACCGATTTATCTTTAGATCGTCAGTGGTACATCTAACACAATCTTCGTAGCTTCATAAACGCCGTTTTTGAAAATAAGTATGGGTGCTGGATAGTGAAAAAACTGAATTGGGAAAAGATTCAAACGACGAATGACTGTTCTCAAAACAAAAGTGATATGAAAAACGTCCATGTATCTGGCACCTATGGTTAATTTACAATAGAAATGCCTTATATCAACAGTGCTTACACCTTCACAAGCAATATTTGGTCTATAATTGAAATTTTTTGAACTTTTGAAATGAACATTTTGTATCCTAGCAGTATTTGGTATTTTGGAAGCAAAATCAAATTGTGTTAACAATTTCGTGCCTTTTGCAATAAAAATGTCTTCTTTAAGACTTTGCATTTTCAAACATTTTTTTGCCAGTAGTTTTACAAACGGTATCAAGTCTTTTGGAATCATTTAAAATCTTCTAGAAATAGTATCAAGTCTTTCAGCTGCAGTATAAAATCTTGTGGAAGCAGTTCAAGCCTTCTGAAAGCTATGTTAAGGCTTCTAGAAGCATTATCAAGTCTTCCAGAGGTAATATCAACATTTTTGAAAGCAGTTCAAGGCTCCTGGTAGCTTATCAAGTTTGTTTTAAGCAGTATCAGCCACCGAAGAAACGAAAGGTGAAGTTTAATAATGGTCTCGAATCGGGGGCGGAGCAAAACGTTTTTCTCACACATAAACTCCCTATTCGTACACCTGGTCACTGACATGCTGTCAAATCACCATTTTGGCTCGAATCGTTTGAATCAGGGTATGTTTTCTTGATAGGTATAAAGTAACGACGGAATTTTTATTTAATATTACAATCCACTAGATGGTGCAGCCTACATATTTTGCCAGCAATTTGAAATTTACGTTAGCAACCGTTGATAATTAATTGTCATAATTGACTTTTATTTTATTTTGTTTATGTCTACAGTAATTGATAATAGTGTAGAAAGGTAATATCAAGGAAATTGTATAACTGGAGGTGAATATAAACATAAAAAATTGAAGGTAACGCCCGATATTTATGAGTATTTACGTTTTCACTCAGTCCAGTAAGGAACTTGCAGAGATCGGGCTGTCCGGCCGACGATTGACGAGTACTTGCGAAGAGGTGAATTGCTTGCAAAGATTTTGTTAAATACTAGGGAGACATATGATAAAGACAGCCTACATGGCCAAGGATATAACAACGATTCTTCCAGTAATCGTTGGTAATCATTGTTCTTTAAAGAGAAAAAAATAAATTTATTTAATAAACCATTGTGGTTTTTATCAATTAAACTTAGAAGTAGAAATCTAAATATACATAAATATGTAAGCTATATGCACTTAGCAGCAGAAGTCTGAGTACAAAAAACTTCTAACACTTTAACTGAAAAAATAAGGGTCATGATCTAATGTGATAAACTTCAATTTTTTTTTATTTTGTGTATTAACTACATATAATTCTATTAACAAAATATGCATCAATAAAACAGAAATATTAGTTACAAAAAAAATTAAAATTAAAAATTCTCCAAATAATGCGTATGCAAAAATCTGCGTACAAATAAAGACGCCTTCTCCAAAATATACTTATTTACTTAAATACGTAGTTGGCGATGTACGCTTTCCGATTTAAATAAAAGATAATCGGTGTCAATTATATTAGCAGAGGCTTAGAAGCTAAAAGTTAGAATGGACACGAAAGGAAAGGAAATTGAATTGGGAGAGAGAAAAATTATTGTAAAGTTATGCAAAGAGGGAAAATCTTTTCGAAAAATTGGAGAAACTGTGGGCAGGTCACACTCTTCCATTCAAAGAGTAGTTAATAATTATAAAGACAGTGAAGATTACCTCTCACGTCCGCGATCTGGTAGACCACCCCTTTTAACAAACCGAGAGAAGCGAAAAATTGTACAGCAGGTTAGAAAAGAACCTAGGCTGACGGCAAAAAAAATAGTAGAAAATGTACAAGAAGAATTTCATAAAACTATCAGCAAAGATACGGTGAGAAGGACGTTAAAAAAAGCTAACTATCACAGTCGCGTTGCACGAAAAAAGCCATTTGTGTCAGAGGTCAATCGTCAGAAGCGGATCGCCTTTGCAAAAAAACTCTTAGACAAGCCCATTGAATTCTGGGAGAAAGTTCTCTTTACAGATGAGAGCAAATTTTGCATTTTCAGCATTAAGGGTAAACAGCTTGTATGGAGAAAACCTAATACTGCCCTTAATCCCGAAAATTTGAAAGCGACTGTAAAACACGGAGATGGTGGAGTTATGGTTTGGGGGTGTATGTGCACCAAAGGTGTGGGAAGGTTGGTTTTCATAACATCGACAATGGACCATAAAATGTATATAGACATTTTAAAAGAAAATTTGAAGCCTAGCATCGAAAACTTGGGCTTGGGGCCCGAATACTTTTTTCAACAAGATAATGACCCCAAACATTGCGCCCACAACACTAAGCTTTGGCTACTATACAATACCCCAAAGCAACTTAAAACACCTCCACAATCGCCGGACTTGAATCCCATCGGACACCTCTGGGATTTACTGGAACGCAGGATTCGGCAACACAACATAACGTCGAAGGAAACGTTAAAAAATGTTATGATTGAGGAATGGGCCAAAATCAGTTCGGACGAAACGAAGAAATTAGTGCACTCCATGCCTAAACGTTAAAGGTAAGTTACTACCATCTTCCGGTTAAGCTATCTAAGGGATTATTACCATGGTTACGGCTATTTCCCGCGTTCTGATTGGCTAGTAGATGGATTTACCTATAAGATAAATTTAACTAAAAGATGGTAATAATGGACCTAAGGGAGGTCATTAAACGTAAAGGTTATCCGACCTCATATTAATATAGAAGCAATGATCTCATTTATGAATTTTTTATAAATACTGTCCTGACTTGTACGCAGATTTTTGCATACCCGTTATTTGTAGAATTTTTAGTTTTGATTTTTTTCTGTAACTACTGTTTCTGTTTTGTTGAAGCATATTTTGTTAATAGAATTATATGTAGTTAATATACAAAATAAAAAAAAATCATATTATTTCTCTTATTTTTTCAATTAAAGTATTACAAGTTTTTTGTACGCAGACTTCTGCTGCTGAGTGTATATAGCATTCATATTTTGCGGTTTATTTAAATTACTTTTATAACAATCCCCTTGGCGGCGCTGCTTTCGAATTGGTCGTTAAAATAGTGGGGAGAAATGCTTCTATATAAGTATTAATTAAATATTTTCTATGGTTTGAATACATAGATATCATGAACCACGGTACTTTAGTAATCTAGGGAGTTTAATACAAATCTCTTATTTGGCAAAGAAACCCGGACTCTCAGTGCGGTGCGAGCACTCACGTCAAAAAAATAATGCGCGTGTACTGGAGGGTTAAAAGCTTACTCTTTAATCTTTGGTTTAAGCGACGATATAAGATCGATATCATATTACGCAGACATATTCCATATAACGTTAAAATGAAAAAAACTGTCTCTATTTGATTCAAGATAATTAATTAGAACGATTAAAACATTAATTTAAATCAAAAAAATATCACATTTTGTCCTATTTAACGTCAAAATTGACACCTAATTGAATATATCAACTGACGTTTTAAACGTCAAATTTAAAATAAATGTGTTTAAATTCAAATTTATAATTACCTATAAATAAAAAAAAACGTTTTCTGTAATTAATTTAGATACCGTTCGTTAGATATCGTTGTTAAACGTCAATCGGTCGATCGTAATCACCCGTTTGTAAAGAAAATCAGCTGTTCAGCTACAGATGCAGTCATCTGTATTTATGTTTTTGTAATTCCCTTTGTCGCGCGCGCGATCGCCGTAGAACCAAAACGAACGGCCGTTGAACAAAATGGCAGACGTTAAAGCGCTCGAACATCCCACCTTGAAGGTCGTATAAAACTCCCGTAAAACCCCTTCGAACGAATAACCCTAAACGACCGTTGAAATTTGCTTTCGCAGGTTCCGTACGAAATCTTAAACAAAAAATTCCGCACGGCGCAGAAGACGCTCGATCGAGAGGTGGCACACGTGAACCAAGTCGCTGCAGATATCGAAAAAGACCTTGGAGGCGAATCTGTTAAAGCCAAGGATATTTCTAAGCTTTTAGGAGGGATGGTTGAAAAGTTGCAGGTTTTAAAGCGTAAAGCGGAAGAGAGTATTGCAGAGGAATCTCAAGCTACCAATGTTTGCAAGAGGAGAATTGAACATTTAAAAGAACATGTTTCATTATCTTCCAATGGAATGGTATCACAGGGAGCCCTTAATCAATGGAAAAGCAAAAGGTTGGATCGTATGGTTGTGGAGTACTTTTTGAGAAATGGTTATTATAACGCCGCTATTACTTTAGCTGAAAGATCTAATGTTAAAGATTTAACTAATATAGGTGAGTCATTTTGTTAAATAATTTTGAGTAAGAAGAAATTTCGAATTATTTTATTTAGATATTTTCTTAACATCTCGTGAAGTAGAAAAATCATTGGCGAATCGTCAAACAGCAAAGTGTTTATCTTGGTGTCATGATAACCGTTCAAAACTTAGAAAATTAAAGTCGAACTTGGAATTTAATTTACGTGTTCAGGAATTTGTCGAATTGATTAGGTCAGATAGAAGAATGGACGCTATTAAACACTCTCGGAAACATTTTCACAGCTTCGAAGACGAACATTTACAATCTATTCAACAAGTAATGGCATTGTTAGCGTTTTCTGTGAATACAAGTATGATTGTTTTTTTATTATTATCTTGGGTTCTCCTTGGAATTTTAAGATGATTTGTTTTGTTAGCGATTGCTCCATATAAAGCTCTCTTCGCTGAATCACGATGGGACACGCTTATAGAACAATTCAGACAAGAAAATTATAGGTTGTTCCAATTGGCCAGTCAATCGGTATTTACAGTTACTTTGCAGGCTGGATTATCTGCACTAAAAACACCATATCCTTTTTTATATTTAATTATGTTAATTTTTTTTATTAAGATTCATTGAGTAGTGGTTACGAAGCTATTTAACTTTCCAATGATGTATCATGAGTCTAATTGCAGGAAATAAGCGTTAATGCTTCAATTCTAAAACATTAATGATTAATTTGCATTGTATTTTTACATGATTTTACATTGGCAAGAAAGGGTTTGTTCGTCAAAATGAAAATGTTATGTGTTTTAAAGCAAGAATCTCTATAAATCAAATGCACGTTTTAAATGTGTAGTAGATTTTCTTCTTCAGCATCTGAATTATCAAGTCATAATTTTCATTTTTTTATTTTATTTCTTTGTGCTCTAACATGTTTATGTCTTCTTTGTTGTTGCTGTTTGTAAATATGATATTGACCTTCATTGTTTATTGAAGAGATTTCCATAGATAAGATGTAATATATTGTTGTAAAGATAGACAACTTTAAACGTTTGGTTGGATTGCGTAATTAATTTTGGATACTTTCGTCTACAGCAGTAATTATCGCTGGTCTAGCGGACCTCCGTCTGTCCATGGACAATTTTTATCCGTCCAAATTAATATTTTTTTGAACATATTGTTCAAAAATTAATATCATTTTATTTTACATAATTTACAATTGGTTAAAAGTTTTTGAGAAAGCAACCAAGAAGGGAGTAAAAATTAAGAATCTCCTTTAATAGAGGTCTCCAACTTCCTTCCACTAGGTCCCAAATTCAGCTGAGTGAGTGTAGGGTTGCCAGATGATAATTTTGTAAAGGAGGATCGATGAGTTTAAAAAGGAGGACTTTTTTTCATAAAGGAGGACATTTTACAATTAAACGATTTTTTTTATATAATCTACTTTATTTTAATCATATTTGGCAGAATTGCCAATTTTTGCAAGAAGATCTTGATTTTTTAACAAATTATTATAAAAATTTTCACATGACATGTTTTTAAAGTTGTATTGAACAAGAATCAAAGCTTTAACTGACTCAACACTTAGTCTGTTTCTATCCTTCCTCCATTGAATATTAATCAGCGAAAACACTCTTTCCACATTCGCGTTATGTGCGCCGATACAAAAATAAAACTCGCAAATTTTTAGCAGTTCTGAGAAACATTCAATGCTTTTAACATTTTTAAAGTAGATTGTCCACTGTTCGTGTAACTTTAAATCATAGTATTCGTCGTCGGGTGATTTCGATTTAAGAAATGAAATCAGGTTACAAAACTGATCATGTAGTTTAACATCGTCAATTTCTACACCTCTGGCGCTCAAGAACTCAATGCTTGGAACCAAATCGTCATATTTTAGGTTTATTTAGGTTAATTCGCTTGATAAACAGACATAAGCGAATGCGTGAACATTAAATAAGCTTCTGAAGTTGTGCTTTCGAAAAATGTCTTTATCAGGTATGGTATTGCGCTTTGGCTCAAGAAACATTCCTTTAATGCTGGGTAGAGCTTCAAAATTCTTTCTACGCACGGAAACAGGCTAAGCCACCTTGTCTTGCTGTGCCTTAGCAGTGGCTGGTAATTAATTTCGACGTAGTTGCAAAATTCTTTTAATGTTTCTGTTCTCACTGTGTAAATAGAAAAATAATTAAATATTTTCATTATTATTGACTCAATATCGAGTTTCATTAAATCCATGCCATTGCGAAGGCTGTTATGTATAATGTGTGCTGGGCAGCCAACTCCTATGAGGTTTGGTTTCTCTAAACTTTCCTTAAGGCGCGTAAAGACATTTCGACCAATGAATGCCACACATTTTGAGGTCAAATCATGTGTATTAAGCGTTGCGTATATAAGATTTGCAATCGATAAAGAAGTTTCGTTTGGTAAACTTTGCAAATCGATAATTTTTGTTTCGATTCCACTTCCTGTCCAGTTGAAATATTGAATCAAAATAGGAAACAGTTTTTCCGCACCATGATTGCTGGCATATGTGGCAATAGAAATACATGACATTTTCTTCAAAGTTTCAAGAATACTCATGATGGCATGTGGAGCAACAACTCGATTTATTATAGCTTCCGTCTTAGTTTTTCCGCATTTAAAATTTTTTGCTGTTTCAGAATCGGCAAAAATTTTTCTTGTTAAGCTAGCTGTACATTCCATGGAACTGTACGGCTGATGGGGCTTTATAGTATGGAAGGCTAGTTTTCCCTCAGCAGCATGAGCATTTTTGTGAGTCATTGAAGTAGAAGATTGAAAATAGTTGGTTACCTTGGAAGACGACCCGGCTGCTCGTATCATCTTGTTATGCTTTTCCGTAGCTACATGCCTTTCCAAGGCCATGGTACCCTTGTTGCTTACATCCACATGACAGTCGCAAATGGAACATTTGGCATCAAACTCGTCTCGCCCATGGACAAAACACGGATATTTGGCTTTTAATACTTCCGTAAACTTACACTTTCGCTTACTCATAATTAGCAAAAGCAAAATACAAGCCCTTTCACTATGTTAAATAATTCACGTAATTCGTCGCGCGCCCAAAGACGAATCAGTTGTTTGCATGACTCATTGAAAAACTGACAAACGCCGCTTCGGATAATCGCGTATTGCTCGCAACTTGTCGAAACACGAGTACGTAGTAGTGGGAGTGGGGCCCAACAGTGGGGGCGGTAAAAAGATGCTTCTTTTTAGCGCCTAGCGTTACTACGCTAGGCGCTAGCACCGTTCGTTGGTTGTTCAACTTAATACGCAACGCAGTTCATCGCCGCCGCGCTGTCACCGTAACGTAAAGGAGGACATACAATAGGGAATGGAGGACGGGAGGACAAAATATGAGAAAGGAGGACATGTCCTCCATTTGGATACCATCTGGCAATCCTAAGTGGGTGGCTCTGAGTTCTAAGAAGGTCAGAGCCATGAACCTCATTACCATTCATATTTATGGTAAAAGAACGAATGATCTCGTCTCAAAAAGGAACCCAGGACTCATGTTAAAACAAAGCAGACCGAATCTCCTCATTGTGCTTCCTCCTTATAAGAGACAAGTAATAGTGATTCTTAACCAGTCCCAGCATGTTCATGGGTTCTTATCTATGTTAAAGGACTTGACCAACTATGAAGCATTGAAAACAGATCCTATACCATCCATACAAACAAAACAATTCTAGCGAGGTTTTATGGAAGTTTTATGGTCTTCTTAAGATCAAGAACAATGTGGGAACACCACTTAGACTGATCATTACGTTTATTGGCTCTCTACTTACCGATTATCTGGCCACCATTCTGTTTTTGGCCCTCGCCGGTAAGACCAAAAACATCAGAGACTCCTTCCTTTTTGCTGAAGAGTGAGAATCATAACGTTACCTCTTGATTTTGTTCTGATCTCGTTTGATGTTGTATCCCTTTTTCCAATCCTCCTTGCAATTGCTTATGGAAAGGTTGTCAGTAGATTGGAACCTGATGCAACCTCCACGGATATTTCCAAAGATTTGTTTCTTGACGTCATCGAGTGCTGGTTCAATTCTTCTGTATTCTCCTTCTAGAACATGTTTTATAAATAGGTAGTCCTCTTAGACAAATCTTGGCCACAGTTGTTATGGATTGGGTCTGGGAAAAAAAATAAAACAAGACTGATAAATAAAGTAACAGTAGAACAGTTCAAAAATCTATTAAAAAGAAGTGATTATACAAGAATAAAAGATCAAAAAGCTGATGTACAAACCATCTATACTGAGTTTCATAACATAATTACATTGTGTTATGAGACGGCTTTTCGTGAAATCATGAAAAAAGATAAATCAAATACAATTTATACAAAAATGGGTTTGAATGAACTAAGACGAATGAAGAATAATCTGAATGCAATTTTCACTGTAGCTGAAGTTGCGAGGAATAGTAACTTCAGGGATCTGTATAAGGCTAAGAAGAATGATCTCAGACGGCTTATAGATGAAACAAAAAAAGAAGCTTACAAAGAGTATACAGGCTCTCACCTAACTGGTTCATTAGAACTTATTTAGGTTCCACTATTCGTGGAGGCTTGAAATTTTGGTAACGTGGGTTGTTCATTCCGATCTATTAATCTAAAATATTTTCAAGATGGCCACCACTTCCGGTCCACCGGAAGTAGATCTCAAGTTCGTTATTTTAAATGGAATGCTATAGTTTTTATTACACCATTCAATCATACGTAAGGAAATATGTTGACTTTGATAATAGTTATTGGTACCTAGCGTTTTTTGTTTTCGAGTTATTTTGATTTCAAGTGTTCTTTGGCAAATATCACCATGCTCTTTAAAAGCACATATCTCAGCCAATGTTAATTCAAGAACGTTTTGCATTGGTGCAATAACTCTTCATATACTGTCAAATAGATTGTCACTTGTTATATCAATGTACCTTATACAGCGAGGTCAAAAATTGAATTACGGTTTCGCTGTATTCAATTGCGAGAAAGTCGAAAATTTTAAATGGAACGCCCCATATCTTTTTAGTCTATCAAAACGGAAATTTAATTCTTTACAAATTATCTATAAACATTACTATACCTATTTATTATAGTTTTTTTCATATTGAGCATTTTACCAAAATCCTACACAAAATGCTGGTAGCCGTTCAGTTTTTATTAGAAGGCTATGACATTTTGGCGGTTTATCGTTTAATTTATTTAATTTATCATTGGTATTATTTCTAGAATGATCTTCGATTAAAAACTTTAGTTTGTTAGCTTTTATTTACCAAAAATAATCTACAGAATAACGCATAAATGAAACAATGAAAAACAATAATATGGCGTAATATTCGACAAAATGATTGGCATAATAGTCCTGAGAGATCACTTTATCTATTAATGGTGCTTTCTTGGAAAATATTATTCACCTAAATTGATCGAAGCACCACTTATCGAAGAATTTGGTAAAGCAACAAAATATGACAAAACATTCATTCCATTATCTTAATCTGGTGGTCATAGAGATTTTTGGCTTCTTGTTATTTTGATCTTTCCAAAACTAAGAAGCAGATCCTATCCAAAACTTTATTACATCCGGCATGAATATAAAACGAATTTAAAATGTTGTCGTTGGAATAATTCGCCATGATATTCAAAGGCATTAACAGAAGTAAATGATGACACAACTAAGTAATGACAACAGTAACATAAATATGGATGAACAGCTGACAAAACTCCATGGCATGTTATTGATTTTAATTTTTGTCATTAAATTGTTGTTTTCATTGTTTCATTTATTCTCTTCTATTCAATCGCAGTTCATTGTAGAAATAATACTAATAATAATCTAAATAAATTAAACAAAAATCTGTCAAAATGTCATAGCCGTCTAACAAGAACACAAACGGTTTTTAGCATTTTACGTATGATTTTGATAAATTCCTCAATAGCAAGAAAACTATAGTAAATAGGTATAGGAATGTTTATAGATAATTTGTAGAGAATTAAATTCCCTTTCTGATAGGTTATGAAAATATGAGGCGTTCCATTTAAAATTTTCGACTTTCACGCAATTGAATACAGAGTAACGGTAACTCAATTTTTGACTTCGCTGTATAAGGTACATTGATATAACAAGTGACAATCTATTTGACAGTATATGAAGAGTTATCGCACCAATGCAAAACGTTCTTGAATTAGAGTACGGTAACTCAATTTACAAGTTACAATTTACTCAAGTTACAGCTCAACTCAATTTTTGGCCAGCCTGTATAAGATATACTGATACAACAAATGACAATATATTTAATAGCATATGAAGAATTATCGTACCAATGCAAAACGTTTTTGAATTAACGTTGGCTGAGATATGTGCTTGCAAAGAGCATGGTGATGTTTGACAAAAAATACTTAAAATCAAAATAACTCGAATACAAAAAACGCTAGGCACCAACAACTGTCATCAAAGTCAACATATTTTCTTGCGTATAATTGGATGGTTTAATAAAAACTATAGCATTCCATTTAAAATAACGAAGTTGAGGTCTACTTCCGGTAGACCGGAAGTGGTGGCCATCTTGAAAATATTTTAGATTAATAGATCGGAATGAACAACCCATGTTACCAAAACTTCAAGCCTCTACGAATAGTGGAACCTAAAAAAGTTCTAATGAACCTGTTACGTGAGACACCCTGTATAAAAAATTCAGAAAACAAGATAGCCAGCCGAATCACATTTAAAGGACCTAAAGGACCAAAATTTAATGACCTGAACGACTAATATGTACAAATAGCACAAACAAAAGCAGGCATCACGTTAAATAAGGATCCAACAGAGGGCAAACAAATAGAACAAATTGAAACAAATTATTGAAAAAAATCAACATCAGTATTGCTTAGTGTAATCCAAAGTAAAATAACTGGTTTTGATATGAAAAATTATACACAGTTAGTTTTTTGTGATCTGAGCAAAGCTTTTGACTCAGAGAATCATGAATTTCTTTTGTAAAAATAGAAATATACGACCTAAATGAAAATGTAAAAAACTTATTGCTTCATATCTTCAGGATAGATAGCAACAGATACAGTGGAATGGAACAATCTCTGAATGGAGAACACTAAAAACAGGAGTAATACACGGCTCTGTGCTCGGATCAGGTTTATTCCTGTTATATTTAAACGATTTACCAAAAAATATAAAAGCAGACTCAATGCGTTTGTATGCGAATGACACCTCATTCATAAAGAGTTCTAAAGATGTAGAAAACCTAAAAGAAAAGCAAATATAACACTAAATGAAGCTAAAAATTTGTTTGAAGCAAATAATCTGCACCTGAACAGAGAAAAAACCCAGATACTTACCTTTTTCACAAAGCAAAACCAGGAAGTCCGAAATAGTACTACAAGGTTTCTGGGAGTTACACTATTGAATTCTTTATTATGGAGAGACTACATAAAACAACTGAAACCAAAATTGGCAACGGCATTGTGTTGTTTAAGAATGTTATGTAAGAGTTTAACGCAGGAAGAAATAAGGAACGTATATTTTGCGTACTTTCATAGTATGGTGATATATGGCATACTTACCTGGAGAAGCGGGTGAAATTTTTAAAATGCAAAAAAAACAATTAGATTACTTAAGAAATTGGGTTACAAAGAAAGTTGCAGAGGTTACTTTAAGGAATTGAAGATACAGACAATACCATCCTGTTAAGTGTTTTCTTGTTTGCGATATATTTATGCGCAAAAAGAAGTATTGAAAAGAAATACAGACTCTCACAACTACAGTACATGATATGGAAACAATTTACTAGTAAACCCTTGCATAGAGTACAGAAGTCACAAAATATTTTCAAATATATTTCAATTAAATAATGTAATGCTCTACCACCAAGAACAAAACAATTAGATGAGAAAAAAATTAATGCAGATATGAAGAAACATCTAATAGAGAGCGAAATTTATTCAATTCAACAATACTGTGGAAGTAAAAATGCCAGGAATAACCTAACACAGGGACGAGAAGAGGAACTTGTAGTTAATTTCATGTATTTCTTTTCTGGTTTTGTTTTCTTTTTTCTTTTGTTTTTTGAGTCCCTTTCTGGACTCATTTGTCATCAGAAAACTACACATCGTTTTGGATTGGTATAAGAAGTCCGTCTTTTCAGGTTGTTTTATCAACTTGTCTCATGAGTTCAGAGAAGAGAATCTTAGGTTTCTAGCGGATGTCTTTTGCAATAATGGATTTCCTAGCTCCTTTGTCAGCAGAATTTTCCACTCGCCAGATACTACCTTGTCTAAACTTGATTGGTCCTTGACACATCACCTTGATGATGAGGAACTTCCAACATCCTCTAAGGTCCCTTTCATTCTTGGGTTCACTAACAATCTGGTGAAATTTTTTAGTGAGATTCTTTAAAGTTTGCAATATACTCCTACAAATCGTTGAAAAACTTTTTCACTGGGTTAAAAGATGCCACTCCCCTTCTCCACCAGTATAACTTGATATATAAAATAGAATGTATGGGTTGTGATGGTTGCTATGTAGGTGCTATTCTCAGTACCTCAAATCAAGAGTTGGACAACATGTGAGGGACCATGATGTTTCATATTTCCTTCATCTCCAACACTGTCAATTGCCAAACTGATACAAAGGGCGTTAGTGAAATTTCCTATCATCTGATTAACCCTCGCAGTACTGACGTTTCGCCAACCGTTGCGGACGGTGCCTGGGTCAACCGAGACCCGAACAGTTTTTGTTTACGTAGAATATAAAAAATGAAGCTTTTGCCATTATGATTTTGACTTATTTTATTTTAAAGGTGAACTATTATTAGGGATATAAAATAATACATAAAAATAAAATTTTAAAAAAATTACATAAAAAATATTTATTCTAAATCATTACAATTTGTACACAAAATATTTTTTGTACATGTTGAATGTATATTACATACATATTTATGACAAACATCACATTTTGATTTATATTTATTGTCATTTCCAATACACAAGCTACATCTTGAGCGTTTTTCTAATGTTGTACTCATTTGTTTATTTATTTTTCGGCCTGTACTTTCGATGGCGTCCACAATGTGTCTCGAAAATACTACTGCATTGGTTTCAAATGCTCTAGCTCTAGAATCTATGTTCGCAGCAACTAACTGTTCAGACAAATTTTCTATAAATTGTTTTCTTCTTGATTTTATGTTACCAGTTGCCCAATCCGGATTTTTGAGTTGCCATAGTACAAATGCATTATAGGCTGCAATATCTATATAATGTAAAAAAAGCGACAGAGGCCAACGTCGTGTACATCTCCGGCAAGTGTATTCTCTTAGAATTTTATCTAAAACATCCACTCCACTTTTTGTTGAAATAGCATGTTCTCGATGAACGCTCGAAAGTAAAACTACGCATTTTCTTGGTTTTGGGATATACGACACAAGTGTTAGATTTTCAGAAAATATAAAATCGGAAGAGAATTGAGCTCTTCCGGATATTGTTATCAAAGATTTTGGTAAATCCTTTCTATTTTTCCGCATTGTTCCCACTATAAATATGTTATCTTTGAGTAAATCCTCTGCAAGTGAGATATCCGTAAAAAAATTGTCGGTTGTGATAGTTCGATTAGATCCCTTCCAAAACTCTGAAAGAACTCTAACTACTCGTTGTCCTTGTCCTTTCTCCGGTGTGTTTCCGCATTTTCCTAAATACACTTCAAAATTACAACAATAATATGTAGTAGCGTCACATAGGGCTCATAATTTCAGCCCATATTTCCCCGGCTTGCTCGGCATATACACCTTGAATGGACATCTTCCTCGAAATGTTACTAATTGTTCATCAATAGTGCCTACATTAGACGCTCGGTAATTATCTCTGCAATTTCTTGTTAAAATATTTGTAATGGTTCTCAAAGCTGCCAACTTATCGGTCATTTTTCTTTCTTCTCGTGTCTGAAAGTCGTCAAAACGCAAAAATCGTAAAATGTTTGTAAATCTATCACGAGACATAGATGCTCGATAAATTTGTCGACTATAAGCAATCTTTTTCTTCCATAGATCTTTTTTACTTTCACGTGATTCCCGAAAACGGCCAGTAATTAGTAAAATCCCAAAAAATGCCTTCAATTCAACACAGTCTACCAGCTTCCATATATTATTTGAAAACATTTCATAATATTTAACCGCTTTTTCATTTGTATAAGTAATTATAATGTCCATGATTTCATCATTTATAAATAAATCAAAACATTGTTCCATGGTTTCTACACCCTCAGAATTTGCTGTGAGTGTAGCATCATATTTACCAAATTCTGCATCTCTGTTTGTGGGGGAAATATATCTCCATGTTCGTCCACAAACATTTTGGTCTTTACAGTGTGACATATTATTACTATTTTCACCACTAAACTCATCACTTTCATAATCCTCTTCTTCTTGTACTGCATCACTAAAAGTCAATGACGCACATTCATCATCAGAAGACACTTCATTGTTATAATCATCATTATTATTTACAAAATTAGCAAACATTTTATTTTTCGATGTAGATCGTTGCTCTAAAATACACCTTCTGTGAACTAAATCAAGAATTTAATGGCAATTGTATTGTCGCTATAGCCTCTTACACAGACAGACGCCTGGCGCTGTAAAGAAACGGTCGAGACATATTTTTTCGTCGTTTTTTCGTCGGGACGTCCGTTTGACGCCGATCTAACTTAACGCACTCCTTGAGTAACGACAAATCTATTTATTACAATTTCTCGCAAAAATTTATTTGGGTCCAAATAGACCCAGGCACCGGAATACGAGGGTTAAACTAACCAACAAACCCCATGCTGATTCATTCATGTCTAATCCCTCCATGAGTTCAATATGGTTCTAATTGATCCTTGACGTTCTCTTCTTTCATGATTATTTCATTAACACCTTGGTGTGGTTTTAGGTATAATTTTAATTGTCGATGTTTAATTTGTAAAAACAATATTTGCAAGTCTCTGTTCCCTTTGGTTCTTTCCGTCCCGTGTTGTCCTAATCAATTTCGTTTTAAAGATTGATGATTTCCTTTTTCAATTTTAAAACGCCATCTTTTTGTCCTATTGGTTTTAAACTTGTGTGACTTTCAACCTCCTCAAGTTTTTCACAGAGACGGTTTTATCTCTTTTATTAAATGGCGCAAAATTACCTTTAAATGTAAGTTCGTTGTTGTTAGCTAATTTTGTTAATTTTACCATATTTTACAGCGTACCTTGATAAAGATTATAATAAATAATTGAAAGCTTGGTTCTATAAAGAAGGTTCTTAATTCCCACCCCCAAACGTGGGGAATATATATGTTTGTGTTTTCAAACATATTTTGTTCTCTTTCATATCTATAATAACTTAATTTGTTTACAAATGTTGACCCAATTTGAAGTTACGTTTTTGCATTTATACACACACTTTTGATGGAAGTTACCAGGTAATAATTGGCTGCTTTGAAACATTATTTTGGCATCCTTCGGGATATAATGGTTTAACTAGATTACTTTCAATAAGTAATCCACATCAATCTTATTTAAGTCCACTCACTTTCGCTAAGAAATTCCTTTTTAAATGATGATATGTCTACATAAAATTGTTTTAACTCTAGTAATCGGTCTAGCATATCATACATACTGTTCCATCTTGTAGGACAATCTATTGGCTTGGGCAAATTAATTTTTTTGGACGGTTCATATTATTAGTGACAAGTTTTTTTAACTGATCTTCTTGCTTTGGCTATTATACTACAAATAACCAGTTTAGCTGATATTTATGGGTTATTATTATTTACGGACGGTATTTTAACGTTTTCGTCCCGACTGAAATATATTTTATTTTCATCCCTGTTTAAATGCGTAGTAGATTTTCTTCTTTAGTATTTAAACCATCAAAAATTTTATCTTCATTTTGTTATCTGTTAACACATTTTTGTCTTCATCATTATATTTTCGATTTGTTTATTCGTTATAAACAAGATATTGTACTTTTCTTTACATTTGTTGAAGACATTCCTTCGTAACTCATGTAATAAATAAATTAGATATGTAAATAAAATGACATTACTGCATCTGTCAGAAAGGGCTTGTTTTCCGACCAAGAGATGGCGTTTGCGTGCAATTTTTATTTTATAGTTTAATTAAAATTTTCTGTATTCTAAACAAGAATTACTCAAAAGTCCAATACACGTTGTAAATACGTAGTAGATTTCTTTTCCAGCATCCGTATCATCAAGTCATATTCTTCATTTTTATCTTGTTCATATTTTATTTTGTTATTACCGACACATTTTTGTCTTCTTCGTGGTTACCAGTTATAATAACACATTGTCATTTTATCACGTTCATTGAATACATTTCTTCGTTTTTTCATTCGTAACTCATGCACTCAACAAATTAGATTTTCGAAGAGTTCGTTTGCCAAACAAGAGATGTCGCTTGTGTGCAATTTTTTTTAAAGAAAAATAATTTAATAAAAATATTTGTTTTTAAAACAAGACTCTTCAAAAATGAAATGCACGTTTTATATACGTAGTAGATTTTCTTCTCCAGCATCCAAATCATCGAATTACATTCGTCATCTTTATCTTCTTCATCTTCGTGTTTTACTGTCTTATCCACTAACACTTTTTTGTTGTTACCAGTTATAAATAAGATTCTAGCCTTTCTTCATCGTTTATTGAGCACATTTCTTCATTTTTTCCTTCGTAACCCATTCAATGAATAAACTCGATATGTTAATTAAATGACATTACTGCTTTTGTCAGAAACGGTACGCTTTCCAAACGAAAGATGTCGCTTGTGTGCAATTTTTTTTTAAGGAAAAAGAATTTAATAATATTTGTTTTCAAAACAAGATCCACCAAAACTGACATGCACGTTTTAAATTCGTAGTAGATTTGCTACTTCAACATCCAAATGGTTAAATACATTTGTCACCTTTATCTTCTTCATATTTGTGTTTTACTTACTTACTCACTAACAGGTTTTTGTCTTTTTTGTTGTTACTAGTTGTAAGCAAGATATTATCCTTTTCTTCATCGTTTATTAAACACATTTCTTTGTTTTTTCCTTCGTAACTCATTCAAAGAATAAACTCGATATGTAAATGAAATGATATTACTGCACCTGTCAGAAAGGGTTCGTTTGCCAAACACGAGATGGCGTTTGTATGCAATTATTTTGAAAAAAATAATTTATTAAAAATATTTGTTTTCAAAACAAGACTCCAAAAATGAAATGCGCGTTTTAAATGCGCAGTAGATTTTCTAAATCAACATCCAACTGATCAAATCACTTTCGTTATCTTTATCATCTTCATATTCGTGTTTTATTTTCTTATCCACCAGCTCGTTATTGTCTCTTTTGTTGTTTATTTTCTAAACAAGAATCTCCCAAAAATCGAATGCACGTTTTAAATACGTAGTAGATTTTCTTCTTCAGCATCAGAATCATCAAATCACATTCTCCATCTTTATATCCTTCATCTTTGCAATTTATTTTAATATCCGCTAATATTTTTTTGTTTTCTTCGTTGTCACTATTTATAAACAAGATATTGTTCTTTACTTCATCGTTTATTGAAGACATTTCTTCCTTTTTTCCTTCTTAACTTAATGAATTAATTCAATATTGAAATGAAATGACATTACCTAAAGGGTTCGTTTTCCAAACAAGAGATAGCGCTTTCGTGTAATTTTATAAGGAAAATAATTTAATGAAAAATTTTTATTTTCTAAACAAGAATCTCAAAAATTTTAAATGTGTAGTAGCTTTTCTTCTTCAACATCAAAATCATCAAATCACATTCTCCATCTTTATCTCCTTCATCTTTGCAATTTACTTTAATATCCGCTAATATTTTTTTGTTTTCTTCATTGTCACTATTTATAAACAAGATATTGTTCTTTACTTCATCGTTTATTGAAGACATTTCTTCTTTTTTCCTTCTTAACTCAATGAATTAATTCAATATTGAAATGAAATGACATTACTTAAAGGGTTTGTTTTCCAAACAAGAGAGGGCGCTTTCGTGTAATTTTATAAGGAAAATAATTTAATGCAAAAATTTTATTTTCTAAACAAGAATCTCCCAAAAATTTTAAATGTGTAGTAGCTTTTCTTCTTCAGCATCAGAATCATCAAATCACATTCTCCACCTTTATCTCCTTCATCTTTGCAATTTACTTTAATATCCGCTAATATTTTTTTGTTTTCTTCGTTGTTACTATTTATAAACAAGGTCCTTTACTTCATCGTTTATAGAAGACATTTCTTCCTTTTTTCCTCCTTAGCTTAATGAATTAATTCAATATTGAAATGAAATTACATTACTTACAGAGTTCGTTTTCCAAACAAGAGATGGCGCTTTCGGGTAATCTTATAAGGAAAATAATTTAATGAAAAATTTTTATTTTCTAAACAAGAATATCCCAAAAATGTTAAATGCGTAGTAGCTTTTCTTCTTCAGCATCAGAATCATCAAATTACATTCTCCATCTTTATCTTCTTCATCTTTGCAATTTACTTTAATATCCGCTAATATTTTTTTGTTTTCTTCGTTGTTACTATTTATAAACAAGATATTGTTCTTTACTTCATCGTTTATTGAAGACATTTCTTCCTTTTTTCCTCCTTAACTTAATGAATTAATTCAATATTGAAATTAAATTACATTACTTACAGAGTTTGTTTTCCAAACAAGAGATAGCGCTTTCGTGTAATTTTATAAGGAAAATAATTTAATGAAAAATTTTTATTTTCCAAATAAGATTCTCAAAAATTTTAAATGTGTAGTAGCTTTTCTTCTTCAGCATAAGAATCGTCAAATCACATTCTCCACTTTTATTTCCTTCATCTTTGCAATTTACTTTAATATCCGCTAATATTTTTTTGTTTTCTTCGTTGTCACTATTTATAAACAAGATATTGCTCTTTACTTCATCGTTTATTGAAGACATTTCTTCCTTTTTTCCTTCTTAGCTTAATGAATTAATTCAATATCGAAATGAAATGACATTACTTAAAGGGTTCGTTTTCCAAACAAGAGAGGGCGCTTTCGTGTAATTTTATAAGGAAAATAATTTAATGAAAAATTTTTATTTTCTAAACAAGAATCTCAAAAATTTTAAATGTGTAGTAGCTTTTCTTCTTCAACATCAAAATCATCAATTCACATTCTCCATCTTTATCTCCTTCATCTTTGCAATTTACTTTAATATCCGCTAATATTTTTTTATTTCTTCTTCCTTACAGTTTATAAACAAGATATTATCCTTTACTTCATGGTTTATTGAAGACATTTCTTCCTTCTTAACTCATTGAATTAATTCAATATTGAAATGAAATGACATTACCTAAAGGGTTCGTTTTCCAAATAAGAGATGGCACTTTCGTGTAATTTTATTAGGAAAATAATTTAATGAAAAATTTTTATTTTCTAAACAAGAATATCCCAAAAATGTTCAATGCGTAGTAGCTTTTCTTCTTCAGCATCAGAATCATCAAATTACATTCTCCATCTTTATCTCCTTCATCTTTGCAATTTACTTTAATATCCGCTAATATTTTTTTGTTTTCTTCGTTGTTACTATTTATAAACTAGATATTATCCTTTACTTCATGGTTTATTGAAGACATTTCTTCCTTCTTAACTCATTGAATTAATTCAATATTGAAATGAAATGACATTACCTAAAGGGTTCGTTTTCCAAATAAGAGATGGCACTTTCGTGTAATTTTATAAGGAAAATAATTTAATGAAAAATTTTTATTTTCTAAATAAGAATCTCCCAAAAATTTTAAATGTGTAGTAGCTTTTCTTCTTCAGCATCAGAATCATCAAATCACATTCCCCATCTTTATCTCCTTCATCTTTGCAATTTACTTTAATATCCGCTAATTTTTTTCTGACTTCTTCTTTGTTACTATTTATAAACAAGATATTATCCTTTACTTCATCGTTTATTGAAGACATTTCTTCCTTCTTAACTTAATGAATTAATTCAATATTGAAATGAAATGACATTACCTAAAGGGTTCGTTTTCCAAACAAGAGATGGCGCTTTCGTGTAATTTTATAAGGAAAGTAATTTAATGAAAAATTTTTATTCTCTAAACAAGAATCTCCCAAAAATTTTAAATGTGTAGTAGCTTTTCTTCTTCAGCATCAGAATCATCAAATCACATTCTCCACCTTTATCTCCTTTATCTTTGCAATTTACTTTAATATCCGCTAATATTTTTTTGTTTTCTGTTACTATTTATAAACAAGATATTGTCCTTTACTTCATCGTTTATTGAAGACATTTTTCCCTTTTTTCCTTCTTAACTTAATGAATTAATTCAATATTGAAATGAAATTACATTACTTAAAGGGTTCGTTTTCCAAACAAGAGAGGGCGCTTTGGTGTAATTTTATAAGGAAAATAATTTAATGAAAATTTTTTATTTTCTAAACAAGAATCTCCTAAAAATGCTAAATGCGTAGTAGCTTTTCTTCTTCAGCATCAGAATCATCAAATTACATTCTCCATCTTTATCTTCTTCATCTTTGCAATTTACTTTAATATCCGTTAATATTTTTTTTGACTTCTTCGTTGTTACTATTTATAAACAAGATATTGTTCTTTACTTCATCGTTTATTGAAGGCATTTCTTCCTTTTTTCCTTCTTAACTTAATGAATTAATTCAATATTGAAATGAAATGACATTACTTAAAGTTTTCGTTTTCCAAACAAGAGATGGTGCTTTTGTGTAATTTTATAAGGAAAATAATTTAATGAAAAAATTTTATTTTATAAACAAGAATCTCCCAAAAATTTTAAATGTGTAGTAGCTTTTCTTCTTCAGCATCAGAATCATCAAATCACATTCCCCACCTTTATCTCCTTCATCTTTGCAATTTACTTTAATATCCGCTAATTTTTTTTGACTTCTTCGTTGTTACTATTTATAAACAAGATATCATCCTTTACTTCATCGTTTATTGAAGACATTTCTTCCTTTTTTTCCTTCTTAACTTAATGAATTAATTCAATATTGAAATGAAATGACATTACCTAAAGGGTTCGTTTTCCAAATAAGAGATGGCGCTTTCGTGTTATTTTATAAGGAAAATAATTTAATGAAAAAATTTTATTTTATAAACAAGAATCTCCCAAAAATTTTAAATGTGTAGTAGCTTTTCTTCTTCAGCATCAGAATCATCAAATCACATTTCCCACCTTTATCTCCTTCATCTTTGCAATTTACTTTAATATCCGCTAATTTTTTTTGACTTCTTCGTTGTTACTATTTATAAACAAGATATCATCCTTTACTTCATCGTTTATTGAAGACATTTCTTCCTTTTTTCCTTCTTAACTTAATGAATTAATTCAATATTGAAATGAAATGACATTACTTAAAGGGTTCGTTTTCCAAACAAGAGAGGGCGCTTTCGTGTAATTTTATAAGGAAAGTAATTTAATGAAAAATTTTTATTCTCTAAACAAGAATCTCCCAAAAATTTTAAATGTGTAGTAGCTTTTCTTCTTCAGCATCAGAATCATCAAATCACATTCTCCACCTTTATCTCCTTCATCTTTGCAATTTACTTTAATATCCGCTAATATTTTTTTGTTTTCTTCATTGTCACTATTTATAAACAAGATATTATCCTTTACTTCATCGTTTATTGAAGACATTTCTTCCTTCTTAACTCAATGAATTAATTCAATATTGAAATTAAATGACATTACCTAAAGGGTTCGTTTTCCAAACAAGAGAGGGCGCTTTCGTGTAATTTTATAAGGAAAATAATTTAATGAAAATTTTTTATTTTCTAAACAAGAATCTCCTAAAAATGTTAAATGCATAGTAGCTTTTTTTCTTCAGCATCATAATCATTAAATCACATTCTCCATCTTTATCTCCTTCCTCTTTGCAATTTACTTTAATATCCGCTAATATTTTTTTGTTTTCTTCGTTGTTACTATTTATAAACAAGATATTGTCCTTTACTTCATCGTTTATTGAAAACATTTTTCCCTTTTTTCCTTTTTAACTTAATGAATTAATTCAATATTGAAATGAAATTACATTACTTAAAGGGTTCGTTTTCCAAACAAGAGAGGGCGCTTTGGTGTAATTTTATAAGGAAAATAATTTAATGAAAATTTTTTATTTTCTAAACAAGAATCTCCTAAAAATGTTAAATGCATAGTAGCTTTTCTTCTTCAGCATCAGAATCATCAAATCACATTCTCCATCTTTATCTCCTTCATCTTTGCAATTTACTTTAATATCCGCTAATATTTTTTTGTTTTCTGTTACTATTTATAAACAAGATATTGTCCTTTACTTCATCGTTTATTGAAGACATTTTTCCCTTTTTTCCTTCTTAACTTAATGAATTAATTCAATATTGAAATGAAATGACATTACCTAAAGGGTTCGTTTTCCAAACAAGAGATGGCGCTTTCGTGTAATTTTATAAGGAAAGTAATTTAATGAAAAATTTTTATTCTCTAAACAAGAATCTCCCAAAAATGTTAAATGCTTAGTAGCTTTTCTTCTTCAGCATCAGAATCATCAAATCACATTCTCCATCTTTATCTCCTTCATCTTTGCAATTTACTTTAATATCCGCTAATTTTTTTTTGACTTCTTTGTTACTATTTATAAACAAGATATTCTTATCCTTTACTTTATCGTTTATTGAAGACATTTCTTCCTTTTTTCCTTCTTAACTTAATGAATTAATTCAATATTGAAATGAAATGACATTACCTAAAGGGTTCGTTTTCCAAACAAGAGATGGCGCTTTCGTGTAATTTTATAAGGAAAGTAATTTAATGAAAAATTTTTATTCTCTAAACAAGAATCTCCCAAAAATGTTAAATGCTTAGTAGCTTTTCTTCTTCAGCATCAGAATCATCAAATCACATTCTCCATCTTTATCTCCTTCATCTTTGCAATTTACTTTAATATCCGCTAATTTTTTTTTGACTTCTTTGTTACTATTTATAAACAAGATATTCTTATCCTTTACTTTATCGTTTATTGAAGACATTTCTTCCTTTTTTCCTTCTTAACTTAATGAATTAATTCAATATTGAAATGAAATGACATTACCTAAAGGGTTCGTTTTCCAAACAAGAGATGGCGCTTTCGTGTAATTTTATAAGGAAAGTAATTTAATGAAAAATTTTTATTCTCTAAACAAGAATCTCCCAAAAATGTTAAATGCTTAGTAGCTTTTCTTCTTCAGCAGCAGAATCATCAAATCACATTCTCCACCTTTATCTCCTTCATCTTTGCAATTTACTTTAATATCCGCTAATATTTTTTTGTTTTCTGTTACTATTTATAAACAAGATATTGTCCTTTACTTCATCGTTTATTGAAGACATTTTTCCCTTTTTTCCTTCTTAACTTAATGAATTAATTCAATATTGAAATGAAATGACATTACCTAAAGGGTTCGTTTTCCAAACAAGAGATGGCGCTTTCGTGTAATTTTATTAGGAAAGTAATTTAATGAAAATTTTTTATTCTCTAAACAAGAATCTCCCAAAAATGTTAAATGCTTAGTAGCTTTTCTTCTTCAGCATCAGAATCATCAAATCACATTCTCCATCTTTATCTCCTTCATTTTTGCAAGTTACTTTAATATCCGCTAATTCTTTTTTTGACTTCTTCGTTGTTACTGTTTATAAACAAGATATTATCCTTTACTTCATCATTTATTGAAGACATTTCTTCCTTCTTAACTCAATGAATTAATTCAATATTGAAATTAAATTACATTACCTAAAGGGTTCGTTTTCCAAACAAGAGATGGCGCTTTCGTGTAATTTTATAAGGAAAGTAATTTAATGAAAAATTTTTATTCTCTAAACAAGAATCTCCCAAAAATGTTAAATGTTTAGTAGCTTTTCTTCTTCAGCATCAGAATCATCAAATCACATTCCCCACCTTTATCTCCTTCATCTTTGCAATTTATTTTAATATCCGCTAATATTTTTTGTTTTCTTCGTTGTTACTATTTATAAACAAGATATTGTCCTTTACTTCATCGTTTATTGAAGACATTTTTCCCTTTTTTCCTTCTTAACTTAATGAATTAATTCAATATTGAAATGAAATGACATTACTTAAAGGGTTCGTTTTCCAAACAAGAGATGGCGCTTTCGTGTAATTTTATAAGGAAAGTAATTTAATGAAAAATTTTTATTCTCTAAACAAGAATCTCCCAAAAATGTTAAATGTTTAGTAGCTTTTCTTCTTCAGCATCAGAATCATCAAATCACATTCCCCACCTTTATCTCCTTCATCTTTGCAATTTATTTTAATATCCGCTAATATTTTTTGTTTTCTTCGTTGTTACTATTTATAAACAAGATATTGTCCTTTACTTCATCGTTTATTGAAGACATTTCTTCCTTTTGTCCTTCTTAGCTTAATGAATTAATTCAATATTGAAATGAAATGACATTACTTAAACGGTTCGGTTTCCAAACAAGAGATGGCGCTTTCGTGTAATTTTGTAAGGAAAATAATTTAATGAAAAAATTTTATTTTCTAAACAAGAATTTCCCAAAAATGCTAAATGCGTAGTAGCTTTTCTTCTTCAGCATCAGAATCATCAAATTACATTCTCCATCTTTATCTTCTTCATCTTTGCAATTTACTTTAATATCCGTTAATATTTTTTTTGACTTCTTCGTTGTTACTATTTATAAACAAGATATTGTTCTTTACTTCATCGTTTATTGAAGGCATTTCTTCCTTTTTTCCTTCTTAACTTAATGAATTAATTCAATATTGAAATGAAATGACATTACTTAAAGTTTTCGTTTTCCAAACAAGAGATGGTGCTTTTGTGTAATTTTATAAGGAAAATAATTTAATGAAAAAATTTTATTTTATAAACAAGAATCTCCCAAAAATTTTAAATGTGTAGTAGCTTTTCTTCTTCAGCATCAGAATCATCAAATCACATTCCCCACCTTTATCTCCTTCATCTTTGCAATTTACTTTAATATCCGCTAATTTTTTTTGACTTCTTCGTTGTTACTATTTATAAACAAGATATCATCCTTTACTTCATCGTTTATTGAAGACATTTCTTCCTTTTTTCCTTCTTAACTTAATGAATTAATTCAATATTGAAATGAAATGACATTACCTAAAGGGTTCGTTTTCCAAATAAGAGATGGCGCTTTCGTGTTATTTTATAAGGAAAATAATTTAATGAAAAAATTTTATTTTATAAACAAGAATCTCCCAAAAATTTTAAATGTGTAGTAGCTTTTCTTCTTCAGCATCAGAATCATCAAATCACATTTCCCACCTTTATCTCCTTCATCTTTGCAATTTACTTTAATATCCGCTAATTTTTTTTGACTTCTTCGTTGTTACTATTTATAAACAAGATATCATCCTTTACTTCATCGTTTATTGAAGACATTTCTTCCTTTTTTCCTTCTTAACTTAATGAATTAATTCAATATCGAAATGAAATGACATTACTTAAAGGGTTCGTTTTCCAAACAAGAGAGGGCGCTTTCGTGTAATTTTATAAGGAAAGTAATTTAATGAAAAATTTTTATTCTCTAAACAAGAATCTCCCAAAAATTTTAAATGTGTAGTAGCTTTTCTTCTTCAGCATCAGAATCATCAAATCACATTCTCCACCTTTATCTCCTTCATCTTTGCAATTTACTTTAATATCCGCTAATATTTTTTTGTTTTCTTCATTGTCACTATTTATAAACAAGATATTATCCTTTACTTCATCGTTTATTGAAGACATTTCTTCCTTCTTAACTCAATGAATTAATTCAATATTGAAATTAAATGACATTACCTAAAGGGTTCGTTTTCCAAACAAGAGAGGGCGCTTTCGTGTAATTTTATAAGGAAAATAATTTAATGAAAATTTTTTATTTTCTAAACAAGAATCTCCTAAAAATGTTAAATGCATAGTAGCTTTTTTTCTTCAGCATCAGAATCATTAAATCACATTCTCCATCTTTATCTCCTTCCTCTTTGCAATTTACTTTAATATCCGCTAATATTTTTTTGTTTTCTTCGTTGTCACTATTTATAAACAAGATATTGTTCTTGACTTCATCGTTTATTGAAGACATTTCTTCCTTTTTTCCTTCTTAGCTTAATGAATTAATTCAATATTGAAATGAAATGACATTACTTAAAGTTTTCGTTTTCCAAACAAGAGATGGTGCTTTTGTGTAATTTTATAAGGAAAATAATTTAATGAAAAAATTTTATTTTATAAACAAGAATCTCCCAAAAATTTTAAATGTGTAGTACCTTTTCTTCTTCAGCATCAGAATCATCAAATCACATTCCCCACCTTTATCTCCTTCATCTTTGCAATTTACTTTAATATCCGCTAATATTTTTTTGATTTCTTCGTTGTTACTATTTATAAACAAGATATTGTCCTTTACTTCATCGTTTATTGAAGACATTTCTTCCTTTTTTCCTCCTTAACTTAATGAATTAATTCAATATTGAAATTAAATTACATTACTTACAGAGTCTGTTTTCCAAACAAGAGATGGCGCTTTCGTGTAATTTTATAAGGAAAATAATTTAATGAAAAATTTTTATTTTCTAAACAAGAATCTCCCAAAAAATTTAAATGCCTCGTAACTTTTCGTCTTCAGCATCAAAATCATCAAATCACATTCTCCATCTGTATTTCCTTCATCTTTGCAATTTACTTTAATATCCGCTAATATTTTTTTGTTTTCTTCGTTGTTACTATTTATAAACAAGATATTGTCCTTTACTTCATCGTTTATTGAAAACATTTTTCCCTTTTTTCCTTTTTAACTTAATGAATTAATTCAATATTGAAATTAAATGACATTACCTAAAGGGTTCGTTTTCCAAACAAGAGATGGCGCTTTCGTGTAATTTTATAAGGAAAATAATTTAATGAAAAATTTTTATTTTCTAAACAAGAATATCCCAAAAATGTTAAATGCGTAGTAGCTTTTCTTCTTCAGCATCAGAATCATCAAATCACATTCTCCATCTTTATCTCCTCCATCTTTGCAATTTACTTTAATATCCGCTAATTTTTTTTTGACTTCTTCGTTGTTACTATTTAGATATTATTCTTTACTTCATCGTTTATTGAAGACATTTCTTCCTTTTTTCTTTCCTAACTTAATAAATTAATTCAATATTGAAATGAAATGACATTACCTAAAGGGTTCGTTTTCCAAACAAGAGATAGCGCTTTCGTGTAATTTTATAAGGAAAATAATTTAATGAAAAATTTTTATTTTCTAAACAAGAATCTCAAAAATTTTAAATGTGTAGTAGCTTTTCTTCTTCAACATCAAAATCATCAAATCACATTCTCCATCTTTATCTCCTTCATCTTTGCAATTTACTTTAATATCCGCTAATTTTTTTTTTGACTTCTTCGTTGTTACTATTTAGATATTATTCTTTACTTCATCGTTTATTGAAGACATTTCTTCCTTTTTTCCTTCCTAACTTAATGAATTAATTCAATATTGAAATTAAATGACATTACTTAAATGGTTCGTTTTCCAAACAAGAGATGGTGCTTTTTCAATTTTTCAAAATAAATAATTAAAAAATATTTTCATATTTTCGTATTTTACCCAAAAAATCGTAACCATTATTGAATGAATCTTATAATAATTTATTTAAATTTATTAATAAGTATGTAAAATTTTTCTTAACGAAATATATACTCAGTGTTACACAGAAAATTGTGAAAATCGCAATCCAAGTTGTCCAGTTTGTCATGATTATTTAAATAAATTGGCGGAAAATCTTCCTTTTGCGCATTGTTCGCAATCAAGACTTTATTGTCATATTAGTGGATTACCATTAAATGAGAATAATCAACCCATGATGCTACCAAACGGTTTTGTATACGGAGAACAAGTGCGTAATAACTAAATTTTTAATGAAATAATAACTTTAAACTTGTTTTTTTTTCATTTCTTTTAGGCTTTAGAACAAATGGCTACCGAAAATAATGGTCAAGTGATTTGTCCTAAAACTAAGGAGATATACTCGTATAAAAAAGTCGAAAAGGTATATGTAATGTAAGGATACACGCACATGTGATATATGTAAATGTAATAATTATGTTAAATTGTACGATTTTACATGTACTGCTCGCAAAAAAAAAACAAAAATACTAAGAGTGTTTTTACTTTCTATTTACGCGTTATTTTGCTAAGTTTATGATTTAAGAGTTAGCTAAGTAAAATTTTTTCTTATTTCCTTTTATGCTGTGTATTAGCCCCTAAGAAAAGAAAAGAAAAGACGACTTTATTTTTTGTGGTTAATAAACATTTTCAAAAGGATTTTCTTTTTGGTTATTTTAAAACCCGTTTTATTTTTAACATAATCGCGATAAAACCAAGGTTACAAGTATCAACCCAAATTAATTTTTAAAGCAAACATCGATTTTTGCGGATTAAAAAATTTAATATCTAAACACAGAAAATACAAACTTAACTTTAATTCCACAAAAAAATTTCTTCTTCACCCACCCGCAGGCGGCACTTTAATATTTCCAAAATAATCATCTTCAGCTAATCCAAACCAATTCAAAATCGTTGCCTCGGTAATGATAACTGTAGATGTCAGCGCAAGCAGTAAATTTCGTAATTTATCTTTGAAAGTGTCGAATAAACCTGTTTCAACGTTGACATCTCGATCGTGATGCAATATCGATTGAAATTTTTCGAAAATACTCATCGTAACATAATTCACAGAAACAACTTTTATTTTTAGATTGAATAAAATTTGCACTTTGCTGCGAAATTTTGGTGTTAAACGTCATTCATGGTCGTGACTAATTTTTTAACGACACAAGACAACGAACGATCGGTATTGATTAGTCAGTGTGCCAATAAATCATGAAACGAACTCGATTCAATTAAATGGAGTTTGCGTCGTTTTAAATCACGTGAAAAGATTAACGTTTCAAGTAATCGTTGATACATGTAATGCCATTATGTTTTTATGCAGGATTTTTTTTATTACCAATAAAATTTTCTTCAAAATGCTTCATACTTCGGAAAGATATCTCAATTGGATGTTGGGAAAATCCCCGATTTAGGAAATTCATAATGATATTTAAAAAATACGACGTTGCGGTTTGAAGATTCAAAAGAAAGATCTTCAACAGGTTAAATGTTAATTAAATTTGCTTCAAAATGTTTTCTATCATATGCCGATAGCTCAATCGATTATTGAGATATATAACTCTTAAAGATTTAATATATTAATTGTGAGTAGTTGGAAAAAAATTATAACACCTCTAAAGTTTAAGATTTGAAGAAATGATCTTTAACGTATTGATGACCAATAAAATTTACTTCAAAATGCTTCATACTTCGGAAAGATATCTCAATTAGATGTTGGGAAAATCCCCGATTTAGGAAATTCATAATGATATTTAAAAAAATACGACGTTGCGGTTTGAAGATTCAAAAGAAAGATCTTCAATATATTTAAATGTTAATTAAATTTGCTTCAAAATGTTTTCTATCATATGCCGATAGCTCAATCGATTATTGAGATATATAACTTTTAAAGATTTAATATATTAATTGTGAGTAGTTGGAAAAAAATTATAACACCTCTAAAGTTTAAGATTTGAAGAAATGATCTTCAACGTATTGATGACCAATAAAATTTACTTAAAAATGCTTCGTATCTTGTTATAATATCTAAATTGGTTCTTGAGATACAACGTTTTAAACTTTGATTAATGTTAATACTAAAATTCTCGATTATCGAAATCCATAGTTTTATTTAAAAAAAAAATATGGTGTTGCAGATTGATTTAAAACAGCTAAATCTTGAATAAGTTTGCATCAAAATGCTTTTTATCACATTCCGATATTTAAATCGGTTATTGAGATATTTGACGTTTAATAATTTAACATATTAATTATGAAGATGTGAATTCAAAAAATTAAATCACGCAGATTTACAGATTTGAAAGAATGATCTTTAATTCGTTAATCACCAATAAAATTTCCTTCAAAATGCTTTATACCTGGTTATAATGTCTCAATTGGTTCTTGAGATACAACGTTTTAAACTTTGATTAATGTTAATAATAAAATCCTCGTTTATCAAAATTTATAGTTGAATTTAAAAAATTATGATGTTGCGGATTGAAGATTTAAAACAAAGAAATTCAACATGTTAAATCTTGATTAAGTTTGCTTCAAAATGGTTTCTATCATATTCCGATATCTCAATCAGTTATTGAGATATTTGACGTTTAATGATTTAATACATTAATTATGAAAAGTTGAATAAAAAAATTATAACACGCAGATTTACAGATTTGAAGGAATGATCTTTAACTCATTAATTACCAATGAAATTTCCTTCAAAATGCTTCATAACTCGTTATAATATCTTAATTGGTTCTTGAGATACAACGTTTTAAACATTGATTAATGTTAATTTTAAAATCCTCGTTTATCAAAATTTATAGTTGTATTTAACAAATTATGATGTTGCGGATTCAAAATTTAAAATAAAGAGCTTCAACATGTTAAATCTTGATTAAGTTTGCATCAAAATGCCTTTTATCATATTCCGATATCTCAATCAGTTATTGAGATATTTGACGTTTAATGAAGAGTTGAATTAAAACATTATAACGCGCAGATTTGAAAGAATGATCTTTAACTCATTAATTACCATTAAAATTTCCTTCAAAATGCTTCATACCTCGTTAGAATATCTCAATTAGTTCTTGAGATACAACGTTTTAAACTTTGATTAATGTTATTACTAAAATCCTCGCTTATCGAAATCCATAGTTGTATTTAAGCAATGATGCTGTTGGTGATTGAATATTTAAAACAAAGAGCTTCAACATGTTAAGTCTTGATTAAGTTTGCATCAAAATGCTTTGTATCATATTCCTATATCTCAATTAGTTATTGAGATATTTGACGTTTAAAGAATTAATATATTAATTATGAAGAGTTGAATTAAAAAATTATAACACGCAAATTTACAAATTTGCAGGAATGATCTTTAACTCATTAATCACCAATAAAATTTCCTTCAAAATGCTTCATACCTCGTTATATCTCAATTAGTTCTTGAGATACGTTTAAAACTTCGATTAATGTTAACACTAAAATCTCCGATTATCGAAATCCATAGTAGTGTTTAAAAAATTGTGATGTTGCGGATTAAAGATTTAAAACAAAGAGCTTGAACATGATAAATCTTGATTAAGATTGCATCAAAATGCTTTTTATTATATTCCGATATCTCAATTAGTTATTGAGATATTTGACGTTTAAGGATTTAATATATTAATTATGAAGAGCTGAATTAAAAAATTATAACACGCAGATTTACAGATTTGAAGGAATGATCTTTAACTCATTAATTACCAATGAAATTTCCTTCAAAATGCTTCATATCTCGTTATAATATCTTAATTGGTTCTTGAGATACAACGTTTTAAACTTTGATTAATGTTAATTTTAAAATCCTCGTTTATCAAAATTTATAGTTGTATTTAAAAAATTATGCTGTTGCGAATTGAAGATTTAAAACAAAGAGCTTCAACATATTACATCTTGATTAAGATTGCATCAAAATGCTTTTTATCATATTCCGATATCTCAATTAGTTATTGAGATATTTGACGTTTAAGGATTTAATATATTAATTATGAAGAGCTGAATTAAAAAATTATAACACGCAGATTTACAGATTTGAAGGAATGATCTTTAACTCATTAATTACCAATGAAATTTCCTTCAAAATGCTTCATATCTCGTTATAATATCTTAATTGGTTCTTGAGATACAACGTTTTAAACTTTGATTAATGTTAATTTTAAAATCCACGTTTATCAAAATTTATAGTTGTATTTAAAAAATTATGCTGTTGCGAATTGAAGATTTAAAACAAAGAGCTTCAACATATTACATCTTGATTAAGATTGCATCAAAATGCTTTTTATCATATTCCGATATCTCAATTAGTTATTGAGATATTTGACGTTTAAGGATTTAATATATTAATTATGAAGAGCTGAATTAAAAAATTATAACATGCAGATTTACAGATTTGAAGAAATGATCTTCAACTCATTAATTAGGAATAAAATTTTCTTCAAAATGCTTCATACCTCGTTAAGATACCTCAAATGATTCTTGAGATACAGCATTTTAAACTATGAGTAATGTTAATACTAAAATCCTCGATTATCGAAATTTATAGATGTATTTAAAAAATTATGATGTTGCGGATTGAAGATTTAAAACAAAGAGCTTCAACATGTTACATTTTGATTAAGTTTGCTTCAAAATGCTTTTTATCATATTCTGATATCTCAATTAGTTATTAAGATATTCGACGTTTAAGGATTTAATATATTAATTATGAAGAGCTGAATTCAAAAAATTATAACACGCAAATTTATTGATTTGAAGGAATGATCTTTAACTCATTGATCACCAATAAAATTTCCTTCAAAATGCTTTATACCTCGTTATAATATCTCAACTGATTCTTGAGATACAACATTTTAAACTTTGATGAATGTTAATACTAAAATCCCCGATTATCGAAATCCATAGTTGTATTTAAAAAATTATGATGTTGCGTTTAATTTAAAACAAAGATCTTTAACATGTGTTAAATCTTGATTACGTTTGCATCAAAAAGCTTTTTATTATATTCCGATATCTCAATCAATAATTGAGATATTTGACGATTAAGGATTACATAATACATTAATTATGAAGAGTTGAATTCAAAAAATTATAACACGCAGATTTACAGATTTGAAGGAACGTTCTTTAACTCATTAATCACGAATATCTTTAATTCGTTAATCACCAATAAAATTTTCTTCAAAATGCTTTATACCTCGTTATAATATCTCAATTAGTTCTTGAGATACAACGTTTAAAACTTTGATTAATGTTAATATTAAAATCCGCTATTATCGAAATCCATAGTTGTATTTAAAAAATTATTATATTGCAGATAAAATTTAAAACAAACAGCTTCAGGTAATGTTCGAATGATGAACCAATATTGGTACTTTAAGTACCAATATTGGATCTTTAAGAAAATATGGTGAAGACAAATTGATGATTTATTCGAGACCCTTGTTGACAGATTTATGTATGAGTAAAAAGCAAATGGGACAAAAAGCATTTAGATAGTCATCTGCAGCTTCGATTTGTTCAAGGAGATTGATGTTTATGTCGTCAACAATTATCTCTAAGCTCGAGTTGCAATCTTCATTAATATCTAGAGCAGGAATAAACTGATCATTCGCGAAAGGGTGGGGATTATATACACCTGTTACACAAACCTTGTGAGTGTTGAATCTATTTCAAAACTAATGAAGTAAAAATTATTAATATTATGTAACGTGGTATTATGTTGCAAGTTGTCTAACACAAACACAACAACTCCGTCATTTTGACTATATTTAGATTCATTGTAATAGATGCTGTATCCGCTCACACTCTGCAACTTTGGACAATTAATTGGAACAAACTATCACATGAACTTATATATCATTACCTTGCAATTTTGGTATTAATACCCGGTATTGATGACAAAATACCAGTATTTCGGTACTAGCGTTATTACTAAACTAAATATAAACCTCTTGGAATCATAACTCAAACCAACCCAACCCAGTACTTGTTTGCTCCCTACTCATTGCCATAACAGTATCTGGCCACCAACGTCTTCCTTTCCTCACTCCTTTCCTTTCCAAGGTATTTTTGACGCCTCTCTGTAATTAAACTCCATATCTTTCATTGTATATTCCCTATCTTATCGGCAACCTGCAATTCTGTCTGTGGACATCTCTACCTCTGTCGCTTACCTCCCCCAATAATTAATGATATAACCAAAGACAATCTTTTTTATGAGGGAGCCCTTTCTCCTCGCTCCATCATCCACTATGTCTTTATTTCATCACAATTCAGTAGACTCGCGATAATGTGAACTTACGCTAGTGTGAACAACTCTATAACGTGAACGCCAAAATTTTTGTATATACAGGTAGCCCTCCTCTAACACGGTTTCGCTATAACACGATTCGTAAATTGCGGGAAACCTCCTACAACACGGTATCCTACAACACGTTTTCGCTATAACGCGATGAGAAAACTGCAAATCCTTTGTACATACAACACTGTATGTACTTATACAGACCGGGTAAAGTGCCCGACGTGGCTCTGCGAGCCACGTGCACGATGTCACTTCCAAATTGCTGGAAGAGCAAGACGGTTGTTCCTCTTATCGGGCCCTATGTCCCCCGTAGGACATTGGGGTACGCCCAGTTAGGGTGGGAACACACGATTGCTGCTTAATAATTAGGCAACGCCTAAGATTAGTTCTGGTTTAAAATGCGTGTGTTTTTTCCTCGAAGAGTCAGTCAGTCAGTTTTCCGTGTGGTTTTCGTACGTTCTTTACTTTCATCTCCGTGGCCTGAAAACAAAAGTGTCTCACGCTGCTACTCGGTAGTCTACGTCGCGCCACGGTGTGTTAAAGAACAATTTTTTTATCTTTAAGACATTAAGCTTCAGCCCCAAGCAATGTCAGGTAAAGATAAAACAACGTTCAAGAGAAAATTCATTTCTTTGGAAGTAAAGATTCAAATCTTGGATCGTCTATCGAAAGGAGAAAAAGCATCCCACATTGGGAAAAACCTTAATTTGAACGAAGCAACAATTAGAACAATCAAGAAAAATGAAAAAGAAATCAGAAGTGCAGTTGGCACAGGATCTTCGACATCCGCAAAACGTTCAGCCCGCCCCAGACCAGCAATAATTGAGAAAATGGAAAAGGCCCTCAGCATTTGGATTGACGATTGCTGTCAAAAAAAAATTCCATTAGATGGCAATATTATAAAACAAAACGGATTAAAAATTTACAACCATCTCAAACAACAAGGAGAATCCTCTGTCAATCCAGATTTTGTGGCGAGTAAAGGTTGGTTCGAGAAATTCAAAAAGGGTTTTGCGATTCATAGCATAAGAATCCAAGGAGAGTCTGCGTCGGCTGATCATGAAGCTGCTAGGACGTATCCAGAAAAAATTCAAAACATTATAGCCGAGCAAGGATACACAGCAGATCAAGTTTTCAATGCCGACGAAACTGGGCTTTGGTGGAAAAAAATGCCCAGTAAAACTTTCATATCGAAGACAGAAAAAACTGCACCCGGATTTAAGGTGTCCAAAGATCGTTTAACGCTCCTTTTGTGCAGTAATGCATCGGGGGACTTCATGACAAAACCGATGCTAGTGTACAGATCTTTGAATCCTCGTGCACTAAAAAACGTGAATAAAAACACCTTGCCGGTATACTGGACAGCAAATTCGAGAGCTTGGGTAACAGGACATTTATTTAGAGATTGGTTTTTGAATTGTTTTGTGCCAAGCGTTGAGCGGTATTTAAAGCGAAAAAATTTGAGCTGCAAGGCGCTGTTGCTATTAGATAATGCTCCATGCCACCCACAAGATTTAACACATCCCAACATCAAAATAATGTTCTTACCACCGAACACTACTTCGTTGCTCCAACCACTGGATCAAGGTATTATTTACACCTTTAAAACATATTACATAAGAAGATCGTTACAGTGGATTTTAGACGCAACCGATTCGCAATCAATTAGCGTAATGGAAGCATGGAAGAAATTTTCCATCAAGCACTGCATCGATATCATATCTTTGTCACTGAATGAAATAAAAACATCAACATTAAATGCGTGTTGGAAGAAGATATGGCCCTCTGCAATTGAAACGGAAAACATACGTGAAACATTAGAAAATGAAATTGGTGCGATATTAGAAGTCGCTAAATCAATCGGAGGCGAAGGTTTTGTGGATATGGCTTCCAAAGACATTGAAGATTTATTAGTGGAAGAAGAAGTTGACGAAGCGGAATTAATCGAAATGGCATCCCTAGATGCAAATCAAATCGATTTGCATCTATGCTTAGCGGAAAATCTGGAATCATTTTTCTTGAATGAAGACCCTTCGACGGAAAGAAGTCGAAAATTCAAAAGGGAGCTGCAAAACTGTTTAGCTCCATACCGGGAAATTTACAATGATCTAATAAGAACCAGCAAGCAAAGTTCCCTTACAGATTTTTTTAAGAGGGGAAAACATACAAAAACTTTAAATAACGAAAAAAGTTCAGAAAGTGAAGGCGATGTCGTTCCACCGAAAAAACGTTCTCGGTTGATTATACTGAGCAGTGACGACGAGTAAATTCATTAAATTATGGTTGCGTTAGATTAAAATATTTTTTTTATACTTTGTGTTGTACATACATTTATATTTTTAATAAAAATTACGTTGTTTATGTCGAATTAAAAAAAATATTTGTTTTTAATAAGTTTTTGGAACGTAACCCCCCTTTTTGTACTAGCTCTGGGTCTCATGCAACACGGTTTCACACAACACGGCATTTTCTAGGAACCTAACTACCGTGTTATAGGAGGGTTGCCTGTACTACTCTGTAACATGAATTCGTAATCTCGATAACGTGATTCATAATAACGAAGTCAAACACGTTTTGTCTTGTTAGAAAAGTGATGGCTGCTGTGTAGTAGTGGAGACGAAATCGTCGTTTGTGAGTTTTAGTTTTCTTAAAAATGGCGAAAATAAAAAGTAAGTGTTTATCTCTCTGCGAAAAATCTAAAGTAATTGAAGAATATGAGAAAGGAGTAAGTGTTTCCGCGTTAGCTAGAAAGTACGGCATAGCAAAATCAACCGTGTGTGATCAAGTCGAAAATGCACATTGAAAAAAGCAGAATATCCAAAAATGGAGAAAGCGTTGTACAAATGGTTTCGTTGCCAGCGCGAGAGGCAAGCGCGTATTAATGGGAACTTAATGAAACAAAGAGCCATATATTATTTTAACAAATATTATACAGGAAGATTTAACGCTAGTGATGGTTGGTTTCAAAAGTTTAAAATGCGATATGGAGTAAGGCTGTTAAAGGTCTGTGGAGAAAAACTGTCATCTCAACCTGAACTTGTCCAGCCCTTTAAACGTAAATTGGAGAATAAGATTCATGAACTGAACCTATGTGACCATCAACTTTACAATGCTGATGAAACGGGTTTATACTGGCAACTGTTACCAGACAAAACTTACGTTTCTCTGGACGAGAAATCAGCTCCTGGTATGAAATCGGCAAAACAACGCATAACTTTTCTTGGATGTGCAAATGTGTCTGGATCTCATAAATTACGACCTCTAGTAATTGGCAAAGCAAAAAATCCCAGATGTTTTAAAAATTTTAATAACCCAGTTATTTACACCAATACCAAAAATGCTTGGATGACGGCGGCAGTTTTTAAAACTTGGTTTTTTGACAATTTCGTTCCAGAGATATAATTATTTGATGTGTTAGTGAAAAAAATATTCCTATAGTTGATCGAATTTTAGGTTAAAAGATATTTAAAAAATGAAAATCTTCCACAAAGGGCGTTACTCCTTTTAAATAATGCGGCTTCACATCCTTCCGAAGAAGAACTTAAAACTGAAGATGGAATGATATCTATCATGTTCTTACCACCAAACGTAACTGCTTTGATCCAGCCTATGGATCAAAACGCATTAAAAATCACGAAACTGCATTACAGAAATAGCTTGTTAAGTTTTATTTTGTGTCATAGTAAAGAAGAAGTTGGAAGTGCACTGAAAAAAATATCACTTAAGTTTGCTGTGGAAACTTTGGCAGCAGCATGGCAGAAATTAGAACCAACAATTTTACAAAAATGTTGGAAAAAAATAAGAAGTAATGAAGAGTATGATGATGAAGATGAACTACCGCTGTCAACTTTGCAAGAAATCTGGAGAAATGAAACGGAACACATCGTTCAAGTTACCCTATCACTTCTACAAGAAATTCAACCTGTAAGTAGTGCACAATTTGGTTACACACTTTTCAGTTGAAATTATAATCTGTCCAAATAATTTTTAGGCCAACTACAATTTTAAAGATGTTGAGCTATGGAATAGCGACGTTTGTGAAATTCAAAACATTTCAGAAGAAGAAAATATAACTGAAGAAGAAGCCGATATTTTCGAAGAAGAAAACGATTCCAGAGTGGATACCACCCATACAATAACCCATGCTAACGCAATTAAGTGTTTAGAAACTGCAATACAATGGGCCGAAAACAATAATATCGATTTTAGTGAAATAATTGTTTTAAAACGTATTCATGAAAAAGCTGTCCTAAGAAGCATTACAAGCAAGAAAGTACAAGCGAAGATAACTTCATATTTTTTACATAATATATAAATTTTGTTAAAAACTTATAAATAAAACTTTTAAAATTACGTCAACAAACATTATTATTTGTAAATTTGCAGTAATGTAAATAGAAGAAAAGACATTCTTTAAGGTGAACAAGTTCGGTAGCTTGAACAGGCACGGTTTTATTCTGTTCACGTTATCGCGAGTCCACTGTATTTACATATTGTTCTGTGACGCCCTTTCCTTTGCTTCCTTCGCGACTATAACCCCCTCACAAACATTTCTTTTTCTAGGCTTCCTGTACTTCATCTTACAAGCTTTCATACTCAAAAAGGTGTGCTCGACACCATCTTTGTCGTGTTTAAAGAGATAGTCTCTGAAGCAGTTGACTGATAAAGTGGTTTGTGTTTCCCTTCGCCGAGATAGCTATGATTTTAATGCAAATATTATCCGTTTTTCCATAATAGCTCCTTTGTTTCTCGATTTAAATTTTCAAAATTGTATTAGATGTCACCGATCGTGTGCTTGGTAAACTTGTGAGCATTGCTCTGCGTTACAATACATCGATTTTATATTTTTCTGGACATGAATTGCACAATGATACGGCCCGGTTTAGGACCTTTTTTCTTCAAGCGATGAGCAACAAATATTTTGCAACAGTCTTAATCGCGTGTCTCCGCGACACCATGTATTTTAACGTTTCTGTATCGACCATATTAATCAAGTAGAGTAATTTTATCATGTAGATGACATATTTCAGCATCCTTTTTCGAGTTATAGTCTGTAACGAGAAATGGAGGTGACTCATCGGCTAACAGTATACGGAACAGATGTACGCGCTAGAAATCATTCCACTCTAACGTACGTCAACGCGCGGACATAATATTTGTAACGTATGTGCAAAATTCTTGTGGAAATCGATGAGTCACATTCACTTCTCGTGGTTCAGACTGTATTAACAATTACTTCAGAAAACTTATCTTCCAAGTTTCCGTTCTCAGCATTTACTGCATTGAATCGTCCCAATATATCATAATATTGGTTTTCTATTTCTTTAAAGCGCGAATGGACGTCATTGAGCTTTGTTGCAAGGATCTCTATTATATTGACCTGTTGACAATCATATTCTTCAGTTCGTGTACGCCAGCCACCGTCGCTGGTTGAGTGGTCTCGCTAGTAATAGAGACAGAAGAAGCCCATACACCGTGAATATTTCCAAGCACCTTTCAATTTACGAAACAAATTTTCGTAATCGAGTAGCAGAAATTAATACGCGATCTCTAATCTTGGCTTTATATTTAACACACTTCATGTTTTTTTTTTTAATTAAAACTGACAAATGGTCTTCAACTCTTTGAAGTGTTAAATCTTAATTAAGTTTGGATCAAAATGCTTTTTATCATATTCCAATTATTGAGATATTTGACTTTTAAAGATTTGCAGCATTGATCTTTAACTCATTAATCACCAATAAAATTTCCTTCAAAATGCTTCATACCTCATTATAATATCGTAATAGTCTCTTAAGATCCAATATTTTAAACTTTGAAAAAAATATTACGTTACAGTCTAAAGAAATCGATTCAATAAAATGTGATGAGTCATTTTAAATAACGTAAAAAGATTACCTTTTAAAGTAATCGTTGATACTTGCAATACCACGAAGTTTTTTAATTGCATTTTTCAATGCGTTTTTTTGAAATCCTTGAGTTAAAACCAATAAAAGTTTTTTAAGTGTATTTGCATTGATTACATAACGTTTTTTCTCTCAACAAGTCGAATATTTAGAGTCAATCTAATAAATTAAATTAGGAAAGAAGCAAGCATAACTTTTTTTATAACATCTGTTTTACACCAATAACCAAAGAATTTTTTTAATAGTAGTATTTATTTTAATTATAATTATTTAACTTATTTTAAAACCGAAAATAACAAATCATATTCGGGAGCTCTCGGTGATATTCGGCCGATAGTCCGATCTGTACACCTTCTTTAAGATTAGTCTCTTTTGAAATGACGATATAAATATGTTATCTAATAATTATTTGAAACTGCAATTCCTGAACTGTATTGGGATATCTAATATTTCGTTTTGGCTGTTTATTATCTCTAAAGATCATTTAAACGTAAATAATAAAATATTTTATTATGGCATAATAAATATCATCTTAAATAAACGTCAAAAAGTTTAATCTATATCAGTTTATATTTTTATTAATAAAAAGTAAGTAATTTTTATAAACAATTGGAGGATTTTACAACATACACTGGATAAACTATATAATATAAAGAAATACGTTAAATACGATTAAGTACAATGAGATTTTCGCGATATCATGTACATACAGAGATTAATTAGATTTAAAATAAATTATTACTCTTTAAATCAAGCCCTTTCAAGAATTACTTATTCCATTTATTAATCTTAAATAAGCAAATTTTGAAGTAATCCTTACCAGATCTTGTTCTAAATTTTAAAATAGAATTAAATAAAATAACAAAATTTAGAAATACAGATTAACATTAATATAATCGTTGTTTGATTCGTATAAATAAAAAATAAAGTACAAAATTTCTTTTTATTTTAGTTGTATTTTTGTGTATTCGTTATTATTAGAAGAAAAAATAGATTTTCACAAAATCATCTATATTCATAACAACCCTACCAAGTTTAAAATGAAGCAATTAGAGAATATAGAAATGTAGAATTTTTTTGCTAGCAATCGAACCCGTTATATTCAAAGCAGTCATTCGGATAGATTTATTTTGTATTCACTCTTACATTTTTTTTTTATTTTTTTACTCACCTCCCTATTCTACAAACGTTATACTTCGTGGTATATTCGTTGCATAAATCTTAATATGTATATTGTTAAATACGCACCGGGCGTTCGATGGAAATTCTTTTCTACAACTATGTTATATAATAAAATTTTATTTAAAAAAATAAAAATTGTTGCATCAAAGTCTTTTTGTTTCTTTTTTAATTATTGCTTAACCAAAACAAAAAAAAAATAAAAACAAATATATTTTAACCTCCACCGAACGCGTTAGCTATAATCAATAATTAATAATAATAATAATTTGATCACAATTGCAGTTCATATAGTGAACACTATAAAGCGTAAATAACAAATATATATGTATATATAATATTATATAATGTAAAAACGCATACAAGATGTTCCGGAAACGAATGAAAAGGACCTGTGCGTTTAGGAGTAACACGAGGTCGCTTACAAACAACTCATTTATTTACATGTTTCTTTTTGTTTCTTAAATTTAAACGTAGCTACGTAGGCAGGTAACCCGTAAAATGCTTAAATATACAATTTGGAATAATTCAATACAAGTCTTTTAATTTGTGTTTTAATAATGAGAAAGCGAGCTTAAATTAACCGTTATAGGATACCTGCGGGTGCGTGTTTTATCTATAATTCTCTTGCGAAAACCAATATAAGAACTAATCAGATCTAATTTTATTGTAATTAATTCGTGCGAAAACAGCACGAAAGCACCATGTTGTCTATATAAGTCAATGAAATTGAATATATAGAAGCTGTATCGTGATTAAATAAGAAATATCTTATATCAAAGATCGAATGGATATTTCAGAATTTATAATTTAAGGCGATGACGAACAAGAATTATGAAGTGAAGGTGTTTAGTTGAAATTTTCTGGATACTTATCATTGGTTATAAAAAAATCGCTTTATTATTTTTCCTTATAAGAAAAAAAATCAAATAGATATAATATTCAATACAGGATGTTTCAAAAAAGGTGTTCCCGTTGGTAGGATACTAAAAGGTAAGTGGTAAATATTAATGTTATGTAGACAATTTCAAAGAAAAATTTCTTACATTTCTGCCAATTTAGACATGGCGTTTAACAACGTTTAAACAACGTCAAAAGAATTTTTCTAACGTTTCTTGTTAATTTTTGACATTAAATGCATTTTTTTGTCAGTTTTGAGAGTTGTATAGTTGGTTATTTTTGTAGAATATTTGTCAAATTGTTGTAATGTTGGCAGAATTGACAAGGAATTTTGTTTTATCTTGTTTTGAAATAAATGTGACACTGACGTTTCTTTGAGCATTTTGAGCTTTCATGACTCAAAAAGTCAAACGTAATAAAATTAAAATAAATAATAGATACTAGCATATTCATAAGTTCATATACATTTCCTTTAAAAATCTTATAGTTAATTTATGAGCTTTTTTTCTGATATTTTCTGTTGATTTTTGATATTGTTTATGATATTAAACCTATTTAGACAACTTCAAAAGATTTTGTCGAACATTTTCTATCAATTTTGATAGTTATATGGTATTATAGTCATGCAAACAATTTCAAAGCTTAATTTATTTATATTATTGACCATATCTAATGCATTTAGACAACTTCATGAAATTTTTCTGAAGTCTCTTGTCAATTTTTGATTATACCTACGAGAATAAACGCATTTAGATAACTTCTTGATACTTTTTCCAACACTTCCTGACGTTATCAATAATATCATATGTGATTAGACAACTTTATGAGATTTTGTGGATGTCTCCTATCAATTATTGATATTTTTTACATTATTGACATAAGATGCATTTAGACAACTTAATGAAATTATTTCCGACTTTTCTTGACAATTTTTAATATAGTCATAATATCAAACGCAATTAGACAACTTCATAAGACTTTCTTTCTACATTTCTTGTCTATGTCTGGTATTCGCTACGACATCAAACGGATTTAGTCAACTTCAAAAGTATTTTCCGACATTTTCTGTCAGTTTTGCACAATTTCAAAGCTATTTTTTTACATTATTAACATAAGATGTATGTGGATAATTTAATGAAATTTTTTCCGACTTCTCTTGACAATTTTGGACATAGTCATGATATCAATCACATTTACACAACTTCAAAAGATTTTTCTTACATTTTCTGGCATTCTCCACAACATTAAACGGATTTAGTCAAGTTCAAAAGATTTTTCCCACTGTTCTGTTAGCTTAGAAAATTGTATATGGTATTGTTGTCATGTAGATAATTTCAGAGCAAAAATTTATACCTTATTGAGAACATCAGACAACTTTCTGAGATTTTTTCTGATTTCTCCAGGCAATTTGTCACATTGTCTATGATATCAAACGCATTACACAATTTCACAAGATTTTCCTAACATTTTCTGTTAATTTGTGACATTGTCTATGATATGAAATCATTTAGACAACTTCCAAAGATTTTTCCAACATTTTCTGTTAATTTTTGACATTGTCAAACATGTTTTCTGATGATTCTTGTCAATCTTTGAGATTATCTGTGATATCAAACGTATTTAGACAACTTCAAAAGTTTTCCCAACATTTCCTGTTAATTTTTGACATTGTCTATGACATCAAACGTATTTGGACAACGTCAAAAGATGTTTTCTGATGTCTTCTATCAATTTTTAACATTATCTGTGATATCAAACGCATTTAGACAACTTCAAAACATTTTTTTAACACTTCCTGTTAATTTTTGACATTATCTATGATATCATACGCATTTGGACAACGTCAAAAGATGTTTTCTGATGTCTCTTGTCAATCTTTGAGATTATCTGTGATATCAAACGCATTTAGACAACTTCAAAAGTTTTCCCAACATTTCCTGTTAATTTTTGACATTGTCTATGATATCAAACGCATTTAGACAACGTCAAATAGTCGATAACATTATATGAGTTTAGACAACTTTATGAAATTTTTTCTGACGTAGTAGAAAACGGATGTAGACAGCTTTACACGAGTTTGGAAAGTTATATATGATATTGTAGTTATATAGTCAATTTAAAAGCTAATTTTTTATATCATTGTCAAGTACAGATGAACTTAGGCAACTTTATGAGATTTTTCGACGCCTGCTATCAATTCTTGACATTCTCTACGTTATCAAATGCATTTAGAAAAGATGTTTCGAACGTTTTGCTGTTAATTTGACATTATCAACAACGTTAAATGAATTCAGACAGCTTTAATAGTATGTTTAAACATTTTCAGTTTTGAAAGTTATACATGGTATTATAGTTGTTATGTAGTCAATGTCAAAGCTATTTCTTTTGCCTTATTGACATAAGATGTATTTAGACAACTTAATGATTTTTTTTTGGATGTCTCCCGTCAATTTTTGATCTTATCTATGACATCAAATAGATTTAGACAATTTCAAAAATATTTCCAACATTTTCTGTCAGTTTTAAAAGATATGTATACTACTTCAGACAACTTCAAACGATTTTTTTAACATTTTCTGTCAGTTTTAAAGGTATATATATGGTATTATAGTTATGCAGTCTATTCCAAACCTATTTTTTTTACATTAATGTTGACATCAGATGCATTTAGACAACTTTATAAGATTTTTTCGATGTTTTCTGTCAATTTTTGATATTATCTATGTCATTAAATGCATTTAGAAAACTTCAAAAAAATTTCCACCATTTCTCGTCAATTTTTGACATGTCGATAACAGCACATGCGTTTAGACAATTTTACGACATTTTTTCGACGTCTCCTGTTAATATTTGACATTCTCTATATCATCAAATCCATTTAAAAAATTTCAAAAAATTTTCCCAACATTTCCTATCAATTTTTGACATTATCAATAATATGGAATGGATTTAGATAACTTGAAAAGTATTATCCAACATTTTCTGTCAGTTTTGAAAGGTGTATATGGTATTATAGTTACGTAGTCAATTTCAAAGCTAATTTTTTATATTATTGTCGACATTGGATGCATTTAGACAACTATATGAGATTTTTTCGACATCTCCTATTAATTTTTGACATTCTCTATGGGATCAAACGCATTTAGACAACTTCAAAAGATTTTTCCAACATTTCCTATCAATTTTTGAAATTATCGATAACTTTAGATGCGTTTAGACAACTTTATGATATTTTTCTGTCGTCTCCTGTCAATTTTTGACATTCTCTATATCATTAAATCCATTTAGACAACTTAAAAAAAAGTTTCCAAGATTTTCTGGAAATTTTGAGAATTGTTTGTACTATTACAATTATGCAGACAACTTCTAAACAAAATTTGTTACATTATTGACGACATCAGATATATTTAGACAACTTCGTGAGATTTTTTCGATGTCTCCTGTTAATTTTTGACATTCTCTATGTCATCAAATACATTTAAACAACTTCAAAAGATTTTCCAATATTTCGTGAAATAAATTTTTGACATTATTGATTACATCATATGCGTTTAGACAACATTATGACATTTTTTTAGCGTCTTGTGTCAAATTGTGATATTCTGTATGACATTAAACGGGTTTACTTCCATTATCTCTGGTTTAGACAAATTCAAAAGATTTTTTCCTACATTTTCTGTTAATTTTTAAAGTTGTACATGGTATTACAGTATAGCTAAGTAGTCAAGTTTAAAGCAACATTTTTTACATTATCGACGACATCAGATGCATTTAGACATCTTTGTGACATTTTATTGACGTCTCCTGACAATTTTTCACATTGTCGATAACATCAAACGCATTTAGACAACTTTAAAACATTTTTCTAACATTTCCTCCTGATTTTTGACATTATCAATGAAGCGTTTGATATTTTTTTCTGACGTCTCCTATCAATTTTTGACTATGTCTATGGCATAAGACGCACTTAGACACTTTCAGAACAATGTTCCTACATTTTTGTCAATTTTGAAAGTTGTATATGGTATTATAGTCATATAGACAATTTTAAAGCAAAATTTGTTACATTGTTAACGAGAGCAGATGCGTTTAGACAACTGTATAAGATGTTTTCTGATGTCTCCTGTCAATTTTTGGTATTACCTATGACATCAGATACATTTAAGTAAAAAATTTTTCCAACATTTCTTATCAATTTTTGACATTATCAACAACGTCAAATGAATTTAGACAGCTTTAATAGTATGTTCCAACATTTTCAGTTTTGAAAGTTATACATGGTATTATAGTTGTTATGTAGTCAATGTCAAAGCTATTTCTTTTACCTTATTGACATAAGATGTATTTAGACAACTTAATGATTTTTTTTTTTGGATGTCTCCTGTCAATTTTTGATCTTATCTATGACATCAAATAGATTTAGACAATTTCAAAAATATTTCCAACATTTTCTGTCAGTTTTAAAAGTTATGTATGGTACTTCAGACAACTTCAAACGATTTTTTTAACATTTTCTGTCAGTTTTGAAGGTATATATATGGTATTATAGTTATGCAGTCTATTCCAAACCTATTTTTTTTACATTAATGTTGACATCAGATGCATTTAGACAACTTTATAAGATTTTTTCGATGTTTTCTGTCAATTTTTGATATTATCTATGTCATTAAATGCATTTAGAAAACTTCAAAAAAATTTTCCACCATTTCTCGTCAATTTTTGACATTGTCGATAACAGCACATGCGTTTAGACAATTTTACGACATTTTTTCGACGTCTCCTGTTAATATTTGACATTCTCTATATCATCAAATCCATTTAGAAAATTTCAAAAAATTTTCCCAACATTTCCTATCAATTTTTGACATTATCAATAACATGGAATGGATTTAGATAACTTGAAAAGTATTTTCCAACATTTTCTGTCAGTTTTGAAAGGTGTATATGGTATTATAGTTATGTAGTCAATTTCAAAGCTAATTTTTTATATTATTGTCGACATTAGATGCATTTAGACAACTATATGAGATTGTTTCGACATCTCCTATTAATTTTTGACATTCTCTATGGGATCAAACGCATTTAGACAACTTCAAAAGATTTTTCCAACATTTCCTATCAATTTTTGAAATTATCGATAACTTTAGATGCGTTTAGACAACTTTATGATATTTTTCTGTCGTCTCCTGTCAATTTTTGACATTCTCTATATCATCAAATCCATTTAGACAACTTAAAAAAAAGTTTCCAACATTTTCTGGAAATTTTGAGAATTGTTTGTACTATTACAATTATGCAGACAACTTCTAAACAAAATTTGTTACATTATTGACGACATCAGATATATTTAGACAACTTCGTGAGATTTTTTCGATGTCTCCTGTTAATTTTTGACATTCTCTATGTCATCAAATACATTTAAACAACTTCAAAAGATTTTTCCAATATTTCGTGAAATAAATTTTTGACATTATTGATTATATGCATATCATATGCGTTTAGATAACATTATGACATTTTTTTAGCGTCTTGTGTCAAATTGTGATATTCTGTATGACATTAAACGGGTTTACTTCCATTATCTCTGGTTTAGACAAATTCAAAAGATTTTTTCCTACATTTTCTGTTAATTTTTAAAGTTGTACATGGTATTACAGTATAGCTAAGTAGTCAAGTTTAAAGCAACATTTTTTACATTATCGACGACATCAAACGCATTTAGACAACTTTAAAACATTTTTCTAACATTTCCTGTTGATTTTTGACATTATCAATGAAGCGTTTGATATTTTTTCTGACGTCTCCTATCAATTTTTGACTATGTCTATGGCATAAGACGCACATAGACACTTTCAGAACAATTTTCCTTCATTTTTTGTCAGTTTTGAAAGTTGTATATGGTATTATAGTCATATAGACAATTTTAAAGCAAAATTTGTTACATTGTTAACGAGAGCAGATGCGTTTAGACAACTGTATAAGATGTTTTCTGATGTCTCCTGTCAATTTTTGGTATTACCTATGACATCAGATACATTTAAACAACTTTGAGATTTTTTCTGATCTTTTTTGCAAATTTTTGATATTGTCTATGATATTAAACATATTTAGACAATTTCAAAAGAATTTTCCAATTTTTTCTGTCAATTTTGACAGTTGCATATGGTATTATAGTGATGTAGATAATTTCAAAACAAAATTTCTTACATTCTCTGTCAATTTAAACATTTTCCTGTACATTTTTGACATAGTCGATAACATCAAATGTATTTAGACAACTTTTCGAGAACTTTTCTAACATCTCTTGTTAATTTTTCAGATGTTCTATGACATTAAACGCATTTAGGCAATTTCAAAACAATTTTTCACTTTCTTTGTTAGTTCTGGCAGTATATCGTATTACAGTCATGCAGACAATTTCAGAACAATATTTTTACATTTCCTATTAATTTGAACATCAAATACATTTAAACAACTTCAAAAGAATTTTTATAACGTTTCTTGTCAATTTTTGACATTATGAGACTTCTTTTGATGTCTCCTGACAATTTTTGTCACGTTATCTATGACATTAATTGTATTTAGACAATATCAAAAATTTCCAACATTTTATGACAATTTTGACAGCTGTATATGGTATTTCAGTCATATAGCCAATTGCAAAACAACAATTGTCTGACAATTTAAACATTGTCTGTGGTATCAAATGCATTTAGACATATTCATAAGACATTTTTTAACATTTTTTGTCAATTTAGACATTGAATGCAACTTCAAATCCATTTAAACTAGTTTTTTTTTTGCCGCGGCAGTTTTGACAAAATTAACTATAATAATCAATTTATAATATTTTATATTTTTAGTCAAATTTATTTTAATTTTCTTTTCTTATAGTTTTACTAATTAAAAACATCACAATTCTTTTCAAATTTTTTCCCAACACCCTGTATCGTAAATATAAATGTCATTACAAACATTTTTTTGAAACATCCTGTATAATTGAATATAATCTTAAAAAAATTATGGAAATTGAACTGAAACCTATGCCCGAGTTTATTTCTTCTTTTGTTTTTATTCCCAAACAAAAGATAGAATTTTTATTTTAAGCATTCCATTCTTAGTTTTATGAAGATGAAACGAATATAACGAGGTTTACAACCTAAAATAATATTTAATATTCGAGACTTCTCGGCAATAATCGACAAGTGATCCGATCTATGCATCGTTCGGTTTCGACAAAGATTATCACGTCCTGCGTTAGCATCAAGTTTTAGCTTCTATATATTACAATTTCTTTGATATAAGTCGAGTGGGAAAACGCCGACCGCAAAAGGAATTATGAGCAAAGATAGCAATAACTTTTAACATTTTAATTTAACACGTTCATTTTTCGTATTTTTTTCTTTTTTTTATTAATTAATTAATTCGTGTCTCGTACGTTTTAGCGTTTGGTTCTCTAAATAACAACAACACCTAAAATGACGAGGGGGGAGTGTGCGGCTTTTAACAACTGTCCACAAGTCTCGTTTTAATCGACTTTCGGACGTTTAACGACGTTTTTAAAAAAATTAATAAAGCACTACAACAATATTCACTCTTTATCTCTTTCAATCTTTTTTTTTTTTTGTTTTTCTCTTTCAATCGATCTAACCCGGCGGTAAACGAATTTAAGAACAACAAAGAAGGTACCCAACGTCCGACACACACCTAAAAATTCACAATCCAAGGCACGAGTACTTTAAAGCTAAAAATTTTGGTTCCACTAACAAACAAACCATGTAAAAATGTATAATTCTTTTATTTTATAATTATGTGATTATAAAATAAAATTTTTATCGTTACGCGTTGTTTATTATTCTAAAAATGTAAACGTTAATAACGATCCAATCGACAAGAGGAATAGACACGTAATTACGGTTTCACCCTAATTTTTTCTTTTTTAATTGCACTTTTTTATTTAGACAAAATTTAACGTATTTGTTTTCTTATTTTTTCCTTCGCGGTCAAAACATTTTCCCACAAGACCCGAAAAATGTTATTTTTTTTATTACTTTTTATATAATTTTTTTAATTAATTTTTATTTAGCATAAATGGCAAATTACAGATGTTTTTAAGGTAATGTATCAAATTAACTTTTTTAATACATTACCATCAAACCATCTACATATATGTACTAAAGTTTCATTCTCAACAATATAACATACTCTCTTTGTCTCTTTCGCGCACAATGATCTATGTATAAATATCTTTTTTCTTTAATTTTTATTTTTTTTTGCTGATATGCTAATGAAATATGTATTGAGTTTGCGTTTTTTGTTTTGTCTTGAGGCTGTCTTCGTAAATTGTTAATAATTTAATCTGTTTTATTTAGTTTCGTTTCTTTGTTGGCACAGAATATCATTTAAAATTCATTAATTCAGCGTCTACGTCCTACCGAAAAATGCAGCATAATGATCGATGTGTCGAAATGAAATTTACGCGATCTTTATGTAAAATCTCTTAATCAATTTACAACTCAAACTGGTCTTTTTACTAATAACAACGTTCAACGCCCTTTTTTATTCCCCGATTTATTTTTAGTATTAGGATTATTGTTACTTTTTTACCTAAAATAAACGAAAATCATTTTTAATTATAAATATGTACAATTTTTTTTGTCAAATTATTGAAAAATTGTAAACAGTTGGCAATATATTCTGTCATATTTTGAAATTAACTGTCACATTGACGTTTAAATTTTCGATATTCAACAAAAACATAATTATTTCTTTTTATGGGTTTATATTTATCGACAATTTAATTAAAATGAAATAATCGCAATGAACGGGTTCAACTTACTGGAAATTACTAAAAATGTTATGAGAAATCAGAATATTATAAATTTTATGTGGCAATACCAACACAAATTAATCCCTAAAAGTTTGGCATTGACAGGTACTACACAAAAATAAAATTTTGAAACATCCAACAACAAAGGATTAAGATTTATATTAGTAAGTATTTTGTCAACAGTTGGCAATTATATTCTGTCATATTTTGAAATTAGATGTCACAATGACGTTTAAATTTTCGATATTCAACAAGAACATAATTATTTGCTTTTTATGGGTTTATATTTATCGACAATTTAATTAAAATGATATATCGCAATGAACGAGTTCAACTTACTGGAAATTACTAAAAATGTTATCAGAAATCAGAATATTATAAATGTTATGTGGTAATACCAACACAAACTAATCCCTAAAAGTTTGACATTGACAGGAATTACACTAAAATATAAAATTTTGAAACACACAAGAACAAAGGATTAAGATTTATATCAGTAAGTATTTTGGCAACAGTTGGCAACCATATTCTGATATATTTTGAAATTAGATGTCACATTGACGTTTAAATTTTCGATATTCAACAAAAACATAATTATTTGTTTTTTATGGGTTTATATTTATCGACAATTTAATTAAAATGAAATAATCGCAATGAACGAGTTCAACTTATTGGAAATTACTAAAAATCTTATCAGAAATCAGAATATTATAAATTTTATGTGGTAATACCAACACAAACTAATCCCTAAAAGTTTGACATTGACAGGAATTACACTAAAATATAAAATTTTGAAACACACAAGAACAAAGGATTAAGATTTATATCAGTAAGTATTTTGGCAACAGTTGGCAACTATATTCTGATATATTTTGAAATTAGATGTCACATTGACGTTTAAATTTTCGATATTCAACAAAAACATAATTATTTGTTTTTTATGGGTTTATATTTATCGACAATTTAATTAAAATGAAATAATCGTAATGAACGAGTTCAACTTACTGGAAATTACTGAAAATGTTATCCAAAATCAATTTTGTGTGGTAATACCAACATAAACTAATCCCTAAAAGTTTGACATTGTATTTTTGTATTACACAAAAATACAAAATTTTGAAATACAAGAACAAAGGATTAAGATTTATATCAGTAAGTATTTTTACCATATTTTTATATAAAGGACTTCTTTATAGCTGTTTGGTAGTAAACGATTTTAGTTTATAACAGAGTTAGGAAGTTAAAACTGAGATTACTTCATTGAGTGAATTTGTTTCATTCGAGCTTGGAGTTTCCGGTATCAATCTCCTACAGAATAAAACATAAAAGTGTTTGATTCTTATATTTAATACTTTGGTTCTGTTTTATGTATAGTTATAGATGAGCAAAAATATAAGTAAAGTTGCCAATCAGCATAAAAATCGATTCTGGTGGATTTCAAAAATATCAGGTGATGAAAAAAGTTCATTAATATGCTTCAAAATTGTTCTAATCGACAATAAATAATTCTGTAATACATAACAGAAATCAAATAATCAACAAAATTGATTTTAATGATATTTGTAAGCGTTTTAAATATACCAGGGAAGAAGAAAGTTGAATCAAAATACTTTAAACACAAAAAATATTGCAATATTTTTAATTAGGCAATTTTTAATTTTCATTATATTCAAATTATTATTGTATTATATTCAAGAGGAAATGGCTGTGGTAATCAACCATGAAGCAATTACGTGAATAATGAAGACAAAAATAATGGCAAGAGAGAAGTCGATTGTAATGTTCCTAACGACAACATATGTTTTATGGGAAAATTAGATATATATAAGCAAGCAAATGAGACGGATTTAAAATTCATATAGATTCAGGTTGTACTGATCATTTAGTCAATGATAAGCAGGTATTTAAAAATTTGATAATATTAAAAAATTCAAGTAAAATAGCAGTAGCGAATAATACAATAATAGTATTTTGGGAGAAAATTATATGTAATATTAAAAATATTGTATATGTAACTAATTTGAGACAAAATTTATTATCGGTAAAAAAAACTAGAAACTGGAGATCTGAAAATAATTTTTGAAACTGCTAATTCAAAATTATATAATGATAATAAATTGATAGGAATAGGGAACGAAAAAAATTATATGAAATAAATTTTGAAATAACAATGTTATAACATTCAAAAGAATGATAACGAGTATATAAAATGGCATCGTAAATTTGCGCACTTAAACTATTTAGACCTAAATAAATTAATATAAGGAAATTATTTGAAAGAGATAAACAATAATTTACCAATAGAAGAAATAATGTTTTGTCCACCATGTGTTGTGGGCAAAATGTCGAGACTACCATTTAGAACATGAGATAAAAGTAAATGATTATTAGAGATAATACACACTGATGTTTGTGGTCCTATAACATCGGAATCAAGTAAAGGTCACAAATATTTTGTAACATTTTTTGACGACTGTGTGTTTGTCAATGTGTTTGATAAATTTAAAGAATATTTTCAAATGACCAAATCAAAGTTTGGATTGAGGCTACTTAAACTTCGGTGTGATAACGGAAGGAAATATATTTCCAAAGATTTTAAACTGTTTTGTAAAAATGAAGGGATAATAGAATAAATATAAGAATGAATAGAACGTTGGTTGAACGAGCTAGAATAATAATGTATGAATCTAAAGTACCGAAACAATTAAGGAATGAAGCGTTGCTATATGTAACCTACATTCTAAACAGATGCCCAACAGATTCATTAGAAGATAAAGTCACACCTGCAGAAATATGGTATGGTAACAAACCAGATGTAAATAATATTAGAGTATCCTCTAGCGCTTAGTCACATTCCTAAAGGAAAGAGGGATAACTTTGATTCAAAAGTGGCTCAAAAGAGTCAAAACAAAAATCGAAAGCTAGACTTGTGGTCAAAGAAAGTCATTTGATTATGAAGAAATTTATGCACCAATTGCAAGAATGACATCAATACGAACAAATTTATCAATAGAAAATCAATATGGATTTGTGTTTAGACAATTAGATATAAAAACAGCGTTTTTAAATGATGACTTAAAAGAAAAAATTTATGCATATCCATCAGAAAATGTTACATGTAAGAAAGGAAATGTTCTAAAGTTAAATAAATCTCTGTATGGTCTCAAACAAGATGTGAAATGTTGGAACAAGAAAATTAATGATTTTTTTTATTAAAATTGGATTTATCAGATCAAATAATGAATACTGTTTATATATTAAGGACAATGAAGATATTATATTTTTAATTTTATATGTTGGCGATATAATTTTGGATGGAAATAAAATAGAAAATGTTGAAAACTGTATAAAAGATTTAATGAATGAATTTGATTTAAAAGATAAAGACAATTTGAAATACTTTTTATGTTTAGAAATAGATTATGATATAAAGAAGGGAATAATGAAAATTAGTCAAAAAAACTATTTGTTGAAAATTCTAAAGCGTTTTAATCGTCAGTACTTCTGAGTACTCAAGATTAGAGTACTGTAATTCTTAGTACAACACCTATAGTTCCAAAATTATAAATAGAAATTAAAGAGAATGATCTTTCTAAATACCCTGTCAGAGAATTAATAAGATGTTTCATGTATTTAATGTTAGGATCAAGACCTGACATAAGTTTTGCATTAAATTATTTTTCGAGATTTCAAGATAAAAATCAGAATGATGTTTGCACATATTTAAAAAGGATTTATCCGATATTTGAAAGGAACAGTAAACTATACACTGACGTATGAAAGAAATTTTGAAGAATTACTAGGAAATATTTTGTGGATTCAGATTAAGCAAGTGATGAGTGTGACAGAAAGTCAGTTTCAGGTTTTTTTAAACAAGAAAGCAAAATAGTGTAGCAATGTCAAGTGCAGAAACTGAATTGATTGCTTTATGTTCGGCAGTACAGGAATTTTTATGGTTTAAAAAATTATTAAAAGAATTAAATATCAATTACCACCATATCAAAATTTACGAGGATAATCAAACATGTATTTCAATTATAAAAAAATCCAGAAAACAATAAACACGTGGAGGATATTGATTTAAGATATAATTTTGTAAGAAATCATTTAGACAAAGGTTAGATAATTATTGAACATGTAGGTTCCAAAAATCAGTTAGCTGATATATTAACAAAAGGAACAATCAGATTAGGTTTATATTTAAATTAAATATCAATTGTTTAATTATAAGATTTGTTTTATATTAAGGCTTAAAAAAGATAAAAGTTGTTTATAATTAAAAATCATCGTTCTAATTTGTACCCGAAATAAAAAATTGTTTAATAACCGATAATGTGTCATAGAAATCTTCACAAAATTCCTGCAGAATAAAACATAAAAGAGTTTGGTTTTCATATCTGATAACATGGTTCTGTTTTATGTATGGTTATGTTTGAGTACAAAATTAGGTAAAGCCTATATCTATGTCAGCCAGCTTAAAAATTGATTCTGATGGGTTTCAAATATATCAAGCGACAAGAAAATTTTATTAATATACATTAAAGTGGCTCTAATCGACTATAAATATTTCTATAACACTTAAAGTGATTCAAAGAATCAACAAAATTGATTTAAATGATATTTGTAAGCGTTAAAAATATCAGGAGACATGAAAGTTGACTCAAATCCTCTAAGTATAAAAAGTATTACGAGTTTAATTAACCAATCTTGTGAAGCTGTAAACGTTATCGTAATATTATACGAATTAGATTGAATCATAAAAATCCTCACAAAATAGAAGATAAATCTAATGGGGACATGACTCGCGACACTTACAACAAATTCAATGAAGATGTCAATCTCTTGAACGTTGATTTCTGCAAATTTTCTATTTGTTGATCCCGAATATTACCAACTGAATACACGAACTCAAGAAATGCCGACGGCATTCGTTATTACAAGTACTTAATTGACCTGCTTATTTCGAATATTATCAAAGCAGTTATTTCTGTGATTATCTTTTCAATTATCTGTCCATACAAATCAAAAATACTGCTTTATGTATCAAATAAAATTTATTTAACTATTAATCCAGTTTTAAGTGAAAAACCAAGTGACCACACTCTTCCATGGAAAATCACACAAAATAAAGGACAAATATAAGTTGAACTCTTGCGACATATCAATAATCCAGATTACCAGTTACTTCCAATACTATATTGAAACAACTGCCTTTGATAGTATTCGAATTAAGCTCGTCAATTAAGTATTTGTAATAACGAGCGACATCGGCATTAATTGAGTTGGCATTCTCAGTTGGTAATATTCGGGACCAACAAATAGAAAATTTGCAGAAATCAACGTTCAAGAGTTTGACATCTTCATGGAATTCGTGGTAAGTGTCGCAAACCATGTTACCATTAGATTTGTCTTTTATTTTGTGTGGATTTGTCTTGGTCAATCTGTGTGATGTATTTTCCATTAAACCTCCAATAATTTCAATAATCTTAACTCTTCAATGTCTTTCAAGAGTTACATAACAGTTATATTTGTCATTTAAATTATGTGATTTTCCTTGGGTTATTCTATATCCATATTTTTATGTTATAAAATATGGAAATGTGGTTGTATTGGATTTTCACTTGATTTATACTGGATTTAAATCTATTAATAAGACTGACTTCTCTTAAAATTTTAATTGTATAGTGTCCTTCCTTTGCTATTTTTTATTTACTTTTGTTTAATAAACGTTTTTACAGCCATATACAAGATTGGTTATATACAGCAACTTTCAATTGTATCAATTATATGTTTAAAATGTTTAATATTTCATAATCAAATTTATTATGCAATATACCTTATTCTGAACAATAAAATTTTAAATTACATTATTAGAATTGAAAATTGTTTAAGCTACAACAATTACAAATTTTTGTTGTTGTGACGATACAGAGATTTTAAGAAATTCAGATGAAATGACTACTGATGATATAAAGACATCAATTAGATAATAAGTAACATAAGCATACACCATATTAGGAAATAATTACAAGAGATAATTTAAATGAATAGAAAATATAATTAACAAATTAGAAAATACTAAAAACTAAATTAGATAATGTCTTATCCATAGAAAATAAAAGGAAAAACTACCTAAATATCTTTGTACTGATGCAAATTGGACTGACGTAACTACTTAAAGATGAAACAACGCCATATGAAAAGTTACATTATTCATCTTAAATAGAAAAAATCAGATAATTATAAGTTATTATATATAGGTTTAATAATAACAAAAGCAATGCTATGAGGAGACAAAAATGCAATATAATTATTTACACCTGAATAAACTAATTGAATAAAATAAGCTGATTATGAAAAATAAATTTAATTAAATATAAACCATAAAGAAATATAAAGGAATTATATGAAATAATGAGAGAATACAAAACATTAAATCATTGATTTTCCTTTCATTTAGGTGAAAGGAAATTAAAATCGTTTGAAATCACCTAAGGGACAAAAAAATAGTTCAACTTGTTGAATAATCTAATCAAATAACAAATAGAAAAGCTATCAATGAAGAAGAGATTTAGAAATGCTATGAAAAGACAAGAATGCAATACAATTATTTACACTTGAACAAACTAATTGAATAAAATAAGCTGATTACGAAAAATAAATTTAATTAAATATAAACCATAAAGAACTAAAAAGGAATTATATGAAATAATGAGAGAATACAAAACATTAAATCATTGATTTTCCTTTCATTTAGGTCTACAGAAATTGAAATTGTTTGAAATCGCCTAAGGGTTGAATTTGTTGAATAATCTAATCAAATAACAAATAGAAAAGCTATCAATGAAGAAGAGATTTAGAAATGCTATGAAGAGACAAGAATGCAATACAATTATTTACACCTGAATGAACTAATTGAATAAAATAAGCTGATTACGAAAAATAAATTTAATTGAATATAAGTCATAAAGAAATATAAAGGAATTATACGAAATAAGGTGACCACACAAAACATTAAATCATTGGTTTTCCTTTCATTTAGGTCAAAAGAAATTTAAATCGTTTGAAATCACTTAAGGGACAAAAAAAGAGTTGAACTTGTTGAATAATCTAATCAAATAACAAATAGAAAAGCTATGAATGAAGAAGAGATTTAGAAATGCTATGAAAAGACAAGAATGCAATACAATTATTTACACTTGAACAAACTAATTTAATAAAATAAGCTGATTACGAAAAATAAATTTAATTAAATATAAACCATAAAGAAATATAAAGGAATTATACGAAATAATGTGACAACACAAAACATTAAATCATTGATTTTCCTTTCATTTAGGTCTAAAGATATTAAAATTGTTTAAAATCACCTAAGGGATAAGAAAAGAGTTGAACTTGCTGAATAATCTAATCAAATAACAAATAGAAAAGCTATCAATGAAGAAGAGATTTAGAAATGCTATGAAAAGACAAGAATGCAATACAATTATTTACACCTGAATGAACTAATTGAATAAAATAACCTGATTACCAAAAATAAATTTAATTAAATATAAACCATAAAGAAATATAAAGGAATTATACGAAATAATGTGACAACACAAAACATTAAATCATTGGTTTTCCGTTCATTTAGGTCAAAAGAAATTTAAATCGTTTGAAATCATCTAAGGGACCAAACGAGTTGAATTTGTTGAATAATCTAATCAAATAACAAATAGAAAAGCTACGAATGAAGAAAAAATTTAGAAATGCTATGAAAAGACAAGAATGCAATACAATTATTTACACCTGAATAAACTTATTGAATAAAATAAGCTGATTACGAAAAATAAATTTAATTAAATATAAACCACAAAGAAATATAAAGGAATTATACGAAATAATGTGACCACACAAAACATTAAATCATTGGTTTTTCTTTCATTTAGGTCAAAAGAAATTTAAATCGTTTGAAATCCTTAAGGGACAAAAAAGAGTTGAACTTGTTGAATAATCTAATCAAATAACAAATAGAAAAGCTATCAATGAAGAAGAGATTTAGAAATGCTATGAAAAGACAAGAATGCAATACAATTATTTATACCTGAATAAACTAAATGAATAAAATAAGCTGATTACGAAAAATAAATTTAATTAAATATAAAGAAATTATACGAAATAATGTGACCACACAAAACATTAAATCATTGATTTTCCTTTCATTTAGGTCAAAAGAAATTTAAATCGTTTGAAATCACTTAAGGGACAAAAAAAAGAGTTGAACTTGTTGAATAATCTAATCAAATAACAAATAGAAAAGCTAATGAAGAAGAGATTTAGAAATGCTATGAAAAGACAAGAATGCAATACAATTATTTACACTTGAATAAACTAATTGAATAAAATAAGCTGATTACCAAAAATAAATTTAATTAAATATAAACCATAAAGAAATATAAAGGAATTATATGAAATAATGTAACAACACAAAACATTAAATCATTGGTTTTCCGTTTATTTAGGTCAAAAGAAATTTAAATCGTTTGAAATCATCTAAGAGACCAAAAGAGTTGAATTTGTTGAATAATCTAATCAAATAACAAATAGAAAAGCTAATGAAGAAGAGATTTAGAAATGCTATGAAAAGACAAGAATGCAATACAATTATTTACACTTGAACAAACTAATTTAATAAAATAAGCTGATTACGAAAAATAAATTTAATTAAATATAAACCATAAAAAAATATAAAGGAATTATATGAAATAATGTAACAACACAAAACATTAAATCATTGGTTTTCCGTTTATTTAGGTCAAAAGAAATTTAAATCGTTTGAAATCATCTAAGAGACCAAAAGAGTTGAATTTGTTGAATAATCTAATCAAATAACAAATAGAAAAGCTAATGAAGAAGAGATTTAGAAATGCTATGAAAAGACAAGAATGCAATACAATTATTTACACTTGAACAAACTAATTTAATAAAATAAGCTGATTACGAAAAATAAATTTAATTAAATATAAACCATAAAAAAATATAAAGGAATTATATGAAATAATGTAACAACACAAAACATTAAATCATTGGTTTTCCTTTCATTTAGGTCAAAAGAAATTTAAATCGTTTGAAATCACTTAAGGGACAAAAAAAAGAGTTGAACTTGTTGAATAATCTAATCAAATAACAAATAGAAAAGCTAATGAAGAAGAGATTTAGAAATGCTATGAAAAGACAAGAATGCAATACAATTATTTACACTTGAATAAACTAATTGAATAAAATAAGCTGATTACCAAAAATAAATTTAATTAAATATAAACCATAAAGAAATATAAAGGAATTATATGAAATAATGTAACAACACAAAACATTAAATCATTGGTTTTCCGTTTATTTAGGTCAAAAGAAATTTAAATCGTTTGAAATCATCTAAGAGACCAAAAGAGTTGAATTTGTTGAATAATCTAATCAAATAACAAATAGAAAAGCTAATGAAGAAGAGATTTAGAAATGCTATGAAAAGACAAGAATGCAATACAATTATTTACACTTGAATAAACTAATTGAATAAAATAAGCTGATTACCAAAAATAAATTTAATTAAATATAAACCATAAAAAAATATAAAGGAATTATATGAAATAATGTAACAACACAAAACATTAAATCATTGGTTTTCCTTTCATTTAGGTCAAAAGAAATTTAAATCGTTTGAAATCATCTAAGGGACCAAAAAAGTGTTGAACTTGTTGAATAATCTAATCAAATAACAAATAGAAAAGCTATGAATGAAGAAAAGATTTAGAAATGCTATGAAGAGACAAGAATGCAATACAATTATTTACACCTGAAACTTATCAAGAAGTTTTAACTTGTTATGCATTGAAATCAAAGTATTAATATAAAATAAACTTAAACCTAATGTAGCAAACTAAACATAGAAGATAATAGTAAAATAGATGAAAAAACTATATTTAGGATATAGTAAAGTTCAAATATTAAAATAACAATCCTTAATTTTCAACATATTCATTTTCAAATTATGGTAATCATCTGCATATCAAACTTTAATGTTAAAAGTTTAATGATTAACAATAAAACCTGCATTATTTTTATTAATACTGTTCTCATCTACAGTTTTCAAATTTGTGTTTTAAAAATCGTTTCATTTATAAATATCATAAATTTGAAATGTTTGGGTTTTTAACTTTTCTAGATTGATAATAGCCACAGTTGGATTTTAATCGCTTACAGATATTATTCCTTTAGTTCATTACAAATAATTTTCATCCATAATACTTTCTATCAGCACTTTTTTACATCGAGTTACAAAATTATCCAAAACCCCCAATAAGCTTTTCAAATAATTATTTATACATTTTTCGTTTAAAGTTTCTATGTGATGCAGACTCTTTAACACTGTCAGGCAAATTATTGTAAATTTGTATTATTTGAAAACTAAACGAGGTTTCAAACAGTGATGCTCTATGAATGGGAGACGTTAGCTTGCCTTTTTCCGGGAAAGATAAAGAGGCTTGGCTGTTATCATTATCTTATGAAAAAGGCTGGCAGAGCAAATCAAACAGTTTGTGACCCACATGGTCACTACGTCTAATACCGAAAACCAACTTGATACAAGAATTCTGAACTTTTTGAATTGTTTCTAAAAATAGCACTTAAAAATTAGTAATTAAGAAATATTTTATAGCAATTACAAATTTTGAGATTGCAACGTAGTTAATGACACAAAATAATTGAAACAAAATCGTTTGTGGATTTTATTTTTGTGTCTTATAAGGAAAAAGTTTTATTAACACTATTCTCATCAACACTTTTTAATTTTTGAATTAAAATTTATTTTATTTGTTCCATAAATTTAAAATGATTCGGTTTTTAAATTTTCTAAAATGGTATAAGATGGTAATAGTTATCATTAGGTTATAATTAATTACAAATATCATTCTTTTGGTTCATTACAAACAATTTTCAAGCCTAACATTTTCTCCTAACACTTCTTAATTTGGAGTTACATTATTTATTCAAAATCCTCACTTTTTGAAGCATTTCAATTTTATGGTTTATAACTGAACCTACACGAATTAATTCAAACAAAATCGTTTGTGGATTTTATTTTTGTGTCTTATAAGGAAAAAGTTTTATTAACACTATTCTCATCAACACTTTTTAATTTTTGAATTAAAACTTATTTCATTTGTGTCATACATTTAAAATGTTTGGGTGTTTAACTTTCCTAAGATGGTAATAGTTACCATTGTGTTATAATCCCTTACAAATATCATTCTTTTAGTTCATTACAAACAATTTTAAACCATAATATTTTTTCAAAACACTTCTTAAATCGGAGTTACATTATTTATTCAAAACCCTCACTTTTTGATGCATTTCAATTTTATAATTTATAACTAAATCTACACGAAATAATTGAAAGAAAATCGTTTGTGGATTTTATTTTTGTGTCTTATAAGAAAAAGTTTTATTAATACTATTCTCATCAACACTTTTTATTTTTGAATTAAAACTTATTTCATTTGTGTCATGAATTTAAAATGTTTGGGTGTTTAACTTTCCTAAGATGGTAATAGTTACCATTGGGTTATAATCCCTTACAAATGTCATTCTTTTAGTTCATTACAAACAGTTTTAAACCATAATATTTTCTCAAAACACTTCTTAAATCGGAGTTACATTATTTATTCAAAACCCTCACTTTTTGATGCATTTCAATTTTATAATTTATAACTAAATCTACACGAAATAATTGAAAGAAAATCGTTTGTGGATTTTATTTTTGTGTCTTATAAGAAAAAGTTTTATTAATACTATTCTCATCAACACTTTTTATTTTTGAATTAAAACTTATTTCATTTGTGTCATGAATTTAAAATGTTTGGGTGTTTAACTTTCCTAAGATGGTAATAGTTACCATTGGGTTATAATCCCTTACAAATATCATTCTTTTAGTTCATTACAAACAATTTTAAACCATAATATTTTCTCAAAACACTTCTTAAATCGGAGTTACATTATTTATTCAAAACCCTCACTTTTTGATGCATTTCAATTTTATAATTTATAACTAAATCTACACGAAATAATTGAAAGAAAATCGTTTGTGGATTTTATTTTTGTGTCTTATAAGGAAAAAGTTTTATTAACACTATTCTCATCAACACTTTTTAATTTTTGAGCTAAAACTTATTTCATTTGTGTCATACATTTAAAATGTTTGGGTGTTTAACTTTCGTAAGATGGTAATAGTTACCATTGGGTTATAATCCCTTACAAATATCATTCTTTTAGTTCATTACAAACAATTTTAAACCATAATATTTTCTCAAAACACTTCTTAATTCGGAGTTACATTATTTATTCAAAACCCTCACTTTTTGATGCATTTCAATTTTATAATTTATAACTAAACCTACATGAAATAATTGAAACAAAATCGTTTGTGGATTTTATTTTTGTGTCTTATAAGAAAAAGTTTTATTAATACTATTCTCATCAACACTTTTTATTTTTGAATTAAAACTTATTTCATTTGTGTCATGAATTTAAAATGTTTGGGTGTTTAACTTTCCTAAGATGGTAATAGTTACCATTGGGTTATAATCCCTTACAAATGTCATTCTTTTAGTTCATTACAAACAGTTTTAAACCATAATATTTTCTCAAAACACTTCTTAAATCGGAGTTACATTATTTATTCAAAACCCTCACTTTTTGATGCATTTCAATTTTATAATTTATAACTAAATCTACACGAAATAATTGAAAGAAAATCGTTTGTGGATTTTATTTTTGTGTCTTATAAGAAAAAGTTTTATTAATACTATTCTCATCAACACTTTTTATTTTTGAATTAAAACTTATTTCATTTGTGTCATGAATTTAAAATGTTTGGGTGTTTAACTTTCCTAAGATGGTAATAGTTACCATTGGGTTATAATCCCTTACAAATATCATTCTTTTAGTTCATTACAAACAATTTTAAACCATAATATTTTCTCAAAACACTTCTTAAATCGGAGTTACATTATTTATTCAAAACCCTCACTTTTTGATGCATTTCAATTTTATAATTTATAACTAAATCTACACGAAATAATTGAAAGAAAATCGTTTGTGGATTTTATTTTTGTGTCTTATAAGGAAAAAGTTTTATTAACACTATTCTCATCAACACTTTTTAATTTTTGAGCTAAAACTTATTTCATTTGTGTCATACATTTAAAATGTTTGGGTGTTTAACTTTCGTAAGATGGTAATAGTTACCATTGGGTTATAATCCCTTACAAATATCATTCTTTTAGTTCATTACAAACAATTTTAAACCATAATATTTTCTCAAAACACTTCTTAATTCGGAGTTACATTATTTATTCAAAACCCTCACTTTTTGATGAATTTCAATTTTATAATTTATAACTAAACCTACATGAAATAATTGAAACAAAATCGTTTGTGGATTTTATTTTTGTGTCTTATAAGAAAAAGTTTTATTAATACTATTCTCATCAACACTTTTTAATTTTTGAATTAAAACTTATTTCATTTGTGTCATACATTTAAAATGTTTGGGTGTTTAACTTTCCTAAGATGGTAATAGTTACCATTGTGTTATAATCCCTTACAAATATCATTCTTTTAGTTCATTACAAACAATTTTAAACCATAATATTTTTTCAAAACACTTCTTAAATCGGAGTTACATTATTTATTCAAAACCCTCACTTTTTGATGCATTTCAATTTTATAATTTATAACTAAATCTACACGAAATAATTGAAAGAAAATCGTTTGTGGATTTTATTTTTGTGTCTTATAAGAAAAAGTTTTATTAATACTATTCTCATCAACACTTTTTATTTTTGAATTAAAACTTATTTCATTTGTGTCATGAATTTAAAATGTTTGGGTGTTTAACTTTCCTAAGATGGTAATAGTTACCAATAGGTTATAATCCCTTACAAATGTCATTCTTTTAGTTCATTACAAACAGTTTTAAACCATAATATTTTCTCAAAACACTTCTTAAATCGGAGTTACATTATTTATTCAAAACCCTCACTTTTTGATGCATTTCAATTTTATAATTTATAACTAAATCTACACGAAATAATTGAAAGAAAATCGTTTGTGGATTTTATTTTTGTGTCTTATAAGAAAAAGTTTTATTAATACTATTCTCATCAACACTTTTTAATATTTGAATTAAAACTTATTTTATTTGTGTCATGAATTTAAAATGATTGGGTTTTTAACTTTCTTAAGATGGTGATAGTTACAGTTGGGTTATAATTGCTTACAAATATCATTCTTCTCGTTCATTACAAACAATTTTCAATCATAACATTTTCTCCTAACACTTCTTAATTTGGAGTTACATTATTTATTCAAAACCCTCACTTTTCGAAGCATTTCAATTTTATATTATATATTTATTTTATATTTATTGTTTATAACTAAACCTACACAAAATAATTGAAACAAAAACGTTTGTGGATTTTATTTTTGTGATTTATAAGGAACAATTTTTATTAACATTATTTTCATCTATAACATTTAATTTTTGAGTTAAAATTTATTTAATCTATAAATGAATTGTTGAGTTGAAATCACTTTTTTGGTTAATTAAAAACAATTTTCATTTATAATGCTTTCTTTCAGCATTTTCCATTTTCCTGTTATAATATTCTGCATCAAAAAAACTCAATTAAACTTTTTGAGATTTTATGGTTTATAATAAAGCTACAACAAAAGTGTTTATGGATTATACATCCACAGCAATATTTTAATTTAAAAAGAAAAAGTTATCATTAATGTTGAGAAATTTAATCATAAATTTTTTGATTTACAATTCCTGCTAAATATTCAATGTTATCAGCATAGTTAACTGGAATGTAACTTGAAACCATTAAAACAACTTTTAGGAATTTATTTTTGGTACTTTTCCATGGTTAATTGGAACGTAATATGATCATGTAGAAACAATTTCTAAGAATCTATTTCAAGAATGATATCAAATTCTTTCTACAAGTGATTCATCATCCTTATCCAATGTATTAGCGATTATTCTGGTATTTGATACAACTGTACCAGTCAAAATATGATAAATGATTATGAAAAATAAATTTAAATCACCTTCTTTGTCCTTGTGGTTTAAAATAATTAAATATAAACCATAAAAAAAAAATATATAGGAATTATACGAAATAATGTGACAGCACAAAATATTAAATCATTGATTTTCTTTTCATTTAGGTCAAAAGAGATCAAAATCGCTTGAAATGACCTAAGGGGCAAAAAAGGAATTGAACGTGTTGAACAATCTAATCAAATAACAATTAGAAAACGTACAATTTTCGTTTTCCTCTACATCAGATCGCATTTATCTTTTGCTACGCGACTCGTTGTCTTACCACCGACTTGTAAACTGACGTTCCTCGATTTTTCCATATTCAACAACTCTTGGAAAAGTTGTTTCACATTATGGTTGGTCTTTGCTGAGGTTTCCATAAAATTAACACCCCAACTTCCAGCTTGTTCTTGGCCCTCCGTTGTAGTCACCTATTACATAATACATAATCATCATAAAAATTAATTTTTATTAAAAAAATAATTAAAATTACCTCTCGTAATTCCGCGCTTTCATCACACTTGTTCCCGACAAGCATAATTGGTATTTGACTAAGATCTGGTCCCTTAATCTCTTTAATCAGTTCCCATATTGGTTTAAGTTCTTCTAAACTTTGCCTACTCGAGACTGAAAACACCAAAATAAAAGCATGTCCTTTGCTTATCGACAGTCGTTGCATTGCTGGGAATTGATGTGATCCCGTCGTGTCCGTTATTTGTAGAGTACATATGTTTTTATTGCAGCTAATAACCTAAAAGTGATTTAGAAAAAAAAGGAATTAATATCCAGATGAAAAGTTCAAATGACTTACCAAAAAGAAAGCTAAATAAACACATCAAGTACAAGGCACAACATTAAATAACTAAAAAGGAAAATTATAATAAATAAATACTATTAAAAAAAGTATAAGAAGAAATAAAAACGTTGATTTGATACGAGATTTGATAATTACCTGTCGATAAGTATCTTCTATAGTTGGTATATAACTTTCTCTAAAGGTACCCTTAACAAATCTAAGTACAAGAGAACTTTTTCCAACACCGCCGGCCCCAAACACGACGACCCGATAATCATTGCTCTGTTCCGGCATATTTACAAGTTCGCAAGATTTCCAATTCGGACGAAATTAAAGGACTAAACTCACACTAAGTGAACGTGCATCGATGGCATCTTGAGCGGTCGTCGGTCATAATATTTCTGCAACGAGAACGTTAACGGCACGGTAATAAAACAACGAGGGGGGCGCCGGAATTAAAGGAAAAATAAGTCGTATTGATTAGCGACACCAACGTCAATTTAACCTTCAAACCAAATTTTGACAAACACCGTCTTTTAGACACTTTTCATTTTCATTAATAGATGGCGAATAACTTACATATTTTTGCAATAGATGTCGCGACTAAAATTAGTTTAAAAGTTTTTTTTTGAAGATATTCGTTATGCTCTAAATTCGAGTACAAAATTTCGTTTTTCATATAAATCTACCTTCCAATATGTTATTAAATACGAAAAAATTCCCGCCGAATGAAAAGATGATGATAAATTGTACAAATTTTATCCTGACACGAATAGGTAAGTTTTTAAAACGCGTAACATAACCTCCAATTACCTCGAAATGTTAATAATGTATTCTTTAGGTTATTTCTGTTGTTTAGAACAAAATTAGAGTGAAAAAAGAAGAAAAGAATTAGTAAGAGGAAGTATATAAATAAAAATAAGATGGAATTTGGGAATGACAATGGCTCAGCTCCTCAGTGAGATATGGAATTACCCTCAAATCGGAGCCTATGATATTATAGGCCGTACTCTGTTGGTGGGGGTCTAGATAAAAAAAAAGAAAAACAAAAATTATGAGAATATGTTAGAAGATATGCAGAATTGTACCCTGAGATTGGAGTCTCCCCACCATAACATTACGGCCTGTAATATCATGAGTTCCGCTCAAATGCATTGTTTTTTTGCTAAGTTTGTATCTGTTTGTGATTATTTTTTCTTGATGTATTACATCAAGAAAGTGAGGATAGTGATGAAAATGATGATGTTAACGACGCCGTTAAATATGCCTCATTGTTGATTTAGGATTAAAAATCGGGTTTCACATTAATTAAAGACGGAAACAATTTTAAAATTGAAATCTGATAACACTGTCTCAATAACGTCTTTATATAAATTACATTTTAAAACTTCTACATAAAAATGAAAGAAGATAGACCTCTAAGTTAATGAAGAACTTGTTGGGATTGATAAAGAAATCTAAGGAATTCACATTATACCATTTATTACTAATTGGAATGTTTTCTTCATTTATAAAAAGATAAATATAAGAAAAATCACAAATGCTTTGCCAATTTTTAAGTAACAACAGGATCTATTTTGCCCATATGCGCTCATTTTAAGGTGTATGGGTGCTAGGAACTAAAAAAAAAACTGAAATGGGAAAATCAAACAATAAATTGGGTCTGAAAAGGTCTGCAACAATTCAAAATAGGTGCATCTAAAAAAATGTTAGCAACAGTTGCTGGGACTGAATTGAGAAGAGAAAGTTCAATAGTATATTAAAATTAAAAAAATTCAACATGGTAACTTCAATCCAGAGAAAACTATAACAAACATACAGTGTCGATAAATTATTGAATTGAGATTCCATCTTTTGCAATTAAAGTCTGGATGTCATAAAACGAAATATAACCAAGCTTTATGTCAAATGTGCTCAAAGTGGCAAAGTTGATGCAAGAAGATTGTTAGCCATTATAGATAAAGTGATCTTTCTAAGCAATGTATAACAAAAGTTGATTAAGATAAAATGTTTGTTATGTTAAATTATAGTGATGTGCTGCATTTTATTAATTTAGGATATACACTCAGCAGCAGAAGTCTGCGTACACAAAACTTGTAATACTTTAATTGAAAAAATAAGAGTCATAATCTAATGTGATAAACTTGATTTTTTTTTATTTTGTATATTAACTACATATAATTCTATTAACAAAATATGCTTCAACAAAACAGAAACAGTAGTTACAGAAAAAAATCAAAACTAAAAATTCTACAAATAACGGGTATGCAAAAATCTGCGTACAAGTCAGGACAGTATTTATAAAAAATTCATAAATGAGATCATTGTTTCTATATTAATATGAGGTCGGATAACCTTTACGTTTAATGACCTCCCTTAAACGTTTAGGCATGGAGTGCACTAATTTCTTCGTTTCGTCCGAACTGATTTTGGCCCATTCCTCAATCATAACATTTTTTAACGTTTCCTTCGACGTTATGTTGTGTTGCCGAATCCTGCGTTCCAGTAAATCCCACAGGTGTTCGATGGGATTCAAGTCCGGCGATTGTGGAGGTGTTTTAAGTTGCTTTGGGGTATTGTATAGTAGCCAAAGCTTAGTGTTGTGGGCGCAATGTTTGGGGTCATTATCTTGTTGAAAAAAGTATTCGGGCCCCAAGCCCAAGTTTTCGATGCTAGGCTTCAAATTTTCTTTTAAAATGTCTATATACATTTTATGGTCCATTGTCGATGTTATGAAAACCATAACTCCACCACCTCCGTGTTTTACAGTCGCTTTCAAATTTTCGGGATTAAGGGCAGTATTAGGTTTTCTCCATACAAGTTGTTTACCCTTAATGCCGAAAATGCAAAATTTGCTCTCATCTGTAAAGAGAACTTTCTCCCAGAATTCAATGGGCTTGTCTAAGAGTTTCTTTGCAAAGGCGATCCGCTTCTGACGATTAACCTCTGACACAAATGGCTTTTTTCGTGCAACGCGACTGTGATAGTTAGCTTTTTTTAACGTCCTTCTCACCGTATCTTTGCTGATAGTTTTATGAAATTCTTCTTGTACATTTTCTACTATCTTTTTTGCCGTCAGCCTAGGTTCTTTTCTAACCTGCTGTACAATTTTTCGCTTCTCTCGGTTTGTTTAAAGGAGTGGTCTACCAGATCGCGGACGTGAGAGGTAATCTTCAGTGTCTTTATAATTATTAATTACTCTTTGAATGGAAGAGTGTGACCTGCCGACAGTTTCTCCTATTTTTCGAAAAGATTTTCCCTCTTTCCATAACTTTACAACATTTTTTCTCTCTCCCAATTCAATTTCCTTTCCTTTCGTGTCCATTCTAACTTTTAGCTTCTAAGCCTCTGCTAATATAATTGACACCGACTATCTTTTATTTAAATCGGAAAGCGTACATCGCCAACTACGTATTTAAGTAAATAAGTATATTTTGGAGAAGGCGTCTTTATTTGTACGCAGATTTTTGCATACGCATTATTTGGAGAATTTTAATTTTTTTTGTAACTAATATTTCTGTTTTATTGATGCATATTTTGTTAATAGAATTATATGTAGTTAATACACAAAATAAAAGAAAAATTGAAGTTTATCACATTAGATTATGACTCTTATTTTTTCAGTTAAAGTGTTTTTTGTACGCAGACTTCTGCTGCTAAGTGTAGAAGCAAAATGCAGATTTTTGAATCAGAAGATTCACTTGAATGGTGGCTAGATCAAAATAATATCCTACCTTGTCAACAATATGGCTTCAGAAAATCATTTAGTTCGCTGGACGCAGTAGCAGATTTAGTTACCGAGGTTCATCTTGCTTTTTCAAAAAATCAATATTGCGCCAGTTTATTTCTTGATTTGAAAAGCGCATATAATTCGGTAAACCTGGACTTATTGGAGCAAAAGTTGAACTCCATTGGTCTTCCAGCTAAAGTAGCACTCAGTATAGTAAACATCTTTCGCGATCGAGATATTTATGTCCGAGATTACAGAGGCAATTTTATCGGCCCAAGGAAACTCTGTATTGGTGTGCCCCAAGGCTCCATTCTCAGTCCGGTTCTTTTCAATATTTATTCCATCGATTTTCATGAGCGCTTAGGGATTACAGCCAAAACCATTCAATATGCTGACGATTTTTGCCTTATATTATCTAAAAACACTTTAGATGAGCTCAATCATAATCTTACAAACACAGTCAGTATTCTGAAAAGGTGGATAGAAGATAATGAAATGACTCTTGCATCCAATAAGTCTGCAATCTTGTACTTTTCTCGACACAGAACTATCCCTTTAAGTTGTATTAGGTTGTATTTGAATTTTGGTTGCACTGTATACGGTAGCGCGAGGACAAATCAGCTTGAGCGCATTCGGGTCATTCAGAACAAAGCGCTTCGGATTTGTTTAGGCGCAATGAGGTATACACCTATTGAAACGCTTAACGTTGAGGCCATAGAAGCCCCACTTAACTTCAGACACAATTTCTTGTCGACGAAGCAGGTGGTTAAACTGTCAACTTTGAACCATAAAACGCTTCAGGCTAAGATCGCTAAGTTAGCAATGGAGCAGGTAACAGGTAGATTCTGGAAAAAGAGGCCTACCCCCCCTATTATCACTGCGTTCAAGTTTCTCTCCCCTCGCCTACACTCTGTTTTGAGAGGTTGGGTCTTTCCAAGTGCGACCTTTTTTGATTACTTTGGCTGGTAACAGGTGATTATTCCTCCATATGGGAATGATATTTGGGAAAATAAAGAATTGTTTACCGAGACCCTGCAGTTGATAGAGGGTAGTTTGGTTATTTATACTGATGCTTCCAAGACTGCAAGTGGTGGTGTTGGTTGTGCTTTTTTGGTACCCTCTATTGATTACCATGCTAGTTTTAAACTTAATCCATCCACTAGTATTTTTGCGGCGGAAGCAGTAGCAGTAGCGGCCTTACAGGATGGCAAGTTGGAAAAAAACGGACTTTCGTCTTCTGAAGTCTTGTCCATCTGCAGGCAGAAACTTGTAAAGGAGGACTGGTGCAGACACTGGAATGAAACATATCAGCACAGGCAGACTCAGTTCATTCGAGTTAATCCCCGTATTCTTTACCACCAATGGTATACAGGGCGTGACGTTCCTAGACATTTCTTTTCAACTATTGTCAGACTGAAGTCCGGCCATGGATGTTACAGCGCCCACCTAAATAAAATTAATATTTTGCAGTCTCTCGCTTGTTCATGCGGGTTTGAGAAAGAGGATTTAAATCACATATTTTTCAACTGTGATAAATACGAATTACATCTACCGGAATTCATCAACTCTTTGCTGTCGCATGGTTTCTTCTTGCCACTTGATATTGTAACGATTTTAAACAGAAATTGTTTTGATGTTTTTAAAATTATCTTTGTTTTTATGAGGAGAAATTCTATTGTTATTTGATGTGTTTTTTTTGTGAACGATTATGCAAAACGACAGTAGTTTTGCACAGTGGCTTATGGGCTAGGATCCCGAAGAGCCGTGATATATAAAAAAAAAGATTCACAAAACATTTTAGGTCTCAACTAAATTAACATAAAAGCTTATTCAATGATACCACCACCAACACTAAAACATAATTCAGTATTTTTTTGACATTGTTTACAACTTTTTTTAATATGGTCCAACGGAATTTCTCTAATAACAGTTTCATTACTTTGTTTTAAACAGTCTAAATTGTTATTTAAAGTTTTCAGTGTCTATTTTTGTTTTATATAACTGCAAATATAAAAATCCATAATGGATAAATCCGGACTTCTTGGCAGCCATGGTTGTGGATCAAACCAAATTTTAAATAATTTCTAATTACAATAGCGAAATGTGGGCCATAACCATCTTATTGAAAATTTAATTTATTGCATTTTTCTAAATCCATGTCGTGAAGATAATAAAATAAACAATTTTCTAGTATTTCCAAATATTGAAGTTGATTCAAATGAACTAATGATAATTGTTAATGCTATTTATTCTGATCATTTGTTTTTATTGGAGAGTGGAATATTAGAAGAGAATTTTCAAGAAAAAACTTTACATTCTTTTTTCGTTTATATTCTAAATTAATAAAATTCACAATATCTTAATCATCTTTTGTTGTACACCGTTCAGAAAGACCGCTTTATCTACAAACTTTTTGCGTTAACTTTGGTACTTTGAAGACATTTAACGCAAAAGTTGGTTATATTTTGTTTTATGACATCCAGACTTTAATTGCAAAAGATACAATTTGAATTAAAAAATTTATTGTCAATTATACCCTACGGGGACACAATCCAACACTGTATATGTATGCATGGGTGTTCTTTTGGATGCGTTTCAAATCTTCTAGAAGCACTATCAAGTCTTCTGGAAGCATTTCAAATCATCTGGAATAATTACAAGTCTCCTGAAAGCATTTTAAGTCTTTTGGAAGCAATGTCAAGTCTTCCAGTAGCAATATCAAGTCTTATGGAAACATTTCGAGTCTTCTGGAAGTATTTCAAATACTCTAGACGCAGTAGCAAATCTTATTGAAGCATTTCATGTGTTCCGGAAGCAAAATCAAGTCTTCTGAAAGCATTTCAAATCTTCTGGAAGAATTACAAGTCTTCTGATAGCATTTGAAGTCTTTTGGAAGCAATATCAGGTCTTCTAGAAGCAGTATCAAGTCTTCCAGGAGCAGTAGCAAGTCTTCTGGAAGCACTTCAAATCTTCTAAATTCAGTAGCAATATCAAGTCTTTTGAAAGCATCGCAAGTCTTCTGGAAGTATTGAAAGTCTTCTAGATGCATTGTTAAGTCTTCTAGAAGCAGTGTAAAGTCTTCCGGAAGCAGTTTAAGTCCTCTGGAAGCATTTTAAGTCATCTGGATGTTGTATCAAGCCTTTTAGAAGCATATCAAGTCTTCTAGACCTTGTACCAAGTCTTCTGGAAGCATTTCAAATCTTCCAGAGGCAATATCAAGTCTTTTGGAAGCATTAAATGTCTTCTGGGAGCCTTTTAAGTCCTCTAGAAGCATTTCAAGTCTTTCAGAACCAATATCAAATCTTTTGAAAACATTTCAAGTTTTCTGGAAACAGTATCAAGTCTTCTGGAAGCAATATTAAGTCTTCTGGAAGCAATATCAAGTCTTCTGGAAGCAATATCAAGTCTTCTGGAAGCAATATCAAGTCTTCTGGAAGCAATGTCAAGTTTTCCAGCAGTAATATCAAGTCTTCTGGAAATATTTCGAGTCTTCTGGAAACAGTATCAAGTCTTCTGGAAGCATTTCAAGTTTTCTGCAAGCAGTTTAAGTCGCCTGGAATTCTCTATACAAATTACGGTTTAAAACTTCTACATAAAAATGAAAGAAGATATACCTTCAGAAATGTAAGGAATTCACACTGTAACATTTATTACCAAATGGAATGTTTTTGAGATTTATAAAAAGATAAATACAAGAAGAATCACAGATGCTTCACCAGTTTTTGAGTAACAATAAGACCTATTTTGCCCATAGGGGCTGGTTTTAACATGTATGGATGCTGGGAACTAAAATGGGAGAATCAAACAACGAATTGTGTCTCAAAAGGTCTGAAACAATTCAAAATAGGTGCTTCCAAAAAAATGTTAGCGACAATTGCTGGGATTGAATTGAGAAGGGAAAGTTCAAAAGAATAAAAAACTGAAATTGGAAAAACTCAAACAACAAATTGGGTTTGAAAAGGTCTAAAATAATTCATAATAGGTGCTCTCCGAAGAAAAACATTATCAACAGTTGCTGCTACTGAATTGGGAAGAGAAACCTCTATAGTACATTAAAGTTTAAAAAGAAATTCAAAATGGATGTTATCATTTTACCATCCGGATAAAACCATAACAAACATTGTATGGGTGTTCTTCTGGAAGCATATGAAATCATCTGGAACAATTACAAGTTTTCTGGCGGCATTTTAAGTCTTTTGGAAACAATATCAAGTTTTCTACAAGCAGTATCAAGTCTTCTAGAAACAGTATCAAGTCTTCCAAGGCAGTAGTAAATCTTTTGGAAGCATTGCAAGTCTTCTGGAAGTATTGCAATTCCAAGGCAGTAGTAAATCTTTTGGAAGCATTTTAAGTGTTCTGGAAGTATTTGCAAGTCTTTCAGGGCCAATATCAAGTTTTTGGAAGCAAATCAAGCCTTCTGGAAGCATTATCAAGTTGTCTGGAAGCATTTCAAGTCTTGTGGAAGCGATATCAAGTCTTCTAGAAGCAGTACCAAGTCTTCTGGAAGTAGTTTAAGTCCTGTGAAAGCATTTCAAGTCTTTTAGAGATATTTCAAGTCATTCAGCGCCAATGTTAAGTCTCCTAGAAGCAGTATCAAAACTTTTGGAAGTAGTTTAAGTCCTGTGGAAGTATTTCAAGTCTTCCAGAACCAATAGCCAATTTTTGGGAAGGTTTTCAAAATTTCTGGACGCAGTATCAAGTCTTCTGAAAGTGTTGTCAGTCTTTTGGAAACATTGTCAAGTCTTCTAGAAACAGTATAAAGTCTTCAGGAAACAGTTTATGTCCTCTGGAAGCATTTCAAGTCTTCTAGAAGAATTTCAATTCTTTTAGAGCCAACATTAAATCTTCTGGAAGCATTTCAAGTCTTCCGAAAGCTTTTTAAATCCTTTAGAAACATTTCAAGTCTTCTTAGAAGTATATCAAGTCATTCACAGCCAACATCAAGTCTTCCAGAGGCAATATCAACTCTTCGGGAAACAATTCAAGTCGTCTGGAATCAGTATCAAGTTTTCTGGATGCATTTTAAGCCTTCTGGAAGCAATATCAAGCCTTCTAAATGCATTATCAAGTCTTATGGAAGCATTTTAAATCTTCTGGAGGAATTACAAGTCTTCTGAAACCATTTACAAGTCTTATGAAAGCATTTCAATCTTTTGCAAGCAGTATCAAAATTTCTGGACGCAGTATCAAGTCTTCTTAAAGCGTTGTCAGTCTTCTGGAAACATTGTCAAGTCTTCTAGAAGCAGTATAAAGTCTTCAGGAAATAGTTTATGTCCTCTGGAAGCATTTCAAGTCTTCTAGAAGAATTTCAATTCCTTCAGAGCCAACATTAAATCTTCTGGAAGCATTTCAAGTCTTCCGAAAGCTTTTTAAATCCTTTAGAAGCATTTCAAGTCTTCTAGAAGTATATCAAGTTATTCACAGCCAACATCAAGTCTTCCAGAGGCAATATCAACTCTTCCGGAAACAATTCAAGTCGTCTGGAAACAGTATCAAGTTTTCTGGATGCATTTTAAGCCTTCTGGAAGCAATATCAAGCCTTCTAAATGCATTATCAAGTCTTATGGAAGCATTTTAAATCTTCTGGAGGTATTACAAGTCTTCTGAAACCATTTACAAGTCTTATGAAAGCATTTCAATCTTCTGCAAGCAGTATCAAATTTTCTGGAAGTGTTTCAAGTCTTCTGAAAGCAATATGATGTCTTCTTGAAGCTGTATCAAGTCTTCTGGAAGCAGTTTAAGTCCTCTGGAAGTATTTCAAGTCTTCAAGAAATATTTCAAGTTTTCCAGAGCCATTATCAAATCTTCTGGAAGCAATATTAAGGCTTATGAAACCATTTCATGTCTACCAGAGGTAATACCAAGTTTTCTAGAAGCAGTGTAAAGCCTTCCAAGGCAGTAGTAAGTCTTTTGGAAGCATTGCAAGTCTTCTGGAAGTATTGCAATTCCACTGGAAGCATTTTAAGTTTGCAAGTCTTTCAGGGCCAATACCAAGTTTTTTGGAAGCAAATCAAGCCTTCTGGAAGCAGTATCAAGTTGTCTGGAAGCATTTCAAGTCTTGTGGAATCGATATCAAGTCTTCTAGAAGCAATACCAAGTCTTCTGGAAGTAGTTTAAGTCCTGTGAAAGTATTACAAGTCTTCTAGAGATATTTCAAGTCATTCAGCGCCAATGTTAAGTCTCCTAGAAGCAGTATCAAGACTTCTGGAAGTAGTTTAAGTCCTGTGGAAGTATTTCAAGCCTTCTAGAAGTATTTCAAGTCTTCCAGAGCCAATAGCCAATTTTTGGGAAGGTTTTCAAAATATCTGGACGCAGTATCAAGTCTTATGAAAGTGTTGTCAGTCTTCTGGAAACATTGTCAAGTTTTCTAGAAGCAGTATAAAGTCTTCAGGAAATAGGTTATGTCCTCTGGAAGCATTTCAAGTCTTCTAGAAGAATTTCAATTCTTTCAGAGCCAACATTAAATCTTCTGGAAGCATTTCAAGTCTTCTGAAAGCTTTTCAAATCCTTTAGAAGCATTTCAAGTCTTCTAGAAGTATATCAAGTCATTCACAGCCAACATCAAGTCTTCCAGAGGCAATATCAACTCTTCTGGAAACAATTCAAGTCATCTGGAAACAGTATCAAGTTTTGTGAATGCATTTCAAACCTTCTGGAAGCAATATCAAGCCTTTTAAACGCATTATCAAGTCTTATGGAAGCATTTTAAATCTTCTGGGGGTATTATAAGTCTTCTGAAACCATTTACAAGTCTTATGAAAGCATTTCAATCTTCTGCAAGCAGTATCAAATTTTCTGGAAGTGTATCAAGTCTTCTGAAAGCAATATGATGTCTTCTGGAAGCAGTTTAAGTTCTCTGGAACTATTTCAAGTCTTCAAGAAATATTTCAAGTTTTCCAGAGTCCTTATCAAATCTTCTGGAAGCAATATCAAGGCTTATGAAACCATTTCATGTCTACCAGAGGTAATGGCAAGTTTTCTAGAAACAGTATAAAGCCTTCTAGGAGAAGGCACAAGTCTTTTGGAAGTATTGTAAGTCTTCTGGAAGCATTGGAAATCTTCTGGAAACATTGCAAGTTTCCTGGAAGCATTGCAAGTTTTCTCGAAGCTCTATCAAGTCTTCTAGAAGCATCTCAACTGTTCTCAAAACATAATGTTTTTTTAGAAGCAATATCAAGTCTTTCAGAGGCAACATCGAATCTTCTGGAAACAGCGTCAACTCTCTATTCAAAATACGTGTTCAATATCTGTTTTTGTAGAGATCGTTTCGAATTGTTTGTGCACTTACTGTCATTTAATATATGGTCTGATTGGATCTTATTGGAATTTTCCATGATACACTGCACTAACCTACGTAAGAACGAGAACAACTCGCCTGTATAAGACCTTAGCGATTATTGGACAAGGTGAGACAGATGAACATAAATCCAAAAAACGTTCAATTTGAAAGTAAATGCTACAGTTCAAGTTCCTTACATTTCTTTATCAATCTTAACAATTTGCTCATTACCTTGGAGGTATATCTTCTTTTATTAAGGCAGTGTAAGTGTGATTCTTTATTTAAGATTTAGGGCCGGATTTTACATGGACCGGAAAACTCTACACTTAATAATAGAATTTACTTATATTTGTCCTTGATTTATTCTACATAAAAATACGGGCCAATTTTTTTGTGCATTTAAACTTCAAACCAAAATTGTATTTCAAAAACTTTTCATTTTAGTTAACAGATGGTGAATTGTTACGTGAAGATAATTTTTGATTTGATGCAATAGATGTCGCCACTAATTCTAATTTAAAATCTTTAAAATTTTGATTGATGTGAATAAGGTGAATTGTCAAATATGATTAAAATTAACACAATTAGAAAGAAAATCTTCGTATTTGTTGTTAGAATATTATTCATTATTAATAATTATTATTTATTCTAACAAATTAATGTAATATGAAAAATTTTATCAAAATTGTCCGAAGATAAAAGGATTATATTTCCTAATTACCCAACAAAACGCATTTATCAAAATTTTTACCAAACTCGTCACCAAAAACGTTTTAGCATTTAACCACTAATGATAAAAAACGATTCTATAATGCGAAGGTTGTGACTCGAGTATCAAAGTTCATTTAACGTACAAACTTAACACCGACCAGTTTTTACTTTCATCGGGCCTTTCATGCAGTAGCTCAATTTAGTTCGATTTTTTTTACAAGTGTTTGATTACACTTTTATATTGTTTACTTTCGATTTAATAACGGTTTTTATCTTTTCAACAAAGATAATGCGAGACGATTAAAAAGAGATTTAACCATCGCCTTGACAGACTTATTTTTGTTTTTGTGTTCGTTGCGCTGTGCGTGAGTTGTGTATTTACAATGAACATTTCCCGGCTAAAATTAATTACTTTCGACGTAACGAACACGCTGTTAAAGTTACGTTCCAGTCCCGGCAAACAATATGGTGAAATTGGCGCGATTTATGGAGTGTTACGGGACGATAATAAGTTGGCGGAAAACTTTCGAAAACAATGGCAAAGAATGAATAGGGAGCATCCTAATTTTGGATTAAGGACGGGTTTACATTGGTCGGATTGGTGGAAACAAGTCGTTAAGGGGACGTTCGCTGATACTTCTTATTCGATTGAAGATAGCAAACTGGATCATATCTCAACACATTTAATTGATTTATATAAAACTTCTATTTGTTGGCAGCCGTGTTTTGGTGCTAAAGACTTGTTAATTTATTTAAGCAGAAAGGGCGGATTAACCATTGGGGTTATTTCGAATTTTGATCCTCGGTGTAGTACGGCTTTGGAAAATACGAAATTAAGGGAGTACTTAAAATTCGTTTTAACGTCTTATGAAACTGGTTATGAAAAGCCCGATCCTAGGATTTTTGAAAAAGCGATGGAGATGTCTGGAATTCCCCATTTAAAACCTGAGCAGTGTTTGCATATCGGGGATAGAGCTATGGTCGATTATTCCGGTGCTAAAAGCGCTCATTGGAATGCTATTTTAGTCAATGATAAACATCCAGAAGAAATTCGCCAAAAATATCCTTACGTTGATTTAAAATTAATTTTTCAAAATTTGTATGATTTACATGTTTATTTTAAAAATATGAATTAAAATTGTATTAATAAATAAGTTTTGCTATTTATTTTAACTTCTTCATTTCAAAATTAAATTATATCCAAGTCAAGGTAGCGCCATCTATTAAGCAAAAATTTAACTTATAAATAATTATATAAAATGGAAAAGTTCTAAAAATGTATTAATGTTTTAGTCCTTGAAATATAAATAAAAGTGCTATTTTAGTCAATGATAAATGTCTCGAAGAACTACGCCTAAATATTTTTAATATAAAAATAATTTTTCTTATCCTTTTTTCACCAATTATTAAATTAGGGTCTATATAAAAATTTACTTTTGGTGATAATTAAAATTTATTTTTCTAAACTAGTTTCGAGCCTTGCTCTTCTTCAGTAGGTACCTACAAGTTTACAATATACAAAATGAACATATTAATATAAAAATAAAATAGTAAAATCTTACGTTATTACTAACAAATTAGAAAAATTAATTAAAATTTTTCAAAATTTACGTCAAAAGTTGTTGTGTGACGTTAGGTTTTTTTGTTTTTGTTTTTATATTTGTGTTTTAGGTACGGATCTCGCAGGCAACTATAGATTGGTTTTTGGGTCGAGATAATTTGTTCATTAAGGCTTATAATATTACTGTTAATTTCAATAAACTTGTTGATTTCGTACATTTCCATTATTTCCATAAGGTTGCTTTTATTAAGTTGGTGTAGTAATTTAATATTTTTATTTTCGTCAAATTCGTGGTTGTTGAAAATTAGATGTTTTCCGAATGCCGATTTTGAACTCTTTTTATGTTCTTTAAGCCTTGTTTGGATACTTCTTCCCGTTTCACCTATGTATGTGGCTGAACAGGTCCCACAATGCAATTGGTATATGCCACTTTTAGCGAGAGTTGTAGTCTTGTTTTTGTTATTAACTAATAATAAGGCTCGAAACTAGTTTAGAAAAATAAATTTTAATTATCACCAAAAGTAAATTTTTATATAGACCCTAAATATTTTTAGGTTGACTTGAAATTAATGTTTAAAAATTTGTATGATTTACATGTTAATTTTAAAAACATGAATTAAAATGTGTTATTTGTAAATAAAATTTTTCCAGTTATTAAATATATTTATCAATAAAGTAATATTTATCAAAATTAAATAATATCCACGTTAAGATAACGCCATCTATTAAACGAAAATGTAACAAATTCAGTAAGGATAACTTTCTACTTAATTCATAAATAAATTAATTGTAATTATATGATTTGAAAATAAATTCTGGAAATGTGTTAATTTTTTGGCCCGTAAAATATAAATAAAAACACTGTTTTAGTCGATGGTAAACCCCTAGAAGAATTCGCCAAAAATATCCTTATTTCGATTGAAGATTAATTTTTCAAAATTTTTAACTCATTTATATCAATTAATTGTAAGTTGTATCGAATAAAGTCCCTAGAATAAAGGATTATTTAGTGGAACAACAAAAGCGATCAATCAAGCAAATTCCCTAAATTTAAATTCCAAGTCAAAGTAGATTTCGACGTTTATAGTTCATTCAGTTATAACTAGTTTGGACAGTAATCTTCGATCAAAATCCGTTTTGACTGACAATATTATTTATATCTGAAGAATACCGGTCAAAAAGGGTTTTGTTTTTAATTGCTAGGCAAAACTCTTTTTCTGTTAGGGGAGAGCAGAAGCATTAGAAGATGAGAAATAGACTGGTGTAGATGCTTGAGCAACAGGAAAGGAAGAAAAACCACCTGTTTCTTTATATGTTTCTTTTTGCATGAAATCTTGGTAAAATAAATCTTACAGGCATCTAAACGAAACTATTTATTTGCGCAACTTAAATTATTATGGCACTTAGAATTACATAATAGTCCTTTTTTCTTACATAAACATTTATTATTGGTACAACCTTTAAAGAAACACATCTGGCATAACCTTGCCCTGTACCTATAGGACCTTTCCTGCCAGCAGTTCTTAAAGTAATTGCAACGTTTGGCACTTCACCACAACGGCCATACACATTTACGTCTACTTAAGCTGATCATACACGGGCGACTGGAGTAGACTTAATGTTACCTGTGTAATGCTGGCCTTGTATGTATGAGTATTCACCTGTAGTATAATTTATCCAATATGCCATCCCTTGTACCAATCTTATACAGTTGCTCTGATCTCACTTCTACTACAATTCCAATAATATTACGGAGTTCCGCCTTTCCTCTGTCCACATCTGGCTGGTATAGTAACGTTATCTCCAACATTCAATGGCAGATGTGATTGATCACTTGATTTTTTCATTCTTTCCGCCTGCTTTGCCAAATTGTAATGAGTATCTTTCCTTGCTGTTAGTATTAATAATTGATCACTAGCACAAGATGTGGCTCTCTCTTGATCTTCTTTATCTCTACCTCAGCAATTTCGCTTTCCTTTTCTATTTCATTTCCTTCTCTTCCTTTCAAACATTACTCGATATGGAGATTGATTTTTGCCAGAATGAAATTCTTTGTTCTTAATAAATTGAACGAATCTGAGCCCATTAGACTTGTTAGTTGTTTTGTCGGCCAACATATTGTTAATATCTTGGTTGGCTCGTTCAACAAAACCTTGACTTTGGCTATAACGCGGCTTTCCATTAACTAACTTTAATTCAGGCCAGTAAGATGCTAACTCTTGTAAAATTGAATTCACATTTTTTTGTCGTTGTCTGAATGAAGAAAGCTCCTTTTGTTTTAAGAGATCGTAAAACCACGAAATTTGTCAAATGATCTTAGTTGACCATAATAAATTTGTATTCGCGGTCTGCTTGCGATTGTATATCAATGAGATCGACTTGGCAACGACTGTTCATTTCGGTGTAGAGGATTGGTTTTGATATCAGTCTTTCCTTGCTCTTACTTTTCTTCCTCTGACATACTTCGCACATGGATAAATATATATTGATCATTTCTCTGGTTACATTAGCATATCTCTTTGCCGTTTCATTCTTAAGTCTGTCACGGTCGCCAAGTCCAATAAAAATATAGGCAACATTATGTTGTAAATTTCTTCAGCAGGTAAAAAGTACTTCATGAATTCCATTGTTGTAACTAATTTTTCAATTCCACAAACTTTTTGTAGTCTCTTTTTTCTGTTAATTTAATATCTTCAATTAACTTCTTCAATCTCCATTATAAATTTTTCGTTCCTTATCACATTAAACTGGCTATCTTTTGGTTGTTAAAAGTTTATGTAAAAATCTTTCCTTCTTTTTGTTTCTGGATCATCCTGTAAAAATGGAACATCTTATTTTTTATAGCATTTCCTGATAGAAAAAAAAAACGAACTCAATGATACCCTAAAATCAAATATTGACTGAGTAGATTTTATTACATATAATAATTAATAAAAACTTGATTTTTCGAGGAAAAACGCAAATGGTGCAAATTTGATGTTCGAATAGGCTTGATTATAGGCCTAAATAGGTCGAAAGACTTCTTTTGCTACCAAAAGATAGCACACAGCTTCTAGATGACTTGCATTTATTTCTAGAAAAATTCAATGCTTTCAGAAGACTTACAATGCTTCCAGAAGGTTTGATATTGCATCTAAATGATTTGATACTGTTTCTAGAAAACTTGATATTGCTTCCAAAAGTCTTGCAATGCTTATAGATGACTTGATGTTACATCTAGAAGACTTGATGCTTTCAGAAGATTTGATATTGCATTTAGAATACTTGAAATGTTTCCAGACGACTTACAATCCTTCCAGAAGACTTGATGTTGCTGTTAGAAGGCTTAAGATGCTTGCAGAAGATTTGATATTGCATCTAGAAGATTTGATTTGCTGCTAGAAGACTGGGTACTGCCACTATATGATTTGATACTATTTCTAGAAAACTTAATATTGCTTCCCGAAGACTTGAAATGTTTCCAGACGACTTACAATACTTCCGGATGACTTACAATGCTTCCAGAAGATTTGCAATATTTCCAGGCATAATATTGCATCTAGAAGACTTGATTTGCTACCAAAAGGTGAGATGAAACGTTTCCAAACGACTTATAAGACTTCCGGACGACTTACAATGGCTCCAGATGACTTAATGTTGCATCTAGAATCGTTGAAATGCTTCCAGACGACTTACAATGTTTCCAGAAGACTTGATATTGCATCTAAAAGACTTGATTTGCTGCCAGAAGAGTGGGTACTACCTCTATATGATATGATACTGTCTCTAGAAAACTTGATATTGTTTCCAAAAAACATGAAATCTTTCCTGAAGACTGATACTGCTTCTAGAAGTTTTAAAATATTTTCAGACGACTTACAATACTTCTAGATGACTTACAATGCTTTTAGAAGACTTAGAATGCTTTCAGATGACTTGACATTGCATCTAGACGAGTTGAAATGCTTCCAGACGACTTACAATGCTTCTAGAAAATTTGAAATACTTCGAAATTACTTGAAATGCTTGACACTGTTTTCAGAAGACTCCTTTTAGATGTTTGAAAATGCGTCCAAAGGCTCGATACTGCCCCTATAAGACTTAACACTGCTTGTAGAAGATTTGAAATACTTCTAGACGAGTAGACTTTTTCTCATAGACTTGATATGGCTTTCAAGAAACTTGAAAAGTTTCCAGATGACTCGATACTGTTTTAAGTTTTAAAATGGTTTCAAAAGTCTCGACATTGCCTCTGGTAAATTTAATATTGCTACCGGAAGACTGAAAGTTTTAAAAGCCTTTTTAAAGAGCATGGTGATATTTGCCAAAAATTTAAAATCAAAATAACTCAAGAACAAGAAGCGCCAAATGGCAATATTTATCACAGTCTCTGTATAGATAATACAAACATGAATTATGTCATTTTATTATTAAAGGTGACACAGTAAAATTGTTAAATTCATATCATTTGAAGAAAATGATACTTTACCTAAATTTTTTAGAAAAATTGTTTCCAAAAAACAGCACTTTGCATGCTTATTTGGCCATTCTTAATCTTTTAAGTATTTCATTGATTTTTAGATATTTAAAACCATCGCATACCAGTTATTTGCTTTCTTTAAAGAAATTTTAAACTCTACATGGTGATTTCATTAACAACTTTGAAGCAAAAAAATGGCATTGTAATAAGCACAATCTTTTCTAAAAAGATAATGACATATGCTGACAATCAGTAGCATGCTGTCAAACCTCTATTTTGGCTCGAATAGTTTAAATATATAGGCTTTATGAACCGCGATACTTTAGGAATTTAGGGTCTTTAGTATCCATTGTGATCCACCACACTTACTAAAAAGTGTACGGGATCGATTAGTTAAAGAAAATTTAACCCACATGAAAGGAAGTCAACATCATACAGCAAAATGGCATCACATATTGGATGCTGACTACATCAATAATCCATCTAGCGAATTTTGTCCCATTTCAAATTTGAAGGATAACCATGCAATCCCAGGCAAAATACGTGTAATGAAAGTTGTGTGTGCTAGACATACGTTTAGTTATACTATAGCTTCAGTAATGGCAGTATTTGTACGATCAGGTAGCAATTTAACAATTCTTACAATATTTGTGTAGAATGATAATTGCATTTTAAACTTCACAGGTACAACTAGTGCAGATGGAAGAAAATTAGAGCAGTCTGCAATGCACACTGTATATACACCCAGCAGCAGAAGTTTGCGTACAAAAAACTTGTAATACTTTAATTGAAAAAATAAGAGTCATAATCTAATGTGATAAACTTGATTTTTTTTTATTTTGTATATTAACTACATATAATTCTATTAACAAAATATGCTTCAACAAAACAGAAACAGTAGTTACAGAAAAAAATCAAAACTAAAAATTCTACAAATAACGGGTATGCAAAAATCTGCGTACAAGTCAGGACAGTATTTATAAAAAATTCATAAATGAGATCATTGTTTCTATATTAATATGAGGTCGGATAACCTTTACGTTTAATGACCTCCCTTAAACGATTAGGCATGGAGTGCACTAATTTCTTCGTTTCGTCCGAACTGATTTTGGCCCATTCCTCAATCATAACATTTTTAACGTTTCCTTCGACGTTATGTTGTGTTGCCGAATCCTGCGTTCCAGTAAATCCCAGAGGTGTTCGATGGGATTCAAGTCCAGCGATTGTGGAGGTGTTTTAAGTTGCTTTGGGGTACTGTATAGTAGCCAAAGCTTAGTGTTGTGGGCGCAATGTTTGGGGTCATTATCTTGTTGAAAAAAGTATTCGGGCCCCAAGCCCAAGCTTTCGATGCTAGGCTTCAAATTTTCTTTTAAAATGTCTATATACATTTTATGGTCCATTGTAGATGTTATGAAAACCAACCTTCCCACCCCTTTGGTGCACATACACCCCCAAACAATAACTATACCACCTCCGTGTTTTACAGTCGCTTTCAAATTTTCGGGATTAAGGGCAGTATTAGGTTTTCTCCATACAAGTTGTTTACCCTTAATGCCGAAAATGCAAAATTTGCTCTCATCTGTAAAGAGAACTTTCTCCCAGAATTCAATGGGCTTGTCTAAGAGTTTTTTTGCAAAGACGATCCGCTTCTGACGATTGACCTCTGATACAAATGGCTTTTTTCGTGCAACGCGACTGTGATAGTTAGCTTTTTTAACGTCCTTCTCACCGTATCTTTGCTGATAGTTTTATGAAATTCTTCTTGTACATTTTCTACTATTTTTTTTGCCGTCAGCCTAGGTTCTTTTCTAACCTGCTGCACAATTTTTCGCTTCTCTCGGTTTGTTAAAAGGGGTGGTCTACCAGATCGCGGACGTGAGAGGTAATCTTCAGTGTCTTTATAATTATTAATTACTCTTTGAATGGAAGCGTGTGACCTGCCGACAGTTTCTCCTATTTTTCGAAAAGATTTTCCCTCTTTCCATAACTTTACAATAATTTTTCTCTCTCCCAATTCAATTTCCTTTCCTTTCGTGTCCATTCTAACTTTTAGCTTCTAAGCCTCTGCTAATATAATTGACACCGATTATCTTTTATTTAAATCGGAATTTTGGAGAAGGCGTCTTTATTTGTACGCAGATTTTTGCATACGCATTATTTGGAGAATTTTTAATTTTAATTTTTTTTGTAACTAATATTTCTGTTTTATTGATGCATATTTTGTTAATAGAATTATATGTAGTTAATACACAAAATAAAAAAAAATTGAAGTTTATCACATTAGATCATGACCCTTATTTTTTCAGTTAAAGTGTTAGAAGTTTTCTGTACGCAGACTTCTGCTGCTAAGTGTATAATAAAATTTTTCAATGATTTATTTGATAGTGTCAATTCCAGTCAGTTAGTGCTAAACACAAACATATCTTTGCGTTGTGCAGTTACGGCAGAATCGCCTCATCTTCATTTTTGGAAAAATGATAAAGGATATTGTCTACAATGAAATTTGTAGACAAGAAAGGTAGCAGATCAACACCGTTATCAATCAAGAATTGGAGTGAGCTAAAATTAGAACTAACATTAGCATTAACACTAGAACTATCGCAAGGACTAATACTAGATCTAAACCTAGACACTTTCGGGTTTTACTGTGTGTTTTTTGAAGAAATGTTTGACGTTTCGGATGCCATGTTGCAACCTTTTTCAGAAACTGATTTTTACCCAAATACATTCCAACATCTTTAGGGTTAATTTAATGCATTTTATATACCCAGTAAGCTTTAAATTAATACTATTTTCTTATTAAAAGAAAAATGCTGTGAAATTTATAGCTTATCACTGTAAAATTAAAATCTATTATGCTTATGTTTTACTAAGATTTTCAAACAAATACAGTCATGCTTATATGTATTAGACACCCCTGCGAGAATTCAATATTATTATATCTACTAAAGCTGTAAGATTTTAGGCATAATGATACGTTGGCCTGGGTTGTTTTAACAAGATTTTTGTGGTTTGTTGGGTAATATAAACCATGAACAGGTAAAGATGAAATTATTTTATATTTACCACTTTACTCCCTTTCGAGCGCTCCGCCAAGAAAGTGTCATTGTTTCCATTTGTGAGCATTAGTCGGTGCGTTTTTATTTTTTGTGTTATCATACAACTGAAGTGTTTTAAATAATGCCAAAAACACGTGAATTAACGGAACGCGCTCAAATCGTATTGTTGCATTCGCAGAAAATGACTTTAAGTGCTATTGCTAGACGAATGAAATGTTCGCGGTGTGCAGTTCGCACTGCTATTAAACGATACCAGGAAACGGGATTGTACGCTAACAAATCAAAAAGCGGCTGAAAACGGGCAACGACGACTCGGGAAGATCGACTCTTGCAGAGGTTCTCTCTTCGCGACAGACGAAAAACGTCCAAAGAATTGTCCAGCGAACTCCACATTGAACACAACATCTCCATTTCGGTACAAACGGTGAGAAGATGACTTGCCAGTGTGGGTTTACAGGCACGTATAGCACGCCGCAAACCTCGCTTGACAGAAAACCATAAAAAGATGCGTTTATTGTGGTCTAAAAAGTACAGGCATTGGACAATTGATGATTGGGCCAAAGTCATGTGGTCAGATGAAAGTAATATAGAGGTATGTATAAATGAAATGTCTACTATTCTAATAAACCTAAAAAATAATTTTACTTGGAGTATTTGTCAAAACAAAGAAGAAAATAATTACTTCTAATTTGTACTTTAATTTCGTAGGTTTTTGAGCAGGCAGGTAGTCAGCACGTTCGGCGAAGAAAGGGGGAGGCATATAACCCGGATTGTATTGGCACAATACAATCCGGTGAAATTTGGTGGGGTAGCATTGTGGTGTGGGGTTGCATGTCTGCGTCAGGAGTGCGAGAACTTTTTTGGGCGAAGGTCGCATGAATACACGCCGGTACATCGGCATGTTAGAGGAGGTTTTGGAGCCATCGGCTTTAAAATTATTTGACGAAGAAGTGCCGGATTATTATTTCCAACAAGACAACGCACCCTGCCATAAATCACGCGAAGCAATGAGCTGGTTTACTAAAAACCGTGTAAAGGTGTTAGATTGGCCAGCCCAGTCCCCTGACCTCTCATCAATAGAACATCTATGATATAAATTAAAGCTTAAAGTAGCAAAATTCAAATGCACATCAAAAACAACTTTAAAAAATAAAATTCTTGAAGCTTGGGATACTTTATCCCAAGAAGAATGCCATAATCTTGTAGCAAGCATGCCAAGAAGGGTGCTTGCTGTAATTAAAGCAAGGGGTGGTATAACTAAATATTAAAATTCTTTAAATAAAGACTTTTAAACCTGTTTCCATTGATGTAAATTTATTTAATACCTTTTATTTTACCTGAAACCGATAAACAGGGGGGAGTCTAATACATATGAGCATGGCTGTACAATTAAATAAGTACAATAAATTCATTATAGTTTTACAGTGATATAAGTAAATTTTACAGCATTTTTCTCAGTGTACATTAAAATATAGTAGATGTACAGTAGAACCCCTCATATCCGTCACCCATGGGACCGGAGCATGGTCGGTTACCAAAAAAGGTCGGATAATCCGAGGAACAACAAAAATGAACAAGACAAACATAAACGAGTACATATATTTAATTATGTATACAAATCCATGTATGTACATGTAAATTTATTTAAAAAAATCAGTTATATTATTTTGTTTTAATCTACCAAATCTTGCTTTAGCTGAGATATCTTTCCACTTTTTAATGCACAGCACATTCATCGGTGTTGCTTCTGGATGTTGCTCGACGTATTTCATTGCAATCTCGAAAGCCTCTGTAGCTGTCGTATGACTGATATTTTCAGGTTCTTCTTTTTCATCATCCGTTTCATCTTCCTCTGTTTCAACTTTAAAAACTGCGGATACGATTTGTTCGTGGTTCAGATCCTCGTTAGTGACTTCAACTATGTCCCCTCCCAATAGCCACTCTTCTATATCCGCTGGTTGGATTTGGGCATCGATGGTCTGTAAATCTTGTAGAATTTCTGCTTCATCTGTATTTAAAGTTTCAGACTCATTAGAGATTGCGCTCTCCCCTTCAATAATACTTGGCCATAGTTTTCTCCAAGATTTTTGTAGAGTGGTGTGATTGAGTTCGTCCCAGGCTTGTGCGGCAATGTAAATGGCATCTTTTATATTAAAAGTCTTCATTGCCTCAAATAGGTTACTGCCTCCTTCCGTTTGCTCTAATAAGAAGCTGACATATTTTCGCCTGTATCTTTTCTTCAACCACTCAATAACCCCTTGATCCATAGGTTGGATTAAAGGTGTCACACGAGGAGGTAGAAACATAGCTTTGATGTTTCCCATTGTTAGTTCGTTTTCCGAAGGATGACTGGGAGCATTGTCAAGAATCAAGACTGCATTGAGTGGTAGATTTTTCATTTTCAAGTGTTTTTTTACATCTGGTACAAACTCTTCAAAAAACCACTGTTTAAACAAAGAACTGTCCATCCAAGCAGATTTTTGATTTTTATAATAAACAGGCAATGATGCCATGTTCACATGTTTGAACGCTCTGGGCTTTTTAGATTTTCCAATGACAAACAATGGCATTTTATGGTTTCCACTTGCATTACTACAAGTGGCAAAAGTTAGTCTATCCTTGGATAATTTTGTCCCTGTTACTTTTTCATTTTTTGCAGCAAGAGTTTTTTGTGGGAGCATCTTGTAGTTTAACCCTGACTCGTCAATATTATACACTTGATCCGGATGCATATTGTTTTCTTTAATAAAAACTTCAAATTTCTTCACGAACTCTTTGGTTGCGTCATCATCAGCTGATAGCTTTTCTCCAGAAATAACAACGTGACGTATACCATGGCGACGTTTCCATCGGTGAAGCCATCCTTCACTTGCACTGAAATTTTCCCCTTCCTCTCCTACTATTGTTTTATGTAAAATCGCTGCCTTCTCTTTAATTATAGGACCTGACAAAGGAGTTCCTTTGCGTCTTTCTTGGCAAAACCATATCCAGAGAGCATCATCTAAAACATCAAATTTAGGCTTTTTAAGCATCTTTCTAAACCCTCCTCCCCTTCCACTGTCATAGAGTACGATTCGATATTCTTTCTGTTTTTCCTCCAGTCTTTAATAGTTGTAACGCCTATTCCTAATTCAGAAGATAATTTTTGAACTGACTCGCCATTGTCTAGCCTCTGAATAACTTCCAATTCCTTCTGTAGTGTACATACAATACGTTTTCGTTTTTGTTGGGTAGCCATAATCACTTTTACTATAACAATTGTAAATATGCATACAATTGATATTCACAATGATGAACACAGTTGCGCAACCCTTGGCAAACATCAAGATTGAGCGAATCAAGTAATTCCCCGACGGAAAGTCGGGTCTCTTGGGATTCACAAAAACGTACATTAGAGCATTTGAACAAAATTGGGAGTAGGGAGGGGTGACGGATATCCCGAGGAGTCGGATATCCCGAGGTCGGATATGAGGGGTTCTACTGTAATTAAAAAAAAACCTCTGCATATATGATAAATTGATTAGTTAGGGGTCACGTGCCAATAGATAGCGCTAAAAACGCTGAGCCAGCAGTGGTTATCTTTGATCCAAGCCAAGATAGCGCCGTCTATTGAGCAAAATTTTTAAAAGCAAATTACATAAAGTCGAAATTTGCCATTGATTTATACAAGTTTTGGTAATCCTGCATTATACGATTATGAACTGACTTGAGGTGGGGGAACTCAGCGGTCGTGCTCTGTGTGTGTGTGTGTGTACCATTAGTTGAGCTTGTGCTCACTAGATCGCATAATTATGAAGAGAAATTTAAAAATACAGTTTTTTTTAAACCAGCAGCGGCTTGCGGGGCTTTCTAAAGCGGAGGATAAATTAAATGTTAAAAAAAATTCACGTGCTATAACTATAAATTAAAGTTAAGAAAGAGTACAAAATGATTAATACTGATATCTGAGGTGCCACTGTAAAACATTTGATTTTATTGTTTATAAATTAAACGAATACTGTTTTGTGTTGAAAATATCTCAAAAATCTACAAAATGAAACAAAAACGATAAGAAATAGAAAATAGAATAGTAAATATTATACTTACCACAGTGGGTACTGCTCCCTCACACACACAGGAAACGCAGAAAACATATCCCGATCTTTAAATTTATTATGCCATATAAATTCGTGCAAAAAAGAAGTGAAGAGGGCTTCTGGGAAGTGACGCTTTAGTTTCCGCTTCGCTCTCATCCACATATTTTCCACGTTTTGTGTATGTATGTTGGGGTCATCGTGATTGGCGAAGTTGTCTTCATGAACAATAACCTGATGTTCATAAATACCGCCTCCTATAAGATCTATGTTTCTATAGGCCCTCCAACCATCTGATATAACAATAGTACCTGGGAGCACATACCTAAGAAAAAACATTTTCATTTCATTTTCAGGTATTCATTTCCCACTGGTAAATGGGCGGTTAATTTTGGAAAACATTTTTTTCACTTAATATTACTCCACACATCTGAGTGGAATGAATTTATTTAATCGGAATAATTAACGATAATCTAAAATAAGTATGCTTAACTAAAATTTAAGTCTATAAACTTTGTTTTGGATTAAATGATATGGGAGCAAGTATTAACTAAAATTGTGTTCTATGTTAACTGCCTATTTAAACATGGGAAGAGCTTACACGATATAATTTATATAGGGGTCATCTAAACTAAATGCTCCACCTTACTGTTAACCACCTTATTGTTAAACAAATACATAATATACGTAATTGTTTAACTTTTCAAAAACTAATCGTTTACCTTAAATAATATTTTTTTAATTTTATCTATTTGGATAAAAATAATCGGCCGTTTAGTTTGGCTGAATATACATAATATACAGGTGATTCAAAAAACTGACTTGATAAATGATTTGCTAAATAATTGATGTAATTTTACCCAAAAACTGTGGCCATTTGACAAAATTAGCAGTGACGTAGAGAACATTACTAAAAGATTTTTTTTTATTGCAGATAATGTTTAATATTAAAAAAACTTTGACCCCCTATCCCCCTATATCTCGTAAAGGAGGCATTTGCAAACCTATGATTCATCTTAATTTTTTATATATTAGCTGCCCTAAAAGTCTGAATTAGAATTACCTTTCAATAATTGGGGTTAACATATCATCTCTCTCTTCTGAGAGATCCTGATCTGTCCGGCACCTCCACCAGAAAATATTTGCCACTACCCCGTTCGATGCCCCCAAAAACCCAATGGCCTTCACGCCATTGTTCTCGGTGGTATTTACGGTAGAAAAATTTAGATTCGTCAATTTCCACTGTTTTGGACAATAGCGTGTCCTCATCGAACCCTCCTATTTGGGTTGGGTTATCCAGCAAATGTTGTTCTGTAACATCCCGGTAGAACGAGTACCACTCCACGATGGTATGGGTGGATCCATCCTCCAATTTGGCATCACGTGCCGCCTCATGCTGTGTGTGCTCTCTTGCCCATCCGTATATAATATCTACTATTTGCGTTAGTTCAACTTGCTGTTTTCAAAGAATGAACCTGCTCGAATCGAGAAGTTTCTGCGACATTCTTTGCAGGTCCATTGCTTTCCGTTGCTGACACTTACCCTCTTTGTTAGCGACATGCTGATGTGGCAATTGTCGCACTCTTTCGAATTGGCTAAAAGCCGTCGTGTAGCCAAAAAAATGTTTCCTCTATCATCATTTCGACTCCCAAAATTGTGGCAACATCGACTATACTTGTCGGCGCACGATTTGCCATTTTTGTACTAGTTATAAACATATACACATATTTAATTTAATGAGTTTTAAATTTGATGGTACCTAAAGTTTATATATACAAAAAAAAGATAACACACAAAAAAGTAAATGTAAGATTAAAAACTAAACCGTAAAAAATAGTAATAACATTTAAAACAAAACTTATAATAATAATATCAGCGAGAAAGTTAAGAACACGAGCAAAAACAATGTTTAGAGCACTATGAAATAAGCGTATGGGATATTTTATTTTTAGGGGATTTACCTCCAATTAATTAGGAAATGCACATCTTTCATTTATAATATGACAATATATTATATTTTAAAATGAAATTAAAGATGGGTAAATAAATAAAAAACTATATACTTGTTTTTATTTGTTTATTCCATTTTTACTGTATGTATTTGTTATAATTGCATTATAGTCCAGAGGTGGTACGATTAGAAATTTTTCGCGAGCCGTATAAAATACGTATTAAAAAAGTATGCAATTTAAATTATTTCCGTATGCCGCATTTGCCCATTATTATTATGCACAAATCTTATTTTTAAAGGCGCGTACACATACAGCGAACGAAGGCGAACGAATTCAATCGAACAGATTTGGACGAATTCGTTCGCTGTTTGCTGAAAATATCGGCTTGCGTCCACATAAAAACGAATGTGTAGCAAACGAATTGTTTCGCGCTCATTCGCTTGTTTTCGGTAATTAGTGGAAGTAATAATGGCAACAAATGATGACTTAATTATTGTTGCAAGTGCAGCATGCATAATTATAAGTGACGAGGAGAAAAGGCAGAAACGAAGACGACGCTGGTGGATGACATCTTTATTTAAAAGCAGAAGTAGATATAGGGGAATGGATTTATTGAAAGATTTAACGACCGAAGTAGAATATGGGCTCTTTGGAAATTTCTGTAGAATGAAATCTGTAGATTTTGAATGGCTACTGAATCGTATTGGCCCAAAAATAGCAAAACAAAATACATCATTCAGAGAAGCGATACCACCAACGGAAAGATTAATGCTTACATTACGCTACTTAGCCACCGGGGACTCATTCACTAGTTTAATGTACACCTTTAAAATTTCCAAACAACTAATTTCTTACATCATACCGGAAGTTTGTTCAGCAATAATTGAAAGCCTCGATGATTATGTGAAGGTAAGTGAAAAAAATAAGTAAAAATAATATATTTTGTTAATATAAGTTTATTACCAAAAATACAAAAAACAGTCATTATTATTTGAATTAAATTAAATTAATTTTCGACATCGTTAAAAGTATTAATGTAATCTACTAAAGGCGCCAAAGAAGTTGTAGTATCAGTTTGAGGTTGTTGATAGGGAGTGTTAATATATGAGGGTTGGTTGTATGTCGTTGATGCGTTTGAGGGTGATGGAGCAGAAGAACAAATACTTCGTGGGTATGATAAATTTTGATCATATTGTGAGCATGATGAATCTGTGGGTGAAGGTGAAGGAATGGGTACTGCAGCAGGGGCATTGTATTTACCCATATCAGCATCAAATAAAATATTACCAATTAGGTGTTCAATTACATTTCTAGTGTACTGACTATAAGTTCTATGTTTTGAGGCTATGTGCTCCCCGTAAATTGTGCTGGCATCTCTGAAACTGCGATTTTTGACTGTGTCTTTTAATATTTCATAGGCTTCTTCTGCACGAGAATCTTTCGTTTTGATAGCCGACCGTTTTATCTTCCTTGGTGAACAGAAATCAGATTTTCGTTTCGGTGTTTCAACTGATGTTCTTATATTTTCTGCGTGCTCAGTATAATCACTGGGTTCTTCAACAATTTTTTCGAGATCGTCCACCTTTTGTTCTTGGGTTTTCCTTTTAAGCACGGATAACTCCTTAAAAAAATAATTTAATTAAAACAATTGAGTGCTTAATACGTTGCCAAAGTCACCCGATTATAAATTCGATCTGACCGCATATTTTATGTACATATGAATATTGTATAAACTCAAATATTGTATATATTGGTGACTGATTAGATATTATAATAGTATTAATTTTTTCAGATGCCTAGTAATGCAGAAGAGTGGCGGAGTGTAGCTGAAAACTTTAATAGTCAATGGAATTTTCCTCACTGCCTTGGAGCTGTAGATGGCAGACATTGCATACTACAAGCACCAATACACAGCGGAAGTGGCTATTTTAATTATAAACAGAATTTTAGTATTGTTTTAATGGGTATTGCCGACTCAAATTATTCGTTTTTGTTTGCCGACGTCGGTTGCCAGGGTAGAATTTCAGATGGGGGTGTGTTAAAAAATTCAGTTTTCTGGAAAAAACTACAAACCAGTGACTTAAATTTACCGCCTGAAGAAGTTCTAGCTAATAGGCAGACAAAAGTTCCGTATGTGTTCGTTGGCGATGATGCTTTCAGCCTTCATGAACATCTTCTGAAAGCATATCCAGTAGAACAAAAAAAGGGATCAAAAAAACGAATTTTCAATTACAGATTATGTCGTGCCCGACGAGTAATCGAAAACGTGTTTGGGATAATGTCAGCTGTGTTCAGAGTGTTAAGAAAAGTAATGTTATTATCTCCAGAAAAGGCTACGTCAGTAGTTTTGACTTGTGTCTATTTACATAATTTCTTAAGAAAAAGCAGACATTCCCAAAACCTTTATACACCGCCCGGAACGTTTGATGATGATAAAGACGGTACCGTTATGCCTGGAAGTTGGCACAAAGTCACAGATATGACGTCACAATCGTTTGTTCCAATGGCAAAAGTTGGAAGAAAAACTTCAGCTAATTGTGAAGCAATAAGAAACGAGTTTGCAGATTATTTTATGAACGAAGGGAGAGTTGACTGGCAAAACAATTACGCTTAAATATTCTGTAATTACTCTATAACATTTAATAAAATATTGCCTAAACTTCAAGAATATGTACGTTACTAGCTATACTTATCTACTGTATTCTTGTGTACTAAAATATAACAATGTCTTCACTTACCTCGGTATTTTTTGTTTTTTTCGGAATAAACTTATCCATTAAAAATAACATAGGTTTGAAAGCAAACCAAGTTGATGTATACATAACGTGACCATTTATTTTTTAACTCAAAACGGGACATTGGTTTATTTAGATTAATTAACAAGTAGTAAATAAAAAGCACTATTTTAAAGCTATTTATTCAGAAAAAGTCTGTTAGGTTAAAAGCTACGAATTAAAAAATATATATACCCCAAACGTTTACTTATATTTATCAGAAGAACAAATTTGCTTTAATACAGCTGGTGATGATTTTAAGTAAGAATGAAACTCTTGGCACGTTTTCTTTATATTCACCTTAATTGTCAACATCGCCTTTAGAACTGAAATTTGTAACTGGGTCTTCTCAGAGGGCCACAATTTGTTCATCATAGAAAATACTCTTTCTACTGGAGCATTTGTAGCAGGCAAACATAAAACATATTCAATTAAAAGAGAAAAATGTTTATGCTGAAGATTGTTAGCTTGAAAGTGTTTGAATACTTCCACCCAACGAGTTTCCGTGGAAACATTTAGGTTATTCCATTCGGTTACTTTGTGCGATGTAATGTAGTTACAAATTAACGAAAATTCGTCAAAAACTTCTGCATCTTTATTACAGTCAATATATTCCTTTTGAATTAACACATCCAGAGATTTTTGAACGTCTGTCCTTAAGGGGACCTTTTTTAAATCTGCCCAATAAAATATCTCCATTTCTTTGGTAAGAAAGCAAGTCCACTGCTCCAGATATTCACGGCTTGTTTGATAAAATTCTGTAACCACCCTATTCACAAACTCTTCATCTATGTCAGAAACATTATCTTTCGATTTCACTATTAATTGACGGACCATAAATGGAAGAAACTGATTGGTCTGCTTCTGAGTCAAATTGTCTTTTAGTTGATTGATTTCTTTTGCAGCTTCAATTGCCGATACAGTCTGACCTTCCAGTTTCAATACAGCTTGATGAAAACTTGCTGACTGAGCGTGTAAAAAATAAAGCCACAATTCGGATGTGGGATCTTCAAAAAAGTTTTTTAGTAACAAGGGACATTTTTCAATACTCAAAAAGTAGTTTTTTAGTGGCTGATACATTTTTAAAACTCTTTCCAAGGCAGGCATAAGAGCAAGCCATCTAGTTTTGCTGTAGCCGAGCATTTGTTGATACTCCGTTTCAGTTTCGGCGCAAAACTCCTTTAGAGCTTCAACTCGAATCGTGTAAATATAAAAAAACGAATATATCTTCACAATAATGCTTTCGTAATCTAAGGGTAGCCTGTCTGCAGCAGATTTTATTGCATTGTGAATTACATGGGCTCCACATCCAATACCTATTAATGGCTTTTTCAGTGATGACTGTAATTTCGTTAACACATTGTTAGTTCCACGCCTAGCCGCACCTCCGAAATTGACGTTGGCATTGTCTCCGCAAAATGCCACGACTTTTGCTGTTAAATTATTATATGTCAACACTTGGTTTAAATAATCGACAATGATGTCAGAAGTCTCGCCTGGTTGGTCTTGGAGATCTAAAATTTTTACTTGCACACCTACGTAAGGTTGAAAAAAGCGCACTAGAATAGGGTATATTTTCTTGTTACCGTGGTTTGAAGCGTCGTTTAGTATTGTAATACAATTGGACTTATCAAGATCATCTTTTAATTCTTTCATTACTGTAGGCGCCAAAACATTTACTACAATAGCTTCTGATTTCGTACGCGCGCATGTAAATTTGGGTTCAAAACATGATTGAATTAATTTTGACGCACAATCATTAGAGCGAAAACTGTGGTTTTCTTGTATCGTGTGATAAGCCCAGACGCCTTCTGCCGCGGCGATATCCATATCCTTTAAAGTTGGTGCGGCCGATTTCTTGAAAAAGGTTAACATCGAAGAACTCGAAGCAGCGGCACGATCGGCATTTTTATGTTTTTCAGACTTTAAATGCTGTTCAATATCACTCCCACCACCATGGGAAACACTAAATTCTGTACGACACTTTTCACATCTGACATCTGAGGAAGTATTTATTTGCTTGATAAACGGATATTTTGCTTGTAAGTTAATATTGAACGTACACTTGCGTTTTGGCATTTTAAGTTATGATTCCAAAACAAAAGAAGTTTAAGTTATTTGCTTGGTAAACGAGCATCAAACAATAACAAAAAATATATCGAAAACTGGGCGCACGAAAAATCTATGAAACAATTAGTCCAAATTAATCAACAAAGCGCGAGCGATGACGTCTTCGCTTCTCTCGGCTATCATCCCGTCAACTGACGACGCCGTCTCGCTCTCGCATACCGATCGCGTCCGCCCAACTCGGCTATAGTCTGTACCACGAGAAACGATAGTGACTCATCGCTTAAAAGTAGAGGCAACAGACAAACTCGTAAGCAACCATTTCACTCTAACAAACGTCAACGTACGGCCCTAATACCAAGTCACTATCGTTTCTCGTGGTACAGACTATACTAAAATTTTCACGCGGTTTTAGAAAACGGGACAATTTTGCGTCCCAGGGATCATTTCGGGACACCGGGACTCGTAACTCTAGCCAGTTTTCATGGTTTGTTCGTGTTTCATTCGTTCTCGCCTGAATGAACTTAAAAGGGACTCCATTTTTTTTTTGCTGCGTCTGCTTCACAATTAAACTGCTTAGCAACTTTATTCCAAGCGTCCATTTTTTTTATTCTATCTTTATGATTATCGTCAGCCGGATTCCACAGGCATTCATTACTGCGGTACTCATTAATGAGTTCTAGAGCTTTAGAATTACTCCATTCCATTTTAAACTACGAGTATCAGAAAGTGTACTATGAATTGAAATGAATATTCGGCCAATCGCCACAAAATCACGTATATATTAAAACAAATTCGTACGAATTTTATGGCAAATATCCTTTTATGTTTACCAGTTTACCGCCTCGCAAGGGAACCGCAACGAATGCGAACAAACACGTTCAAACGTGTTCGTTGATACGTACACATCAACCGAACGAATTCGTTCGCGACCGTTCGTTCGCCTTCGTTCGCTGTATGTGTACGCGCCTTAATAAAAATCTATTTAGTAACCTCTGGTGGGCAATAGCTGTATTAAACGTCTGTTTTGCACATAAACACACACACAGGCACGACCGCTGAATTCCCCCACCCCAAGTCAGTTCATCATCGTATAATGTAGGATAACCCAAGTTTTGATTTAATTTATAAATAAATTAATTCTAATTAAATGAAATTGATAATTTGGAAATAAATTCTAAAAAGTATTAATTTTTTATCAGTAAAATATAAATAAAGGAACGCCCTCTATCGGATAAACATAAAACCAACCTAATGTTATCAATCAACAAACGAAAATTCAAAAGTCAGCAGAGATTTTTAGACCGGCAAAGTTAAAACGTGCACGAGTTTGGTGCCAAAAATTTCAAAAGAATCCCGTCCAGGAATCTAAAACGGGCATGCCACGCTTAAATTCCTAAGGTTGGTACCTGAAAATCGATGGAAATCGATTTTCCCGGGGTGATTCATCCCCACCGACCCTTGTTAAACGCAAAAACACCCCTTCGTCCGGGTCAGTTCTTTAAATGCCGACGAAGAAATTCGGAAAAATGCCCCCCGAACAAGAAGATTATCACAAATTATTTCACGAATTGTACAAATTGCATCCCGACACGAATAGGTGAGTTTAAATCGCTCGACATAACCTCCAAAACTTAACAACCCCTTGGGTTATTTTTATCGTTTAGAAAAAAATTAGAGTGGAAAAAGAAGAAGAAAATGAATAAGGGGAAGTATAGAAATAAGAACAAGATGGAATTGGGGAATGACAATGACTCAGTCCCTCCACCGGACATGGAATTACCCTCGAATGCATCATCTTTTGCCATGTTCGCATCTGTTCGATTAGCTGTTTTGGATAGATGGAATCGATATGCAAACCAAGAATATATTCAAAGTAGTAGTTGTATCCCCGTACCAATAATCGATGATATTGCATATCAACAAAGTGATGATAGCGATGATAATGATGATATTAGTGATGTTTCTAAATATCCAGTTACTCCTCATGTTGTCGGATTAGGATTAAAATCGGTTTTCACATTAATTAAGGAGAGCCGAAACACTTATCCAAGTTTATGCACCAAAGCTTTAGTGTCTTTATTCAACGTTTTACAAAATCAAACACCTGAAAGTTTAAAATTGGAATCTGATGAAGTGTGTGACTCATTATTTGAGATATTGCAAGATTTAGCTACTTCACATGGTCCGGAAAGTTCTGTACCTAATAATGGGACTCATCTAACAGCTTTAGCATGTGCTTGTTTATTGTCTTTGGTAGTTGCACGAGGAAATACTGGAAAATTTTTATCTGCAACTGCTTCATTAATAATGTGTCCAAGAGCTTTGAGTTTACAAAATATTAAGGTAAATATAAATGTTGTAAAGAAATTGTGTCTTTATATTTAAAGAGAAATCATACAGTGAAAATCATACACTTCAGTATTTTTGCTATTATAGCACAAAATAAACAAAACAATATGAGTTAATTTTTTTTTATATTTTTTTATTAATATATAAAATAACTAGATCGATATAAAATAAACAGGAACTAGTTAATTGAAACTAGTGCACAAAAAGTAACGCAACTTATATTATGCAACTAGAAAGCTCACAGTGAAAAGCATACACCCTTTTTACATTTTAAAAATCTCATATTAGTAACCACTGTTAGTATTTTTTTTAGGTTAACCAGTTTTTTTACGCGCGTTGTTATTCAGTTTTGTGAATTTTGTCAGTGTAAATTCGTGAAAATGGCATCTAGAAAGCAAACCACTACGGAAGAAAGGAATATTGTTATTTCTCTTCATAAATCCGGCAATAGCTATCAAGATGTTGCAAAAGTCTTAAATAGAAGTCATGCCACTATTCAATGCATCGTAAAACGTTATAAAAAAGAAAACAGAGTGCAAAATAAAACAAAAACTAGTAATAAAAAAATTTTCAACGACGCTGATGAACGGTGGATTCTCCGAAAAGTTAGAGATGACCCAAAACTTAGCGCACCAAAACTGACTTCAGAAGCGGCATTATATTTAAAAAAGAAGTGCAATGACGAAACAATACGTCGTGTCCTCCGAAAAAATGGATTGAATGGACGAATTGCCCGTAAAAAACCGTATCTATCAAAAAAGAATATAACGCTTCTGGAAAAACGTTCTTTTTACGGACGAAAGCAAATTTAATATTTTTGGATCGGATGGGCGTATGGAGAAAACCCGGCCAAGAGCTCAATTTAAAAAACTTAAGACCAACGGTGAAACACGGTGGGGGGCACGTCATGGTTTGGGGGTGCATGTCCGCGGCGGAAGTTGGAAATTTGCACTTCATCAAAGGAAATATGGATAAATGGATGTACCTCAATATTTTAAAGAAGAACCTTCATGAGAGTACGGCTAATTTGGGAATCCGGGACAGGTTCCACTTCTACCAAGATAATGACCCCAAACATTCTGCCCATGTTGTGCTAGAGTGGTTATTATATAATTGTCCAAAGGTCATGCAAACTCCACCTCAATCGCCAGACCTCAATGTAATAGAGAATTTGTGGCACATTTTAGAAATAAATATTAGAAAACATACAATAACAAACAAAGAATCCTTAAAAAATGCCCTTCGCCAAGAATGGTTAAAAATTTGCCCTAAATATACCGAAAAACTGGTCAAATCGATGCAAAACCGCCTGAAAGATGTCATCAAACAAAAAGGTTGACCTTTTTGTTCAACTAAATATTAATTTTGCACAACTTTAATTTTTGATATTTATTTTTGTTAATGTATGATTTTTGCTGTGAGCCTTATATATGAATTATTTATGTTTCATTAATGCTCCTAACTGTAAATTGAATGTAATATTTTTTCACTTTACTTTATTTGAGTTTGTTTACTATATTGATTAATAAAAAAAATAACTCATTGTTTTGTTTATTTTGTGCTATAATAGCAAAAATACTGAAGTGTATGATTTTCACTGTGATTCACTGTATATCATAAAGAAAAGTTCATATTGTGTCCAGTCTGAAAATATTTCCTAAAAGCTTAAAAGCCCTTGAAAGATAGCACTCAGAAAGTACTTTTATAGCAATATTTTAAAAATGTTAAGGTTTAGAATGCCAAAATTTGGTTTACTGGGATATTTTTCTGTAATAAGGTAATCAAAAGAAAAAAATAAATAATTTATATGTTCCTATTTTTTTATATGTATTTTTCTGCTGATTTAATTGCATCAATCAATTCAAAGACCTTTATAAAAAAGGTACTATTTAAAAATTGGGTTTCTAGAAAATAGTTACATGATTACAGTGAATTTAATTCTTTCTCATTGGCCATGAGCTGGATTTAACTATTGGATAAATTTACAAAGAGATGGTAAAAATGGGCATTAGGGTATTAAAATATTTTTCTAAAATGCTAGTTCATTCACATTACAATTTTTCTCTCAATCGATAAACAAAATGCGATTGTAATTTCTACTTAAAATTTCACCATTTTTTTCACTAGTTATACAAAAAACATTCTTAACATCCTGATATGTAAACAATATATATGAATGCACATCAATCTCTCTCAGAGATGGGTTCATATACTTCCAAATTTCATAAATAATAGTCATACGATCAATTTTCTTTTTAGGAAGGAAAATTTTAGCTGTAGCAAATTTTATTCTTAATAATGTCTGTTGTACTTTTGTTCTAAAATGCATAGATATCGAAAAAACCATAACAATATGAAAATTGAATGAATTTTTATGTTTTACAAGTTGTTGATGGTAGCCGATGGGAATCGAAACATTTTGAGATAAAAGGTTTAGATTTTAGAACAAAAGCTGTAGTAAATTCTATTCTGAATAATATTGTCCTCTTGCTCACAGATGCATACATTTTCAAATAAATACGAAAATCTGATAACTTGATACATTTTGTCGTTATAAATTGTGAAAGGTAGCATATGGTATTCAGAACAAGTTAAGAAAAAATGTTTAAAATAAAGGATGTAGAAAAGGTGCTTCTTAATAATGTTGATCTGTTGTACTTTTGTAGATATCGAGAAAAGCAGGAACATTTTAAAATTTTATGAATTTCGGTGGTGGTTATTTTAACCTGTTGTTATTGGTAGCCCATGGGAATTAGAGCATTTTAGGAAATAACTTTTAGAACAAAACTTGTAGCAAATATATTCCAGCAAAGAAACACTCATTTGAAAACTAAAGGCCCTGTTGTTACGTGTTATGGTAATAAATTCTAAAGGAATGCAAATTTTGCATTGTAATTTTGACAATGTTTTTGGGATAGTTAAACTAACGATTTATGCAATAGAAAAGGCGATTTTTAAAGCTCCTGATGTGGTTTCCCCTTTAATACAACAAATTGCTATATTATTTGTTGTACTTTGTTTAATAAATTATTATTTGTTTGATAAGTTTAATGAATTTTTGTACAATGCAGTTTTTGGGGACCGTTTTTTGAGGTAAGAAAAAAAAGAAGTACTGTCTGAGTGCCATTTTCAAAAGGCTACAGGCCTGAAGAAGCATTTTTGGATCACATACCGGGTGATTTATTAGTATCCCGGCGGATAGTCACTAAACCGTTTGACAAGGAGAAAAAAGTTTTATATAAAAGTTAGTTGACTCACTACCTTCTACTATTTAAAATTATTTTCACTTATACAGGCTGTTCGATGTAGGCGTAACGGACAGTATGTCAATTTTTTTAAATGGGACACCCAATATATTTTATCATATTTTGATTACTACTAAATTTGTTAATACAACCATATACGTTACTAACTCATACAGTTCATAGTTCCTAGATATTCAATTATTTCACCAAAATGTGCCCTTTGCAGTATCTTTTCAAAAATGATTTAAAAACGACATATTTTCAGATTTTGTTCTGAAGCTATGCCAGATAATAGTTAAAGCCAATGGCTAAATGGCACTATCAAAAAGTATTAGATACACTATACAGCGTCTTCATAAAATTCAGCTACATTTGATGTTTTTCAATTGGCGTTTTCTTAAGTTTTTTAAATGGAACATCCTGTATCTTTTGTATTAGTGGAAATGACCAATAGATTCCCTTTAATTAATGGTAAGTATGATATGTGTCTAACTTTAATTGTTTTCCTGATATTTAGAATTTAAAGAAAAATATGTGATAAAATATGCTATTATTACATTTAATATTATATCCTGTCTATTTTAATCAGTTTTTTTGTTTTTCTTTTATTATTTGATTAATACTTTTGACAAAAGACAAAAGTGGATGAGTGGTTTCAATCTAATTGATTTCAAATCTATACATACTAATGACGTAAATATTCTTAATGCAATTAATATACACAGTGGACGCCGCTTATTAGAAGCACGGATAATGTTATCAATCGGATATTGTTATCACTTTTGGGAAGAACGGACCGGACGTGTAATATTATATAACAAAAATGTTCGCTTATAGTAATCATGATTTCGGTTTATGTTATCATTTCTTTTTTAAAAATGTTTTCGACATGAGCAATAAATTTTATTTTTACGAGCAAAATAAATAATGTTGACATAGATTCGGTGAATCCCCAAACTCTGCATTTGAAAACTCGAACACGCGACGCTCGGCTGTGTACGTTACGTCTCAGTTCTATTCTAACCTTTTGTAATGGCTGACGTAAAAAAGAGACGTGATCTTAGTTTAAGTGAAAAATTAACATTTTAGAAAAATATGACAAGTTGCCGAAATTGAGTCAGCGAAATGCAGCAGCGCAATTAAAAATCTCACAACCAATTTTGTGTAAAATTTAAAAAAAAACGTGTGGAAATAGAAGATGCTGCTAAAAAAAATGAGAATTTACTGACTAAAAGAAATCGAACTGGGAAATACGCTCAAGTGGAATCTGCGTTGAAACTATGGTTTGCGAATGTCCGCGAACATGACGCATGTGTAGATGGCCCGTTGATGCAACAGAAAGCGGAAGAACTTGCAAATAAAATGGGAAAAGAAAATTTTGTTGCAACGGAGGGATGATTTCACCGTTGGAAAAAAAGAGAAAACATCGTATACAAACGGACACACGGCGAGCAAAAAGATGCTGATTTTAAGAGTGCAGAACACTGGATTGAAAATGAATGGACCAAGATTGCTGGGGAATTTACTACTAATGATATTTTTAATGCAGACGAGACTGGGCTTTACTATCGCGCTCTCCCCGATCATACATACATGTTTAAAAAAGACAATGCAAAGGGTTGTAAGACATCGAAAGAACGTATAACAATTTTGTGTTGTGCAAATATGTCGGGTGACAAAGAACAGCTTTTAGTAATCGGCAAAAGTAAGAATCCACGTTGTTTTAAGAGTGTCAAAAATCTACCTGTTGATTATTATTCAAATACAAATGCCTGGATGACATCCTTAATTTTTAATGACTGGCTCTTAAAATGGGATAGGAGAGTAAATCGCAAAATTGCTCTTCTCGTGGACAATTGCGCTGCACACTGTGTAAATTGTCAATTAAAAAATATAAAAGTTATTTTTTTACCGGCCAATAATACTACTTCGATAATACAACCGTGTGATCAAGGCATTATAAGGACCATGAAAGCGTATTACCGGAAAGAGATGCGTGCTAGAATTTTGGAAAGTATGGAGGATACCCTAAATATGAGCGCAAATGATCTAGCCAAGAAAACAAATTTATTAGACGCTTTACATCTTATTACCATGTCGTGGAGCCAAGTTTTCAAAATAACAATAAAGAATTGTTTCAAACATGGTGGATTTTCAAAAGATGACATAGAACCTGAACACCTAAACATTCAGCCACCCGACATGACGACAAGTGAGTTCGAGGAGTGGATGGCAATAGATAACGAGTTAAATGTTGCACAGAACGTAACAGAAGAAAAGATTTGCGAAAGTGTAATGTGCAAAAGTGTAACAACGTCATCAATTGGAAATCAAGAGCCAGAGGAAGAAGTAGACATACAAACAATGCAACCCCCAACAATGAGCGAAATGAGAAAAGCGTTGGAAGTTTTGCGACGTGGTGTGCAGCACAGGTCATCTGATTTTCAGACGCATTACGACTATGAAATTTTTGTTAATAACTTGCTCCGCGAAAATCAGAGACAAACAACGCTAGATGAGTTTTTTTAATATGAATTTGTTTTTTATTTTGTTTCAAATTTAAATGGAATACATATTTTATGTAGTAACATTTTTTAAGAGTTTATGTTACGTTATATATGTACATATTTTTAATTAAAATAAAGTTTTGTTTTTTCGGCTATTATTATCAATCGGTTATTGTTATCATAAACCCCGAGTCCCGTTGTGATCACAATAAGCGGCGTGCACTGTATTTTACTGATATAAAAACATCACTGTGATTGTAATGAACAAACAAATCTCAAAATTATTCGCTTTTTATTTAACCGACAGAGCAGAAGTAGAAAATACTATGAGAAACTTGAATAACACCAAAGTGGTAGGCTTTGATGAAATCTCGGTGACCGTACTAAAAGCATGTGCAGATGTTGTTGCTAAAAGTGATGTCATCAATGGCTGCATTAAAAGACGTTCAACAACCCAGCAATATTTCAATTATTGGAAAAAATTACATGTTCTATTGGTAACAATGACATTATTAGCTGTATTTTTATGGATTTGACCAAAGCATCTGTCAGTGTCCATCATGAAACTCTTTTGAGTAAAATGGAGTGCATGGGATTCCGTGGTATAGTCTTAAAGTGGTTCAAATCTTATTTGTCTGGCAGAAACCAACGCGTTGTGATCATAGTGGAGAGAAGTGGTTCACAGGGTACCCCAGGGATCTATTCTTGGACCATTCCTGTTTCTTCTATACATTAATGATTTGCCTGATATGTTGGACAGCCTATTGATGCTATTTGCTGATGATTCCACGTGTGTTGTAACTGGAAGAAACGTAGACGATGTCTCAAGGAAAGCAGAAGACACTTTAAAAAAATTTAAGCAATCGTTTACAGGGAATAACTTACATCTCAATATTGCAAAAACAAGTTTCATGACCTTTGGAAACAATCCACCAGAAATAAAGATAAACTTTCAAGAGGAAATACTTATTTTTGATCTATTTAAACCTATTTTTAAATAACAAAATATATTTACGTTTCCGTCGTTGTTTGTCTTGGAATGTGCACTTTTTGTTAAAAATAATTAGTTACAATAATCAGTTATCCAATGCTACCTAAGACAAGTTACACTAGAATACAAAAGAGTGTTGTGCATTTTTGTATAAAATTATAAATTTTTTACAAATGAATTTAAAAATTTTAATGCGGCTTGGCACTTTATGAAATTTACAAAGAATTATGTAATAAAATATGTTATTGTGGTACCATACAAATTTATTTTTGATATTTTTATCAGATTTTGCTTCTTTATTTATCAAAAATAATATTTTGCTAACATTTCAAAGTTATAGTAAACATTACATTTAAACTACATGTGGGCCTGTCGGTTTCGCCATAGATGTAGATCAAGTTAATTAATTCTTCTTTAATTTTGCAAAATTTTTGAACAATAAACAAACTACAAAAAAATAAACAGAATATAATATTAAGTACATTAATGGCATGTTTTATTACACATGTTTCTTTAAATTGTAAATATAAGGGAAAATATTAAACTTAAACATATGATTAACCAATACAAAAGATATAAAGTGTTCCATTTAAAAACATTTGAAAAACATCAAAAGTAAGTGAACTTTATGAACACGCTATACAATGTATTTAATATCTTTAGATACTACCATATACCTACTGGCTTTGACTATTATCTGACACATTTCAAGACAAAATCAGATAAAATGTCGTCTTTACAACGTTTTTAAGAAGGTCCTGTCATGAACACATTTTGAAGAAACAATTGAATATCTCAGAAACTATAAATTTTATAAGTTAGTAACATATACGGTTGTAATAAATTTATATTAATAATAAATTTAGTAGTATTCATAATCTGATAAAATATACAGTGATTCATTTAAAAAGATTGACATATTCTCTGTAACACCAAAATAGAACACCCTACATATGAGGGGAAATAATTTTAGGTAATAGAAAGTGGTGAGTTAAATAACTTTTGTAAAAAACATTTTGTTCTTCCTTAAACGGTTTAGTGACCATTGTCCGCCAGGATACTAAAAACTCACCCAGTATATGACAATGTGAAAATTTGATGAGTTTGATTGTGTAAAAATTGTTTAGTGATAACACTTGGGAATCAGAAAATTTTAGAATAAAAGTTGTGGTAAATTTCATTCTTTACATTATTGCTCTCTTGCTTTTTTGCTCTTATATGCATAAATTTGAAAATATATATACAAAAATGTGCAAACTTGATAAATTTCAGGAATCAGAACAAGTTAGGAAAAAATGTTGAGAATAAAATATGTTACAAGGCTGCTTCTTAATAATGTTGGTCTGTTGTACTTTTGTAGATATCGAGAAAAGCACAAAAAATTTAATATTTTATGAATTTTGGTAGTTAAAAGCTATTATTGGTACCCCATGTGAATTAGAGCGTTTTAGAAAATAACCTTTAGATCAAAAGTTTTAGCAAATTTTATTCCACCAAAGGAAACACGCGTTTAAAAACAAAAAATCCTGTTGTTACGTGTCGACGACCGCTCGGTTTCATGGTCATAAAGTTTAAAAGAATGCAAATTTTGATTTGTAATTTTGATAGTGTATTCTTGAATTTGGCGATTTTTGAACCTCCTCATGTAGTTTCCGTTCTTAATATAACAAATTGCTAAATTATTTATTGTTCTTTGTTTAATAAATTATTATTTGTTTGATAAATTTTTGTACAATACAGTTTCTGAGAGCCGTTTTTGAGTTAAACCTAAAAGGGTACGTAGGAGGCATTTTTAGATCATCTCTTACATATATAGATGCAATTTCCGGACAGCTGTATATTTTTTATATTGAAAATAAATTATGTTGATATATCTTTATTATTTTAGATGCCACATATTTTAACTGATTTACAAAGGAGCGTTCAAAGCGTCTTTTTAGGAAAAACAATGAAAACTGATTATTTTCTTTTCGGAGTTCCCCATCAATCGAAAATGTTGGCATTTCCAATCACTTTCCCATCGAGTGTAGAAAAGACAACACTTGAATTTAAATCCATGACATGCGACGGCCATTATTTATTTATTTTCTCCAATCAAGGTTTATTTAAAGTCGGTACAAGCTATGGAGGAACTGTTAGAGGTCATGTCTACATGTATAAACCAGATTTTTATCCAAAAGATACAGGAACCATTTTATATTGTGAGGTAATTCCGTAATCTCTCGTGGTTTTGTTGGATGTGGTTTTGATTAAAATTAAATTTTTTTTATCAGGGAAAATTGTATATTAAATTGGACGGAAGAAGAGGTTGCGAATTCTTAATAATCGATAAAGATTCTCTTTTAATAACCGGCTCTGTACAACTTCATTCGAAAGATGCGACCGCTTCGGCGGTTTTTTCTTGCGGGACCTCCCTTGGAACAATAACACCAGCTAAAGAAGTACATTTAAATCAATTTCATCAATTTTCAAAAATTAAATTAAATATAATTTTAGGATGGATTTTTAGTGCGAGTTTTAGACCAAAACTCAACCCCGGCCAGCTTAAAATCAGAATTGAGACTAGACTTAGCCAGAAAATGCGTTGATGCTCTTGGTATGGCATCGTACGATGACGATGTAGGTCCCCAAACGTTAAACATAAAAGTCGATGAAGAAATCGGAAGCGTTCACTCTGGGAAAGAATTCGGTTTGCTCAGAACGACGACGGGAAAAGTTTATTATTGCGGAAAAGCGAGCGCGTTGGGTTTAAAACAATCCGGACCGGGAATTGGAAAATGGAGGGAGTTAATTTTGCCAAAAAACTCGGTCGTAAAACAAATAGCTGTTGGGCACGATGGAATGCACGCTATTTTATTAACAGATGAGAAAAAAGTTTATTTTGTTGGTACATCGCGTAGAGGTGAAGATGGGGATTTAAGTAAAATTCGTCGCCAACCCAAACCGAGTAAAATCAAGAAGATGACCGATTTTGATCATATCGCTCAGTTTGTTGCTTGTAATAGTGGTACAACTGCTATTATTACTGTACAAGGGGAATTGAGAATGTTTGGAAAGGATGCTAGTCATAATGACCAGCATGGTTTGTTAATAAAAATTCAAAAAATTAATATATAAAAAAAATATTTTTTTTAGGTCGTTTAAAATATCTCAGTGATAAATACATAAGTAAAGTTGCTTTAGGTAAAGCTCATGGAGTTGCTATTTGTAGCTCAGGTCATGTTTATACGTTTGGGATAAATAATAAGTTTCAGTGTGGAAGAGATTTTATTCCACCAAATAAAGAAGGTTTATTATTAGTGTTTTATCCAAAGAAGTTGTGTTTATAGAAGTTGAATTATAATTTATAGAGTTGAAGCTAATGATGTATCCAAATTTTTTATATAAAATAGGGCGCTTTATCTTCAATCGAATAGAAAGACTGCATTTCAAAATAATCAAAAAATTGTGAAAAAATAGGATTGGCAACATTTCCATAATTAATATCAAAATTCAAAATCCTCTCCATAAAAACTTTGGTGAGGTTTACGACGTTTTTTTTTTTATAAGATCAAGAAGATACAAATATGCATTATTATTATTATATGCATTATAATTCATTGAATCAGTGATCCAATGTATGCACATTCTTGGTTTCATAAAGAATGTTATTAAACAAACCAGGATTTGTTGGCTTCAAGTTTTAGTGTTTACAACTGCTTCTATATATGCAATTTCTTTGGTTCTATTCTTTTGTAGTTTTTATTGATGTTTTTTTTAGAAACTGTGATGGCTATGGACACTTGTGGTGTTCAAGACGAATTGGATGTTTATGATGATTTGGAAGATGTTAAAGAAGAGTTACGAAATCAACCGGGTAGTTCTGAAGGTAACGAACCTGATGGAGGATTCTTAAGAAGGCAAATGTGTCCTCCCAATATGCACTCATGGCTTTTTAGTAAATGCATGGTTTGTACTGTTTGTAAACAGTGTACTGGTTATTCTTCGGGTTGTCATTCTTCGGCATTACCTGGACGAATTCCTGGAACGTAAGAGATTAAAAAAAAAAGATAATAATATAGTAAAAACTTGATATAATTAACCTTATTATTGTTATTATGATTGATCATTGTATATTTTTAATAACAGTTTGACTTCCATATGGAATGTCATATGGTCAGTATGATATATATGGTTGTTGTATTAGAGTCACTGTATTTTGTTTTAAGTGCTGTTCTTATTATATATGACTCAAGAAGGAAGGGGGATTTTAACTGAAATATAGCTGAATCCCTTAAGGTTCTCAAAACCTACAATGGTTTTAGTTATCTAGTAGGAAAAGGTTCAGTGTGAGACTGGTTAATATTGCGGACATCGTCTCTGAAAAATAGGCACATGTATGGAGGAGGTCCGTGAAGTTGGCGAGACACTAAAAGCACTAACGACGAAACATATCCCATTCATTAGTGCCTCGTTAATGCTCTTTAGTGCCTCCAAGAAAACTTCAGCGGAACATCTCATTCGAGAGATATTTTAGTTTTTCAGTGACCTGCCAACTTCACACCTCATGAAAAGCGCTAACGACGAGACTGGTGTCATTCGATAGACTTTCAGAACATTATGTTAGTGCCGAAAATTCAGCGAAACACTCCGTTTCTGAAATAAATGATTTTTTCAATTTTTTTTGCACTTGAAGCACTAACGTCGAAATTATAGTCAATCATTAGAACTTTGCTTACAGTAACGATAATGGTGTAAACCAGATATATTTTCACATAATATTATTACTAAAAAGTTGTTCACAACGTCGTGGAAAATAGAAATCGAAACTTCAAGGAATATAACGGTTAAGATATTAGGGTGATTTTTCATATTATCGGAAGTTGCCTCTAGATTCATGAAAACGAAAGTATTAGATAAACTAATAGATAGGGAATACTGAATTTTAGTGGAACATTTCAACTATTAATTACGCAATACTATATTTTTGGATAAAATTTTCAAAAAATCGATTGATCAAAATCGAAAGATATAACTCTCAAACGGTTGGTTTTGTCATATGAACTTATTAACAAAAATTTCTTTATTATATCACAAGCAACAGAAATCGATAGAAATCTTAAAAAAATAAAAAGATAGAGCAATTAAAACCAAAAAAAAGATAGAGCAATTAAAACCAAAAAAAGATAAAGAGTAAAGACCTCTCTTTACTTTAGAGTTTGTAATTATTGGTGATGTTGGGTTGGGCGAGCAGGCAAAACATTTAAACAGCCTTTTTTTGTGCCTAACAATTAAAGTATGACATATTTCCCAGATCTTACTTAAGGGTTAGTGTGCCGTTATATTTTTTTAAGGTTTGACTGTTGATTTCTATTTTCAACGACGTTGTGAACAACTTTTTAGTAATAATATTACGTGCTATAATCAACCATTTGGGAGTTATATCGATTTTTCGAAAATTTTATCTGAAAATATAATATTGCGTAACTAACACCGGAATTGTCCGCTAAAATTCGCAATACGATGTCTGTTAGAGCATATCTAATGCTTCGGATTGGTGACAATGATGTCGTTAGTGCTTCCGTTTTCATGAATTCGGCCTAATATCTTAATCGTTATATTTTTTAAAAGTACTTCTAAGTTCCGACTGTCGATTTCTATTGTTCACGACGTTGTGAACAACTTTTGTGTAACAAGACTATGTGCTAAAATCAACCGTTTGGGAGTTATATTGATTTTTAAAAAAATATATTTTTTACATTTCAATTTATATCTCGGAAACTACGCGTCCCGCCAATTTACGGTTTACACCATTATCATCTATTAGCAGAGCTGTAATGATTGACTATAATTTCGACGTTAGTGCTTCAAGTGTGAAAAAAACTGAAAAAACCATTTATTTCAGAAACGGAGTGTTTCGCTGAATTTTAATTAACGGCACTGACATAGAGTTCTGAAAATCTATCGAATTACACCGGTCTCCTTGTTAGTTCTTTTAATGAGGTGTGAATTTGGCAGACCACTGAATAATTAAGATATTTTCCGAATGTGATCTCCCGCTGAAGTTTTCTTGGAAGGATATGTTTCATCGTTAATGCTTTTAGTGTCCCTCCAACTTCATGGATTGTATGGAGGCTGTTTACTTTGAATGATTTTATAATTGACATTAGTTGCATGCAATTTACATCTGTTCTTCATGTTCATTCACGCAGTCCCTACTAACTTATGACTAATATGGTCATATTTACGAATGCCCACTAGCCCCCGTTAAATTTGGACCATGAACGCAGTAATTTAATTTGCTTAGAATTAAGCTATCAAACAGTACAGTTTTTTATTTAAGACATCTCTATGAGAAAACAAAAGACCTATACTTAACAACTATACTCAATCCTCAGGCATCTGGTCACATGTTCCTCAAACCTCAACTGATGATCCCATATAGCTCTTAACATTTTTATATTGTTAGAAACAGTAAGAGGTTCGCTATTCACCAGCAGTTGCCCGGAAATCAAAGGTTTAACAATTCTTTTTGTGTCGCTACCGCAAAACAGAAGAGTCAGATGGATTAAGCACAAAATCATGGCGTTTCGCAACATCAGACGATAATGGCGTCTTCTCAATTATTTGGATTATACTTCAGCAGAAGCTATATATCATGCTATTTCTCAAGGACTTGTACGAGATAGACATATGACATCCCAGACCTCTTAGAGGAGCATATACAAAGATTCATCTTGAAGCCTAAGTACCACGTATAGAGTATACACTCGCCGCTCTTATCTATCTACCTACCTATCTACCTCAAGGACTTGTTTAAAATCAGATGTAGAAATAGAGAACAATAGTGTGCTCAAAATGGACACCCGAGTGACTCCATGAGTAACAGGAAGAGCACTCGATATCTAACCATTAAGTTTCACAACTGGAGTTCTATCCGACAATAAACACTTCATCAAAATTAAAGCTTGATTTCGAACACCAAAACAATGAACTTTAGATGCAAGTGTTATGTTGTATTGTAACAAATGCTTTGGTGAAGTACAGCAATAACAAAAGTGCTCTAGATGCAAATACCTCATCAGCAAGGTTCAATAAAGCTGTTGCGCAGCTGAAAATATATTATTACTTTCGCAGTGTTCCCTTTTCAAGCACCCTCTCTAAAATTTTTAATGTTATCGGTAGGATACTCTTCGGTCTTAAATCTCCATCCATTAGGGCAGAAGGATATCTATTACTTGAATATCCAGAATGGTACTCATTAATTCGAAAAAGAAATAGAACCATGTACCTTATACGGTACATAAAATAACTTTGGCATCGCAATAAAAATATCTGTGACAGTCAACCTGTTAACCTAGAATATGAATTAACAAAGGAAATACTCTAGTGTGACTTTTTGGACACTCTTCCCTATATCATACCATTATATCGAGATTTTATTATATTTTAACCTTTCTAATTTATATATTTAATAAAAATAGATTACATTTTTGTAGTGAATGTGGTTGTGGTGAAGGAGCATCAGGTTGCGTTTTATGCGGATGTTGTAAAGAGTGCAGCCAGTTGCAGAGTATCGATAATAACTTGGAGGTGGCGACTAACGACGTGGTAGGTGGTGGTGCTAATAACGCGGGCGGGGTCGTTCGGCTGGAGCTAATGTACAGGGAGAAAGCAAATGAGACGGCGCAGCCCCGCCACAGGGCCAGACTACAAGAGCAAGTTTGTATACTAACCGCACTTATTTGCTCGCTTTGCCTGTTACTATTTTAGAGTCTTGTGTAACTATCCTCCTATTTTTGAAGTAGATTTTATTAAAGGACATGTGTTTGTCTCAAACTTTCTTTTCCCTTAAATCGATTTGATTTGTTTAATTTATAATTCAATTAACTAAAAATTAATGTTGAATTAAAATTTTACAGCTAAAAAGCCGATTAGTTGAGGCGCAAAATAGGCGGAAAAATTTGGTGGGGGTAGGTGGTAAACAAATTATTAAAGGGAAAAGTATTAAAACCCCTCCTTCGGTGAATTCATCGCCTAGTCATATTTCAAATTGTCCCATTAAAAGATCTAACGGCTTAGGTAAATTTTTTGTTTACAAAAAAATAATTTTAATTTAATTTGAATTATTTTAGCTAAAGAACATGTTGGATCTGACGTTGAACGCGACACAACTCGGGTTGCTTCTTTAATACCTGCAAAAATTTGCATCCCCGTTGATGTTCCAGCTGTTCAAGTCGCGTGCGGATTACATCATAGCGTTGTTCTTCTCCAAAATGGGCACGTTTACACTTTTGGGTCAAATCAATATGGCCAATTAGGTTGTGGAGATATTTTAGCCAAAGCATCTCTTCAATTGATTAAGTTACCATGTGCAGCAGCTCAAGTTGCAGCAGGAAGTAATCATACTGTTATTTTAACAGTAAAAGGGGAAGTTTATACTTGTGGCGCACATCAGGTTAAATCTAATTTTGCAACTAAATCACAAAAATATTTTTTTCTTTTTATAGAAAGGTCAATTAGGTCGTATGCCACCTCAAAACTCTATACACGATTCAACCCAAGCGGGTGGTAGCACAAAGCAATATCAAAACCCAAGATATCCTTGGTACGCAACACCTGCTCCAATTCCAAATATTGGGCCAAGAACAAGCAGGAAAGCAACTTGGATTGGTGGTTCGGGAGATCAAACGTTTATTAAAGTCGATGAGTGTTTGATAAGCGCTTCGAGTTTGTCCTCATCGACGATTTTAGCCAATAAAGACACATTATTGATAACCCCGAAGTTTGATAAAGACACGAATCGGTTTAAATGTTTAGCTATTCATAAACAAGATGGGGAATGTGTCGCGTTTAAAGGTAACGATCAAGTAAATTTTAGAAACAAATTGGTTTGTTTAGATGGAATTTACAACGTGCTTTGGGTGTATAATCCAAACGGGAATTTGATTGAGTTGTATAACGTTGGTGCCAAAGAGTTATTACAAAAAAATCAAATTGATCATAATGATTTGGAAAAAAATAAAATCCCATTGATTTTAACACCAGAATTATCTCTACCTCTAATTGCTAAATGTCAAGTTACACGGATACAAGCAGCTATTAATTTACTTTGTTGTTTGGATACTTTAACAACAAACGATTTATTATTTAATTATCGTAAAGATGAAGATGTTAGTATGGGGAGTTATAATGTTTTTGGTAGGAACGATTACCAAGCTGTTAATAGATTTGAAAGTCATGGTGGTGGGTGGGGGTATTCGATACATAGCGTTGAAGCGATTCGGTTTATGGTTGACACCGATATTTTGTTAGGGGGACTTGGATTGTTTGGAGGAAGAGGTGATTACACCGCTAAAATAAAGCTTTTTGATTTGGGGGCTGAGGGCGGCGAACAAGAAGGCGATGGGCAACTTATAGGAGAAAACGATGAGACTCCATACGATTGCGCACCTCGACAAAAATATCAAATGATGTTTGAACAACCAATACCATTACAAGCTCATCGTTGGTACGTCGCTTGGTGTCAAATAAACGGCCCAAGTAGCGATTGCGGCTCATCAGGTCAAACTATGGTCACAACGGAAGATCAAGTCGTTTTTTATTTCAAATCATCCAAAAAATCTAATAACGGAACTGACGTAAATGCTGGCCAAATTCCGCAACTACTCTACAGGGTAATAACACCAGAAATAAGACAACCCAATAAAAAATATCTTGGAGTAAACGATAACCCGGTTACTTTAAGTCCAGAATTTTCTAAAACCGTCACCGTTGAATGTTTTCATAGCCTCCAATCTTTGTTACAATGGGCCTGGAATACTTTCAAGCGTGGAATATCGGATGGTACACAACAAATGTACACTTTACTCGAATTAGAGCGACTTGTTTATGTATGCAGGGCAAGTTTAAGACTTTTAACGACGTATACGATCGAGATTTACCCAAATAAAGTTTATCCGAAAAAAGAGATGCAAGAAACGAATCAACTGGCCGAATGCATCGCGGATGTTCGAACTTTATTAAGACAAATAATGTCTGACAATTTACCTTCGATATTACAAAATAAGAAATCATCCAAAACTAAAGGCAAAACTGATGTGTCTTTAACTCTTATGAATAGCATTTTAGATGAGTGTCACGAAACTTTTGTAACATGTTTTCATGCGTTTTATCCAACAGCTTATTTGAAATGGACGTGTTTATGTGATTTATTATTTGATATAGAACATGTAAGTTTGTGAAAAGAGAAATTAATTTGTTACAATTTTTGGGTGTTTTAGGAATCGACTATGCCTACTGGACGAAATAGCCAAAGATTACTCAGCGCACTTTTAAGGGCTTTATCGGGTCCTACGGTTCGATTAAGAAGTACTTTTCCATTACTTTCTACTTCAATTGGAAGAGAAAATATTCCGCATAAAGAAATAAGTCCATCTGATAATAATTTTCCTGCTTTGAATGTTTCGGAAGCTCATTATTATCCTCTACTTGTTGAGCAAATGTCGTATAAGAGTCAGGTATGTCTTGAATAATATGTGATCACTATGGCACGGAATTTTTGTAACAAAATGAAAAAAAAAATCACACTTAGTACAATTTATAACCACTAGATGTGGTTAGTGGCTGTTTGTACTATGAACACATTTTATCATAAACTAGAACGTAATTTTCAAAAAGAATTTGGAGATAGTGGTTTCAATATACAATTTGTAATTAGTACTATAATTTTTGTTTGAATTACAATTGAAAAATAGTACTTTTTTATATTCCCAACCCATACTGACAGTTGACATTGATATATGATAACCCAACTTAAGTACCGACATCAAGTGGAGGGGGAAAGTTGTTACAAAAGATACGTGCTTTATTAATTACTTAATTATTAACTTTAGATAAAGTAGGTCAAAAATTATTATCGCTTATGTAATATCACTTTAGCCGTATTGGATTGTTTATAAGAGGCTCAATGGTCTAGGGGTATGATTCTCGCTTTGGGTGCGAGAGGTCCCGGGTTCAAATCCCGGTTGAGCCCAATTTTTTTTTCTTTCTATACATTTTAGTACAGATAAACCGAGTAAACAGGTAGAAAAAGTAAAAAAATACGTTTTTTTTAATAAACTTTTATTTATAGTACAGGGTGTTTGTGGCAGCGCTTTAACAGTCGATAGATTTTGTAAAATGAACACAAAAACTTTCAATACTTTGTTGTCATGGAAATGAAGTAGGTAAATTAACAAGTTTCAGTTTATTAATTAATTAACTATTATGTTTTTTAATCTAAATTATGCAAAAAAGTTAAAGAAGTTGTTAAAAATGTAAACTATTTTGCTGCATTTAACTGTCCTTTAAGCGGATTATCTTGACAACGATCAATTCTAACGTGCTTTAATAGGAACACCTTTTTTTGTTTAGAAAGGTACTAAAAGAGGTATGATAAATTTTAGTTATCGGTTATTAAACATATTTTTATTTTGAGTACAAATTGCATCGATGACTTTTTAATTATAAATAATTTCAATTTTTTTTTCGAAAATTTGTATTCATTTTTCTTTCATACTCTATACAGGGTGTCTCACGTAACTGGTTCATTAGAACTTTTTTGGGTTACACTATTCGTAGAGGCTTGAAATTTTGGTATCATGGGTTGTTCATTCCGATCTATTAATCTAAAATATTTTCAAGATGGCCACCACTTCCGGTCTACCGGAAGTAGACCTCAACTTCGTTATTTTAAATGGAATGCTATAGTTTTTATTACACCATTCAATTACACGTAAGAAAATATGTTGACTTTGATAACAGTTGCTGGTACCTATCGATTTTTGTTTTCGAGTTATTTTGATTTTAAGTGTTTTTTTGGCAAATATCACCATGGTCTTTACAGGCCCATATCTCAGCCAACGTTAATTCAAAAACCTTTTGCATTGGTACAATAACTCGTCATATGCTGTTAAATAGATTGTCACTTGTTATATCAATGTACCTTATACAGCGTGGTCAAAAATTGAATTACCATTTCGCTGTATTCAATTGCGAGAAAGTCGAAAATTTTAAATGGAACGCGCCGTATCCTTTTAGCCTATCTAAACGGGAATTTAATTCTCTACAAATTATCTATAAATATTGCTATACCTATTTATTATAGTTTTCTTCATATTGAGTATTTTATCAAAATCCTACACAAAATGCTGGAAGCCGGACGTGTTTTTATTAGAAGGCTATGATATTTTGACAGTTTATTGTTTAATTTATTTAAATTATCATTGGTATTATTTCTAGAATGATCTGCGATTGAATAAACTTGAGTTTGTTAGCTTTTATTTGCCAAAAATAACCAGCAGAAGGACGCATAAATGAAACAATGAAAAACAATGATATGGCGTAATATTCGACGTAATGATGCGCGAGATGTTCCTAGAGAGTTCAGTTTATTTATTTACGGTGCTTTTTTGTAAATTATTATTCATCTAAATCGACCGAAGCACCTCTTACCGAAGAATTTGGTAAAGCAATAAAATATGACAAAACATTTATTCTATTATCTTAACCTGCTGGTGATAGAAATTTATGTTTTCTTGTTATTTTGATCTTTCCAAAACTAAGAGATACGGATCTTATCCTATCCAAAACTTTATTACACCCGCCATGAATATAAGACGAATTTAAAATGTTGGCGTGGGAATAATTCGCCATGATATTCAAAGACATTAACAGCAGTAAGTGATGACACAACTAAGTAATGACAACAATAACAAATATGGTTGAACAGCTATCAAAACTCCATGGCTTTCTAACATAAAAACAAGAAGCTTCCAGCCTTGCATGCGTCCATTAATTCCAAATATGAGGGCAACTACAACAAATAGGCGCAGGAAAGTATCTAAATAGTTTGTAGAGAATTAAATTCCCATAATTTATTTTTTTAATTTTCAGTTTTTCATTCTTTTATGTTATTGATTTTAATTTTTATCATTAAATTGTTGTTTTTCATTGTTTCATTTATTCGGTTTTCTTTTGGTTATTTTTGGTAAATTACAGCTAGCAATCTAAAGTTTATTCAATCACAGTTCATTGTAGAAATAATACTAATAATAATTTAAATAAATTAAACAAAAAACTGTCAAAATGTCATGGCCTGCTAACAAAAACACAGACGGTTTCTAGCATTTTACCTATGATTGTGATAAATTCCTCAATAGCAAGAAAACTATAATAAACAGGTATAGGAATATTTATAGATAATTTGTAGAGAATTAAATTTCCTTTCTGATAGGGTATGAAAATATGGGGCGTTCCATTTAAAATTTTCGACTTTCACGCAATTGAATACAGAGAAACGGTAACTCAATTTTTGACCAGCCTGTATAAGGTATACTGATACAACAAGTGACAATCTATTTAGCAGCATATGAAGAGTTATCGCACCAATGCAAAACGTTTTTGAGTTAACGTTGGCTGAGATATGGGCTTGTAAAGAGCATGGTGATATTTGCCAAAAAACACTTAAAATCAAAATAACTCGAAAACAAAAAACGGTAGGCACCAACAACTGTTATCAAAGTCAACATATTTTCTTATGTATAATTGAATGGTGTAATAAAAACTATAGCATTCCATTTAAAATAACGAAGTTGAAGTCTACCTCTGGTAGACCGGAAGTGGCGGCCATCTTGAAATTATTTTAGATTAATAGATCGGAATGAACAACCCATGTTACCAAAATTTCAAGCCTCTACGAATAGTGGAACCTAAAAAAGTTCTAATGAACCAGTTACGTGAGACACCTGTATATACAAGGTGTTCAAAATGTTTGGGAGGGGTGTAGACAACCAACATTACACCTATTGGTAAATCGCAAAAAAGAAGTTACTGAAAATTTATTTGGTACAACGAACGTTTCAAACACAATATTAAAACAAAAAATTTGTTTATTATTTAATAATTATTACAAAAAGATTGGAAAACTATAGAAAAGACTCAGAAATAGAATGCTAACAATGCGTACGGAACTAACGGAAAACGTAAACATTAAAATTATGTAGGGACATTTTTGTGCTGTCAACATAAATTTCAAATATTTGCCGAACTAGGTCAAGGTCATCCCCATCATTTTTGAACGCTCTGTATTTTATTTTATATTAAAGCCATCTATGAATTAAAATATCTTCCACATTTGTAATTAAATAATCATTATAACACTTAACACCTCTCCTGAATGATTACTCCATTATTTTAACACAAAATACTAACCTTAACAATAAACAAATCTTATAATTGAACAATTAATATTTAATTTAAATATAAACCTAATCTGATTGGTGCTAACTGATTTTTGGAATTCACATTTAATTCTTTTAATAATTTTTTAAACCATAAACATTCCTGTACTGCCGAACATAAAGAAATCAATTCAGATTCTACACTTGACATTGCTACACTATTTTGGTTTCTCATTACCCATAATGTTGTGTTTCCAAATATTTGTATTAAAAAACCTGAAATTGACTTTCTGTCACAGGTTTATTTTCAAATATCGCATTAATGTTTTTAAATACGTATGTCTAAACAACATTCTGATTTTTTCTTGAAATCTCGAAAAATAATTTAATGCGAAACTTATGTTAGGTCTTGATCCTAACATTAAATACATTAAACATCCTTTTAATTCTCTGACAGGGTGTTTAGAAAGTTCATTATCTTTAATTTCTATTTTTAATTTGGGATCTATAGGTGTTGTACAAGAATTACAGCGCTCAAGAATAAAACGCTTTAGAATTTTCAACCAATAGTTTCTTTGACTAATTTTTAATATTCCCTTCTTTATGATATAATAATATAATCTATCTCTAAACCTAAGAAGGTCTTCAATATTTTTTATTTTATTGTCGTCAATATATAAAATTAAAAATATAATCTTTAGTATTGTTTTTTATATATAAACAATATTCACTGTTTGATATGATAAATCCAATTTTCATCAAAAATCATTAATTTTCTTGTTCCAACATTTCGCAGCTTGTTTGAGACCAGCAATTTATTTAACTTCAGAATATTTCCTTTTTTACATGTAACATTTTCTGGTGGATATGTATAAATATTTTCTTTTAAGACACCATTTAAAAACGCTGTTTTTATATCTAATTCTTTAAACACAAATCCATCTTGATTTCCTATTAATAATATTGTTCGTATCGATGACATTCTTGCAACTGGTGCATAAATTTCTTCATAATCAAATGACTTTCCTTGACCGTAACTTTTGACCACAAGTCTAGGTTTATATTTATCTTCTTCGTTTGGTTCCAATGGCTTTTTAGCATATACCCATTTTGTTCTCAAAATTTCCGCATCATTCGGTTTTTCTATTTCCTTTCATGTATGGTTTTTTTCTATTGAACTGATTTCTCTTTCCATTACTTTCCATTACCAAAAATCTTAGTCTTCGCATTTTTCTATACCTTCATAGTCCCTTGGAACTTCCTCTACATAGTTCATTGCATCATATGCCATTTATATCTCACAATCTTTTTGCCACGCTGGTAATCTTTTTTTTCTTTCTTGTCTCATTTTCTCCTCCATTATTATTTCTTATTTCATCATCTGATATATTTGCCTTTTCCGGTTCTGTTTCAATATACTTGTCTGCTAACGTCTCCTTAATCTCTTCGTCTACATTTTCATTTATTTATATTCTTTCGATATTTTCATTATAGGAAAAACAATTTTCATCAACTTTGAAATTTCTTGTTATTTCTAACTTATTTTCTTTTATGTTTCATAATCAATAAACGGTTTGTGCAAATCCCACAATTAAACATTTTGCCACTTTTGAATCAAACTTATTCCTCTTTCCTTTGGGAATGTGACTAAGCGCTAGAGTACCAAACACTTTAATATTACTTATGTCTGGTTTGTTATCATACAATATTTCTGCAGGTGTAACATTATCTTCTAATGAATCTGTTGGGCATCTGTTTTGAATGTAAGTTACGTATAGCAAATACTTCATTCCTTAATTGTTTCGGTACTTTAGATTCATACATTGAAGGTTAATAAAACGTTGGTTGAAAGTGCTACAACCAACGTTTTATTCATTCTTTCTGCACCTCCATTATGTTCTAGTATCAATCCAAACTTTGATCTGGTCATTTGAATATATTCTTTAAATTTATCTAACACCTCTCCTTTATTTTGTATCCAATAAACTGTTGTAAAATGTGGATAGTCGTCAATAAATGTTACAAAATATCTGTGATCTTCACTTGATTCTAGTGTTATAGGACCACAAACATCTGTGTGTATTATCTCTAATAATCGTTTACTTTTAACTCGTGTTCTAAATGGTAGTCTCGAAATTTTGCCCGTAATTATTATCTTTTATTAATTTATTTAAAAATATGAGGCGTGTAGTAGCAAAACTCGCTTTATCCATTTGAGGTAAATTTGAGAAAATCAAAATTTTAAGCTTTTAGCAATTATTTTAGGAAAATAAATATAGCACCCAAATAAATATAGCTATTACGTTATGAAATATTATTGTTGATAAGGCAAGTTTTGCTGTGTTATGAATGCAAGTTTTGTTATACCACAATATTCAATCAACAGACGGTTTTCTTAAAAAAATGTATTTATTATTTATTTTTTTGAACAATTTTGAATAATGAACACTAAATTGAAAATAGTAATAATCAAATATTTTAAATTCTTAACAGGTTATCAACCTCTTGTGGTCTCCGTTCGCAAAAACATGCTATGCCTTCTTCTTCTTCTTTTTGTTCTTTTAAAGGTGGTCTATCTAAATCAACTACTAACGGTATAAAAAAACTCAAGTCTTGTCTTTCCATCCACCTATCACCAAAATGTTTTCTTAAAAGCTCCCTGACGTTACCGACCTTTTTCTGATCCAAATCAACTTCCATTATTTCAATTTGATTTGGTGAGAAATAACTGAATGTTTTCCCTCTTTTTAATAATGACTTTGCAGTCCCAGTGTCAGAATTGTAATAAACCTCTCCACTAACAAGGATTAAATTTCTTTGACTTCTCGATAAAATAAATCTTTTTGTTTGCGAAAACTTAAAGTACCACGCTTGAACAGGTTTCAAAAATTCTTTAACGCTTAACTTCCAATCTTTTACTTCACAATCCTTGCCCAGCTGCACAACAGTTCCATGCTCCTCAAAAATGTTTCTATAAATTTTAGGATCTATAATAGTTGATTCTTTCTTTAAAATTTTTTCAATGCGACCGAATATCCTATCAGGTGGGAGATATGAATGTCCAGGCACTGGAAAAATCAATTCTATTGTTTTAACATTCGGAGGTGCCACATTTGCCAAAAAGTAAGAACACATTCCTATCATTGTAGAATTCCGATTTTGTCCTCCACAACCATCAGCGCATAGACGTATATTTGAATATGGTGAAGATCGACTTGTGATAGGCAATGAAACACAGCTGATGATATCTCATTGGAACTTTCTTTATATTCATGCTCCATCCACGTATAAATAAATACGTTTTCTGGGTTCATGTGACTTTTTGAAGAACCTCTTACAATGGTAAAATTATAGATGTATAGCTGCCGGCTGAAGTAGGCAATTTGATCTGGTATTTTTGGTATAACCAAATTTTTTTGGCAATCAAATGAAAATATAATTAATTCATTTTTCTTTTCTTGTAGTTTTTTGAAAAACGCCGTTGCTTTTAATTTATGAACTCTTTTTTCTATAATTAATTTGTTTTTTTCATTAGGACGCATTTCCAGTTTTATTCTCTTTATGCATACTCGGTTTGGAGGCGCAGACCACCTTTTCCTTGTACCTCCTGTTTTTGCTAACATCCGGTTGCTCTACAAGCCTCCCAGGTCCATTTTATCAAGAGAGAAAACATTAGCTTCTTGAAAGCTATTCTTATTAATACATGTCCGGACGAGGGGGAGTTACTCCTCCTCTGCTCCTCTTCCCTCTCGTCTGTTTTCATACTTTCTCTCCTCATCTTGTTCCTTTTCCCATATTACTCGCTATCTCAAAAATTCCTCGACTATCTCCACTTTTCTTCGCCCTCCAAAAACGTTTCCAGTGTATTCTGCAGTGTCAACCTTTCTAATTTCATATTTGCCTCTATTGCTCTTTTTCTTCACCTTGGACAATGGAACAATATGTGTTCCGAATCATCCCTCTATTCGCAAACCCACATTTATCTTCGTCCTCTCTCTTGTAGAGATGCAGATAGGGTTAATAATTGCGCCATAGAGTAGTTTATGTCTACCCATTTTCTTCCCAGCCATGATTTAAGCTTTGATATTAATACTTTAGTCCAGGTTGCCTTTCTCGAGTCTATTCTGCATCTCACACCTTGTCTGTGAGTCCTAATTGTTTTGTGAGTCAGCTACAGGCCCATAATTTCTTCGTTTTGTCGCAGCATCTGATCGAAAAGCATTAAAACCCTAGTACCACTTCTCTTATCAGTTCATATTGTGTACCATATTATACTCCACAGATCTATCCATTAAGTAGTCCTCAATACAGTTTACCAGTTCTGTTGACATAATTTGGTCTAATGGTGCTAATCCAAAAGCGGTTTTAACGTCCACCGTTATCAGCACACACTTTTTCATCTTTCCCCTCGTGTATTGTCCTATTGTACCTGCTAGCTGCAGTTATAACTTCGCTATGGAGTCAGTTGTGTTTTTCCAATTTCTCTACATTCCTTTCCCTTAGGATTGCTTCGTACAGTTTTCCTAAAGTGTTCAGTAGACAGATTGAAGTTAGATCTTAACCCAAATAAACCCAACCCAATCTAACGAATCTACTAAAAGTTAGGTTTTAACTTACCATAAGACGGCTGTTTATCAGACGACATTAGTACGTCACAAATCATGTTCCAGCAACATCAAAATATGACGTTAATAGTCTGTGACAATAGGCTATCAATTTTTCGTCATTATTTACGTTCAATATGACTTAATGTGACTTTTTAAATCATGTAACATAACGTTGCTGAGTTCATTAATCGTTTTTGTGGTTGGAGTCATAAATGATTATAATTTTACAAATTTATCACACTTTTGTTTGGAAAATTTAAACATTTTTTTCTTTAAGATCCTCATGAACAGATTAACAATATCGATGCATTTGATATTTGTTGGAATCATAAAACAATTTAGAAGATTTTTGCTCCGAATAATGCACTGCGTATTACGATTACTGTTCATAGATCCTAATGATATATAACTTTCATCATACATATAAGTCCTTCATTTTTGAGTAAGTATTTCTAAGCAATCTGATGATCACAATATTTGTAATATAAACTTGCATATCGCCTGAGAATAGTAATACTAGAAAATATGTGGAAGGACAACAACATCCAATTTGTATTTCGAATTCTATTTAAACAATTATTGTTTTCGGGTCATTATTGACCCAGTTTTGGTCACACAAGGGTTAATAAGACTGATCTATAAAATCACTATCTCCTAGTGATGGTTCTAAGCCAACCGCTCCTTACTTAGTCAAGCTCGTATCTTATTTTGGAAATAATTCGTCGATTCTGCTTTATATTTATTTCAGAGTTTCTTCTAGCTCATTAGCTAAATATCTATCCGCCTTTTTTGAGGTTTTCAAATTTGTTGCAGCATTATACTGATTCGCAGTTTCTTTTCCAGGCGTGTTCTAAATTAAATAGTAAAAATTTTTTAAAATAGTCAGGTTTTTATGAATTAACTGTACCTTTCCCTTCCACGTGATTGCATCTGTTTTTTTTTTCGCGTGCGACTATTCTATATTTATCGATAACATGCACTGGTAGAATGGAAATCTGCTTTTAATTAATTTATTCACTGGTGTAAGCAAGAATGACATCAAATGACATATATCATGACAACTGATGACAACTTTACTTACTCAACCTCCGGTCAACCCCGGCTTGAACCTGCGGTTGAAATAACCTCCATTAAACCGGAACGTTACTACTCAACCGTAAGTCGTGCAACGCAAAACAACGGTTAACCGGCGGATGACGGATAACCGACTGTCAACCGGACGTCATAAAACCGACCCAAAGTGTGTCTAAGCAAGAAAGGTGGTGAATTTTAAATGGAATGACAAGAACTTTACAATTGAGGCGTGTAGTAGCAAAACCAACCCGCTTTATCCATTTGAAGTAAATTTGAGAAAATCAAAATTTTAAGTTTTTAGCAATTATTTTAGGAAAATAAATATAAGACCCAAATAAATATAGCTATTACGTTATGAAATATTATCAACAATAGGTTGATCTATAATTGGTTTTATCCAGTTTGAAAAAGAAACAGTAATTTTATTTGAATAAGGCAAGTTTTGCTGTGTTATGAATGAAGTTTTGTTATACCACAATATTCAATCAACAGACGGTTTTCTTTAAAAAATGTATTTATTATTTATTTTTTTGAACAATTTTGAATAATGAACACTAAATTGAAAATAGTAATAATCAAATATTTTAAATTCTTAACAGGTTATCAACCTCTTGTGGTCTCCGTTCGCAAAAACATGCTATGCCTTCTTCTTCTTCTTTTTGTTCTTTTAAAGGTGGTCTATCTAAATCAACTACTAAAGGTATAAAAAAACTCAAGTCTTGTCTTTCCATCCACCTATCACCAAAATGTTTTCTTAAAAGCTCCCTGACGTTACCGACCTTTTTTTGATCCAAATCAACTTCCATTATTTCAATTTGATTTGGTGAGAAATAACTGAATGTTTTCCCTCTTTTTAATAATGACTTTGCAATCCCAGTGTCAGAATTGTAATAAACCTCTCCACTAACAAGAATTAAATTTCTTTGACTTCTCGATAAAATAAATCTTTTTGCTTGCGAAAACTTAAAGTGCCACGCTTGAACAGGTTTCAAAAATTCTTTAACGCTCAACTTCCAATCTTTTACTTCACAATCCTTGCCCAGCTGCACAACAGTTCCATGCTCCTCAAAAATGTTTCTATAAATTTTAGGATCTATAATAGTTGATTCTTTCTTTAAAATTTTTTCAATGCGACCGAATATCCTATCAGGTGGGAGATATGAATGTCCAGGCACTGGAAAAATCAATTCTATTGTTTTAACATTCGGAGGTGCCACATTTGCCAAAAAATAAGAACACATTCCTATCATTGTAGAATTCCAATTTTGTCCTCCACAACCATGTGTCTATGCGCTGCATAGACGTATATTTGAATATGGTGAAAGATCGACTTGTGATAGGCAATGAAACACAGCTGATGATATCTCATTGGAACTTTTTTTATATTCATGCTCCATCCACGTATAAATAAATACGTTTTCTGAGTTCATGTGACTTTTTGAAGAACCTCTTACAATAGTAAAATTATAGATTTTTGAAATTATTATTTTTGGTATAACCAAATTTTTTTGGCAATCAAATGAAAATGTAATTAATTCATTTTTCTTTTCTTGTAGTTTTTTGAAAAACGCCGTTGCTTTTAATTTATGAACTCTTTTTTCTATAATTAATTTGTTTTTTTCATTAGGACACATTTTCTGTTTTATTCTCTCCGACAGTTCGATGCATTTGGAACATGCATCAGTTACCGGAGTTCCAAAGCCAATATTGTAATCATTAGTAAAAATTTTTTGAAAAAAAGTTCTTTTTACATGATGTTCAAAAACATTGCTGTTATAAGTGCGCCAAAGTTTTGAGATGCTTAATCCGCTAGGCAAATATTGTCTACTATCTGTTTTTGATCTACAATAGTGGCTTTCTACACATTTTAAATTTTCAATAAATCTTTTTACCGCAATTCGTTTCTCAACAAATTTTGTACTAATCCGGTCGCCCCCTCGATTTTCTTTTGGCATTAGTCCTGTGTTTAAATGGTTTCTGCAAATTCTTTGTACATGATTTTTGGTAACGTGAAGAATCTGAAGAAACGTTTGTTAGCACACTTGAATTTTATATTTTTCACAGCGAAATTTTTTCACAAAGTATTTTATTGCCACACTTTTTCGGCTGCTTCCTTCTTTTAAATTTCGGTTTTGTCTTTTTTGTTTGACGTGGCTACAGTATTTTAAAATAAATGCATCCTGCTCAACTTTATTTTTATGCAAATAAAAATTCCGATGAAAATTGTAAATATCCACTCCTGTTAATGTTTTGCAGTGGAAGGTTTTGCCATTTTGTTCAATCGAATTTGCATATTTGCACATGGCAGATTAGGAGAGGAATATCTGAAGGAATTTAATTTACTATTCGAAAAAATTAACTTCCCTTGTTAACATGTGGCCGAAAAATTATGAAACGGGCAGATCGAGTACTTTTTGTACAAGCTTAGTAAATTCTTAAGAAAAAAGAGCTTACCTTTCACGCTTACTGATTTCTCTTTTCCATTTTGATTTATCGGCTATTTTTTTTCTTCCTTTCCCTTTTTTTGAGGGTAAAATAACATCTTGACTCATATTAGACATAATTTTTATGTACACAACACCAAAAACACGCTTAATAACTTATTAATAAAACAAACTATTATTTAAATAATTTAAATTAAAAATGCGTGATCGCGTGATCGTGAATCGTTATTGCTATTGGACGCTTGGATAAGGCAACTTTTGCCGCGATACTCGCTATAAATATAGCGAGTTTTGCTATGACATGAAAATTTTAAAATGATTTTAAAAGGGTATATAGCATGTTTTTAAAAAAAATTATGATTGATGTGTTGAAATTTATAAAAATAATGTATTCCAATATCTAACTAAAATTTTGTAAAAAATGGATAAGGCGAGTTTTCTACTACACGCCTCATATATAAACAGTAAAATATATAAATTGTTGCGCAAATCTACGATGCCGTTTTATATACTCGTTATCATTCTTTTGAATGTTACAACATTCACCCCTTATTATTTTAAAATTTATTTCAAATAATTTTTTTCGTTCGCCTATAGTTTCTAATTTTTTTACCGATAATAAATTTTGTCTCAAATTAAGTACATATAAAACATTTTTAATATTACATAAAATTTTCTCATTATTTATTCTACTATATGCCGATATATTTCCTATCGCTACCGCTTCCAAAATACTATTATTTTTCGCTACTGCTATTTTAGCTGTTTTTTTTAATATAACTAAATTTTTAAATACCAGCATATCATTGATTAAATGATCAGTACAATCTGAATCTATAATGAATTTTAAATCCGTTTCATTTGCTTGCTTATATGTATCTAATTTTTCCATAAAACATATATTGTTGACAGGAACATTACAATCGGCTTCTCTCTCGTCATTATTCTTATCTTCATTATTCACGTAATTTCTTCTCGGTTGATTACCACAGCCTCTTCCTCTTGAGTATCTTCCAGATATTTGCCCATGTAAATATCTGCTTTCCTAAAGTAACCTTGGTTTGAACCTCCTCGCCAATAATCTTTTTTAAAATGTCCCTGTTTACCACATTTGTAACATGTTTTATCAGTCATAAACGCTATTTGGTTTGTGCCGGTTCTGCTTTCCAATTTATTATTTATTACCTTCTGTTTTTCATATTCTAATAATAGTTTCATATTTCAGTTGCTCTGATGTTAAGTTTTTTTATAATTGTATCAATTGTTTCAAACAATTCAGGTAACGCCATTAATAAGTTATGAATCACATTTTCATCCTTCAACTCTGCTCCACTCGATTTCAATTATCTTAGAACTTCTTCAAATTCATTTATAAATTTACTCAGACATTCACCTTCTTTCAGTTTCATTGCCAACATTTTTTCTTCAGAAAAATTTGTCCTGGCAGACCTTGGAATATTACCGACAGCACTCAGAAAAATATTGCGACAATTCATCATACAATTTTTTTATATGATGTAAAATAATCTAAAAAACACGTTAAAATAAAAAAAAAGTGCGGAAAAGCGCAAAACTTACCGAAAAATCGTTTTAAAGTTCCGATGTGACGTCTTGTAATGTGACGTCACGAAGCTTGTTAACAAGGTATTTTACCCTAAAAGGCGATTAATACAGCCTGCCACAAAATTAAATCTTTTTGGTCTTCATTATCGAAGCAATATTCGTCGGTTTCTACTTCCGGATTGATTTTTTTAAGTTATTTTACATCAGAAAAAAGAATTATCGCAATATCTTTTTGGGTGCTATCGTTAACATCTGCCCAGACCTTTCTTCTGAAAACATTCCTCCAATGATTTCCACATCTCATATGCCGTTTCTTTTTCTCGCAAATATTTTTTTGTTTCACTCATCTTCAATTAATCTTGCTTTTGTAATATAATTTCCATCCGGAACTACCAATTGTAGTAGTTTTCTCCATTTAGTTGTTTCATTTGAAACTCCTTGCTACTTGGTTGAAACATCTTGTTTTAATTTTTATTCTTATTTTTTCTTTAATCACTCTATTTTGGAGTTCTTTTATTAACTGGAGTCTGGGCCCATAACCTTTTAATTCGTTAATCGGTTATTAAACAATTTTTTATTTCGTTTATAAATTACAACGTTGACCTTTTAATTATAAACAACTTGAAACAACCTAATTTTTTTTTCAAAAATTCATAATTCATTTTTCTTTCAGTACCGACTATATATTTTATTTTATATTAAAGCCATCTATGAATTAAAATATCTTTTACATTTGTCATTAAATAATCATTACAAGACTTAGCAATAAAAGCTCTCATATGATTAAACCATTCAAATAATTCATATTCCACCTCTTGAAAACGATCAATCTTAACGTTTTTTTTTGACAAAAATACCTTTTTTGTTTGGTAAGGTACTGAAGGAGCTATGATAGAAGCTCTCAGAAGGAGTTTAGAATACCCCTTCATATTTTGCAGTTCTTATTTGCTTCGATATCGCTCGAGCAAAAAGTAATACAATTTAGAAATTATTTGGAATTAGTGCTTTGTTCGTAATAACGAGTTGTTCGCGTTAACGAGTTCGTTTAAACAAGATTTTATTGCATTTTATTTTTAATTTTAGTTGGATTTAAGTATGGGAGATTGTTTATCATGGAAAGACGTTTTAAATCGACTCTTAAATTTGATCAGCGAACCCATAAGAAAAGAATTAATGGATCAAAAGTCGTCTTCTTTACCGAGTTTAACTAAAAATTGTTGTCATTTACTTGCGAGGGTTGTCTCGGAATTAGTTACACAATGCACCACAAACGATGTATGAAATCATCATAATAATAAAATTATTTACGATTTCGTTTCAAATAATTTTAAAATTGTAGGATGATATTTATAGCGTTTATGGTCATACAGTTCATATGACACTACCTCGATTTACTAGAACGAATCAATCGAGAACTTGGAACACCGGAAATGGATCTCCTGAGGCGATTTGTCTACAAGTCGATCGATCAGGAATATCTATCGTTGGTATTGGAGTTTACGGAGGCGTCGGACATTACGAATGCGATTTAGAGATTTTAGAAGATGTAACAATGTTTGAGATATTATTTTTTTTAAGGGGAAACATTATTTAATTTTTAGCAAAACACCGTTGGCGTTACCGAAGGTGCTCATACTCACACACAACGTTGGAATTGTTTAGAATCGGTGAAGCATTGCTTTGAAAGTACCGATTTCAACCCGGATATAGCAGAATTAAAATTCCATAGGCCAGTTCCTATTAAAGAAAATGTTAAATATGCTATACGTTTAAAAAATCACGGGGGTAAAACGAATAATGGTGATGGTGGGTTAAGTTCTGTTAAAGGCTCAGATAACACTACATTTACTTTTTCAACATGCCCATTGAGTTTTAATGGAACTACAGTTGCGCGGGGGCAAATTCCCGTAATTTTATACCAAAGGTGATTAATTTTATTTTAATTTTTTTGTGTATTAACCGAAATTTAATAGTAATCCAGTCGAAACTGCCAGAGCTTCAAGTACGAAATTAGAAAAATTAGCCCGACAAGAAGCAATGTCCATGACTAAATCAATCGTTGACACATCCTGCAATCTCCTTTCAATGGCGAGAGAAAAAGCCGATGAAGTCGCCTCTGTGGATATCCTCAGTAACACTTCAATCATTAAAATTTTATTACCCCTAGTTATGACTCATATAAGTTCATTAGCTAATAATAACCCAAGAGTGAGTTTAAATTATCTTAACTTTTTTATACTACATATTACATTTTAGTGTGCCGTTGAAATTTTAAATTTAATACAAGAAATGTTACCGCACATCGCCGCGTTAAATTTAATAGCAGGAAGTACAATACCAGATTGTATGAGCTCGGCTAATTTCGATCTTGATAATAACATAAACACTACAAGTCAACATTACGCTTGCGTACAAAGCGAACATCCTTATAAACCAGCCACTGTCTCGAATTATCGGTAAAAAATCGCAATGATAATTATTATAATATAATAATTATTTATTATAAATATGTTTAGCGTAAAATTTCCAGAAAGTGTAAAATGGATTGGAATTGAATTCGATCCAAATTGTTCGACTGTCCAACCGGAAGATACCCTCCAACTTTACGTTCCTTCTAGCAACGATTTTTGCCTCGAAATAAAGGATTCGTCCGAAATGGTGTCATCACCCTATTGGCCTGTGAGCCAAAAATTTTCATCCGCGTGAGTTATATTAAAAAATAATAAATAATTACATTGATTTTTATTAATTTATTAGAAATCCTTGGCCACAAAATGCGCTTCTTCTACCGGGTAACGAAGTCATCTTTTCTTTAAAAACAGCTTCGGATTATTTGAAGAAAAATGATGTTAGCGCTTATGGATTTAAAGCTATGGTTATTGGTTACGAATGGCCTGCGGTTATTAACTCCGAGTTGAAACATTTGGAATCGGAGCTGGCGTTTTTAGGGGGAATGTGTGCTGCTAATATGATTAAAAAAGATTTACAACTTCCAAATGTACCAGGTAAGTGTATAAAATATTAAATGTTTGGTTATTTCATTATCGTTTCTTAAATTATGTGTCATTAGTCATCATATTAACCATAGAAAAATTATATATAATATGTAATGGAAGCATTACTCCCCACTATTTTCCCCATTATGTTGATTTCAACGCCATCTCACGGAATGAGTTACCCTAGTTTAGTTAATTGGCGAAATTTAATTAATTTTTAATTTGCTTAAAATTTTTATCAATAGTCATATTTTCAATTCGTGTCATTAGCTCGTCTTAAAAACTCCAGTCAATAAGACGAGTTTAAAATTTCTTAACGAATTAAAGGTATCAATAGTGATAAAAATTGTGGACAATTTTATAATGTGTTATGGTCTTTCAAAATTCTGTTGTAGAATAGTGTATCTTATATCGAAATTTTTTTTTAACTATTTGAAAGTGTTGGTGTACAAAACACTAACTTCGCTGAAACATTTTCTTTGGTTATTAAAAATATATGTTCTGTATCGTTTCTATTAAGGTTTCTATAAATAATATAGGTAATGCAGAATTTGCATTGGTACTTTCTATGGTTTTGCGTGCCACAAAACTTGCAACATATGAAAATATATTCTTTTGATGCAAATTATTTAATTTTGTAGTCAGGGGAGGTATTTGAAAGTATTCTTCATCAAAAACATCACTACCCCAGCATTTATTTAAAAAACTGTGGGTTTTAATACATTTTTTTACTGATCCTCTTCGCAATTTCCAGCTGCCAAATGAAGAGACAACATTTTTCTTACAACAAGCGATTTAAATGCAACTCTAAACCCCTTGTAGGTGGGATTAATGTTTCGACACCTCATTTGCTTTATTTGTCCGAACATGTTTTCCAAAGGCTGTCCACATAATAATGCAATATTGATAACATTTCCTTCAATGTAGTTATCCAGTTTTTCAATGCGGTGACATCAAGCTGACTGTTATTTTTTTTGTTTATCTGATACTTTATTCGAAATTTCAATCAAGAAATGAACAGTGAAAATGTTTGGTCTAAATCCACAAATGATTAACAATAAGATATAGGCATTCATATATAACATGGAATGTTATCATGAGAAATCGTTAGCGGTTACTTTTTAAATGATAGAACTATGAGATTGATGATATACAGAATAGTCATAAAGGTTCCTTCAATAAAGGTTATCCCTCTTTAATTTTTTTTTAATGAAATCGATTTTTCTACCGGTTTACTACTTTTTAATACATCCTTTTTACCTTTTTTTTGTTTACACCTGTCAATCATCTTTTGTGCCCCAATTATACCATGAAGACCGCTTTCTTTTGTCCTCCAATTAAAGCGTGAAAAACCTTTTGTTTAAACCTGTCAATCATCTATTGTAATATGAAGAAATGTTAAGACAGGTAGCTCGCTTTTGTTCCCCAATTATACCGTGAAGGCCGCTTTCTTTTGTTCCCCTATTAAAGTGTGAAGGATCTTTTGTTTACACCTGTCAATCATCATATAATAGGATCTTTATAACATGATTTCCTTTTGTAAATTTTTTCTTTTATTGAAAAGTTATAAAAAAACGTAAATCAGATAAAAAATTAAAGGTTTCGCAAAAATAAATCCAAAAGACTAATGATTAAGACTAATAAGGCGGTGATGATCGCGATTTTTTTATGTGTTCTTCAACCCACATGTTTCCCAGGTATTTTATACTGTCTGAAAAAAATGTATCAAGTTTGATATTACAATTTCAGTAAAATATTTGTTGTTACTTGACGTATGCCTGTGGACTGAAGGCGCATGCGTACCGAATTGTGCTTATATCGCCATATTCTGGTTGGAGTTATCTACTAAATATCTGTTTAATTTTTATACCAGATAAGTGAACATACCGTGCATTGAACTTCCGTTTCATATTACATACATTTTGCTTACTTTTAACGATTAATTGTGATCTTAAGTGCTCAGAGAGTTACATCAGACAAACGTTTTTCTTGATTTACATTTTGTAGTAGTTTGTGGTAAAAATGTAAAAGGAACCAAAGAAATACAGATCATTTTTAAATTTTGTGCTTCGTTCTGTTAATGGACCATATTCTACTATTTTCTTTAGCAAGATTATTTGCTTCTTGTATAAATAAATTAAGTTCCTTCAACGTTAATTTATTACATAGGGAGTTACTATTATCTTCTTCATCCATTCCTGAAACATTTTCTGTTAGTATTGCTTCTTAATTTGCACTGGACAACTCCTCTTGATCATTAACGAGAGATTCGATAGAAGCATAATGGTACAATGTTGGTACAATGGTTTGAAAATCATCTCCCGGTCCTGCAGAAAGGACAGCTCTATCTATTGCCTCATCAACTTCGCTTACGCTTTGCGCAGTGTCTTTTTTTCAATAAAATACTAATGGTTTTGCACATTAAATCAGCGTTTTTCAATGGGGTCGATATCGACCCCCAAGGGGTTGTGAAATTATGCTGAGGGTTCGATAAAGCTTAAAGGGTCGATAGGGCATCAATAAACCAGTGAGGTAGATGACCTTTTTTTTATTCGTTAAGCTCTTTGTACTTGTGTTGAACACTTGACTTTCTGGAAATCCAAAAGTATTCTTCAAGAATCTTCAGTGACCTTTTTTTTTGTTTAAGTCGTCGTTAATAATAACGGTATGTATAAGGACGCAAACCGAAATCTCTCAGATCAAATTGTGTGTTTTCAACGTTCTGTTTTGAATGGGGTCGATGCTATCATAAATATTCGTACAGGGGGTCGCCGCAAAGAAAAGGTCGAGAAACTCTGCATTAAATGGATCTTTTATTGTATATTTGTTATATTTTTTTATATTTATTTTTCTTCTTTTTCTTATACGGCATCATCAAGAGAATACGTAAAAATTTACAAAAAAACCGCATCTTAAACATAACATAAACAATGATGACATTTCCTTATGGAGATGTTGAATTTTTTATGGTTAATTAATAATGCGACACCTGACCTCCAATACTAATTTATTTTATTACAATTCGACGTTTCGAGCCTTAGGCTCATTTTCAAGACGCTATAAAATAACAATTCTAGTCAATATAGAGAATAACGATTACTAATAAAAATAACAAAACATTAAACAATGTTAACTATTTTGGTACATTTGTTAATTGTTATGTTCAATTTTAAATTATATAGAGTACATTGTTTAATGTTTTGTTAGTTTTATTAGTAATTGTTATTATCCATATTACTAGACTAGAATTGTTATTTTGTAGCGTCTTGAAAATGAGCCTACGACTCGAAACGTGGAATTATAATAAAATTAATTAGTATTGGAGGTAAGGTGTCGCATTATTAATTAACCATAACATAAACATTTATCTAACACAGTTATATCCACCAATCGAAAAAAAATTAATAAAATAAAATCTCTGGATAAAACAATCGGAATAAAAAGATGGTAAATTACCCTCTGTTTTTGTTCCGATTGTTTTCTCCAGAGATTTTATTTTATTATTTTTTTTTCGATTGGTAGATATAACTGTGTTAGATAAATATTTGTTATGTTTAAGATGCGACTCTTTTGTAAATTTTGACGTATTCTCCTGATGATAAAAAAAATAAAATAAAAGATCATTTAATGTGCAAAACCATTAGTACTTTGTTTAATATAAAATGGAAAGAAAGATATTATTTAATATTCAATAGTTTTTTCCATACATTACTCACGGTTGATATTTTAATGTCAATACATGGTCAATATTATTATAATTTTCACACATCTTTTATTGAGAAAGAAATGTCATTTTGTAATTTCTCATGTACAAAATTGAACATGTGCCGGATATAGTGACTTTTAAAAGCTTTTATAACACCTTGATACAACCTAAAGGTTGTAATAAGGATGTTGTGTTGGGGGGAAGAAATACCACCTCGACACATGGATGAGCTAATTTGAGAGCATCTACTGGATGAGATGGGGCGTTATCCAATATCAATAAAACGTGAAATGCAAAATTTTTAGATTTTAGGTAACTGTACTATAAACAGCTGAGAGGTCATCCAAGCTTTTGAATTAGCTCGCCAATAGATAGGAAAAGCTTCCTTGTCCTTGTTCTTTAAAGCTCGTGGATTAGCTGCTCGATATATTAACATTGGTTTTGTAATAAAGTCTCCGCATGCATTTGCACAAGATAAAAGTGTAACTTTATCCTTAGTCGATTTAAAACCAGTCTTTTCGTTTTTTGAAATGTATAAAGCCCGGTTTCGTCCGCATTAAATACTTGTTCAGGACGGTAACCTTTTTCTTCTATTAATTTTATTATTTCACCAGGAAATTTTGCAGCGTGTTGATGATCTGCTGAAGCTGATTCTCAGCACAACTTAATGTTATGGAGATTAAAACGAAATTCAAATCTTCAGCACAGTCCATGTCACACGAAAAATGTTGATAAACTTCCTTGGCGTTATCCATTAATCTAGCATTAGTTAATGGTATATTTGTGAGACCATAGTCCTCAATCCAAAGATAAAGAGACCTTCTCCATCTTTTCATTATTAACATCATGAACTTGTGACGTTATCTTTAATGATGACGGCATGCCACGTTTTACGCTATTTTTGATTACCTCTTTTTGTGTCTTTATAGATCTTATCGTAGATTCATTGATACCGAAGACCTCGGCCTACTTCTGTAGCTCTTTTCCCCTCCCGGAGCATGTCAAGAATTTGATTTTTTTTTTCTAGAATCATAACTGACTTTGTATGTTTGGCAATTAAATTTATTTCCATCGCAGGCTTTTTATACCCATTTTGAGCAACATAAAAATAAACACCTAACCTAACAGAAACATTAAATTCGATCATAAATGAGGGTTTCCCAGACAAACGCAGATGTGAAACTGGTTGCTTATACAGAAAACCTACGGTAAATTCATTTTAAATTTAAAAAAATGACATACATACTTACTATGTATTCGCGAATAATCAAGTCGTGAATGTTGAAAAAGGTAGCAAAATTTAAAACGCGAATATGCGAATCCGCGTAATTTGAAGCCGCGAATGTCGGGGCCCTACTATACGTGTGCTAAAAAACTCAACTGTGAATAGTTTCAAACGCCAAACGACGGCTCACATAAAAAGGTCCAAAATAATTCAAAATTCGTGCTCTCCAAACAAAATATCTGGCGCTTATGGTTCGTTTGCAAAGGAAATCTCTTCTGCGAGCAGTGTTTAGAGTTTTAAAAGCAATATTTAGTAGATTATTTAGTTTAGTAGATTTTGTGTTTTACCAACAGTATTTGGTATTTTGGAAACAAAATTAAATTTTATTAACAGATTCTTGCTTTTGGTAATAATCATATTTTCTGCCAGCTGTTTTATAAGTAGTGTCAAGCATTTTAAGTTTTCTGGAAGCATTGCAAGTCTTCTAGAAGCAGTATCAAATCTTTTGCTTCAATTTAGATTACTGAATACTTCTAGAAGCAGTATTCAGTAATCTAAATTGAGCTTTTAGAAGTAGCATCAAGTCTTCTGGAAGAATTACAGGTCTTTTGGAAGCAATATCAACTCCTGTAGAAGCAGTATCAAATTTTCTGGAAGCAGTTCATCCCTTCTGGTAGTATTTCTAGTTTTTTGGAAGCAATGTTAACCTTTCAGTACTCTCGCATTTTTTTTTCGCGCAAGTGCTCGCACCAGACTGAGAATCCGGGTTTCTTTGTCAAATAAGAGATGTCGCTGATGCGTAATTTGTAAGTTAAAAAAAAAATTAAAAGATGTTTTATTATCAAAAAAAAAAAAATACAACAGGCATGTAAATATTCAATTTGAATGGGCTGTAGATTTTTTCGGGGCATTTATGTTCTGCAGTTTTCATTTTCTTCATCGGTTCTTCTAATTGGATAAAATGCCATTTTGAACGGAAACAAAGCATTTTACCCTCTGCTAAATCTTCTGAAAAGCGTTGCAATGCTCATTATCAGCAATGTCAGTATACGAATCATCCGTCTTCACCTTCAAACGATATTTTTCTTCTTCATCGTATTCATACTCCTATTTTACTCTGTTATAGACTAAGAAATGTCGGTAAGAAAGTTGCGTTTTATATTAAACAATAGAGGGTGCTGAACCCGGTGCGGGTACCGAAAGGTTTAGTCTTTCAGATGCAGTATCCAGTTTTCTGGAGGAAGTTTAAGTCTTCTAGAAGTATTTCAAGTTTTCTGGAAACATTTCAAATCTTTAGACATCAGCATCAAATCATCTAAAAGCAGAATGAAGTCATCTAAAAAACGTATCAAATCTTTTGGAAGTAGCTCATGTCTCCTAAAAGCAGTATCAAGTTTTATGGAAGCAATATTCAGTCTTCCAGATCCAGCATCGAATTTTTGGAAGTAGTTCAAGTCTCCTAGAAGCAGTATCAAGTCTTCTAGAAGCAGTATATAGTCCTTTGGAAGCAGCATCAAATCTTTTAGAGGCGGTAACGAGTCTTCTGGAAGCAATTCAAGTCTCCTAGAAACAGTACCAAGTCTTCTAGAACCATTTCAAGTCTTGTGGAACCAATATTTAGTTATCTAAAAGCAGATCAACTCTTTTGGAAGCAGTATCAAGTCTTCTAGAAGCATGTCAATGTTAATGTAAATTTTTCTGGAAGCAATCCAACATATCTGGAAATATTTCAAGTCTTTTGGAAGCAGTATTAAATCTTCCAAAGGCAGAATCGAGTCTTTTGGAAGCAGTTCAAGTCTCCTAGAGACAGTATCAAGTCTTCAAAAAGCATTTCAAATTTTGCGAAAGCATTTCAAGTCTTCTGGGAATATTTCACGTTTTTAGGATGCAGTATCAAGTCATCTATAAAAACAGTATAAGTCATCTAGAGGCAGTATTAATTCATTTAAAAGCAGTGTCAAATCTTCTGGAAATAGATCAAGTCTTCTATAATCAGTATTAAGTTTTCTGGAAGTACTTCGACCCGAATATAATATTATAAATAAATTATGAACTGATTTCTGCTGCCAAATCCAACCCAGATAGCTATAGTTAACACTATCTATTGTTAGTGGGATTGAATTGTCATAATGACCAATATCCTCAGATTACTGGTATGTGTAGAATCAAATTCAATATTACGTCAGGTGCTGTAACATTTGCATATTGATGTAAATATTTAACATAATGAATTATATTTAAAGACCGGATTAAAAGGCACAAAAGAGACGGAAAAAGGCACTTAAAAAGGCATGAAATTTTGGCAACAAAAGCATTAAAAAGGCATAAAAATTAGAAATCGAAAAAATTGCTATACCTAATCAATAATGTATTTTAATAACGTTTTCATTAAAAAATACATCGTTAAACTAAACATTCATATATAATTATTAAACCACTAATCACGAAAACAACTAATTATTTAATGCTGTTCTAAATGTTCCATTGTGAAGTTGTGTCTTCTCTCACTTAACGTATTCTTGTAAGCCGAAAAACTTCTCTCCACGTCCACACTTGTGCATACTTGAACTTTGTAATTAATGCGGGATCCATAATAAATCCAGTAACAATTTCACCACTTAAAATGGATGCAATTTTTTGTAATGTGGCAATCCTTTCATTTTTACACAGAACGTCATTAAATTTATTCGTAATTATTTGACCAATATGTCCTGGTACGCTATACGTGCTGTCTTGAAACTTTTTAATCATTTCTACTGCAGTCACTAAAGGTAAATCCTGTTTTTCAAGTGATTTTATAGATTCACTTATATAACTGTAATTGCTTTTTATAAATGCCAAATTATTTTGTAGCTCCACTTCTTCTAGGACGGCCTGGCAATCTTGTATTGCTTTACTACTTGTAGCCGGAAATTCATTTATTGTTTAAAATGATCTAAGGCGTTTGTGTAGTATATAGCGGCATCTAGCCATGTTCCCCATCTTGTTAGAACTGGTTGTGGTGGTAATGGGAATGGGGTATTTGGTAACCTCTCTCTAAATAATTCTACCCTTAAAGGGGCTTTAACAAATATTTGTTTACCGCTTTTTATTAATTTATTAACTAATGGGAACTATAACCTTATAGTTTCTGCTACTCGATTAAACCCGTGTGCTAAGCAAGTACAATGAATTAAATTAGGGTAAAAAATCTTCATATTAGACGCAGCTATTACCATGTATGCCGCTGCGTCTGACACCATCAGTAAAATTTTATCATTCGGTACCGGCTCCGGTAAGAAAAAATGCGTTAATTCGTCGTGAATAAATCTTGTTACCGTATTATTATTTGTTTTACTTAATTCTTTGGTACTTATTAGAAAACTTTTTGACGGATTTTCATCACTTAACATTCCAAGTATTAAATTTGTCACGTATCGTCCACATACATCAGTTGTTTCGTCTACACTTATCCAAATATAATTATTTCCAATAATATTTTTTATTTCTTGAATAACTTCTTTGTAGACTGAAGTAATATAATTTTTGCGGAGATGGCTTTCATCGGGAATATGCATTGTACAATATGTTTGTAAAAAAGTTTTGAAATATTTATTTGTCACTTTATGGATTGGTATGTTTGCTTTTATGAAAGCTTTGCAAAGATCAAAATTGAATTTTGATTGTTCAGTGTAGCCGGATGTTGATGCCACAGATTGTATAGTTGTACCTATAGTTTATTGTTTTTTGGATTGACTTTTAGTCAGTTTTAATTTTTCCTGATGCAATGATGTTTTGACATGCTGAATTATGTAGTATTTCTTGTCACAATTAATCTGTTAACAGTAATTTAATAACGTCAGTATTTTATAATATCTCCATAATTATTAAACAATCAATATATTGTTCTATTAATTTTAGTGATGGAAGTACTACATTGAATCAATAGTGAATTTTATTTCTAGTGAACTTTGGGACATACTATTCTTTATAATTTCCAATTTTTACCGTAAAAAGATTTAAATTTCGGTTTTAAATATTTAAAAATTTTTGGTATTTACATAATTACAAAGTACATAATTTAATCATTATTTAAAAATATAATTAATTGTTTTTACTCGATTTACTTCATCAATACTTACGATTTTTGAACAGGCTTGGCAAAATACACGATTGCGTTCATATTTCAATTCCTTGTAATCTTTAATCCATTCTTCTACGGTTGGCTTTTGTTTCGGCATTGTACTACGCAAGAACTTCACACTGTCACTCGAGTAACTTTAATACATCTTCAATTCATTTAATTGAAGACTCGACGCAAGTCAAACCACATACGGGGAATCCCGTGTAAAACGACACGGCACAACGGGGAATTCCAAAGCTTAAATTCGGATCGATGAAAAACGCGGATCTTACATCAGACGGCACAACGAGGAAATGTACAGAGGCGCAGCGAAATATTTTTTCATAATTCAACAAATTTTTGGGGAAAAGACGCCAAAAAGTTGGAAAAAGGCTTTAAATAGGCATAAAAAAAATAATAGGCATGAAAATTCAAAAAAGGCATAACTAACCTGGTCTTATTTCATTTATTTTTAACTGATTCATAAAGATATTTAAATATATTTGTAATGCCTTTAATTTTGAGCATAAGCATATTTTCTATAAATCCGATCTTTAATTATGTTATTACAAATTTAGCAAAAAGTGTTATATGGAAGATATAATTGAATTCACTATGAAAGAAATAATTTCGAGAATATTTTACTAATTGCTTTCTGACAAAAATGTTTGATCTGGTCAATTTTAAATTTAAATACAGGATTTTTTTGCGTATTACGATTTTTTTACAAAATTAAATTATATTCCTTTCTTTCAGGTCATTCCAACGATATCGAAGCAGAAGAAGCTGCCGAAATCGCCGCCCAAAGGACATTGACGAAACACGGCGCTTTACTCTCCAAAGGATTAGCTTTGAGTTCACCACCAACCGTTCTACAAGCTCTCGATGGAACGCTCCCTTACAGGTAAGTTAATTTATTTCCGATTTTAATTCCCCAAAATTGGGTTGAATTCATTTACGCCATTATGTATACCGCAAGTTTAATAATTTGATTAATTTGGCTTCATATACATATACTGCATTGAAATTTGTATGCGTAAGGGCCGAGTTGGGTCATTGTAAAATGAAATTTGACTATTCATGAGAAAACTTTGGAATTGGTATGTAAACTACATGTACGGGCGTAACTATCATTTGAATTTCTATAATTGAAAAGTACACCAGCAAAACAGTTTCGCGTTGAATTTTAATTACGCAATCTAGGAACATAAAAAAAAGTAGTAATAACATGAAAGCCTCACTTTATTATTATTTTAACGGCTAAGAATACTGATGCTACAACACAGAAATAACGTAATAAATAAAAATGTACACGAGATCTATAACTTAACAAAATAGTATCTACAAATCCGTAGTGAGCAAATCAGTTCGTTCTACAATAACATGTAATTCGGTTTCTCTGTATGTTCTCCCATCCGGTACGATCATGCTTAGTTTTCCCGATTTGTCGTTCTTTTCCTCTCCATATTTATCGCATCTATAAACCTTGGTAAAGTAGCACCATAGTCCGGTGCCGATTAAAATCACCAATATTAACGCCGTACATAAAACGATGATTAACGTGGCGTTGCTCGTTAAAATGGAGCAACTCGAGCTTTTATATTCTTGGTAACTAGTCGGGGTGTCTTCGAAACAATAAATACTCTCCAATTGATAGTCGTTTTCTAATTGAGTTATTCTGTTACAATCGCATGGTTCTTGAGTAAATATATTGTTGATTTTTAAGTCGAATCCCGTGGTGTTTATCTTAAACGTCTTTGTTGTTACCTCGTTGAACATGATGTTATCTAATATAATGAGCTTTCGTACTAAAGCGCTGCGGAGATTTAAGCTTATCCCGATAAAGGGGCTATAAGTTGTGTTAAGAAAGCAGCTTCGAAAAACAACATCGCCTCGAGTTATTATTCTAAAAGCTTCGCCGTCTAAATGCGAAAAATTGCTATTGGTAACTTCGAATCTTCGCGGGTTATCGATTATAAATGCCCCTGGGTGGACCGTTGTAAAATTAGTGCTGCTTATCATAAAATTCTCCGATACGACTAAATCCGAGAAAGATCGACTCGGTAAATACTCAAATTTCGAGTTATGAATATTTAAATTCTCGGTGGAAAATTTTTTAAACGCTGAAGGTTGCATGTTGATTATGTGGGAGTTGTAAAATGCTATGTTTTGGCTTTGGCTAATGGATGAAAACGCAAATGGGGCTATATTTTCTATTTTTGTTTTATCAAATTCAATCCTATTGATTTTACCCATAAAGCTGTAACTGGCTATTTGCTTAATCGTTGTGTTTCTCACTATTACTTTTAAAGAGGGCGTGTTTAAATCGATCGCTGCTGCATATCCCTCCCAGTGAAAACATCGCTCATTTAAATTTAACTCGGAAATATCGCTTAATTCGATTTCCCGGAGGGTGCGCACCGTTTTAATTGAGTTTTCACCAAACGTAACGAACGGGCATTTTCTTATTCTTATAGCGTTAAGGTCGTGGTATAGGAAAGTGTCTTCTTGGATTAACATCACCTGAAAAAGGCAATGTTATTATATCTATTAATTTGCATCAATGCCAAATTGCAATAACAAAGTTGCAACAATGAAATATTACGAGTTATGCATATTTATTTATTTATACCTGCGTAGTATCTTCTGAACATGTACACTCAAGGGCAGATCCCATCCCTCCTAGCCATTGACATCCAAAAGACGGCTCATCGGCGATCTGCTGCATCTTCGAATTGCCATCTCCCGATCCATAACCGTGAAGAATCGCCTCGCCGGTGGCGAAAAACAAAAGGAAAACTTCGACCGCAGCGAAGCCCGCACTCATTTCTCCCGTCGTAAGTCCATCTCTTTACCGAAACGTGTTCTATTCGTCCGAAACGGGTCTCATCTAAAACAGAGACAATACGATTTGAGTCGGCGTTAGATACCACTCACAGGTGACTCATAATCAACATCGCTCGCGTTATCTTAAACCTTAGAACATCGACCTATATTAGAAACGTTTCAGTTTTAAATTGCTTTTGGATGTAAAGGAAATAAAGTTTAAAAGGAAACTTCTTAAACTTGAAACACGATTAACTTAAAAAAATATCAAAAGTACAAAGAAGTTTAATTTGAATTTTAAATTTAAGTTTAAAATGTAAAGGTAAAAAGGTAAAACGAAAGTCAAAGGGGTTGTCCGGTAAAACTCGAGAGATTTGCGTTTTAATTCAAACCGAACCTTTTCATCCGAGCTAAAAAGATTTTTCCCTATACTTCATAAAAGGCTCAAAATAATTTACATACTTATCCCCTTTTTGTATTAAAAGAAAAGATGGGTTAATTTAAATATGTTGTATTCGTTAATATGTCATCACCGCATTAAGATGTGATGTAAAATCTTTTTTTTATTAAATTTATGTTAAATTATTACGAATGAATCACAATCTACTTTATTTTTATAAATTACCATCCACCTTAAAAAAGAAAAAGTGAGATAATCCTATCTTTTAAAGTGCTGATCCGCGCGCTTTGAAACTTTGCCAAAATTCGTCCTTGCCAAAAGGTCTCATTAAATTTTTACGAGAAAAAAAGGCTATAAACACTTCATACCGTTTTTGTGAATAGAAACTTTCTTAATCTTATCTCCCCGTTTTAGATAATATTTGATTGTAAGTTATTGTTTTCGTACCTTATTCTTTAGAGTCTTTTGTTAATCACATTTTCTTTTCAGTTTATTCAAACGGTTTGTATTTTTTAATTCGGTTCTTTAAAATTCTTTACTCCGGACACAAATCGTTAAGACCGTTCTTATCACCTCAACGCCGAGAACTAAAGCAACTAAAGCACACGACACAGTCAAGGATTTTGTTAATATCTAAGGTGCACACTCAGCAAACGTGCGCACTGGTCAAACGCTGTCCGACGAAATTTATATTCATAACTTGCTGTGGTTAAAACGACTTGGTTTTTACGAAATCCGCTGATGATTCCAGTCTTTATCTCGTTTATCGGACCGATTAAACAAATTCTATGTGCGCAATGGGTTACAAATGGACGGTTTTACTTCGATTTATCGCCTGACACAATAATATACACTGCAGTGAGTCAGGTTTTATTTGATAAAAAATGTGGTTTTATTACAGAAGTAATTTTAACAATTTTTGCAATTGGATTTTTTTACTAAAAAAAATCGGGTCAAATGAAATAATTTCTTCGATGACTAAAAGAAATTACGACGTTAGGAAATGTAGTTAATTAGAAATGATTGTTATAAAAGCGACGTGAACTTGAAATTATTTAAACGACAAGGTTCTATTCATCGCTCTGATATTTTACGACAATTCGAGGCGGTTTATGTGGGCACATCACCGTGCGCCGCACACTCTTGTTTGCATACCATTTTCTCACTTCCAAGCATCTGACTTTGTTTGTTGATGTACCTTTACAAACATACGTATATAGTTTCCTTTTTTTAAACAGCGTTGTTCCATTCAGTCTGTTAAGGTGCAAGTTTTAAACCTATTTTTAGGCTGGAAGACGGTACCCAGTGTTTTTGCGCTGTCTAACTTATTAGATGAATCATTCTGTGCTCACCAAAAATAACTTTGTTTAACACAAACTTTTTTTACTTCATAAAAAACGGTCTAAGCGTGATTAAAAAGTCCATATAACTCATAGGATATTTTATAACTTTTATATCAAGAGATACACTTCAAGATCTTTATTTCAAGAAATCAAAGAAAAATTTTATTATCTCCTTGATATCCATCAAAGGGTCTTCGAACTGTGGACTTGTTTCCATGATTACTCCTCTAGATTTTACCATTCTACTATTGCTATCTCCAACTTGCAATATTTTCTTCCAAGCAATTAAAGAAATGCTCATATCAATGACTTTGATAGGGTTTGAATTAGCAGTATGAAAGAGGTGATTCTCATTCCGAGAGATTGGGTGAAAGCTTAATTGGGATCACACTACATTTGCTGGGATGTGGTGTTTATGAAGAAGTAACGCACATGAAGATCGGTTCCTTAGGCGGATGGCTATCAGGGATCGATTTCAAACAACAAAGTCGATTGCTATAGATTGGAAGAGAGCTTTTAACCGACACTTGTCGATAGTAACTGTTTACAGAAGAATTTCTTCCTAACCTTTGGCTTCCATTAACACCTGCCCATAAAGCAGCCAGACTTGCGTGGTGTCCAAAACGGGAAGGGTAAATGATGTTCATAAAAGGGTGCGGCGATACCGAGGGGGAAAACGAAATTTGGAGTTCGTTCAAAGACGATACAAAGCTTATACCTCATCGCTTTGTTTTGTGTTTATTCCAGGCAAATTAAACACACATCGTTACATCGATAACGTTCTGGAGCCGGTGTTAGTACCTTTCATGCAGACGTTGCAGAATACCATTTTCCAACAAAATAATACAAGACTGTGATTACAAGGTTCTTGGAACAGATTGCATTGTAGATTTTGCCAACGGACTTTGAAGATGTCTGGGATATAGTGGATCGGACACTAAAACAAATACGCAAGCCACCTAAGAATCTGAATTAAAGTCCCTAGATTATTAAAGTACCGCGTTTTGCCGCCATTTTGGCTCGAAAAGTCACGCGGCAAATTTAAAATTCGAATAGAGGGTTATTTAGTTAAACAACATAAAAGATTGATCAAGCAAAGTCTCTAGATTCTCGAAATTTTAATTACAAGTCAAAGTAGTCTTCGATTTGCAACAGGTCGACTTGCGATGACTCGTACTTACAACGATTAACAAAATCTTGTTGTACACATTTGTACCAATATTCGAATTAGATGTCCAAATAGGCTGTCTTGAAAACTACAAGAAGACTTGAGATCCTTGCAGAAAACTTGATTTGCTACTAGAAGACTGGATACTGCTTCTAGATGACTTAATACTGTCTTTAGAACAGTTGATATTGCACCCAGAAGAATATTGCTTCTAGACCACATGGCATACTTCCAGACAATTTGAAATGCTTCCAAAAAACTTAATGCTGTCAAAAGACTTATGCTACTAGAAGACTGGATACTGGCTCTGATGACTTGATATTGTCGCTAGAAAACTTGATTTCAGAAGATTTAAAATCTTCTGCAATGCTTCCCAATGACTTGATATTTCATCTAGAAGACTTGATATTGATTTCAGAAGGTTTGAAATGTTATCAGAAGACTGATACTGCTTATAGAATACTTAAAATGTTTCCAAATGACATACAATGATCCCAGCAGACTTAAAATGCTTCCAGAAGACTTGATTTATATGCTACAAGAAGACTGAATGCTGCTGAAGAGGGGTAAATGCTATTAGTTGCAAAATTCAAATTGAATTATTATCAGTATTCTCAAAATTTTGGTCAGATGGGTGCCCTTATCGCATATTTGGGGGCAAAAGTGTCATCCTATGTTATTTATCACACCAATGCATAGACCTCATCTATGGGGCAAGAGCAACTAACCGAGGTCTTTCAGAAACTATGGCAATTTCCGGAATTAAAATATTACTAAATATTATGGTAAAGAAGAAATCTAAATTATTTTGCGAAAAGGTCTTACTTTCATAAATACTAGGTGGCATCTCTGCAGTATAAATATTTTTATCTATAAAACAACTTTTGCACTTGCCCCAAAAACGCATTTACCCCACTTCAACCTACTTGCATTGGCAAGTATCATATCATATATCATAGCGCCGGTTTTTGAATATATGTAAGAGTGCTTGGTGCTGAAAAAAACCGTATAGAGAGTAGACTCAAACCAAAAAAATGTTCGTAGCAGAAGTTGGTACTGAATTAGGAAGAATAAGCTCAATAGTACATATATTAAATTAAAAAATTAATTAAAATGATAACTTCAGTTTAGATAAAACTATTAAGAATTTTGTGGGGGTGCCCTTTTGGAAGCATTTCATGTCTTCCAGAGGCAACATCAAGTCTTTTTGGAAGCATATCGAATCTTCTAGAGGCAATATGAAGTCTTCTGAAAACATTTCAAGTTTTTTAGAAGCAATGTCATCTTCTATATCCGAATCTTCTAGCAGTATCAAGAATTCTGGAAGCATTTTAAGTCTTCCTTATCAAATCTTTTAGAAGTACTTCAGATCTTCTAAGCTTCATACTTCATTCATTCAAACAGGCTTTATACTGTTTCTAGAAAACTTCATATTGTTTTCACAAGACTTGAAATGTTTCCAGAAGACTGATACTACTTCTAGAAGACTTCAAATGTTTCTAGACGACTTACAATGCTTCAGGAAGACCTGCAATGCTTCCAAATGACTTGATATTGCATCTAGAAGACTTGATATTGCTGTTAAAAGACGTGAGATGCTTCCAGAAGGATTGATATTGCATCTAGAAGATTTTATTTACTACTAGAAGATTGAATACTGCCTTTACATGGCTAGATACTGTTTCTAGAAAACTTCACATTGCTTCCAAAAAACTTGAAATGTTTCCAGAAGACTAATACTGCTTTTAGAAGACTTAATATATTTCTACACGACTTACAATACTTCCAGAAGTTTTTCAATGCTTCTAAATGATTTGATATTGCATCTAGAGTACTGAAATGCTTCCATATGGCTTACAATGCTTCCAGAAGACTTGATATTGCATCTAAAAGACTTGAAATGCTTCCAGACGACATACAACGCTTTCAGAAGACTTGATTTTGAATCTAGAAGACTTCATTTGCTATCAGAAGACTGGATACTGCCTCTAGATGACTTAATACTGTTTCTAGAAAACTTGATATTGTTTTCAGAAGACTTGAAATGTTACCAAAAAACAGATATTGCTTCTAGATGTTTTCAGACTACTTACAATGATCCCAGAAAACTTGAAATGCTTCCAGAAGACTTGATATTGCATCTAGAAGACTTCATTTGCTACCAGAAGACTGAATACTGCTTCTAAATGGCTTGCTACTGTTTCTAGAAAACTTCATATTGCTTCCAGAAGACTTAAAATATTTTCAGCACATTGACACTTCCTCTATAAGACTTAAAATGTATCTAGACGACTTACAATACTTCCAGAAGATGCTTCCAGGTGACATACAATACTTTCAGAATACTTGATGTTGCTGATAAAATACTTGAGTTACTTTCAGAAGGCTTAATATTGCATCTAAAAGATTTGATTTGCTACTAGAAGAATGAATACTGCCTCTGGATGGCTTGATACTATTTTTAGAAAACTTCATATTGTACTGCTTCTAGAAGATTTAAAAAGGTTACAAAAGTTTCGACATTGCCTTTGGTAGGCTTAATATTGCTTCCAAAAGATTTGAAATGTTACCAGAACATTTACTGTTTCTATAAGACTTGAACTGCTTCCAGATTTATTTGATACCGAGCAAATCAACAGGTGGTAGAAAAATCGTCCTTAATATTTTAGTTTTTTCTTAATTTCGAGACTTCTTAGTGCTCACAGACTTATCAATTCTTTCATAAAATCCCGGGACTGGACACCCATAAAACTGAAATCTGAACTATCTCAAAATTGAAATACCATTCCTAAGTAGACATTCTTAAATAATAACCCCTATTCTTTGTTAAGAATTGCTCCCTGCAATATGAACATGTTTTTAAAGATTCTATTAAGTATTTAATTCATGTTTTCCCGCATTGAAATATTATTAAACCCTCTTCCTCCATATCCACACCTTCTACTCTTAGGCCCAATCACCCCCTCATCCAACCATTTGATAACAGTTAAATTATCGACTTACGACAAAGTACATTAATTAATTATAATTAATAGCCATTAATAGAATACATGGTGGTTTCAGCAAGAGTTTAATGACAATAAACTAACTTCACAAAACCTTTTCGCAACTTTGAAGGCAAAAAAAAGTTCGCCCTTCAGAGGGAACACTGTGTACATGTATAATGGGAACCCCACATTTCATCGCAAAAACCGGCGCCCCCCAGGACCTATTAGTAGCCCTATTAGTCCTTAGGTTTGGTATGACGGTATTCCTCTTCCTCATTTGATTAGCAAACATTGGGAAGTATGAACTCGGCAATTTTAATAGAAGCCCTTTAGTGTTTTCGAAATTTCGTCTTGTTCTAGAGATAGATGGAAGAATATAATAATTCTGATTAGCGAATCATTTACAAATTCGGATTACAAGGGGCACAATGCAAATTTTACATTTTTAATTTTGATCGGATTACAAACGAATTCGGATTTGCAAGTGTACGAATTAGCGAAGCTTTACTATATATACAGGATGTTTCAAAATTGATGCGAAAGATTTCAAAGGGTGTTTCAAAACCCCTTTTTCTTCTAAGGCTAAGCTTAAAATTTCTCCGAATTTCTGAGAAAAGAATTGTTTCTATTTAATTAATCCACTCTGGAAGAATTAAAATAAATTGGCAGATAACTATTTCTAACAAAATTTAGTAAAAATGTTATCTACGAGGTTGTGAAAAAATCCACCACTACAATATTTTGCATCAGAATTTTTTAATGCGTCTATATTTTTGTATTTAAAAACTTGATTTAAATAGAGGGTTTTAATACTCAACATTTCTGTTTCTTCATATTTTTCCTAATATCGTCAGTTTGTCCTTTAAAAAAACAATAACTTTAAAGGGGTATGACTTGGAGGAGAAAGGGTTTGAATCAAAAATTAATTTTAATTTAATTTTCGCTGAAAAATCACTTCTTGAAATCTTTCCCATCAATTTAGAAACACTCTGTATATATGATTATGTATTATTAATTATAAATTGATTATTCTCCCCACCCAACACAACTTTTGGGAATTATATTAGAAATGATACCAACCCAACCAAACCTCTTCAATCTCTTTTGGTTTTAAATTGTAGTCAAAAACTCAAATTTTCACGATTTTTAAAAATGTTCGTATTTAGTTTATTTTTGAAATTAAAAAAGTATTACAATAATACGTTAATCCCATCTTAAGACACCTTTTTGATAAGAATTATTTTTTGATATTAAAAACAATATTAAAATTAAAAATAATATTATTGATATTAATTTCATGACTTCATATCATTTATAATATCATAATCAAAGGTTAGGTTGAGATTGATCACTTAATAGAGAGAATACGTAGAAGAGTGAATCCATTTCTTGAAAAATGTTAATTTTTGTTTTGTTTTTTCAACCAAACTTTCATTGTTCCTTAGTTGATCATAAAGCATTATTATACCAAACTTTCAAAATTGTAGTTACTTACTGGGTGATGTATTTCATGTGAAAATGAGTATAGGTTATTTTATAGCTTTTAAATCAAGTAATACACTTCAAAATTTTCGTTCGGAGAAATCAAAGAAAGATGTTATGAATACCTCCTTGTATATCCAACCTGCGGACTTATTTCCATGATGTAGCAATCCTCTTAAAATCCACCATTCTTGGTATAAAATCACGTAAGCTGAATACAACGATATGGATTATTATCCCAATTTTTATGCATTAAAATTTTTCATATATTTTTTTGGCTCATTCCTCTCTCCGTATTAATCCGCTATATGAAGGTTTCCCGTACCTAGAAAATGAAACGGATTCTTTTTGTTGGTTTTAAAAGTCCTTTCAAACGAAAAATTCTAAGACCCATTGTTCCTCAGCGCACGTTTGACATTTTATTTTCTCGACGCATATCTAAATCGCATAACTCCTATATTTAAAACTTTACGCGCGTCGACAATGCTGATTTCTGTAGGTCGCTTTGTAAATCGCAAACTGTGCGCGTTAACCGAACGCCGATGATTAGATCCGATTACGGGGCTGTATCATGGATGAATAAAACATTGCACGTTTCGACGCCGAGATAAATAAGAATTTGTAAATAAGATCTTGGTCAATAAATAATCTATTGGTTCAAAGAAAAAATCAACAAAAAGGATCTAACTTTTTATAATTATTAGATGAACTTTAAACCGCCAAGAAAACAAATATTAATATGTATATCGTTATATAAATTGTTTATTCAATTTGATTAACCTTGACAAGAGAGTACTAACATATTTAACACTTTTTTCTAAGCGAATTTAACGAAGCGATTGTGACCTTGCCGAGCAATAATATATCAATTTTACATGAGTAGTGGCCTGGCATACGTACGGATGATTATCTAAAACGTTCGTTTCGAGTAATGACCGGCAAATATTTACTCTGAAGAAATGCTATTGCGCAAACTGTACGCGGCCTCTTTGATCTACGACACGCCTGCTTCAAGAACAATCGCCCGCTCGCGTTTGTTTTTCTATTGATCAGATGAGAGCAAAGATTCTCCTAACAGTACCACCATTCTTTTATGCATTACACCCAACATGGTATTGTTTTACTTTGCATTTTATTCGTTCCTTTTTGTCCCATGTTGGTGAGCCTTCGCTCAATTAACTTAATCTAGTGGACTTAAACTGGTATTAAGAGTGATATTGCAATTTCCGATTTCAAGTGGCGAGGTATTTTAATTCGAATGTGGACTATTAGCTTTTATCGGCGGCGTGCGTTTCCGCTTGAAAATACCCCTCCATTTGCCGACGTAATTCGATGCTCCGAACGTGACTCTATGGACATGGAATATGGGCTTCGGGCTTAGTTTACGCCTTCCTGATCATAATCTCGTTGTAGTTGGCACGCTCTATTAGGGTTTATTCGCAATTCTGTATTTCGAAGCGGTTCGATTCAACAGATATACAAATGATGGGAAAAAATAAATTGTCTTTATTTGAATATTCGTTATACCTATAAATATTATGACGTCCGTGATATTTTTCCCAGCATTTTAATTGAGTACACATCCGACGGTGAAGAAGAAAAAGCAAATAAAACGCCTGATCGGGTGGAAATACACGTGTTCCAGACCGCCGCGTATCCAAAAGAGCAAACAAACGCGTCGCCAGTTGATGATCCCATCTGCAGCCCCAATATATTGACACATATGGAAATTTTTTGTCGTCAGTCTTGGAAGCTTATAACTCTATCTAAATAAATATCAACACCACAATCGGTACAAACCATTTTTATGATTAACACCCACAAATATTGAGGAACAAACGGTTTGCTTAGAGTCTATATGTACATACATCACGAAGCGCTTAATCGTAGAGTTTGGTTACCATAAACTGCTATCATGTATTCCATCTAGCGCAAATTAATCATACGATTCGCTTCTCGTTCGCTCGCCAGTTTGACGTTTATTGGTTTGTACTTCGACGATTTTTCAACGTCCCATAAAAAAACAAAAATAAATGAGGGGACAAAGCTTCGATTTGGTATGCAATCTCCATAGAAATGATTTAAACGTGAGAAGAATTAATGTATGGCATTATTGCGTATTATGCTATCTTCTTAAACTTAATTTTGATTCTTTTTATGTAATAATTTTAGACGTTCTTGTCAAGGGCATGTCGCTAATTATGAGTCAAGGTGATTATGTGATTATCGGATTAATATTAATAGGTTAGTCTTATCAGTTTTGGTTCAAGTTCTTAATACATATTTTAATTATGGTTATGATTAAAGTATTAACATAAATATCTTAAAGAAAGTATTTGTAATTTTAATTAGATGATTTTGAGTTTCGACAGCAAGATTTGTTCTATATAATAATTATTTTTTATCTTTGCTATAAGAAGTTTTTGAATATTTCTTGTTCTAGTGTTATTTTTTATGCTAATTGTAATATATTATTCATTGACCAAAATCTAGGTTTTAGTATGTAGGTGTTGAGCGATTGTCACATCAATTTTCTATTCTTATTACGTTGTATAAAAACCTCATAATTCGACTACTATATGACTTTGGTCTACCACTGTAAATCGTTTAGGTAAGCAACGTAGCAACTCGAAGTTCGTGGCTCTCAATTCGCTCTCTGCGGAATTCGTTGGTTATTTCGTTATACATTTGTTACCAGGGTTAGTTTCACCCTTTAGCAGGCTAAAGTTACGCATACGAGACGTGTTAGTTCATGTTCACAGTTCGCATTCGGAATTCGTTGATTCATGTTCGGTGTTCGTCGGTCCGCGTTCGCAATTCGTCGGTTCGCGATCTGATTTTATCACATTTAGTTATTTTTGAGAGGGATAATTACTGCAATTTCTGTTTGTGTTTTTATAAAAACCAGCAGAAGTATCGGAAACTACACTCATTGCCATAAAAAAATGCATCACTTAAAGTGATGATAAGTTTTAAGCTACAATATCTTTAGAACGTATTACTCGATTTTAATAACTTTTTTTTAATATCAACCCTTTACCAATATTCCGGAGGTGCCTTCCCCATTTTGGCGCTCTTCAAATTCAGCAACGACAAAAAACGCGCGCTTAAGAGATAAGAGATATAAGATTTTAATTACAAAAATAAGGAGTCTGTTTATCTAATTTTATTTCTTGTTCAATTATCTATTATTGTTAACACCTAAGTTACAAGCTCTTAGTTAAAGCATAACGCAGATTCTTCGGCAGCGTCATGGAAATTGACGAAAATATTTTAGGGAAAATAATTTAATGCCGTTAATATCGCACACTGGGCTAAATCCCGACTTTAGATAGACAAAATTAAAAACTTGTCTAAATTTATGTTTTTCAAGAATAGGTAATTTTTCTCAAGGCTTCAGTAAATTTAATCCCCCAAGAAAATTATTATTAGAGTGTGTAAGAAGTTAGTTTGAATACGATTAAATGTAATGTCTTTTGGAAACAAGTTTCAAGCACTGAAATTGTCTGATTGATAAAAATAAGTTCAAACCATTCAAATATAAGAGAGTGTGATTTTGCATCAAGGAAATTGAAAAATTCTTTACACTTTAACGCACAATTTTTTTTCATTACATGATATTCACTCCAAGTTCTGAGAATTTCTCTGTAATGATGTAACTATATGATATAACTAATGATATATTCAAAGAAGGAGCTTCAATTGGGACTCGTAACACATCTTCATTATCTCTTAATATAAGGATAAAACTTGGAGGTTGTGATCTTTTGGAGTTTTGATTATGAATCTGAGGTCAGAATTAGTATTTTTTAAAAATCAAGATGACAGATACAACATAGACAACTAAAATTGCAAGATATAAAATAATTTACGCATAGCGCTTGATATCTGAGGTGGGTTTAGTTATTATTTATGACTGGTATAGGAAGCTTTCAGCGCGCATTGAGCTGAATCTCGATTCTATTTAGACATAAGAAGTTTTTCTTAAGGCAGGATTCTGGAAATTTAATTCCACAAATAATTCATTATTATATTATTATTATTAATATAATAATATTAATAATATATTATTATTATTAATTAGGATATGATCCTAAGCGTTTTTGATTCACCAACAATGCAAAAAGAAACTTCTTATCTGTTTTAGTTTTTTAGTTATCGATGCTTTTAATGCAAAAAATCCGAAATTATGAAATTTTCGATGATATTTGCTGTATTCTTCTATTCATATGTTCACGTTGTAACTGGTTATGGTTTATGATTTCCACATCATTGTGAACAATCTTGGTGAATGAAGTATTCGACTATACATTTTAATTTTTGAGTTATGAAAGAGTTTAGTAATAAATACGATATTTTAGAGATTTTTGTATTATTAATGCAAAACTATAATAGCCAAATTCTAATGACTTAGGGATTATGAATCCTTAAACCATAACGAGTAATTTTCACGCACAGGCTCCTCTAAGGATTTTGATTTTAAAGTATTACTTAATTTTTATAATAAGACTCTTAAATGATCACATTTTGGAGATTTTTGATTTTTGAATCAAGAATTTTTGATTTTTAATTTCCCCAGAGACCCATATCTAGGTTGTGGTTATGGATTAGCATTCATATTTCATTAAAAAAATGTTTCGTTCAAGCAAAAAGTATCTCTTTACCTGTTCTAGAAGTTGAGTTATGGTTTTTTTATGTTGAAACCCTAAAATTATGATATTTTGATAAATTTCGCTGTATTTCTGCAATCTTTTTATATCTAGGTTGTAACTCATTATGGATTACGAGATTTTGGCATTATTACTGCAAGCCAAATTCTAACGACTTAGAGATTATGAATTCTTAAACCATAACAAATAATTTTTGATGCATAAGGCTCTCCGATGATTTTAATTTTAGAGTTTTACTTTATTTTTATAATAAGACTCTTAAATGATCACATTTTGGAGATTTTTGACGATTCCCCCAGAGTCCCCCATATCTAGGTTGTGCCTGATTATGGATTAGGGTCCATATTTCATTACAATTTTTGTTCAAGCAAAAAGTATCTCTCTATCTGATTTAGATCTTTTATAGTGATTTAATCAAATTTAATGATTGTGATTTTTTAATATCACAATTGACTTGTGATATTTTTTATGTTGAAACCCTAAAATTATGATATTTTGAAAATTTTCGCTGTATTTTTCTGCAATTTTTTTAAATCCGGGTTGTAACTCATTATGGATTACGCTTTTTTTGTTCATTACTAACAATATTCATTTAATAGGTTTTCTCCAATTGTTGTAATTTTTGAGTTATGGTTGATTTTTATAATGTCCAAAATCCAAAATAATGACGTTTTGAAATGTTTCGGATTACCTCAAATGTTCCTTTATAATCTCAAAAAGTTTCATTTCTTCAATCTTAACCGTTTAGGAGAAAACAAAGTTTATCTTCTTTAACCTCACATTCAAGAAATGTCAAATTAAAGATATTAAAAAATTAATTTTTGATTTTGGAAACTTCAAATTTGGTACAAAGTAACCTCAAACGTCCCTTTATAACCTCAAAAAGTTTCATTTCTTCAATCTTGACCGTTTAGGAAAAAAATGTTTATCTTCTTTAACCTTCACATTCAAGAAATGTCAAATTAAATTAATGATATTAAAAAATTAATTTTTTATTTTGGAAACTTCAAATTTGGTACAAAGTAACCTCAAACGTCCCTTTATAACCTCAAAAAGTTTCATTTCTTCAATCTTAACCGTTTAGGAAAAAAATGTTTATCTTCTTTAACCTTCACATTCAAGAAATGTCAAATTAAATTAATGATATTAAAAAATTTGACTAAAATTTTTGAGTTTAGAAACTTCAAATTTGGTACAAAGTAACCTCAAACATCCCTTTATGATCTCAAAAAGTTTCATTTCTTCAATCTTAACCGATTAGGAGAAAATAATGTTTATCTTCTTTATCCTCACATTCAAGAAATGTCAAATTAAATTAATGATATTAAAAAATTAATTTTTTATTTTGGAAACTTCAAATTTGGTACAAAGTAACCTTAAACGTCCCTTTATAACCTCAAAAAGTTTCATTTCTTCAATCTTAACCGTTTAGGAAAAAAATGTTTATCTTCTTTAACCTTCACATTCAAGAAATGTCAAATTAAATTAATGATATTAAAAAATTGGACTAAAATTTTTGAGTTTAGAAACTTCAAATTTGGTACAAAGTAACCTCAAACATCCCTATATGATCTCAAAAAGTTTCATTTCTTCAATCTTAACCGATTAGGAGAAAATAATGTTTATCTTCTTTATCCTCACATTCAAGAAATGTCAAATTAAATTAATGATATTAAAAAATTAATTTTTTACTTTGGAAAATTTAAATTTGGTGCAAAGTAACCTCAAACGTCCCTTTATAACCTCAAAAAGTTTCATTTCTTCAATCTTAACCGATTAGGAGAACATAATGTTTATCTTCTTTATCCTCACATTCAAGAAATGTCAAATTAAATTAATGATATTAAAAAATTAATTTTTTATTTTGGAAACTTCAAATTTGGTACAAAGTAACCTCAAACGTCCCTTTATGACCTCAAAAAGTTTCATTTCTTCAATCTTAACCGATTAGGAGAAAATAATGTTTATCTTCTTTATCCTCACATTCAAGAAATGTCAAATTAAATTAATGATATTAAAAAATTAATTTTTTATTTTGGAAACTTCAAATTTGGTACAAAGTAACCTCAAACGTCCCTTTATAACCTCAAAAAGTTTCATTTCTTCAATCTTAACCGTTTAGGAAAAAATGTTTATCTTCTTTAACCTTCACATTCAAGAAATGTCAAATTAAATTAATGATATTAAAAAATTAATTTTTTATTTTGGAAACTTCAAATTTGGTACAAAGTAACCTCAAACGTCCCTTTATGACCTCAAAAAGTTTCATTTCTTCAATCTTAACCGATTAGGAGAAAATAATGTTTATCTTCTTTATCCTCACATTCAAGAAATGTCAAATTAAATTAATGATATTAAAAAATTATTTTTTTATTTTGGAAACTTCAAATTTGGTACAAAGTAACCTCAAACGTCCCTTTATAACCTCAAAAAGTTTCATTTCTTCAATCTTAACCGTTTAGGAAAAAAATGTTTATCTTCTTTAACCTTCACATTCAAGAAATGTCAAATTAAATTAATGATATTAAAAAATTAATTTTTTATTTTGGAAACTTCAAATTTGGTACAAAGTAACCTCAAACGTCCCTTTATGACCTCAAAAAGTTTCATTTCTTCAATCTTAACCGATTAGGAGAAAATAATGTTTATCTTCTTTATCCTCATATTCAAGAAATGTCAAATTAAATTAATGATATTAAAAAATTAATTTTTTATTTTGGAAACTTCAAATTTGGTACAAAGTAACCTCAAACGTCCCTTTATATCCTCAAAAAGTTTCATTTCTTCAATGACACGAGGACGATCTAGGTGAAGAAGAAGACGACCGTGTTACAAAATCAACATGCCATACAAGTTGACATAAGAAATCGCTTAGAATAAGAGATCACAGAAACCAGTAACTGAACCACAGTGGTTCTAGAATATCATGTTGCTTGATTACAATACTTTGTATGAGATCATGTTCAGTAGACCAATGCAGAGGGTCAAAACGTGATGTTCTCAAATGAGTCGATATTCGACTTGTACTCTCCAGTAGGAGATCATTATGCTTAATCTTAGTGGTTCCTTTCAGCAAAATTTATTGGTGACAACTTTTAGTGCATGCACGATAATGCACGCTCCTATACAACCTGCATAGTATTGCAACACTTACATCATATGTGATGTAAGTACCTGTAGGTTTGCAAGTGTTTCCTACCCCATAGGCCACATGAAGAATATGATAGGCAGACGAGTTAGAGTTCGTTATGTAAACTGTGTTAGGGTACGACCACGTAAAACGCTTGTTACTGGCGTGCTTGTTGCTTGTGCTGGTTAACCCTTGTTTTCTGCACTTGCTATTGTTGAAACGGAACACGTAGAAAGCTGAAAACAAGTTGCAAGCTACTTATTAGTACTTATATGAAGGATATTTTCGTTAAGTGAAGACGAATTATTTTTACTCGACAATATTGATTTCATTTTATTATACAAAAAAAGTTCATGAAATTATTCGTGGGCCACAAAATTATAGGGAATAACATCACCATTTCCAGCAAATAAAGATAGGAGAAGATTTTTAGCTTCTGGGGATATTAAATACCTTTAGTTACATATTGATTACAATAGAGACGTGCATATCAAAAAGACAGTAACTGGCATCATCAGACCATCCTTCCAGAAAAAAGATTTAATCCTAAAATTTACAATACATTTGAATGACACATTTAAAGGTTATCTTTCTCAGGTAAGAAGGTAAAAACATAATAAATCTTCATATATAATATAGGAAACAAAGCAAAGCGATAGTAGAATCTTCCAAGCCAAAACAAAATGTTGATATTCTGGAACCAACATGGTTAGCAGCAATCACTGCTGAAGTTCCGTTTGTGTTTCTTGTTGGTGAAGTATATCCATTACATCATTGCCTCATCAAGCCATAGTCTCGAAATAATTTTGGCTTTGATGAGGATAACTACCACAAAAGAGTATTACGAATGAGGAATGTGTTTTTGAAATTTCATATGCAAAATGACGTTTACTTTCTAACATAAGAGTATTGAGAACGATGTACATCTTCACGAGAACATTATGATTACACTTGTCTTCAACGAAAAAAAATGCCACTTGTGAGAATACCTATCTCTTATACACTAAAGGTACGAAATGATCGTTAGCTAACAATCACACTCATTATTAAATAAACAAAAATACTAGATTAAATAGTAAACATACAGACCGGCTTGATAAAGTTCAGAAAAATTTTCAATAAACGCTGACAAGTTCAAACACGCTTCTTATATGTTCACGTACATTTGAAAGCATAGCAATATTTTTTTCGCTTCTTGGTGTTTATCGCCATTGGTTCAACAAAAGCTGATAAACAACGTTCTACGTCTTCATACCCTTTTCGTTTAGAGTACGTAACTTAGGTGTTAACAACAATAGACACTTCAACAAAGAAACATAAGTTATCAGAATAAGCGAGACTACAAGCTCCTTATGTTTCAAATTAATTTCTTTTATTGGTACACCTCACATAAAGCTTCAAAATGTAGGAAGAAAACAAACATAAGCGTTATTCACCACTAACGAAATTGAAGAGCGCCAAAATGGGGAAAGCACGTATAGGAATATTGGCCTTTCAAATAAAAAAACTTTGTTCAATTCGAGCAATGCATTCAAACTGTAGTTTGAATCTAGTCATCATTTTTAGTGATGCGTTTCTTATACTGAGTGTGACTAAAAATATATATTGTCCGTTATACCGAAGTTTTCTACTAAAAATAACCCACGAAATAGTATTATTCTTTGTTTAAAAGTGGTGTATACTTAGAAGTAATAAACTCAGGTGTATTTTCGTGAAAGAGAAGTGGAGATGAATTTAGGACAAGGCTGCGATATTTAACATAATTGGACTGTTTGAAATTTTGAAGCAATTTATTGTGGCAAGATACACCAAAAGTTTTGAAATTGTATTTAAGACCTATTATGTCAAAACTTTTACCTGAACCGCACGAATTCCACCTTAACTTATAGTACCTTAAAGTACTTTCTCTAAATTCTAATAGACCTGGAATAAGCTTCTTAGAAAATAAAGATTTGCTACCGGCCATAAAGCGCACTGTTAAAACGATTCGATTCGTATGCAAACACATTAAGGGACATTGCTTTTACTGAACTCTAGAATGTTTATAGATACTATAAAATGCATTCGAAACAGCAAATAACAATTAATTAAATTAAATTAACCCAAATCAAAAGTGATAAACAAAATCACTTTTCATAATGTTTATAATAAACATCATCACTTAAAATTTAATTAAGTTTATTTCGAATTGTTTATTTTCAATTTCGTTTTTAATTAATTTCATTTGTGTGGCGATATACATTAAGAAGATAACTACAGCGTTGAGCAAAAATTAATTTAAATTGCCTTTTACGAACCGAAATGTAATCGCTTTTCGTCTTTGGCTATTCTTAGGTTTTAATTGAGGTTTTTAAATTTTATACGACGAATGGACAAATCCTGTTAAATCACGCGCTCGTAAATCATTTTTAACAACGTCAAGTCTAATAACAATTAACAATCGCCTTTTTTTAATTAACGACGAAGATGTGAAATTATTTTTAAACAAAAGTCAAAAAGAAATAATTAAAGAAATGCCACGAGATAACAGGCAGTTTAGATAAGTTTGAATTAAAAATAATCTTGTTATTAATTAAAAAAATTTGTAATAATTAATTATAGTTCATCTTACCTTTGTAAGTTAAGATACCTTTGATTACAACAAATCACTTTAAGATATCGATTGGTTATAATTTTGAAATAGTTGGCGGGTTAAAGAAACAATTGAAGGACCACGACGACGACACTCATGGCACACTGCGTACAGACGTCTGGTGTCTGGTCGCGTTTTAGCGCACTGTTTTGACGCTGGGTTTCCTTGGCAACGCTTCTATCGCGATCGAAGCGCGCTCTCTTGGACGACGTCGGCCACGTTAACCACACAAGTAACATAAACGACCTACCACAATGCATTATAGCGAAAATCAAAAGTATTTGACCATTAATCGAATTAATTTCTTGCGAAAAATGTTATTTTGGAATTGTTTACAAAATTATTATTATTTACATTACTATTATAATAAGAATTTTCATGAATTTTTCGTTATTCGTGGAAAATAGTACGTTTACATATTTATTACATGCAAATCATATCTAAAACTTTTGAATATGAAATGAAAGTACGGTTGAAAAAAAAACGTGTTTGCTGTTTTTTTTTTGTTTTATACTACATTTGTGCAGTAGTGCAAGAGTTATGTTTTAAACAAATAAAACTTGTTTTAAACTAGCAATCGCGCACATACACTCAGCAGCAGAAGTCTGCGTACAAAAAACTTGTAATACTTTAATTGAAAAAATAAGAGTCATAATCTAATGTGATAAACTTGATTTTTTTTTTATTTTGTATATTAACTACATATAATTCTATTAACAAAATATGCTTCAACAAAACAGAAACAGGAGTTACAGAAAAAAATCAAAACTAAAAATTCTACAAATAACGGGTATGCAAAAATCTGCTTACAAGTCAGGACAGAGTTTATAAAAAATTCATAAATGAGATCATTGTTTCTATATTAATATGAGGTCGGATAACCTTTACGTTTAACCCTCGTATTCCGGTGCCTGGGTCTATTTGGACCCAAATAAATTTTTGCGAGAAATTGTAATAAATAGATTTGTCGTTACTCAAGGAGTGCGTTAAGTTAGATCGGCGTCAAACGGACGTCCCGACGAAAAAACGACGAAAAAAATATGTCTCGACCGTTTCTTTACAGCGCCAGGCGTCTGTCTGTGTAAGAGGCTATAGCGACAATACAATTGCCATTAAATTCTTGATTTAGTTCACAGAAGGTGTATTTTAGAGCAACGATCTACATCGAAAAATAAAATGTTTGCTAATTTTGTAAATAATAATGATGATTATAACAATGAAGTGTCTTCTGATGATGAATGTGCGTCATTGACTTTTAGTGATGCAGTACCAGAAGAAGAGGATTATGAAAGTGATGAGTTTAGTGGTGAAAATAGTAATAATATGTCACACTGTAAAGACCAAAATGTTTGTGGACGAACATGGAGATATATTTCCCCCACAAACAGAGATGCAGAATTTGGTAAATATGATGCTACACTCACAGCAAATTCTGAGGGTGTAGAAACCATGGAACAATGTTTTGATTTATTTATAAATGATGAAATCATGGACATTATAATTACTTATACAAATGAAAAAGCGGTTAAATATTATGAAATGTTTTCAAATAATATATGGAAGCCGGTAGACCGTGTTGAATTGAAGGCATTTTTTGGGATTTTACTAATTACTGGCCGTTTTCGGGAATCACGTGAAAGTAAAAAAGATCTATGGAAGAAAAAGATTGCTTATAGTCGACAAATTTATCGAGCATCTATGTCTCGTGATAGATTTACAAACATTTTACGATTTTTGCGTTTTGACGACTTTTAGACACGAGAAGAAAGAAAAATGACCGATAAGTTGGCAGCTTTGAGAACCATTACAAATATTTTAACAAGAAATTGCAGAGATAATTATCGAGCGTCTAATGTAGGCACTATTGATGAACAATTAGTAACATTTCGAGGAAGATGTCCATTCAAGGTGTATATGCCGAGCAAGCCGGGGAAATATGGGCTGAAATTATGGGCCCTATGTGACGCTACTACATATTATTGTTGTAATTTTGAAGTGTATTTAGGAAAATGCGGAAACACACCGGAGAAAGGACAAGGACAACGAGTAGTTAGAGTTCTTTCAGAGTTTTGGAAGGGATCTAATCGAACTATCACAACCGACAATTTTTTTACGGATATCTCACTTGCAGAGGATTTACTCAAAGATAACATATTTATAGTGGGAACAATGCGGAAAAATAGAAAGGATTTACCAAAATCTTTGATAACAATATCCGGAAGAGCTCAATTCTCTTCCGATTTTATATTTTCTGAAAATCTAACACTTGTGTCGTATATCCCAAAACCAAGAAAATGCGTAGTTTTACTTTCGAGCGTTCATCGAGAACATGCTATTTCTGACGAAAATAATAATTACAAACCTAATATTATCAATTATTACAATTCAACAAAAAGTGGAGTGGATGTTTTAGATAAAATTCTAAGAGAATACACTTGCCGGAGATGTACACGACGTTGGCCTCTGTCGCTTTTTTTACATTATATAGATATTGCAGCCTATAATGCATTTGTACTATGGCAACTCAAAAATCCGGATTGGGCAACTGGTAACATAAAATCAAGAAGAAAACAATTTATAGAAAATTTGTCTAACAGTTAGTTGCTGCAAACATAGATTCTAGAGCTAGAGCATTTGAAACCAATGCAGTAGTATTTTCGAGACACATTGTGGACGCCATCGAAAGTACAGGCCGAAAAATAAATAAACAAATGAGTACAACATTAGAAAAACGCTCAAGATGTAGCTTGTGTATTGGAAATGGCAATAAATATAAATCAAAATGTGATGTTTGTCATAAATATGTATGTAATATACATTCAACATGTACAAAAAATATTTTGTGTACAAATTGTAATGATTTAGAATAAATATTTTTTATGTAATTTTTTTAAAATTTTATTTTTATGTATTATTTTATATCCCTAATAATAGTTCACCTTTAAAATAAAATAATTCAAAATCATAATGGCAAAAGCTTCATTTTTTATATTCTACGTAAACAAAAACTGTTCGGGTCTCGGTTGACCCAGGCACCGTCCGCAACGGTTGGCGAAACGTCAGTACTGCGAGGGTTAATGACCTCCCTTAAACGTTTAGGCATGGAGTGCACTAATTTCTTCGTATCGTCCGAACTGATTTTGGCCCATTCCTCAATCATAACATTTTTTAACGTTTCCTTCGACGTTATGTTGTGTTGCCGAATCCTGCGTTCCAGTAAATCCCAGAGGTGTTCGATGGGATTCAAGTCCGGCGATTGTGGAGGTGTTTTAAGTTGCTTTGGGGTATTGTATAGTAGCCAAAGCTTAGTGTTGTGGGCGCAATGTTTGGGGTCATTATCTTGTTGAAAAAAGTATTCGGGCCCCAAGCCCAAGTTTTCGATGCTAGGCTTCAAATTTTCTTTTAAAATGTCTATATACATTTTATGGTCCATTGCCGATGTTATGAAAACCAACCTTCCCACCCCTTTGGTGCACATACACCCCCAAACCATAACTCCACCACTTCCGTGTTTTACAGTCGCTTTCAAATTTTCGGGATTAAGGGCAGTATTAGGTTTTCTCCATACAAGTTGTTTACCCTTAATGCCGAAAATGCAAAATTTGCTCTCATCTGTAAAGAGAACTTTCTCCCAGAATTCAATGGGCTTGTCTAAGAGTTTTTTTGCAAAGGCGATCCGCTTCTGACGATTGACCTCTAACACAAATGGCTTTTTTCGTGCAACGCGACTGTGATAGTTAGCTTTTTTTAACGTCCTTCTCACCGTATCTTTGCTGATAGTTTTATGAAATTCTTCTTGTACATTTTCTACTATTTTTTTGCCGTCAGCCTAGGTTCTTTTCTAACCTGCTGTACAATTTTTCGCTTTTCTCGGTTTGTTAAAAGGGGTGGTCACCAGATCGCGGACGTGAGAGGTAATCTTCAGTGTCTTTATAATTATTAATTACTCTTTGAATGGAAGAGTGTGACCTGCCGACAGTTTCTCCTATTTTTCGAAAAGATTTTCCCTCTTTCCATAACTTTACAATAATTTTTCTCTCTCCCAATTCAATTTCCTTTCCTTTCGTGTCCATTCTAACTTTTAGCTTCTAAGCCTCTGCTAATATAATTGACACCGATTATCTTTTATTTAAATCGGAAAGCGTACATCGCCAACTTCGTATTTAAGTAAATAAGTATATTTTGGAGAAGACGTCTTTATTTGTACGCAGATTTTTGTATACGCATTATTTGGAGAATTTTTAATTTTAATTTTTTTTGTAACTAATATTTCTGTTTTACACAAAATAAAAAAAAATGAAGTTTACACATTAGATCATGACCCTTATTTTTTCAGTTAAAGTGTTATTAAATATTATTCGGGGAATCCCATTGTATAAAACTATTGAAATCATTTAAAGAACTTATTAATGGTGACATTAATGAAATGGATGTTCAGAAAGTTTACGACAGCCAGTATACTAGATCATCGATTTTGAGGAGTAAATCCCTTTTGAAGACAACTGGAGTGTAATGGATATGTCGAAATGTATTATCCTGCGGTCTTTGCAACTATCATCAATTTCCAACAAACAGTCCACCATTTAAAATGTTTTCAAAACAGTTAAGAGATAATGTCAAACCTTTATCTTGGTGAAAGCCTTTTAGCTCTTTGAGACTCAACTCATAACTTAAAAAATAGTTCAACACACATATACGATGTGGCAATATCATCTGTTAATGTTTTGTTCTTAAGACTTGATATAATCCATATTAAGCAACATATCAGGAAATAATAAAGCGGTAAAAGTAGTGTGCATATTTCGTGAGTTAGATGACGAAAATGAGTAACGACTTTTGTTTAAGTTTTGCTTTAGTTCTACATACTAAAAATGCAATTGTTATTCGTGAAGTATTGTCCATACAGATGACTGCGACGACTTTTATAATGTAACCATACCATCTATCATTCATCAGATAAATTTGAATTTTGAAACATTGGAGTACAAAATTTTTTTTGTTTAACTTTACTACTCGCCGCTAAATGGCTTTTCTGGTTACTTTTACAAAAAAATCTCACCAAATATGTTTTCCCCCAGACATAGGTTGGCACCGCAGTGTAACTTCCTATCGAAAATCGGCATTCCTATACGACTGTTTTTCTATACAAACTTGTTTTTTTTTTAAATTGTTTTCATCAGTTTTGTTAGACCTAATAAGAACTTTACACTAAAATACTACCCGTTTGACCAAATTAGCTGTGTTGCAGGAAAAAATTGTTAAATAGGCTTTTTTTATTACAGATAATATTTTATTTAAAAAAACTTTCTAGACTATTCGCCTTAGTTTTTCATGTATTACCTGCTCTAGAAGTCTGGTGTCAACGTAACTGGTTCATTAGAACTTTTTTGGGTTCCACTATCCGTAGAGGCTTGAAATTTTGGTAGCATGAGTTGTTCATTCCAATCTTTTAATCTAAAATATTTTCAAGATGGCCACTACTTCCGGTCTACCGGAATTATACCGCAATTATATGTAAAAAATATGTTGACTTTGATAACAGTTGTTGGTACCTAGCGGTTTTTGTTTTCGAGTTATTTTGATTTTAATTGTTTTTTCGTAAATATCACTATGCTTTTTAAAATCCCATATCTCAGCCAACATTAATTCAAATACGTTTGCATTGGCACGATAACTCTTCATATGATGTCAAATAAATTGTCACTTGTTGCATTAATGTATCTTATATTATTTATTGTTTATATCACTATAAATATGCGCTTACATTTATGTTTTTGAATTGTGTTATTGATTTCCTGTAAATGGGTGGTGTAAACCTGTAGGAAATACAGGAGTATTATTATTATACAGGTGGTCAAAAATTGAATTATCGTTTCTCTATATTCAATTGCGAGAAAGTCAACAATTTTAAATCGAACACCCCATATCTTATTAGCCTATTTATTATAATTTTCTTCATATTGAGAAATGTATCAAAATTGTACACAAAACGCTGGAAACCGTTCGCGCTTTTATTCGGCCATGATATTTGGCAGCTTATCGTTTAATTTATGTAAGTTATTATTGGTATTATATCTACAATGACCTACGATTGAACAAACTTTAGACTACTACCTGTTATTTATTTGTTATGTGAGACACTTGTATACAGTGGACTGGCCAGCTTTAAATTATGATGGCTCAATCCAAGTTAATCAATATCTAGCACTAATTACTTTGTTGGGTTGGGATAAAGTTGATGGAACCCAACTAATATTTAGTGTTAATTACCTAGATGCGTTAGATTTATTTAGGATAAAGGTTGGTTTACCAGCTAGGTTTAACTAGTTGGGTTAGGTTTGGTTGGGATAAGGTTGATGACTCGATCCAATTCAATCCAACTACTAACTAGACTTTGTTGGGTTGAGTAGAGTTGCGATAAGGTTGATGGCTCAACTCAACCCAATCCAAACTAATATACAGACTGCTCGCGCTCGAGCTGCGGATAGGCTTAACGTAAGTGGGAAAAGAACGGCATAAGGTTTCTATTAGTTAACACAGAACAGATATACTATGTTTACTTCTCAGGCCGATTGGAGTTGATATGTATTTCTTTATCTAACTCATTAAAGTCCTATGCCTTGTCTAACACATTGAAAAGCCCTATCCGCAGGTTGCTGCAACCGCACGAAACTCGTAGTGCGACGGAGACAGACGTAATCAACCGCACCTTTCTAGCCGTGATACTCGTACGGAGGGCGGTACAATGCGATTTTATACAAATTGGGAATTTATCTTTTTAATTTTATTAAAAATGAAATCTTTAGAGGTTCTAAAAAATTGATTTTTATTTTAACAAAAAATCGAAATTTCTGGCATGATTCGTAGGTTTGATAGTACTTCGATAGAAATTCTCTTACTTTTTCGCACAGAGCTATGACATCATTCCTAGACAGGCGTCAAATCATCCCAGAAGAACGATAAAGACTGGTTTTTACTCATTTACTGCATTTGTTTAGCGATTGTGGTTGGGTTAGTGTGCCTAGCGATTTCGCTAAAATTTGTAGTGCACAATTTCTCAAAATGGAGTATTATACGCCCGAAGAAAAGTTGTTTATGATAAAGCAATTTTATGGTGGTAATTCTGCGGAAGTATGTCGCGATTTATTTGCTGTGAACTATCCGGAAAGGCCAATTCCTTCTGCAAATACCATACGAAATACAGTGAAATATTTCGAATCAAATTTCACATTAATAAATAATAAAAACAAAAATGAAGCAGAAGATAACATCAGCACTTTGGAGATTGCAATATGTGCATTAGCAGAATTGAATCCGCACAAATCTTCTCGCGAAATTGCCCGTAAAATTGGTATTGGAGCAACAACAGTGCTAAAAATTTTGCATAAGCATAAATACCGGTAAATTAAATTTAAATAACATAAATTTGTACAACCGGTTGGGTTATTGTTCAGCTCAAGAGGGTGGTTTATTTGAACATTTATTAAATAAATGAGGAGAATTATGTTTCATTTTATTTGTTTTATATTTTTTTTTATTGGTATGAAGTTATGATGAAAATTTGTTGCTGTAATATTTTTGCACTAAAATGATCTGATGCTTCATAACTAAGAAAATTACTAGTACTGTGTACCAGGGATTTATTTCTTTTTAATTTTAACAAATCCTTCTTATTTTACATAATTTTACAAATTGTGGTTAGTAAAAACAATTGATAACTAACTTTAATAAAAACCACCCGTTCTCAAAGCATTAAAGGTTTCGATATCTGAGAGCGCAAGCTCCACCCACTTACGGTCGCCCAGCTATTGCTAATGCATCTATCCGCAGGTCGGCCGCGTGCAGTCTGTATAGTACTCACCAGCTAGTTGAGTTGGGTTGGGATAAGGTTGATGGCTCAATCAAAAGCGAATTGAATCTTAACTATATGTGATGCTTTCTCGGTAATTGGGTTGGGTAAGATTGGGATAAAGTTGGTTGCTCAGTCCAAGTTAACTAATTCGATTTTTCATGCCCGCTCACGCTCTATCCTCCGAGGGTCACCCACACCACTCACGTGAATATCATACATAAATCGCGTGATTAACGTTAATTCACAAATTATGTTAGATTACGTGTTAATTTGATTATTAATTAATCGTGTTTGATAGAATGGCAGAATTTATATAATTTATATTATTCTGAAATAAATGAACCCTACATTTATGATATCAAAGCTAGCTGTTTCACTTTTAGACTGGTTTTAATTTTCTTTTGGTTAGTTTAATATGGATTTGCATTTAATATATCGAGGAAAATCTAATAAATACACGTTACATGTTATAAACTTAGACAAAAAATTTAATAAGAGGAGCATATAGTGTAGCAGCCAAAAATTCTAATAGATATCACTTTATTTAATAGAGAAAACGAGATATTTTGGACAGAACGTTAAAGGGAATACTAGTCCAAAAGCGTCAACTCTTGACGCTTTTGGACAACTTGGAAAAGCGTCCTGATTAACACAGTTCTTAGAATTCGGGTTGAGAAAATGAAAGATAAACTAGGTAATTGCAAAACATACATTACCCGTCATAAGCAGGTTTTGAGAAATTGGAGTAAAATGCGTTAGAAGTATTTGAAGCCAACCAATTTTTATTATTTTAATTTTTTGTTACGAGAATGTGAGCTTTGAGAATCTGCTTAGCATATGATACTAATATAGTTCTCGTTCAATCTATAGCCCACTTAGTGAAGTCTAACTAATTTAAGTCATTAGACTTTTGGATGCTACGCAAAAAAGATTTTGAGAAACCTTTAATTTTTAATCTAATTTAGTTAAAACTTTCTGATAAAAGAAAAAATTTATAAAAGAAAATCACATTCTTTAAAATGATTGACAGGTGTAAACAAAAGGTCCTTCACGCTTCAGTTGAGAAGCAAAAGAAGGCGGCCTTCACGGTATAATTGGGGAACAAAAACAAGCTACCTGTCTTAACATTCCTTTGCATTATAATAGATGATTGACAGGTGTAAACAAAAGGCTCATCACGCTTTAATAGGGGAACAAAAGCAAGCTACCTGTCTTAACAATCCTTTGTATTACAATAGATGATTGAAATTGAAGTAAAACTAGAACTATCACTAGACCCAGAACTAGATTTTTTTTAAATGTTGTATGGAAAGGTACTCAATCTTTTCATTCATCCAACTCAGCTCTGTCTGTCGTTGCTTACAATCACGCACGCTTACAATCACGTACGCTCACGTGAGTGGTACAAAAAGTGATGCCGGCGTGACTCACGTAATTTGCACATCTCTACTAAGTAGTTGGGTTGAATACGATTGTGATAAGGTTGATGGTTCTACCCAACTAATATTTAGCGCTATCTATATGGTTGGGTTGGAGTGGGTTAAGGTTGATGGCTAAACTAAACCCAACTAATATCTATTGCTAACTAGCTAGTTGGGTTGGGTTGTGGTAACATTGATGGTTCAACCCAACTAATATTTAGTGGTAACTAAATAACCCAACCCAACTGAAAATGCTTGGCATGAAAAATCAATACGATATCAAATTCTGTAGATAGTGTTTAATCTTTATTAGAGGTGGCACACGGATATTTGGCCATTTTTTTAAATCAAGTCGGACACTGGATTGATGTTCAATATCCAACTTTGGCCGGATATTAGTATTAAATATCTTAACTATGTCAAACGATGAAGCAATTTCATTTATTTATTTTTCAGTGCTACATATGTTTCGGAAATTTCTTTTCTTCTTCAGGCACGACTGAAAAAATTATAGACCGAAACGCTTAATTTATTGATTAATATAATGGTGAATTTCAATCCTATAAAAGAGGTCTTTTTTTGAAGATGGGGAGCTTTTTCTCCTTTTTATAAAATTGACTCTTCTATATTTTACCCTTAAATGTCTTTAATATTAAATGTCTCTACATTTTCTTTATTTGTTAACTCTATTTAATAACGTTGGGATATTTTCAGTCGTGTCTGAAGAAGGAAAGAAATTTTTAATTAAGTTATTTAATAAAATTTACGATGAACACCAAATCCACTTTATCTAAACGGATATTACTTGTCAAATCATCATAAAATTTGAAATGTCAATTTGACATTAAACAAAATCGTTTGTTAACAATATTGTCAACTGTTTAACGGATTTTTCAATTTCATTAACAAATTTTTCAAGATGCAGCGCCTAATTAATCTTTTTAAATGAACCATTAGTCAAAACTGATATTTGAAAGCTTGTTATGTTCTGCATTCGAATGCAAAATCAAATAAACGTTCGAATGATATCCATTTTGAACTAGTTTGACTAGTGGCGCTATTGAAAAAAAATTGACGTTGCATCTTGAAATGTTTGACTTAATATAAAAAATAATAAACAAAACTACTTACAGTATTATTAAAATGATTCTACAGAGTGATGCTATACAGAATGATTCAAAAAAACTATTGCCAAACTTTTAGGTCAATCAATAAAAAATTAGAATGGCCAGTGTTAATGTACAGGGTGGGCCAAGTGAGGAAAATGATATCAGTGTTTGAGACTTGATTTGTATAAAAACTAATGGTGTAAAGCGTAATACGACTCTTTATCATTAAAAAAGTGCCATTCCAGAAAGCTGTCATAACTTTTTTCTTATTGAAAATCTTCCTTTCTGTGAAACGAGACAGTTTTTTAAAAAGTAATTAGAGCGAAAAAGTATTAGAATTAAATTCCGCATGAAATGCGATAATAATATATCAAATTTGTCAAAAAGCGAAAAAAAATCATCAAAATGTATGGTACCATCACCCTTAATTAATCCTTTGAGATGGTTCAATTGATCTCAAGTTGCTACCAATTAATACCCTCGGTAACCTCATAACATATCCAAATTTGGTTTTTCTCACTTAATGTATGACAGAGATATTTAATGTTTTAGAAATTTAAGATTCAACTTTGAAAGGCTATAACTCCTCAGGGGTACAACTTAGTATAGAGATAAATTTTTAATCCTCTACATGCCTCTGCTCTGTGTCAGTTCTTATGTGAATTACCCTGTATATTATTGTAAAGAGGATGGTTCAATTTGCAAATTGATAAGTAAGTTATTTCTTCATTTTCAAAAATAAGTTTTCCTTGATCTTAGAAAATTTTTCAATAAATACTTCGACTTTTCGAAAATGCACTTTTTTGAAAAACATCGTGGATCTCCGAAACCGTGAAATGGATGGACCTGAAATGGACCTAGACCTCGAACTGCGATTTCCGCCATTAAGTTTCTTATAAAAATCGAGTCTTAGACATTGATATCATTTTTTCTCTTATAAAAAGAGGAGTTTCCCTTTAAAAACTTCCAATTTGACCTACCCACCATTTGTTGAGGCCATGTAAAGCCTTACCAAATCTTTCTTAACGAGAACATCAAAGTTTGTTTTAAATTAAACATTATCTGCAATAAAAAGGTCTTGTTTTAAAGTATTTTCTACGCCACTGCTGATTTTGTCAAAGGGGATTATTATTGTAAATTAATTTGAGAATCCATGTTGCAAGTTAAAATTTTAATATATGTTAAATTTTGGTAAATAAAACTTCTTACTTGCTAATTATGTTTTTATATTTACGGCAAATATTTATATATATTTATTATCTATATTTTTTTACTTATTATATATTTTCGGTATACTTCGGTTATATATTTACCGTAAATATAAAAATATAACTAGCAAGTAAGAAGTTTTATTTACCAAAATTTAACATAGATTATTATTGTGTCATGTGATCAAATTCTATCTAATTAGCTTGTTATAAACAATTGATTAAAGCAGCAACATTACCATGTTGAATTTTAATGAAACTTTGCAAACCCATGTATATTAAAAGACTATTCATCTTAATAATAATAGTGGCATTTTCTTTACACTAACTCATAATGGCCGGCATTGAAATTGATGTCGTATATCCGGTATCCAGCTTTACATAAAATCAGTATTCGTTCCATGACTACACTTTATCATATAGGTGACATTGCATTTTTGCAATCCATAATTAATGAAAATAAAGTAAAGAAGTGTGTTTCACTTTTTCATTAGTTCAGTGTTTTCCAAGTTTTCAGCATATATGTACCCCTATTGTAATTATCAAAAATTCCAGTACCCCTCGTTAAAAAAAATATTCTTTTAACATCAACCAAGAAATATATATTATATTAGTTCTTTTTAATACAAAAACAAAATAATAATAATAAAATAAAATGGATAACAATAATGAATAATAAATAAATATAATAATAATAACATTAACGAAAGCATCCGTGGATGAATGAATTTGTTTATGTTGAGATGATGTCAAATGATTATAATTAGGTTCCCTATTCGTTAATGTTAATCGAAAATGCGGCTCCAAAATCCTGTTTCTTTTTTTCGACTTAATATCGACTAATGCTGAAAACGCAAGTTCACATAGATATGATGTTGGAAATGGCAAACATATTTTAACACTTTTTCTGTTAAATTTGGATATAGTTGTTGCATTTGCAGCCAAAAAGATGCTAAGAAAACACTCTTTATGCTTATTTTTCAAAAATTCGTTTGCAAGCCAAGAGTTGTTCTTGGTCCACATTAGATAAATTATCTGGCATGGCAGATGAATCAATATTAAACGGATATCTTATCCATTCGAAGTTTGTCGTTAAATCCGGAAAATAATTTTCAGGCCCTCTTGTAATTCGTCAAAATGCTCTGTTAAACATTTCAGAATATCCGTATCAATCTTATCATATGATTTTATTTACCTCATGAAGAGAGGGAAACGAAATTTGCCAAAATTTAACATATATTAGAGGGAAATGAGTCTAGCTCTCAATTTTTAACTGTAATTTTCCATAACTTTAATTTTTCAATTGTAGCGTTTACTTTGTCCTGGACATGAAACAATGAAATATCTTTACCTTGTAATGATAAATTGAGTTCATTTATAATAGAGAATATATCTGCTGTGTATGCCAATTTGAATAGTCCTGTTTTTAGTTCAAATTTATTGTTAAGAAAAATTTAAAGTTCATGTCTCAGTTCAAATAATCGACTTAAACTTTCGTAAAAAGTAGTTGGGTATAGCTGCTTCCCATTTCTTCACACATTTGTGCAAAAAGTCTTGCGTTTAAACGTTGACCTTTAATATAATTAACAATTTTCCCTCTTTCATCAAGAACTTGCAAATCAGCAAGTATCTTACGTGTTGCCAGGAGCTCTCTGTGAATGCAACAATGTGTGAACTTGACATTTGGTGCAACCTTTTGAATTTTTGCAATGAGTCCTTTATTAACGCCAATCATAGTTTTTGCAAATCTGTACTTATCCCAACACATTTAGTCCAATTAATTTTGTTATGTCGCATAAATTTATTCATAACGTTAAAGATATCTTCTCCTGTTGTATGACCTAATAAAGGCTGGCAAAATAAAAAGTCATCGTGAATTTCTTGGTTCTTTTCGTATCTAACAAATGCCATAAGATGATCTACAAAATTTGTGATATCAGTGGACTCATCGACTAATGCATAAAAATGACTTTGTGAAATATCAGACAATAACATTGTCACTGTTTCACATTATTGGCCATATCAATTATTCGTCGATGAATTGTATTATTTGACAAGGGTACACAATCAAAAATTTGCTTTGCTTTATCACCTATCCATTATTTTTCTTCTTATTATTCTTTTTCTTCATTTTATTAGCTTCTGTTATTATTTTGGCAGCGAGACGTGATACGAAGTTTCTAGGATTTTTAATTTAAATTCAATATTATTATTAAAGAAATATTTAAAAATTGTTCCAACCGGGTCACCCCGGGTTCCGTCAAAAACCAGAGATGCTCACGATCACGTTCACGTGAGTGGTACAACGATTGATGCCTCACGATGGGTCACACATGAGTCATCGTGACTCGGCGGAACTCATGCAATTTGCACATCTCTACAACCGGTACTGAGTACGTGTAGAAGGAAATAAATTAAGATGATTTAACGTAACTTTATACAAAGTTGTTATCTTTGATGAGTACAGTTAAATTAAATGACAAGTTTAATTTGAATTTTTGAATAAATTTAAGTAACATTAATGAAATAGGTCCCTTTACTTATACATTTTTATTATTCCCTTATTTATTATTTTTAAAACTCTATTTCCAAAAAATATTATGATTTAATAATTAGAAATACTTTGTAACAATTTTTTTGATATTCACTGTACTCTGTATACATTTAAAGTTTCTTACTCGTCCCTTTGGTTTTCTTTTATCGACCAAAGGCGAACTAGGGCATTTTAATGGCCACCCAAGGCACACACACCGAGGTACGAACGAGGAGTTTTTAATCGGCCCTATCTTAAATTGGCCCAGGAACGTTGCGCAAATAAGCGGTCGACTTAATTTTATTGTGGAAAACGCGAGGTTTATTCGTTGTACGCTCGTAAATACAAAACGTTTCCTGGAGCTTCTGAACCGGTTGCGGGATTATGGGACCTGTGGCGCCACGGGGCTGTTTATTTTCGGAATTATTATTATTACCTTTTTCCCCCAAAAGTAACGTTAGTCAAGTGTAAGACCAACTTGAAATATTACGAGAGATTTAATTTTTTTATTTTTACACATTTATTATACAACTAACTGACCTTAATAAGTTGCTGAACCCAATTTCTTAATAACTGATAGAGCACTTTAAATAACTAACAAGAACCTTCTTGCTTAAAAATGCCCGGAGAAATGATCAAGAAGATGCAACGACGACTTATTTCGTCGGGTTAAATTAATTTAAATCGACTAAATTAACTTTGTTAACTAGAACAATTTGATTATAACTTCCTTTTTAGCATTAAAATAATTTTTAATTTTTTTTGTTTAAGTTAGATTTCGAAAATGTATTTTATTATGGAACTTTATTTAACATATCTAAATTCGTTAAAGTTTCAAACTGGCATAATTGATTTCCATTTCCTGCACTCTCCTTCTGTTCTCGCCCGTCCGTTTTACGAGTGAATGGTAACGTCCATAATTGACAAATTAATGGTAGTTAGTCAGTCGACCCGAACTCGGCATACTTGTTCTTTTTGTCTCGTAGGTATTTTAAAACTTTGCGTTCCAGCGGCAATTCCTGGCCACGTTCCAGAATTGTTTCGGATCGTATGTATTTATGGGATCAATTAAAATTGCAATATCCCATTGGGCGATACGTTAAAGGTTTTCAGAATTTGTTCAGGTGAATAAACGAAATTTTAATTTTCTAAAAACATTTAATTATCAATATTTACAATATTAAACGTTTCACATTAATTAATTTTTCTTTTTATGATATTGTTAATTACCTAAAATAAAAATACAAAATATACAAAATTCGATGCGCTCAACGAAGCGCTATTATTAAAAAAAAATTCGGTCGCATCGCCGCTCTGTATCACAGTTAATAATGTAATGGCATTTAACGTACTCGTTTTAAACGTGTTTCGTTAATATTTATGTACACTTAATTTTATTAAGACAGATTTAGGATTCGCTTAATAATTTCGAGATGGCCCGGGGTTTTCGATATCTCTCGGTTTTTCGGGAAGCGGCCTAAACGCCATTTTCCCGGACGCGTTCGATTTAAGCGATGATTTATGACTGATATCGTCTTCATCGTTTTTATTCTGCTTTAATTCGGAGTAAAAATGGACGGCCGCGTCTGTCGGTTCCGAGTAATCGACTACAACTGGTTTGGGTTGAGTCTCCATGTGTAAATTTGTTAATGTTTTTGGTTTACCGTTTTGCATGTTCCCCAATTCTTCGTATAAATGAGTTTCTTCTTCTTGGCGGTTATTATTCGTCGCGCTAAATTGTTCGTACAACTTTTGGATATGAGTTTCCGCTTGAAGGCGTATATCATCGTCCGGACTTTCCATATCCTTTTTTAATCGATCTAATAATTCTTTAAGCCGCTCTAAATCATCTCCTTCGTCGTATTCTTCCGTTGTACACGGTTCTTGTTCGACCATATCCCTCTCATCATCAAAACTTTGTTCAGCTTGATTTAAACGATCCCTAAAATGGACGCAATACCCTTTCTTTTTCATCCAAATTCCCCCTTTTATTAAAAGGATAACGATCGTTCCACTCACAGCGATTAACACTAAAATTATAACGAAAATCCCCCAAACTAATTGAGTACTCGGTCCTGTATCTTCCTCATCAAACAACATAGTGGCTGTTGTATCCAAAATTTTTGTCTCCCCATTATATTCTTCGCAAATTATTTTATCCCCATCACCGCAAACTAATTCAGTAAAGTTCTCCATATTTATTAATCGTTCATTAATTTTAAAACAATTCGAAATAATTGGATCCACCGAACAATAACTCGTATTTAAGGCGAAAAAAACATTTTGCGAATCAAACAAGGCACCCAACCAGTCGCTTATGGTACAATGGCACGTTTGGTTAAAAAGATTGTCTTTAAATACACTTGATGGCTCGATTTGTAATAACAAAGGCACAAAAGCTAACGCCCCCGGATTTGTGTGATAAATCTCATTTTCAACGAAATGAAATTCCTTCAAAACGTTCGGATTTGTAAATGTAAAGTTTATAAACGACTTGTTCAAGCTGGTTATGATATTATTAGTGAATAGGAGTTGATTGAAATCTTTCAATATTATCGCCTCGCTTGCTATCGTTTTTATTTTGTTGTACTTTATTATTGCGGTCGCCGTGGTTGAGACAACTGCCTCAGATCCGATTTCTGTTATCCTAAAAAGAAGTAATTAAATAAATTAGATTCATTACAAATAATAGTAACTTACGTATTGTTTATAACAGTTAGATTTGTAACCGCTCCTTTAATAGCGTTCGATTCCCAAACGGCTATTTTCGAATTGTTTAACACAAATTTAATGATCAAAGTTTTATCACTGAAAGCTCTCGCTTGCATCTTATTAATTGTTGTGTCTCTTATTGATATCGAAGCAATTAAATTCATTCCGAAAGCTTCTGATTGAATGTTTCTGATTTCACATTTGTGGATTTTTATTTCTGAGAGGGATGCGACGAATGCTCTTCGAGGGATTTCGACGATTTTTACGTGTAAAAAGGAAAGCTGAAACATAAAAAGTTGTGATTAAAATGTATTTGTATTTTTTATTTTTAAATATTTACGTTGGTTACTGGACCATGGTGATGATCGTTGTGGTTAATTTCGAACGAAAACGTCGTCTCTTCCAAGATTAGACTTGAAATATGCTCAAAAGTTCCGCTTGATAATTTACTAAAAGCTGATGTTTTTATGGCCACTTGGTTGCAATGTTTTACTTCCAGGGTTATTGAAGTCTGAAATAATTAAAATTATTATAAATGATTATGAGTTGTCATGAGATGTTTTGGATTTAACTGTATGTTTTTAGATGTATACTTTGGGAACAAGTTGCTTTTGAGGTTAGGTTGCTTTCGGGTTCAGTTTTTTTGGGTTGGGTTGCTATTGGGTTTAGATGTTTTTGGGTTGAGTTGGGTTGCTTTTAAGTTGGGTTGAGTTGCTTTCGGGTTGAGTTATTTGTGGGTTGAATAGATTTTGAGTTGGATTGCTTTCAGGTTTAATTGTTTTAGGGTTGTGTTGCTTCTAAGGTTGAGTTGTTTATGGGTAGGATTACTTTTGGATTGAGATTTTGGGTTGGGTTGCATTTGCGTTTAGTTGTTTTTGGGTTGGGTTGGTTTTGAGTTGGGTTGAGTTGCGTTCGGATTCAGTTGTTTTTGGGTTGAGTATACTTTGGGATGCGTTACTTTCGGGTTTTAATTGTTTAAGAGTTGGGTTACATTGTTTTTGGTTTGGGTTGCTTTAAAATTTTTTTTCTTTGGATTGGGTTGCTTTCGGAGTTATTTTCTTTTGGGTTGGGTTGGGTTACTTTTGAGTTGGCTTGCTTTCAGGTTTAATTGTATTAGGGTTGTATTGCTTTCGGGGTTGAGTTGTCTATGGGTAGGATTACTTTCAGATTGAGATTTTGGGTTGGGTTGTGTTTTTAGACGTATATTTTCTGCATAGTTGTTTCTGAGTTGAATTGTTTTGGGATAGGATTGCTTTTGGGTTACTTTTGGATTGAGTTTCTTTTAGTTGAGTTGCTTTTGGGTTTAGTTGTTTTTGGATTGGGTTGCTTTTAGGTTGGGTTGAGTTGCTTTCGGATTGAGTAGTTTTTGGGTTGAATAGATTTTGAGTTGATTTGCTTTCAGATTTGATTCTTTTAGGATTGGGATAGGTTGTGTTTGGATTGGGTTGCTTTTGAGTTGGGTTGAGCTGCTTTTGTAATGAGTTGTTTAGGGTTGAGCTGCTTTTGTAATGAGTTGTTTAGGTTTGAGCAGATTTAGATTGCGTTTAGGTTTGAGTAGATTTTGGGTTGGTTACTTTCGGGTTCAATTGTTTTAGGATTAGGTTGGATTTGGGATGAGTTGTTTTTAGTTTAGAATGCTTTTGAACTATGTTTTTTTGGATTGAGTTGCTGTCGAATTGAATTGCTTTCGGATTTAGTGGTTTTCGGGTTGGGTTGGGTTGGGTTACTTTTAACATGGGTTGAGTTGTTTTTGGGTTGGTTTGTTTTTGAGTATAGTATTATTTTCAGTGATAGTGCAATTCTATAATTAAAACATTAAACCTACAAGTACAACGATTCCGGTTTAGCTAAGAGTTTCTTAATACTGAGAGTTATCTATCTGTCTTTATATTTAAATCTAGGACGGTAGAGTCTACGTGGAATCTAGCGCTGAATAATAACTGAATGTATTCATTGTATGTTTGTTGTGTATTTTTCATTGAACTAAAACTATGTCTAGAAAGTTTCGGGCTTCATTGTGGGTTTTTAGGCTATTCTGTGTAGTCGTCAACATAAAGATTCGAAATTACAACCCCCACAAATTGAAGACCTCTCCTTCTGTGCGGTTAAGGGTACTTAATAATTTCTATCTGAGACGAGACTGTAAAAGCCTGTATAGTTTAGAAAGTTAAGGACGTACCAAGAGATTTCTTTGACATCATTACACTTAACATACATTTGAACATCACAAAAAAGTTGCTATACCGTACGTGATTTGTATGAACTCAAAAGATACCTCTTTATTTATGACTTGTTTATGTACCGCATCATAAAATTATTGCCCCTTCTAGTATTAAGAGTCTTGGGAGAGTTTTGGGTTGAGTTCCCTTTGAAATCTTTCGCATAAATTTAGAAACCGTGTATCTGATGGGTGGTCTTCTTGAGTTATTTTAGATTTCTTTTTAGATTGGGTTGTTTTTGGTCTAGATAGTTTTTGTCATTTGTTTTTTTAGGTTAGTTATATGAAAAGCCGCCCTTAATTTTTACTGAAATGGGGTAATATTTTAGTAAAAATTAATATTCTTGATTGTATTGAGATATTCTTGATATCTTTCGCATCAATTTTGAAAGCCTGTATCTGATGGGTTGGGTTATTGAATTATTTTTGGTTGCATTTGGGTAGGAATATTATAAAGTTGTTTTTATCACTAGCTTTCATCTTAAGTAATTTTTGGGCTACGTTTCTTTTGAGTTGGATTGTTTTTGAGTAAAGAAAATATGAACGATTTAAGAAATTGACGAGATCATCTGTTTAGATCACCCGTATTAAAAGACCGGAATTGAGTTGTAGGTCTAATTTTAGCTCTAGTTTTACATTTGCCCTCTCGCTGGCTTGAAAACAACCCAATACTTGAAAACCCAAACAAAACCCTACCGAAAAACAGCGCAACTTAAGGATAAAATCTGACAGCAACCCTACCCATAATCAACTCAACCCAACAACAAATCACTCCAAAAGCAGCTCAACCCAACCCAAAGATAACTCGAAAGAAACCTAACCCAAAATCTACTCGTCTCAAAAACAACTCAATACGAAATCAGCCCAACCCAACAAAAAATCACTAAACCTGAAAGCATTTTTTAGGTAGGGTTGTTTTTGGATAGGAATGTTTTTGGTTGAGATTGTTTTTGCACTTGCTTTCAGGATAGATTGTTTTTGGTTTGAATTGCTTTTAGATTAGGCTGTTTTCAACTTGGGTTGTAATGTTTTTAACTTGGATTCCTTTTAGGTTGTAATTTTTACTGAAAAATTACCCCATGATATCTTTTGTATCAATTTAGAAACCTTGTACATGATGGGTTGGGTTTTTGAATTATTTTGGATTTTTTTGAGTAGGAATATTATTAAGTTGGGTTGTCCATTTTTTTGTATCACGTTAATAACATTATTGCAAGTTTCCTTCTGTATGTTTTACTGAAACTTATTATAAAGGTTATGCTAATGTCTATTATCTGTTCAGATCACCGGTATTAGGAGACTTTTAGCTAAACCGGAATCGTTGTATTTCTAGGTCTAATTTTAGGTGTAGTTTTATACTTGCCCTGTCACTGGCAGTAACACTATACTTGAAAACAACCCAACCCAACTCAAAAACAACTGAATCCGAAAGCAACCCAACACAAGAGCAACTCAACTTAAAAGCAATTTAATCTGATAACAACCCTACCTAATATGTACTCAACATAAAAACAAATCAATTCGAAACCAGCTCAACAAAACCCAAAAACATCTAAACCTGAACAGTAACCTAACTCAACAGCAATTTAATCCAATAGCTATCCAACCCAGAAAGAACCCAATCCATTGTGTAAAAAGTATAGTCTAAAAACAGAAAATTAATTCCCAAACGTTCTAGATATAGTATTAGTTCTAGTTTTACTTGTTGTTTAGCGCAAGGTTGTTGTATATTTTTATTGGACTTATTTTTAATGATTTACTTTTACCAGCCTTTTTACCTGCAGTTAAACTAGTTAGAGCAGTGTTTCCTAACGGGGTTGATAAATGATGCTGTGGGGTCGATAAAGTTTTAAAGGTCGAATTAAAGAATTTCAGATATATGTCATTTATTTTGATTCCTCCTAAATTGCCAATTTAAGCAACCTTTTTCATTCTTTTTAATTTATCTTTTACACTTTCTGGATATCCGAACGCAAGCTTCTTTTTAGTTGCTCATAAAAATTGAAATCTATAGTACATCTTATACATTTCAATTTTTTTTCATACAGCCTACGTCAGGACTTCCGGAAATTGTAGAAGCATAAATGAAGAAGAATGAAAAAAGTCGCATACTTTAAATTGTCAATTTGGGAGGAAACAAAATATAAGACATACATCCAAAATTCTTCAGTTTATAATACAAATTAAAATGTATAAGATGTAGTAGACATTTCAATCTTTATTAACGACTAGACCGCTGCAGAAAAAATTTTGGTATATAAAATTGTCTGTTTTTAACGGGGTCGATGCAATAATAAAAATTCTTACAAGGGGATCGTCGCAAAGAAAAGGATAGAAACCTTTAGGATAGTTTTCATGGTTATACCGAATTTAGGCGATCACATTGGTAATGAGGAGTAAATATCTTTTGGATAAATTTATGAAGAGGTAGTAAAAGTAGCCCTTAGGCCTAGTTTTTCCACCTTTGGTTACATATTCCATTGTTACTATAATTTCGCGTGCTATGATTGCTATTTGACCAGTAACTATGGTAAATATTCAATACTTAAACTTAATCAAAGGTGAATAAACTGAGCGTAATAGTACAACTAACATTAAACTTAAACCTAAATATTTGGGTTTAGCCTCAGATAGATTGGATAAGAATTCGAGAATTTGTATAAAAGTGTAATCGTACGAGTTCGTAAGTATTCTTCAAACGAATTCATCAAAAGCAAACAAATGCAATGTTATCTTTAGAAGTGGTTATATTGTTTACAAAAACTTTCCTTTTTCTTTTTGTTTATTTTCATACAGAAATTGTGCCATCCTGTGTTATTAGAATAGTTTTAAAGTTTCATCTCAATAGATCTCAAAATATAACCGATTAATAATTTCCTGTTCTCACTTCGTGGTGTGAATGTATTTATGAACCGATAGTTTGTTTGAATTTTCCAACAAAAGAAGTTATATGACAGGTTTATCCTATAAATATTCAATCTCAGCAAATAAATTCATCTTAATAAGGGAAAGATTTAAAACTGAGTTGCTATAATATACGCAATTAATCTAATTGTATAAATTCTTATCCAATGTTACCGTGGCTTTTATGTCTCAGAAATATTTTGGTTCATTCTAACTAGATACCTTGCTAGTTTTGATTCCATTACTTTCCAAAACAAACTTTTGGCAATCTTGGACTTGAAGGAAAAACGTTGGACTATCGATGCTAAAAGCTTGCTTATGTATAATCAAATTTTTCGTTCCGTCGACTCGCAGCAGACTCAATCCTTGCGCCATGTGAATAGTAGCCGATTTGAAAACCAAGACTTCGCCTCCGATGATGGACATCTCGATTATATTTCCCGGAACTGACCCTGGCTCCAGTTCGATTTCCTGCGGATGAGAACAAAAAAAACTTGATAAATGGTCGTCATGTCGATAGATAAATGAACAGTTATAAATTAAATTGAATTTCTGAGTAACGAGACGCCACTGGCGCCGTTCCCCCCACCACTATCCCAACACGCTCGATCGTAAACAAAGCTCCCGACCTGAATGGCGTTGAATATGTATGTGTTAACGCAGATGAATGCCTCTTAGAACTAAATATATAACGAAGATGTTGATAAAAAAAAAGCTTTATTTAAAAGATGATTTAAAGTTTAATTTGGAACAACTCAAATTATCCGACTAAATCATCTGTGAAAGAAACAATAAGAATGACGTGTTTGTTAATCTCATTTTGCAATAGATCTTCCGTTTTGATGATGTAATTCGTTATAATCTCAATCTCGAACGTAATTATGCCATAGAAGAGTGACTAGCCCATGCAATTTGCAAATAAACACAGACCGTATTTATGTCATATGAAATGTGGCATACAATAACGACCGGAATCCTGCTTGTATAAGATTTCCTTTTAAAGTATAAAATGAAATTTGTGGTTAACCAATAAGAACTAAAGTTGCCATGTTTTAAACGCAATAATTGAAAATGATGATAATCTAATAATCAATTTTGTGGATAAATTAAAACGTTAGGTGTGCGAGTGCATTGAACTGCAGAATATTTGCATTTCAAACAAGCAGCGTGTTCGGTTGCCAAAAGGATCTTTGGAACAATAACTAAATCGACCGGTTAGCACGTTAGAAATGTGGTTCATCAAAACAACCGTGTTGCAAAACTAACAACGAGTTAAACGAAATACTTGGAATTGTATTTTATAGAAAAATGTATTCGTTGTGTAACGCGATATACGTCGCATTTTGCGGAATAACACTTTTTTTTCTCTCGGTTTTGTTTCAACCTAAATCGAAAGTGACTCATTACAAACAAGTTCTTTAATTCCAAGCATTAAGGAAAAAGATAAATAAATAAATGAGATGAAAAAAAAAACAAAGAGATGAGTGACATCCAATTGACAAATTTCTTCTTGGGTTTAACAATCCACCTAAAATTTGTCCCCCTATTAAACTTCGAGTAACGCAATATATCCATTCTTAAGTTAATTATCCGGGAAATTTATCGAGGTCCCACAAATAGAAAAAACGCCCAAGTGAATTCTTACAAACCGAACGACAAACAAAAATAGCCTCATAGGGGTCCCGAAGAAGCAAAACGTCGACGATTCGAACGAAATTATAAAAACAAATATTGCGAAAGGCCGAGTTTGCGGTTTGTTTGCGGCCGTAGAATAAGGTCATAACCACACCGGTTCCTGCGGCTGCCATAAACTGGTCTGCAGGAACGGACACGCCCGATCGGCCAGTTAATTACTTTTAATTGAATAATGTCCAGAACGAACAGTACGTGGGGGATTAGACTCAAACCTTATACAACGAACGCGCATTAATGCAAACCTAATGTGTATTCTTTGATATGTTAATTCTAAAGTTCATTTATTGTTTATTTAATAGGTAGATGTGGTGTTAAAGCAAACGTTTTTTTTTATAATTTACAACAAAAAATGTGTTTTTTTTTATTCACAAGTTGTTATAAATTAAATACAAATACGCCATACTAAAATCTTTTATTTCAAACAATTCATTTCTATCAAATCAGCGAATTGAGTTTTATAATCAAGAAAAATCTAAGTATTAAATAATGAAACTTAATTATTTCAAATAAATAAAAAATGAATGAATATAACAAATCAATAAGCTACAAATCAACATATTTTATGATGAAACAAGTAAAAATAAACAATTTTTTCTCAGAATCTTCAAGTTAGTCACTAAACTATATCTTTATAAGATTTAAACATAGGATTTAAGTGAAGTCATGAGAGGCCTACACACGGTGATGCAAAACTAAAGCATGTTTGCATGCCAGCAAATGTGAAAGGAAAATGATGGAACTCAGTGCTCAAATAGACTTGTTAGTTTTAGTATCCGTTTCATTGAGAGTTGGGACTGAAAGGTGCTATTTGTTAGGCTGGGTTACTATAATGAATGTAAAACGGTAACATGATTTGTATTTAATAGATATTGCTATTGCAATAGTAGTAAAGAAGAACTGAGGGTGTCTAATTTAATCATAATCAAAGAAACACACTTCTAAAATACCATCACTGTCAATTTTTTTCCTAAGTGGTTTGTTTGTAGGTGATTTTGATAATATGGAGATAACTGATTTGATTTGTTTCAATATCAGCGACATCATCATTTCAATCAATGAAGATCGTTGCCTACACCAAATTTCTTAGAGTTTATGACGTTTTCACGTTCATTTTGAAAATAACTCCTTATTGAATTAATTTTGTTCTTTATTAAATCAATGTTCGCGCAATCAATATTTGGTAAACATTGCTGGTTAAAAGCAGCTGGTAACCCTCATGCTCCCTGTCATCTACCTCTATCTATATCTTCACAACTTTTTATTTTTCAAAGACAAGTACTTCTTTGGTATATACTCATAAATTCACTCATAACGTCTTCTTGCTTAAACACAACTATTTAGTCAGTAACGCGTTCAAGCTTGCACACGAAAGGTCGTGCAAAATCAAGCTCTGTCAGATTTTATCGTGCTAAGTCCACAACTAATAGTGCCTTCAGTTTTGGGGTATATACGATCACATTTTTTCGTATGCATTAGGTCTGTGTAAAAATGCAACAGTACTGCATCATAGTGTATTGGTCAGTATAAGATTTTTAAACATAGAAGTTAAGAAAATGTCTTTCTACAATATTACAATATAATGATCGACTAAAATTGGTATTTGAAAATCTACCTAATACTAAATCTTGAATTATTCAAGAATTGTACCTAGAACTCTTTTTGTCGATAATAACACTGCTGGTACCAGAGATGTGCGCGTGAGTGACTCATTATGTCATTTATGAATCACGTTTGATTACTTGTTAATTTGTTTATTAAGTACACGTGCTTATCGGAATAGCAGAATTCACAGAGCATAAATTCAAAATTAAATTTTGTTCTACTCAACATTTAGTTACTGAAATGAAATGTAATAATGTATTATCCAACATTATTTTCTAAAAGCAAACCAAAACAAAGAAAATCTGAAAAAAATTCAAAAATGGGAGGCTATTTTTGATTTTAGATAGCGACACACTTTTGCTTTCGAGAATGGAAGTTGAAAGAGAACAGAAACTCTACTTTTAGTTATTCTTCAGTCTAAAATTGTTGTATACTTGTATCAAAGTAAAACTAGAACTAACACTAGACCTAGTACTAGATTGTTTCGGTTTAGCTGTGCGTCTGTATTTAGAACTAGAATCATTCAGGTTTAGTCATGCGTCTCAACTCCGTTTTGCGAGACGCACGGCTAAACCTGAATGATTCTAGTTCTAGGTACAGTCTTAGAACTAGAATCATCCAGGTTTAGCCATGCGTCTCTCAAGACGATCTTGCGAAACATGGCTTAACCTAAATGTTTCTAGCTTTAGATACAATCTTAGAACTAGAATTATCCAGGTTTAGTCGTGCGTCTCTAGGTAGTCTTGAGAGACGCACGGCTAAACCTGGATGATTCTAGTTCTAGAAGTGTGTCTAGAACTAGAATCATTCAGATTTAGTCATGCGTCTCCGCTCCGTTCTAAATATACTCTTAGAACTAGAATCATCCAGGTTTAGCTATGCGTCTCAACTACGTTTTGAGAGACGCATGGCTAAACCTGAATGTTTCTAGTTCTAGGTACAGACTTAGAACTAAAGTCATCCACGTTTAGTTGTGCATTTCAAGGCCATTTTGAGAGACGCATGACTAAATCTAAATGATTCTAATTCTAAAACTGTATCTAGAACTAGAATCATTGTGCGTTTCAACTTCGTTTTGCGAGACGCATGGCTAAATCTGCACGATTCTAGTTCTAGAACTGTATCTAAAACTAGAATCATTCAGGTTTAGTCATGCGTCTCAATTCCGTTTTGAGAGACGCACGGCTAAACTCGAATGATGCTAGTTCTAGAATTGTATCTAGAACTAAAATCATTCAGGTGAGAACTCCGTTCTGAGTTCATTCAGGTTTAGCATTGTTACTGTTAGTTCTAGTTTTATATCATTAGACCTAATTCTACATCTAGAAGTAGAAACATTCGAGTTTAGCGCAAAATGGGTTTCTATTACGGCTTTTGTTCTGCGTTCAAAAACAGTAAAGAAGTAAAGTAAGTGGTTTCAGTGTATGTAGTTCTTCGCCGCGTTGCTTTTGTAATAATGTCCCAGATGCAATGTGTGTTTTATGCAATAAAATTCTAATCAACTGTTCGATGACTTCAGCAAAACTTCGAAACAAATCACTGATCCCAAACGAAAAACAGCAGATTTCTTTAAAAGACCTCCTGTCGTTATAGTTATCGTATTGTACATAGCGGTGAAGCTCGTACGATTGAAGAGATGGTTATAAAGCCTCGTGTGAAAGACATTGCGTCCTACATAGTCGATGAAGAGTATCCTAAAAAATGGATTCATTGCAGTTATCCAATAACAGTGCTAGGAAGAGCAAATAGGAGCAAATAAGAGCAAATAGGACAACCGCCCTGGAGCATCATCTCTTAAGAGGGGCTGTTTTGCAATGAAGTAGATGGTGTCCCTATCATACTTGTACCCAGTGTCCTCCCTGAGATGCAGACCTTTTTTGGCATTGAATTTTTTATGGAAAAGGGCGCTTGTTCCGTTCGTCCAATCCAGCCCTGGGGCTCCGTATATCTTAGGATGGCTCTGGTTCAAATATATATGGTTGGGTTGGGTTGGGTTGGCTTAGCTGCCTGTCTGAAGATTTTTTAACAAAGGCCTCTACAATGAATAGTTTCCGAAATAGAGTATATAGTAGTTATGAATAAATAGTTATGAAGTACGTAGTAAATAGTTATGAAAAATTACTTGATTTGATACATGATTTGGACTTACAACAAGTATTTAAATCAGTACCTAGTCAAATGAAGCTATAAAATATGACTTCTATTTGCGACAACCTACTTGTGCTTTTTCGCGATACGCTATCTTAAAATGTAAATATAAGAACCGCATCTGAAATCGAAATTCAGGTTTCAAATATCGCACCAGATGTTAAAAGAATTTGCAACTTCAAAGATCAAGACATACAGTAATCCCTCGAACTGCGCGGTAGTTCGGTTCCAAAAAAGTACCGCGCTTTTTGGTTGATTCACAAATCGGTTAATAATTGAAAATCCTTCGCTACTAATTCTTCTGCTTATTGCTACTATTTCTTCAATATCTGGACAGTTTATTTCGGATTCTCCAATACAACAACATTTAGGCCATAATTTTGTCCATACGGCGGATTTAATATTTGAAATTGCATTAAGAATATTATATTTTTTTCCCATATTCGCGAACTGTTAGCTTTTTTAACATTGAAGGTAGTATAGTTTAAAAGTGGCTATAATACCTTGATCCATAAAATGCATTATTGAAGTCGTGTTAGGTGAGAGAAAAACGACTATAAGATTTTCTTTCGACAAATAAGCAGAGTAACTTGGCATTGTCTAGAATCAATAAAATTTTAAATTACGATTTTTTTCTGCAGCAGTATTGCTCAGCTTCTATACAAAAACAGTTTTTGACCCAATCTTCAAATGCATTAGCCGTAATCCAACCCTTCTGTTGGACTTCCTGTGGACAGATAAATTATTTTTTGTAATTCCTTTTTTAGCTTCGTAAATATCCACCATTTGTAATAATTTCTTTAAGGGTGTATGGAAACGTAGATGCAGCATCAGCGTTAGCACTAGCTGCTTCACCAGATAATTTGATATTTCGCAAATTTGATGTTATTTGAATTCTTTAAACCACCACTTACTAACGGAGAAAACAATCGCCGCTAGAACCGACCTCCTCTTCTCGCAAACACTTAAAAATTAGTCGTGCTTTTGTGCAAATAATGTTGATACTTACATAACTCATAATTTTTGAGTATTTATAAAAACGTACATATCAAAATATTTACATATTTATATAATCCGAAATTTCGGGCAGTTCACCTCGAAACCGCACAGTGTGAGGGATTACTGTACTTATTTAAAAAATCTTTATTTTTTCTTCTGATTTTTTTCTTGTTTTATTTGTGTGCAATCAATATTGACGTTATTTACAACCAACTATAAAAATCACAACTAAAAATGTTAGAACTTAAGAGGTGTTCCACAGCGAGAAAGTTTATGAGACATTCTAGACATTTCACACACCCTTATATATTATATCGTTATTATCATTATCTTTTTCCATCGTGTACTCAAATAAAAACTTAGATTTTATGGATTTTTATGGATATAATTTATTATAAATGTTACTCTCTTTGATCCATATTAGATCATTTCCAGAAACCTCGTCAATGATGTCGTTTAAGAACTTGGAATAAAATTTAAAAAAATTGACAATCGCTTGCAATTGAAGAGGGTGCGAAGAAAATTGGTTTTAACATAAAACATAGTATTCATCATACCATTCCATATGACTTTTTACCTAACCAAATGATTGGTTAGGTAGGAAAATCGATATGCAAATATCAGATTTACAGATTGTGGCGTTTTTTGTGGGACACCTGTATGTATTAACATATCATAAAGATTCCATTGAATATTTTTGATATATTACCCAGTATCCGAACTTTTGGCATCCTTTACTGCACAGTATTAATAAAATAGTAAAGTAAATATAGCCAAAAATCTAATTCTAGCCTAACTAGGTTAAACATTTTTAATATTATACAGGGTGCGAAAAAATGATCGCTAGTATTTGGGACGCAACTTTGCCCTGGAATGTGGCTTGAAGATGGTACCATGACGCGCTAAATCAAACCGGATGCGGAAGATACTCTGCTATTGTAGATTAAGCTATTTCTTATAAACCTTCCAGTTTTAAACGTACGATGTATTGCAGTAAGCGAATACTATAACTAAAAATGGCAGGAACTTATGTATCTATCTAAACCCGACCAACGACTACTGTTATATCCTATTATTTTGTCGTAAATTCTATGATAAATTGGAATCCAGTTCTGACAAAGAAAAATTTTAACTACTAAAAATAAATAAATACTTCCATGATGATTTCATTTTAATGTAATGTTGCAGGTGTTATAGTCATATCTGATAAATATTGCATAACCAAGTGATGAGTGAAAATATTAAATCATTGGAATACTGGAAAGTTTTTTATGTGAAAATCATACTTTAGAACAAAATTTCTAACAAGCAATTAATAGTGAGGAAAAGATAATTCTGGTGTGTGTTCTAATCAGGATGATGCACTAATAATGATATTGTTATATAGTACTTATATATATTTTTCTTAATAATTTCCTCATTTTCCAAAATTCCCTATTTTTGAATTTTTAAACAACTTATTATTGTGTTACAAATATTAGAGAGAACAGATTATTTTTTATCTTCAACGTCATTATAAATTATTTAAGTCTCAAATTTTTCGTCTCAGTAAAATTAACTCAAAATCGTTTATTTCTTACTTTAGCAATAAATCACATATCCTCAGATCCCACCCACGCCCATATCTCTTTTCGAGGAGGTATTCGTAAAATACGTCCTCGACTTTTAAACTATATCTTATTTCCACCAAATTGACCCAGTATTTTCAAAGCACTGGATTCTTTGATTCTACAATTGCGTAAAAGCTAAAAGATCAAACATTCAATCTCGCATAAATGAGAGGGCACTGTAGCATTCTACAAAGTTTAAACAAATCTTAAAAAAAAATTCATTAGTATCTTCCTTTGGTCACTTAATATGAAGATTATGGTAATAACAACATTGTAGTCATACAGAATAAACAGTTATTAACAAAAAATATTGTGACCCATTTCTAATTTAATAAATACTGTAACTTCCATTGTGATAGATAAAGAGTAAAGAGTTCAATTTAATTTATAGAGCGATTGAAGCGAAATGAGCGGTAAAAATCGCTTTTTAGTTCCAATATAAACAAACTTATCTATCAATTTCTTGAACTTTAATGATTTATAATCGATTAAAATAAGAACTTTTATGACAATAATATCTATAATTAATTGTAGAATTTGTTCGTAATAATTGTTATTTAAATTAATTATATCAATATGATAGGGAACTTTTTCTCTTGAATTAAAAACAATAACTTTGAATTAAAAACAAATTGCTTTGAATCATTGAATCATTATATTAGTATAGTATTTACAAAATTAAAAAAAAATACAACAAAGGCAAAGTCCCCTAAAAAAGCAGTAGTAGTAACAACAGTTATCTACATATAAACACAAAAATAAAATAATAACATCTAAATCAGAGGTTCCCAATCTTTTTCGATTTGCGGCTCCCTAAACAATCGGAAATTTTTTCCGCAGTGGCGCTCATACGATTTTTTTTAATTGTTAACATTCTTGAAAAATTGGAAAACTGTCTGTACGTCTCTTTAGACGGTTAAACCCTAATGTTTCTAGTTCTAAGTCTAGTGTTAGATCTGAAGCTAAGTAGGGTTGGGCAAATTGATACCATGTCGGACAATAATTGTTTGACTATTGCTGTCTATTTTTTTATAATTGGTTCAAACGCTTGGCTGACTTCTATCAAAAATAGTCTTCTGCGAAAACTCGTTTTTGTACCGTCCTAATTGGTATTTAATTGAATAAATAAAACGATTGTATGCAGAAATGTAGAGTATTTTGCAAAACAGCGCAACATACCACCGCCTATTTACTTTCCGTTTGCATCGACACTAACCAACCATTTAGTCTAACACAACGCTGACGATGTGTTTTATTGTAGAATTTTATAGTGTTTGGTTTCTTCAAACATTCTTTGTTCAGCACCCACCATTCCTATAATCGCTGAATTCGTAGGTTAATACCGTTTCCAGAAGACCTAAAATGCTTCTAGAAAACTTGATAATGTTTCCAAAAGACTCGATATCGCTTCTGGAAGTTTTTATACTGCTTCCAGAAGGCTTTAACTGCTAGGGAAGACATGATACTGGCCTTGGGAGATTTGACACTGCTTTCTAGGAAACGTGACACTGCTTCCAGTAGACTTGAAATACTTTCAAAAGACTTGATATTATTTCGAGAAGACTTGAAATATTTTCAGAAAACTTTAACTGCTTCCAGACGACTCGATACTGACTCTGGAAGACTTAATACTGTTTCCAAACGACTTGAAATGGTTCCCGAAAGTTTTAGCTACTTATAACTTACAATGCTTTCAGAAGACTTAATACTCCTTCTAGAAGACTTGATCTGCTTCCAGAAAACTTAATACTGCTTCTAAATGGCTTTTAGCTGTTTTCAAAAGATTTGAAATATGTTCAGAAGACCTGAAATGTATCCAGAAGACTTGAAATGATTCTAGAAGACTTGAAATGCTTCCAGAAGACTCGATACTGCCTCTGGAAGACGTGATACTGTTTGAAATGCCTACAGAACGCTTACACTGTTGCTAGATGGCTTGAATTGTTTCCTGAAGACATGATACTGCCCCTGAAAGACTTGATACTGCTTCTAGAAGATTTGACACTTTTCCAAGACTTTAAATGAAGATTCGATATTACCTCTGGAAGACTTGATTTTACTTTCAATTTTTTTTAATGTTTCTAGGAGACTTGATACAGGTTTTAGAAAACTTAATATTCTTTCAGAAGACTTGACGAAGACTTGAAATGCTTCCAGAAGACTTGATACTGTTTCTAGATGATTTAAAATATTTCGGTATAACTTGATACTGCTTGTAGGTAACTTGAAATGCTTCTTGAACAATTGGAATTGTCGCTCGAAGAGTTGAAATGCTGCCAAATGATCTGTTAAATACACTTGGATATAATGCAAAAGCTTAATTGCAAATATAAAATTTAATTTTGCTTTCAAAATACCAAATATTGTTGTCAAAGGGAGTTTGAGGATGTTGTCAATATATTCATGCCAGAAGTTCAAAAACTTCAAATAAAGACTGGATGACGCTCTTGCAAATTGTTTCATAGTGACTAAGATAGGTAGTATTACGTTTTGATTTTTACAAATCGTACCGATGATTGTCATGCGATGTGAAAAAAATTACCATTTTGCCCTAACAGAAGAAAAAATCTAAATAAAATAACTATAATATAATATAAATTACCATCACACACATCAAGAACAACACGTTCAATCAGCTACAACCCATAAAATGGAAAACAACTGCTCACAAACAGTAATAAAATCTCGCGATGTCACGATGAATGTGTTACTCGACGTTATATCAATCTGGCACATGATGTACGGATTTAGGATTTTTCTTTTTTCCACCTTTTAGATAAGAATTACGGCAAAAACCAAAATAAAAATGTAAAATAAACAAAAGTTCATTCACTGAGCCAAAATATTTAGTCAATTCGATCGTAAATAACAAAAATATCATTAATTCTGAAAATTGTGTCAATTTGATATAAAGTCCGGATGAGGGTTAACACTAGACCTAGAACTAAAAACATTAGGATTTAGCCTTACGTCTCGTTAGACGACTAAACCCTAATGTTTCTAGTTCTAAGTTTAGTGTTAGTTCTGAAGCTAAGTTGGGTTGGGTTGGGTTCCGTCTTAAGAGAGGTACGCCTTAAACCTAAATGTTTTTCGTTCTAGGTCTAGTATTTAGTTGTTATTCCGTCTTAAATTGTTGTATATTTGTATTAAACTAAAACTAGAACTAACACTAGATCTAGTACTAGAAAGTTTCGGTCTGAGGACGCACGGCTAAACCTGAATCTTTCTAGTACTAGGTCTAGTGTTAGTTCTAGTTTTAATTGCCATTCAGTGCTTTATTGTTGTAAATTCTTCTGTAACTAAAAGTATAACTACTACTAGACTTAGCAACCTTTGGCATTTTTATACTTTTCTTTACTAACTACACAAACTGGCACTTTTTTTTCTTTGTGAATAATAATAATAACCTTTGTGTTCTGTATAATACACATTAAAATAAAAATAAATTCACTAATTCAAAATAATATAAATCAATCATAGAGGTACAATTAATTAACAAGGAAACAATATTAAAGGTAATATCCTAGCATTTATAGATTCAAATGTTAGATGAGATGATTATACCTCGACCATGTTGACCGTCCACTAATTCTCCCGAACAGAATTTTGAGTGATTTTTCGAAAAATTTACAATAGTTAGTGACCTATAGAGTTTACAATTTACTTTAGCTCAGGGATTGTAACATGTTGATATTAATCCATAAGCAGCAAATAAAAGAAATTGAAAGAAACTGAATAAAACACTACAGCTGGCGAATAAGACATTTTGTCTTATTCGTAATTATTATTAATTACAGGAAATGCTATTGTAGAATATCATTTAATTTACCAATATTCGTTAAGGTATTTTAAATTAATACTGTGATAAACTCAACTAACATATTATTTAATATGTTAGTTGTTAATCATTTTTTTGTTAATCGTTTTTTTAAGTTGAATGAACTTTTATAAAATTTCCTTTTTCATAATCTCAAAGTAGTAGAGGTGTTCAAAACCCTAACAAGGTCCGAAGCTTAAACGGTCTCGTGTCAAAGGTCAACGAGGATCGGGGCCGTGACCCAATGCCACGCGGGTTCGCCACGTCGTCAGCCACCAATTAGCTTAACTCACTCAAACGCGAATAAAAGCCTGATCTTCTTCTATCTACTTTGATGATAGGGCGATGATGATTACCGCGACTACTTAAGTGAGTGCTTTTGCCCGATCTCTAGGAACGGTCCAGTCCGTAACTCAAAGCCGTTTTAAGATTACTTTGAAAGACGACCATCTGCGGTGTGTGGTACTTCTTCGCGCACCACTTGTTTGCAGTTATCTGGCGTCGTTTTGCTGAGTTGAATCATCTAAAAGACGAGTTTTGTATTTGATATTAAACCTTTTTGTGAAAAATGATCATAAAATTCTTCTTTGTTTTTTTTTTTGATATTAAGGGTAGGGTTAAATAAAAAAAATCTCCATTGTTTGCTGAGATTAAAAAAAAAGTATATCCTCCAACCCGCTTAATGCATCCACCTGGTACTGTTTAGTTACTCAGCCGGAAGTAATGGTGTAACATCCCTTTTTTTAGACATTTGATCGTTTTTGTTTTCCACGAAATAATGTCACGTATTCATCGACATTTTCGGCTTAAACGATTTATATGGTAACGTCCTTAGTGAAACGTTTTATGGTAAACACCGGACAAGTAAAACACGTGTCCGACACATGATCTGAATTTTTAAACGAAAAAACCTTAAATCGTCGGTTTTGTTTGTTTGGGTGGGTTCGTTTAAAGAGGAATCGATTTTTATTTCAATTCACACTCACGTTCCGCGTTTCGCTCAAACGGGATTTGAATTGATGATGTTTCGTTCGCCTTCTTTAACCGGAAGGCGATTACCATGAAAGAGAAATTAATTAGAATTATAAACGTGGGTTTTTAGTTAAGTAATGTTTCTTGGAAAATAACGTTTTGATATACAAGATTATTTTAATTTTTTCTCAAGCTTCTTTAACTAGACCCCTATTTATTACAATGATGACGTGTATATTATTAAGTCCCTTTTTATTTATTTATTTTACCAATTCGTTTTAGATCAATCATCGCTACCACCTTGAGAGATCTCTTTTAATGGCACTCACTTGGTGCTGGTGATTGAAATTTTTGAATGATTATTGTTGAAATTACGAGGATCAGATGGCGCGGAGATGGCAAAGCAACGTTGAGTCGTCGTCTGTATTTATAATTTTAGATGTAGCTATTTCCTGTGGATTTCTCGACGTCGTCGGCGGCGCTAAAAGAACGACGACGAAGAAGAAGTCTTATATTTTTGGATGGTGGTCATTCCTATGGACTAGAACTTGGGCACCGCCCCGATTCTCTCTAACTCCACGTTCCAGTTTTTTGTGGAATTCTATTTTAAAATTATTGTTGGAAACTAAAAAGATCCGAATCCATAAAGTTCAAATTCCCAAACAGAAAGAATTTAACGAATTTCTTACTCCAAAAAAATAAAGGAAATGCTTCAAATTAAAGAGATAGTAAAACGTTTAAGTGTTCGTGGTTATGCTGGTGGTAGATACATTTTGTGGATGTACTCGACGTCGTTCAACGTCACAATTTTTTTTATTTGGGTTCGGCATTTTTGTCTCGAGAACCAGCCGCAGACGCGATACGGCCATGTGTTCGGCAACAGGGGCGAATTGTTCTTTGGACTGCATCTGCCCCGCGCACTTTCATCTGTATTACGAACATCGAAAACATCACCTGGGTCTTCCGGTCACCTCACCGCCGAAAAGACCCAAAAAAAAAGTGTTAAACAAGAAAACATAAACTAACGATAGACGAAGACCGTAAAAACGCTTAGGAATTTCATTGAATATTTACCCAAACAAAAAGTTAAGAGGCAGGAAGTTCAGTGACGAAATTCAGTTCAGGAAGTGAAACGGGTTTTAACGTAAAAAACAAACAAGAAGCGGGCGAAGAAGAAAAGAGATTTTAAACGCTCCTCCTGGTGAATTAATAAGCACGCTCCGCTTTTTTAAAACGTGATAAGTTTCTAAATATGGATATCTAAAAAATTAAATTCCAACTAAACCTTGAAACCAGGGTCAATATGCGTCGAGATGATTCATAATCTAATCATACTAAAAACGATATAAAACTTTTTGTTATACATTTCTATAAGACCTACTTTTCTTTGTTACAACCACATCCATTAATATGCTAATCCAACCGTAATAAACGCTGCGACGGCAGCACCCAGACGAAGAAGGAACCTGTTCGTCTGGTTCGGCTGAAAAGTATCGTATCCCCTTGGGGGAACACCATTACATAAAAAAAATTGAGCTCCTCCTCCTCCATCTTCCATTCGTTCAACATTACTACTATATACAAGAAATGAGTTCGTAACAACGCGGCGTAACCCAAAACCGTTGCGACTATTTCTAGACCAAAATAAGACAACGTTTTCGGAAAGAAAAAGCAATCTTTCTTGTCTTTGGTGACAAAACGTAAGAAAGGGGTGGCGATGTTTGCTTTTCCAGACGGAGATGTTGACTAACGTTTACAGCGTGAAGAAGGAATTTTAACTATAGTAGACGTACCCCGATAAAACGGACTATTAATATTATGTGTTTATCGTGGCGTAATTTTAAACATAAACAATGACGATTCGTCATTATGATTAAGATTTTCATTATGGTTTGTCCTAGAAAGATAAAATTTGGTAAACAGTTTAACATTCTTATGAGAAATCGTTTAAGCTCGCTTTTAAAATACAACCACAAGAACAATGTTATCTATACTGGGTGTTCACGAAGGTTATTTCCTCAAAACGTTTTTATTACGTCGTAAACCCTTAAATTTCTAAACTGAGTCTAGAAGCCCACCCATTTCTTCCTAAAATGTATATTAGATTGTCGTCAACATCGGTTTTTACTTAAGTTCTATTCAATGTTTATAGGTAAAGATATGAGATATTCTCTAAGTTGTGAATTAACTTAAAACTGACGTCAGTTGTAGATTTTTGTACGTATATTTTTATTGAGCAATTAAAAAATATCCACGTTTAGCTATATTATGCTGTTTTTTATGCGAAGACGATTTGGATATTTGGAGATTCGCTTGGATTGGCTGATGGCGAACGTTCTGGGGTCATGTGATCGCCATCAGCCAATTCGAACGAATTTCAAAATTTCCCTCGCATAAAACGCAGCTTTACTGATCTATTATCTATAAGCGTCGTGACTTATTTAGAACTTATAAAAAATGTATCAAAGATATATACAGGTGATTTTTTAAAAACGATCTGCTTGAGATGTTTCTCTCTTTAATATATTTAGTCTTGCGATCCAACGAATATTGCCCAAAAATTTTAAATAGAAGTACCCATCGTGTGTTATTCCAAATGAAAGCTTATCTTATCAGGGTAGTGGTCATGTATCACTTGAGCATTTTTTAAATTTAGCTTTAAGAAATGATTAATTTTATAATAAGTTCGAATAAATACGAAGAAAAGAGGGAAAGAGGATGGATGGACATCAAGCTATTTCTACGAGTTGCATGACATTTATAATGAAAATAAGACGTGATTAGGATGGGAGAGGAGTGAATGGAAAGGACGACTGATGGGGGGTGTAAGATGCAGAGCGTAAGATTAAAATTGTGATTGGAGGAAACAGTACCCAGGACACTAAGGAGATGATCAGGGGTTGAAGGAAAGAAGTCAGGGACAGGGATGAATGGAGGTGTAGGCTGTGGGAGGCCTGCATCTTCATGTCCAGGTGATTTTTTGAAAATGATTGCTTGATACTTCAAAAACCAAAAGGAAATTCAAATTTTCCGAAAACACGTCCACTTATAGTTCAAGAGAGATGATTCACATTTTTGACGATTATCCTTAGATTTACGTGATGTCTCACTTTAGCAATTTTTTAATAATAATTTAAACATCCAAGTAAGGGGTGAAAATAAAATGTTAACAAAACTCAAAAAAAGATATTCACAACAAATGCTCAAAATAAGTACCATTAGCCTCCATGCAGTAGGTAAAATTGAAAGTGGAATGTTTCGGAATTCGTTGATAATTTGTTAACAGAAATCATTTGAATGTATGGGTTTAGTATTGGCTTTAAATTATTCCAAAGAAAGAAATCAGGACTTGTAAGGTCCGGTAATCCTGGATGCTATTCAATTGTTCCAAGTCTAAATAATGATTTGGAAATCTCCAGATAAGCGCGGGTCACATAAGGCTGCGTATAATCCGGTGCAAATCACCGCTGCCTGTTACTATTCGCCATTTGCTTTCAGCAACCATGTGGGGCGACGTAAACAATTAATGAAGCGATTGTTAAGGGTTGCTGAGTTGTTAGAGTTGTCATGAGTTGTCAGATTTAGTTGCTCGCTCATGACAGCGGATGCGAATAAATCACGTGATCTATTAGTAGCTTAAAAGCAAATGGCGAATAATAGCAGGCAGCACCCGCAAGATGCGGTAGCTTGCTTAATTTTGAAATGAAATGAGTTGAGTTGGATTGTGATGGGTTCAACTGGAATCAAGATAAGATGAGTTGGATTGGGTTGGCTTCAATTTGAAACAAGATAATTTGAGTCAGCTTGGATTGAATTGATCTGGAAACAAGATGAAATGGGTTGGATTGGGCTGGATTCATTTTGAAACTTTTCATTACTGCCAGGGCATTCCAAGTTTCTCATTCAGTATCAAGCAGTATCAAGGTAGTAGTATCAAGTAGTATCAAGGCTGATCCTAAACATTTTTGCTCTTATATTAAAAATAACAGGGGTGCGAATACAATTCCTACACCTATGTCATAAAATGGGACTGTCGCCGAGGACAGTTAATCCACTTAATTCCGCTAACGTTGACTTTAATGATACTACATTTATTAGTCCGATGCGCTTTGAGCAGTCTGAGATGTGGAAACACATATCCAAATATGGGTCCTTGAATATAAATAAGGCTCCGAGCACTGATGGAATCCCTCCTATTCTAATAAAATCATATCTTGAATCTTTTTCTCTACCACTTGTCATCTTATTTAATAAATCTTTAATGGAGGGTACTTTTCCCACCTTTTGGTAGCGGGCCTATATTTTGCTAATTCTTAAATCGCCCAATATCTATATTGCCCGTGTTTGGAAAAGTTTTGGAGAAATTGGTTTATACTAGACTTTTCTTCACTCTTAAATCTAAAACCGATTTGTCGAATATTGTGAAGGGTGTTTTTTTTCCATCTATTTTTTATATAATGAAAAGTATGTTATTTTTTTGAACTTTTTTACTAAGATGGATAAAATGTTTTTGTTCTGCCGGTTTCGGCTTTGTTTAAGCCATCATCAGTAACCCTCAAACACGTCAGTTTTAATTTGATTTAATGACATGTACTATAAATTATAGATACTTCTTTAAAAGGTGATGAAATTTATTTTAGTTCAACGTGTTTATGTCGATTTGTAAGGTTATGTAAGGTTCGATTTGTAACGGTAGATCAAAAAACGTTTTATCCATCTTAATAAAAAGTTCAAACGAATATTGTGAAGTTGTTTCATTTTACACTGATTTTAGCAAGGCTTTTGATTGTGTAGATCATAGCCTCCTTTTATCTCAACTTCATGGTTTTGGTATTCATGGTAGGTTACCATGAGAACCCTATCACAATTCCATCTCTTAAGGCAGCCATCTCGGACACTAATGATATATTCAAGGTTGTGAAACATTGTGAATGTCTAATGTACGCTGATGATCTTAAGCTTTATCTGCGTATTTCCTCTCCGTTGGACTGTTCAAGCTGCAGACTGACTTTCTCAGGATTTCTGACTTTTGCACTCAGAATTATTTGATTCTAAATTTATCTAAACGGAATGTTTTTTTTTTTCGGGAAGAAAAAATGTTCTTCATTACGATTACAGCATCGCTGGCGAAAACTTAATATGGGTTTCCTTCATTACAGACCTTGGTTGGTGATTCTCCATTCCAAGCTTCTTTATGGTTGGTTTTATTATGAGATCCATTTCGTCCTTTACAAGCGTTGATGCTATCAAACATTTGTACTTTCCCTATGTTTTCAGTGTTCTCAAATTCTCAAATTAAGTTCTCAAATTAGTTTGGAATCCCCTATACCTTATTTATATTGACCGAATTGAGAAAATTTGTGAAATATTTAAAGAAGGTATAAAATGCCATTACCATTGACGTCACACCCCCTCTTCACCAATCAGTGCCGAGCATTCCGCGCGTGAAATTCAAATTTGGGAAGCGGCGCGCGGGCGGCATGGGGGCGCGCGAGAGACAGACACGTTTATGCCTGTCGAAGATGACGTAAGCAACACGCGCCGACGCCGTCGCATAGACGCGTTTATTCGTGTCTAAAATGACGTAATTATCAAAAAATAAAATTTAAAGCAATATTTTGCTTTAAATTTTTCACACCTTACATTAATTACGATTCTTTTAGATTCGGTTAATATTCATGTTCCTACTTCGCTTTAATTTCTTGTTCTGTACCCTTATTCCGCGTACCAATCCTTTTCGGAATTATCTTATGTTGCGAATGGTTCGTCTGACTGACTTCAGCACTCTCTTTTTACCTTCAGGCGCTTAGTTTTCGATGCTGTCTGCGAATTGCCTCATCTTATTAATTAAAGTCTCTTGATTTAGCCCTTATTTATTTTAGTGGTACAAAACTTTTAGGGTTGTCTTGTCTCTGTACCCATAAATTGTAAAATTAAATAAATAAAAGATGAGTTGGGTTGGATTCGGTTGGGTTCATTTTGAGACAAGATGTTGTGATGGGTCGCACTAGTAAGTAGCGGCGGAAAACCCTGGTTAAATTGAATTTATTTTGAAATAAGATGAGTTGGGTTCTATTCGATCGCTTTTCTTGAAACAAAATGTCATTGGTTTTTGCAACATAAACCCAAGCGAAATCAACCCAATTGATCTTGTTTCAAAATGAAGGCAATCCAACTGACGTTGTTTGTTGATACGACCTATTACACCTTATTACAAGATGAACCCAAATGAATCCAACCCAACTCATCTCGTTCTAAAACGAAGCCAATCAGCAAACCAGCCAGTAATCCCACCTTCCTGAAAGAAGAATGTATATTCGTCGAGTATTTTTTTTAGTTATTAAAAATCGATAATGTTTTCCAACATATTCAAGTAGACGTTCAGTTTTTGATGTTTCTGGACATGTTCCTCTGTTTCATATGGGGATTTTCGTCGTTCCAAAAAAAGTACAAATTTTAGTTGTCGGTCGTAATGGCCCTCGCCAAGTTCCTACAATAACATGCGTTTTTTTGTTATCTCCTAATCCGGTTGCTTGTTTGAACGTCTTTAATTATTATTAAATAATTAAAACTGTCTATTAATTATTAATTCCCCCTTTTATCAATAAAGTACACCATTCTTTACAGAAACCATTGTTGTTCACCCAAATTGACTGAAATTGACAAAACAGCTTGCTTTCTTTTGTTTTTACACCTAATTCATTAAAATTAATTCCGGCAATAATAAATTTTCTCATGAAATCTAAGAGAACATAGAAAACGTGGGCAAGTGACAGATCACCATATTCCTTATAAGAAAAATTTTCATTTAAGATACCATGCGATATATATATATATATAGTCATACCATTTAAAATTTTTGGAGATATTTACCTTATTATAGACCAAACCATAAATTTCCTTTTTATTTGACACATCCGATCTGAATCGTTGTCAAAAAATCACCTCGTATTTCTTGACATAAAATTAGAATATTATTTTTCCTTCCTTTTTATTGGATTTTCAGACAAATTTTAAAAGCTTATTCTGGTAATAATTCCGCAGTCTCTGTAAGTGTCTCCATTCTATTTTTACTTATTTCCAAACATTTTTTTTGTGCTTTGCCATTAAAAATATTTAGCATAGTGTCCACTTATTGGTTAAAGTTGAATAAGATAAAGAATGCTGCTGTTAAACAAAAATTAACATGCATTATTTTACTTATATAAAACCGAGGATTTATTCCACTTTATTTATACTAAAAGCTCTCGTCTTCTCAAATAAAAAATTTGTTAATTTTCATTTTAATTAGTTTCACGTTGGATAAATTAGCTTTTGTACATCTTTGTAATCTTCGAAGTCATTTGCTTCAGAGGCTTTCTCTAACTGACGACTTAAAATATTACAGAGTTCAACATTTTAAAGCGACGTTACAGCAATTTATCACCTACACACAAAAACTAAAGAAGCTCCAAGCACGAAGGCTTTCACGGTCGGTGTTGATTGAACTAAAATTGGAACTCACACTAGAACTATTATTAGGACTAATACTAGAATTAACACTAGAAGCTTTCGGGTTTTGCCATGCAGCTTTTGAAAAAAATTCCGTCGTAACGACACATCTAGTATTAGTCATAGTAATAGATTTAGTGTTAGTTCTAATTTTAAATTAGTTCAATGAAGAACATCTAGATTTTATTTTGAGAGATTTTTTTAGATTTTATCTCTCGATAAATTTACCTAACAGTGAAAAACCGGCTCATAGCGAATGGGACTGTTTAAAGTCGATATAACCACCGCCAGTTAGGCCTATTACTACCAAACCGTTGGCATCTGTTAGATAAGCTAGCTATAAGATACCGCTAAACTAATATCCTGGAGTCCATTTTAGAATCCATTTTAACTAATTTTAACCTCAAGTGTGTGACTTTATTCCCTTTGTTTTCTACGGTATAGAAATGCAATAATGGTTTTTTGGAAAATTGTTACGAAATTACTTTCAATTACTAAGTGAACCATCTACTTTTCAAAAATGAAGTTAATATTGAGATGTCTCACTTAGAACTTGAGATATAACGTGCTGAACTTAATTGGGATTTTTCTACTATATTGTATAAATTTAAAAATTCCTGAAAAATCAATTTTTAGGAATATTGTTACAAAATTACTTTCAATTACTAATTGGAGCATCTACTTTCCGAAAATTAAGTCAATTTTGAGATATCTCACTTAGTTTTAAGAATAAGCTGCTAAACTGAAGTGGGATTTTTCCAATATTTTGAGTAAATTTAAAAATTCTTGAAAAATCGATTTTTTTTTTAGAAAATTGTTACGAAATTGATCGTAATTATTAATTGGAGCATCTACTTTCCAAAAATGAAGTCAATTTTGAGATATCTCACTTAGTTCTTGAGATGTAAGCTGCTGAACTTAAGTGGCATTTTTCCAATATTTTGAGTAAATTTAAAAATTCTTGAAAAATCGTTTTTCTTTGGAAACTTTTTACGAAATTGCTCTTAATTACTAATTGAAGCATCTACTTTCCGAAACTTAAGTCAATTTTAAGATATCTCACTTAGTTTTGAGATATAAGCTGCTGAACTTAAGTGGAATTTTTCAATATTTGGAATAAATTTAAAAATTCTTGAAAAATCGATTTTTTTTGAAAATAGTTATAAAATTGCTCTTAATTTCTAATTGAAGCATCTATTATCCAAAAATGAAGTCAATTTTGAGATATCTCAATTAGTTCTTGAGACATAAGCTGCTAAACTTAAGTGGGATTTTTCTAATATTTTGAGTAAATTTATAAATTCTTGAAAAACCGATTTTTTTGGTAAATTGTTACGAAATTGGTCTTAATTTCTAATTGGAGCATCTACTTCCCAAAAATGAAGTTAGTTTTAAGATTTTTGACTTAGTTCTTGAGATATAAGCTACTGAACTTAATTGGATTTTTTTTTCAATATTTTGAATAAATTTAAAAATTCGAGAAGAATCGATTATCACAATTACTAAGTGAACCATCTACTTTTCAAAAATGAAGTTAATATTGAGATGTCTCACTTAGAACTTGAGATATAAGGTGCTGAATTTAATTGGGATTTTTCCACTATATTGTATAAATTTAAAAATTCCTTAAAAATCAATTTTTAAGAATATTGTTACAAAATTACTTTCAATTACTAATTGGAGCATCTACTTTCCGAAAATTAAGTCAATTTTGAGATATCTCACTTAGTTTTAAGATATAAGCTGCTAAACTGAAGTGGGATTTTTCCAATATTTTGAGTAAATTTAAAAATTCTTGAAAAATCGATTTTTTTTTAGAAAATTGTTACGAAATTGATCGTAATTATTAATTGGAGCATCCACTTTCCAAAAATGAAGTCAATTTTGAGATATCTCACTTAGTTCTTGAGATGTAAGCTGCTGAACTTAAGTGGCATTTTTCCAATATTTTGAGTAAATTTAAAAATTCTTGAAAAATCGTTTTTCTTTGGAAACTTTTTACGAAATTGCTCTTAATTACTAATTGAAGCATCTACTTTCCGAAACTTAAGTCAATTTTAAGATATCTCACTTAGTTTTGAGATATAAACTGCTTAAGTGGAATTTTTCAATATTTGGAATAAATTTAAAAATTCTTGAAAAATCGATTTTTTTTTGAAAATAGTTATAAAATTGCTCTTAATTTCTAATTGAAGCATCTATTATCCAAAAATGAAGTCAATTTTGAGATATCTCAATTAGTTCTTGAGATATAAGCTGCTAAACTTAAGTGGAATTTTTCTAATATTTTCAGTAAATTTATAAATTCTTGAAAAACCGATTTTTTTGGTAAATTGTTACGAAATTGGTCTTAATTTCTAATTGAAGCATCTACTTCCCAAAAATGAAGTTAGTTTTAAGATTTTTGACTTAGTTCTTGAGATATAAGCTACTGAACTTAATTGGATTTTTTTTTCAATATTTTGAATAAATTTAAAAATTCGAGAAGAATCGATTTCTTGGAAAACTGTTGTCAAATTACTTTCAATTATTAATTGGATCATCTACTGTGCGAAAATGAAATCAATTTTGAGATATCTCGCTTAGTTTTTGAAATATAAGCTGCTGATTTAATTAGAATTTTTTCAATATTTTGAATAAATTTAAAAATTCGGGAAGATTACTTTCAATTACTAATTGGAGCATCTACTTTCCAAAAATGAAGTCAATTTTGAGATATCTTGCTTAGTTCTTAAGATAAAAGCTGTTGAATTTAATTGGAATTTTTTCAATATTTTGAATAAATTTAAAATTTCGTGAAGAATCGATTTCTTGGAAAACTCTTGTCAAATTACTTTCAATTATTATTGCAGCATCCACTTTCCAAAAATGACGTCTATTTTGAGATATCTCACTTAGTTCTTGAGATATAAGCTGTTGAACTTAATTGAGACTTCCAATACTTTAAAAAAATTTAAAAATTCTTTAAAAATTAATTTCTTTTTAGAAAATTGTTACAAAATTGCTTTCAATTACTACGTGGACCATCTACTTTCCAAAAATGAAGTCAATTTTGAGATATCTCTCTTAGTTCTTGATATATAAGATGCTGAACTTAAGTGGGATTTTTCCAATATTTTGAGTAAATTTAAAAATTCTTGAAAAATGGATTTTTAGGAAAATTGTTACGAAATTACTTTCAATTACTAATTGAAAAATTTACTTTCCGAAAATGAAGTCAATTTTGAGATATCTCGCTTAGCTCTTGAGATATAAGCTATTGAACTTAAGTGGGATTTTTCCAATATTTTGAGTAAATTTAAAAATTCTTGAAAAATCGATTTTTAGGAAAATTGTTACGAAATTGCTCTTAATTACTAGTTGCAGCATCTACTTTTCCGAAATTGAAGTTAATTTTAAGATATCTCGCTTAGTTCTTGAGATATAAGCTGCCGAACTTAATTGGTATTTTTCAATATTTAGAATAAACTAAAAATTCTTGAAAAATCAATTTTTCGGAAAATTATTACGAAATAACTCGTTTATTTCATCAAGAATCATATCTTAGTCTCCAATATTCATAAAATTAACCATATTTTAAGTATTTAACTGAATCAAATAAAACACATGTGTGCTACAACATCGGGCGATTTGCGATTTATAAGGATTCTTGTTTTATCTATTAGATACCGACTTTTACTTTTACGACGATAATATCCGATTTTTACGTTATCTTTTAGTTGAGATAGAACTTTAGAGATAGAGTTTGAGATAGAACTATAATTTCAACTATGAGTGGCAGTAATTAGTTTTAGTTTAACTGGAAGTTGGTAAAAGTGGGCCTAAATAATATCTGTTCTAATCTAACCACAAAATAATATTTTCCATATCTCCATTATTAAGAAAAAAAGCAAAGAAAGTGATAACTAAATGTTTCTAGTCTTAGGCTCATTACGACCATCTTCTGGATAAGCTATCGAAGAGATTAATAGCATGGTTACGACTATTTTACGCATTCTGATTGGTTACTGGATGAGTTTATCTATAAGATAAATTTAACTAAAAGATGGTAGTAGTGGATCTTAGAATGAGTTTTAGATGTTTTTTAGAGGGTTAGAATTCGAAATATTCGGGTTTAGCCGTCTTAAGAGACGTTCGGCTAAACCCGAATAATTCTAGTTTTAGATCTAGTTTTGGTGATAGCGCTAGGTAGCGTCAGTTAGTACTAAATGTCACTATATTGTATTTTCTTATTGAACTAAGACTAAAACTTGACATTCTGCTATATCTGGGTCATTTTACAGAGAATAATCCGATTCCTCAAAGACCATACTTCCTTTGTAGTAGTTAAGTTGTAGCAAGAAAAAATTGCGATTTACTTTATTTTTGAAATTAAAAAAAGTACATCTTTTTTAGTTACTTTTAGTTTTTTTAGCTTATTTTTTCATATAATCATTAATTTCTAACTACAATGAATACTCCCTTCTCAGTATTAACCCTTTATATCGATTTTTTACAGTATCTTCATTAAAAAGAATTTTTTTTTGCGTTCTCTTTTAATTTCATTCATTTCGTTTTAGATCAACAAGAACAAAGACCAATTAATTCCATAATTGTTGATTACTAATCGGCGAGCTCTTTTTATCAGAATTTTATCAGAGCTCGGTGAACGTCGAGGGTCACATCCTAGGCGTGTGTTTGGGTCCAAAGCGTTCCTCCGTTATCATGTGTCAATAATTCCATCTAGTCGAAAGAGTTACGACTCCTCAAATAGACTCTTAGAATGTTGTTTACGACTCGCTTTTTTCCCTTCATTTTCTTTCAAGAAGAAAAGAGCCATAACAAAATAAACCATCAACAATAAAAGTTTCGATACGAGTGAGTCAGAAAATCGGGGACAAAGAACGCACATTTGAGGACGCCGGTCCGAAAATAATCGCACATGAATCACACGCCAGCTGAGAAAAGCTCACCTCAACTTTGCCGTTCGTTGAGAAGTAATAACCTCTTTTGCTATAGTTTTTTGTCGCGCTTAGAAACGCATCGCGGAGCTTTCTCGTTTTCTCGGGGAAAGGTGAACGAGCGAGACTAATATTTATTAGATTCAAGTTTCTCTTTTTAGTGATCGTTGTTATTTTATTACTCAAGTTTCCGTTAAGTAATCAACGTTTTAATGAATAAGATTGTTAGTTTTAACTTTAATTTTAACTAAGTAGGTTAAGTCGTTGCTAAAAGTTAAAACCAAACAAACAATTACTCATAAATGTTTAATTTATCGCTAAAAACCTCAAGTTTAACTTGAAGCTGTGGTTTTATTGTGAGTTATATCGATTTAGTTCAACTTGGTGGGTTGAGATAGATTTGAAATTTTGTCACAACCCATCATCGTGGTCGCACCTATAAATTTCGCAGATTTCATTTCGGAATCTACATGCGTGCTAGAGCTAGTGTGATATAAATAGCGTTAAAACGCACGCGTACGGACCCATCCTTGTTTACAAGATGCGCTCGGGCAATTGCATTGTGGTCTTTGAACTTTGCGTTTACGTGGAGGTTACGAAAGAAAAGATTCTTGAATTACGATTTGATTTAAAACGAATTCAGATTTCTTCGATAGCATTCAAAGCCCGATTTCTTTTAAATTTAAATTGGCCCAAAATCAATTTCAGATATGTAGTAATAAAACTTGGTGAACATAAAACATTAACGATTACTAAAGAGTATGAGGTCCATTTATTTATTCGATATGGTTTAAAAATAGAAGTGGAACGGATTGCAAGGACAACAGGGTTTGCGCTAGATTGGAAATGTAAACGATTTTTGTTTAGCAAAATCAATAAATTTAGATTTGTTAAGTCAACTAAAACATCTTGGCATAATAATCATTTCTTAAAAGGATAAAATCGGATCCGAGATTCTCTCATCTATCTATTCCCAAGTAGGTAACGGAATTAAAAAAGGGGGTCCCAAATGTTTTTAAGGATTCAATTCGTTTTGAAATCCAGGTAGAAACCCAACGAAACATAATGACCAAAAAGAGACGTGACCAAACTCGTTGGGGCCAAAACGGCTTAGATAAATCACTCGGGGAACAAAGAAAAATTGCTGAAACTCGTTTTACACCTGACCGTAATTGCGTGTTAACAACAAATTAACCCATCAAGGATTAAACACGCGAAACAAAATAGAATGTTTGAAACAAAAATAAGATAAAAACAAAAATAAACTTGCCTGTGAGCTATTAAATGTACAATTAATATATTTCCATGTGGAAATCTCTGTGCAATTACAACCGGGCACCTGGCAAATATCAACCACCGACTTGAGAGGTACAGGAAGAGTTTCCGCCCTTTTAACCTTTCCCAATGGGGCGATTTCGATTTCTTCTGGGCTTGAACAGGCCGAAACAACGACCAAAAGGGGTACCAGCACGTAGAGAAGCACTGCGGTGATATCCATGGAAGCACGGCACTTTGCGCAAGACATGGTATCCTATCATCATCTTTTTTGGAAGCCGTTTGAAAACCGAACACGGAGGTACATAGCACTTTAAAAAAAATAAACTTTATTGAATTGATTAGGATTTAAAAAAAAAATTTCGATTGCGTTACAAAATTGTTTTTCGAAAATGCACGCGCGCTTTTTTTGTCGGATCGTGACGTAGACCGTACGACGCGATGTCGGTTCGGTGAATGGAGAGGCTGGCGTGGGGAAGTGTTAAAACTAAAAGAAACACCGCTGGATGGACGACCGCCGCCGTTCTAAGACGTGGTGGGGTTCGGTTGTGGACGCCAGTGGCGTCGGGACGGGAGGACGTTGACTTTTTGATCTCAAAAATTGTGGTGAATCTGGGTTTTGGTGGTGATAAATTTGGGTTTATGTCCAAATGAATTTTTAATTAAACTAATAAAAGTTTTAATCTTAATTTTTTGTATCCCCAACCCCTTTCAAGGCACTTGGAATACATACTGATGACGAAATTGATATGAATCCGATTATATCATGAAATAATTCATATTTGGTTATTAAATAGAAATGAATCAATTAAATGCAGTTTAGTTCACCTTCATTTACATACAAAATTTAAAAACAGAAATGCCCGCATTATATGACCAGCATAACACAAGATTTTCGATAGTTCCACATTTCTCTTTCTTACGTTTAACTTGTTCATTCTTTATTGTAACATCCAATCTCGTTCAGCCATTCATTTTGAAAACTTTTGAATGTTAAAATCAAGAAGTAAAATACCAGTATTTATAATACCACAATGATATATCATTCATCACATATTGTATAAGCTAACTTAGAAAGCGATTTTGTCTTGATAAAATTTGATTTTGTTATTAAATATAGTTGCCTTCGAGGGCGATTATAGCAGTCATACAATTTTTGGATATCATACTATAAGTATGATTTTTCTTTACTCTCAAAATAGGCCTCCGTTTCGGTGATTACCTTTTCATCGGCGCAAAATTTCTTTACAGCGAGCATTCTCTTGAGGTTTGAGAACAGAAACAAGTTGCTGGGGGCTAGATTTGGAGAATACGGTGGATGCGGAAGCAATTCAAAGCCCAATTCATGCAATTTTGCCATGGTTTTCTTTGATTTGTGACACGATGTATTGCCTTGATGAAATAGCACTTTCTTCTTCTTCAAATGGGGCCGTTTTTCCGCGATTTCGTCCTTCAAACGCTCCAATAACATTGCCATTTCGTTGCCAGCCGACTGTTACATCTTTCCATGCTTTGGAGTCGGTTCATCACGTGCAGTCCGCTCAGCTGACTGTCAATTGGACTCCGTTGTGAAATGATGGAGCCAGGTTTCATCCATTGTTACATATCGACGCAAAAATTTGGGTTTATTACGATAGAACAGCTCCAAATGCTGCTCAGAATCATCAATACATTGTTGTTTTTGGTCGATTCTGAGCTCGCGCGGCACTTACTTTGCACAGAGCTTTCGCATACCCAAATATTCATTGACGATATGTTCAACACTTTCCTTTGATATCTTTAGCGTCTCAGTTATCTCGATCAACTTCACTTTACGGTTACCCAAAATTATTTTATGGACTTTTTTGATAATTTCGTCGGTAACAGACTCTTTGGGGCATCGTCCACAGTGCTCATTTCGCATCGTTTTAACTTAGCAAACCACTTCTCAATGGTTGATTTTCCTGGCGCAGAGTCCGAATAATATTTACCAAGCCACGCTTTGGTTTCAACAGTATATTTTTTTCGCCGAAAAGCAATGCTTTATTAACACATGATTTCCTTTTTGTCCATTTTTTTCAAACTAACAAAACTGCTTGACTCAAAATGCTATATCTCACAAACTAATTGTCCCGACAGCTATCAAATTTATACACATATCTTCTGAAGATTAGAGCTAACTAAAAATCATATGAATTTAATACTAGTAGCTTCATTTATATGTCAGCCTTAACTTTTCAGTTTACCTATTTTATTTTGTGCTGTGTAGTAAAGGCGAAACATTTAATGATAAATTTGTATATTGAACTTTCTTTGTATATTTAAAAAAAAAACCACACAACTCTTCATTTTTTTGGTTTGTATTGTCCGGTATCCCGGACAATTTTTGTCCGGTATTGAAAACCGCTTTTGAATACCGGCATTTTAGTATTACCATTAAAAAGATAATCTTTTAATCGATTTTGGTGTATCACATTGATAAGATTTAGGTATTATATAATATCATAAAGTGTAGGAATAAAAAATGGTCCCGTTTTCAACGAAGAAACGGTATCCTCAATGTTGATTATCCCAGTGTTAACAGTTAATAGTTTAAAACAGCGTACTTTAAGTTAATCAACATAGGCAACATCTGAGCAAACATGACAATAATCATAATCGTAATCCATAACCAGTTATTGTTCAATTATGATTATATTCTAGATAGAATCTATAAATCCCCAACATATTAAAATGGATGGTTTTTGGTATAAAACTAACCATAACTCAACAACTAAAAGCTAGGGAACAAATATTTGATGTAAATTGTTTATAATCAAGTACGAATCATATCCAGATATTGCTTAATTATGATTATATTTTAACTAGAATGTGGATATCCACAATGTATCAAAATTGTTGGTGCTCATTACTAAAGTTGACCATAACTAAAAAATAACGGTGTTGGAATAAGAAATATTGAGCATAAATCGTTTATACTGATGTGAAAATACATAATCCATAACCAGATATTGTTCATTTATGATTGTGTTCTAGCTAAAATCTAGAAATCCACAATATGTTAAAATTGAGTGTTTGTTACTAAAGTCGATCATAACTTAAAAAGTAACAGTGTTGGCACATGAAATGTAGATCATAAATTGTTTAAATTGGTGTACGAATACATAATTCATAAATTGTTCACTTATAATGAAGTTCTAGATAGAATCTGAAAATCCACAACATATAAAAATTGATGGTGTTCGGTACTAAAGTTCGATCATAACTCAAAAAGTAATGGAGTTGTAGTAAGGAATATTGAACACATATTATTTATAATGGTGTAAGAATACACAATACGTAACCAGATATGGCTTAATTATAATTATATTCTACCTAGAATTTGAAAATCCATATTCAATCAATCAATATAGATCGTATTCGTTACTAAAGACGCCTATAACTCAAAAAATAACGGTGTTGGAACAAGAAATGTTAAACATAATTTGTATATATTGGTGTTAATGTCGTTAATTAATACCGATATCCCCCTTAAAAATTTTGAATACCGAATATTACATCGGTATTGCAAGTCCTAGGAAAAATATCTTCGCAACATGAATTTCAGAATCATCAGAACTCTGGGATGATGCAAAAATGAATATCTGCTTAAAAATACAACCGCTCTGACTGAGCCAATGGATCAGGACGTAATAACATTGCCTATTCTTGAGTTTTGGAAAAAAATTAATATTAAAGATATGGAAAATATTTAGGATGTTGTGAATAATAGTGGTAGTCAACTCAACCTAATCCTTTTATTTTGCGCTAAAGAGGAGAAAATGTTTTGTGGCTTAATCACAACCGCAAGTATAGGATTCCATTGATTTGGATGATTTTTATTAGGTTTATACCATTAAGGGCCACTTCTTGATAAATTTATCTAACACTTAAAAACCGGCTCATAACCAATGAGAGCGTTTACAATCGATATAACCACCACTAGTTAGTTTAACTGGAGGTTGGTAAAAGTGGTCTTAAACCCGACCAACCGTGTGAATGTGACTCCAATGACTTGGATGGTTTTGGTCAGGGTTGGGTTGGTCAAAAAATCAATTGCCTGTTCTCATCTTCTCCCTTGATCTTTATTATCCTAGTTAACAACTCCACAATCGCCCTTCCCATCACCTCCATCGCCAGAAAGGTCTCCGCAATAGTGTCGATGTTAATTGGCCTCCCTACCAGGGCCGTCCTAAACCTAAGGGCTAATAAGGCTGTAAGATGACTGAATCGATGCCACCAACGTGAGACACCAATAACACCAGAATCGATGAGATGCAAGAAAGTACGGTAGTATGTACTTACAGTTAGAAGAATTATAAAAGAAATGAAAAGTTTGATTTGCTGCCACCAGGCAAGTTACGTACTGATTGTGAGCCGAACGGTTTAAGAAGTTAATTTAATTAAATTTATGTGGAGGAAGGTTACGTAGTCCTTATGTTGAAATTGATATAATATGAAAGAAGAACAAAAATATTAATGTAATAATGCATACAATGAATAAATAATACATACAATGAACATGAACGTCTGTTTTGGGCCGCCGAATATCTTAGGACAACTAAAGAGTAGGGAGTAGGGTACACTCTCCGAGATGTTGCACTCGGTAAGAATACTCTTGGTATTCTTACCCAAAAGGGAAAAAATGTATCTTCAGCGTTACATCCATACCAGCATTCAGTTTGATTGTTTCTGCTTTATTTCTTTTAAATAATACCCGAAGGCTTTATAGTAATTTGTATCTCGGCCGTTTTCTCTCCATGTACGAACATCTTTTATAAAATTGGCTTGCCCATACATAGAATTTCTCATATCGTTGTTGCCATCTGCCATAAATTTTTTTGGCGTTTACGACATTGTTATCTCTTCTTCTCTCCCAGTTTCTTAACGCTAAGGCTCCGCGTTAATGCCATAGATACTGTTATGTACGGGGAGGTGATATGAACAATTACTCTCTTCTTTTCTATTGATTTTACTTTTTATGTTTATCGTGTCCTAGCGGTACTTTCCACGCCAACCCAACCCAACTCATTTTTTTAACGAGATCGAGAAAAATCTACCAGTCGTTTGGCTGTGGAATTGCTACTTCATCTCTCTACTTTCCAACATTACTGTTATGCTGTTTTCCGGCGTCATCCTTGTCCACATATTGATGTTATCCAGCTGTCTTTCTCACAACGCAATCCTATCCAATTCAACACAACCCAACCAAACCCATTTCGATGGTTTGGTCTTTCTCATTTGATGTAATTTCAACCGTTTCAATGTTAAAATCAAAATGTATGCTTTCGCACTCCTTTTGTCTACCGCGAGCTATTATCGACCTCCTTTGTAATTGTCGGAACAAAAACTTTTCATAAACTTTTTGGAATTACTTAAACTTTCTACTTATCCAAAAAAAGGGAACGCCCCCTTATTTTCCTTTTTTCTACACTCTCATTCATGTATCTTCGGTCCTCTCCCGTTCTTCCTCTCTTTTCAGATTCTTGTCACCCGCAGTGATAGTTATTGAAGCGAAATTCGTTACCTTTTTGACATTATCCCTTCAACTAATCCTGTCTCTTCTCTCTTCCATTCTACTCCATCATTACCAATTTCTTTTCACCATCATTAACCATCCATCCATTTTCCTATCTTTATTTAAACGTATCTAGAGAGGAGCGGAACCCCTCTAAGACGCACCACTCTGTTATTTTTTCTGCTTGTATCAATGAAGCACTTATATACCATTATACTTCTATAACTACCTCTACCATACTCCACTTAATCTCACTTATCAGTATTACGTTAATTTAGTTTTCAGGAATCAATATTGTCTCTAGCTTTATGATAGTTTCAGTTTTGATTCTATGTTACCTGTCACATTCCAAAAAGGTATACTACATGGTCTTTTCTGCTACTGCTCGTTATCTACTCTTTTAAGTACGTACGATACGCTTTAAAGCATCCGTAGCCACTGATAACTTGGCTCAGAAAATAATTTATTTCTCCCAATGTCTACTGATCCTCGGTGTTATTGCAGGCAATAATCTTTTGCTCCACCCAACCCAACCCAACTCATGTGTCAAGAAACTATTTCCTCATTCTTATCTATGTCTTGTGTCGTTGCAAGCATTCTCTTTTTGTATCTGAGATCTGTTGGAAGTGTGCTTCCAATAACCATTAAAATCTTTGTGGATGATGACTTGTTACTATAATTAACACCTTTGAGTCTAACTCAATTCAACCAAACTCAATCCTTTATTGCTTACTATCCTCTTTACAATAGCAAATCTTTAATTTCCTATCCTTAATCTTAACAGTATGATGTATACCTTAAATATCGACAACTGTTTCATTATGTTATGTTAAAATTATGATGGTGTTACATTTAAGATTACAATGCTATGACGGGAGGACGATTTTATTGGGCTACGTTGATTTGGATTGGCTTAAGTTGGGTTAAATTAAGAGCAACTTCAAGTCCCTTTTGCTAAGGCATAAAACCTTTTAGGTTTTCTTTAGCGACGAAGGTATCATTCCCTTCGCCTTTGAGGTCTCCTTCTATTAAGTTAGCTGTTTTAAATAGCTTTTTTGTAATCCATACGGGTTGGAATCCAATAAAGTGTATCCTCGCTGCCTCTTTAGCTAGCTTCTCCACATTTTCATTGCCCTTAATCTTTTTTTGACTTAAATATCATTTCTAAATTGCTATTTTGGAAAAAAATTACTTTTCTTCTTGGAAAAATCAAAATAATCATGGTCTGGCAAATAATCAATAATACTTATTTATGCATCAAGGCCAGAAACCCGGAAGTTCTATTCCAACCTTAAATACATCTTTTATGTGTGACAAGCTCAAAATTATAGACCAAATTCATCTAATCAATATTTCTATAAAGTTACAAATACAAATAAGTTAAACATATCCGTTTTAATTTTTGAGCTTTTGAGGTTAATCGAAAGAGAAACTGTTTTGTTAATATCACGAGGGGGAGATTTAAAATTAAAAGAGAAAGCGAATAATAATATTAGCGAACCCGCCCAAACATGCGCATGTAACGTCCATTTCCGTTGTTAAAAAAATTAAAATACATTTTATGATTTATGATTCTGTTTTATGATTCATTGTTAAAACGGTTCCGTTCAACTTTAAAATTCTCGTTATAAACTCGTATTTGTTGAGAACATTGAACACACACACAATTACCTCTAAACGACAGAACCGACGGAAACGCGTCGTGCGTTCGAATTGTGGCTTAAAGATTCACATCCGGAACAGGAAACAGGAGGGCACATCACGTACCGCGTTTGTAACAGGAGGACCTTAAAGGATTTGTTTTTAAAACATTTGTATGGGATTCACATCATTGTAATGACTATTCATTATTACGATTGCAGTTGAAATTTAATTAGAATCGGAAATATATTATTTTTTCTTATTTATTAAGACAATTTTTTTTTGTTTCAGTGTTCATTCGAATGAGCGTATGTTTCTTCGCGACTTCGTAAATTGCGTCGAAGGAACAAGCGGTGGTCGTTTGGCTCAATGGCTCCAACCAGGTTCTAGATTAGATCCTTCGAAATCCCACGTGATCTTTTCCCGTGAAGAATTTCGTTGCGGTTGGCCGGCGATGATCACAATTCTCACTTGCGATCAATACGCCGATGTAGTTTACGTAAATCACGTAACAGTTGAAGCGAAAGCGATCCCGATCGACAAGAAAGATCTGGGCGATTCAGATGCAGCCAGGAAAATGCGTAGGGTCAGTCAACCGGATCCGTTAGCTTTTGGTGGACTTCCCGTACCAACTCTAACGCATCCTTACGAGCCGACGATAAGAGATAAAATGTGTTTTCATGCCATAACGGCAATGAAGCCGTATCAGAATTATTCGTTTGAAGAATTACGGTTTACGTCGCCTCCGGTGCGGAGATCAAGCGAGAATATGTTAGTTAGGCCGAATGGCGATGGGTCTTATAGCGCTACGTGGACGCCAGCTTCGATTGGATGCTATTCAGTGGTTATTACAATCGATGGTTATGAAATGGAGGAGGTTTTTAAAGTTGAGGTGAAAGAACCTCCACAAGGATTAACTCCTCCTACGCAAAATTTCGCGAAGAAATCCGCCCATCAACCGAGTAAATTAAGAAAATTTATTGCTAAAAATTCGGCGGGATTAAGAATAAGGGCTTTGCCTTCGTTACAAAGCGAACAATTAGGCATTGTCCATGTTAATGGCACAATAGCTTTTATTGATGAAGTTCATAATGATGATGGTGTTTGGTTGCGTTTATCCGCCGAAACGATAAAGCAGTATGGGTGCATTGCAACCGGTGAAGCATGGTGTCTTCAATATAATCAACATTTAGGAAAAACTTTATTGCTTCCGGTTGAAGAACCTAAATCGACGTTAGACGAAGTTAACGCCCCAACAAATAGTTCAGTTAGAAAACAAACTGAAGTTATTGAGAGAAAATACCAAGTTATTAAATCAGGCGCTTCTGGTCATAACGTTCGTAGTGGGCCAACTTTAGATTCGCCGAGCATAGGGGTCCTCGTACTTGGAAGCATAATCGGCGTTAAAGATTACATGGTAAATAAAGACGGGTGTTGGGTTCTTCTTGATGAATCGACAAAGAAACGATATGGATTTAATGGAGATTATGACGCTTGGTCCTTAGCTATCGGACATAATAATAAATTATATCTTGGAAATGTGAATCAAATCGATAACGGTAAGATTAAAATAAACTAATTTATAACTTTTTTAAATTTTGAAATTTATTTAGATGAGTTTTCGCCACAACTTCCTCCGGAAACCGATTTGCTAAAAATATTTACCAGCAAAGGTTACAATTTCAACCCTGCAATAACACCGCATGACACCCAATTTTCTTTCACTCAATCTCCAATTGTTTCGTCGGATTTACCGGCTTCCACGAATCCTTTTGTTTTTGGGGACGAACCCAGCAAACCGGAATCACCTAAAATCCCGCGAAGAGATCGAAAGGATAGTAAATTGATGGGGTTGCCAAAATGGTTCAAAGATGAAGCAAAAAGGTAATACAAAAAATAATGTAATAGAAACTTACGCATTTTGCCATACATTCCTTAAGAATATTAAATCCGGATCTTTCTAGTTTTAAGTTTAGTGTTAATTATTATTTAATTTGTTATTCAGCGTTAAATTGTTGTATATATTTAGTGAACTAAAAGTACGAATAATACGAGACCTAGAACTGAAATTATTCTGATTCAGTCGTGTTAAGGTCCACTTTTCTAGTTATAGTTCAATAAAGATAGAAACAAAGTCGAAGTGTCTACTTTGTATTTGTTTCTGATGTAAAAAAACTAAGTCGTGTAAAGATGGAAGCTTGTGGAAGGAATGTAAGTCAGTTAAATAATAAAATTTGAAACTGTTCATACAAGAAAGTTGAAAATTAATTGTTTAGATCTTAACGTTGGAGATCTAAACATGACAAAAAATGACAAGTTCAACAGTGGAGGTGCGCCAAATTAGGAGTACAAAAAGAGTTTAAACTCAAAATATACCAAATATACAGAGTGTTAATGAACGACATATACATATTTCAGGGGGCGGTAGTACTCGATAAAATAGGATAAATACGATAAATAGGAAAAAATGCTAATAAACATGTGGTCAAAAATGCGTTATGTGTTCATTACAGAGTGGCAAAGTTTCAATTTATTTTTCTAATTTTGCGTTTTTCTCCGGTGTTTTTTTGATTAACTATTTCAAATTTGGTATACACCTTATGTTTGTGAATCTCTACAATAAAATGACAAAATCGTCATCCACACTACCAGGAGTACTCCATTTTTTGATGGTCTTGATGCTTGTACCAACATGAAAAAATGGGACATCCCTAGCAGTGTGGATGATGATTTTGTCATTGTATTGTAGAGATTCGTAAACATTCGGTGTATACCAAATTTGAAATAATTATGCAAAAAAACACCGGAGATAACCGTAATATTAAAAAAATAATGTAACTTTACTACTCCGTAGTGCTGAAAAAATGCCAATAAACGCATTTTTTTCCTATTTTATCGAGTACTACCGCCCCCTGAAATATGTACATGTCGTTCATTAAAACCCTGTATATACCAAATAGATATCCAAATATACAGAGTGTCTCACGTAACTGGTTCATTAGAACTTTTTTAAGTTCCACTATTCGTAGAGGCTTGAAATTTTGGTAACATGGGTTGTTCATTCCGATCTATTAATCTAAAATATTTTCAAAATGGCCACCATTTCCGGTCTACCGGAAGTAGACCTCAACTTCGTTATTTTAAATGGAATGCTATAGTTTTTATTACACCATTCAATTATACGTAAGAAAATATGTTGACTTTGATGACAGTTGATGGTACCTACCGCTTTTTGTTTTCACACTATTTTGATTTTAAGTGTTTTTTGTCAAATATCACCATGCTCTTTATAAGTCCATATCTCAGCCGACGTTGATTCAAAAACGTTTTGCATTGGTACGATAATTCTTCATATGCATATGTTAAATAGATAGTCACTTGTTGTATCAGTATATCTTATACAGACTGGTCAAAAATTGAGTTACCGTTTCTCTGTTTTGAATTGCGTGAAATCCGAAAATTTTAAATGGAACGCCCGCCCCTAAAATCCTGTATATACAGGTGTCTCATGTAACTGGTTCATTAGAACTTTTTTAGGTTCCACAATTCGTAAAGGCTTGAAATTTTGGCAACATGGGTTGTTCATTCCGGTTTATTAATCTAAAATCTATAACATAAAAGAATGAAAAACATAAAATTATAAAAATAAATTATGGGAATTTAATTCTCTACAAACTATTTAGATACTTTCCTATGTGCCTCATCAATGTGCCTCGTCAATTTATACTCTTCAATCTGCGAAAGTTTGTTGAATCGCCACAAGATCCTTTGATATTGTTGATCTTCTTTGGACATTCTAATCTGACGATACATTTTCTCTACGTCTGCTGAAAAAACGATTTTATGGGTACGCCAACGTAGCAAAATATCTGCGATTTCTTGTTGTAATCTTGGGCCAGTGTGCATGAAATCGTTGAGACTCTTGACGTTAGAGCTTTTGCAAGATGCATCAAATACTACCCGTAGTTTTGTAGTGGTGCTAGATGGTCTTAGTACCGCTTTTTGGAAATGCGGAATGTAGTATCTTCCTGGGCTGTCTTCTTCGGAGATCTTCTCCATGTGACCCAGTTCGATGTATTCTTGTATGAACTTATCGTATTGTGATTTTAGCTTATCATTTTTTTGCAAGATTTTCTAATTGGAATAGTCTCGCTCCCGCCCTGGATTTAGAGCATCCTAGTTCCACTTTTGTCTTGAATGGTATCTTCACGGTGTAAGTTCCATCTTCGTTTCTTTTTGTGGTTTGTTCATAATATTTCTCGCAATCTTGTTCATCTTCGGACTTTGGTTGCGGTTGTTCCACAGTTGTCATTACTTAGTTGTGTCATCACTTACTGCTGTTAATATCTTTGAATATCATGCCGAATTATTCCCACGCCAACATTTTAAATTCGTCTTATATTCATGGCGGATGTAATAAAGTTTTGGATAGGATAAGAGACGTATCTCTTAGTTATGGAAAGATCAAAGTAATAGGAAACCCTAAATTTCTATCACCAGCATCTTAAGATAATAGAATAAATGTTTTGTCATATTTTATTGCTTTACCAAATTCTTCGGTAAGAAGTACTTCGGTCGATTTAGATGAATAATATTTTACAAGAAAGTACCGTAAATAAATAAACTGAACTCTCTAGGAAAATCTCGTCCATAATTACGTCGAATATTACGCCATATTATTGTTTTTCATTGTTTCATTTATGCGTTCTTCTGCTGGTTATTTTTGGCAAATAAAAGCTAACAAACTAAAGTTTATTCAATCGCAGATTATTTTAGAAATAATACTAATGATAATTTAAATAAATTAAACGATAAACTGTCAAAATGTCATAGCCTTCTAATAAAAACACGAACGACTTCCAGCATTTTGTGTAGGATTTTGATAAAATACTCAATATGAAGAAAACTATAATAAATAGGTACAGCAATATTTATAGATAATTTGTAGAGAATTAAATTCCCGTTTTGATAGGCTAAAAAGATATGGGGCGTTCCATTTAAAATTTTCGACTTTCTCGCAATTGAATACAGCGAAACGGTAATTCAATTTTTGACCACGCTGTATAAGGTACACTGATATAAGAAGTGACAATCTATTTAACAGCATATGACGAGTTGTTTATGGCTTGTAAAGACCATGGTGATATTTGACAAAAAACACTTAAAATCAAAATAACTTGAAAATTAAAAACGGTAGGTACCAAAAACTGTTATCAAAGTCAACATATTTTCGTACCTATAATTGAATGGTGTAATAAAAACTATAGCATTTCATTTAAAATAACAAAGTTGAGGTCTACTTCCGGTAGACCGGAAGTGGTGGCCATCTTGAAAATATTTTAGATTAATAGATCGGAATGAACAACCCATGTTACCAAAATTTCATGCCTCTACGAATAGTGTAACCCAAAAAAGTTCTAATGAACCAGTTACGTGAGACACCTGTATATAGCATGTAATGTTGCATGTAATATGTTATAGTATGTATAATTATATAGCAATAATATATAATTTGGGTTAAATATTCATATTTTGAGGTCAGGATTTTACTGTTGAAATATTTCCAATTATAATGAATCAGCCTGTATAATAAAAACATACCAATTTACATAAACAGAATGCAGCAAAAACATTGATATGGTCATTCAGGTTAAAAAACCTGGACATTGTTTGTAGCAAGGCGTTACCTTGAATGTTTATTCTACACTTCCTTAAATAGAAGACAATGCTGTAACGGGTAATACGAACTGGTTCATGGAGGTTGAGGCAGGAGAATAACTAGCTGCAATCAATTTGGAGAAAAATGGTAACGTTGCAACAATGTTTGGTAGTCAAGTCAGTACCACGAATAGGATAAGATCCATTAGTTTTTGAATTGTATGTAATAGCAGACAATATGAAATATAATACCGTGACCATATTACAGAACCATACAACAGCCTTGGCAGAACAAGCACCCGAAACAACGATACATATACTACAAAACCAAACATCCTTTAGGCACAGGAAGCGACATTCTTGCTCTATTTTAAGCAAGAAATTTATTTCTAAAAATTATTTGGCGAGAAGTGTCATTAGAACAAATTTAGATACCTTTACGCGGACGACACGTCTTTCATTACCATAAGTACTGATTCTGAATTATTTAAAAAAATTAAAACAAATCATAGAATAAGCTGAGCATTAGTTCTTCATAAGTGGATTAAAGATGCATAAAGACAAAAGCAAAGATTCTTACGTTTCATACAAGAGGATGCGATAGTATACTAGATAAATACATAAAGTTCCTTTCAGCTCCTACCAGTTCTGAAACAGTTCAATGGTTCAAACACATATCGAACTTAATAGGGCGATTGTTAAATGCTCTTACTGCGTTAAAATAATACATTCAAGCCTTTTGTCCGAGGTATTGCGAAGCATTGGGTTGCTCTTATCATATAAATTATTATTACCTATATTTATTTTATATTTTTCCTCCAATGACATCATTTTGTCAACTTCAATTGGTTCGAGTTGGACAACCTTATAAATTATAAGCAATAATTAATCTTAACGTCTTTGTATGGTCTCCATTACATGAAGTTTCTTATCAGAAAGGGGGTGTCAAATATCTTAGGACGATCCTAATGAATCTCTGTTTCGGTTATTTTTATACCATTGCGACGTATGGGATTATTACGTAGGGAGCATCTCAAAAGATGGAAACCATTTTTATAATGAGAAAGAAAGCAATTCACATACTAGTTTGGCTAAAAGGTCTAGGAAGTCGTAGAATCCAATATGGTGCTGAATAATTTTCATTCATGATCACAACACCCGATTCAAAGAAATCCAACGATTACATAGCTGTTAAATTGTATCACGTGCTACCACGAAGATAAGAAACATAAAACTAAAACAGTTTCGGACCGCCGTCAAGAATTTCTTTTGAAGAAAGAATAGAAGCTATTTTTATAATGCAAAAAAGCAATTCGCCTTCTAGCTGGATTTACAGATTTATGAAGTTCTAAAATCCTATTTGATGCTAAATAATGTTGACAATTATTATCAGAACACTCGATACAAAGAAATCACACGACTATATAGATGTAAAATTGTACCACATGCTGCCATAGAAATAAAAAACATGAAACTAAAACAGTTTCGTCTACCACCAACAATATTCTTTTGGAGAATGATTAATCCGATGAGCAAAGATTGAGCAAAGAGAAAATATCGATGTAAAGGGAGGTAATTTGCAACCATATGATGAAGCTAACGAAACATTCAACTCGTACTTACAAAGATTCCAAAATTTTTTGGATTTACGAAATTTAAATACAAAAACGTTTGAAGGAGATAAGAAATGTGTACAAATTTTAATAAATTATCTAGGACCTAAACAGTACCAACTACTTACAAGTCTTACAGCACCAGAACTACCAAATAGAAAAAAGTTTGAGGATTTAAAGAAGTCATTAGAAAAGCACATATGTCCAACTCCCAGTGAGATTTCAGAACAACACAAGTTTACCTGCCGAATTCAACAAAAAGGTGAATCTATCGCTAATTATCAAGCAGAACTTAAACGGCTCTGTACAAATTGTAACTTTGTATGTGAACATTGTAAAAAGCCATAGATAAATACACATTTAATAACTGAATTTATTAAAAGTGTTCGTGATAAGAACGCTAGAGAAAAGCTTTTGCAAAGTGTTGATATAACTTTTGAAGGAGCTGTAAAACTGGCTTTATCAATTGAAGCAGCTAAATCTGAAAGCAAAGAGTTACAAGAAGCAAAAGGATTAAATTACATAAATAAAATGAAACATTACAGAATGAACGAGAAACTTCAGTTACAAAAGAAGGAAGAAAGGAGGAATGAAGATAAAAGAAAATGTTTTCGATGATGACAACTACCAAATAGAAGAGAAGAATACCAAATAGAAGAGGAATCTACCGAAGAAGAAGAATCTGAAATAAATTACTTAAATATGGTAAATTCAATTCAAGAAAATTCTAACTGTGATAAATACAAAATTACAGTACAAATTAAAAATAAACCATGCGCTATGGAAGTCGATACAGGTGCAGCATTATCAATAGTTTCATATTCTACGTTCAAAAAGCTTTGTCCTCATTTACAATTACAAAATACAACTACGAAACTACGTACATATACAGGAGAAATACTGACCCCAAAGGGTACATGTATTGTCAACATACACAACACAGATACACATTTTTATTGGCTTATTGATAGTTAATTAAAATTGAAGACTTTAATAAATATTCTTTTCAAACTGTGCAAAAGCTTTAGTGACGTCACCATTGTTTCGCACGTGATTGGCGAGAATAAAAATCAATAAAAGGAGTATGAGCGAAATACCACAAGAATCTTATGCGTTAAAAGAAGAAATTTGTAAACGTCACTAAAATTTTTATAGAAGGGATTTTAAATTTTAATTCGATCGAAAAATTCCATTCTATCAAGAAAACCGATCCGACAGGTTTACTGTTGTTCTTTATATCACCGTAAACTGTATACATTTAGTTATTTTCTTTTAACATCAATTCGCTGCGCGTTATTTAAATAAAATTGTTGTTATTGTCATCAAGAAGGTTTAGTTTACTTCTATTTTTTGTTTAATTTTTTAGTAGCGAAGGTTCCGAATTTAGTGGAGTTTCCGTAAAAGAATTAGTAAAAGCAATCGGTGAATCACGAGCTAATGGAAATGGAGTAACTCCGCCTGATACTCCCAAGAGATCTTGCAGCCCTCGAGGTGGACGATTTTCACCTAAACCCATGAGTAGGAGTTCAAGTCCAATTGCAGTTTCAGGTAAATTTATTTTTTATTTTTAACACATACATTTAACGCTTTCCTTATAAAAGTAGGAAGAATTTTATTGCAAGATAGCGGAAGTGCAAGTCCACCTCATTTCGGTTCTCCTCGGAGTATCGGAATATCTCCATTAGGTAACCATAAAAATAATCTTATTTAAAAATCGTTTATTAACGATTTTTTTAATTAGTTTCCGGAACCGGTCATGAACTATCAGTACGCAGAGGTTCTAACCAATCAGACACCAGCGCTTTAGTTAGTAGCATAACTCGAGACATCTCACAATCACCAAGTCAATCATCACATCCTCGTGATTTAACCCCGAGTCCTAGCAGTTCTAGTCACACAAGATCGGAAATAAGCCCTCCACGGACGCCTAATAAACGAGACATATCTAATCTTGACCCACCCCAATCTTCGCGAGTTCTTACACAAACCGGGACTCAAACATCCCCGGAAAATAACGCACTCACCGACGTTTCGGTTAAAGGGCACTTCTCAATAGGAACCGTTCACAAAGAAGAACGACTTTCCCCAAAATTAAATCGAAAAGATCGTTCTTCCTCAAAGCCGAGATCGAAAAGGGCAATATCGCCAGCAAATGTTCCTCCGGTGTCTTCTCCGAGAATAAATTACCCCACAAATCAGCCGCTAAAGAAATCTTTGAGTCCATCTTTAGCCGAATCGTTTAGGGCAATTTTTGCCGCATTCGTTTGGCACGAAGGAATCGTTCATGACGCGATGGCTTGTGCGTCTTATTTAAAATTCCATCCGACGTTACCCAAACAAGGAACGCGAGTTGTCACAAGACACGGACATTCTGAATCTCCGGTAGATAAACGTCGCCAAGAATTATCGAAAGAAGAAAAAGCGCGTCAAAGACACTCCGTGGAAGTTGCGAATGCCGGAAATTATCTCCACATCCAACCGTCCACTTTAGAATCGTTAACTCGATCAGCTGCCAATGCAAGTGCTAATAGGTGCCGAAGAAGGGTTGATGGGGTATTTAAAGAGGATATAGAAGGGGGAGTTGGGTATCAAACTGTTAAAGTCCTCCCACCGGCTTTGAAATGTTTGGTGTTTTTGTGGGAACAAGTTACTTATAATTCTTTGCAAACTATGGCCGTTGCTAAAGACATCTACATTTCTTCGTCGAATAATTGTGCCGGAAATGATGGTCAAGCGAATAATCGAAGTGGTACTAATGGGGCCGTTAAAAATGGCGAAAATGTTCAAGATTTAGATCGATGGAAATGGAATAACGAAGCCGGGTGGAGAAAAAAATATAAATCTCGTCCTATTAATTGTGAACTTTGCGGTATTCGAGGTTATGACCCCATCACTAAGCATATGAAGCAAAATCACCCCGGTTGCGGCTTATCAGCTGGTGGGAATGGGTTTGGCCCAGATGGAGTCTTTTATAACGAAGGGTGGGCGGGAAGTTGTGGATCAACTGGAGGTAAGTTAAATAATGCAAGAAATTACAAAAAAATTAAAAATTTAATGTTTCAGTTGCTTCAATGGTGCCTAAAGATTGGTACTTAATGTGCATCCGCTGTCGTAATAAATACCACTCATTAAGAACCCTTCCATCGACTTCAACTCAAAAATCAACCAAGCCAAAAGAAAAAGAGAAACCCCCGCAACAACTTCCCACCACAAATTGCGATTTAAAACCACACCTAATTATGCGTAATAACGCATTATTTCTCTTAGATCTTGCGAGTGCTTCTGATACAAACGTTGGACCGCGGCAAAGAAGACCTTCATCAACAGTTATGCCAAGTGTTTCTGAACACCATTCCCCCCCGGATAATGGGGGAGGACCATTTAACCCCGTTCCGCCGTTTCAATGTCTTCAAGCTCTAGGCGCGGATAACGAAATGCAAGAAAGACAATTCTACGAGGAAGTCTTAAAAAGACAAGACGTCGTTGTTAGTGGGCAAAGGCCGCTTTCGGAGGTTTCTTTATCTGATGAAACGGATAGTGCAAAAGGAACCAGATTTCATAGGTCTATTTCTATGGGTACTAACGGGGTACCTTGGTCTAGAACTGGACTTGATGGAAGAGTTATTATGATGAGAAAAAGGAACAATACCACAACAGAAACAACAAGCGAATCGGAATCTTTATTGTTATGTAAACCATCCCCCGCTTTATTAAAATTAATGCCCAATATGGATGGTTCCTCGATTGTTTCTAACGTAGCTTCAGATTCGGAAACTCAAGAACAACAAAGCGAACAGCGCCCCGCGACTTATTACTTAATGGAACGTCCCGTAATGGAGTTTATAACGGTCCCGCAAGATTTGGATTCGCTTCAATTAGCGATGAGACAAGCTCTAAGAAAAGCAATGTGTCGAGTTTATGCTATGCAAGCTTTAAATTGGTTGTTAAGATCCGTAACTCAACCGGTGTGTTTACACGATTTGTTATGGTGGTTTGTTACTTCGTTACAACAACACCCCGTTATGGAATTGGAGGAGAATGAAGAAAATAAACCTATAAAGAACAAAACGGACGAACAAATTTGTGACCATCCTTTATCTGATATAACCATAGCCGGCGAATCCGTTCACCCACTTCCAACCGCTTTTCACACCTTATTACAAACGATAGCAGATTTAATGGTTTTATTACCCATGGGTTCCGCATTACAACAAATGGCTATGCGATGTTGGGGGATTAAATTCACTCCAGCCGATCACACTTTCTTACATCGCTCCCAAGTATTTAGTAACATAAGTAAAATTTTATCGAGGAGTGAAGAAATCGATGATAACACAATTTCGATGCACGAAAGTTCGTTGAATCAAATTTTTCATTCCGTGGAAGCTTTGCAGGATTTAACGCAGTACTTGGATATTAAAGCTTCATCGAGACAAGCTATGGTCGTTAGTTTAATAGATGGATCTACGGAAACTTTTTGGGAATCTGGAGATGAGGATAGACATATGAATAAACATCTTATTATTAGTTGTAGACAAGGACATCAGCCTAAAATGGTTTGTGTGCATGTCGATAATGTGAGGGATTTAAATGTAAGTTTTTTATCATGTGATCTAACACTCATGTCACTCTAGAATACCAATGTTGTTTTAAGAAATCTTGTTTAGTACCATAATAATTAAGATTCACGCAGAGTTAATTGACCTAAAATTAGAACTAATACTAGAAGCTTTCCAGTTTTGCACTGCGTGTTTAAAAACAAATATTTGACGCTTAGGATGTCATGTTGCAACATTTTTCAGTCGAAGTCTTTGAATTAACATAATTAAAACACGTAAAAACTTCTTACTTGCAATATTTATTTAAGAGGCTACTTTACCATGCAATTCGGCAAGTTACAAGAAATATTATTTATTAAAATAATTGAATGAAATTTTGCAACTCTAACAATTTTGCATAACGCAAGGTGGAAATTTTTTTAATTTTCCAAAAAAAAGCATTTTTTTTCTATAATACATAATTTTGTCGTTTCTTTTTTAACTTGTGTGATCGTATACTTAAAAGTAGTAATATGTTTCAAATGAAAATTTTCGAAATTTTTGGTAATATAGGAATAGTTTGTAATTTACTAAAATTGCAGTAACGTAACGTAAAACTGAATATTTTTTCAGTTGTCTTCTTGTTTTATCTATAGCTTTTTTTGATGCGGTAGGGAAATAATCATCTCTAAAAGTGTAGTCTGAACTTTATTAAACTTAACTATATTTTTGAGTTTATAGTAGGGTTGTACCGATTAATCGGCGACTAATCGGAAAGGCCACTTTTTTAGTCAGCGTTTAGTCGGTGATCAATTGGCGATTAAACAATAAAAGCTCTGATTAGTCAGCATTTATTAAAATGCTGCAAATAACATCGTATGAAAAATAATATAAAAATAATTTAAGTATTTATTTATTACCAAGTGAAAAATTACTTGAACAATTTCATTGGCAACTTTTTTTGACATAAATGTCAGCATATTATCAGATCAAAGCGCAGCATCACGCAATATTTATACAAAACCGAGCACATTGCTGGAACGAGTGCGAATAGGGATTGGCTGTGGAGCTCATAATGTCCACAATGTCATTAAAACTGCCAATTGATTGTCAATTGATTTTGAATGCATTATTGTCAAAATTTACTGCCTTTTATATTGACAGTGTACGCATTGAAACTGTAAAACAATTCTGACTTGATAGATACAGAGTATAAAAAATGTTGGGCTAAAGTAAAACTAGATGGCTTACATTGATGATGATGACCTGCACTTGAAGACTATTTAAAATGTTTGTGCCTTTAGAAAATTATTTCCTTACAATTAATATTGAAAAGTGCCCGGATACATTGAAGCTGTTTTTCTGGCAATCTCAGCTCCGCTGGCTGGTTATGTATTTTGTGCACCAAAGCAGTTGGTTTCCATCAAGCCGTGTTAAATAACGAATGATAAAATATATCAGCAATGGACGTGAATAAACCGTTTAAAAGATAACTTGTCCTTAAAAGAAATTCAGATTTTATCCTACACGTTACACGAAATTTATAAGAAAAGTGTATAACTAGTTTTCCATTATGGTAGTTTGATTATTAACTACCAAGCAATTAGGAGTTAAATATCTAGCTACCTTTTTGAATCCATAATGAAATGCAATTTTAAGGTCTAAAAACCCAACGTACTTACAATTGCAAAAATGCATAGAAGGGTCTAGAGTAGCAAATAAATGGCTCTCTAAACGTGACTAGTTTCTAATTAGTAGTTAGGAACTTTTGAACTGTTACGCATAAATTATGCTAAAAAGTCAGATTATTTTGACCCAAATCACAAAACTTAAATTTATGACGTAGGTACTAATTTAAAATTATTTAAAAATTTAAAGATGTTAAAAGTAAAAATAAAATATATAATAAATAAACAAATGAACGTAGAATATTATAACTTTTGGCGATTTTTAATTATTTAATTTAGTTAGATTTTCTTAAAAAAACTCAACTGCTTAAAAGAATTGTCAGAGGTAGCATGTCTTCTTGATGAATTAAACAAGGATGCAAAGATGAACATCCTTTCAACTGCTGATATGTTGATGTTGTATTTTATAAATACTTGTTTAATTAACATATAATATTTGCTTAATTAAATACCCGGGTATTTATTTTCAATTGAAATTCCCAGGGTATGTAACCAATCTAACCCATGATGATTTTTTCAAGGAATTTATAAAATTTAAAATCTGTACAAAGGCACATTGGGAAGGTAACTAAGTTTAATTTAAATATACAAAGACCTAATCTTCTAAAAATAATAATCAGGGTTTTTGGAAATACGTATGGGGTGAGTTGGGTTGCATTGGACTCTCCAAAAAAAGTCTGATAAAACATTCGCAACATATGCTGGGACTAAATTGGGAAGAAAATGTTTTATAAGCAGTATCTAGTCTTTAATTGTTAGTTAAACTTTTGATATGATGAACATCGTATTTTGCCAACAGTATTTAGTATTTTTGGAAGCAAAATTAAATTTTATTAACAGTCTCTCGCCTTCTACAATAAAATGTCTTCGGCCTGCACTATTTAGCCTTTAATTAACAGTTTGTGGACTACAGTGGACGCCGCTTATTAGAATCACGGATAATGTTATCAATCGGATATTGTTATCACTTTTGGGAAGAACGGGCCGGACGTATAATATTATATAACAAAAATTTTCGCTTATAGTAATCATGATTTCGGTTTATGTTATCATTTCTTTCTTAAAAATGTTTTCGACATGAGCAATAAATTTTATTTTTACGAGCAAAATAAATAATGTTGACATAGATTCGGTGAATCCCCAAACTCTGCATTTGAAAACTCGAACACGCGACGATTCGGTGAATCCCTAAACTCTGCATTTGAAAACTCGAACACGCGACGCTCGGCTGTGTACGTTACGTCTCAGTTCTATTCTAACCTTTTGTAATGGTTGACGTGAAAAAGAGACGTGATCATAGTTTAAGTGAAAAAATTAATATTTTAGAAAAATATGACAAGTTGCCGAAATTGAGTCAGCGAAATGCAGCAGCACAATTAAAAATCTCACAACCAATTTTGTGTAAAATTTTAAAAAACGTGTGGAAATAGAAGATGCTGCTAAAAAAAAATGAGAATTTACTGACTAAAAGAAATCGAACTGGGAAATACGCTCAAGTGGAATCTGCGTTGAAACTATGGTTTGCGAATGTCCGCGAACATGACGCACGTGTAGATGGCCTGTTGATGCGACAGAAAGCGGAAGAACTTGCAAATAAAATGGGAAAAGAAAATTTTGTTGCAACGGAGGGATGGTTTCACCGTTGGAAAAAAAGAGAAAACATCGTATACAAACGGACACACGGCGAGCAAAAAGATGCTGACTTTAAGAGTGCAGAACACTGGATTGAAAATGAATGGACCAAGATTGCTGGGGAATTTACTCCTAATGATATTTTTAATGCAGACGAGACTGGGCTTTACTATCGCGCTCTCCCCGATCATACATACATGTTTAAAAAAGACAATGCAAAGGGTTGTAAGACATCGAAAGAACGTATAACAATTTTGTGTTGTGCAAATATGTCGGGTGACAAAGAACAGCTTTTAGTAATCGGCAAAAGTAAGAATCCACGTTGTTTTAAGAGTGTCAAAAATCTACCTGTTGATTATTATTCAAATACAAATGCCTGGATGACATCCTTAATTTTTAATGACTGGCTCTTAAAATGGGATAGGAGAGTAAATCGCAAAATTGCTCTTCTCGTGGACAATTGCGCTGCACACTGTGTAAATTGTCAATTAAAAAATATAAAAGTTATTTTTTTACCGGCCAATACTACTTCGATAATACAACCGTGTGATCAAGGCATTATAAGGACTATGAAAGCGTATTACCGGAAAGAGATGCGTGCTAGAATTTTGGAAAGTATGGAGGATACCCTAAATATGAGCGCAAATGATCTAGCCAAGAAAACAAATTTATTAGACGCTTTACATCTTATTACCATGTCGTGGAGCCAAGTTTCCAAAATAACAATAAAGAATTGTTTCAAACATGGTGGATTTTCAAAAGATGACATAGAACCTGAACACCTAAACATTCAGCCACCCGACATGACGACAAGTGAGTTCGAGGAGTGGATGGCAATAGATAACGAGTTAAATGTTGCACAGAACGTAACAGAAGAAGAGATTTGCGAAAGTGTAATGTGCAAAAGTGTAACAACGTCATCAATTGAAAATCAAGAGCCAGGGGAAGAAGTAGACATACAAACAATGCAACCCCCAACAATGAGCGAAATGAGAAAAGCGCTGGAAGTTTTGCGACGTGGTATGCAGCACAGGTCATCTGATTTTCAGACGCATCACGACTATGAAATTTTTGTTAATAACTTGCTCCGCGAAAATCAGAGACAAACAACGCTAGATGAGTTTTTTTAATATGAATTTGTTTTTTATTTTGTTTCAAATTTAAATGGAATACATATTTTATGTAGTAACATTTTTTAAGAGTTTATGTTACGTTATATATGTACATATTTTTAATTAAAATAAAGTTTTGTTTTTTCGGCTATTATTATCAATCGGTTATTGTTATCATAAACCCCGAGTCCCATTGTGATCACAATAAGCGGCGTGCACTGTACTTACGTAAAGATTGTGCATTTTGTTAAATAGTATTTAATATTTTTAAAGCATACTCAGTAGGTTTATCAACAGTATCCAGTTTCTATAAACAGTTTTACAAGTAGTATCAAGTCGAATTAAAATTAAAACTAACACTAGCACTAACACTAGAACTATCACTAGGACTAACACTAGATCTAAAACTGGAGACTTTCGGGTTTTGCCGTGCGTTTTTTGAAAAAATGTTTGACGTTTCGGATGCCATGTTGCAACCTTCCTCAGAAACTGGTTCTAACTGATTTAGAGCCATTTTCTAATTTAGAACCATTTACAGTTAGAACCATTTTCTGAAGAAGGGTGCAACATGGCATCCGAAACGTCAAACATTTTTTCAAAAAACGCACGGCAAAACCCGAAAGTTTCTAGTTTTAGATCTAGTGTTAGTTCTAGTGTTAGTGCTAGTGTTAGTTCTAATTAACAGTTCAATTAACACCGGTCGTGAAAGCCTTCGTACTTATAGTCTTCTGGAAGTAGTATCAAGTTTTCTAGAAGTATTTCAAGTTTTCTAGACGCATTTCATGTCTTCTAAAAGCATTTCAAGTCTTGTGAAAGCATTTTAAGTCTTGTGAAAACATTTCAAATCTTGTGAAAGCATTTCAAGTCTGCTAGAAGAATTTCAAGCCTTTTAGAAGCAATAACAAGTCAACTAGAAGCAGATCAAATTTTCTGGAAGCAATATTAAGTTTTCTAGAAGCAGTTCATATCCTCTGAAAGCAGTAACAAATTTTCTAAAAGGATTTTAAGTCTTCTGAAAGCTTTGCAAGTCTTCATGAAGTAATATTAAATTTTCTAGAAGTAATACTAAGTTTTCTGGAAGTAGTTGCAAGTCTTTTGAAGCACTTCAAATCTTCTAGAAGCAATATTAAGTCTTCTGGAAATAGTATGAAGTTTTCTAGAAGCATTTCAAGTATTCTAAAAGTATTTTAAGTATTCTGAAAGCAATATTCAAGCCTTCTAGCAGCAATAACAAGTCTTCTGGAAGCATTTCAAGTCTTTACAAAACAGTATCAAATTTTATAGAAGCGGTATCAAGTTTTCTAGAAGCAATATCAAGTCTTCTGGAAGTAGCATCAAGTTTTCTAGAAGCATTTCAAGTTTTCTAAAAGCATTTCAAGTCTTGTGTAAGTAATTCAAGCCTTTTGGGAGCATTCCAAGTCTTTTGGAAGCAATAACAAGCCATCTAGAAGTAGTTCAAATTTGAAAGCAATATCAAGTTTTCTAGAAGCATTTCAAGTCTTATAGAAGCATCTCAAGTCCTATGAAAGCAGTATCAAGTTTTCTAAAAGCAGTTTTAAGTACTGGTATTAAGTATTATTAAGTCTTCTAGAAGCAATCTTAAGTATTCTGGAAGTAGTATCAAGTTTTCTAGGAGCATTTCAAGCCTTGTAAAGGTATTTGAAAGTCTTGTGTAAGCACTTCAAGGCTTCTGAGAGCATTTCAAGTCTGTTAGAAGTAGTTCAAGTTTTCTAAAAGCAATATCTTATAATATTTACAGTTTTGAAAGTCTTGTGTAAGCACTTCAAGGCTTCTGAGAGCATTTCAAGTCTGTTAGAAGTAGTTCAAGTCTTCTAAAAGCAATATCTTATAATATTTACAGTTAACTACTGCCAAGCTCTGGTCAAAATAAAGTCAAGATTGTAGTAATTGATTAATTGGTACATTGTTATTACTTCCAAAAGACAGAAAGTACCTGACTGGGATAAAGTACTATAAGTAATGGATTAATTAATATTAATTCAGAGGGAATTTTTAAAGCCAGAACAAGACACAGTAGTGTCTAATGAACACTCCAGAATGTCTCAGCGTAGAATGATAAGAATGTTTCTAGTAAAAATCGTTGGTTAGAAATACCAACACATTTTCATGCACATCAACTAGGTTATTCCAACTTCACAATTATAATAAAATATGCTATTAAGCAGCCTTTAGTGCGAGGGAGAATTGGGTATTTGTGTATCGGGTGTTTCGTTCTGATTGGCTAATGACGAATGTGATGGCGAATATCCTGGCGTCACGTAGTTGCCATCAGCCAATCCGACAAAAGTACTTCGAGTTCGGTTTTCAGTCGAAATAAAATGGTACCGTTATGTATGGGTACTATTAAACGCGATTCTTTTTCTCGACATTGCTCAGGAGCTGTCTTCTCTTTATAAAAATAAGACTTTACCACAAACACCTGCATTACGAAAGAAAACCGGATACATCTGAACTTGTTACAACAAGAGTATATGACATATAAGAGTTTCCAAAAGTATCCGAATGAAAGTGTCCAAACTTTGGTCGGCCCAATCTTACAAAAAAGACATAAAGCCTTCGAATTTTGAACCATTTTATGAAGACGGTTGCAACATGATATCCCAAACATCAAACTTTTTTTAGTGTCAGTTCTAGTAATAGTTCTAGTGTTAGTTATAATTTGATATCTCACTTCATGGTATTCTAAACGTTTTTTTTTTTAATTTCGAGTACATTCTTTAAAACAATATTTATTTTAGTATAAAATAGGATCAATTTATTTCCACTCTGGTCAATCAGCTGAAGATCTTCACAAATTAAAAGCTGTTGATGTGGATATGAGTTTGGTTGGAAGCTGGATTACATGTTCTATCCCAGGTAACCTAATACTATAATTAATTATCTCCACATTCGTAATTTTACATTATTTTTTGTAGTTTCTGATCATTCAGTAATCAAACTTGAGCTAAAAGGCGTGGATAACACGGTTCGTTTAAGACAAATCTGCGTCTTGGGCGAAATAGACAGCGAACCGATAAAAATTGGGAAACAATACAGCGCGACGACAATCCAACAAAGAAATTGTGAAGCAGAAACGCTCCGAGTTTTCCGATTGATAACGTCCCAAGTTTTCGGAAAATTAATTTTGGGGGATCAAGATCAAAATAACCCCGATTCCGGTTCAGTTTCGGCCAGCGAAAGTTTAGACCCCTTAGAAGAAAGTAACGATCTTCGTGAACACATGGTTGGAATTTTATTTAGTAGAAGTAAATTGACCCATTTACAAAAACAGGTCATCGTTCATATCGTGTACGCAATCAAAAAGGAGACGATCAAAGCCAAAGAAGATTGGGAGATGATGTTGTGTAGCATAACGGGTGATTCTGCAAGTTCCGAACTTAGTCAAGATCCGACAAAAAGTTCGGATACTTATTGTTTTGAGATGTTATCGATGGTTTTGGCGTTATCCGGAAGTGCCGTTGGACGAACTTATTTATCTCAACAAGGAGGGTTATTATCAGATTTATTGAGTTTACTCCATATTGGAAGTGCGAGGGTTCAAAGGCAGGTTACTTCGCTTTTGCGACGAATGTTGCCAGAAATTCCACCGGAAGCTTTAGCTTCTGTTATGAATGTTGAGAGTTTACCCGCGAAAGATTTTAGCATTGTTTCGGCGGCTTCTAAAGATAATACAAGTCATTTCGATACAAATAAGTAATAAAAATATTCAAAATTTGAAATAAAAGATAAAATTATTAATTTAAAGTTTTTAAATTTTAGGATTGGAATATTGGATGTTTTCCTTAGTATAATAGCGAAATCATTAACTCTTCAAGTTAAATTAAAAAGTAAATTGAGTAAAGCGACCGGAAAAGAAATCAACACCGTTAATATATCTTCTTGTTTGAAAACGAAGGATGCTTTTGGTGCGAGATGGTGGTTAAGAGGAAGTGTTAGCAAAAAGCTTTCCGAAGTTATAATACATTTAATAAAGGATATGGCTTCGGTGAATATTATTATAATCTTTATAAATAAAAAAAAATGTTTTTTTTTTGTTTTTAGGGCAAATTATCTGAAGCTTGGGCGAATGTAACTAAAGCGGCGATAGCTCAAAATATTTTGAATTTAACCCAATTAAGTGAAGAGCAAAGAAATCCATCGATATGCCTTCAAACCCCGACGTTGTGGATGGCGCTGGGATCGTTATGCGTTTTGGAAAAGGATCACGTCGAACGATTATCTTCGGGGCAATGGAGTCAAGCCGATGGGCAACAACAAGCACCTCCTGGGCCAACTTGCACTAATCACGATGATGGGGAAACCAACGCGGTTGTTCAATGTAGTGTTTGTGGAAATTTATGCGCGGATTGTGATCGATTTTTACATTTACATCGTAAAACTAAACATCATCAACGACAAGTAAGTTAAAATTTTCAATAAGAAAAGAAGCCACTTTTTCCAACCTCCTGATAAATTATCTATGAGATTGTTACTATGGTTACAGCGGTTTTACGTTTTCTTATTGGTTAAAAACTGAATTACTAATGAGAATTTATCAAGTGAAATAAAGATTGGTAAATATTTGCTTAGGAGGGTGAAGTTTAGAGTATAATTTTGCGTGAAGTTGTTTCTTGATCAACAAACTCAATGTACATAAACTTTCTGTCGATAATATGTTTATCTGCCAGTTAGCCTTTTAATTCATTTTTAATTTGTCATTCTGTATACAGGCTGTCTCAGCGAGACCATTCATTGGATGTTTATGGGATTGTGGCCAGAATAAAAATTTAAGAATTCAAATTTAACTGCCGTCCTAAACCTAAAGGCTAATATATCAATTAATAATACACCAAGTTAATGATGAAATAACTTTATGAAATGTTGATTCAGTGCTACATGTTTCGACTATTAATGTTAGTCTTTTTCAAGCACGACTAAAAAGAATTGAAAAAATTTATGTTTAATAATAATTTATTAAAACATTTCTTGTCATAATATAGTTAAAAGACAATGAGACAAATATTGTACAAATAATCACACATTAAAATTGGGAAACACGTTTTTACACAATAAATTTTTTTAGTTTTACTATAATATCGATAAAATTAAATTAAAATGCCGCTGCATGTGTATTAGCAATATATAAACACTAACCATTAAAAATATAAATAAAAATAAAGTAAAACACTTTATTCACCAAGAGAATGCAAAAGTGACATTGCTGCATTGAAGGGTAAAAACGGCGAAACAAATCGAACAGGATTAAGTGAGATGCGCAGGACATAACGTAAGATCGCATTTAAATTTGAGTTACTTACAAAAATCTTAAGAAGTGTCGATTATTGTTGAAATCTGACAGGTCGTTAAGTTAGCCGAAGTCACAAGAAGATGAAATTATGGCAGAAAAATTTTCAAGATATACGAGAATACAATTTCAGTCATCCTTCACAAGACTATAAATATCTTCACATATATTATCTTTCAGAAACCAATGTTGTCTGTATTCGAGCCATAAGGACGCAATCATTTTTTCATACATTAAAGATACGCCCCCATATTTAATAATGTCTACTTGCCATACTTGACAAGCTGACATAAAACGTGTGAAACGACAAAGTCCACAATACGACGATTATTCACAATACGTACTCGTCATGATACCCGCTGCTACGATGCAGTTGAGATGAATATTACTCATAATCAGAATGAAAATGTAATCGGCGATACATTGCCGAACGATGCCGGATATGTACTCGCATCGTTTAGTTGTGTACTCGCCGATTATTTATCCCATTTACGTATAACGTACTCGTGCAGTTCTCTAATGTAAACACACGTACATCATTATTACATACGTTCTATTAACGCCCCATATCTGTTTAGCCTATCCGAAAGAGAATTGAATTCTCTACAAATTATCTATAAACAGTTCTATCCCTATTTATTATAGTTTTCCTGCTATTGAGGAATTTATCAAAATCAAACGTAAAATGCTAGAAACCGTATGTGTTTTTGTTAGAAGGCCATGACGTTTTGACAGTTTTTTGTTTAATTTATTTAAATTATTATTAACATTATTTCTACAATGAACTTCAATTGAATAAACTTTAGATTGCTAAGTATTATTTACCAAAAATAACCAAAAGAAAACCGAATAAATGAAACAATGAAAAACAACAATTTTATGACAAAAATTAAAATCAATAACATAAAAAAATCAAAAACTTAAAATTATAAAAATAAATTAAGAGAATTTAATTCTCTACTAACCACCTAGAAACGTTCCTGTGTATATTTGTAGTTGCCCTCATATTTGGAAATTAATGGACGCATGCAATGCTGGAAAGCTTCTTGTTTTTATGTTAGAAAGCCACGGAGTTTTGACAGGTTTTCATCCATATTTATGTTATTGTTGTCAATACTTAGTTGTGTTATCACTTCTGTTAATGTCTTGAATATCATGGCAAATTATTCCAACGCCAACATTTTAAATTCGTTCTATATTCATAGCGGATGTAATAAAGTTTTGGAAAGGATCTGTTTCTTAGTTTTGGAAAGATCAGAACAACAAGAAACCATAAATTTCTATCACCAGCAGATTAAGATAATGGTATAAATGTTTTGTCATATTTTTATTTTATTTCTTTACCAAATTCTTCGGTGCTTCGATCGATTTAGATGAATAATATTTTCCAAGAAAGCACCGGTCATAAATAAAGTGAACTCTCTGGGAATATCTCGCCCATCATTACGTCGAATATTACGCCATATTATTGTTTTTCATTGTTTCATTTATGCGTTCTTCTGCTGGTTATTTTTGGTAAATAAACGCTAACAAACTAAAGTTTATTCAATCGCAGATCATTGTAGAAATAATACCAATAATAATTTAAATAAATTAAAAGATAAACTGTCAAAATGCCATAGCCTTCTAACAAAAACACAAACTGTTTTTAACATTTTACGTTTGATTTTGATAAATTCCTCATTAGTAGGAAAACTATAATAAATATGGATAGAAATGTTTATAGATAATTTGTAGAGAATTAAATTCCCTTTCGGATAGGCTAAAAAGATATGGAGCGTTCCATTTAAAATTTTCGACTTTCTCTCAATTGAATACAGCGAAACGGTAATTCAATTTTTGACTACGCTGTATAAGGTACGCTGATATAACAAGTGACAATCTATTTGACAGCATATGAAGAGTTATCCTGCCAATGCAAAACGGTTTTGAATTAACGTTGGCTGAGATATATGCTTTTAAAGAGCATTGTGATATTTGCCAAAAAATACTTAAAACCAAAATAACTCGAAAACAAAAAACGCTAGGTACCAACAACTGTTATCAAAGTCAACATATTTTCTTGCGTATAATTGAACGGAGTAATAAAAACTATAGCATTCCATTTAAAATAACGAGGTTGAGGTCTACTTCCGGTAGACCAGAAGTGGTGGCCATCTTGAAAATATTTTAGATTAATAGTGGAACTCCACTCTACGAGTAGTGGAATCTAAAAAATTTCTAATGAACCAGGTACGTGAGACACCCTGTATAGTGATGCTTTTTGAATTACACTTTATTTGGAAAATACCAGCTTTAACCCTCGCAGTACTGACGTTTCGCCAACCGTTGCGGACAGTGCCTGGGTCAACCGAGACCCGAACAGTTTTTGTTTACGTAGAATATAAAAAATGAAGCTTTTGCCATTATGATTTTGACTTATTTTATTTTAAAGGTGAACTATTATTAGGGATATAAAATAATACATAAAAATAAAATTTTAAAAAAATTACATAAAAAATATTTATTCTAAATCATTACAATTTGTACACAAAATATTTTTTGTACATGTTGAATGTATATTACATACATATTTATGACAAACATCACATTTTGATTTATATTTATTGTCATTTCCAATACACAAGCTACATCTTGAGCGTTTTTCTAATGTTGTACTCATTTGTTTATTTATTTTTCGGCCTGTACTTTCGATGGCGTCCACAATGTGTCTCGAAAATACTACTGCATTGGTTTCAAATGCTCTAGCTCTAGAATCTATGTTTGCAGCAACTAACTGTTCAGACAAATTTTCTATAAATTGTTTTCTTCTTGATTTTATGTTACCAGTTGCCCAATCCGGATTTTTGAGTTGCCATAGTACAAATGCATTATAGGCTGCAATATCTATATAATGTAAAAAAAGCGACAGAGGCCAACGTCGTGTACATCTCCGGCAAGTGTATTCTCTTAGAATTTTATCTAAAACATCCACTCCACTTTTTGTTGAATTGTAATAATTGATAATATTAGGTTTGTAATTATTATTTTCGTCAGAAATAGCATGTTCTCGATGAACGCTCGAAAGTAAAACTACGGATTTTCTTGGTTTTGGGATATACGACACAAGTGTTAGATTTTCAGAAAATATAAAATCGGAAGAGAATTGAGCTCTTCCGGATATTGTTATCAAAGATTTTGGTAAATCCTTTCTATTTTTCCGCATTGTTCCCACTATAAATATGTTATCTTTGAGTAAATCCTCTGCAAGTGAGATATCCGTAAGAAAATTGTCGGTTGTGATAGTTCGATTAGATCCCTTCCAAAACTCTGAAAGAACTCTAACTACTCGTTGTCCTTGTCCTTTCTCCGGTGTGTTTCCGCATTTTCCTAAATACACTTCAAAATTACAACAATAATATGTAGTAGCGTCACATAGGGCCCATAATTTCAGCCCATATTTCCCCGGCTTGCTCGGCATATACACCTTGAATGGACATCTTCCTCGAAATGTTACTAATTGTTCATCAATAGTGCCTACATTAGACGCTCGGTAATTATCTCTGCAATTTCTTGTTAAAATATTTGTAATGGTTCTCAAAGCTGCCAACTTATCGGTCATTTTTCTTTCTTCTCGTGTCTGAAAGTCGTCAAAATGCAAAAATCGTAAAATGTTTGTAAATCTATCACGAGACATAGATGCTCGATAAATTTGTCGACTATAAGCAATCTTTTTCTTCCATAGATCTTTTTTACTTTCACGTGATTCCCGAAAACGGCCAGTAATTAGTAAAATCCCAAAAAATGCCTTCAATTCAACACGGTCTACCGGCTTCCATATATTATTTGAAAACATTTTATAATATTTAACCGCTTTTTCATTTGTATAAGTAATTATAATGTCCATGATTTCATCATTTATAAATATATCAAAACATTGTTCCATGGTTTCTACACCCTCAGAATTTGCTGTGAGTGTAGCATCATATTTACCAAATTCTGCATCTCTGTTTGTGGGGGAAATATATCTCCATGTTCGTCCACAAACATTTTGGTCTTTACAGTGTGACATATTATTACTATTTTCACCACTAAACTCATCACTTTCATAATCCTCTTCTTCTGGTACTGCATCACTAAAAGTCAATGATGCACATTCATCATCAGAAGACACTTCATTGTTATAATCATCATTATTATTTACAAAATTAGCAAACATTTTATTTTTCGATGTAGATCGTTGCTCTAAAATACACCTTCTGTGAAGTAAATCAAGAATTTAATGGCAATTGTATTGTCGCTATAGCCTCTTACACAGACAAACGCCTGGCGCTGTAAAGAAATGGTCGAGACATATTTTTCGTCGTTTTTTCGTCGGGACGTCCGTTTGACGCCGATCTAACTTAACGCACTCCTTGAGTAACCACAAATCTATTTATTACAATTTCTCGCAAAAATTTATTTGGGTCCAAATAGACCCAGGCACCGGAATACGAGGGTTAAAGTTGTGGCTAATCCATAGTGGCCGGTTTTTTTGCCGGTCAGTTTATATGAGGGTTATTTCTATATTCATGAAGGTTCACTATTGTTTAACTATTAAATTTTATAATTTAAAAAAGAATTTAAATAATCTTTGACATTTATCGTCAATCAAAAATCAATGGTTTGTTTTGCTGCCAACATCGAAAAAAATTAAAATTATTACGTAATAAAGTTGAAGTAATTAATCGAATTACTTCATGTTTTTAATTAATGAATTTCCATTTCACGTAAATATTGATAAAATTGTATTCTTACCGTTTGTAATGTCACCAAATCTTGCAATATTAAATTTATTTTAACCAAACAACTATAAATTGAGGTTGATTCCTGTTTAAATGCGATCCAAGTATATTTTATGTAATTACGTATATTGAAGAATTTGAACTGAAAGAAAAAAAATTTAAATGCAAACGTAACCTCAAAGTAGATTTTTTACATAATCTAATTAATAATAAGATTAATACGATTATATTTTAAACTAAAAATTGTTGTTAAATAAGTGTATTTAACTTATGTTTACTTATTTTTTTAGTGAAATCAATTTATTTTTGTCCATTTTACGTAAAAAACGTATTTATAACGTTTAAATAATTTTTGACATTTATGAGTTGACGTTAAATCTTTTTCACTGCTAACCTCAAAAAAATTAAAATTATTACGTAATAAGATTGAAGTTATTAATAGAATTACTTTATGTTTTTAATTAATTAATATCCATTTCACGTAAATATTGATACAATTGATTTTAAATTCTAAAATTGTGTTCCATACAATTACGAATTAAATAATTTGAACTGAAAGAAAAAAAAATTAAATGTAAACGTAATCTCAAAGTAGATTTTTTATATAACGTTAATACGATTATATTTTGAACTAAAGGTGTTGTTAAATAAGTGCCTTTAACTTACGTTTACTTTTTTTTTGTAAAATCGGTTTATGTTTGATTATTTTAAGTAAAAAAACGTATTTATAACGTTTAAATAATTTTTGACATTTATAAGTTGACGTTGAATCTTTTTTACTGCCAACATCGAAGAAATTAAAATTATTACGTAATAAAATTGAAGTAATTAATAGAATTACTTTGTTTTTAATTAATTAATTGCAATTTCACGTAAATATTGATAAAATTGATTTTAAATTCAAAAATTATATTCTTACCGTTTGTAATGCCACCAAATCTTACAATATTATGTTTATTTTAACCGAAAAATTGTAAATTGAGGTTAATTCCTGTTTAAATACAATCCAAGTCATTATGTAATTACGTATATTGAAGAATTTGGACTGAAAGGAAGAACATTTAAATGTAATATAAACATAACCTCAAAGTTGATTTTTTATATAAAATTAACATGGTTATATTTTATGCTAAAAAATGTAGTTAAATAAGTGCATTTAACTTACGTTTATTTACGTATTTAGTAAAAATTCTTAACGTTTAAATTCTTACCGTTTGTAATGTCACCAAATCTTGCAATATTAAATTTATTTTAACCAAACAACTATAAATTGAGGTTGATTCCTGTTTAAATGCGATCCAAGTATATTTTATGTAATTACGTATATTGAAGAATTTGAACTGAAAGAAAAAAAAATTTAAATGCAAACGTAACCTCAAAGTAGATTTTTTACATAAGATTAATACGCTTATATTTTGAACTAAAAATTGTTGTTAAATAAGTGCATTTAACTTACGTTTACTTATTTTTTTAGTGAAATCAATTTATTTTTGACCTTTTTACGTAAAAAACGTATTTATAACGTTTAAATAATTTTTGACATTTATGAGTTGACGATAAATCTCTTACTGCTAACCTCGAAAAAATTAAAATTATTACGTAATAAGATTGAAGTTATTAATCCATTTCACGTAAATATTGATACAATTGATTTTAAATTCTAAAATTGTATTCTATACAATTACGAATTAAAGAATTTGAACTGAAAGAAAAAAAATTAAATGTAAACGTAACCTCAAAGTAGATTTTTTATATAACGTTAATACGATTATATTTTGAACTAAAGGTGTTGTTAAATAAGTGCCCTTAACTTACGTTTACTTATTTTTTTAGTAAAATCGGTCTGTGTTTGATTATTTTAAGTAAAAAAACGTATTTATAACGTTTAAACAATTTTTGACATTTATAAGTTGACGTTGAATCTTTTTTACTGCCAACATCGAAAACATTAAAATTATTACGTAATAAAATTGAAGTAATTAATAGAATTACTTTATGTTTTTAATTAATTAATTGCAATTTCACGTAAATATTGATAATATTGATTTTAAATTCAAAAATTATATTCTTACCGTTTGTAATGTCACCATATCTTACAATATTATATTTATTTTAACCAAAAAATTGTAAATTGAGGTTAATTCCTGTTTAAATACAATCCAAGTCATTATGTAATTACGTATATTGAAGAATTTGGACTGAAAGAAGAACATTTAAATGTAATATAAACATAACCTCAAAGTTGATTTTTTATATAAAATTAACACGATTATATTTTATGCTAAAAAATGTAGTTAAATAAGTGCATTTAACTTACGTTTTTAGTAAAATCGGTTTGTTTTTGATTATTTTCAGTAAAAATTGTTTTCATAACGTTTAAATAATTTTTGACATCTATGAGTTGACGTTGAATCTTTCTTATTGCCAACCTCGAAAAAAAAATAAAATTACTAGGTAATAAAATTTAAGTGGTTGAACAAATTATTTCATGTTGTTAATTAATTAATTACGATTTCACGTAAATATTTGAAATGAGAAAATCAAATTTGATATAACTATTAATAAAATTGATTGTACTACTAATAAATTGTAAAATCTTATTCATACCGTTTGAAATATCACTAAATTTTAAAATATTTATATTAAACAAATTATAAATTAAGGCTAATTCCTGTTTAAATACGATTAATAATATAAATCAACTTCTCTTGCAAAATAACTGTAATGAAACACAGCATTAAAAATGCAGTCAAAAGATTGTAAAAGAATATTTTTTTAATTTTTGCGATGAGGACAATCTTCAAAGCAAAAAAAGGATATAAAATTGGATGATATAAATAATACAAATCTACACACAAATCTGATTTTTGCTACAAACTCCGAACTAAGGACCCAAGAGATCCTGATTACTTACTAGGCATTAAACAATTCCATGTTCTTATATGTATGAAAAATTATTTTCATCTAAATTACCAAAGTTACTTTTATGACAAATTTAGAAATTGCTTTTATAAATTTAAGTTGATTACATCTTTAATCAACCCTAATCATATCATCCTAAGTTGATATATCATATAAGTAAAGACCGGATTAAAAGGCACAAAAAAGACGGAAAAAGGCATGAAATTTTGGCAACAAAAGCACTAAAAAGGCATAAAAATTAGAAATCGAAAAAATTGCTGTACCTAATTAATAATGTATTTTAATAATGTTTTCTTTAAAAAATACATCGTTAAACTAAACATTCATATATAATTATTAAACCACTAATCACGAAAACAACTAATTATTAAATGCTGTTCTAAATGTTCCATTGTGAAGTTGTGTCTTCTCTCACTTAACGTATTCTTGTAAGCCGAAAAACTTCTCTCCACGTCCACACTTGTAATTGGTGCATACTTGAACTTTGTAATTAATGCGGGATCCATAATAAATCCAGTAACAATTTCACCACTTAAAATTGATGCAATTTTTTGTAATATGGCAAATCCTTCATTTTTACACAGAACGTCATTAAATTTATTCGTAATTATTTGACCAATATGTCCTGGTACGCTATACGTGCTGTCTTGAAACTTTTTAATCATTTCTACTGCAGTCACTAAAGGTAAATCCTGTTTTCAAGTGATTTTATAGATTCACTTATATAACTGTAATTGCTTTTTATAAATGCCAAATTATTTTGTAGCTCCACTTCTTTTAGGACGACCTGGCAATCTTGTATTGCTTTACTACTTGTAGCCGGAAATTCATTTATTAATTGTTTAAAATGATCTAAGGCGTTTGTGTAGTATACTTCTAGTAATTCTGGAAAACTTGATACTGCTTCCAGAAGACTTGAAACTGCTATCAGAAAACTTGATACTGCTTCTAAAAAACTTGATACAGCTTCTAACTACTTTAAAATGTTTCCAGAAGACTGCTCTTGCTTCCAAAAGGCTTGGATTACTACCAGAAATCTTAATTAATTAGACTCGATAACACCTCTGAAGGACATGATACTAGGCAAAATATTTGAAATACTTCCAAAAGACTTAATATCACTTCCAGAAGACCTGAAATACTCCAGAATACTTGACAGTGCTCTGGAAGAATTGAAATGCTTCAAGAAGATTTGATATTGCTTCTGGAGGAGTTGAAATGCTTGCAGAAGACTAGAACTGTTTGTAGAAAACTCGATACTACTTCTAAAAGACTTGATATTGTTTTCAAAAGACTTGAACTGCTTCCAAAAGACTTGATACTGCTTCTGGAAGACTTGATATTGTTTTCAAAAGACTTGAATTGATTCCAGAACACTCAATACTGAATCTGGACGACTTGATACTGAATCCAAAAGACTTGTAACACTTCCAGAAGACTCATCACCTTTGAAATTACTTGAAATGTTTCCAGAAGACTTGATATTGCTTCTAGAAGACTTAATATTGCCCTTGGAAGACTTGAAATTCTTTCAAAACATTCGATACTGCTTCTAGAAGAGTTGATGTTGTTTCCAAAAGACTTGTAACACTTCCAGAAGACTTATTATCCTTGGAATAATTATTTGAAATGCTTCCAAAAGACTTGAAATTGCTTCTAGCAGACTTAGTATTGCCCTGGAAAAATTGAAATTCTTCCAAAAGACTGAATACTGCTTCTAGAAGATTTGAAATATTTCTGGAAGACTACACATTACCTCTGGAAGGCTGGAATGCTTTCAAATTAGGTGACACTGCTTCCAGAAGATCTAATATTACTTCCAGACTACTTAAACTGCTTCCAAAAGATATGATACTGCTTCCAGAAGACATGATACTATTTCCAGAAGAATTGATATGGTCATTTTAGGACTTGAAAAGCTTCCAGAACAAATGAAGTAATTTAAGAAGACTTAATCCATCTTCTAGAAGACTTGATTTTGCTTCTAGAAGACTTGAAATGACTTAATACCTCTTCTAAAAGGCTTGGAATGTTGTCAGAAAACTGAACTTTACCTTTAAAGACTTAAAATGCTTGCAAAACTTGATACTGTTTCCAAAAAAACCATAACAAAATAAAGCACGACAAGGGAAATAAATTAAAAAGATATTTATCATGGTATATTAGAACCATGATAAATATAGCAGGCATATATAGCGGCATCTAGCCATGTTCCCCATCTTGTTAGAACTGGTTGTGGTGGTAATGGGGTATTTGATAACCTCTCTCTAAACAATTCTACCCTTAAAGGGGCTTTAACAAATATTTCTTTACCGCTTTTTATTAATTTATTAACTAATGGGAACTGTAACCTTATAGTTTCTGCTACTCGATTAAGCCCGTGTGCTAAGCAAGTACAATGAATTAAATTAGAGTAAAAAATCTTCATATTACACGCAGCTTTTACAATGTATGCCGCTGCGTCTGACACCATCAGTAAAATTTTATCATTCGGTACCGGCTCCGGTAAGAAAAAATGCGTTAATTCGTCGTGAATAAAGCCTGTTACCGTATTATTATTTGTTTTACTTAATTCTTTGGTACTTTTTAGAAAACTTTTCGACGAATTTTCGTCACTTAATACTTAGTATTAAATTTGCCACGTATCGTCCACATACATCAGTTGTTTCGTCTACACTTATCCAAATATAATTATTTCCAATAATATTTTTTATTTCTTGAATAACTTCTTTGTAGACTGAAGTAATATAATTTTTGCGGAGATGGCTTTCATCGGGAATATGCATTGTACAATATGTTTGTAAAAAAGTTTTGAAATATTTATTTGTCACTTTATGAATTGGTATGTTTGCTTTTATCAAAGCTTTCAGTATTTTATAACATCTTCCATAATTATTAAACAATCAATATATTGTTCTATTAATTTTAGTGATCGAAGTACTACATTGAACCAATAGTGAATTTTATTTCTAGTGAATTTTGGGACATGCGATTCTTTATAATTTCCGACGAGGAAATGTACAGAGGCGCAGCGAAATATTTTTTCATAATTCAACCAATTTTTGGGGAAAAGACGCTAAAAAGTTGGAAAAAGGCTTTAAATAGGCATAAAAAAGATAATAGACATGAACATTCAAAAAAGCATAACTAACCTGGTCTTATTTCACTTATTTTTAACTGATTCGTAAAGATATTTAAATATATTTGTAATGCCTTTAATTTTGAGCATAAGCATATTTTCTATAAATCCGGTCTTTACATATAAGTATCATAAGTATATCAAACTTTTTCGAGCATCGGCAGCAACTTTGGAATCATTTATAATTAATGAAATAGAAAACTAAATAATAGATAGTTTTTCTGTAATTTTCTGCTTCATTTTTTAATTTTAATAACTGCACTATTTAAAGGAAAAGAATAATTATTTCGTCATAGAAAGAAATTCAATATAAATACCAGTTGTTTCGAAGTCTATATGTTTGTGCATACAACGCAGTTCATGAAGAACTAAACAGTTTAGTCGGTTATAAATCGATAACGCATTGCGATGTCAAGCCAATCCAATAGCCTTACTGATAAACCTTGAAAATAGACAAACCCATTTGGATTTGTCTATTTTTACATATTTATGTAAAAACAAAGGGTGTTCGGCTACTTCCTGTTTAATCGGAAGTGCTAGAAATCTGAAAATATTTTAGTAGAAGAGAACCCAAAACTTAACATAAACGTCCAACATAATCAGAATCGTCTAAGTGATACCGATTCTAAAGAAAGGTAATACGACCCGTATTGAGAACTATAGACCGATAGCAATTTGTAGTATATTTTCTAAAGTATTCGAAAAAATAATTAATAACAGGATTCTAGATTTTCTTGACAAGCAGGGTACAATTAGTAACTGCCAGCACGGTTTCAGACGTAAGCTATCTACTGAGACTGCCTCAATTGAGTTCGTCCAGTATATTCATGACAATATTGATCAGGGAAATTACGTAGTTGGATTATTTTTTGACCTTATTAGGGAGTTTTTGCTAATTCTTCCTCTAGGTACATCATAAGATCAATTTGAGGGAAATAAAACCAATGTCGGCTTAATGATGTATATTAAGTGTATAAATTTTCGGTGCTACACGTGTTTCGCCCTTGATGGCATCAACAGGCACGACTAGAAAATTAACATAATGAGAGTTTTTACAGAGCTCATGATATAAAATATAAAAATATAAAAGAATATATAAAAACATTGATAATTACCGTCAAACTAACAAAAGACAACAAGAGAGCGTTGATTTTTCCGGTACATTGCATGAGAAGAAAGCTGGTGAAGAAGTTGAAACAGTAATTTGTTGTTATTGTTTTAGTAAAAACCTTTTTTAATAACTTATTATTGAAACACTAATTTTTCTGGTAGGAAATACACGTGGAAAAAATTTTTGTTGAAAATTAAGCCGAAAAATATTAACACATTAGTAGGGAGGGCGTTTGATTACTTCCATCCGAATTACCTATGTAAGAAATTATACTGTATGAGTATCCGCAGTCCTATTTTGACCAGGATTCTTTCTTCCTTAACCGATCGTTCTCTCAGAATTGTGTTGTCGAATGTTAGCTCGGATGAGTCATCTGTTGACTTGGGGATTCCACAGGGTTCAATTTTAGGACCTTTGCTTTTCATACTTTTCATTATTGATTTACCTAACTTTCTTGACGATACTCAACTGGTTATGTACGCTGATGACTCATCTGTTGCAGTTGCAGATGCGGATCCGGATGTGTTAAATTTAAAAATTACATCAACTATTAAAACGTTTTCTGTATGGTGTGAGCGTAATAGGATTATATTAAACGTCGATAAAACAGTTTGCATTAGTTTTTACAACGTTCATTGCCGGCCAGTTTTGGAAATAAATTTTTATTTGTCCAAAGTACGCGATTTCTTGGTTTGGTGTTGGACCTATATGCAAAAAATTGAACTCAGCCTATTATGCAATTTTGAAATTGGAAAAAAAGTTTGAATATAAATTCGCTATTAAGTATGTATTACGCACTGTGCTACTCTGCTATTTCCTACAATATACTGGTGTGGGGGTGCTGCGGCTGATGTTGAGTTTAAACGCGTGTTTGTGGCACAGAAGCGCATCATTAGATTAATGTTCGATTTAAATGGCAGGAAATCATGCAGGGTAGTTTTCAGGAGACTTTCGATACTTGCCTTGCCATCCATTTACTTATTAAGTCTTTGTTTTATGTGAAGATTAATATGAACCCTTTTTGAAATGTCCACTCATGTATATTATACCCGTGGTAGGGATAATCTAGTTTTCTCTCAACATGTCATCACCACATTTGAAAGAAGTCGCTTTTATGACTTACCCAAAATGTATAATAAATTACTCTGTTCGATCAAATCTCAGGAGTGTCCCAAGAAATTTAAACAAGATGTAAAATGGTATCTCTTGGATTCTGTGTTTTACTTTAAACGAGAATTTTTAGACATATAGTGACTTATATTAGTTTTAATAGATTGTATAATTTGCTTTTGTATTTCGTTTTGATGTTCTATGTACTGGCTTGACACATCTACTTATGTAGCCCACGTGATTTAATAAATATTATTATTATTAACAAACCATTTCTCTGAGACACTTATATAGAAATATATTCATTAATTATTTCATCACAGGTTTGTAAAGAAGAAGAGGAAGCAATAAAAGTCGATTTACACGAAGGTTGCGGCCGAATGAAACTATTTTGGTTATTAGCATTAGCCGATGCAAGAACTTTAAAGGCTTTGGTTGAGTATCGAGAAGGTGGCCCAATTCAACGTACAATCGGAACTAGCGGGCAGTGTCGATTTTGTGGAGCAGTCGGCACTTCCGGTTTATTAGCTATCGGAAATGTTTGCGCAGATCAAGAATGCCAAGTAAGAAAGAAAAGAAACAACTTAACATAATTCTATTTTATATTATTTTAGGATTATGCTTTATCAGCCTGCCAAAAACTTCTTCCATGTGGTCACATGTGCGGGGGCGTTCAAGGCGAATCGGTTTGTTTACCTTGTTTACACGGATGTTCTTCAGATCCTTCATTACGACAAGATGCCGATGATATGTGTATGATTTGTTTTACGGAGGCTTTATCTTGCGCACCGGCCATTCAAGTAAATCACCCACACACGATTATTATTACCATTTATGTACTTATTTATTATTTCAGCTACAATGCGGTCATGTATTCCACCTCCATTGTTGCACAACGGTCCTAATAAAACGTTGGGTTGGACCGAGAATAACATTTTCATTCTCGCTTTGCCCAATTTGCAAAGTCGCTATCGAACACCCGGTTTTAAAAGATCTATTATTACCAACTCAAAATCTTTTTAAAGACGTCAAACGCAAAGCGCTCATGCGATTAGAATACGAAGGTCTGCACACTTCGGAGCCGATTTTAACGCCGGGGGCGCGATTTTTTAACGATCCCTCCGGTTACGCGATGGATCGTTACGCGTATTACGTTTGTTTTAAGTGTAACAAAGCGTATTACGGGGGCGAAGCTCGGTGCGACGCCGAAATCGGCGAAAATTACGACCCCGCCGAATTAGTTTGCGGGGCTTGTTCAGACGTGACGCGAGCTTGCGTTTGTCCGAAACACGGAACCGATTTTTTGGAGTATAAATGTAGGTATTGTTGTTCGGTGGCGGTATTTTTTTGTTTTGGAACGACGCATTTTTGTAATCCTTGCCATGATGATTTTCAACGGGTCACCACGTTACCGAAACATCAACTTCCGGTTTGTCCTGCTGGTCCCAGGGCGAAACAACTCGAAGGAGACGAGTGCCCACTTCACGTTCAACACCCACCAACAGGCGAAGAGTTTGCTTTAGGATGTGGGGTATGCAGAAATGCTCATACGTTTTAAAACGATATTGTTTTTTTTTTTTTGGATAATTAATTCATAATAATCAGTATCAATGTTTTATTGTTAGATTAGAATGGTAATCACCCGCTGTGATTTTAGTTCTTTTTGTGCCATATGTCTTTAATGTTAACCTAATCAAATATAATCTTGAAATAAAAACAATTTGTTTCAATTTCAATATTTTTATTTAAATAACAAGTAAATATACAAACCAGTCTATAAAAAAGAGAAAGTAATTATTTGGAGAAAAATATAGTCAAAATATGCGGTAATAAATAAGGATGAACATATTATTTACAAATAACACACTATTTACAAATCAGTCGATTTTTACAACACCGTTGCTTCCTCAAAATAAGATTTATTATCCTTCCGGTGACAAACATGACCGGCCTCATCAGATCCAATGATGTACGGTCCATTCCTAAACGTTCCATATCCTTCAGATTGACCACCATCGTCGTTTCTATTCCCCAATGACGATCTCTGAGCAGTGTTGATTGGATTAATTTGATTCGGTTCTAACACGTCAACCAAAGAAGTAATCCTCGACGGTTTTGTTTCCCCGAAATTCTTTAAATTCATCAAAGTCAAATTGTTTTGATTTTGATCGCTTTTTCGGAACGCTATCGAATCGGTATTCATCGATGAGTCACTGGTGGCGGAAACGAACTTTTTAACGTCGTATTTTGAACGGTTTTTAACTGAATGTGTGTAATCTCTAGTTCCTCTCCTTCGCAATGTGAAGTCTCTCTCGCCGTCTTTCGCTTTACTATGCCACTGCACGTAATTGTATAACATTATTGGGTCGATTGGACCCCATTTTGTTGAAAATTTAAAAGACGCTTTGAATTTCTGTTAAAAATAAATTAATAAATATAAAGGTTATAGTTGAAAATAGGCGCCGAAAACATGGGTGCTCTGAGTGCGCAAGGTAACAATCTGAACATAGTTTAGAACTAAACCTAACTAGTCAGCAACAATCCAAATTTACATAGTTTAGAAACGAACCCAACCTAACTCGCAATACAAGCCAGAAATAATCCGAATTTAGTTTAGACCAACTCCAATCCAATTTTCATTATAAAGTAGCTAGCAAGAAATTCGAATCTAGTTTAATACGAAACCCAACCCACCTCTCAATACAAACCAACAATAATCCAAATCTGGCTTAGCACCCAACCCAACCTTAAGAAACCTGAAAGAAGCCAGGACCAATCCAAATCAAGTTTATAATTCAACCCAACCTAACTCAATACAAGTTAGTAACAATCCGAATCTACTTTAGAACCAAACCCAACCCAAGTCTCAATTCAAGGTAGCAAAAAATCCGAATCTAGTTTAGAACCTAACTCTCAATACAAGTCACAACAACCCGAATCTAGATTAGAACCTAACCCATAGAGCGCCCATACAAAACATGGGACATACAAAATAATTAAAAGGAGTAGAGCACCTATAAAGATAGGTGCCAAATACGTGGGTTCTATGGCTACTCTTCTATAGCTGCCATTTTAATTACTTTTTTAATTGTAATATACAATTTAGCCTTTTCTTCCTAATTTAGTCCCAGCGTCTGCTACAAACACTTTTTGGAGAGGACGTATTTTGTATTGAGACCTGGTACTAGACGACTTAATATTACCTCTGGGAGACTTGAAATGCTTTCAGAAAACTTGACACTGCTTTTAAAAGGCAAAATTATTTCCAGAAGGCTTGATAGTGCAGCTAAAAGACTTCATATTGTGTCTAAGAGACTTGAAATGTTTTCAGAAGACTTAATACTACTTCCATAAAGCGTAATACTGATTCTAGAAGACTTCATATTATGCCTGAGAGACTTGAAATACTTCCAGAAAACGTGATACTACTTCTAGAAAACTGAAAACTTTCAGAAACTTTGTAATGCTTTCAGAAGACTTGATACTGCATCTAGAAGACTTGATATTGGGTCTAGGAGACTTGAAATGCCCCAAAAAATTTGACACTGCTTTTAAAAGCTGAAAATATTTCCAGAAGGTTTGATGCTGCAGCTAAAGGACTTCATGCTGTATCTGAGAGATCTGAAATACTTCCGGAAGACTTGATGCTACTTCCATAAACCTTAATACTGAATCTAGAAGACTTCATATTATGCCTGAGAGACATGAAATACTTCCAGCAGACGTGATACTACTTCTAGAAGACTTAATCTGCTTCCAGAACACTTGAAATGCTTAAGGAACATTTGATATTGCCGCTGAGAGACATGAAATGTTTCAGAAGACTTGATACTGCATCTAGAAGACTACATATTGTGTCTGGAAGACTTGGAATGCTTCCAGAACACTTGATATGGTTTCCAGAAGACTTAATACTGCTTCTAGAAGACTTAATATTACATATAGAAGACTTCATATTATGTTTGGGAGACTTGGAATGCTTCCTGAAGACTTAATATTGCTTCCAGAAGACTTGATACTGGTTCTAGAAGACTTAATATTGCATCTAGAAGACTACCTATTGTGTCTGGTAGACTTGGAATGCTTCCAGAAGACTTGATATTGCTTCCAGAAGATTTAATACTGCTTCTAGAAGACTTAACATTACATATAGAAGACTTTATATTATGTTTGGGAGACTTGGAATACTTTCAGAAGACTTAATATTGCTTCCAGAAGACTTGATACTGGTTTTGTTTGTGTCTAGGAGGCTTGAAATACTTCCAGAAGACGTAACACTGCTTTAAGAAGACTTGATACTACTTCCAGAAGACTTAATACTGTATCTAGAGGACTTCATACTGTGTCTGGGAAACTTGAAATACTTCCAGAAGACTTGTTACTGCATGTAGAAAACTTAAAATGCTTTTAGAAGACTTGATACTGATTCTAGAAGATTTGATACTGCTTTCAGAAAACTTGTTACTGCTTCTAACAGACTTGAAATGTTTCCAGAAGACATGATACTGCTTCTATAAGACTTGATACTGCTTCTATAAGACTTGGTACTGGTTCTAGAAGACTTTACACTACTTCTAGAAGACTTGAAATACTTCCAAAAGACTTCATATTGCCTCTAAAACAGGGCTTCTAATTCTTTTTTTATAGCCACCCGTTTGCGGTTAAAATGATTTTGCAATGACTCTAATAACAATATTTTCATTAAAACATATCTAAAACACTTAATTAAAATCAAAATATGCAAAACAAAGTTTTTTTTTCCAAAAGTGTTAGAAAATGGAAAAAGCTTGCTGGTATATATAAAAGTAATTCTTTTTTTGGGGAAATCTCTCTAAAGCATGTGGAAGAAAGATGAATGTTCAGATTTCTAGAAGAATTCTAAGAGATATAAATAAAACAGAAGGAAGAATACCTATACAACAAGACAGGAAAAATATTGAAAAGAAATATAGCAGCGCTGAAAAACAAAATCATCAAGGACATATTTATATATAATATACATATTTATGAGGAAACTAAATAGTTGATTAAGGTATAGATCTTAGCCGACCAAATAGCAGCATTTAATCTCCCATCAGCTTAGAAAAGGCAATTATTAATACATAATATCATCAATCTTTCAAATACCACTCTTACATATTGAACAAGCTGCAGGTCAACAATATTAATGGATGTATCAGCAATTTTTACATAATTATATTATTTAGACTGACTTTTGCTTAACGGAAATCATGATTACAAATTTTAGTATTTTAGGTAGCCCTGCTATAGAAGACTTGAAATATTTCCAGAAGAGTTATTACTGGTTCCAGAAAACTTGTAATATTTCCAGAAGACTTGAAATTGCCGCTGGGAGACCTGACATACAGCTAGATCACTTGATGTAGTCTCTGAAAGACTTGATCTACTTCCGGGAGACTTAATACTTCATTTAGAAGATTTAAAATGCTTTCAGAAAATTTGTTATTGCCTGTGGGAGACTTCAAACGCTGCCAGAAAACGTGATACTAATTTTAGGAGACGTGGTCTGCTTTCAGAAGACTTGATATTGCCTCTGTGAGACTGAAAATGCAGCTAGATGACTTTATATTGCCGCTGAGAGACCTGAAATGCAGCCAGAAGACTTGATACTGTCTCTAGAAGACTTGATCTACTTTCAGAAGATTTGATACTGCATTTAGAAAACTTAAAATGCTTCCAGAAAGATTGTTATTGCATCTGGGAAACGTGAAATTCTGCCAGAATACTTGATACTGCTGCTAGAAGACGTGATCTGCTTCTAGAAGACTTGATATTGCCTCAAAGTGCTGCTAGAAGACTTGATACTACTTCTAGAAGACATAATCTGCTTTCAAAAGACTTGAAACGTTTCCAGAAGATCTTATTGCCTCTGGGAGACTTAAAATGCTGCAAGAAGACTTGACAGTGATAGCATCATATTCTTTTTTCACTAAAAACATCTTTAAAACAATTAAAAACGAAATATGCAAAACAAAAATTTTGGTTGTTTCTAAAAGTGTTAGGAAATTCAGAAAACTGATTGGTGTGTATTAAAATAGTTCCTTTTCAGGGAAAACTTTTCTAGAACATGTAAAAGAAAGAAGATTCTTGATTTTCCTAAAGGCATTCTAAGAGACTTAGAAATAGAAAAAACTGTACCAACCAGTTGTTTGTATCATAATGACAATAAATAAAGACATGATAAGTCTTGATATAACATTTGTAAAATCGTGTCCGAAGTTTGTTAGAGCTACAAGATCTCACACCACTTCATCTATATGTATACATGAGAGGTTGCTGGAAATTAAAAGGAAACCAATCTCACTAAACAAGATGGATGACATACGTATGTGTAACACCAGACACTGTGTACCAAGTGTCAGTACCAAGGGTGCACCAAGTGTCAACACCAACTACTGCGTATTCCGAAAAGCAGACTAAACTCTAATCCACTAATACTAGGTTTCCATCTCTATAATAAGCTGCCAGTAAAAATTCGCAGTTTGCCATATTCTTTATTTTATAAAAAAAACTTAAAAAGCACATATTTTACAATATCCCAGAATATTTGAAATCATCAACTCTGGATGAATACAAATTTCTAGTGTATATTGTATATCATTGTTATTTTTGCTTTGACGTATTTAGGAAATTAATTATTTTATAATTAACTTCTTTAAATGAATAAATTTACTTAAACTTAACAATGTTTTCACTAAAAACATCTCTTTCCGTCAAAATTCCCTCAAAACAACAGATTTTGTTTTTTTTTAAGTGAAGAAAGTTAACTGGTGTGTATCAAAATAGTTCTTTTTCTATTACATTTTTTTAAGTTTCTAAAAGAATTCCGAAAGAGGTAGAAAATAGAAAAAAACTGGTTTTTATTTGTCATAATAACAATAAATAAAGACATGATAATTGATGAGATCTTGTCTAAAAGGTGCTCTTGTAGATCTACTCGATCTCGCACCACTTCATCTATTCATATAAAAGAAAACAGCTTTAGGAGTCTTATCACTGAAAACATGCTCTTCAAATATCGATGCAGGAATATTTCAAGGAACACCTTGAAATCATCAATGACATATTTATGTGAAAACTACTTGGTTAAAGTACGGATATTAGCGGACCAAATACCAACATTAAATCGCTTCTCAGCTCTAACGTAATCATTCTTCAAGCTGAAGTTTTCGCTGCAAATTTGTGCACTATTTTCAACATAGGAAAGACAATTAAAACCGATACGTGCAAATCTGCTTTGATCGGAGAAGCAAAACCAAGAGATTTTAATCTTCAAAAAATCTCAAAAATAAAACTCATCCATATTCAACAAACTGAGGGTCAACAACATTAATGAATAATAATATTATTTAGGCCGAAATTTGAGTAGTGCAAATCATAATTACAATAATACTTAATATTAACATTACATAATTGCAATTTTTAAGACGTTCAATAAGTAGATTTGCGACAGAAAACTTGGTGCTGTTTCTAGAAATCTTGGAATGTTTTCAGAAGACCTGATATTGCCTCTGGAAGACTTGAAATGCTTCCAAAAGACTTAAAATACTTCTAAGCAAGCAGCCACACAAAATTTATAATTGTTTTATCTGGATTTAAATTGTTATTTTGGAGAATCATTATTCGTCGTTTGAGTCTATACCCTATTTGAGTCATTTTTCAGCACCCATACGTATTTAGAAAATCCGGCGCCTATGTCGTTGATACATTAATTTTTTCAAAAGAATACTTACATCCAAATTAGAATAATATTCATCTTGTCTTGAAGCGTGGAAAATTCCCATTGCAATTATAAAAACGATCGAAAGTAAAACAATCGACCATCCCGTTGCATACAACCAAATCGGATCCAATAAAGTTTCTCCGGATAATAACGTGTAACCGGTTAAGTCTAATGTGGATAAGCTCCAAACAAAAATTCCGAGTAACAAGAATGGGCAAATCCACCATAAACCGATAAAAAAGTTCGGGATTTTATTTCCAACGATGAATTCAAAATCGGATTGTAATCGTTGACATCCTAAAATAAAATAAAGATGATTAAACTAAAATATTTAATAAAAAATTAGAACTATTCGGGTTTAAGCTAATCCCAAATATTTCTCTTTTTTAGTTCTAATTCTTTTAAATCAATATCTCACCATAAAAAGACATCATCGAGAGTATATCAATAACCACGATAATAAGAATTAAATTTCCAATTATATAATGATCAAAAAGGTGAAGTATGTTCAAATGTGGACTTAGTAGGATTAAACAGCACAAGATAAAACCAATTAGGCCGGAGATTAAAGTAACGGTTAACCAACGTTTTCTTGCTTCCAAAGAGATCGCTTTGTAGATCGTGTAGAGTAAAGCGGTCTAAAAGTAATAATTTAATAATAATTATTTCTTAAGGATTATTTATTATATCCTACCACACTGATTAATCCGGAAAATGCAATAAGAAAATATGCTATTAAAGACCAAGCCATTTCTGTATCGCTTTCTTGCGTTTTATTGTAAATTAAGGTAAGTAAATGGATTTGAATGATATCGCCGTCCTTTATATCTTGATTTATATCGTAAGCGTAGATGAGGAGAACAACGGCAACGCCAATTATCATATTGATTAAGATATATCCGAAGGCGGTCCAAATTGGGTTAACCTTTTTAAAAATAATCCCTGCGTTCGTTACGAAAACTCCAAATCCGATATTTGTCGATAAAAAAACTTGAATTGCAGCATGATACCATACCTAAAAAAATTCGATTAAATTATAAGTTAATTAAATTTTTTTAAATTATTTACATTTGCGTTTGTTAATACGCTCCAATCGACGTTATTGCCAAAGTTGATTATTCCTCGAACGTCGTCGAATTGGGCCGCTTTAACCACCAAAGCGATTAAGCACCCGAATGTTAATACGAGATATATTTGTAGAGATATCGCGTAAGATCTTGTTCGTTTCAATAACCAAATTGTCGTTATTAAAAAGAGGCAAAATAAAATTGCTACGAAAAATCCGTACCATTTAGGGTCATCGAATGGACTTTTTAAGAACGTTTTATCCCTAAAAATAAAATTAAAAAAATCTGTTTGAAATTGTTATTGTTTTGGCTTACTTTACACATTCTTGTCCTGATATTCCTTTGGTGTCATATCCATCCTGAAAAAATAAATTCAAATGAATAAAAATAAATGTAATTTAAAATTAATTAAAATCTAAGTTTATGAGAGGATGAATTTATGTTATTAATTGGACAATTTAAATTTAGTAAACATAGTCATTTCATTTTTATATTGGATAATTGGGATTTTTAAAACATTCTTAAAACTCATTGATAATTTATTTATGATTCAGAGTGATGATTGTTTGACTTATTATTGTATCAATATTACTAAAACAATGTAATTTTAAAACAATTATAATAATCTATAAACAATAGCTGTACCTACTAAGTCATTATATTAATTGATTATCGGCTTGTTGATGTGATTGAAGTATCATTGAGGAAGGTTTTGAGATAGGACATTAAAAGTGATTGTAGTTATAGAAGTTTTTAACCCCTCGTCGGGCGCTTGAGAGGTACACTTATGACACACATTCTTAATTAGCACTTTAAAAGCATCTATTGATGTTCAATGGCAGTTTTAACCAAGAAAGAAAAGCATATTGAAAAGAAAATGCATTTATTAAAGAAAATAATACATGTAAAAAATTATAAAAAAAAATTAACTAACAAAAAGAAAGAATATTAGAAAAAACGAATTTATTTTCAAAATAATATGTAAAAAATATATTAAAAAATTATTGTTGTCTTGTTCATTCAGAATCAGTTTCTTCGGCAGAAGGCCGACATTCACATGCAGTATAACAGGTACCGCACAGCATGTTTACGTGAGACATGCAGATTGCAGACCGACATTTTTTACATTCATAATTTGTCATCCTTCTGAAATTCTTTTCATCTGTACAGGTTGAACACCTACGCCTTTTTGGAGGTGGAGGAGTTGAATTTTCTAAGTCATCAGCTTCATTGATGTGTTGGAACCGTTTTAGTCGCATTTGGCGCTGGGTATTGACTCCAACAGTCTTCATACTTCTCCGAGTAAGCTGTCCCATCGTCAGCTGATGGGACAATGTTTTTAGAAAAACTCGTCTTTTTTAGGATTTAGAATCGATGGTGTCATTTAGTGTAAATACGAGAATTACATTCTTCTTTGCTCGTGGTATGTAAGATGCTAAAGTTTTTCCACTATTGAAACCAAACATACTGGTGTATTATTTCCTTCCTTTGGCAAAGACAAATGGTGGGGGCAACTGTTTTTTATTTTTTCTCACAGTTCTAACGTATGATAAGTTTTTCTTTTTCAAAAAATCGATGAGATATATATCGGTAAACCAATTATCGGCTGTAATGTTAGGACTGCTTCTAAATATCGGTTTAGCCATTTTTTTTACTACCTCACACGGCTTATTACTGACAGCGAAAACACCTTCAGACTGTTTCCCAGCATAAATCTCCATATTCAGCGTATTAGTCTTCTTGGCATCAACAAAGGCAAAACATTTTATGCCGTACTTGTTCGGTTTGGACGGTATGTACAGCCGAAATGCACACCGTTCACGGAAACCTGGTAGCATCTCATCGATTGTCACGTTTTCTCCGACGTTAGAACTCTTTTGAGAGTTTTTTACAAATTTTTCAAACACGTCCCTAATTGGAGCAAGACGATCGATTTCTTTTCGTTCTGCTCTGGTGGTAAAATCGTCAAATCGAAGACTACGCATCAAAGTTTTGAACCGTTTAATATTAATACTAAAGACCGGATTAAAAGGCACAAAAAAGACGGAAAAAGGCACTTAAAAAGGCATGAAATTTTGGCAACAAAAGCATTAAAAAGGCATAAAAATTAAAAATCGAAAAAATTGCTACACCTAATTAATAATGTATTTTAATAACGTTTTCATTAAAAAATACATCGTTAAACTAAACATTCATATATAATTATTAAACCACTAATCACGAAAACAACTAATTATTAAATGCTGTTCTAAATGTTCCATTGTGAAGTTGTGTCTTTTCTCACGTAACGTATTCTTGTAAGCCGAAAAACTTCTCTCCACGTCCACACTTGTAATTGGTGCATACTTGAACTTTGTAATTAATGCGGGATCCATAATAAATCCAGTAACAATTTCACCACTTAAAATTGATGCAATTTTTTGTAATATGGCAAATCCTTCATTTTTACACAGAACGTCATTAAATTTATTCGTAATTATTTGACCAACATGTCCTGGTACGCTATACGTGCTGTCTTGAAACTTTTTAATCATTTCTATTGCAGTCACTAAAGGTAAATCCTGTTTTTCAAGTGATTTTATAGATTCACTTATATAACTGTAATTGCTTTTTATAAATGTCAAATTATTTTGTAGCTCCACTTCTTTTAGGACGGCCTGGCAATCTTGTATTGCTTTACTACTTGTAGCCGGAAATTCATTTATTAATTGTTTAAACTGATCTAAGGCGTTTGTGTAGTATATAGCGGCATCTAGCCATGTTCCCCATCTTGTTAGAACTGGTTGTGGTGGTAATGGGGTATTTGGTAACCTCTCTCTAGACAATCTACCCTTAAAGGGGCTTTAACAAATATTTGTTTATATACCGCTTTTTATTAATTTATTAACTAATGTAACCTTATAGTTTCTGCTACTCGATTAAGCCCGTGTGCTAAGCAAGTAGAATGAATTAAATTAGGGTAAAAAATCTTCATATTAGACGCAGCTTTTACCATGTATGCCGCTGCGTTTGACACCATCAGTAAAATTTTATTATTCGGACCGGCTCCGGTAAGAAAAAATGCGTTACCGTATTATTATTTGTTTTACTTAATTCTTTGGTACTTATTAAGGCGCGTACACATACAGCGAACGAAGGCGAACGAATTCAATCGAACAGATTTGGACGAATTCGTTCGCTGTTTGCTGAAAATATCGGCTTGCGTCCACATAAAAACGAATGTGTAGCAAACGAATTGTTTCGCGCTCATTCGCTTGTTTTCGGTAATTAGTGGAAGTAATAATGGCAACAAATGATGACTTAATTATTGTTGCAAGTGCAGCATGCATAATTATGAGTGACGAAGAGAAAAGGCAGAAACGAAGACGACGCTGGTGGATGACATCTTTATTTAAAAGCAGAAGTAGATATAGGGGAATGGATTTATTGAAAGATTTAACGACCGAAGTAGAATATGGGCTCTTTGAAAATTTCTGTAGAATGAAATCTGTAGATTTTGAATGGCTACTGAATCGTATTGGCCCAAAAATAGCAAAACAAAATAATGCTTATTATAATGCTTACATTACGCTACTTAGCCACCGGGGACTCATTCACTAGTTTAATGTACACCTTTAAAATTTCCAAACAACTAATTTCTTACATCATACCGGAAGTTTGTTCAGCAATAATTGAAAGCCTCGATGATTATGTGAAGGTAAGTGAAAAAAAATAAGTAAAAATAATATATTTTCTTAATACAAGTTTATTACCAAAAATACAAAAAACAGTCATTATTATTTGAATTAAATTAAATTAATTTTCGACATCGTTAAAAGTATTAATGTAATCTACTAAAGGCGCCAAAGAAGTTGTAGTATCAGTTTGAGGTTGTTGATAGGGAGTGTTAATATATGAGGGTTGGTTGTATGTCGTTGATGCGTTTGAGGGTGATGGAGCAGAAGAACAAATACTTCGTGGGTATGATAAATTTTGATCATATTGTGAGCATGATGAATCTGTGGGTGAAGGTGAAGGAATGGGTACTGTAGCAGGGGCATTGTATTTACCCATATCAGCATCAAATAAAATATTACCAATTAGGTGTTCAATTACATTTCTAGTGTACTGACTATAAGTTCTATGTTTTGAGGCTATGTGCTCCCCGTAAATTGTGCTGGCATCTCTGAAACTGCGATTTTTGACTGTGTCTTTTAATATTTCATAGGCTTCTTCTGCACGAGAATCTTTCGTTTTGATAGCCGACCGTTTTATCTTCCTTGGTGAACAGAAATCAGATTTTCGTTTCGGTGTTTCAACTGATGTTCTTATATTTTCTGCGAGCTCAGTATAATCACTGGGTTCTTCAACAATTTACATTAACAGAATTTTAGTATTGTTTTAATGGGTATTGCCGACTTAAATTATTCGTTTTTGTTTGCCGACGTCGGTTGCCAGGGTAGAATTTCAGATGGGGTGTGTTAAAAAATTCAGTTTTCTGGAAAAAACTACAAACCAGTGACTTAAATTTACCGCCTGAAGAAGTTCTAGCTAATAGGCAGACAAAAGTTCCGTATGTGTTCGTTGGCGATGATGCTTTCAGCCTTCATGAACATCTTCTGAAAGCATATCCAGTAGAACAAAAAAAGGGATCAAAAAAACGAATTTTCAATTACAGATTATGTCGTGCCCGACGAGTAATCGAAAACGTGTTTGGGATAATGTCAGCTGTGTTCAGAGTGTTAAGAAAAGTAATGTTATTATCCCCAGAAAAGGCTACGACAGTAGTTTTGACTTGTGTCTATTTACATAATTTCTTAAGAAAAAGCAGACATTCCCAAAACCTTTATACACCGCCCAGAACGTTTGATGATGATAAAGACGGTACCGTTATGCCTGGAAGTTGGCACAAAGTCACAGATATGACGTCACAATCGTTTGTTCCAATGGCAAAAGTTGGAAGAAAAACTTCAGCTAATTGTGAAGCAATAAGAAACGAGTTTGCAGATTATTTTATGAACGAAGGGAGAGTTGACTGGCAAAACAATTACGCTTAAATATTCTGTAATAACTCTATAACATTTAATAAAATATTGCCTAAACTTCAACAATATGTACGTTACTAGCTATACTTATCTACTGTATTCTTGTGTACTAAAATATAACAATGGTACCTCGGTATTTTTTGTTTTTTTCGGAATAAACTTATCCATTAAAAATAACATAGGTTTGAAAGCAAACCAAGTTGATGTATACACATCACTGGTGCCAGAGCCAGTTTTCATGGTTTGTTCGTGTTTCATTCGTTCTCGCCTGAATGAACTTAAAAGGGACTCCATTTTTTTTTTGCTGCGTCTGCTTCACAATTAAACTGCTTAGCAATTTTATTCCAAGCGTCCATTTTTTTTATTCTATCTTTATGATTATCGTCAGTCGGATTCCACAGGCATTCATTACTGCGGTACTCATTAATGAGTTCTAGAGCTTTAGAATTACTCCATTCCATTTTAAACTACGAGTATCAGAAAGTGTACTATGAACTGAAATGAATATTCGGCCAATCGCCACAAAATCACGTATATATTAAAACAAATTCGTACGAATTTTATGGCAAATATCCTTTTATGTTTACCAGTTTACCGCCTCGCAAGGGAACCGCAACGAATGCGAAAAAACACGTTCAAACGTGTTCGTTGATACGTACACATCAACCGAACGAATTCGTTCGCGATCGTTCGTTCGCCTTCGTTCACTGTATGTGTACACGCCTTTAGAAAACTTTTTGACGAATTTTCATCACTTAATACTCCAAGTATTAAATTTGCCACGTATCGTCCACATACATCAGTTGTTTCATCTACATTTATCCAAATATAATTATTTCCAATAATATTTTTTATTTCTTGAATAACTTCTTTGTAGACTGAAGTAATATAATTTTTGCGGAGATGGCTTTCATCGGGACTATGCATTGTACAATATGTTTGTAAAAAAGTTTTGAAATATTTATTTGTCACTTTATGGATTGGTATGTTAGCTCTTATCAAAGCTTTGCAAAGATCAACATTGAATTTTGATTGTTCAGTGTAGCTGGATGTTGATGCCACAGATTGTATAGCTGTATTTATAGTTTGTTGTTTTTTGGATTGACTTTTAGTCACTTTTAATTTTTCCTGATGCAATGATGTTTTGACATGCTGAATTATGTAGTATTTCTTGTCACAATTAATCTGTTAACAGTAATTTAATAACATCAGTATTTTATAATATCTCCATAATTATTAAACAATCAATATATTGTTCTATTAATTTTAGTGATCGAAGTACTATATTGAACCAATAGTGAATTTTATTTCTAGTGAATTTTGGGACATGCGATTCTTTATAATTTCCGACGAGGAAATGTACAGAGGCGCAGCGAAATATTTTTTCATAATTCAACCAATTTTTGGGAAAAAGACGCCAAAAAGTTGGAAAAAGGCTTTAAATAGGCATAAAAAAGATAATAGGTATGAAAATTCAAAAAAGGCAAAAAAGGCACAACTTACCTGGTCTTATTTCACTTATTTTTAACTGATTCGTAAAGATATTTAAATATATAAAATGATATTCTTTATAATTTCCAATTTTTAACGTAAAAAGATTTAAATTTCGGTTTTAAATATTTAAAAATCTTTGGTAATATACATAATTTAATCATTATTTAAAAATATAATTAATTGTTTTTACTCGATTAACTCCATCAATACTTACGATTTTTGAACAGGCTTGGCAAAATAAACGATTCCGTTCATATTTCAATTCCTTGTAATCTTTAATCCATTCTTCTACGGTTGGCTTTTGTTTCGGCATTGTACTACGCAAGAACTTCACACTGTCACTCGAGAAACTTTAATACAACTAAATGAATTGAAGACTCGACGCAAGTCAAACGCAAGTCAAAGGAATTCCAAAGCTTAAATTCGGATCGATGAGAAACGCGGATCTTACGTCAGACGGCACAAACAACAGAGGAAACAACAATTTTTGGGGAAAAGACGCCAAAAAGTTGGAAAAAGGCTTTAAATAGGCATAAAAACAATAATAGACAAGAAAATTCAAAAAAGGCAACAAAGGCATAACTAACCTGGTCTTATTTCACTTATTTATATTTATACAAATATATTTTAAATATATTTGTAATGCCTTTAATTTTGAGCATAAGCATATTTTCTATAAATCCGGTCTTTATTCATTACCAATCCAAATTTCTCGACGCAAATTCTTAATTGTCCTAAATATCGATGTTATAGTCTTTTTTTATCCAATTGGTTTATAACATTACAGTCGGATGTTTTACGATTTAAAGTTATTGATAACGATTTCATTATATCATTTCTATATGTATAGGGTGGTTTTAACTCGATGTCCGAAAAGGCTATTTCGGAAACTAACTTCAAAGCGCAAAAGACTTTGAAAGAGTTAGATTTTGTTTTTCAATTAGAGGCTAATATTAAAAATTTCGTATACCCAACAAACCAGTCTATACATGACACCTTCATTTTTACATAATCAGGTTGGTAAAGCTATGATGGATTTATAGGTAGAACTTTTGGTCAGAACAATGGTCTTATAATACAGGTTAATGCTCCTAATTTAACGTTTTGTTCGCAAAGGAAATTTTAAATGTCTGAAAAATGAGCGTAATGGTCCAAGAGTCCATAAAAGAGGCGTTTCTTAAAATCTATTGATACAGTCAATTCTAAAGGTAACAAAAGACTTCGAATACGGCGGAAAATATACTAGAAAGTTACATTATTCTACAATGTTAACCAAACTAACCGATAAATTCAATAAAATCGCAAATATTAAAATTTATTTTATTAAGAAAGCCGGTTTTAAATAGAATTTGTAAAAAGTTTTAACTAAAGTATTTTGATCAAAACTTTAAAATTTTTACATTACTTGTATAGAGGCATGTAAAAAACTGTAATAATTCTTTTTATCTAAATTAACCTCATTGAGTTCCTTCATTTGTACAAAAAGAATATGTATGCAAAAATAAGTTTTTCGATAATTTTATGAATATTGAAAGTTTTTGACCCACCTTTACAAACAGAAGGTGCTAGAAAACTGTTTATAGATGAAAGGTGAAATCACTATTTTTCCTGTTAATAATATCTTCAGACTAGTTGATAGTAAATGGCGGTGTTTAAAAATGTTATAAATATATATTTATTTTCAGATTTATTCTAAAACAATAAGAAAGAAAGCTTTCAAAATCTGTAAAAAAGTGCTCATATAATGTCTTAGTTATAATAATAGCCAAGATAATTACATTTGCTGGTTTTATGATATTTTCAACTTTGGCCTCCAGTGATCAAAAAAATTTAAAAAATTGAGACACATAAGCTACATTATTCCAACTCTTATAATTTCCGAGCTGACCTATTCGGACATCGGATGTGAACCAGCCTGTACAGGGTGGGGCAAATTCAACACATTTTAAGGGAAACTCCTTTTTTTGAGCTGAAATGATTATCAGTGTCTGAGGTTTGATTTTTATGAAAAACTTAATGGTGAAAACCGCATATTGATATCTCTTACTCTTTCAGAGATTATTTATTCAAAAATTCTCATATCTGTAAAAATATTTCCAAAGCAACTTTTTATGTAGAACTCGATGGAATAAATCAGATTTCCCCCAAACCAGTGTTTTTTAATAGTTATTGACATAAAAATGATTTTTTTTTAATAGGAACATCATGTATATACTTGCAAATTCAAAAATTGCATAAAAATTCCTTTTCAAGAAAATAGCACACTTCATATTTTGTTCAAATTTTCACTGATATATACAACTTTAAAACTTATACAAGCAGATTTTGAAAAAGTAGACTATGGAAATAAAACAAAAGCGAAATTTTATTTATAACTAGTATCAAGTTAGTTGGTTACTATTAATTCAAAACTAAATTCATATAAAACAACAATAATTTTGTCAATAAATAATAAGAAAAAATAATAATGAATAACAAAAGTAAACCCTCTCTATAGAAATTGTTCAAAATGTACTCCGGTTTGTGTTATATACAGAGGAAGATTCCATCGTCAATTTAATATACAACTCATTTTTTCATTTTCAAAAATAAGACCTCCACGTTCTTTCAAATTTTATCATTTTCATTTTGTGAAATTGACATTTTGTTCACAACTTCTTTATCAATTCTTAAATCGAACCGATTTCGAATTGAAACAATGAGTTATACATCATTTGAAGGAGGAAGGTTCAACCTTTGATTTGACATACAACTAATTTTTTCGTTTCAAAAATTAAGACCACCACCATCTTTCAAATTTTATCATTTTTTCGTGATTCTACTAAAACGTGAAAAACATATCATTCTTTAACGTCTCTTAAATGGAATCGATTTCAAATTGAAACAAGTTATACATCATTTGAAAGAGGAAGGTTCAACCTTCAATTTGAAGTATAAGCCATTTCTTCATTTTCAAAAATAAGACCTCCACGATGTTACAAATTTCATTATTTTTATCTAGATTCCAATAAAACGTCAAAAACACGTCATTCTTTAACATTTCTTAAGTGGAATTGACTTTAAATTGAAACAACGAGTTATACATCATTTGAAAGGGGATGGTTCAACCTTCAATTTGACATAAAAGTCGTTTCTTCGTTTTCAAAAATAAGATTTCCACGATCTTTCAAATTTTATAATTTTTTCGTGATTCTACTGAAACGTCAAAAATACATCATCTTTCAATGTTTCTTAAGTGGAATCGATTTCAAATTGAAACAACGAGTTATACATAATTTAAAAAAGGAAGGTTCAACCTTCAATTTGAAGTAAAAGCCATTTTTTCATTTTCAAAAATAAGACCTCCACGATGTTTCAAATTTCATCATTTTTATCTAGATTCCAATAAAACGTCAGAAACACGTCATTCTTTAACATTTCCTAAATGGAATTGACTTGAAGTTGAAACAACGAGTTATATATCATTTGAACGAGGAAGGTTCAACCTTCAATTTGACGTAAAAGTCGTTTCATCGTTTTCAAAAATAAGATTTCCACGATCTTTCAAATTTTATAATTTTTTTCGTGATTCTACTGAAACGTCAAAAATACATCATCTTTCAATGTTTCTTAAGTGGAATCGATTTCAAACTGAAACAACGAGTTATACATAATTTAAAAAAGGAAGGTTCAACCTTCAATTTGAAGTATAAGCCATTTCTTCATTTTCAAAAATAAGACCTCCACGATGTTTCAAATTTCATCATTTTTATCTAGATTCCAATAAAACGTCAGAAACACGTCATTCTTTAACATTTCCTAAATGGAATTGACTTGAAGTTGAAACAACGAGTTATATATCATTTGAACGAGGAAGGTTCAACCTTCAATTTGACGTAAAAGTCGTTTCATCGTTTTCAAAAATAAGATTTCCACGATCTTTCAAATTTTATAATTTTTTTCGTGATTCTACTGAAACGTCAAAAATACATCATCTTTCAATGTTTCTTAAGTGGAATCGATTTCAAACTGAAACAACGAGTTATACATAATTTAAAAAAGGAAGGTTCAACCTTCAATTTGAAGTATAAGCCATTTCTTCATTTTCAAAAATAAGACCTCCACGATGTTTCAAATTTCATCATTTTTATCTAGATTCCAATAAAACGTCAAAAACACGTCATTCTTTAACATTTCTTAAGTGGAATTGACTTTAAATTGAAACAACGTGTTATACATCATTTGAAAGGGGAAGGTTCAACCTTCAATTTGACATAAGAGTCGTTTCTTCGTTTTCAAAAATAAGATTTCCACGATCTTTCAAATTTTATAATTTTTTTCGTGATTCTACTGAAACGTCAAAAATACATCATCTTTCAATGTTTCTTAAGTAGAATCGATTTCAAATTGAAACAACCAGTTATACATAATTTAAAAAAGGAAGGTTCAACCTTCAATTTGAAGTATAAGCCATTTCTTCATTTTCAAAAATAAGACCTCCACGATGTTTCAAATTTCATCATTTTTATCTAGATTCCAATAAAACGTCAGAAACACGTCATTCTTTAACATTTCCTAAATGGAATTGACTTGAAGTTGAAACAACGAGTTATATATCATTTGAAAGGGGAAGGTTCAACCTTCAATTTGACATAAGAGTCGTTTCTTCGTTTTCAAAAATAAGATTTCCACGATCTTTCAAATTTTATAATTTTTTTCGTGATTCTACTGAAACGTCAAAAATACATCATCTTTCAATGTTTCTTAAGTGGAGTCGATTTCAAATTGAAACAACAAGTTACACATCATTTAAAAATGGAAGGTTCAACCTTCAATTTAAAGTATAAGCCATTTCTTCATTTTCAAAAATAAGACCTCCACGATGTTTCAAATTTCATCATTTTTATCTAGATTCCAATAAAACGTCAAAAACACGTCATTCTTTAATATTTCTTAAGTGGAATTGACTTTAAATTGAAACAACGAGTTATACATCATTTGAAAGGGGAAGGTTCAACCTTCAATTTGACATAAGAGTCGTTTCTTCGTTTTCAAAAATAAGATTTCCACGATCTTTCAAATTTTATAATTTTTTTCGTGATTCTACTGAAACGTCAAAAATACATCATCTTTCAATGTTTCTTAAGTGGAATCGATTTCAAATTGAAACAACGAGCTATACGTCATTTGCTAGAGGAAGGATTAACCTTTAATTTCATGTATAAGCCGTTTCTTCATTTTCAAAAATAAGACATCCACGATGTTTCAAATTTCATCATTATTATCTAGATTCCAATAAAACGTCAAAAACACGTCATTCTTTAACATTTCTTAAGTGGAATTGACTTCAAATTGAAACAACGAGTTATACATCATTTGAAAGGGGAAGGTTCAACCTTCAATTTGACATAAGAGTCGTTTCTTCGTTTTCAAAAATAAGATTTCCACGATCTTTCAAATTTTATAATTTTTTTCGTGATTCTACTGAAACGTCAAAAATACATCATCTTTCAATGTTTCTTAAGTAGAATCGATTTCAAATTGAAACAACCAGTTATACATAATTTAAAAAAGGAAGGTTCAACCTTCAATTTGAAGTATAAGCCATTTCTTCATTTTCAAAAATAAGACCTCCACGATGTTTCAAATTTCATCATTTTTATCTAGATTCCAATAAAACGTCAGAAACACGTCATTCTTTAACATTTCCTAAATGGAATTGACTTCAAGTTGAAACAACGAGTTATATATCATTTGAAAGAGGAAGGTTCAACCTTCAATTTGACGTAAAAGTCGTTTCATCGTTTTCAAAAATAAGATTTCCACAATCTTTCAAATTTTATAATTCTTTTCGTGATTCTATTGAAACGTCAAAAATACATCATCTTTCAATGTTTCTTAAGTGGAATCGATTTCAAATTGAAACAACGAGTTATACATAATTTAAAAAAGGAAGGTTCAACCTTCAATTTGAAGTATAAGCCATTTCTTCATTTTCAAAAATAAGACCTCCACGATGTTTCAAATTTCATCATTTTTATCTAGATTCCAATAAAACGTCAGAAACACGTCATTCTTTAACATTTCCTAAATGGAATTGACTTCAAGTTGAAACAACGAGTTATATATCATTTGAAAGAGGAAGGTTCAACCTTCAATTTGACGTAAAAGTCGTTTCATCGTTTTCAAAAATAAGATTTCCACAATCTTTCAAATTTTATAATTCTTTTCGTGATTCTATTGAAACGTCAAAAATACATCATCTTTCAATATTTCTTAAATGGAATCGATTTAAAATTGAAACAACGAGCTATACGTCATTTGAAAGAGGAAGGATTAACCTTCAATTTGATGTATAAGCCATTTCTTCATTATCAAAAGTAAGACATCCACGATGTTTCAAATTTCATCATTTTTATCTAGATTCCAATAAAACGTCAAAAACACGTCATTGTTTAAGATTTCTTAAGTGGCATTGACTTTAAATTGAAACGAGTTATACATCATTCGAAAGGGGAAGGTTCAACCTTCAATTTGACATAAGAGTCGTTTCTTCATTTTCAAAAATAAGATTTCCACGATTTTCAAATTTTATAATTTTTTTCGTGATTCTACTGAAACGTCAAAAATACATACAATGTATATATCATCTTTCAGTGTTTCTTAAGTGGAATCGATTTCAAATTGAAACAAGTTATACATCATTTAAAAATGGAAGGTTCAAGTTTCAATTTGAAGTATAAGTCATTTCTTCATTTTCAAAAATAAGACCTCCACGATGTTTCAAATTTCATCATTTTTATCCAGATTCCAATAAAACGTCAAAAACACCTCAGTCTTTAACATTTCTTAAGTGGAATTAACTTCAAATTGAAACAACGAGTTATACGTCATTTGAAAGAGGACGGTTCAACCTGCAATTTGAAGTATAAGCCATTTCTTCATTTTCAAAAATAAGACATACACGATTTTTCAAATTTCATCATTTTTATCTCGATTCCACCGCTAAAACGTCAAAAACACATCATTAGCATTTCTTAAGTGGGATCGATTTCAAATTGAAACAACGAAATTTTTATGCTCTCAGCAAATATATATAAATTTCCATTTAAAAATTCATTTTTATGTCAATAATTACTAAAGTATAGCTTTGAAGGAAAGTTAACTTATTCTATCGAATATTACATAAAATGTTACTTTGAAAGTAGTTTCACAGAAAAGCAGAAACCCGAAAGTTTCTAGTTATAGATCTAGTGTTAGTCCTAGTGATAGTTCTAGTGTTAGTGCTTGTGTTAGTTCTAATTTTAGTTCAGTTAACACCGGTCGTTGAAGCCTTCGTACTTATAAGGAAAAAATTATGACGACTTTTCGAAAATGCACTTTTTTTAGATACATTCTGTATCTCTGGGACCGTAAGAGATATCGAAATACCGTTTCCGCCATTAAGTTCAAACACTAGTATCATTTTCTTCCATCGAAGAGTAGATATAATATAGTAGATAGATATAGAAAGAAGAATTTCCCATCATTTTTTTTATGGTAGCAATTAGAAATATTTTTAAATATCATACATTAATCTAATTGTGTTAAAATTCAATAATATCTGAATGATTATTTCAGGCATTCGAATTACGCGTGATACCAAGCTTTAATATTCAACTTTATCACACCTGTCAATCATGAATATTAATCGTATCAATATATTGCATTTTGCATACGTCAAAAATGTTTTTATTTATGCTTAGGTATTCGCACTACTCTATATGCATTAATCGAATCTGCTCAACGGTGTTTTTAGTGGCTATTAGAGCACCACAGAAGTGAGCTAAGATACGATCCTCTTATCTTTATCAATTCTCCCGAGTTGGATATGTAAATCATGTTTTTATGTACCATGAGTGAGTTAAATTTATCTCCTCAATTCCCTATTAATGATAAAAATAGAAACACAATCTTTAAATAAAACTCTCTGTGTTTATTATTCAATTCTAAAAACTTCATCCTCATCCTTGAATTATAAAAAAAATAAACACGTTCAATTACATGCACAAACAAGGAAAATGATAATTACTTCCGCGGCGATTCCAAATCAAGTTTATTAATTTCCTGGAAGTTAGAACTCCAAATTTGAAAGGCAAAACTAAATTTGAATTTAAATGAAATTCTGAAAATAGGATGATTATTTTGTGTTAAAAATATTTAAAAATGCATTATTTTCGGGTTTCGGGTCTTCCGGAATATCACACAGATAAAGAAATTGACTTCTTTACATTATAGTACGGAAACGTTTAATTTATTTTACAACGTGAAAACAAAGTGAAAACAGCTCTACTTAGTAGCAATTGGATATCGTTTAAGAACAAAATTCGTTTTGTAACCTAAAATTACATAAACCTCGACATCTCGACTCTCCTTTTCCTTCATTACGCTCCATTTGCAGTTAAGAAATAACACATATACCTGACATAGTGTTTAGTATTAATCACCGCCGTACTACCCAAAATTAGTTACGTTAAAAATACCGTCCGAAAAGAGTTCCAACGTTTTTGGATTCTTATTTTCGATTCTTTGCCACTCGGCCGTAAATTTTGATCTTTTTCAAAGTTCAACGCTCCAACTCTTACGATTTTTTTTCCTTCAAAAATAACTTTTTAGCTAGCTATGCTCGTCGCGACTAATTAAGTCGCCAACAGAACACAAACGGATAAGTTGAGCGGAAAGTGTCGCTTCCGGTCTCTATCGCTCGGAGAGTAATTCGGTCGAGCGGCAATCGACCAGATTACCCGGTGATTTTAATACGTACGACCTTTGAAGGTCTAATTACCAACGCACGCGACCAACCGTAAACGGTGAGAGGTCTCTCGTTCGATTTACAATTACAGAGTTGAGAGTATACATGTGGAGTGTGTTTGCGCCGAGAAATCACGTTTCATATGGTGTTACTTAATTTCATTTAAGGTTTTAATCTCTTTTTAAGCTTTTCTTTTGGAAGTTAACTTTTTAATCGATTTTGACATTTTAAAATGTCAACTATGTCAATTTTCTTGATCAAATTTGCATGATTTTCAGAAATATTTAATGCGCGGAAGATCCCTTGATGAAATTCTTTTAAATCGTAACTTTAACATGCTTAGTTTTTTTATGATAAATAGGGCAATTACTATGTTCCATAAATATTGGTTTAAATGCTACAAAGTGCTATATAAAAGGCAAAATGCTTAAGTATGAAAATATGTTGTATAAAAAGTGAGAATTAAGTCTTAAAATATGTATGACTTTTTAAATATGTAGGTTAAATTAAACGAAAGAAACATTTAAGAGTTTTTCAGTTCATATACTACATATATTTTCAGTTCATAATATTCAAGTTAAAAAACTCAGGAAGTGCCATTTATTTAAAAGTAAGACTTATGGTTCTTTTAAAATACTTTCTTTACATTGGCAATGGTGCAGAAAATTTTAAAGTATGCATACCTTTCTAAATATCTAGATGAGGTTAAATATAGCTCATGAAACATATTTTTTACTTCTATACACAACTTTTTCAAGTTAAACACTAAAAGATAAAAAATTTAAGAGATGTAAAAAAATGGAATTGAAACAAAACTTAAATCAGAATAAGTTTAATTAGAATAAGGCCCAGTATATTGACGTTTGGTTAAATGTAATTACTGGATATTTTCTATGGTTACTGTAATTTCAATTGCTTTGATTAGCTATTTGCCATGTAACTATGACAAATATCCAGTGGTTAAATTTAACCAAAGGCGAATATACTGGGCCTAAATGACAAATATGTCTCTTAAACAGTGAAATCAGAATTTTGGACTGCCATAATCTCAATTTTTTCGAAATTCGCTCCCACCTCAATTTATATTTCAAATTTAGCAGATCGTTTGTATCTAAAGTTTTTTTAATGTTTTCTCCACATTGGCAACAATGCAAGAAGATTTAAAGTATGCATGATTTTCTAAATATTTTGATGAAGTTAAATAAAATAAATAAAGATTGCTTTAAAGATTTCATACTGCTTCTAGAAGATTTGAAATGGTTCTAGAAGTCTTGCTATTTCCTCTAGAAGCCTTAACACGCGTCCAGAAAACTTAATACTGCTTCTAAAAGACTTGATCTGTTTTCAAAACATTTGATATGCTGTCAAAGGATTTGATATTGCTTCTAGAAGACTTGATATGCTTTCAAAACACTTGAAATGTTTCCAGAAAACTGAATATTATATCTAGGAAACTGATTCCAGAACATTTGATATTGTCTCTAATATACTTGAAATACTTCTAGAAGACTTGATACTTCATCTAGAAGATTTGAAATGTTTTCAGAAGACTTGATATTGCTACTGGGAGGCTTAAAATACTGTCAGAAAACTTGATACTGCTTCCAGAGGACTCGAAATGAAAAAGAAAAGACTCGCAGTGCGTCCAGAAGGCCTAATACTGCATCTAAAAAACTAGATCTGCTTCCAAAAGACTTGAAATCCTTCCAGAAGACTCTATTATTATCTCTGAGAGACTTAAATCGATTCCAGAAGGTTTGATTCCACTTCTAGAAGAGTTAAAATCCTTCCGACTTACCCTAAAAGATTTGAAATACTTACAAAAGACATCATCTAGAAATACAAAGACTACAAAGACTCCATCTAGAAGATTTGGAATGTTTCCAGAATATTTGACATTGCCACTTGGTGGCTTAAAACACTGCCAGTAGATTTGATACTGCTTTCAGAAGACTTGCAATGCATCCAGAAGGCTTGATACTGCATCTAAAAGACTTGATCAGCTTCAAAAAGGCTTGGTATTGTCTGTGGAAAACTTGAAATACTTCCAGAGGGCTTGATACTGCATCTAAGAGATTGGACCAGCTCTTAATGCTTGATATTATCTGTGGGAAACTAAAAATGCGTCCAGAACACTTGATATTACCTTTAAAAGATTTGAAATGCTTCCAGAAGACTTGTTACTGCATCTAGAAGATTTGAAATGATTCCAGAAAACTTGACACTACATCTAGAAGACTTGGAATGCTTCCAGAACACTTTATGCTGCATCTAGAAAAGTTGATGTTCTTCCAGAAAGCTTGATATTGTTTGTGAGAGCCTTGAAATGCTTCCAGTGGACTTGATACTGCTTCCAGAAGTCTTGAAATACTTCTAGAAGGCTGGATACTGTTTCCAGAAGATTCAAAATGCTCCAATAAGTCTTGATATTGCATTTAGTAGAGTTGATCTGCTTCCAGAAAACTTGATATTGTTTATGCGAGACTTGAAATGCTTTCAAATGACTTTAAATGCTTCCAGAAGACTTGATACTGTTTCTAGATGGTTTCAAATGCTCCAAGAATTCTTGATACTGTATCTAGAAGACTTGAAATGCTTCCAAAAGACATAGTGTTGCTTCTAGAAAACTTGGTATATTGCCTCTGGGAGACTTGAAATGCTATCAGAAGACTTAATACTGCTTCTAGAAGACTTGAACTTCGTCTAAAAAAATTGAAATGGTTCCAGAAGATTTGATATTGCCTCTGGAAGACTTAAAATTATGCTGGAAGATTTGATACTACTTCTAAAATACTTAAAATCCTTCCAAAACAGCACCCTTCAAAATTTTTAGTGGTTTTATCTGGACTGAAGCTATGTTTTCAATTATTTTTTAATTTTTATGTACAATTAGGCTTATTCTTCTCATATCAAAGTAAACATTTTTGGAGAGCACATATTTCGAATTTTTTTACAACTTTTTAGATCCAATTCAAACTTCTTTTGGAGAGCAGCCATCCCCATCGAGCACTCATACGTAGTATCAAAAACCGGCGCCTCTGACCAGAAGAGAAACAGATAATATAAAAGAGAGGTAAAAGGTGGAGCAGAAACAAATTTTCCTTCAATTTTGATTCTAACATGCTCAAAAATGACAAATCGTTCATTTGCTAGAATAGAGGCATAACTCAAAATCTGCCAATTTTGAGATTTTTGACTCGCCATCCCCATCCAGCACCCATACGTAGTATCAAAAAGGGGCGCCTATGACCAGAAGAGGAACAGAAAATATAAAAGAGAGGTGAAAACTGGAACAGAAACAAATTTTACTTTAATTTTGATGAAGTATGAACTCGACGATTTATGATGAATTTACAATTAGTAAACATTAAAACAAAACATTGAAAAACAATTTTAAAAAATTATAAATGTTCAATAGTAACTTCGATTGTAGTAGATTTTAGCAATACTACCGGACTCAGATTTTGGCAAGCATTTCTAATCTTCGCTCTCAGGTGTTTTATACACTTCGTTTTTTAGTAGTATAGGAAATATCGATTGGTGATAAGTCTGGAGATTTTGGAGCCCATTTAATTGGACCATCTGTTCCAATCCAGCGATTCTCAAAAGTTTCATCTAGATATAGTCTAACTGTTCCTAAGTGCCATCGAAATATTTCTTATCAGTAAAAGAAGATTTTTTTGAAGGAAATTGAGATATCTGTTCCCTGTGAGATTTCCTTCAAAGAAATGTGGACAAACCAAGCATCTCCAAATCAAACCACACCAAACATTAACTCCGAAATGGCCTTGACTATTGACTACGTGAATCAAGTGTGGTTTCATTGGTCCAGTAATGGGTATTGTGCTTATTGGGAATGCCATTGCTAACAAATGTTGATTCATCAGTCCATAGAATATGACGCAATAGATTCCGATTCGCTTCCCTGTGAACTTCTAGCTGTCTTACAAAAACCAGTCTCGTTTCCACGTCCCAGGGCTGTAGCTCTTCTAGAAGAAAGGAAGAGGATGCGCTGAACAGCATAATAAGACAAATTCAATTCCACAGATGCATTTCTAATAGACTTCGCAGGATTTTCGTTGAAATAATCTAGCACCCTTCTTGTGTTATTCCTGGTTGTTGCTCTTTCAGTGATTTCTTTATTTTTCCTAAGAGAAAATGCGTGTTCGATCTGTCGCAAATTTTGTTCCAAACTAAAGAATATTTTTCGGTCTGACACAATTTTTTCCGGATATCTCTCCATATATATACGTTGAGCATCCCACACATTTCCTCTTGCTTCACCATATATAAGAATCATATCTACTTTTTCTTCGCGAGTGAACATATTACTAGGACACGATAAGCGCAATAAGAATAACAACACTAGTTTTGACAAAATTAAAAATTGAAGCTTTGTTTTTGTAAGCCAACTTTGCAAAAACATAATAATAATCAATAGTATCCCTTTCAAGATATTTTATTTTATACTTTTGAACTAGGGGAAATAGAGTTCTGAACTCAGAAGAAAATTAGCTTTCAGAATCAATCTTTAAAAGTATAGGTATGGATATGATGTCATTTTCTAGAACACTGGTTCAAAAGATAAGCAATTACTTTTCCTTCCCAAAACTCTAACCGTTTTGATTCATAGGAGAAGTGTAGAAAACCCGTGATTGGAATATGATATGGATAATCGTCCGAACTCCAATTCCTGACCTAGATCGAAACAACAACAACAACTAACCGTTTTTCAGTGGAATACACAGGGCGTCGAGTTTCAATCACCCTGTACTTATAGTGATTACCGGCAAAAAAGCCATAAGAAAGTATGAGGGCTATATGCCTTAACGAAATAAACAATTTTTAAACTCGATTATTTCAAATTAACCTTTTTCGACTTGTGTCTGTTTTCTTGCAAATAAGCGAAATGAAATTTAGAAAAATTATATCAATTTTGATTACAAAATTGTTAAAAATGAAGTGTCAAATAAGTTTTAAATCCTAATGTATCATTAACAGTGAATTTTCAGACCATTTCTAAAATTTTTTTAGAGAGATCGAAATTTCCTTCAAAATGAAATAGCTATGATTTTTTTTAAATGATCTTGATATATGCCATCTATATGAGATAATACAATTAAATTTACCTTATCGTCCATCCGTAAAACTCGGCATTCTTTAAACGGGGGAGCTCCTTGAGTATACCACACAATATAATACACAGACAATCCCGTGTAAATAAAATACGATAAAGTTAAAAGACATCCAATCAATAATTTAATATAAGCCACACCTGCAAAAAAAAAATAAAAATAAAAACAAAATTAATCAATTAAAAGATATAAAGAAAGCAGATAAAGTAATAAATTACTTATTATCTAAGATTATTATCCTCTACGTATCTACATTGAGTATTTTAACAGTTGTTTTAAACGATCGTAATCAGAGTGTATCGAATATCCCGGTGTTCTAAATTGGATTTTATAAAAATAAATCAAATTTCCTTTATCTTTTCCTCTTTATTTTTTTGATTAAACTAAACGAAATAAAATAAAATAAAATCGTTTTACTCACCCCTAAAAAACGGTACAGCCCTCCAGGTCTTCGTGAAACCCTCCTGAACGATCTGACCCAATCCAATTTCGAGTGTGAGTAAAGGAAGCCCTACGAGGACTGCAAGGATGAGGTAAGCTATAAGGAAGGGCAATCCACCGCTTATAAGGACACCTTGGGGTAAATAGAAGATATTTCCCAAACCGCACGCCAACGATATTATGCATAAACCCGTTTCGATGTATCCCAAACATGTTGTGCATTTCTGAAAAGGAAATAAGTAAATAAATAAATAAATAATTGTTTCGCCGAAATAATTATGCCTTTCAATGTTCAAGGTCTAAATAAAAATTTCGAATCGACCGTTAAAAATGTTGCGACATCATTTTTACGTAAAACTCGGTAATTAAAAGGTTTTAAAACATGCTCATTTCCTTTGGCGAATTTCGAAAAATCCAAACCGTAAAGAGATACACGCCGATAACATTAAATTTATAAAAAAAAAACAATTTGTAATCGATTATTTGTAAATTTTAATTATGTACGTTATATTTTATAATTAAACGTTTCCGCACTTGAAATACCCGGAAAAGAATCATTGGTTATTTTGCGAGAAAAATGAGATGAATAGCGCACGTTCTCGCTTCAAGGTTTTCTCATTCAATTGTAAAGGAATGGATGATTATTAGCAACAGGTAGATTTTTCTTCTTCATGTTTTTTTCGCAGTGAATTACTTCATCAAAGCAGGACTATGACGTAACGTAAATAAACGTAAACAGACGTGGTGGAAAAGGATATAACGGAGTTTCCGGAGTCTATCACGATGTGTTTGGAATTTAAAATTTTCTCATGATTAACTTACAATTAATTACTTAGAATTTAATTAATTAAATGAAATCATTGATTTATTTTCAAGTCTCTCAATTAAGTCTCTCAATTATTAATCGTATGTGTCAAGGAGACGGATTGTGCTAGTGTTAAGAATTAACTTTGTTATATAAAACTTGTGTCTACGCGAATAGTAGCTAAGTGTTAATTTGTAAAGATTAAAATAACATTTCCGCTTATCAATTTGATACTTTATCTTTATTAATGTAGATACTCAAAGTGTTGCTGCATAACACTTTGATTTGAGTAGTTTGATTTGATATCCTGTTTGGAGAGAATTTGAATTGAACCATTATTACAATTTTAATTCGGAGAGATAAAATGTAAAGCTTTTCGTTGAGCTTTCAAATTTTGTCTTTAATAAATAAAGATCATATCTTACTTTTCAACTCATAGTCATCTTCTTGTGATGTAAAAGTTAATTAAAATGTCAGTATCAAATGTGCGTTATTATTATAATTTAAAATTACGAGTAAACAATGGAATAGTGCTTATTAAAATAGAACCAAGCGCCAAACTTAAGTTTTAGCTAATAAAGATTTAATAATATGGAAAAATTAGCAGTTTTAATCTGTGAGAAGTGGTTGTTTCAACTAACTTATGATAAAAATAAAACCAAAATATTGTTTTTAGAGGGTGAAGCACCTCTTTTGGCGTTGGGTTCCTTTTTGTTTTATTAATTTATATTATGAAACTCAATAAATTAATTTTTCAAAAAAGATTTTAATTTTTATTATTAAACAAAACGGAACTATATTATAATTTAATCATTTTTAAATCGATAAATTTCAATTCCTCACCAATATAAAATAAATTTCCATCAAATATTTTAGAGTCTTTAGGGGCATTAAGGGAAGGATGCTCTTTATGTTCCAAAACTTTCAGCAAGTTTTTGTCAGAATTCTTTTCCCTTCAGGATACAAAACAGTCAAGCTTGGCCAGGGATCACTAGTGGAAGGCCTTCCTTATGCCCTCTTAGTGATATAGTGATATCACTTTCGCGATAATTATCACCTTAACGGAAATATTTCAGAAAGATTTTATGTGGTAGGGATTTTTTTATTTTGATGACTCTGGTAGTTAACCAAGCAACTTTTTCGCCTGTTTAATGTACTTTCTTGTTGGTTATGGATTTTTTAATATCCTGTACACTAACAAAATTATGTTTCCATTTCATGTACTATAAACAAATTTCGTGCACGATGAAACTTGTTTAAAGTCTTCTAAAGTGTACAATCCAATTTGGAATTTTAAAGCTCTTTCTATATTTTCAAAGTCGGCATCATTACGGAAATAGCTGTGACCTGGGCCAAGATGTTTGAAATAAATTGTCCTCAACGATGGTCAAGAGCTTAAAACTGTCTTTAAAATCTTTTAAAATCAATTTACTACAGTTTACTACATATATTGTGTTCTTGTTTAGCTGTATTGGTCCATGATTTTTGAAGAATATTATGGGTTGGGTTGCGTTGGGTTTAGCTCCAACTTCATACAATTTTTCATATTAAATGGCATGAAGCTGGAGTTCAACCCAACCTAACTAAACCCAACTCAACCAAACCGAAAGCAACCAACCCATATCATTCCTTATATTGAATAAACCCAACAAATCTAACGAATATACTTTTTTTGAATTATCTAGAGCAATGGGTGAAATTTGCGATACTCTTGTTGTGAGAGATGCCATGAACCTTGCAAATACATTAATAATAGAATGGATTTGGAAGTAATTTTGACATCTAACGAACGTTAACAAAGTGATGAGAAGCACCATGTTGGAAAATCACCTTAAGTTGCTCTACCAATCGATTTAGTATCAACAATTCCAACTAATTGTGTGCCTAATGGTTACTTGGGTATGATGTGTAAATTATTGAATTAGACGTCATTAATACATCAGAAATAACATTCTAACGTCAAAATATGACATTACTGGGCTATGACAATAGGCCCCCAAATTACCATCATTATTCACGTTCAATGTGACGTAAATGTGATTTTTTAAATCAACAACTGATTTGGTATTAACGAGAGTTTGCTGCCTGGGTATACAATTATTTTGTATATGAATGAAATAATTTACAATTAGGTTACACTTTAAAAAAACTTCAAAACGTTCTAACTTTGGTCTACAAATCTTTGACTACGATTTCTTTTGATGGTATATTCAAGTCAACTTTAAAAAATGTGATTCTTAAAAATCTGATTATGAGTGAACAATCGGACTCGGGGAATGTATATATTTTTAATAATAAAGTCCGTTTTAACATAACTGGATTTGCCTTTCAGATTAACCTTTGAACACAATCGCTTTTTGTGGTAAATTCAAGTTTGGCAGGATTGACTTTTAAAATTTCTGAAAAATCAATATCTGGGAATATCGTCATAAACCTTTTTTCAGTTATCATCAAAAGTATCTTCATTTCAGTGACAACTTTCGTTTTAACTGTAACTTAACTTTAACTGGGCCTGCGCTTGTAAGAGAAATTCGATTTTTCTTTTGAATTGAAACTATATTTTTCTTTTAAAACATTTTTTTAATGATTTCCAAAAGTTTACTAAAATGGAGTTACCTCGTGTTTGACCCAGCCCTTCAATTGCTTTCTGTGGTAAATTGAAGTGTGGCAGTATTGATTTCAAAAATTCCTGAAAAATCGATTTTTTTTTGGAAAATCGTTAAGAAACTGCTCTCAGTTCTCATTAAGAGTATTCTCTTTTCAATGATACAGTTCGTTTTAACTTAACTCAGTTTGCCTTTCAGGTATAAATTTTTGAACACGATGGCTCTTTGTGGAAAATTCGGGGTTGGCAGAATTTATTTTAAAAATTCCTGAAAAGTCGGTTTTTTGAAATATCGTTATAAATGTTTTCTAAGTCATCATCAACAAACATCTTCTTTTAGCAATAATGTCTGTATTGACGTAACTCGTTTTGTTTTTAATATATAAATCTTTGAATACGATTATTTTTGTTTACAAATGCATGTTTGGTAAAATTTATTTAAAAAAATTCCTGAAAAATCGCTTTCATGGATAATCGTCATGAAACCATTTTGCAGTTCTCATTAAAAGCATCTTCTTTTCATGAAATTCCGGTTTGCCGGAATATCATTTAAAAATTCCTGAAAAATCGGTTTCTGGGTTCCTTCTTTTTTTTAGTTATCATCACGAACATCTTCTTATTAATGATAACGTCTGTTATGACAACTCGTTTTACCTTTTACATACAAATCTTTGATCATGATTCATTTTTGCAGTAAATTCAAGTTTGACAGGATAATCGTCATAAAACTTTTTTCACTTATCATCAAAAACATCTCCTTTCCAATGATTATATCCACGTTAACATAACTCATTTTACCTTTCAGATATAAATCATAAAACACGATCGTTTTTTGAGGTAAATTCATGTTTGGTTGTGTTGATGAAAAATCAGTTTCTGCGAATATCTTCATAAATCTTTTCTAAATTATCATCAAAAGCATATTCTTTTTAATGATGAAATCCATATTAACATAACTCATTTTGCCTTTCAGATAGATATAAATCTTTGAACACGATCGCTTTTTGTGGTAAATTTAAGTTTGATAAGATAGACTCCAAAAATTCCTGAAAAATCGTTTTCTTGGATTATAGTCATAAAACTTTTCTCAAGTATCATTAAAAGCATCTTCTTTTCAACGATAAAGTCCTTGTTAACATAACTCATTTTGCCTTTCATATATAAATTTTTAAGCACGATCCCTTTCTGCGGTAAATTCAAGTTTGATAGAACGGACTTCAAAATATTCTGAAAAATTAGTTTTTGAAAATAGGTTCATAAAAACTTTCTCAATTATTATCAAAAGCATATTCTGTTCAATGATAATATCCGTGATAGCATAACTCATTTTGCCTTTTAGATATAAATCATTGAACACGATCGCTATTCATGGTAAATTCAAGTTCGATAGGATTGACTTCAAAAATTCCTGAAAAATCGTTTTCTCGGAATATCAACATAAAACTTTTTTCAATTATCATTAAAAGCATATTCTTTTCAATGATAAAGTCCGTATTAACATAACTCATTTTGCCTTTCAGATATAAATCTTAGGACAAAATCACTTTTTGAGGAAAATTCAAGTGTGTGTTAATTTCAAAATTTCCTGAAAAATCAGTTTATTGGAATAACTTCATGAATCTTTTCTCAATTATTATCAAAAGCATATGCTTTTCAATGATAAAGTCCGTGTTAACATAATTCATTTTGCCTTTCAGATATAAATATTTGAGGACGATCGCTCTTTGAGGTAAATTCAAAGTTTGGTAGGATTGACTTCAAAAATTCCTGAAAAATCAGTTTTTGGGAATATCGTTACGAACCTTTTCTCATTTATCATCAAAAACATATTCTTTTCAATGATAAAGTCCGCTTTAACATAACTCACTTCGCCTTTTAGATATAAATCTTTGAATACGATCGCTTTTTGTGATAAATTCGGGGTTAGAAGGGTTTATTTTAAATATTCCTGAAAAAACGGTTTCTTGGGATATTATCATGAATGTTTTCTTAGTCATCATCAAAAACATCTTTTGAACAATAATGTCTGTTTTGACGTAACTCGTTTTGCATTTCAGATATAAATTTTGAAGTAGGATCGTTTTTATGATACGGTCAGGTTTAGTGAATTTTTTTGATTGATTTTAAAAATTCCTGAAAAATCGATTTCATGGATAATCGTCACGAAACATTTTTTAATTATCATCAAAAGCATCTTCTTTTTAATGATTATGTCGGGTCTGAAATAGCTCGTTATACTTTCCTAATATCAACTTTTTATCATATCTTTTTGTGGTAAATTATAAATATATTACATAAATTAAAACTCTTCTCGATTATCAATAAAGGCTTCTTCTTTTCAATGATTACCTACTACCAACATTTCAAAATTACAAAGTTACGTGGGACACCTCTATGTAATAACCACAAATATCTAGATTTCATAATATGCACATTAAATTCAAATTAATCTAAATTCTCAACGCCGACAAGAATAACTTAAAACTCCTAATTATATTATGTAATTAATGAATTAATTTTCCAAGGTGTTTTACGAAGGTGAAATCTTATTATAAACCAAGAAGTGGAGAGCCAACAAGAATCAGATGTTAATTCCTTATAATCTAAGAAGTTGTTATAAAAAATTCAGAGCAATTATTAATTTCATCCTGGTAGAAGGCACTAGAAAAGCTCCGAAAGCTTTTTGCCCGATTAAAATCACTCTATAAAATCACCCTTCCCTGTATAATAAATATACCGGTGTCCCATTTAACTTGACAATACGATATATCTCAAATACTGCGTATCGGATTAAACAAAGCTTTGGATTAAATTTGTTATTAATTAATCTTTGGTTTGAATGGGGAATGGTTAAGTTGTACAAATTTCATCCATATCATATTTGACAATTAATTTAGGTGAGGAAAAACATAAAATCCGCGCTGAAATTAATGTAATTTGTCCCGAAGAATCTGATTCTGTTCTAAAAAGGGGAACTCGTATTCAAAATTTGTAAATTGTTTCTTATTCCGACATTGAATCAGAACTTTTTTTAATATGATGAAGAGTTTTTAAGATATTCCGTTTTATCAAGTTAAATAGGTCACCGGTAAAGGGTGACAAATGGGACTAATAAGCTAATAATTGACTGAAGGGACAGAGAACAACAGTTAATTAATTACCTTAAATTATTACGATTTAACCCCATTTATGTTACTCCAATTGTTAATAAAGACTTAATCAGCACAGCTGATTAAAAGTTTACAATGTACATTTAAACAATGATTACCTTAAAAACGAGAACTATAAAAAAAATTGGTAAGTATACCAAATTTCTGTAAAAATGTGTGAGGAACTATTCAGTTAGAATTTCTAAATCTTCGTTAAATATGTTTCGTTGTTTGGACATTTCATTTAATCAATTACTGAGTATAACGATTCGATATTACATGTTGATCAACAGATTAGTAGAAACGACATGATGCATGTCATTATTTGATGCGTAATGATGTTTATAACATTTAGAGATCTCAATCGTCTCGCTTAATCAGCTTTTATCTATCATCGATCTGTCGCAGTCTAGAAATTTCCGAATACCACTAAACAGAATCATTGTATTGACATTATATTTTAATCAGCAAAAAAACCCAACTAAACTTGGGTATCTATTATTTTTCGATTCTTGAAGATTCCTGAATAAGATACAAGGTTGGGTATTTTGTCTTTTCTTGTGGATTACGACAACAATGTCTAATTGTGATCAAATTTGTTATTAGCTTTGTTTGCAGCATCGAAGTCTCCAGATTGTTGTGTACAAATTTAAATGCAGAATGAGCATAAAACTAGAAATCTGTTTAACAAATAGCGATAAAAAGAAACTGTTGGTTATATAAGTCCAACATAAATTTAAATAGGTGATATAACAATAATAAATTGCTTCCCTATAAACATTCCACAAAAAAACCATACAAAAAAAAATCACTTTTACCTTTCTACATAATTTAATAATAAATTTCAATCACTTAACCTATTCTTTTAATAACGAAAGCAACAATTTGTTACTTTCATTCCATTGTAATGCTTCAATAAACCGAATAAATATTTTTTTTCCTTTTCCGTTAGATGGTTATCATGAACATCGCGGGATTGCGACAAATTTCTCGAAATTCCGCAGCAAAAATATTTACCTTTCCAGAACGCGATAATTGTTCTTATCTGGCGCCCACGGAGGCGTAAATACCGTTGATCATAATTTTATAGGTAAGGAAAAAGATAGGTATCTTCGAGTTGAACCGGTTGAAGAACTCGCTCGAGCCGCGCATAACATGAATATTTCGCCCATTATGTTTGTAATACGTTTGTTAATTGGTTTCAAAATTCCGTAAAAATCTAGTTCCCCAATAAATAAATCTATATCTAAATCAAATAGGATAAAACAATGTTTCTGTAATTAATATTTTATTTCTGCATGTAATAACTCCTTTGTTTAACCAATTATAATTTTAAACTGTAACGATGTAACAACAACGATTATGAAACGAGGTGGTTCACCAGATGGTTTCATTACGCAGTGTGCGACAGCGACGACTTCAACGTCTGTTCCCATCAGGAGAAAGGAAAAGTGATAAAATTCTCTCACATCAGCACAAACTGTTTGTTACTCTGTTTTCTGTGAACCAATTCGATCTGATTGTGATCGGCTCTCGACTTCTTGGCTTATAATAAGACCTCGCGCTGGTAAAACAGCGGGAACCAATTCATTAATTACATAATATAATTGGGTAATTATAAGTTATTCTTGTCGGTGTTGGGAATTTAGATTAATTCGTGTTTAATGTGGGTATTATGGGAGCTAAATATTTGTGGTTATTATACTAAAAATAGTGGTTAGATCTTTTTTATGTTCCATAATTCGTGTCGTTTCGAAATATTGGTAATAGGGATTAATAATTTTAAAGTTTAAATCTAAATTACTTTCAAGATAGCTATCACTTCCGGTCTACCGGAAGGAGAGCAAAGCTTAGAACGTTCTAACGTCTTTTAAGCATAACGTAATCGTATATTATTTTATTTATACAGGGTGGTTAAGATTTTAATTGGGAAACTTTACTAGGATGTAGTACTTGCCAAAATATCGCAACACCTGATCCAAAATTTTTCTTAGAACACCACGAGGACTCCTAGGATTCTGTGACGCAATTTTTTATATAAACATATAAGACTTAAAATGCTTTCAGAAAACTTGACTTGATACTGCTTCCAAAACTCTAGAAATGTTTTCAGAAGACTTAGTACTGCTTTTAGATGGCTTGATACTTCTTTCAAAATGCTTGAAATGTTTCCAGAAGACTTAATATTGCTTCTATAAGGCTTGATCTGCTTCCAAAAGACTTGTAATGCTTTCAGAAGACTTGATACTACATCTAAAAGACTTGATCTGAGAAGACTTGAAATGCTTCCGGAAGAGTTGAGACATGAAGTGTTCTCGCGAGACTTGATACCGTATCTAGAAGACTTGATATTGCATCTAGAAAAGTTGAAGTGTTTCTAGAAAACTTGATATTGTCTCTAGGCGACATGAATTGCTTCCAGAAGACATGATGCTGCTTCTAGAAGACTAAAAAATTAGTCTTCTTAGAAAAGTTCAAATGTTTCCATAAGACTTGATACGCTTGAGTTGATTTCAGAAGACTTGAAATGCTTCCAGATGGCTCGATATTGCCTCTGGGAAACATGAATTGCTCCCAGAGGACCTGATACTGCTTCTAGAAGGCTTGATCTGCTTCCAAAAGACTTGTAATGCTTCCAGAAGACTTGATACTGCTTCTAAAAGACTTGAACCAAAAAGACTTGCTGCAGAAGACTTGAAATTCTTACTGGATTACTACACTGCTTTTTATAATCTGCTACTTCGATTCTTGTAATTCTTGAAAATAAGGGAATATAATCAATTATTTTAAAAAATAAGAAAATACGGTATCAGGTTTATATAATAATAGCTGAAAAACTAAAAAATATTTTCAAATCCCGTTCATTTCATTGGAAAGCTTATAATTTGTAGTGAGAATACTGATCACTTCAACAGTATTCCAATCATTTTGAAAATTAAGAAGTATCGTTTTTTTAAGATTTCAAATGCTTCTATGAGGCTTGAAATGCTTCTAGAAGACTCGATACCGTTTCCAGAAGTCTTGAAGTGCTCCCAGCAGACTTGATACAGCATCCAGAAGACTTGATATTGCATCTAGAAAAGTTGAAATGTTTCTAAACGACTTCAAATGCTTCTATAAGACTTGAAATGCTTCTAGAAGACTCGATACCGTTTCTAGAAAACTTAAATTGCTTCCGGAAGACCTGAAATGCTTCCAGAAGAGTTGATATTGTCTCTAAGAGACATATATCGCTCCCGGCAAACTTGATACTGCATCTAGAAGACTTGATATTGCATCTAGAAATGTTAAAAGTTTCTAGAAGACTTGATATTGCTGTTGCTTTTAGAAGACTAACAATAATTCCAGAAGACTTGATACTGCATCTAGAAGACTTAATATTCCATCCAGAAAAGTTAAAATGTTTCCATAAGGCTTGATGTAGTAACAAGTTCCAAGAGGCGTGAGTTAATTTCAGAAGACTTGCAATTGTTCCAGAAGACTTGATATTACATCTAGAAGACTTGAAATTCTTCCATAAGACTCGATGTTGTCTCTGAGAAACATGCATTGCTTCCAGAAGACTTGATATTGTCTCAGGGAGACATGAATTACTTCTAGGCGACTTAATACTGTTTCCAGAAGACCCGATATTATCTTTGCCAAACGTGAATTGCTTCCAGAAGAGTTAATGCTGCTTCTAGAAGACCTGGTACGCTTCTAGAAGACTTGACATTGTCTCTGGGAGACATGAATTGCTCCCAGAAGACTTGATACTGCTTCTAGAAGACTTGCAATGTTTCCAGAAGACTTGTTATTATCTCTGGGGGACGACAATTACTTCCAGAAGACTTGAGACTGCTTCCAAAAGACTTGATATTGCTTCTAGAAGACTTGAAATGCTTCCAGATGGCTTGAGTACGAAGACGTATTGAGCTTATTCTTCGTTTCTTAAGTCAACATCGTTCAGAGGCGCATCAAAACCGTAATTTGTCGACTCTTTTCCCAACTTAAAGCACTTTCAAAAACAGGTGCTTATGTTTTAAGATATGAGCAGTCAAAGTTGAGTAACAATTTGAAAATTTATTTTTTATTTCAGGTATAAATAAATCGAAGAATTTGAAACCTTTTACGTACATGTTACTGATTTACACCTTATTTTTAAGCATATGTTCAGCTTCTGCACAGTCCTTTAGCAGGATGATGTTAACCTGTGAATTTTTATAAGAACTTCTTAATATGCGTTTTAAAGCTTATTCTTTAATGGAATTTTTTGTCTCTTTAGCTTTTTTTTTAAACCAATAGATTTTCTGTAAAAAATAAGATTATTAATAATCTTTGACTGTTATTAAACAAAATTATCCATCTTTTAACATTATTTATTATTGTTAATGTCGTTACAACCTACATTTTTTATGTTAATGACGTAAAAGTTATCATAAATAAATCAGGGGTGATGAATTTCATCTGAATTTGGTCTAATAATTGGGTAAAAAATTGCGACTCAAAGTTCATATAAAAAACTTCTGCTTTTGACAAGCTCTACATCTTAATAAAGAATCCTTTATTAAAAACTGTACCATTACATAATTGTTCTTTATTATCAATATAAATATTGAAAATGAATAAACATTTTTATCTTTATTGACATTTTTATTAAACCTTTTCTTCACAAATATTTGCTTGTAAATTTTAACTTGTAAAGCAAATATCTTCAAGATAGCACATCAATATCAGCAAAAGGAAAGTTCATTTCAGTCATTACAAAATGTCTTGTTGCATATTTTGTGTATTATTTTACACCATCTATTTATATTTATTAATACTAGTGTATCTTGTTACTGCACTTAATAAAAAATGAGATATTTGATGATTTTGTATTTTTATTACAATTCATTCTTTGTCATTACTAAATAGATGACCATTTATGTAATTGATTTGAACATGTTCTTCAAATATTAAAACAAGTTTCTGAATCATTAAAATATGCACGTGATTTTTACAATGAAGTGTAAATAACATTTTCTTTAAGTTAACAACACGTTTAAGATACCCGGATAACATCATAAGTAACGGAAGAACCCCAAAAAAACGACAAAGTCTCTGTAGGTGTTCGGTTCATACCTGGAAATTTGCAGGTAGGTTCACTTTATAACTCATTCTGACTCACTATTTGGTTGAAAATTCTTAAACCTGCCTAAGTTTCTTTCTTTGAGTCGTAATGAAAGTATATATTATTACTACAATTGGCTCCTACAACGTTATTTTTTGTTTTTGAAACGTAATATTCTACCCAAACTTCCTGTTTAGTTCAAATTATATGTGATTTAGACATTATTGGGGACTCTACCGGAAAGCTTGTACGGTTTCTAACAATGATCCGGTTGCAAGGTCTAACTAAAATAAATAACCTCAAGATGAAAGATTAAAAAAGTGGGTTCAACTATAATCAATATTAATTGTGTTAAATTAAAAACTATTGCCTTACTTTACTATTAACAAAATTTACAGCGCCATAACACTCCTTCGCCAATAAAAAACTTTTCAATTTATAAGTCCAACTATTAAAATTAGCACTTCTTCTTAAATAAAATTGCGCGGGATAAGTTCTATATTCGTAATACTCGTAATCGTACACATTAAAGTAATAAGGATTCATCGCACTAAAAAACTACAAACAACAAAAACCACATCGAAACATCTAAATTTTCACTCCAAATAAAATTAGGAAATTAATCTCAAATTGCTTTAGAATTGTAAAGTTCTTGTAGCGTAACGGATTCGCCGACTTTTTTTTCCTTTCCGGGCAATTAACGTTTGATTAGCGCAATTTTCGGGTTAGAAACTGATGGTTAATTCGAATTTGAATCTGCGGAGAACGCTTCGAAAATGAGACCGAAACTAAACCGGCGCGGCGGTGAACGCGATGGCACTAAAGCACACTAAAGCGCGCCTCCGGTCCGAGAATATCTCCAACCCTCTGCGCCGCGACGGAAAGCGTCCAAGTGTGAAGCAAAAAAAAAGTAGTAGGTAGTACGTTGTAAGAGCGGTAAACGTAAAGAGTCGTCGTTGGTAGTAGCAGCGTGCGTCGGAGCTGCTGCATCGACCGCGTCGCACCAGTAGAAATGTTATTATAGGTCGCTGGGACTTTCATACTGCAGCAAGTTCAACGAGGGGTGCACTAGGTCACAAGGGCTTTAACTTCCTGTCCCGAATTTACATACATCTTTGTTATCGTTTCATAACGTTGATTCGATTTTTTGAATAAATTTTATAGACTTTTACTTTGTACTCAAGAGTATGGGTAAAAATGTTTAAATTTTATTGTTGTTAATTATAAATATTCATTTTTAAAACGATAACTTCCGGGTAATGAAAGATAAAGTCTATTTAACGTTTCGAATGCCATATTGCAACCTTCTTCAGATGCAAGTTGGAAAGTTTTTATTTCTAATAAGAGTCCGAGAAAGCCCACGATTTTTTATTTCTTTAACTAATTAATAAAACACATCAAATCAAATGACTATAGCAAGCAATACTCAAAAACCTCCAAACTATTGATTGCCTGCATGTGTTTCTTGTAGTCCATAACCGGGTTGAAGTCCAATAAAGGGCGTTTTCTCTGCCTCTTTGGCTAACTTGTCCGCCATCTCATTGCCCACAATATCACTAAGACTTGGAACCCACCATAAAGTAGCATCACTGCTTTTAGCGAGTATTTTCAGGTTGCTACTATATGCTCTGACCAGTGCAGAATCACACATTATAAAGGCTCATAAGTTGCGGGTCACCCTTCGTGCATTCATCCCTGCTTCTAAATATATCGAAATAAGATCAGTATTTATTTTGATTAAGTGATTTGGTCTCAAGTCCTTGTGGATTTTGATGCAGCATTAGTAATTTTAACACTGAAATGTATTCCAGCGCTGCTGTATTTCTTTTCAATGTTTTTTCTGTCTTCTATGTGTATTAAGTATTCTTCCTTCTATTTTATTTGTATATGTTACTTCACGTAAAATAATATATAATATTTTAATTAAATTTATATAATAAAAAATATATCATAGCTAATATAACTGTAATAGATCTAGTATTATTCGATTCAATTTAGTACTCTAACTTTGGAAAACTTTAACAAAATGAGAAGCTGAGGCTCGATAGTTCTGTCTAGAGATTGGGTCGTGAGAGAACGATGTCAAAAGGGTGAGAATTAAAGATAGTAAAAGGGCACCACCAAGCTCTATTTTTCTTACACTTACAAAATTTGAAAATTTAATACGATGAATTTGAAAACGTATGAAATATTTAAATAGGTAATGCGAGCAACAAATAGATGAAATGAGGGAAACTACTGCAATAATACAAGAGAATAATTGGTAATAAAACATATAATAAAAGAAAATATTCAAAATTATACCCCTAATAATTTTATGTGAATAATTTTGAGACACCTGTAGATAGAGAAGGCAAACTAAACAACAATTTAATTAAATAAATTTAAAATTATAACTGTCAAAGAAAAGGTCTTACTTCTCTCTCTCTCTATTCACGCAATATTTGTTATGAAAATAATAATAAAAAATTGAAATAATTATTAATGAACGTAAGACATAGTGATCCGTTTCATGGTAAATTTAATCCTGGGATATTGAGAGTTTAAGTGATCTAAACGGAATCTGCGAAGCAGTTGGCCTTTTTAGATGTATTGGTCACCAGGACGACAAATGGTGACATGGAACTTGGGGTGTTTCGGAAAAAGACCCACACCAACAGGTACTTAGAGACAACATCACACCATTATCCCCAACAGAAGAGGTCCGTGATCCGCACATTGTTCCAGAGAGCAGGAATATGTGAAGGAGACAACCTGAAGAAGGAGGAACGGTTTCTACGGGACGTACTACAGAAGAATGGTTTTAGTTTGAGGGACATCAACCGAGCCACCAAGCAGCGGAAGCAGGGAGAAGAAGATGCAGCAAGTACAGAACCAGCTGGATTTATCTGTGTTCATTCTACAGTCGGCGGTTGCGGAATATTGTCATTCAGAGGGACCCCGAATAGACTTTGACAAAACAAAGATTCTGGTGGCTAGGACCAATAAATATCATCAAAGGCTGACAAGAGAAGCCATAGAAATCCACCGACATAAAGACAACGTCAATAGAGAAGATGGTTGAGAACTCGGCAGAACATGGAAGATGGTGGTGAAGACGAACACGACTTCCAAACCGGACATGACGCATTAATTAGTTAGTAATTAGCTTGTAATTAGCATAAATTAATTATTAATTAGTTTTCGACCAATATATTGTTTTACAATTCCCGATTTTCTCACTTCGAACCAGTTTCTGAAGAAGGTTGCAACACGGCATCAAACATAAACCACTAAAAAAAACGCACGGCAAAACACGAATGTTTCTAGTTTTAGATTTAGTGTTAGTCCTAGTGGTTGTTCTAGTGATAGTTCTAGTGTTAGTGCTAGTTCTAATTTTAGTTCAAATATAATTAAGAATAGAATAAAGTAGAATAGAACTTATCTCCAGATGACACAGAGAATCCGTAGGTAGAATTAGTCAATTATACATAACCAATTTAATTCCAATTTGTTATTGAAGATATGTATATCTTATTATTATATTATTACATGTTATAACAAGTCTACACTTTGGCTTAGAAGCAGATTTAATTTTGCTCCATCCGATGTGCTTCGTTTGAGCACCAAATTAGCATTATAACGTCGTAAGTATTGCTTATCAATAAAATAAACTTAAGTAATTGAAAATTGACGTTTCTAAGTTAAAAATAATCCAATACAACCCAACTTTAGCCTTTCTCTCATTCTCTAAACAAATGTTTGAAACATATAGCGTTTTCCAATTCTCTTCGTACAGCCGATATCATCTCTCTACATTATCTGCCCGATACCTATTCCTATCTCTCATTGCCACAATAATACCTGGGTTGAGAGCTTCTTTCATTCCTCATGCTCTTCCATCACAAGCCTCTCCGTCAATATGTCTTTATATCTTTCTTTGAATATTCCCACACTTATAATTAATGTTCCCTCCCTTAGAAGGACGCTGTTCTCTCCTATTCTGAACATTCCTATACCTCTATCACTTCCCTCATCCCACTACGTAATAATTCAAACCAACACAACCTCATGCAATACAACCCAACTAAGCCTAATCCAATCCAATTGTACGACTTAAATAGGATTAATCTGTCTAATCATTAGACAAAGTAAATGCCATGAATAAAATCTTTAGTGATCACAAAAAGGACCATGGTGGACAGTCTGTTTGACATCATTATAATAAAAATAGAATAATATGCACTAGAAGTTGTATTAGTGGTCTTCATACACATTTAAAAATTATTAATTTGCGTATTTCTAAAACAATACATTGCCCATATGTGAACGATGAAAATAGCGCACCGAAACAAAGTAAGGTGACAAATTCGTTTAATAACAAAAGCGAAAAGCTTGCCGTAGTAATTTAGCACATAATAGCTCGCGATGGCCTATCATTTACTATTTACCATGAACCATTATATTTTCATTTCGGACGAGTCAAAAACATTAAAGTAATACCAGTATTAATAGCGGTATCTCGGCTTTAAAATAATTTCGCCAATGGAAATTAATTTTTCGCCAATGGAATGGCAAAAGTCGCTAACTTCCAGAAGAAAATTAATTATTTCACTCTTCATCATATTCACGTATGTACCATACGTGTAAATACTACTGAGTGTGGACTCAGTATTAATGCACAATTAAGGAGTTCAGCTTTTCCAATGTCTATTGAAAACGATAAATGCACATAATCTATCTTTGCCAATAAAAGAAAAAAAAAATTATTCGATTTTGATAATTTCTTCCTAAGGTGTTGGGGTCTTTTTTGGGTTAATATTGATTTCTGAAGTAATTTAAGTTACAATTTTAGGTCCAAAAGATTAATGATTTATGAAGTTAAAGCTTTTCCAATGTCTATTGTACACGATAAATACACATAATCAAACTTCTTCCTAAGGTCTTTGTTAAGGTTTTCTTTTGGCCAATACTGATTTCTGAGGTAATTTAGGTTGTACTTTTAGTTCCAGAAGAACAACAATCTAGAGCTAAATAAGAATTTAAACTAGAACTAACACAAGACCTAGAATTAGAAAGATTCAGGTTTAGCGGTGCGTCTGAAGACATGGCTAAACCGAAGTTTACGAAGTTACGTTAGTTCTAATTTTAGTTCGATACAAGTAGACAGCATTCTAAGACTGAATAAGAACGACAAGTAGAAATACTACTAAAACTAGATCTAACACTAGATCTAGAAATAGACTCATTCGGGTGTAGCCGTACGTTTCTTAAGATGGAACCCAACCCATCCCAACCCAACTTAGCTATAGAACTACCACTGGACTTGGAACTAGAAACATTAGGGATTAAGGGTAAGCCTTGCGTCTGAAGAGTAGTGTTAGTGATAGTTTTAGTTCGATACAAGATTGTACAACAATTTAAGACTGAATAACAATTAAAAATAGAGCCGATACTAACGCTACAGCTAATACTATACTTAAAATGAAAAATATTTGGGTTTAGATGTACTTCGCTTCATAACTAACACTAGACTTAGAATTAGAAATATTAGGGTTTAGCCGTCTTAAGAGACGTACGAAAAATTTTCCAAGCTTTCAAGAAAGTTAACAAATCAAAAAATACGGATGTAATTAATAACGAATTCCAACTATTTAGGTAACCGCAAACCAAAAAAGTTTAGGAAACTCTGCTCGAGACAACATGATAACAGCTGATGATTAATTCATTAGACTTCAAACAGATTTAATCAATCTCAAGAATGGTAAATGGATGTTTCAGAATCTTATAGTTCATCAGAAAAATACAAGTTTAATGAAAATTTGCGAATTAAAGGTATTTCCTAAAAGAACCCTGACAAGGGTGTATATATTTTGGGCAGCACTAATTCATTTATGACTATGTGTGTATTCAGTGTTGTTAGCTGGGTTCAATTGACTCTTAAATACCCATGTAACAGGAAACCACATTCTTAATCATCTCTAACACTTGTCTCTAAGAAAAAATTTCGACCACGGAAATACGATATGAATTGGGATGCGAACGTCAGGATGTGTGTACTACTCTAGTGTTAGATAAGTTTTGTTACTTGTTAGACAGGACTGAAATTAAGGTTTAGAAGGAAATTTTCAAGACGAGATTACCGCAGTAAATGATAATGTATAAACATAAAGAGGATTTAATTAAACGGCACAAAGTTGTAAATAAAGCCAAAACAACTAAAAGGAATTGATTGAATAATGGAAATTCCGGTTCAGTAATCATATTTTGAATATTATTTCGTAAAATTTTGTTAGTTTTAAAACAGGCTTCTTACAACAAGAAGCTACGATTTATTTACTGATTGTAGTAGGACTCAATCACAGTGAAAGATAAAGATTAGAAGATTTCTATGCGTCCGATGGAGATGAAATTGACAAGTTCCATTTGGTATTACATGATAAACAAACCAGACAAAAGGAGGTCAGATTACAACAATTTATGATATACAGTGCTTCCCAAAACTAACTGATAAATTCGATAAAGATCATTAAAAATAAGATATATATTTTTTGGTTAAAAGTTTTTGAGTAGAGTTAAATTTTTCTAGCCATTTCCATTCAATTGCGATAGGGAAATAGTAATAAATATCCATGATCTTAACAACCAATTGTTTTAGATGTCAAAAATTGGTTTTAAAACTCTTAATCATAGTTTCAAAGTTCTTAATCTAGCTTAGATTAATGTTGAGATATTTAATAAATATTGAACAATATTTTAGATTTCGATCTATTTTGTCAGATATTTGACGAATTTTTTGGTCAATTTTTAATATCAACTGATTATTAATTTAACTTTAACTCTATAAAGTAAATTCAGTGGGAAATACTGAAAAAATCCTATTTTATGCAAAATCGAGAAAGGCGCTTTTTTAAAGCGGCCGATTTCAAAATTGGCTCAAACAATGCAATCGTCGACGTTGGACTATATAAAGAGACTTCTGGGAACTACAGATTGTTCTTGTAAATCAAAACCGGTGTGTAATATGTCGTCATCATCCATAAATTTATTACGTCATCATTTTTGCGTTCATAAAAAAGAAATAAACCGATTCTTAAAAATCTTTTTTGTTTTGTTTTCTTTCTACTCCGATAAATCTGGAGGGACATTACAAAGGCCGCATGACTAATTAACGAAGCGTTCGGGGAAATTCGTGTCCTCTCTTTGTTCATATCTTCTTGAGTCAGATCAAGAGAGGTCTATGACCAAAAGGTGAAGTGAAGTAACTCGATCTTTGGTGTGTGACTTTGTCCAGGGTCCACCTACAGAAACTTGAGGTTGCGACTGTGGGCAAACACGGTACACAACGGAAGGTGTGTCTTCTGATTTATTTCCTTTCTACACCGTATTGAAACTGCAAACGTTCCGATCGGGCATTAAAGCGTGCCGAGGAAACCTTTCTCCGCCTTTCTTCATTTGGTTTCTTTGTTTTCATAGTATTCGCGATCCTAAGTGAAAATCAAAGCAATTTTCTTTTTTATTAGTTGAAAAGTTTCACTCGTCTTCGGTTTGCGTGTATTCAAAATTATTTGTGCGTGTAATTCAGTAGAAATTAAGTTAGCATAAACATTTTTTTCTCGATTTTAAACTAGTTAATTGTGATGTATACAAGGTGTCTCACAAAGTGGTTCAATAGAATTCCAAACCAAAATATTCAGATTTATCGGCCATCATGGAAGTTCTAATGAGCCAGATTCGTGAATCACCCTGTATATTATATCAATAGAACTTTATAGAACATTTAAGCAACGTCGGAAACAATAAAAGGGTTTATCGCAATAAACAATTTCATCGGTGTGATAACGATCTTTATTGGTATTAGGTTGTGTGAAATACCAATATGAAAACGAGATAATGAGAAATTCCGATCGGGTTTTCTACGCGTTTGTCGGTTTTTTAGAATTAACTTAATAAAATAATTATAGAATAGATTATTACGTATCTTTACCACAAATTTAAACTCGTCATCTCTATTTTGGTTGGGACGTATCACACATCCCGGATGAAGATACGTTCTTTTACAAAATACAAAAAGAACCTTGATAATTAAATTAATCAACTTACGTCTTTGAGTTTTGGCCTGACTGCTAATTTACTATTAGAAGCTCTTGGACTGACGTCCGCGTAAGAACCAGATTTTCCCTCGCTCGATTTTATCGTTGAATAATCGTAAATGTCGTCGGTTCTATAGAAATCCGCCGATAATGGTGGCAAAATATTCGAAGTAATTGTCCCGGTGGCTCCGGCGTTCAATGGTTTCGTACTGGACATGGTGCTCACGTTACTTTCGTAATGTTCGGCGCCCCCGTTGATGCCGCCGCCCCCGTTATTATCATTAACAAACGTGTAATTTTCGTACGCGCGAAAATCATCATCGATCGTCGATACGCTGTTGTAATGGTCGATGGCTTTTTGTACGTGAGGGACTTTTGTCAACAGTTTTGGTCGGTATTCCGGATACATTATTATTTTTTGTTGACCCTGAAAATAGAAAATATACAAAACAATTAAATTTGTGTCTTTGTTTAATTCAGTAAAAATAAAAATAGAATTTAAATGTTACATCAAACTTAAACTTTATTTAGATCAAGAATAGCTTATGATTTAAACGAGATTCTTAATTATTTAAGAATTATATAGAGGCTGATACGAAAGATTTTAATGAATGATTTTTAGGCAACTCTTTCCTCTGTAAGTTACAGCCCAAGATCTCCTCAAAGTTAATTTATGCTGAAAAATCATCCCTTAAAATGTTGCGCATCTATTTACAAACACTTGTATATATATATATACAGCAGGGTTGTTAATTTTATACGATTTGTTAAAAACTATTTGTTTTAAACATGTTTAAAACACTAACTCATAAAACCTAACATGTTTTAAACTAAATTTGTTTTAAATAGTTTAAAACCTGTTTAAAATCATATGGCTGGCTTTGTGTAAAGGATTATTTCTAAAAATCACAATAAATAATATTATAATTATTTACTTGTAATTTCTAATACATTTAATAACACTTTAAACTAAAACTTGAGCATTTTTTTATTTTATTTGTTATTTAATTCCTTAAATATGCAAATTTAAAGTAACTGGATCTAAACCAGGCTAAGGGCTTGACGTTGTCTATTAGTTGTTTAGAAAACATATACATTTTCTAAACGGTGTACTATTTGCTAGAAAATTTATTTTCCGGATAGAACATTTGCGAGAATTTTTATTTTTTACATTTTTTGCATTTAGCTGTTATTTTATTGATAGGTCCTTCAACTTCTTCGAAAAAAGACCAAACGGGGTCCTTCTTACGTCCCATAGTAGAGATGTTTTCTTGCACCAACGAAAACGAAACGAAAACTAATGTACGGTTTCAGATCTACCTAGTATTATTGATCGCTGGAAGTGGTTTCCTATATAATCGCTTGAAGCTGTTGCAGTATTCAACTTCAAGCGATATCTGTTAAAAGACTATTGGTTTTTTTTATTTAAAGCTCTTAAAAACTAAAAATTAGGCATGAGAATAAAGTTCTCAAGTCTCAAGTACTCAATAACAACAGAGGTGATTAAAAAAAATATCTTTTTAATTCATGGAATCGAAATAATTATAATCGGTGTGTTAAAACTAGATTAAATTTGCTTCAGAATGATTTTTATTTCATAATAATATCTCAATTCGTCTTTGAGATATGATGATGTAAGTTAGATTATTCAATTTAACCTCAATAACAAGAGAGACGATATAAAAACAAAATTCCTTTTTAATTTATGGAATCGAAGAAATTATAATTAGTGTGTTAAAACTAGATTAAATTTGTTTCAAAATAATTTTTAATTCATAATAATATCTCAATTTGTCTTTGAGATATGATGACGTAAATTAGATTATTCAATTTAACCTTAATAACAAGAGAGGTGACTTAAAAAAAATTATCTTTTTAATTTATGGAATCGAAGAAATTATAATTGGTGTGTTAAAACTAGAATAAATTTGCTTCAAAATGATTTTTATTTCATAATAATATCTTAATTCGTCTTTGAGATATGATGATGTAAATTAGATTATTCAATTTAACATCAAAAACAAGAGAGCCGATTTAAAAAAATTGTATCTTTTTAATTTATGGAATCAAAGAAATTATAATTGGTGTGTTAAAACTAGAATAAATTTTCTTCAAAATGATTTTTATTTCATAATAATATCTCAATTCGTTTTTGAGATATGATGACGTAATTTAGATTATTCAATTTTCTTTTTAATTTATGGAATCGAAGAAATTATAATTGGTGTGTTAAAACTAGATTAAATTTGCTTCAATATGATTTTTATTTCATAATAATATCTCAATTCGTCTTTGAGATATGATGACGTAAATTAGATTATTCAATTTAACCTTAATAACAAGAGAGGTGACTTAAAAAAAATTATCTTTTTAATTTATGGAATCGAAGAAATTATAATTGGTGTGTTAAAACTAGAATAAATTTGTTTCAAAATGATTTTTATTTCATAATAATATCTCAATTTGTCTTTGAGATATGATGATGTAAATTAGATTATTCAATTTAACCTCAATAACAAGAGAGGTGACTTAAAAAAAATTATCTTTTTAATTTATGGGATCGAAGAAATTATAATTGGTGTGTTAAAACTAGAATAAATTTGCTTCGAAATGATTTTTATTTCATAACAATATCTCAATTCGTCTTTGAGATATGATTATGTAAATTAGATTATTCAATTTAACCTCAATAACAAGAGTTTATTATAATCTCACTTGAGTTAGAGTTTATATAAGGCATAATTTGGACGTAAGGGTTCGATTGTTGGTATAAAAATATTCTTAAATATTTCATTTATTTCCAACAGCTTAAAACACAGTTTAAAACAGGTTTAAAATACAATTTTTTGGTAGCAACGTAAAATAAGTTTAAAACAATTAAAAAGGCGTTTTGTTCAAAAATTAAAAAAAAAACTGTTTTTTTCAACCCTGATATACAGGGCGCTTCAAATGTTTTGAATAATAACTTCGCCATTTATAGTTTCAAAGAAAAGTATTCCAAATAGAAATTTCTATATTAATTCTGAATTAATTGTAACAAACACTGTTTCATTAAATAAGATGCAAATCTTTTTTTTAATCCATTTTCTTATAATATCAGATCAACATATTAGAATCAAATTATCTAATTATTATTTTATTATCTAATTAAGTCTTATTTATAGATATTAAGGAATGGTTTATAAACCGAAATGATTTTTTTGGATGATTCAGGATTAATTCATAAAAGCATGGCAATTAAAAAGTTAATTCGAAAATAATCGTAAAAATTGATAAACAAACCTGAAGTAAAATATAAAAATAACTTAAATTGTCTTGTTTACTTATATGCATTAAGAAAAACGATTTTTATATCAAATTAAAATTTAAAATTGTCCTATTTTAGTCGATTTAAACAAATATTTGTGAAAATTAAATTTTTTTTTGTTGTGTATCATATTTAAAGACAAAAATGAGCTATGTAATTTAAAACGACAAAATTTGAAGGTTAATTAAAAATGTTAGTGAGTAATATTGATGTTAATAATAATAAATCTTATCAAAATTTATTAAAGTAAACCATGGATAAATTGGATGGATTAATTCTTAAAATATTTCGAAACGCATATTAGCAATGTTTATAAAAAAGCATGATGGGAATGTTTAATATCAAAAAATTCCACCTTCGTGGATAAAAAATATAATTCGTAATATAATATAATAAAAAAAAAAAAATAATAAAACAAAAAAAAACATGCATAACAACAATGACCATTTACCATCAGCCAATTTCTGTATGGAAGTGATCGAAGAAACTAATCAAAATAGTTACCTACTAATCATAGGTTTAATCAAAATTAAACCTATGAATGATACTTTTGTCATCTAGGATTTTGGCAAACAAAGACTTCAGGATTTCAAATAACATTTAAACAGCTAGCGTTTAATGATAAAGTTTACCAAGGAGGATGACAAGGATAACCAGATAATCTTCCTCGATTAATAATCAGAACCACAAAAGGACGACTTAAGCAAGGAGTATACTGGATGGGAAATACTAGAAAAAAATAATCATTCTTCTGAGGAAAAGGAAATTCTGGAAGAAAAAGCTTCATCCCATCGAGCGAAGAGCAAGGAGAAGGATATGACTAAGAAAATTTGAAAAGTAATAATGGCTTCTAAAAGGCGTATGTTAAAAGAATGTTTAAACAGCGAAAGAAATCCAACAGAGCAATAAGGAATAATTAGAACCAAAAAAGCCACGGCAGCAAGGAACACGTAAAATACTGGAACAAAACCACTTCATCCCATTGAATGAAGAGCACGGAGATTAAGTCACTGAGAAAATTGAAGAGTAAGAATGACTTCTATAGGATGTATGTTGAAAAATGGCTAAGCGGCGAAGAAGATCAAAGGAAGCAACAAGGAGAAAACAAGACAACCAGCTACCATTTCTTGATTGATGATCAGAAATAACAAAGGACAACTCAAACATGGAGTATACTGAAAAGAAAATACTGGAAAAAGAAACTGTATCACACCGGATAAAGAAAGGGGGATTATATTACTGAGAAATTTTGAAGAATACCTAATTACTGCTCAACTTAACCTGAAACTTAAAACGAAATACTCGTATATATAGATAAGAGGAGAAAGAAACAAACAATAAAAGATGCAAAACAAAAATATGCTTTCAATCAACCTTCATTACACAACATTTTCAAAGTTAAATTTAGATAAAACCATCGTATTGCATAGTAAGGTTTTAGTTTTAACGTCAAGAACATGACGAGAAGAATAAAGAGATTTTAACTTAGCATAGACCCAAATTACACACCTCCGTCACAACAGGGAGTGTAATATCATTTAGTACAACACGGATATCTCCACTATACCGCTTCAAATCCTCCCCACAACCGAATACCATAACTTTTGGTTTGCTGTGATTGAACACCAAGCCATGTTGGGTAGCAGCTAAACGAGCTCTCTTAGCTCTGTATGTAAATAATGGCGTTATAGAATTTGAAAACAATCTTATGAAGAACACTGAACCCTGCAGTATACCCAACTTGAGTTGCCGCATCGTAGATCGGCGGTTAAGCAACTTCACAAACTGTAGTCGACTACTCATGTAGTTTTCAAAAAAAGAAATTGCTGAAGTGTCTAAACTGTAACATTTGAGAATTTCTAATAAAATTTCGTATCGAAAGCTTTTGTGTAGTTCAACAGGAGGAAGAATGCTCATCTAGTCACCATCTGTCGCGCTTAATATATTATCAATTACACATGCTAAAGCAGTTGCACAGCTATGACCATGCTTAAACCCTGATTAAACATTGGGTACGATCTTATTTACTTCGACGTGCTGTTACAGTTGTACATTAAGATTTTTTTCTAAAACCTTTGACATTATAGTTAAGATACTTATTGGGCGTAGGTTAGATGTGAGAGTTGGATCGCAACTTTTGGCATCGGATGCACAACAGCCAGTTTGCGTGCAGAAGGAAAACGCTGTTTTTAATACAAAAATTAATAATGTGAGTGATATAGGGCAATAAAAATGGCATACAGTAAAATATTGAAAAGTCATCTTCGGATACTGCTGATGATTTAAGAAAACTACTTATGTTTTCATTTACGCCCGTGTAAATGTCTCCAATAAGTGTATTATTCGTATTGAGAATCGAGTTAATAAAATAGTCTTTAATGGCAGAAGCCTTTTAAGCTAATAAAATAGTTTCTAATGGCAAGACCCAGGCACGTTGCCAATATCTAAAAACTGTTGTAGATTATTTTTTTTTACAATTACGAAACATATCATCAGAACGAACGAAGGACAATTCAAACACGATGTATACTGGAACGAAAATGGAACGAAGAAGAAAAATTTTTATCACACCGAGAGAAGAAAAACTAGTAACTGCGCCCCTTTTCATAAAGCCGGACCCACATTACGCGCTACTTGATGAGTAACTTTTCTTGAAATAAACTTGGAGAATGCTTGTCTGAGTCGAAGTAGTATATGTAATACTATTGTAACTTTTGTCAATTGGCGAGAGTACTTTCCGAGAATTGTCAAGTACTTTGCAATTATTCGCCAAGTCGCCCATAGTGTGGATCCAGCTTAAGAAAATTCAAGTAATAAAAGACATACTATCAGAACCTCAACCATGTATTACATTCAATTGTAACAAAAGAACAAAAATAGACGCCCTCAAAGAGTTGGCTCCCCAAGACTATAGCCCTTTCAGCTCTTTGCTTAGGGTGGTCCTGTGTTAGAAGATTGGCTAAACAGCGAAGGAGATCAGATCAAACGGAGCAATAAGGAAAACATTACACACAATATCTATCTTCAGATTGCAGTTTTAGTCTTCTGCAAAAGTTTCCATCTGCTAGCAATTCTAATCGTTTGACAATCATATTTAGTATTTTGTAAGTAAATTCTAGTATATCACACGGAATATTAAGCGTTACATGGACTGTGTTTACAATTTTTCTCCCTCTTCCTCTTGATATTACCAGCTCTTATTCTTCTTTCTCCTTTTGAACCATTCTGATTTCTTACAGATGGCAGTCATTATCATTCAATTGCAAAAAAAGAACAAAAAGAGACGCCCTCAAAGAGTTGGCACCCAGGATTATAGCTCTTTTAGCCCTTTGCTTAGGGTAGCCCTATGTTAGAAGAATGGCTAAACAGTGATGGAGATCCAACGGAGCAACAAGGAAATCATCACACACAATATCTTCAGAATATAGTTTTAGTCTTCTGCAAAAAGTTTCCATCTACCAGCAATTCTAATCGTTTGACAATCATATTTAGTATTTTGTAAGCAAATTCTAGTATATCACACGGAATATTAAGCGTTACATGGGCGGTGTTTACAATTTTTCTCCCTCTTCTTCTTGATCTATAATCTTTCCCGTTTCTCATGTTTTCAGATTATTAACACCTCTTATTTTTCTTTCTCCTCTTGAACCACTCTGATTGCTTACTGGTGACAGTCATTATCACCCTTTACATCTCCCTTGTATTTAATCTCTTTACACTAATCTATCTGGCCATTTTAACATATTTAAGAGTTTTGCCAATATGTTTAAAATTTTTATGAAACGCTTTTAAAGTCTTCCTAATTTCAAGTATTTTTGCGCATTTAATTTAATGCAAACTTTTTTTCTTATAAGTGCTAGTCCTCAGATTTGGCTTGATTTTTTATCGTTCTTTTCAGTTGATTTTTTTATAACTTTTCTGTCTACTTTAGCATTATTTAAGAATTTTGGATTATTTCTAGTTTTTTCATTAGAACGGCGAGAATTCTTCTAAATTGTGATGTGCTGGTTTTTGACTAGAGTTTTATGCACGTTTTCATCTAAACGGCATCTTTTGGCACGTTTCCAGTGTCTCCTTTTGGGTTCATTCACATTACTTCCTATTTATCTGTTAAATATTTCAAACTGGTATCTTTTGGTATGGTTACGGTACGTTACATATTACAGCCAGCATATTTTGTAGCTTTTTCTTTTTCTTTTGGTTTAAATGTATATCTTCGAGGCTCTAGCAAAATTGTTTCTAAATCATTTACATTTTCAAAATTTTGCAAAATTTCTGTGTATTTTCATTTCTTAAATGTCTTCTAATATGTCATATAATAACGCAAGCTAAAAACGCATTTTTTTTGCAAACTTAGATTTATAATTCTTTGTTTTCTTTTCTTTAGCACACCAGTACACCACATAAATTTCCTTACATGCTTTTGACTCTTTCGGTGTGTTGCATAAAAACACAACATAAAAACATTTTCCATTTCTATTTCGGTTTCCATTCTACATCTTCCTTGAAAATAAAACAATTCCTTTGAACTGGAAGGATTACTTTGCATACGACTAAAAAATATTTTATTATAATGGCTTTATATAAATAATAGTTTATATAATTTTCATAAAATTGAAATAAGTACTTCTATTTATGCATATAATGTACCTAACTAATATTAGGTAAGATTAAAATTAATATTTCTTAATATTCAACATTATTAAGATTAATTAATATTTCCCAACCATCTTCTTACACAGCTTCCTCCTTGACCCAATCCACCCTCATCATTTTAAATTACAAGCAATTAAAGTGTGTGTACGACTTCGCGTACACAACGTCTTGAATATTCATCCCATCCCAAACATCGCTTAAAACAATACCCGCGACACATTATCTATGCAAATTTTTCGAAAACGCACCAAGAAAAACCCGACACCTTGACCTTGTCTTCCCACCTTATTTTAAACATTTTTTTGCGGTTTGTTGCAATAACTTTGCGAGTATGAATCGAATTTGTATTTCCACGGTCACAAAGGAACAAGGCACAAATAAAAACGAAATAACAGTCGCGTTTTCAATTTTTCATACGAGAAAAAGTGTTCTCATTCGCGATTGTTTCCGTAATACAAAGGACATTCCTGAACTGTATTAATAACAATCGGGTCTCTTTGCGATGCAAAGGATTTTTTCGAGATTTTCCTTTTCATACTAGTTGGGTACTTAGGGACAGATGTTTTTTTAAAAGAATCTGAAAAGAGTTCAGGAATCTCTCACCGACCACATGTTGCGTTATTAAAATAGTTTTTTAAGAGACTTATATGTGTCTAAAGTTTGATAAGGTCGAAAGATAAATAGGTTTATTACGGTTTAGAGGAATTATTTAGTAGATTTAAAGAATAAATTAATTAAAATGAACGTTAATCTTTGACATAATTAAACAGGACAAATAGATAAGTAATATAAACAAACTTGCTAAATAAGCTAGTTTAGGTTATTTTAGTTTATTTTAGTTTATTTCACGAATAACTTTTTGTATGAAGTCATTATTAATATTATCTTTTGGATAGATGAGTCACGTCGGTTATATACAGATAAGGCATGTACCTCAATCGCATAATGTATCCGGTGTTGAATCGTTTTGATATTTGATACTCAATTATTTATTTTTTATAGATGAAATTTTTTAGCGTCACAATGTTAAATGTTAAACATGTTAAATGTAATCACTTAAGTTGGATCGGAAATCCTGAAAACAAACTGTAAAGTGTTTTATGGTTATCGAAGAACGAAGTGCAGTAGTAGCAAGTAAGGCTAAACAGAAATGGCGGTAGTAAATTTCTTTGGTAATGTTCCAAAGTTAATGGGAAAACCAACTAAGTCGAATGGACTTTCGCTATTAAGAAGGTTTTTGGTGTTGGATAGATTGGGAATAAAATATAGCAAATCATTGGATCTTATTTCGTGGTTGGTCGTAATACGTATTATTAATTTTAATTGAAAGTAAATAAAAGTTATATATCTGAAAGAAATCTTAATCTTATCTAAAATTATCATTAATTTCAAATTAAATTCTTTCTTAAATGTTGCTGTCTCAGTTTTTATACGAATCACCCTGTATATTGGGGAGGTTCTTATTATATAAAGATATTATATTAGAATATTTTTTGTTATGACTAAAGAAATCCGAAACTGGGCTACTAAAAACAGAATGTATTATTATTGTTACACCATAATGAAGTACTAATGTAAACAACACCATACAGTAAGTGTCAAAATCACGTAAGAAAATTCATTTAAAGTACTGGAATGACGGCAAAAAGGAAAAAGAATTTTAACTTTGTATTTTGAAAAGAAGGATAAAATTGAAAAATATAATGTTAAACATATTTATATAGTGTTATAATATCATATTAGAATAAGCCACCATCTAAGAAATAAAAATACACAGAAACTAAGTGACTGACTATGTTTTTTTTTAGATGGATTTGTTTTTTAACTTTAGAAACTTGCATTTTTAGACTTTCGTTACAAAACATACATTTAGAAACAACGATACTAATGTTCCGAAGACTTAGATTTAAACCAAAGAGGAAAATTTTTCAATAAGCTAAAATCTGAATATTGTCAAAATACCAAGTACCATAATTGAACTAAAATTAGAACTAACACTAGCACTAGCACTAGTTTTAGATCTAGTGTTAGTCCTAATGATAGTTCTAGTGTTAGTGCTAATATTAGTTCTAATTTTAGTTCAATTAACACCGGTCGTGAAAGCCTTCGTACTTAAAGTACCATAATAATAAAATAGCATGTTGTGTTATGTAAGGTACCATAATGATACCATAGAGCAGGGGTTCTCAAAGTGCGTTTTTTTTTGTCGCTCATCATTCCGGGCTTCTTGGCATTCTTTTTTGGCCCATCAAATATTTCGGAAATGTTAAATTAACCCGCATAGGAAAATCCCTGCCATAGAGGAAGTTTAAAGTACTCAACAGATATAATGGAAGAATATAATGGATATAATAGGAAGTAATATGAATGAACTCAAAAGGAGACTGAAAACGTGTCAAAATTATGCCCTTTAAATGAACACGTTCAACTTCATGCAGAAAACTCGAATTAAAAATAAGCATATCACAATTTCGAAGAATTCCTGCTATTGTAATGAAGAAGCCAGAAATTGTCCAGAATTTAAATGATACCAGAGCATGTAGAAAGGTGAAAGAACAACATCATAATGAAGAACCAACGCAAAGAGCAACATACAAAAGAAGTTAAAATGAAGCAAGAAAATTCATGTGAGGTGCTGGAATGATGGCAGAAAGAAAACAAAGAATTTTAAATCTAACTAAGTCTGCAAAAAACTTGTATTTTTGACGAGGAGGATTAAATAGAAAAAGTATTCTACATGATTTTTAGCCCCATAACCTACTCGTTATCATCTAAGGTCCCCGATATTTCCATGACATCGGTTATTTTCGGTTTTGCCCCAATATCTCCATAGTATCCTTTCTCACAAATTAATTCCTGGCAATGCATGTTCCATGGTTCTTTGAGTCGTTTTGAATTCGCTGTAAATTTTTTAATAGACTATATTGCAGACCTTGCGTTTTAAGCATAGAGTAGTGATGGAACAGATAGTGGTAAAATCACTATCTGTTCAGAAAAGCCTGATATCCGGCATATCTCTCTGGCCATTATATCTAATTGTCAATTTCAAAATCAGTTTTCTATCATATATAGGTGTCCGTTATCTGCTGAACCAGAAGAATATAGAAATATGGAATACAGGGTCGCAGATATGTTTGTAAACGGTAAGTTATCTCCTAAACTAAGACAGGTAGCAAAAAATTTTAATATATGAGTTTTAGGGTTTCGTGTAATCTATTACAATATAATACTATATAATTAAAGTATACAAGATCAGTCATAAAGTGATGACGATGCAAGGTTGCATTTTTTTTGAATATATATCCTGTATATTATTCCACATTTTAATTCATCTCGAAATTACAAATATATCATAAATTTATAAACTTAACTGTTTTCCAGGTACCGAACTTTGAAAATCACTTTTTTATAAATTGTACAAAAATGTTTTAGGACATTAACATTATGAAAGTTGCTATTTTCAGTGCACCCATCGAAAAGGTGTTTGAGATTTCAGGATTATATTTCAACCTTTTACGGAAACTAGTTAGGAAAAAGGAACTGAAATTCGATTATTCGAACCAATAATTAAGTGAAGACGATTTTGAATGTAGAATTGAGTTCTGCAAAATTATGGATAAACTAAACCAAAATGCCAGCTTTGTGACTCACATACTATTTCTGTTATCGATATTTTGTGTAAACGGACACGTAAACCGACATAACTATAAGTATTGGTCAAACCAAAATCCACATTGGATAGAGGAAGTTGAACGATATCTTAGACGATTGTTTCGGACCGAGAACAATCCAAATTTACCGGCAGAACAAATATGGCTTCAACAAGATGGAGCTTCTCCATACTTTGGACTTTAGGTACAAGCATATCAAGAAGTAATTTTTCCTGGAAAATGAATTGGACGGAAGAAGGCAATTTAATGACCAGCTAGGTCTCCCGATGTGACTCCGTTTGACTTTTTTTCTGCGGGTTCATACAAAAGGTTTTGTCTACAAAAATAAGCCACAAAATATCGAGTTGCAATCAAGATAAAATATGAAATTTCCAGTATTTTTCTACAAATTTTGTTCAGCGAATTCATTACTACCAGAAGATAAACGGTTGAACTTGTCTTAAACTTGAGTGTATTGTTTATTAAATCTGAAAACTTGTTTTATCTTTTTCTTTGTCTGGAATAACTGTTATTTTCATAAAACTTTAATTTCATAAAAAAAATTTCATAAAATTTCTTGGGAGTAAAAATTTTCAGCGATTTTCAAAATTCGATATCGCGAAAATGCTTAAGATTAAATTTATAATGTGCTATGTTCCATTAAAGGAAAAACAATCTTATTTCGTCCCAACTTTTTGATTGACCCTGTATGCTTAATTTATTTTTACTGTACAAAAGTTTTTTGTATTTTAAAGTTTTTTGCTAGCTGTCTCAGTTTAGGAGATGTTTTGAATCCTAAAGAGCTTGATGTGATTTTTTGTTATTTATAGCACTTTTCTTCAGCATTTTCATCAGAATAAAATCAAACATGAGTATCTCGCTCTGTCTTTGAGATATCAAGTTTTGAACTCCACCAAAATTTGTAGCATTTCATTAAATATTGTCATTTATCATTTTTGAAAAATCGTATTCGTCAGATATCGTGATAAAATTTGTTATAATTCATAAAGATGTCTTTTTGTAGAGAAAGTCATGTATTTTGTCATCTCAATTCGTTTTTGAGATATGAATTGTTGAACTGTAATGGAATTTGTATTAGGTTGCGAAGATATAACAATTTTCTCTAATGATTTAAAAAAAATCGAATTCATAAGATATATTAATGAAATGATGGCTATTTATAGAGAAAAGCATATACTTTTTCACGAACAAACCCACATTAAAAAAAAACATATTCGTTTTTGAGATATGACTTTTTAAACTCAACCGTAATCTTTTTTAATTTACGAAGATAACAATTTACTCCAATGATTTCCAAAAAATCGTAAAAAATCGAAATCTTAAGACATGTTAATATAATGATGGCTATTTATATAGAAAAGCATGTACTTTTTCATGAACAAAACCATATTTAAAAAACTGGATTCGTTTTTCAGATATGAATTATTAAAATTAATCTGGTCTTGTAGTAGATTACGAATATAATGATTTTCTCCCATAATTTTCAAAAAAGTGTAAAAAATGGAATACTGCAGATATATTCATGAAATGATGACTTTTTGTAGAGAAAAGCATATACTTTTTCATGAATAAAACAGCATTAAAAAAACTTTATTCGTTTTTGAGATATGAATTTTTAAAAACAATCGGAATTTTTATCAGTTTACGAAGATGACAATTTATTCTAATGATTTTCAAAAAATCGAATTCTTAAGACATGTTAATGCAATAATGGCTATTTGTAGAGAAAAGCATGTACTTTTTCATGAACAAAATTGCATTTAAAAAACTTTTTCATTTTTGAAATATGAATTTTTGAAATCAATTGGAACTTGTATACGAAGATAACAATTTTCTCCACTGATTTTCAAAAAATCATAAAAAATCCAATTCTTAAAACATGTCAATGAAATGATGGCTATTTGTAGGGAAAAACATTTTAGTTTAAAAACCGTATTTTTAAAACTATTCGTTTTTCAGAAATGTTTTTAAACTCGACCTACATATATAGCATTTCATAAAAATAACAATTTTTATGAGTACTTGTAGAAGGGAAGAGTTTACGGAAATTTTAAAAAGTAGCTGAATAGACCGGATGTCGGATAGTTGCAGGATATCTGTTCCGCCCCTAGTATAGAGATATGTCTTTATCTTTATGGTTGTAGTTCAACTCGCTAAGTGCAGCCAAGCTTTTTAGTTGGATTCTACGTTAGAATTCGGCAATTTGATTTTCTTGATTGTATTCCCAAAGTAGGTATAAAATTACTCCATGTTTTCTATTAAGCTGCAATAAGAGCTATTGGAAAAAAATAGTGCAGCTAGATATTCTAAGAGAATAAGCACAACCTTATACGTAAGAGATGTTACAATAGAAAAAAAAGATAAAGCATTAATGATAGGGTTGGAAGAAACTACTCAAAATCAATCATATTCCATTTCTTCAACTAACAACTGAGAAGGTATCCTTTTTCCATTTATTTTATTACTTCAATTAAACCCAACATCAAATCTTTCGAAGGAGAAGTATTTAGTTATGAAAGTAATAATAGGTACTAATAGTATTAATAGGTATTAATAGGTAGTCTACAGGAGTGAAAACATTTTGTAATACACTTGATTAATTTTACATCATTTAATACAACTGAATTTGTATCTTATTTTTTTGTTGATTGGCTCATTTACATCTATAAATAAACCAGTCGATGAATCATAATTTTTTTTACACCAACATAAATCATTAAACAAAGACTTTAACCCATTCACTTTCAATTTCCTACTACCGTCGCATAAAATTGTAAAATAAAAATTACCTATTTGCATTGCAAATTTGTTAATTTACGCAGTCAACGTCTAATTGTAAAATTGTTGCAGAAACGTTATAAATAAAAAAAAATAAAAATCGTATTCGTTTATAAAATAAATGTTTGTTTTTCTTATCGGATTTAAAACGTTTTAACAAGATTAGCACATCGGAGGATTAAATATATATCATCAATTCAGATTAAAATAAAAACGTAAGATTCAAAAAAAAATGTTATTTAATTCCCAATAACGTATTAATTGAAAAAAAAAATGAAACTAAGATAACATTAAAACTAGTTCAAATCCATATCTGAAGATGAAAATAAAAAAGGGTCAAGGAGAATGATTATGGAGGGTTTTCTTTACAAAGATTGGCCTTTAGCAACTTGGCGCATCGCGTCTCGTCGGGCCCGTCGCAAAAGAAGCAAGAAAACATAAATAAGACCAAAAGAAATAAAGAGAAGAGCACGATTTGCGGTTTGGTCAAGGTGAAGAACAAGGCCGTGACCTTTTACAGGTAGGTAGACGAACGGTACGTGCAGGAAAAGGAGTTTAACGTCTTATAGGAGTTTATAAATCGACTTGTTTATTACAACTTTATCCGTTATTGTGTTTTGACGTAACGCGTCGTTTGTTAGTGAATGAAATCGAAAAGGAAAGCCAATAAACCGTAAACTACAACAATAAATGTTTAAACAACGATAACCTAATTTAAACATTACATATAATTAAAATAATTTTTTATCTAAGTTTATCTGTATAAAAAACTAATTAATGAAGGTCATTAAGAATCCCGGTGGAATCACCGCAACTTATTTATAATATTAATTAATCTAAGATAAACCCATAACCTAAAGAACTAAACTTAACGGTTATTCCATTACTCATCATTGATTTGAGCGATACTGGAAGAATTCAAAATCAAAAACTCGTTTAATTTCTTACGCGTTAATTAGAACCGCACTGTATATACGTAGAGATCAATTAAGTACTAGTGATTATAATAGTGACACGTAAATGCAATTTACGTTGAATAATCATTGTGAAAAACGACTGGGAATCGAGAAAAAAAAAACGATAAACAACACGACTCGACAGGTTTGGAAGAAAAAGTGAGAAAATTTTCGTATTTGCATTCACATCTGGTGGCCTAGAAACATCGCGCGAACGATTTTTTAAACCTAGTTGCACCAAGTGTGCACTAAGAGTCAAGAAATCCAACTCGGAATGTCGTTCAATACTAAAAATTGGAGTAATAAAAAAAATGAGCTAGATTTAATGATTTATTAAAATCGGATTCAAACAGATAAAGGGAATTAAACGAAAATTATTAAAAATTCAATTAAATCTGATAAAATTTATGGTGAAATCAATGAAAATCTTCATCAGTTTTCAGTTAATCTAAATCAGTCTTAAGTTAATCGAGAAAAATCTGTTAGAGTTTACAAATCAAAATGGACGTTGATAAGATTTTTTTAAATTACGATTCAATAATGTAAAAAAAATTAACTGATCTAAAACTAGAACTAATACTAACACCAACGCTAGAACTATACGTAGAAGGTTTCGGGTTGGATTCTGCATGGTCTTCTTTGAAGCGCTATCTATCTCTTTCAAATATTAAGTGTACCCACACAAAAATTTTAAGCTTCAGAAGACTTGATACTGCTTCTAGATGACTTGATATTGCTTATATTAAATTTGAAATGCTTCCACGTGACATTAAATAATTCTAGAAGACATGATTTTTGCTTCCAGAGCAGTTGAAGTGCTGCCAGAAGACTTGAAATGCTTCCAGAAGACCCGATACTACCTGTGGAAGACTGACACCGCTATTAAAAGACTTGAAATGCTTTCATGCGGTTTAAACTGCTTTCATAAGACTTGAAACTGCTCCTGGAAGACTTGATACTGCTTTAAGAAGACTTGATTTTGCTTCCAGAAAACTTGAAATGTTTCCAGAAGACTTGAAATGTTTCCAAAAGTCTTGATACTGCTTCGAAATGACTTGGTATTGCTGCTAATACATTTCAAATGCTTCCACGTAACATGAAATACTTCCAGAAGACCTGATACTACCTGTGGAAGACTTGATACTGTTTTTAAAAGACTTGCAATGCTTTCATGCGGGTTAAACTGCTTTCAAAAGACTTGAAACTGCTCCTGGAAGACTTGATACTGCTTTAAGAAGACTAGATTTTGCTTCCAGAAAACTTGAAATGTTTCCAAAAGACTTGATACTGCTTCAAGATGACTTGGTATTGCTGCTAATAGATTTCAAATGCTTCCACGTGACATGAAATACGTCCAGAAGACCTGATACTACCTGTGGAAGATTTGATACTGTTTTTAAAAGATTTGCAATGCTTTCAGACGGTTTAAACTGCTTTTATAAGACTTGAAACTGCCCTTGTAAGATTTGATACTGCTTCAAGAAGATTTGATATTGCTTCCAGAAGACTTAAAATGTTTCCAGAAATCCTTTTAAACAACTTGCAATGCCTTCAGACGGTTTAAACTGCTTTCATAAGACTTGAAACTGTTCCTGGAAGACTTGATTTTGCTTTCAGAAGACTTGAAATGTTTCCAGAAGACTTGCAATGCTTCAGAAGACTTGATACTGCTTCTAGATGACTTTGTATTGCTGCTAATAGATTTCAAATGCTTCCACGTGACATTAAATGCTTTAAAAGACATGATACTGTTTCCAGAAGACTTGAAATGCCGTCAGAAGACTTGAAATGGTTTCAGAAGACTTGCTTATAGAAGACTTCAAATTCTTCCACAATACATGAAAATCTTCCAGAAGACCCGATCCTACCTGTGGAAGACTTGCTAGTGCTATTAAAAGACTTGAAATGCTTTCAGGCAGTTTAAACTGCTTTCATAAGACTTGAAACTGCTCCTGGAAGACTTGCTACAGCTTCAAAAAGATTTGATATTGCTTCCAGAAGACTTATACTGCTTCAGAAGATTTAATACTACTTCTAAAAACTTTGAAATGGTTCCAAAAGGCTTGATATTACCTCTTGAAGACTTTAAACACTTCCAGAAGATTTGATACTCCTTTTAGAAAACTTTATCTGTTTCTAGATGACTTGATGTTATTCCAAATGATTTGAAATGCTTCTAGATGACTTGAAATGCTTACAAAAGACTTGAAATACTTCTGGAGAACTTGATACTGCGATTAAAAGATTTGAAATACTTTCAGAAGACTTGAACTACTTCCAGAAGCGTTGATATTGCATCTAAAAGACTTGATACTGCTTCTATAATACTTGATATTCCTTCCAGAAGACTTGAAATGTTTCCAGAAGACTTGCAATGCTTCAGAAGAGTTCATCAGAATCATTTCCAGAAGATTGAATACTGCTTCTAGAAGACTTGATCTGTTTTAAGATGTCACGATGTTATTCCAAATGATTTTAAATTTTTTTAGATGACTTGAAATGCTTGCAAAAGACTTCAAAATACCTCTGGAGGACTTGATACTGCATTTAAAGTAGAGTTAATTCTTAAAGTCTTGATATTGCCCCTTGAAAACTTGAAATAACGATTTGATATTGGTTTCAAATGTCTTGAAAAAACTTCCAGATGACTTGATACTGCTTCTAGAAGACTTAAAATGCTTCTAAAAAAGTTGATACTACTTTTAGAAGACTTGGTACTGCTTGTAAAACTGCTGGCAGAAAATTTTTTCAATGCATTAGATACTGTTGGACAAATTGCAAAATCTGGACGTAAGTAGAACTAAAATTAGAACTTGCACTAACACTAGAACAATCACTATATAGATTACACAGTAGATCTAAAAAATTTCGGATACCATGTTACAACCTTCTTCAGAAACTGTTAACTGAAGACTAAATACAGCTGGCAGAAGACATTTCTATTACAAAAGGGAAGCAACTGTTAATGAAATTTGATTTTTCTTCCAAAATAGTGTTGGCAAAATAAAAAATCTTCATTTAGAAGTTTAAAAATTGCCAATTAACGACTAGATACTGGTTGTAAAACTGTATAGAAGACACTGTTGGTAGAAGACATTTCCATTGCAAACAAACCATAGGCGTCACATACATGGCAGTAATTTATGAATCGTAACGAATCAATTTACAGCTAATATTGACAGACAGGTATACTAAAACAACTGCCACTTCTTTTAGTCTGCTTGATATTCCCAGCCAACTTAATATTAATTACGATGTTTCCTTTGAACTTCTATTTTACTAATAATATTCGTTAAGTAAAAATTGTTTTAAATAAAAGTTAGGTATTTTGTCATGGGGAATAACATAGTGACGAAAAAATTATGCATTCATTCAAAAAAGCTTACTCAATAATTAAAAGACATAGATGGCGTTTCCAAAATACAATAATCACTATACAGAATGTTTTAGTAGGACAGATAAAAGATAAAAACAGATAAAAGTAAGGTCATAAACCTTGCTTTTAGTGTGCTAAATACGCTAAAACATGAAATATTATATCTAAATATATCTAATATCTAAATATAATAAAAATTATTTATATTTAAGCTTTTCCAGTTAGTAGAAGAAATGTGAATTTTGTATACCACGTGTGTAGATACGATAAAAGTTATTTAAGGTTTAAATAAACAGTTACGAGAAAGATTTGGCTATTTAAGAGGCAATTCTTACTTATGCAAGAAATGTTGATGACGTAAAGTACCTTCTTGATTTAGTTTACTCAACAGCTGATTATAACTTCTAAGCTTTTTGTTATTGATGCAGTCAGTTTCTCGTTTTCCATCGAAATTTAGTGATTAGTGTTACTTGTTAAGTTTTCTCATTCCTTTATAATATGGTCTATTTCATGAAAGATGACTTACAGAGACAAACTTCCTTCTGCCTTTATCTCTTTGCCCGACTATCACCACGTACCAACCATATTATGTTTTCATAGGTTGTGCTTAATGTGACAGAGATAAATGACATTGCGGACAAACAAAATAAGTATCCTGTATGGAACTGCTTATTATTACACGTTCTTACAAATTGCAAAGATAACCGCAACACTGAAAGTCAAATTTATCAAATATATTAATCAATTTTTGCATTATGCCAGTAAAAAGGCAATAAAAAAAAGTAGTAACAGTTTATAATTACTAATTTGTTAACGAAAACGAGAATTGAAATCCTTAATAAGTATAAGAAAGATTTTGAAAAATTAAAATGCGTTAAACTATGGAAGGTCAAATTTGTCCGATATATTAATCGATTTCTGCATTATACCAATAAAAACTAATACTAGTTTATAATTACTAATTTGTTAACAAAGACGGGGATTGAAATCTTTAATAAGAATAAGAATGATTTTGAAAAATTAAAATGTGTTAAACTATGGAAGGTCAAATTTGTCCGATATATTAATCGATTTCTGCATTATACCAATAAAAACTACTACCAGTTTATAATTACTAACTTGTTAACAAAGACGAGGATTAAAATCTTTAATAAGGATAAGAATGACTTTGAAAAATTAAAATGTGGTAAACTATGGAAAGTTGTATAGTAATGGTCACGGGAACCATATTGTCATGGAAATCGACTATATGTACTTAATCACGTTGCATTAAATACAATTTCAATGTAATTTTGATCAAGATAAAACAATGAAAATGATTTTTGAGATACAAATGGAATGCGGTAAAGGTTTAAACAATGGATTTTTAACTTCATTGTGATAATGAATGACAAATTTTACTCAACTCTGATAACATTAAACTACTAAATTGAACAATAAACAAAGATTTATGTAACGTATAGTTCTGCAAAGATATTCTCAATTGCTTTGTTTGAATAATAACTTCGTGTAAGTGTGAATTTTATATCAGCACTTAGAAAACCAGTAATGATATGCTTAGTAATAGCGTCATCTTACTGATGAAGGGTTGTAGTGGTACAGCTCAACTTTATCTTAATGTTACATGAAGATAGATATTCTACGCTAGATATATATTCTAATTACCAATCAAAAATTACCATGAGCTTAACAAAAATGTAAGGTAAATAATAAAGCCTTATGAGGCATCAGAAAAATATATTTATTTCCATTTAAAATAGCAAAATATTTATTTAATAATTTTTGCACTTTATTAAGACGATAGTATTTCAAACAATGTTTCTACCGGTTTCGGTCACGTTTAGACCATCTTCAGGATACACATTTTTAAAAAATTGTTGATCGTATTGACGTTTTATTTTTATTTATGTTGTGATTTATGACATGTGTCAATGTGAAATATTAAAATAGGATTAAAATAAAATAAAATAAAATTAAAATTGAATATTTCCCAAAACAAAAGTTCAAATATCTATTATAAATTTGGGAAAATGGGAAAATGTTTTTTAATTTTATTTTTATTTTTATTTTTAGGTGGAGTAAAAGGATTTTTCAAATACATATATAAAGGTTTTTCTGTGTAATTAATTTGGTCATTCAAACATAAAATTTGTGGATGATTATGTTTAAATTTTCTAATTTCATAAAGTTCAAATATTTCCAAAAGGTTACTTTTATTTTTCTTATGAAGTAATGTTGTGTTTTTTATTTCATTAAATTGGTGTTCTTTGTTAAATATTATATGCCTTCCAAAGTTAGATCTCTGTTGTGTTCTATGTTCTTTTATACGAGTTTTTAAGCATCTCCCTGTTTCACCAATGTAAATGGCTTTACACGTATCACATTCTAATTTGTAAACTCCATTATCGTTCATTTTATTGATTTTATCTTTGTTGTTAATTAAAATTTTATCTAGTGTGTTGTTGCTTTTGGATGTTATAATTATATTGTGTTTCTTAAAAAACACAATATAATACATTATATACATTATATACATATATATACATTGGTGAAACAGGGAGATGCTTAAAAACTCGTATAAAAGAACATAGAACACAACAGAGATCTAACTTTGGAAGGCATATAATATTTAACAAAGAACACCAATTTAATGAAATAAAAAACACAACATTACTTCATAAGAAAAATAAAAGTAACCTTTTGGAAATACTTGAACTTTATGAAATTAGAAAATTTAAACATAATCATCCACAAATTTTATGTTTGAATGACCAAATTAATTACACAGAAAAACCTTTATATATGTATTTGAAAAATCCTTTTACTCCACCTAAAAATAAAAATAAAAATAAAATTAAAAAACATTTTCCCATTTTCCCAAATTTATAATAGATATTTGAACTTTTGTTTTGGGAAATATTCAATTTTAATTTTATTTTATTTTATTTTATTTTAATCCTATTTTAATATTTCACATTGACACATGTCATAAATCACAACATAAATAAAAATAAAACGTCAATACGATCAACAATTTTTTAAAAATGTGTATCCTGAAGATGGTGTAAACGTGACCGAAACCGGTAGAAACATTGTTTGAAATACTATCGTCTTAATAAAGTGCAAAAATTATTAAATAAATATTTTAATTCAAGACGAAAAACTTTCCTATAAAATAAAAGAATAAAATAGCAAAGCTTTGGTCCCCCAAACATTGCCTAAATTAACTGGTTCTGGTAACCAGCCTGTATAATATTATCCAATAGTATTACTGGAGTTCGAAAGACCTTTGCTTTGTTTATCCATATGCCAAATTGCAACCTTCAATATTTAATAATAATGCTGATAACGAATTTTATGATTTTTCAAAATTTTTCACAAAACGATTAATAACTTGGCAACCTTGCATCCAAAATTTGAAAAGATGATATACCGTTATAGCATTTAAGACAGGTAATTAGCATCTTAAGACGCACGGCTAAACCTAAATCTTTCTAGTTCTAGTAGTGTTAGTTCTAGTTTTACTTTTCGTTTAGCTGTAGATTGTTCTAAATTCTTCTGGAACTAAAAATATAACTAATCTAGGCCTATAACCTAGCTTCAGAATTAACACTTGACCTAAATCTAGAAGCATTAGGGTTTGAACTAAAACAACAACCGAAATTTTTCAAACAGATCGCAAATAACCTTTATGGGTTATTTTTCGGTTTCGCCCATGTTTTTTCGGTCAAAATACAGCAGAAACGGAAATTTCGGTCGGACACTAATTATTTCCTTTAACATTTTTTATTATTAGAAATAAGATTGATCATGCAGACGTTGCAATATGTCACTTTCCAACAGAATGCAGTAAGACCACATTGCTGTGGTTATAAGAAGATTTCTGAAGGAGGTTGGATTACAGATTTTGCCTTGTCCTGCAAGTTACCTGACTTTTCTCCGATTGTACATATCTAGGACTCTTGACAATCTGGATGAACTTCGACACCATTTAAAGCAGTGATTCCCAAACTGTGCACCGTAACTCCCACTAACCATTTTAAAAAGGAAAATTTTTCAATTTTCAAGAAAGTTAATACATTAAAAATGTCGGATGTATTAAAAATCAGATTATTTAGGGCCGCAAACCGAAAAAGATTGGGTTAGAAAACTCCTGGTTTAGATGATAAAGATGCACAATCAAGGAGTTCAGATTGATAATTTACGAGTACTAAAGCGTTTACAATATCTATTGAACAGGATAGGTCCACATAATCTATCTTTGGCAATGAAAGAAAAAAGTTACTTGATTTTGAAAATTTCCGCCTATGATGTTGGGTTAGGTGCGTCTTCAGACGCACGGCTAAACCTGAATCTTTCTAGTACTAGCTAGGTTGGGTTGTGTTGGTAATCCAACCTTGCTTCAGAACTAACATTAGACTTAGAACAAGAAACATTAGGGTTTAGTTGTCTAAAGAAACATACGGCTAAACCTTCATGTTTCTAGTTCTAGATCTAAAGTTAGTTTTAAAGCTAGGTAATGGATCTAGTATTAGTAATACTAATGATTCTCAAACTGTGCACCGCGTTGCTATCATAAGGGTATCGTGAAATATAAGTAAACGCTTTTAAAAGGAAAGATTTCCTATTTGTAGGGCGTCGCGGAAAAAAATCGATTATTTAGGGAGTCGCAAACGGAAAAAGATTGGGAACCTCTGATCTAGAGCAGTTATGGCAAATCTTTGAATGCATCAGAATTCTTGGTAAACAATCCTCTGCTGTGCCTCTTACAAAAGGCAGCTGTAGTGGTCTTCTCAAAAAACCGACGAAAATATTTGTAAGTTTTAGATTCAATATCGCTTAAAAATGTTCAGTTTAGTTTCGAAAGGTTTAATATTTTCCTAACATAACATCAATACCTTTGCCAAATCTACAATGTTAAGTCTAATTTATGCATATGATTATTGAACTAAAATTTATAATTACAGAACCTCGTCATTAATCTGGGAAAAGTTTGCCAGATGTTTATTCTCAAGAAATACTGTAATTTCATCAAAACATTCTACAAATCACTCAAAAACTTTACTTCGACTCAACCATTTCGTTTCATTAATCAACTTCTTGCAAAAGTGGCATTACATAATTCGTTTCTGATGATTTACAGCTCAATACCTCATGATAATTAATGCAATGGAAGGTACAATATGATATCTAACAAATTCCCGTAATTTCGGCCAGAACAGAAACCAAAATATTTCCTATTTTTATGTAAAAACTGGCCTGCTTTCTAAATTGAAATTTTTTTAAGTTAAACATTTGGGTTTAATCACTCAAAGAGATGTGCGGCTAAACCGAATTGTCTTTAGTTCTAAATTTAGTGTTAGCTGTAGTGTTGGTATTAGCTCTTACTTTTAGCTGTTATTCGGTTTTAGATTGGTCTATACTTGTATCGAACTAAAACTAGAACTAACACTACCACCAGAACTAGAAAGGTTCAGGTTTAGCCAGGTTTAGTCTGAAGACGCACGGCTAAAACGAAACTTTTTAGTTCTAGGTTTAGTGTTAGTTCTAATTTTACTTTTTGTGTAACTCTAGAATGTTTTAAATTCTTGTGGAACTAAAAGTATTACTAATACTAGGCCTACAACATAGCTTCAGAACTAACACTAGACGTAGAACTAGAACTAGGTTTAGCCGTATGTCTCTTAAGACTAACCGTAATGTTTCTTGTTCTAGGTGAGGTAGTAGTTCTGACCTAAATGTTTCAAGTTCTGGTGTTAACTCTAGCGTTAGTGTTGGCTCTACTTTTAGTTGTACAGTGTACAACGTTATGGTACTGGTGGATCATGTTTTCGTGTAGTAAGACAAAAATTCCAGCAAAAATATTCGAAGACAAGAATATCTTACGTTGGGGCACGCAAACTTATAAAAAAAATTTTGGATACAGATTTTAAATAGCAATTATTAATACCTATATGAATAACTGCACTGAAAACCAGTGTCCAGTGTTCACTAGGAACACTGATAGGTGGTCTAGAATTCCAATAAGAGTATACAGCATAATAAATTAGAGAGAAGTATAAGCATATAAATTTTGGGAACACCTGTATAGTATGGTTCCCGTCGATCGATTTAACTCACACCCTTACTAATGATTCTACTTGCTACTGTACCAAATTTCAGCACCCTACCTTTAAAAGTATTGAAAATATTTAGAAAAATCAGTAAAAATTTCTTGACTTTGATGACCTATAACTCCACCATTTACTGGTTTAAACCAAAAATTTTTACACCAATCATCAGCATTTTCACTTTAGTATACGTGGTTTAATATGTGTCTCCAATCACCGAAACATCCTGTATATCGGCATACCTCTGAAGTTTTGGTCTAAACCAGTGGTTCCCAAAGTAATCCATACGGAAGCCAAGGGGTCCCAAGGGTCATCCAGGAGGTCCTTGGAAAATTAAAATATATTTGGGGGTAATAGTACTTTACCTTTCTGTCTTCTATGTAATAAAACGATGTCAAACGATTCAATGAAACGTTCTAAGCTTAAGGAACATTCAATAAAAATCCATAATGACAAAAAAGATAAGGATTTAACGTTTTTTCAAACACTCAAAGAAAAATATTTGAAAACACCGAAATTGCAAGAACTCATAGGGACAACATCTCAGAGAGATGACGATGAACTGCGTGCTTCTGATAATATATCTTTAATGATTGCGAAGTCCGGAAAGCCGCACACTATTGGCGAACAACTTATTCTACCAGCTATAAACGAAATGGCTCAGAGTGTGGAAAAGTCTTTATGTGACTACTTAAAAACATCTAAATTCTCTATACAGCTTAACGAGTCAACATTACCTGGAAATGAGGCTTTACTTTTAGCTTATATCAGATTTGTCAAAGAAGAAAAATTTTGCCAAGAATTGTTATTTGCTAAATGTTTGGAAACTGATACGAAAGGTGAAACATTATTTGCTGAATTAAGTGTAAATCTCCAGGAACTCCAGTGTTGGAATTCCTGGAGAGTAAAGACAATGATTTGCGTCATAATTTAATTATCTCGAAAAATGACTTCGCTTATATGACTGATTTATTTGCCAGATTCAACGAGACTAATTTGAAACTATAAGGTGACACACTAAATTTAATCAAAACTAAAAGTGTAATATCTGAAATATATATATATGTATATATTTCATGTATACAGCATACATATATATATATATATATTTTTATATTTTTATATTTTTTTTTTTATTTTTATATTTTTTTATTTTTATTTATATTTGCCTTTGTTGCAAAACTTTTGCTATACAAACAAAACTTGGGAAGAGGAGAATGTTCTCAGTTTCCAAATCTTTCAAAATTGCAAAATAGAGACGAAGATTTGCTTGCTTATTGTCAACACTTAACGGCACTCCATTCGGACCTTACTCAAAGATTTGATGACATTCTTCACTTGGATACTCCCGACTGGGTGTTGAACCCTTTTGTAAGTAGTCAAACTCAGAGCACAAATGCAGATGAGTACATGCCAGTACAGGAGCAACTTATTGAATTATCCACAAATGAGGGAGTGAAACCAATGTTTAAGCAAGGATACGAAAATTTCTGGTTACAAAAACAGATCCCAATTTTATATCCAGCATTATGGATTATTGTACAAAAGCTGTTGATTGCCTTTCCGTCTTCGTATTTGGTAGAACGTGGATTCAGTACTCTCGTTACAAAGAAAAGAAACAGGCTGGAAATTAGTAATCGGGGGGATTTGCGGTTGCTACTGACAAACATCAAGCCATACATAAATAAACTCATAACATCCCATCAGGTTCATATAAGCCATTAATACTTTATTGTATTTTAGTACAAAAGTTATAATCAATAAATACTTCTTTAACAAAATGTTTATATTTTATTTTTACGTCACCATTTACCATTAAGATAACAAAGTTAAAGTCTTCATTTTTCTATTATGTATTTTTTTTATTTTATTGTTTAAACTGTACAATCTGTCTATATTGACAATAAGTAAGTGTTATATATATACATATTTACAATTCCGTCTCATGTAGGAAATTTTCCAATGAGAGTTTCCCGCCTATATTATTTTTTTTGTCATTTAATTTACAATTTAATTATTTTATTTTATTATATAATGTCTTTAGTTAAATCTTGTGGTGAGATCTGTAGGTTTGTAGCGTTTCAGCCGTCGCACTTCGTTTTCGGTATTATATAAATCTCGCACCACCGTGTTTGAATGGTTAGTTATTTTCCCTTTGTACCTTACAGAATATTTTTTAGCTTCCATTTTTACTATAGGTATTTGTAGATCATTTCCAAGTATACTATTAGTGACATACCATGGTGCATTAGTTATTATTCGTAACACCTTGTTTTGAAATCTTTGCAGTATTTCCAAATTTGAATTGCTTGCTGTTCCCCATAACTGTATGCCATACGTCCATATTGGTTTCAGAATGGTTTTATAAAGCAATTTTTTATTCTCAATACTTAGTTTTGAATCTTTTCCTATTAGCCAATACATTGCATTTGCGCTGTTTTATTCCCAGCTGTTTTCTTTTAGTAAATATATGTTTCTGCCACGTAAGACGTTTATTTAAATGTATACCTAATATTTCATAGAGTCTGATTGAACGATTTGGCATCCATTCAGCTCAACTGGAGGAGAATGTTCTTTTCTTGTTGTAAAGATGACGTTAACAGATTTATCATTGTTCGCTTTCAATTTCCATTTCTTCAACCAACTGTCGATTTTGTTTAGATGCGTCTGTACATATGTGGCCGCTATTTTCGGGTTTGCATGAGATGGTATTATTGCTGTATCATCTGCAAAGGTAGCAGTTTTTGTTTTACTTGTAGTTGGTAGATCTGCAGTGTAGAGGGAATAGAGCACGGGTCCCAGGACACTACCCTGTGGTACGCCTGATTTGATGTGGAAAAGATCTGTATATTCGTTGCCATACTTGACAAAGCCGAATCGATCATCTATGTACAAGCTTAATAGTTCGTACAAATGGTATGGTAGTGTTTTTTTCAGTTTGTATTTTATTCCAGTATGCCATACCTTGTCAAATGCTGCATTGATGTCCAAGAATACCGCATTGCCATAACGTTTATTTTCCAAGTCATCTTCAATCTGCTTTACGACTCTATGGACCTGCTGGCTAGTTCCGTGTTCTTTTCTGAAGCCAAATTGATGGTGTGGTATGAGTTCCTTTTCTTCTAACACCGGTCGTAGTCTTTTTAACAGTAGTTTTTCCAGTACTTTTGAACGTACTGGTAAAAGGCTAATTGGTCTGTAGGAGGATAACAGCTCAGATTTCTTTCCCGTCTTTGGTATCATGGTGACCTGTGCCACCTTCCATTGACATGGAAAATATTTTAGTCTTAACACAGCATTGAAGATCTGCAGTACTGATACTAACGCTTTTCTCGGTAGCTTTTGAAGTACCTGTCCAGTAATAAGATCATATTCTGGTGATTTATGCGGGTTGATTTCCTTTGTTATGACCATGCTAACTTCCTTAAAGGTAAACGGTTTAATTGAAAATTCCATCTGAAACGGTTCCGCCAGGCCATTTTCTATTTCTTGTTTATCTTCTATTGTTTCCGGTATTTGATACGGCGTTAATATCATAGCTAGATGATCAGCAAATGCTTGTGCTTTCTCTGTGTCATTTCTAGCCCATGTTCCAGCGCTTAGCTTTAGTGGTGGTATATGTTGTTGCGTTTTTTTTAAATAATTAGTTGCTCTCCAAAGCGAGTATTCAGTATCACCAGTTGCAGATAATCCTTCCAGGTATGTTTGCAAGGACTGGTTTTTTAACGATCGTAGTAGGTTTTTTAACGTTTTTGTTGCTTTGTTATACATTTGTTTATCCCTTTCCGTTCTCGTTCGCTGCCACCTTTTCCGTAGTCGACGCTTTTCTTCAATTTTGTCCTTGATAATCACAGGGATCCTGTCCTGGTACGATGCTCTGCTCTCGCCTTGGGTAGTTGCGTTCCACGCTGCTTTTTGTATAGCTCGAGTAAGATTCATGGTTTCCCTCTCTATGTCCTCTCCAGTTTAAGAGGTACTTGAAGTTCAATTTCATCCAGAAGCTCTTGTTGAAAAACGTCCCATTTCGTTTTTTTATTGGTTAGTCTAGGCCCTTTTTCTACAATAGGGATTTCAGTGAATAACTGCAGAATTATCGGTGTATGATCCGAGGATAAGTCCAAGGAAGATGATACTTTGAGTAGTTTGCGGTTAATTCCTTTTGTAATAAAGATGTCGAGAACATCCGGAGTTCTTTCCCGATCAGCTGGCCAATATGTTGGTTCTCCTGTCGTAGCGCATTCCAGTTTGTTATTTTTTATTGCGGACAATAATTCTCTTCCTTTCGATGTTATTAATCTTGACCCCCATTCTGTATGTTTTGCATTATACTCTCCTCCGGCGATAAATCTGTTACCAATAGTTTTTATGAATTCTTCATAGTGGTACCTCTTATTATTATGTTTTGGTGGACAATAAACGGATGAGATATTGATTCCTCCAGTGTGATTTTCGAGCTTAATTGTGGTAGCTTGGAGAAAGTCTTTTTGGTAACGATCAAGTTGGTGGTGTTTAATATTACTCCTTACAAGAACTGCTGTTCCACCGTGGGCCTTACCATCCGGATGATTTGTAGTATAGATAAGAAATCCCGGAATTTTTGCACATCTTTTACTAGTTATGTGTGTTTCAGTTATCAGCATGATGTCGATCTTGTTATTCAAGATGAATGATTTTAGCTCTTCAACATGTTTGTTTAATCCGTTGGCTTTCCATAAGGCTATATTCAGCGTTTGGAAGGTTATGATAGCTTAGAGACTAATGTAGTAATTAGGTTCATGACTTATGTATTTAATGTAGTTTTTCACCCTGGGGGTCCGTCGGCAAGGTTTGACTAAGAAAAGGGGTCCGTGGGCCAAAAGACTATGGGAAACACTGGTCTAAACAGATCGCAATAACGTTTATAGGCGTAGTTTCGGTTTCAGCCATGTTTCAGCCAAAATACAGCCGAAACTGACTTGGCCGAAATTCCTATTTTAGGCCGAAACTGGCCGAAACCAAAATATCGGTCGGTAACTACTGATAAGATTCATCTGATAAAGATGATTTTATTACTTCATCTGGATTTGTAGGAAAAAAAGAATGAGAGATGTTTTCTCAGAATTTTACATAGATAAGCTTCAAGTTGAGTGGAGGTAATATTTGTAAAGAACTCATTAAAGGAGTATAAGCAATCCATTGGATGTACGTGTATTGAAATACAAAGTTGCTTCAAAATTTGAATTAACATATCTCGTTTAAAATTGCTTGCACACGTCAATATTTATTTATTAGCAATTACGCAGTTATAGTAATTGCCCGAAATAAACTTGAACATCACCTGATAAAAATGTTATAGGAATATTAGTTTAATTACGTAACGTTTTTTGATAAGCGACTAAACCGTGTAAACGAGATCGTTTTGTACCAAGATAACAATTATAAATGAATAGTCCCTTTATAGTTGTTTTATAACTCCTTTTTGGTCGCAATCAAATTTAACCGTTGAAAGAAAATAAAAACAAAAGAAGCGTTTCTCCAAAGTTATTTTTAAAGCATTCTTTTCTTCTTATCTCCCGTTTTTTAGACTACTTCTACCTGTTTTAGTTTTAACAACTGCAATAAACCTATAAATGCATTTCAACGATAAAACAAATTGAACTAAATTTCCTTCTGGGTAAAATTCTTTTGGGCAAAGAGTTAAAGAAGGCATTTATAAAAATTATAATAAAACCCCCGCCGTTAATCGAAGTTATTATCGGAAACCGTTCAACTCGGTATCCATTAAGATCATTGCGGGTCTTCCGTTAACTCATTGCGGTATTATTCACAAAGCCGTCTAGTTGTACTTAATTTCAATATAGTTATTTAATATTAACCGTTCGAAGTATGTTAATAGGAATATCTCAATTAATATAAACCACCTGTATATGGATATAGTAATTTTTGTTTTGAAAATGTAACCAGTTTTTCGATAAAACCTGTTTCAAATCACGCTTACCTTAATTCCGTCAATAACCCCCAAGTTTTCTTCTTTTCCAAAACTTTTGAACATTCTTTAATCACTTCCCGCCTTAAAAATTAATAAAAAGAAGTAAAATAAATATTTAAATGCACAAATTAAGAAAATTAACGAAAATAAAATCGCACAAACCGGGGTTTAAAACAAACGAAAACCGCTTTAAAAAAAACTAACCCGATTCGTTGTATTGATAGTAATAATCGCGGCCATCGGGATCGATTTAATTTAATCTCACCGTTATTATCTTTGCTGTTGTCGTTATCGCATGCGATATCTGTGTCTATATTGTTATTGTATTTCCGAATCGTTTTTAATATTTTTTGAGAGAATGGAAATGCACGTAAACGCGCGAGTACGCTTCGAGTAGGCTACGAGTACTGGTGACTTGTGTCGACGATATGCGCGCCGCGCCGAGTCTCAACTGTTTGTGTACTGCAAACGAAATAACCATGGCAACAACATCGTGGTTCCACCACTTCGATCTTTTCGATCAAAACTCGATCTGATGACGAATATCGGCGTGGTCGGGTTTTTTGATCGAAGTGCTCGTCGCAGCCGGCTATCTGACATATTCGTATTGCAAATGCATTGCAAATCCTAATGCGATTATAACTAATAAAAATGTCGTATGTACGGGATGATTTAAAAGGAAAATGATTACTAATACTATCAAAAACAAGTTTTAATCTTGCTTAATCCTTTTATTAGTATAAAACAATTGCTTTCCTAACTTACGAAGATAGTAATTAATTGAATGGGAATTCATTTTGATCTCTTAACCGATTTCTATGAATAATAACTGATTAGTGTATATGATATAATAAATGTATATGGAAATATCGTAAAAAATCGTAAATTAATATTTTTATTAACAAGATATGGATGTGAGGTGGGCAAATTTTGGTGTTATTATAGGGTATCTCGCAGTGTTGTCAGATAACAATTACAAAATTCTCCACTTTGGAAACGCAAAAATCCCACATTTCCCTACTTTCATAAAAAACAGCTTAAAGGATGTAATAAATATATTGCAATTTTTTTAATAAACTATTTATAAAAACGTTATTAGGAATGTATTTAAAAAACAAAAATGTCAACATAAAAATAATATTGTACACAGTAATAATTGCACATAATATTTAAAACTACAGACGAAAAATTCAAAAAACAGTAATAACTTGTAGCAAGGTATCAACGTCAAAAGAACTGATTCTAGTAGACGGGAATTTTGACTGTCATACACGGAAACGACCTAAATTTTATCAATTTAACTAATATAATCGTTACTTTCAGACTGTTCATTATATACAGGGTGTCTCACGTAACTGGTTCATTAGAACTTTTTTGGGTTACACTATTCGTAGAGGCTTGAAATCTTGGTATCATGGGTTGCTTATTCCGATCTATTAATCTAAAATATTTTCAAGATGGCCGCCCCTTCCGATCTACCGAAAGTAGACTTCAACTTCGTTATTTTAAATGGAATGCTATAGTTTTTATTACACCATTCAATTATACATAAGAAAATATGTTGACTTTGATAACAGTTGTTGGTGCCTACCGTTTTTTGTTTTCGAGTTATTTTGATTTTAAGTGTTTTTTGGCAAATATCACAATGCTCTTTACAAGCCCATATCTCAGCCAACGTTAACTCAAAAACGTTTTGCATTGGTGCGATAACTCTTCATATGCTGCTAAATAGATTGTCAATTGTTATATCAGTATATCTTATACAGGCTGGTCAAAAATTGAGTTACCGTTTCTCTGTATTCAATTGCGTGAAAGTCGAAAATTTTAAATGGAACGCCCAATATTTTCATACCCTATCAGAAAGGAAATTTAATTCTCTACAAATTATGTATAAATATTCCTATACCTATTTATTATAGTTTTCTTGCTATTGAGGAATTTATCACAATCATAGGTAAAATGCTAGAAACCGTAGGTGTTTTTGTTAGAAGGCCATGACATTTTGACAGTGTTTTGTTTAATTTATTTAAATTATTATTAGTATTATTTCTACAATGAAATGTGATTGAATAAACTTTAGATTGCTAGCTGTAATTTACCAAAAATAACCAAAAGAAAACCGAATAAATGAAACAATGAAAAACAACAATTTAATGATAAAAATTAAAATCAATAACATAAAAGAATAAAAAACTGAAAATTACAAAAATAAATTATGGGAATTTAATTCTCTACAAATTATTTAGATACTTTCCTGCGCCTATTTGTTGCAGTTGCCCTCATATTTGGAAATTAATGGTCGCATGCAATGCTGGAAGCTTCTTGTTTTTATGTTAGAAAGCCATGGAGTTTTGATAGCTTTTCAACCATATTTATGTTATTGTTGTCATTACTTAGTTGTGTCATCACTTACTGCTGTTAATGTCTTTGAATATCATGGCGAATTATTCCCACGCCAATATTTTAAATTCGTCTTATATTCATGGCGGGTGTAATAAAGTTTTGGATAGGATAAGATACGTATCTCTTAGTTTTGGAAAGATCAAAATAACAAGAAAACATAAATTTCTATCACCAGCAGCTTAAGATAATAGAATAAATGTTTTGTCATATTTTATTGCTTTACCAAATTCTTCGGTAAGAGGTGCTTCGGTCGATTTAGACGAATAATATTTTACAAAAAAGCACCGTAAATAAATAAACTGAACTCTCTAGGAACATCTCGTGCATCATTACGTCGAATATTACGCCATACAATTGTTTTTCATTGTTTCATTTATGCGTTCTTCTGCTGGTTATTTTTGGCAAATAAAAGCTAACAAACTCAAGTTTATTCAATCGCAGATCATTCTAGAAATAATACCTATGATTATTTAAATAAATTAAACAATAAACTGTCAAAATATCATAGCCTTCTAATAAAAACACGACCGGCTTCCAGCATTTTGTGTAGGATTTTGATAAAATACTCAATATGAAGAAAACTATAATAAATAGGTATAGCAATATTTATAGATAATTTGTAGAGAATTAAATTCCCGTTTGGATAGGCTAAAAGGATATGGTGCGTTCCATTTAAAATTTTCGACTTTCTCGCAATTGAATACAGCGAAATGGTAATTCAATTTTTGACCACGCTGTATAAGGTACATTGATATAACAAGTGACAATCTATTTAACAGCATATGACGAGTTATTGTACCAATGTAAAACGTTTTTGAATTAACGTTGGCTGAGATATGGGCTTGTAAAGAGCATGGTGATATTTACCAAAAAACACTTAAAATCAAAATAACTCGAAAACAAAGACGATAGGTACCAATAACTGTTATCAAAGTCAACATATTTTCTTATATGTAATTGGATGGTGTAATAAAAACCATTCCATTTAAAATAACGAAGTTGAGGTCTACTTCCGGTAGACCGGAAGTGATGGCCATCTTGAAAATATTTTAGATTAATAGATCTGAATGAACAGCCCATGATACCAAAATTTCAAGCCTCTACGAATAGTGTAACCCAAAAAAGTTCTAATGAACCAGTTACGTGAGACACCCTGTATACTATAGTAAACCCCCTATATAGTGAACATCGATTTAACGAAATGGCCATTATTCTGAATCAAAATTACTCAACAAATATCTTCAATACATTTTATATGCCATTTTTTTTTTCATTACAACGATAATTCATGGTAACGAACTACGAACAATTATTTCATCTCATAAGTATGATTTTAATACAAACTATTATCGTTATTGCGAACACGAATTTTTTTGTTGAATAGATAATGTAAGACTAGTTGAGGTATTCCCCGAAGATCTAAAGTGTGATATTCGGGGAATAACTTGTATATCTGTAGGTCGATTGTTTATCGACTCGAAGTCGTATTGCAGTTTCAAATGCAAGTGTGTGGTCTTCTAGAGCGTACAAAGTGTTAAGGTTTAGAAATAAAGTGTTCGTTCAGTGTTAATTGAAAAAAATGAGTTTGAAAAGGACATCAATTTCTTTAAAAAGGAAATTAGAAATATTGGAGGATGTTGAAAAAAATGCTATTACAAAAGCTAAAATTGCGGAAAAATTTGACATACCAAAATCAACGCTGTCAACAATTATAAAAAATAAAAACCGTATTGATAGTGCCGTAGCGTCTGGTAAACATACGTCTCGTAAAAAGTTGAGGAGACCTGCATTTCCAGAACTAGAAAAAAAAATTAATACAATGGTTTACCGAAATGAGTACAAAAAATGTTTCCTTAACAGGGCCTGGAAAAGGAAATAAAGTTAATGTGCTTACTATAGATGAGTAGAGACAGAAGTTGAAATTTATAAGAAACGCCTATCTTGATAAAGATGTTTTTAACATTGATGAAACCGGTGTTTTTTATAATCTTATGCCAAACCGTACTTTGGATTTTAAAGGTAAAAAGTGTTATGGTGGCACTAAAAGCAAAGAAAGAGTAACAGCAGTTTTATGTTGCAATGAAGATGGAAGCGAAAAATTAAATCTGTGGATAGTAGGGAAGTCAAAAAATCCCAGATGTTTAAATAAAATAGATCGTTTCCATTTACCGTGCCATTATAGTAATCAAAAAATGCGTGGGTAACGTCTGTGACATTGCGAGAACGGCTTATTCGTTTCCAGCAAAACATGGCAGCACAAGTCAGAAAAGTATTGCTAACGATGGACAACTGTGCTACACATAATGTTAAGGATATCAATTTGGACAATATGAAGGTGATTAATTTTCCACCTAACACAATGAGTGCACTCCAACCTCTTGATCAAGGCATAATTGCGTGCATGAAGAAGCGATATCGTGCTCGTCTTGTAAGAGCAGCAATTTTGGCAATAGCGAACGAAGAAAATCCGAAATGAAATATTCTACGAGCGATACGAGCGTTGTCGGATTCTTGGAATTTAGTAACATCAAACATTATAAAAAATTGTTTTATCAAAGCGTGGACAACTGACTCTCAAGAAGAAAATGAGGAAAATTAGTTAGCGATGGTAAGCATTCATCGATAATTAGTTCTTCTTAGTATCTTTTTACTTTACATGCTTTTATTGTCTGCATTGTAGGCTGAATTTACTGATGTAGAATGGGAAAATTATCAACACATCTTGTCAGTACCTAAACAAGTTAGTTTTGATGAATACTGCACTATTGACACTGAGGTAGTGACTTCAGAAACTATTGAAATCGATTTATCATTAGTGAATGCAGGCCAAGAATGGAAAGAAAATGAAGAAAGCAATGAAGGTGATGAGTAAGAAGTGGTAAATGTAACACCCCCTACAAGTGCTGAAGTTTTAGCGGCTCTCCATACTATATAAAGGTAACCCACATCTGATTTGTTATCGAATTCATTATTTATATCACAATTTAAAGGTTTGCTGATACAGAAGAGAACATTTCCGAAGGTTTTGCGAATTCCTTGAATAAAATTACTGAAGATTGTTTAAGACGAACAAAATAAATGATTACTTTTAAAAAAATAATGTTAATTACAATATAAACAAAATACAAATAAACTTATTACATAGACGATGTTAATATTCTAAACACCCCAAGCCCGCCTCAATAATGAATAGGATTCATTATTGAGGCGTTGAGTGCAAAAGTGGACTAACCCCAGCTTATAATATATGTGGGTTAGTCCACTTTTGCTCTTAATGCCTCTATAATTCATAATATATAACGAACTAATTCGTTACAGCGAAATTGCGAACATCTCATTATAGCGAACGGCTTGCATTCCCTCTGCGTGTTCGCTATATCAAGGGTTTACTGTATATTTATTAACAATAATTACAAGAAGAATACGTAATAACAATCACATAAGAACATATAATTCTTAAATTAAGGTATTTATTTGTTTACAGCTAAATATTTCCTAATGTCTTATTGAACACACGTCTACGACTTCTCAGAAAAAATGCTCACATTTATTTAATTTTTTAAACATATTATCTGGCACTCCTTCTATACATCAGAAGCCATGCCTAATGGTTTCAAATACGCACATCATTTCGGTTTTTGTCCACTTCTACGTTTTCTGGGTTTCCATGGTCTTTCTCCGAATCTATTATACAACATCAGGAGGATAATCGATCACGATTACATCCGCCTCTACTGCTAAATATACCATCCAGCTTATATTGGCATTTAATGCAGCGTTTGATTGAAGTGTATTCCAGCAGAAGTCGATATCTCGTAAATCGTCCACTACTACTTCTGTCAAATTTATGGAATATCCAGCTTTATTAAAACAATTTTTAATTGTGTTTTCTGTGACACTATTTTGCCAAACCTTCGCGAGACCAATTATACAAACACGTAGATCAATCGCTTTTTCAATGCACTGCTTATTTTCTAACGCAAAAATCAATCTTTTTAAAACTTGTTTTCTATAGTTGATTTTCAAAGTTTTAATTACACGTTGATCCATGGTTGCAATTTTAATGTTGTGTTTGCGGGAAAGGATACAAGTTTCACATTTGTTAACTTTTCAGCGATGCGAAGAGGATGGGGAGGGCAGTTATCCACGAAAAAGAGCATCTTCCTATTTTGCCGTAACATTTTTTTGTCGATTTTTTGATCCACTCTTCAAAAATGTCGGTGGTCATCCAGGACTTTTTATTAAAATCAACTCAAACAGCTCGGTTACTTGCTTTGGCATATTACTAAAAGCTGTAGTATTTCCTTCTCTGTCATGCTGGCGCACACTACTACAGTTATCCGTTCTTTACTGTTTTACCACCAAAACACGTTCATGTTTAAATGCCAATGTCTTATTGTTAAGACATTTATAAAGAAGTTCACATTTATCCATATTAAAAACATCATCAGGCTGATAACTTTCTAAGATGGACAGCAATTTGGGTTTCCACTGATCGAAAACCGTTTCTGACACGCTGACACTTTCTCCTGTTACAACCTTCTGAAATATTCCATGCCCTTTTTTTTTATTTGTCCAACCATCCGGCACTTGCTTGGAAATCATCAAAACCCAACATTTTTGCATATTCCATGGTCCAGATTTCTCTTTAATAAACGGTCCGAAGACCGCCAAATTTTGGCTTCGCACCAGTGCTATCCACTTTAGCACTGCATCATCTATTGAAGCGAATTTGCACAGTTTTAACTTCTTTCTCTGTTCTCCTCCAGTTTCTTCACTTCCTAAAACTGTTGCCCTGTTTAGTTATGATCGAGAGTGTACTTGCAGAAATCATATGCTTTTGTGCTACAAGTTTCTTCTGCATGTCACTATCGACATCCTTTAAAATGTTAATTTTGTTGGCGACACTTAAAACCAATAGGAATTTTCCGCAAAATTTAGGCAGTTTAAAGAATTTGAAGAAACTTTAAAATTTATTTTATATCCTGATACAATACCTTTTGAAAAATTAAATTTGAAAGTCCTTGAATGCTTAAATTTTAATGAATTAGAAATGGAATTAGTTAAATTTTAGTCAAGTACCATATGGAATCAAAAATTTGTTGATTTAAGAAACGAATTAGAAATTATTGAAAGTAGTCGATTATTAGATAAAATAAATGAAATTGCAGAAGATGAAATTTTAACTACTTGGAATTCCATTCCTGACATTATTTAAAAATATTAGCAAGACAACTTTATCAATATTTTTATCGACGTGGGCATGTGAATCTCTATTTTCATAATTAAACTTTATTAAAAATAAATATAGGAATAGGAACCAGATTTAAATCTTTATCATCTTGTGTACAGCAATAAAAATCACATTAAAAACAATTGTTTTCAACGTGAATTTTGTTTCTAGCATATTGATTTTTATAAAACATTGATTAATAACAAATTATTTAAAGAAGAATTGTTTTTATTTGTTCATTTAATTATACTTAGGTATAGTTTCACCACGCTAACATTTCGCATCAAATTTTATTGTGGCACGTTACCTATTTAAAAAAGAATTTTTATGACTTTGTAGCACGGACATCAAAAAAAGGTTCGCCGTCCCTGAATTAGGACAAAACAATTATTTTCTGGAACCTTACTTTTAGCAAACCTTAACTGAAATTGCAAATTCTAATATTTATCATAAAATGAAATTAAAACATACTGGAGGATTATAATTTGATGTAGTTCAACCTAAAAATTTCGTTTATAGCCCTGAAAAGTTTCATTTCATTAACTTTAACCGTTTAAGAGATAATTATTGTTTTCCTTAACCTTACATTTAGCAAACGTCCACTGAAATTGGAGGATCTAAAATTTGACATAAAATGAAATAAAAACATGCGAGAAGATTATAATTTGATGTAATTCAATCCAAAAGCTTCGTTTATAGCCTTGAAACTTGAAACGTTTTATTTCATTAACCTTAACAGTTTAGGAGAAAATTATTATTTTCTTTAATCTTATTTTTAGCAAACATCAAAAGAAATGGGAAGTTTTAAAGTATTATATAAAATAAAATTAATACAGTTGAAGCTTATAATTAAGTGTAATTCAACGTCAAACCTTCTTTTGTAACCTCTATAAGTTTCATTTCTTAAATATTAACCATTTAGGATAAAATAATAATTTATGGTAACCTCGCTTTTAGCAAACGTCAAATGACAGAAAAATTTACAGTTTTATATAAAACAAAAATAAATTTATTGCAATAACAAAACTTAATATGTAAATACAGACAAAAGGATTGATTTATCGCATAAACGATATCTTCCAAAGAACCCAATTGAACCCAATCAATCTACGGCTGATTGATACTGAGTTATAAAAAAAAACAAAAAATAAATAACAAATTTCTACGTTAAATTTATGGTGACTAAACTGGTGCATTATGTTAGTTGCTAGAATAAGAAAAGAAGAGAAGAAAAAGATAAGCAAGAGAAGTAGATAAGAAAAGGAAGAAGAAGGAGAAGTTCTCAGACAGATAATTAAAGAGCAAATAAATGGCGTTTTTTTAATGATTTTTTTTAATAAAACGAATTAATTTTTTTTAATTAATTTTTTAAACGAATTATGATATAGTATGATGTATGATTCTGACAGCTTAATATCTGCCAATAATTATGGTATGGAGTTGTGTTGAGATCTCTCAAGATCAAGGATATATCGTATACATACAGTTGTTTTGAAATCTTTGCAACTTTGTCGAGTAATCTGTATGGGGGAAAATAAGTGAATACAAAGATTATGACGGACGATGGGAGGAAGGAAGCAACGGAGACTTTTCAACGAGTGGACACTATGATAGACGTTTTGCAGAGAGATTGAATTTGAGGTTTCCAGCGATCTGACAGCTGAATAATGTTCTCGTCAAGCATTAAGTGAATGGATGAAAACTCATTGAGTTTCGCAAGTAGTAGATCGATTATTTGAATTTTAGAACTATTTAATTTAAGGTCATAACGTTTACACCAATCTAAAATAGTCTTGAAGAAAAAGATCTTGAGTAGTTGTTGTAGTGAAAATGTGAAGTTCATCAGCATACACATGATAATTACAAGAGACGCAATGGCTGACAGCATTCATGAAAATTGAAAAGAGCAACATAACCAACACACTGCTTTGAGGTAAATCACATTTAATACCACAACCAGATCAAGCAGAGACGAGAGCGTAGCATCAGCACGCACTCACAAAGAACGACAGGAAAGGTGAGATCAAAACCAAGATAAACATGAAGAAGTAAATCAAGGGCAGCCTGTGATGCAAACAAGCGGTAATAATCAATCGAATCGAACGCCTTGCAGAAATTAAGTAACACAAAGATGGTAATGTAACGTTTGTCACATACATACCTAATATCATTTCTAATATTTTAATAAGCGCTGTTATCATTCTATGACCTTTACGAAAACCAAACAAGGCGCTTGAAAGCTTTGGATAGAACAGACAAAATAGAAATAGGACGAAAATCATTTAAAGTTGAGGGACTCTGGGATTAGGTATTGGGACAATATTAGCAATCGGATCGTTTAAAAGAAAAATTATAAATATGAGTAAAAGGAGTAAAATCAATATCTTATATAGGAAGAAGAAGTTTGAGACTAACACCATCAGCGCCCACATTAGTAGACCTCGAATAATTCAAGGCATTGCGGATTTGTGATGCTGTAATCAGGACAAAGAAGAAATAGGAAGAGTTGTGACTACCAATGGTCAAAAACAGGCTGAACAAAGGGAGACTCAACCGCCCCTAAGGACTGCATAATCTTCCAAAACGTCATCAGATTAGCATATAGTCTTCGGTGGGAATACATTGTTTAGCATTCTTACAATGATTACGCAAGACCCTGTACTTTTCACGATTAATAGTAATTGGAATACGTTTAAATAAAAGTTTTGCACGATTGCGCTCTCTCATCGGTGATCTTATTTTATCATTTAACCATTTCTGTGCATGAGATAACAGCAAATTATTATTAATACGACTCAGGTCATGAACGAAAATAGTGCGTTACGAGGAAATGTGATGGCGCAGTTGCACTGCACAGTAGATTAGACTGATTGGAAAATTGAGGAACAGGGAGTTTAGCATGAGTATATATGTTACTCGGACGGGTCGTAATAGTAAGATCCAGAAGCAAATGCGATGTAGGAAGATGATGAGTTGTTTGCGAAGGCAGGATGGACAAATTTAATGAGGAAGCAATGAAGTGAAGTTTTTCACAGCGCAAGTTAGTTTAGCAGACAAGTATTGAAATCTCCCATCAAAAGAATATTGTTTTGTACTCTTGAGTGACTCTCAAGGGTTTCTTCCAATTGACCAAAGTACAGTGACCGCTCTATATAAACAACTTCTCTAAAAGCAACTGTCTTTATGAGCAACTTCTGTGTAAGCAACTTTTTAATTTCAAAAGTTCTGTATATATGTTAACTCTGCTTTAAATTTTGCAGTTTAATCTATATCTTATTATGGAACAGAAAAAGATAAGAATTTCAATTTCTTTAAAAGATAAATTATCCATTTTAAAAGATGAACTTTGAGCTAAATTAAGCCATTGAAAATAAGACAATATGAAGAAATTGAGGATATAGTATATGCTTGGTTCTTAGAAGAGTGACAGCTAAATGATTTAGTTTCAAACGAATTGATAAAATTAAAAGCGCTCAAGGTGAATAAATTAATTAATGGGCCAGAAAAATTTGTAGCAAGTGATGTATGGTTGACAAAATTTAAAAACGAATTTTGTCTGTTTGTGGAGAGCGTATATCTTGCAATGTTGAGCTAGCTGATTCATTTAAACACACATTTAAAAATATTATTGCTGAAAATAGCTTTTTGTCCGAACAGATATATAACTGCGACGAAACTAGTTTCATGTACAAAAGTGTACATAATAAAAGTAATGTTGCAAATTTTGAAAAAACCGTTGTTGGAACAAAAGCATTTAAAGAAAGAGTAACAATATATAATGCCTTTCGTAAACGCCACAAGAATGCATAAACTATAATTTAATGATGATAGGGAAACCAAAAACTACCCGTTGCTCTCATAATATGAAATTGCCACTGCACTACAAGTCATCTAAGAATGCTTGATAAATGTATTCACTTTTTAAAGACTGGTACCATGACGTGTTTATTCCTCAAGTAACACAGCACTTACAATCTAAAGGATTTCCCGTAAACGCACTTTTATCAACAGATAATGCTATTTGCAGTGGAATGAGATGAGTAACTAATATCAGCATCTATTTTTAGTTGAATTAAACTGCAAACACAAAAATTAAAACAAAAATAAGCATCACAAATCACAAAATTAAGTCAGCCAAATAACTTGCAACGAAAAACCGGGCCATTATTATAAAATTATGTAGAAATATGTTATATGTATGTAATCCTAATATCACTCAATCGCTGCACGACTCCCCAGTACATCATCTCAGATCAGAAAAAGAGCATATTACCTTCATCTTATCCTTTGCCAACGCAACGTATATTTGTCCATCTGAGGTCCAAGTAATTTCAGCTCCCATTAAAGCTTTAGCTTGGAGATACAGTAAAAGTCGACGGACGGTAAGGTATTCAGAAATAAAAATCTTTGATTTTACAAAGTTTGAAACTACTGATAGATAATCAGTTGTTTCTTGTTGTCTCTACATGTTATAAGAGACCAATTTTACAATAATTGGTGGGGGATGACTTGGATGGCATATTCGGTTTTTTCCAAATAAGACCGAGACGATGACTTCAATCCATCATGTCAAAGGTGAATTTGAAGTTATTTAACGCCAGATGTTAATTCAGTGCACCAATAACAAGAACATGAGTACATCTCCGACAAGAGTACATCTCCAAGTCATCTATACGCTCATTAAGAGTGGAAATCATAGAAAAAACTTCATTTAAGCAAGAGATGATATTCTTGCGGAATTCGTCAAAATCAGCCGCTAATTATTCGAAAATTAAATTAACATGTTAAAAATTAACGCTGTGGGAGCTTATAATTAGGTGTAATTCAACCTCAAACCTTCGTTTATAACCTTGAAAAGTTTCATTTCTTCAACCTTAACCGTTGGAGGAAAATAATTATTTTCTTTAACTTCTCTTTTAGCAAACATCAGAAGAAATTGGAAGTTTCAAAATTTTACATAACAAAATATAAATAATGATAATAAAGTAATGATGGTAGTTCAATTGACCTTAATTTTTAGCCAAACCGTTTGGAAAAGATATTAAAATAACAAAACATCCTAAATAATATTTCCATTACCAAGGTGTGTATATATCTCATTTATACTTTTATGAAATCATAATTACTGCAAATTTAATTACTGATGCTATCAAAGTTATTGAAAACGAGAGTGTAATTATTAATATGAATGGAAAAAACATTAATAAATTAATAAGTATGATTCATTATCTAAACATCCTATATAATCAAAACATCATTTTTTATATCTAACTTAATGATATGTAGTCCAAATGAACACACTCATGTTGCAATAAATAGTCTATGAAAAATATTTGGTGGAAGATGTGTCCAAAATATAATTATTATTATATTTTATTTATTTAATAAATAAAAATAAAATACCCCATTACGTACGTATCATTTAAGATTTTAATCCTGTATAGCACATTGTAATAAATCATCTATCGTAAAATGATAATTTCGTCCATAATAGCAATATATTTTTCGTTGTAATTTTGGTGTAGGAAATACATAAAATGATTATTCTTGTAAATCGAAGAAAAAAGAGAATTTAGGTAGAAAATTTGATTAGAATTTATGCCAAAAGTGACACATAACTTATTTTTTTATTTAATCTTAAAAATAAGTATTACAAACACTAACAAAGAACATAACTGTCGTTGTTGAATTGATTATACAGATAGATATTAATACATCATCAATTAGTCATGATTTTAATTGTAAAAATTAATCTAATCATACATTTTATAAATCACACATTTTTATCCAATAAAACTTACAAAAATATTTGTATTAAATTACAATATTATTTTAATTATTTAAAAACTAACCTCCTTGGAATTTTTTTGATTCATTGTTAAAAATTAACCATATAAATAATCAGTCACGGATTATTACTAATGAACAACTCATTCGCCAAAAGCAACATCCTTGTCCAAAGGCTACATAAGACAATAAAAAATTAATACTCAAATTATAGGTCAAGCACTTAAAATCGAAATGAAAACGAAAAGAAAAAAAACTTTCGATTCTACTTGGAAACCAAAACGTTTCCCTCTCACCCGATTAAGTTTCAAATAATCATCCTTTCCACCGATTATGGGGCGTCATTTTCACCACGTCGTAAAAATAACAAGATTCCATATCGGACAATGGTCACTTATTAAAATTCTTCGCGTTTTTAATCTTTAATAATTATTAATAATGACCCGTCTTCGCTTTCTAAAGTTAAAATTAATGTTTATAATCATCGTTGAGACGGTATAAAATAACGAAGATTAATTTTGATGAAAGTAGATTTAAATTAAAAGTAAAAGAATTTACTTTTTCTAGTATCAATTATTCGTTAAAAAACTATGTTTAAGCGATCGTTAACTTGCTTTGAAATTGTTTTCAAAGTATTTCCAGGTTCACATTCGAAAGTTCTTAGGAAATATTCCCCTTGATTTCTTTCATTTAAAATATGCATCGTTTATTTAGGAGGTTGTCTTCGGCGTTAATTTTCTTGTGCCTTTCGAATGTTAATTTTTGATCAAATCTCTCGTACCGGTTGTGAAGCTAGTGCCATAAGATGCGAATTGAAAGCTCTGCTAATGGCTAGATGAGAAATAATAATAATAATAATAATAATAACAGACTTTATTGCCAACCCACATAAATTTACAAAAATAAATCGATATAAAGCTAAGAATAAAAAATAAAACAGAATAAACTACCTAAATAACTGAACTTATTATAGCATAGTGCACAAGCAATTCGCAAGGCGCAGATTCAGGAAAATAAAATCCTGTTCTTCCATCTATTCCAACATAAGAATACAAAACATAAAAAAGTATTGAAATGGATACAAAAATTAATTAATTAACTAAAAATATCATTATCATTCCGTAACATGCGCAACGCAACCGGATATCGGGAAGCCTTGCAACAAACAAGTACTTTGACATCTGAACAATCTTTCAAATAACCGAGATTTGAATGTCGATACACTTAATTTTCTATCAGGCATTGAAATAAGATTATAAGATTTGTAAATGTGGTATGAGAATGATCTCTCAAACAAACCTGTGCGATGAATAGGAGGAGAAATAAAGGAAATAAACCTAGTCAATCTATCATGAACGTTACCTCTGAATGTTATCTTTCTGTTTAAATAGCTTGGAGTCCTGCTCAACATCAGTTTATGATATACCACCAATGTCTGCAGTACTCTCCTGTTCATCATCGACAACCATCCAGCGTCAATTAACTTATGGGAAATCCTATCATATTTTCGTATTCCATAAATAAAACGTAAACAACAGTTTTGAACTTTTTAAATTCTAGTGGAATCAAAAGCAGTCAACGCTCGATGATAAACAGGAACAATGTAATTAAATTGAGACAACACAAGAGTATCAAATAGCATTCTCTTAACATCTATTAGCAAGTATGACCTATGCGGAAAAAATAGCCTAAGGGCGAGATAAGCGTTTTTAACATATTTGCTGATTTGAGACGAAAATCTAAAAGAACAATCAATTTCCAAACCAAGACTTTTATGACTATTAACTATAGGTAGCTTCGTATCATTCATGATAATATCAAAAGACTGAGCCACACCTGAAGTTAATTTTGTATCTCCAAAGATCATTACCGCCGATTTATCAGGATTAATCCTTAGACAGTGTGCAGTGGAAATTTCATAAACAAAATCTAGATCATTATTGATGCGAAGAACTGCCTCTCGCCAGTCAGAGGGATGAAAGGAGAGGACCAACTGCGTATCATCTGCGAAAACATACTATTTATAATGTTGAACTCGATCAAAAAGATGAGCTGTATAAACAGAGAACAAAATCGGTCCCAGAATAGAGCTCTGTGGAACTTCGGAGGTAACTTCACGACTCTCGGAAATCACCCCATCAACAACAACCGACTGTTACCTACCACTCAAGTATGCACCAATCAAGTTTAACAATGTTAAGTTTGATGTTAAGTTTGTCAAACCAGTCAAGTTTGACAATAGAATGGTATAATTTACAGTATCAAATGCACGACTAAAGTCTAACAGAGTAAGAACAGCAACATTACCCTGATCAACCGCTGCAATTAACTCATCCATAAGCGCCATCATTGAAGTAGTAGTACTGAAACACATTCTAAAACTCGATTGAAATTCCGGAAGTATTCTAAATTTATCAAGATATTCCACAAGTTATTGTTTCAGAATCTTCTCCAGGATCTTTGAAAAAGCTGGCAACAAACTAACTGGTCTCAGATGAGTAAAACTGGTAGGATTTTGACTTTTAGGAATAGGTTTAATAAGAGCATGCTTCCAAATGTCCGGAAACTATCCCTCAGTAAAACAAATATTTAATATATGTGTAAGGTAAAATGACTGGATAAGCGAGCCTAATCATATCGGCGCTAATACCATCACTACCTTCAGAACATGATTTTAAGTCAAAAACAAGTTTCTCCACTAAAGTAGGACACACAGTAGAAAATTTAAAAACACACCCAGTAACAGGCAAATTAGAATAATAATCCAAAACTGATTGATCAAGAGGCATTGAATCAAATACATCAGAGATACTCCTCAAAAAATAATCATTCAAGTCGTTAACATTTTTCAAAACATCCGGAATACCACTTATTGACTCCTTTTTCAAGCTAAGTGCCCTAAGTCTAGACCACATCTGTTTCCTATCACACATATTACCAATATGACGAAAATAAGCTTGCTTCTCTGCTTTCACAGTAAATGCTGTTAAGTTCCGGAGAGACTTATAATAATCCCATTTAGTAAATATAATTACTAAATGGGATTATTAAAAAAGTTATGATCTCTCAAAGAAATCATAAATTTTAAATTGTAAGTGAGCCGAGGTGGGCGTTTCCTACCACTTCTCCTCCTACTCACGACGGGTGCAAAAACGTCGAAAGCATATAGAATGCTATCTATCATTGAGAAAGGCAAGCATCTCATTAACGTCCTCAATAAAAAAAAATGATTAAAAGAAGTTTGTTTTAAATATATAAAAAAATAAGAAATCTGAGAAGCCAGGACCCCCGAATGTTTGACATCCACCGTAGAGAAGGCGAAAACAAGATCAATCAATTTCAACGAAGTACGATTAACTCTAGTTGGCTCATTAATCAACTGTTTAGCATCAAAGGATGAAAAAAGCGGTTTTAAAGCCTCAATATTCATATTTTGAAAATTAAGAAAATCAATGTTAGTCACCATAAACTATATAATCTAAATATATGATCTAAATCTTTATTTGAGAATTACATCCAAAACGATAATTATATATTGCAAAGAACTAAACAGACTAAACATTCAATATTAGTCAAAACGTTATATTTGACGTTTAACGTCATGATAACGACAGATTTAACGTCACATTTGAATGAAGATCTAAATACAAATCAATACAAATATTGATATTGATTTCAGTGAACGTGATTCACATAACAGCAAACTTTTATCAATATTTTAAGCTACAATTAAAAATTATCTACAATTATCCTGCTACCGATGTAATATGTAAAACGGAGACGTTCTTCATCTCACCTTTTTTGCGATATCAGCGGTGTTCGTAACGAAATAATCAACTCAAATTCGACACCATATTCTGCGTTTCAACAGTCTTTTGGTAAAAAATGTATAAATCATATAGTTTTTTTAAAGAATCTTATATGCCGAGCAAGCAGAAATGCGTACTAGAAAACATTGTATGGGAACGACGTGCAAAGAAATAAATACCTTTTTAGAAATAAACTTAGTTATGAAGTTCAAGCTTTTACCAAGTTATAAAAATTATAGGTCGAGAACCCCAGATCTACGTGATTCTTACGTCAGCTCCTTACTTACATATCGATGATAACTCCGCTGTGCCTAATAAAAAGCTTTTAAGTATTGCCCTTTACAATGTGAAGCCTTGGACGAGTCAGTGATCAAATTCAAGGGGAGACTGGTGATAAAACAATATATGCCTTAGAAACCTTAGAAGTATGAAGGTTCTATGACAAGTTCGGATACACTAAACAAAAAAGGTACGTAATATTAATAAAAAGGTTCATGTAAAACATAAAAGAATTGTTTAAAATTTGTCCAGTGAACAAGTTGATGATAAATAGGAACAATCATTTATTGATCAATTAATATAAGTATTGATGTCATGTAAAATATTCGTGGGATTTATAAACAGGTACGTTGACATCATTAATATAGTTCGTTACACCAATGTACATTTTTATTAATAACATACACAAAAATTATCGAATTAACGAATATCTATCATGGTGATTCGTTCGTGATAAACATTAATTTTGTTTATTATTAACGTAACAATGTTTGTTGTATTTATTATTTGGTTTTATAACAATCATAAGTATTATTTGTAGGCATTATTACTAATAAGAAGATAATGCCAGATTTGGTTATAAGTGAATTGGCGGAGAAGGTTTTTACCCGTTGCCACCTCGTTCATCAGATCGAAGCAAAGTTAATAAACTGTCTTACTTATCTTAACATTAAATTAATATTTATTTTTTTATTAGCCATCCATTTTATTAGGAGCTAAGTAACCATGAAAATGATATAATTACTGCATCTATATCACTATTACAACTATGATGCTAAAAGTCAGTGAATCGTTGCGACACATCCTGTATATTCTTCTTCATGACATTCTTCTAATACATAGTTAACAATGAATGGTATGTAATTACACTCCCGTTTAAATCCGAAGTGGTTTTCTGTTTTTGTAATATATTTTATAAAATGCTCATCTTTAAAAATTATTTTTTAGACTTATTCAACAACTTACATAACAATAGCCGCATGGGTTCCTGTATGGCCAATTTTAGATTAAAGCTGATTTTTGTAGAAGCACTAGAACTAACTTTAATGATACGTCACCTTCACGTTACCCTTCAGTCTCCAATTTCCAGTTTTTCTTCGACCACCACATCCAGTATCTGGTCTGCACATCTTTTAAAATCCCTTGCTTTTTCCATCCATATCTCTATAACTACGCTTTTTATTAAGCCCTCAAACAAATTCCTTCCTCCCAAAAATCCTCTCACCCCATTCCCAAACCTGTTCCATAATCCTATTTGCCCTCGTTGCCATCATTTTAATATGTCCTCCCTCCTTGTTGTTCTGCTAAAATCTATCTCAATTACGTTGCCCTTCCATCTCCAATTTTCAATGTTTCTTCATCATTTTCGTCTTATCCACGTTCACCCCCAAATCCTTCCTGCCAAAGATCTAATGATCGTATCATTGCCATCATTTTACTCGCGGTCCTCAATCACCACCATCAGTACATGCCAGTACGTGCACTTTCCTCTTTCCGATCACCACCCCCACCTAACTCCGTGCCAATCAATCTTCTATGTCCGCAGTATAATTAGTTTGTAAAGTACTCTATTTCAGAAACTATTCATTGCAGAGGCCATTGCTAAAAAATCTCTTCAGATGCGCGACTAAACCCAACCCTATCCAACCTTGCATATTTGAATTGAAGTGAAACTACAACTAACACTACACTTAAAACTAGAATCATCCGAATGTTTCTAATTCTAGATCTAGAGTTAGATCTAATGATATAAAACTAGAACTAACATTAGACCTAGAAGTGGAAAGATTCCGGTTTAGGCGTGCTTCTTCAAACGCTAAGCTAAGTTTTGGGCTAAACCCAAAACTTTCAACTTTTAGATCTAGTGTTAGTTCTAGTTTTACTTCAATTGAAATACACAAGGTTGCCAAATCAGTTTGTAAAGTACTCTATTTCTGAAATTATTCATTGTAGAGGTTCCTTCGTATTACAATTGATGATTGACAGGTGTAAACAAAAGGTTCTCCACACTTTAATTGGGGAACAAAGGAAGGCGGCTTTCACGGTATAATTGAGAAGCAAGAAAAAAGCTACCTGTCTTCACATTCTTTTGTATTACAATAGATGATTGACAGGTGTAAACAAAGATTCTTTACGCTTTAATTGGGGAACAAGAGAAGGCAGCCTTCACGGTATAATCGGGGAGCAAAACAAACTACCTGTCTTAACATTCCTTTGTATTACAATTGATGATTGACAGGTGTAAACAAAAGGTTCTCCACACTTTAATTGGGGAACAAAGGAAGGCGGCTTTCACGGTATAATTGAGAAGCAAGAAAAAAGCTACCTGTCTTCACATTCTTTTGTATTACAATAGATGATTGACAGGTGTAAACAAAAAGTCTTTCACGCTTTAATTGGGGAACAAAAGAAAGCTACCTGTCTTAACATTCCTTCGTATTACAATAGATGATTGACAGGTGTAAACAATAGGTCCTTCACGCTTTAATTGGGGAACAAAAGAAGGTGGCCTTCACGATGTAATTGGGAACAAAAAAAAGCTACCTGTCTTAATATTCCTTTGTATTACAATAGATGATTGACAGGTGTAGACAAAAGGTTCTTCACGCTTTAATTGGGGAACAAAGGAAGGCGGCTTTCACGGTATAATTGGGGAACAAAAGCAAGCAACCTGTCATAACATTCCTTCGTAATAACAACAAAGAAGGATAGGGAAAAAACAAAGAAAATAAAAAGAATCCTTGAAGGGAGTAGAGGCCAGAAAATCATCGAGGGATGAACAAGAGATGAAACCACAACGATAAACATGAAAGCGATGATGATACCTACAGAAGTAGACGATGTGAAAAAAGCAACAGAATAAAAAACCGGTGGAATCCTAGAATTTAAACAAAGCAAGATGAGACCATATGCCGACTCTATGAAAGCTATAACTTTGGAAATAAGCAAGGAAGGAGCTAAGATTATAGCTTATTAGCTTATAAATTATTAGATTATTAGCTTATAAATGAAAAAGGTTTAAGAGTGAGGTTGTCAATGTGCTACGTAGAAAAGCGGCTAATCGAAAAGAGGAATGTGTGAGTGAGGACCGAAACAGATGGTGATTTAACTGCGTGAAGAAAGACTACCAGGCGAAGGAATGTATGAAAGATAAGTTATGTTCGGACATAGAGCAAGTACAAAAGAATCTCCAATCTATAGGAAAACAGAAGTGGAGAGCAAAAAGAAAAGAAACGAGTACGAACGAAAGAAAGAAAACCAAAAGATGAGAGAGACATGCAAAAAGAAAAAAATGAGAGATAAGTGTGAAGGTGCAAAGGAGGGAGTAGAAAGGGTGAACGAATAAATAAAAAATAGGAGAATAAATAATTCAAAAACCAATATGATCAACACAAAAAAAATAAACTTATGCAGTTGAACTGCAATAGACGATAGGATGTGGGGTAGATATAATAATAGGTCAAGAACCAAATATGAGAAAATCGAAACAACTGCAGATGGACGAGCAAAACGCATGATTTATACAGACGAGAGGTGGACTAGGAAGACCGATTGCTTGGCGGAGAGCTATAGGATACATAATGATTGAGATGAAAGAATGGATAGTCGTGTATCAATATACTTCTCACCGAATGATTTGGATATAAATTTGGAGGAACTTTTAGATAGTTGAGAGGCAGGTGTTAGATTACCGAAGAAACCTGTAATCGTTGCAGGAGATTGTAATGCAAGAATATGTATATCAGGAGATAAAATAAACAATAAGAGGATATCACCGTTGTTCTATACGCTATATACGCCCACTTTTGTTAATCATATAACCTATTGTAAATATCATTTTATGCGGATGATTCACAACTATACTTCCTAGAGATATATATACTATATTCCTTCCCTCCTAGAGACTTGCGGGAAGCATGCATGAGCACGAATAAACTCAGATCTTCAATTTCTTCTTGACATTTCAACGCGTCATTCGTTACATCTTAATCCTAAGAAATCTGAAATTATGTTTTTTGGTCCAAAGAATACAAGACATTTAGCTAATAGCATGCACATTATGATAAGCAATGATACGCTTCAATTTAAAAAATGTGTTAGAAACCTTGGTGTTATCTTAGATGAAAATTTATCTTTTAATGATCATATTAATAGTTGTGTCTGTAAAGCATATGGCAGTTTAAAAATTGTATATTCTTACAGAAATTTTTTTTGTACTAAATTGAGAGCTGTGCTTTGTGACAGTTTGGTACTCTCGTTGTTTAATTTTGCTGATACATTGTACTCTGCATTTCTCTCTTACAATCTTAAAAGAAAAATACAAAAGGTTCAAAATTCTTGTATTCGTTTAATGTTTGGTTTGAAGAGATGGGATCATGTTAGTTTGAAGCTTTCGGAGTTGAATTGGTTAAACATGCAAGGCAGAAGATTGTTGCATACAGCCTGTTTTTACTACAAGGTAATCTTCACCCAGACGCCGCCGTACTTATTCGAAAAAATACAATATCGAGGGGATGTGCACTCTATCAATATAAGATTTAAAGGCAGGCTTAACCCACCAGTCCATAAATCAGTAGCATATCAGAAATGCTTCTCGTATCAAATATTCAAAATATACAATAGCTTACTATTATCTATGGGGGAGTGTGCATCCTTTACATTGTGGAAACGTAGAGTGTCAGCCCATCTCCGTGCATGTTTCATTGAAAGGGGTGAGTGTGTGTTGTAGCCTATGAACTTTTCTTCCCTATTCTTTCTATTCTTATTCTTCTGTAATCTCTTTGTGATCTTTTGTCTTCTATTTTCTTTGGATGACAATAGATGATTGACAGGTGTAAACAATGACTCTTCACGCTTTAATTGGGGAACAAAAGAAAGCGGCCTTCACGGTATAATCGGGGACCAAAAAAAAGTACCTGTCTTAACATTCCTTTGGATAATAATAGATGATTGACAGGTGTAAACAATGACTCTTCACGCTTTAATTGGAGAACAAAAGCAGGCGGTCTTCACGGTATAATCGGAGACCAAAACAAACTACCTGTCTTAACATTCCTGTGTATAACAATGGATGATTGACAGGTGTAAACAATGGATCGTAGCGCCGAAATTAGTGTCATTATGTTATTAATGTCATTTACGTCTTTTACGTTTTGTACTTAGCCAACGCAAGCGCGGCGCTCATATTTATTACAAATTAGAATGAGTCTAAGAAAATATTCGTGTAGCAAACGTATTTGTTAATGATTTCCATACCTTTAATTGTGGTCATATAAAATGTTCGTGAAGTACACGATTCAGTACATTGGTTAGCATTAAATGCGTACCTTAAGTAATGAATAACGAAATCGTTTTCATAAATATTTTTTATGATATTTCCATAACGTGTTATTTGTTATATTCATTAACGAAATTGTAACAGGTATATCAATTCGTGTAAACTGTTTTTTACATCATTACTGTTTATTCATTACAGCAATAAGTGGATTAATCGGTCAATTATAGGTAATTCGTGTAAAACAATAACATTTTCATGGTTTACATGCACTACTAGTTAATACTTGGTATTAATGTATATTACGAAAACAAGTGTTATGAGTATACTGTTTGAAATTCGACGTTTGTGTTGGAAAATTTCAGGCTCCACTTATATTAACAATTATATTATGTTCTAGAGTTGTTACAAGCTTACTGAGTGACTAAGGAATCAGGATGAAATCCTGATTCCTGAAATCTGAGAGTGTACGATAAAATTCAATTACGCATCAGCCTAAGCATCAAAAAATAAGAAGATATTTCAGTACTTATTAAATATCTCCTTATTTAGAGAAACTAAAACTCTATTTTCAATCTTTTTAACGGCTTGATCAATTTGGACAAAAATTTGTGTATGTAAATTATGTAACTTTGACAATTCAAATTTTTTATCGGGAATGATGCCAAAATTATGGATTCTGAGATAAAATTATACAACCTCTTTATTAAATGTTACCCCTAAATAATTTTACATTTTCTAAGTGATATCACTTAATGATATCTATGTCCAAAATCAATACCAAAATAGATATAGGATAATTTATTTTTATACAAATGGAGCCTTCAAATTTTTAATAAACTATATGATTTGATGTATTATACGATTTCAAACTATACCATATGAAGTTTTAAAATCGTTTACTTAGCCTTTTGTTTCCGAAGGTTACCCGGCGAAACCACTAATTATTATTTTTTTAGGAACATAAGGTCATTTATTGTTATTGTTTCCGTAAGACAAGAATTAATTTCTTCTTTCATGATTCATAACTAATGTAAATGTTATAAAAATGGAAGATGGTGATAAGGACGGTGAAAATTTTAAAAGAACAAAAGAATAATTCTGACTACGTATGTATATATAGATTCCAATCCAATTAAGCTTGACGACATTGAGGAAGAACGGGAAGAAGATGACGTTATTTATCAAAGGATATGTAGGTATTAAGACGACCTTTATCAGATATAAATAGGCAGGAATTATATAAACATACTATTAGGACCACATCTGTGGATAATTGTTTACAAAATAAAAAAGAATTTTTAGAAATAAGGGGGGCATATATTGCCAACAGTCTTCAGATAAATATTACGATATTTTTTTATACGATGTAAAATAATCGAAAAAACACGTTAAGAATGAAAGAAAAGTGTAACAAAGTGTTAAATTTACCGACAAATGGTTTTAAAGTTTCGATGTGACGTCATGAAGCTTGCTGACTTTGTTAGTAACCTTTTTATTTATCAATCCAATTAATACCAATTAAAACACTCTGCCACGGACACCCACCCCTAAAACAACAGTAATGTTCAGGATATTTGAGGCGGCCGATGTCTTCGAAGTCGACCGAAATGTTGGTTCCAATTCATTTCAAGCAGGATAGACTTGGTATCGTAACTTTTTGGTTTATGGAAGAGATAAATTCGGCAAATTTCGAAGACGTTGGCCGCCTCCAATAATGTTCAAGCTGGAGACGACCGATGTCTTCGAAGTCATAATCGACTTCAAAGACAGACTTCTTCCATACGTTTCCAAACCTATTTGCTTATATTCTTATATGACTGGTATGTATATTCGAACTGTATTTGCAATTGTTGCTATCTCCGTTGTTTGTTTGGGTATAGAGCAGAGATTGGGTTTCAATTTCTGGGTTGGGTCCAGTGAAACTACTATGGACGACTCCACAGCAGGAGATGGGCTTCAACTTCCGGTAGTTATTGAAACTGTTATAGACTACGTAGTAGGCGATGAGTTTCAATTTCCGTAATACAGACCCAACCTGGAATTTAATTATTGGGTTTTAATTTCTGGGTTAGGCCCTTTGACAAAAAAGTTAAGACTCAGATCGACACGAATAAGTAGATAAGAAAGAAGTGTATTTCAGCAACAAAAAATATAATTGTAAATAAATCTAGTAATAAATCATTTATTTTGTTTAAAGAAATTATTGAATCTTTACTTATTTATATTGGTCGTGTATGTACTTGCGGAAAATGTAATTTAACTAATTCGCCTCACATTTTTTCTAGCGGGTGAGTCTAAATAAGATTAACAATAACGCAATATCTCATATAAAAGTGCTTGGGACAATAAATCAAATCCCTATTTTCAAGTTTAGCAAACTTGTGTGTTACAATAGATCTTGTTATATTTGAAATATGTACTTTATTGTGTAATCTGCTGTTGTAAAAATAATTCTATATTCTTCTAGTAGTCAGTTTTCATTTTGTGCTAATAGAACTTTCTGACGTATTTTATTATACTCCACTTTGATAAAGATGGCTCAATGAACAAAGAAAGTACTTTACTTCACGCAAATTTTTGAGCAATTACACCTTTTGTTCTTTCTTTCGTAATTCTTGTTTTCCTTCAGAAAAACATCTTTGTTTTTATAAGATTTTAGCCATCTACTTTTAAAATCTGATGCAAAATAAGAAAGTATCTTTTCATTTCTGGAGTAATCTCCATATCTATAGAAAGTTTTGTTAATCTTTTGATGTAATGTTTCACTGATGTGTGTAAAGTTTATTATCAAAATTTTTCTCATGAAAAATTCTCATTTTGTACAAGACATCACGTCGTGGCACGCAGATTTTTGAACCAGATGCTTAATAGTTAATCATAATCGTTTTATAGTATACTGTCATTTAAAATCAATATTTTAGCGCATATTCATTTATTGACATGTTCAGTTTTAAATTGAACACTTTTAAATAATAAATTTAAAATATAGCGTTTATAACATGTACATGCAAACTATTTTGATTGATTATGAAACTTCGTCATTTTATGTTGTAAAGGAAAAATTTTGACCCGATATCATTCGGAAGTTTATCAACAGTTAACCTTTACATGTTCTTATACGTTGAAACTTACAAAATTGGAATTATAATATACAGGAAAAGAACTAACCTTTAAGAAATATCATACAAATATTTTTAAAAGCGCTCTATAATTTTTATTACGATTCATATTGCGAGTCATTCCTTCTCTATCATTATTGATGAGTAGGATAGTAGGGATTTGTGCATACATGTTATCATAAAAAATTAGCCCTAATCATAAATCATGTATTTAACCTTTTTTCAAACTGTTCACTGCTTTGAGAGAGCAGTGAAGCAAACTTTGAGACGTCACATTGACACTTTAAAGTGATTTTTGGGTAAGATTAATTGGACGTTTAATACTTCACTGCATTTTTTAAAATTTCTAATGCGTTTTTTAGGTCATTTTACATTAGATAAAGAATTATCGCAATTTCTGTCTGGAGGCTTTCGGTAATATATTCCGATTAATATACCGGAAAATGTTGATACAAGTATAAAAGTATTACTTCCTCTACTAAATAATACATTGTTAAAAGAAATTGCATTTTATCAATCAGTCGTCACATACCAATTTACTAAGGTTGAACCGACTATGATTTTGGCCGACTAACGACTATCCCACTATTAACTAATATAGAAAATTAAATATTAACTAATACTAATACTAGAAGATTTGAACTACTTCCAAAAGACTTGAAATGTTCTCAGAAGACTTGAAATGCTTACACACAATTTGAAATGCCTTTAGAAGATTTGAAATGCTTCTAGAAAACTTGATACTACTTCCAGAAGACTTGATATTGTTTCTAGAAGACTTAAAACACTTCAAGAAGACTTGAATTGCTTATAAAAAACTTGATACTACTTTTATAGGACTTGAAATGCTTCTAAAAACTTGATAATGCTGTCTGAAAATTTGAACTACTTTTAGATATTGCTGCTCCCAGAAGACTTGAAATGCTTACACAATACTTAAAATGTCTTTAGAAGACATTGCTTCTAGAAGACTTGATACCGCTTCTAGATAATTTGATACTGCTTCCAGAAGACTTGATATTGCTTTTAGAAAACTTGAAATGCTTCTAGATGGCTTCTTATTACTTCCAAATGACTTAGAATGCTCGCAGGAAATTTCAAATGCTTACAGAATACTTTTAGAAAAATTCAAATGCTTCTATAAAACTTGATACTACTTCCAGAAGACTTAGCATTGCTTCTAGAAAACTTAATATTACTTCATGAACGCTTTTCAGAAGACTTAAAATGCTTTTAGAAAATTTATTACTGCTTTCAGAGGATTTGAAATACTTTCAGAAAATTTGATCTGCTTCTAGATTGCTTGCTATTGATTCCAAAATACTTGGAATCCTCTCAGAAGACTTGAAATCCTTAAAAAAAACTTAAAATACTTTTAGAAAACTTGATACTATTTCCAGAAGACCTGATACTGCCCTTAGAAGACTTGATACTACTTGTAAAACTGTTTGTAAAATCTGGATACTGTTGATAAACCAACTGAGTATGCTTTTAAAATATTAAATATTATTTAACAAAATGCATAATCTTTACGTAAGTAATCCATAAACTGCTAATTAAAGGCTAAATACTGCAGGCAGAAGACATTTTTATTGTAGAAGGCGAGGGACTGTTAATAAAATTTAATTTTGCTTCCAAAAATACCAAATATTGTTGGCAAAATACGATGTTCATCATATTAAACGCCACTTTCTTTTCAATTTAGCCAACCCAACTCGTCGCATACGTATTTTCAAAAACCCTGATGATTATTTTTATAAGTTTTTGTACTTTTAAATCCTTCCCAATGGTCTTTGCCTTTGTAGATTTAATATTCAGATTTAATAATCATCTTGGGTTGGGTTGGGTACATACCCTGGGAATCTTCAATTGAAAATAAATACTCGGGTATTTAATGAAGCAAATATTTATAACATTCAACATCAGCATAAATCAGCATAAAAGCAGTTGAACGAATGTTCACCTTTACATGCTTGATCAATTCATCAAGAAGACATACTACAATCCTCATGCTTTGACAATCCTTTTAAGCAGTTAAGAATACTGTTCAATAATACTCTTCAAGTGCAGGTCATCATCATTAATGCAAGCCATCTAGTTTTACTGTAGCCCAACATTTTTTATACTCTGTACCTATCAAGTCATAGAATTATTTTACAGTTTCAATGCGTTATTTTTCATACGACGTTGTTTGCAGCATTATATTAAATGCCGATTAATCGGTGCTTTTATTGTCTAATCGCCGATTAATCATGGACTGAAAAGTGGCCGAATAATCGGCTTCTCCGATTAGTCGCAGATTAATCGGTATAACTCTACAATTTACCAAACGAAAAAAAATATAGGTATTAATTTGCTTATGGAAATGAAATGACTTTCTAATTATAATTAAAATTGGTCTTTCAGAATCAAATTACAGGATGATTTTATAAGATCGTCCATGTCAAGAGATCATTTCGCTTTATAATGTTGATTAGCAACAGTCGTACTTTAGACAACTTTGTGTCTCCTAAAATAGATACTTTAAATCAAAGAAAAGACAATGCGGACAGATCGAACTACCGATTCGGCCGATTATTGCCGAGCATTCCTATAATCGACCAAATTGATAGTCCGATCTGCGAATGCTCGGTTTGTCAGTAAACGAATCGGGCGAATCTAGGCGACACGGCTTTTAGATATACAATTTCTTTGCTTCAAATTATGATAAATTATACAAGTTACAACCACTTATTGAAATATTAACTATAACATTTTCATCTTGTTTTTTGTCCAATCGATGAATCCATGATTTCAAGGGGCGCAGTTCATTAAAATAATATTTTAAACCACTTTAAAACCAATCAAAAGAACTTAAAAGTATGGATTCAAGATAACCAACCAAGCTATGCATGTCAATTTCAAATTTATACGACTCAGTAACAGCACTGAGACAAGTTTGGAAGCAAGAGTTGTGAAAGATCTGGCCCGAAATTTAGTCGGAAAATGTTACCATATTTATTTTGACCATTATTTTAATTCAATGCAGTTACAAGAAGCTATGCAAGCAGAATTGAAAAGACGCACTATTGCTGACAGCAATTTGTAAAGGAAAAATTTTGATTTCCATGTAAGCAGAGTCGGCGGCCATATTTATTTAAAATGGAATGGTAAAAAAGCTGGCATGTTTTTTTTAGAAGCCAGCATAATCCAATCATTTCAACAGACATTGATGGTGTAAACAGAAAACTAAAACATGGCCCTCAAGTTGATGTTATTTATCAAACTATGGTAAAAGTAAAAGCGTACAAAACATAGCTATCCTATTAAACATAGCAGTACTGCACCTGCAATATCGTCAAATAAAATGAGAATAAAAGTTCCGTTTGAAATTAGATATGATCAGTGCAACCAGTGCCGTCATAGGATATTTTTTCTCCCAGGGTTGGGTTGGACGAACGAAACGAGTTCCCAAAAAAAGTCCATACCTCAGAGGGGACACTGGGTACATGTATAATGGGAATGCATTTTATTGCAAAAACAGGTGCCTTGGATTTAGGACTACCCTGAGTAAAACCATACGCCAACATCACGCAATTGGGTAATCTGTATGATAAAGCAAACACCATACCAAATACAATGTTATGGTTTTTGTACTATGTGTAATGTAGGATTATGTCTTAACAATAAAAAATTTGCATTGCGTCATATAGAAAACAAAGTTTTTAAAAAATTATATCATCAGTAGTATTTTTTTCCTTGTGGTTTGTCGGTCACAAAAACAATTCAAAACCTATTCCAGTCAGAATTAAAATAAAATTAACATCAAAAATTAAAAAGTCATCTTTAAAATATTATTTATTATTAAAAAATTTGATTAAGCTTCTATACTAATGCAGTGATCCCAGGCTTTGGCATTAACTTGCTTTAAAATTGTTTTCAAAGTACTTCCAGGCCCACATTCGAAAGTTCTTGGAAAATATTCCCCTTGATCTCTTTCATACAAAACATGCATTGTTTGCTCCCATTTAACAGGTTTAACAATCTGAAAGAAACGAATTATAACTTAAATTTGCGATTTTATTTAAGTATATACTTGTTTAGGAAGTTGTCTTCTAATATGATCAGCATTCCGATATTTTTTCCCATCAACATTCGAATGAACGCTAATCACAGGATCTTCAATGGTAATTTTTGATAAAATTTTTCGTACGGGTTCTAAAGCTGGTGCCATAAGATCTGAATGGAAAGCCCCGCTAACAGCTAAACGAGACACCTTCTTTAATTTAAATTCTTTTGCATTCTTTTCTAAAAATTCTATAGCAGATATGCTTCCTGCTATAATTTTACTGTGAGGATACAAATAATTGGAAACTCTACATTCCGGGATTTCATCCCCTTTCTCAATCGCCCATTCTTTAGCTTTTAAACAAGCATATCCCACACTTGCATCTGGACCGTAAAGAACTCGCACCATACTTCCTTTTTGTATCTCTCCAGCCATTTGCATCGCTTCTCCTCTTATTTGTATCAATCGAATTGCATCTTCAAAACCAATTGCGCCAGCAAAAACTAACGAGGTTATTTCTCCTAAGCTAAAACCAGCCGTTGCCACACAATTATCAATGGCGTTTGGGCGCTCTTCTTTTAGTTTTTCTAAAGCAGCTAAAGAAGAAACAAAAACGGCGGGTTGAGCATATCTCGTTTCGTCTAATTTTTCTTTTGGACCATTCAAACATAACTTTAATAGATCATACTTTAAAAGATAACTGGCTAATTCGAAAAGATCCCTAACTAAAGGAAATTTTAAAAGGTTCTTTCCCATTCCAACATATTGAGTAGCTTGCCCAGGAAATAAAATAATCGTTGAATCTCTTGGATCCTTTTTTTCTTGTCCTTGTTTGAAGTATTCGCCTTGTTTTCGAATTTTGGCGGTTTCCCCGTAAGGAAGGGTCGCCCATACTTGGTGTTCGCTCTTTAAGTCATCAAATGATGCCGCCTCATCTAACATTTTCTTTAACGGAGATTCATTATCTTTGTCGTCTTTAAAATGCACCACTGAAGTATGAAAGTTACAACAAAATCGTTTCTTTATCACTTCATTTGAAACACGCACGAATAAACTCATTTTTTAACTGAAATCTTCGTAATAATTTCAAATTTCCCGCCTGTACATTACATTAACCGGCCGCTCATAACAGAATCGCAAAATTTACAATCGGCTTAAAATATGTAATTTTATGTGCCGCAACAAGATAAATCCGTTAATATAAAGCGTGAGTACTTAAAATAACCACTCAATATAACAGCAACTGAACTCTAAACGTCACGGAAGGTGTAAGTTCACGAACGAAGATTAGGTTATGTTAACTGTCACTTTCACGTGTTTACATCCGTTCGCAATTATATTATTCTTATTCCAACTGTTAGATCTCACCGAGAAGTAATTAGGTAACTAAATGAGCAATGGTACAAATTTAAAAAATCCCAAACCGATTTTTATCAAGATTAAAAATATTTTTGGCTTAGTTGTATAAATTTTGTGTAGATGGAGCTTTTTAAGCGGGAATTTTTAATTTTTTTAGAATGAATGAGAAAAATGATGCTGAAGAGGATGAGTTGTTTTATTTCGAATCCGATCATTTAGCCTTAAAAGGAAACGCCGATTATAGCGAGCTCTTAAAGATTATGTTCGTGTTGGAGGCACAAAGAAAACGAGCCATCGATGTAAGTTAACTTTACAATTACAGGTAAATGTCATTTTGTGCTAGGGTGTTACGATATTGTGAAAATCTGGACAAAAATCTAAAAATTAACTAAATGAAGTTGAAAATGTTTAATACCTTCTTAATGGCTATGATTTATTTCATCTACAGACAACACAATTTTGGATTTTGAAAAGGAAATTTGACAATAAAAGCAAATCAAACATTTTATAATCTATTGGGCTGGATGTTTAAACACTTAAATTGCATCCTAACAATAAGTATACTTATATATAACATATATGTTTCTAAATTGTTGCAAAAGTTTACAACGAATGACTTTCATGCACCTATTTGTGAAAAACCACTCCTCTTCAAAGTTACATCCCTCCAAAGTTAACATTTTTATGGACAAATTAACAATTTTAGGAAAAAATATAAAGAAGCAAAAAGTTGGGTTTTGTACAAAAAGTGATATAAGACACCTCTTAGTTTTTGCAGAATAATCATCCCTTGAAATCTTTAGCATCAATTTAGTAACTTAATAATAAACATACATAAATATATTGTGCGTTTTATTTAAAATGTCTAAGCCAATTGTCTCTGGAATGGGCTGGAAATTTTAAATGAGTACGTTAATGTGACAGAATATTGAAAACTGAGCTATTTTTCTTATTAATGTTAATGTCAAAAACTTTGTAGTTACGAATTTATTTAGTATTAATACTAAGAAAACATTATTTTAAATGATAGTATGTTGATAGAATTGTTTACTTACTATCTTCATCATTTCCAAAACATAAAATCAAATGAATGAGCAAATTATGTTATAATTGGGACTGAAGATATTAATAGTCTGTTTAGAATGTATCTATTATTGTATTCTTAACATTTTTCTTGACAAATATTCTCTATATTTACTAAAGTCTTTACTGTATTGTTTATTTAAGACCCGATATAATTTGATGAGTTCAAATGCAAAATCATTTGACTTAAAAAGAATATTCAAATTTTTTTTCACAAAACAAGATATTCTGACCCTCACAATCATAATAGATTAATTCAATCATTTATAAGGAGCTAACATTTAATTTTCAATGCAAAAGAAATACACATATTTTGAAGTATACCTAATTTTTTCAAAAATTGAGATCTCGAAAATGAACTGAGATATTCAAGTATGGTTTCCTTCTTGGAAAAATGCATGCTTTTTTTATAAGTCACAAAGAATATCATTAAGATATCTTAAGAATGTGTCAATGAATTACGATCGTAAGCCGAATCAAATAAAATTCTATAATGAGGTCAAAGTGGAGTTGGATAAGCGTCAGGCTGCACGGGAGAGGAATTTAAACATTCGTTCTCTCATGGTTCTCCAAGAATTGTATCTTTAAACTAGTTTCTCCACCCAGTTACAAACAATATTTTTGCTTTTATCACTAGTCTTGCATAACATAACCAATGTCACACCTTCAATAAATATTGTCGGTGTAAAGATTTTTGACTTGAATGGCCGTTGATGTTTTGTCTTTGTTGCTTATATACCTCCCTCCACTTCTGTGGAAATCTTTGAGACATTTTTAGAGCAGCACCAAACGTTGAACTATCTTTCCAATAACGCTATTATGGTTATAGGTGACTTAAATGTTCCATCATATGCTAATCTTTCCAGAAGAGATAGACAAGAGAGCCTTGGTACAGTTCTCTTAAATTATGAATCATTTAACAACTTCACTCAAGCAAACAATGACCTTAACACCAATAGCAGCTTATGGGATCTGGTATTTTGTAACTTCCCTTGCGTGGTTTGAATCCTATTGTGTTCCAAGATCATCCTGCACTTCCAATGAATTCCATTGGAAGTGCAGGATATTGTTCAACGGCATTACATTATACTCAAAAAAGTGTCTTAAGAATGTATTAACCGCTTTTCTTCAATTTCAAAACTAAACGGAATAGGAGCATTAGTTTTAGCATTAGGCTATAACTTAAAAACAAAAGAAAATAGAAAGTTTGTCTTTGCGGGATTAAATATTTCTCGAAAAAAGAAACCGGGACATGGCACCTACTTTCTTAGTATCTCTTATAGTTTCTGAGATACCCTATAATAACACCAAAATTTGCCCACCTTGTACAATCTACCGGCAGAATACTTTAGTGAAGTCCACATTGATTCGGATCCTCACAATTTGTCTAATTCTGGGTTGACATTAAACCAGACCCTTCAAATCAGTGGTTTCGTTCTCGAAGATGTAAATTCGGCATTGCGACATGCGAAGAATAAATTTTTCGCGGGAGTTGATGAGAATCCCAGCTTTTTACAAAGATTGCGTCGTTATTTTTGATACTCCCCTACTGTATCTCTTCAATGTAATTCTCAAGATGTGCGACATGCCTACACAGTGGAAGAAATCGTACATATGTCCAATCCACAAGAAAGGCGACTTTATTAACTCCAAGGCGGTGGAATCAATTTTATACAAATATATTTACACCCATATTAAGCCCTACATAACACCCTTCCAACATAATTTTGGAAAGAATCGATCAACTGTATCAATTTTATCGTACTACCATAAGTTGTGCGTTAATTAGTTTATTGACATTTTCATTCACAATTTCTTCAAATCCACATCCCAAGTATACATCTGCTAATGGACGGAAATGTTCAATAGTTCGAGATTTAAATAAAATTATTTATTAAAATTTAAATATCAGCTGAAATACATTGTTATGTTTGGTAATATTTAGAACTTGCAATACCGGACCAAAATCTCAATACCGGTATTCGGTATTCAAAATTTTTAAAACCTATTATTACCCTTTTAATTAGTCCAATATTAAACAATGATAATGAATAATAGGTCGTCGTGAGCTGTCATGCGCAAAAGTATGAATTTACTACCGTACTTTGTTTAGGTGCACTATGTTTTTTATTCGCACATGAGTCATATCTATTATTTTATTTTTATTAGGAAATGGTGCTCAACAGACTGTTCATTGTACTCTTTTCTGTGATTATTAAAGGTTTTCTTATTTATGATGTTTACTTTGTGTAATGATTTGACAAATAAGGACGTCCAGAGACAGATGAAAAGGACGCTGATAAGATAGGGAAGATACAATGAAAGACTTTGGGGACATAATTACAAATTGGCTTACAAAACACCTTGTGAACGAAAGAAGTGAGGAAAGGAAGATATTGGTGGTCAGATCCTGTTGTGGCAATGAGTAGGGAGAAAACATGTACTGGGTTGGGTTTTGCTATGATTCTAAGATACCCGATGATTTGGCACTTTTTAATTTTTTTGTATTTACTTCAGTAATAATATTAATACCAAAATACCAGTATTTTGTCACCAATTCCAGTTTTTAATACCGGACAAAAAATGTCCGGGATCCCAGTATTGCAAGCTCTAGTAATATTACATGAATTCTTGGACTTTCAAGATTTTATGTTATAAAATTTCATTTTATAACAATATGTAAAATATAATGAACACATTGAAAATATAACTTGTTCTTTATATTATTTAACCAATTTAATATTTCTTGAGCCCCATATACGGTTTCAATGAGAGATTCCTTCTTGAAATACATAATATATAAGACCATTTCATTATTCGAAAGTTTTTTTTATAACGGTATTTATTAACCTTCTAGTTTGACATGGTCTAAGTAATTTGTGAGGTTCTACCTCAACAAAATCTTGAATTTTTTTGAAATCATGCTGACGCTTTGCGTTGTTAAGAAAAATAATTAAATATACTTCACGTTGGCCGTTTTACATGATTTGGCAAACTGTAATATGCTTTGTACTTCCAAAGCATGTTACAAAGGTGCAGAGAATGTGATAAGCAAACATAACAAAACATTTTAACTCAATTTTCATATCTAGCTTTGATGACGTTTAAGTTGCCCATTATCACTGATGCATGGTCAGATGCAAATTCTATTATGTTAATAATAAAAGAAGAAGGAAAGAAAATCCTTTTTTTCACAATGATATAAATATTTATTTATTTCTTTTCAATCTGTACTACACGTGTTTCGCTTTTTTCTTAAAAGCGTCATCAGGTACAACGTCAGTTACATCAGAGGTTGCAAGAAATTAAGCGAAGAGAAAAATGCGAAGACATTGGGTGATCCTGAACTCTCGTCATTAAACGTTGAAGAAGCAAATACCAATCTCTTCTTTAATTTAAAATTATTGAAAAATATGAAATTTTGTTTTTTTTTGTTTGACATTATTAATGTTGAAATGCAAAAATCTGAATTATAACTAATTATAAAAGCATTAATAATGAACGCTTATGTTTACGTTAAATTATTATTAAAGCCCAAGGGCGGCGTGACTGTAATGGCTGAAGGCAAAACGTGGTAATTTCTTTTTCAAGTAACAGTAAAAGTTAGATGAAGAATATTTCTTAATCTAGAGAGCCGTGTGCTTGTATCTACGTTTCGAAACGGTCTATCTACGGTCGAAACGGTCCGTTTCGAAACTCGCTTAATTTCTTGCAACCTCTGATGTAACTGACGTTGTACCTGATGACGCTTTTAAGAAAAAAGCGAAACACGTGTAGTACAGATTGAAAAGAAATAAATAAATATTTATATCATTGTGAAAAAAAGGATTTTCTTTCCTTCTTCTTTTATTATTGATATACACAATGAACCTGGAGTCAACAATCGCCAAATCTATTATGTTAGTCAAGGGAATGTTATATCTTTGTAAATAGCTAGCAATTACAGGAAAAATAGTTTTCGTTTATAAATTCCAAAAAATTTCATCAAGATATCTTAAGAATTCGATATTTTACGATTTTTCAAATATGATTAAGGAAATTTTTAATTTTATGAAAGGCCACAATCTGAGGTTGAGTTCAAATTAAGATATCTCAAAAGCGAGATGAGATGTTCACGCAAGATTTTGTCCTCAGAAAAGTGCATTGATATAAACAATAAATTTTTTGAAATATTTTCAGTTCGTCAGTACTAAATCAAATTCTCAGTAGAAAAAGCATCCAATTTGATTTCTTTAATTTTCGCTTCCTTTCTTGCAGAATCAGAGCATTAGGTCGATTTGCTTCTTTTAAAATTTGCGCTTTGATTGTGTGATGAATCTCACCCAGCTCATCTTTATATATAGATATATATATATATACTCATAGATATAAACAGTCTGTCAACAGGGCACTATGACAAAGCACTGAAGATGCCAAGTGAGATCTTGGCGAAACGTCTGCCCCTGTCCACAGGGAACAACCAAGAAGATGAACGGATGATACCTCGGATCAACCAGAACACATAGATATAAACTTATATATAAACTTTATAGATAAACCTTTTTGTAGAGGAAAGGATACGAGTTAGATCGGCCGTTTTTAAGATTTACCTATCATTTGTCTCTCATTTTCAAGCACGTCTAACAGTTCGGTCACATCTTTGATTCTTACGTCTTCGAATTCACATTCGCGTGTTAGCCTGATAATGTCATCGTTCATCTAGACAGAAGTTTTCATCAAATGCAGTTTAAACAATTATTTGGCACTTCGTTCCAAAGAGACTTTTTGATTTTTGATTTCTTTTAAAATGTCGTATGGTCACCAATAATCTTTAAGCGTCTGATTGGAATTAGTATCTATCTATCTAATGCTATATCTGAGGTGTAAAGATTTTGAGGATGTCCTAGGTAATTGTTTTTGGTGTGTCTTTTATTTCTCCTTCAACAAACTGACATGGAGATATTTTCACGACTTTTAAAAGTTCGTGAATTTTTCAATAGAGGCCTGCTTTATCAAAATTTAAAATAAGATAGACTGCTCGCGTATATGCTCATAGAATAAAATAATCTGATAAATCCCATGCGCGGCAGCAACCGCCAAATAATTGTAAATCAGCTCAAAACGACGTTTACCCGTATTTCGAATAATCATTTAATAAGATATTATTTAGGATTATAAAAAAGTTGTTGATCTGCAAAAAGAGTACGAAGCAAATCCAGTCGAGATGATTGAGAAAATGCAAAAAGGTGAAAAATTGGATATTCCCGATATGCAAGTTATCATTGATGTTCCAAAAATCAATTGGGAAAAATTCGATGTTAAAGTACCTGAAAATCTCTTAGCGATCATAAATAGCGTCGATGGGAAAGATTGTGTTAAACCCGAAGATTTAAATCATCAAAAACTAACGAACACACGAAGCAAAGTAAAAATAAAACAACTAATAAAGTTAAAATTATTCCAATTCATTTGTTTTAGCCTTGGACAGTTGAAGAACAAAAACGTTTAGAAGAGCTTTTAATAACTTATCCTCCTGAAGACATAGAATTAAGGCGATACAAAAAAATTGCGGCTGCTTTGGGTACCAGAACTGTTCAACAAGTTTGTAGTAGGATTCAAAAATATTTTTTGAAGTTAAAAAAAGCTGGTTTACCGATTCCAGGAAGAATACCCAAATTAGTATTAAGAAAAGTAGATTTTTTCTCGTTAATTTATTAATCCTTTTAATTAATAATTAAATCGTTTTTAGTCCCCGAAAGTTCCACACGGGAATTGCAACTTAAAACCGTCCACTTTCTTCCCAGATCTAAACATTCCAGTTACAATGAACGAATTAGAAGAAGTACCGGGAGCTAGTCAAAGTTCTTTCTCGAACGAACAAATTCCTAATGTTAACTCGTCAAATTATTTATTAAGCACCGGGTATCAACAGGAAAAGCTCATCGAGAACGTCCGCGATGAAAATGAAATACAATTAAAAATATTAAAACTCATTAAGGAAGAGAAAAAGTACGAGGAAGATGATGATGCATGTCTATTTCAACATGTTGGATATAAAGTAATCTAACTGATTTTATTTAAAAATTTAGATCTAATTTTAATTTTTATTTTAGTGTGATTATTGTGAAGAAGATCCCATTTCTGGAAGTCGATGGCATTGCACAACATGTCAAACGTCTTCCGTTGATTATTGCACAGATTGTATGTTAACTCAAATGTATTCGGCAACAAAACATCCTTTATCTCATAAGTTTTCAATCGTGCGGGATGGTGAACACAATATAAGCATACAATACAATGAAAATGAGATTACAAGTGAGTTTGATGAAAATGATAAAATGTCGGGGTTGAGTAGTGATGTAGATAGTGATGAATTGGACGAGTTTATGAAGGATAAACCTCCAGAAAAAAGATCTAATGGTTTATTAATAGATAATAATGTAGGAAAGGTGTATTCTGGTCATGACATTAAAGATGAATGAGTTGATGCTGGTAGATATAAGTATTTTTTTATATATTATTGTAAATTTGTGAATAAATTTTATTAATTTTCATAAAAAAGGCTAAAATTTTTTTTATTCTGTATAAATTGACGATTTTTGTGCTGCATGTATAATTGGTTGCATAACTTCCAAAATGTCAAATCATGATTTTTATTATTAATAGGGCAAAATTACTAATTATTTGAATGCTATTTGAATAAAGAAACAATCTAAGTCAATAATAGCTGATTATATACAAATATAATACTATAATTTGCCCACGACTACGATTGAATTTGATCATTTAAAAAAATTAAATAATCTTTGACATTGAGTTTTTGTAATGCCAAATTCGAAAAAATTAAAATTACAGAATAAAACTGAAATAATTAATTGAATATTTCATGTTTTTAATTAATTAATTTCGATTTTAGGTAAATATTTGGAATAAGAAAATCGAAATTGATATATTTATTGACAAAATTAATTTTAAATTATAAAATTTCATTCTTACCTTTTTTTAAATGTGACAGTCTTACATTTTTCTTTAAAAAAAATTAAATTGGGACTAATTCTAATTGAAACTAAGAAAATTAAGATGTAACCGTAACCTTAAAATTGATTTTTTTATTGATCATATTAATACGATTATATTTCGAACTAAAAAATGTTGCTAAATAAGTAGATTACTTACGTTTACTTCTTATTCACTAAAATCGGTTTATTTTTGTTTATTTTAAGTAAAAAAGCGTGTTTATAACGTTTAAATAATCTTTGACATTTATGTGTCGACGTTGAATCTTTTTTATTGCCAACATCGAAAAAATTAAAATTACTACGTAATAAGATTTGAGTAATTAATCGAATTATTTCATGTTTTTAATTAATAAAAATTATAATTTTACGTAAATATTTGAAATAAGAAAATCGAATTTGATGTATTTGTTGATAAAATTAATCTTACTTTGTAAAATCTTATCTTTTGAAATATTACTAAATCTTCATTTTTTTTTATTTTCAACAAAGAGTTATGAATTGTGGCTAATTCCAGCTTAAATACGATTTTAACCGATTTTACTAGAAATATAAGTAAACGTAAGTAAGTAATCCTTTTATTTAGCAATATTTTTTAGTTCAAAATATAATCGTATTAATGTTTGAACAAAAAAATCAACTTTGAGGTTACGTTTACATCTTAAATCTTTTACTTAGAGACTAAATTCTTTAATATACGTAGTTACATATGTATAGTTGTTTTAAAATCATATTTAAACAGGAATTAACCTCATTTTATAATTTTTTAATTATTTAACAAAAATATTTTAAGGTTTAGTTATATTTTAAAATATAAGAATCAAATTTTACAATTTGGAATCATTTTTTTAATAGATATATAAAATTTGATTTTTTCATTTCAAGTACTTACGTAAAATCGTTATTAATTAATTAAAAACATGAAATAATTCGATTAATTGTTTAAATTTTATTACGAAGCAATTCTAATTTTTTCTATGTTGGCAGTAAAAAAGATTCAATCTCAACACATAAATGACAAAGATTGTTTAAACGATAGAAATACGTTTTTTACTTAAAATAATCGAAACAAACCGATTTTATCAAGAAAAATAAGTAAACGTAAGATAAATGCACTTATTTAATATCTTTTTAGTTCAAAATATAATCGTATTAATGTTATGAAAAAAAAACTTTGAGGTTATGTTACATTTTAAATTTTTTTTCTTTCCAAATTCTTTAATAAACGTAGTTACATAAAGTATATTTGGTTAAAAGTCATATTTCAGCGGGAATTGACCTCAATTTATAATTTGGGGAAAATTTAAAAACAATTTATAATTGATAAAAAAATACTTTAAGATTTAGTCACATTTCAAAAGGTTAGAATAAAATTTTAGAATTTAACATCAATTTTATCAATATCTACGTAAATCGAAGTTAATTAGTTAAAAACATGAAGTAATTCCATTAATTACTTCAATTTTATTACGTGGCATACTGAGCTAAATCCCGATTCTAGCTGATCAAAAGGAAAAAATCATTGACAAAATTTTGGGTTTTCAGATATAGGAAATTTTTCTCAAGACTTCAGTAAATCTGATTCAATAACGAATAATTGTATATAAGAAGTAATTTTGAAAACGGTTGAATGCAAATAGAGAATGAATAATGTGATCATACTTTATGCTTCCTTTTCGGCGGTATGATTAGATTTTGGTTTGTGTTTTCAAGCACTGAAATCGCCTGATGACGTAAGTAATTTGAAACTAATTAAGTATAAGAGGGTGTGAATTTGCATCACGGAAATTGAAAAATTCTTTACGTTTTAACCGCAATTTTTCTTCATTACATGATATTGACTTCAAATTCTGAGAATTTCTCTATTATGATATGACTGATGATTAGAGTTCATATACTAATAATCCATATATAATTTAATTGTCCATATACGTCGGTGTAATCGCATATAATTGCACATAATCACATATTTCAACATTTATCGTGCGAAATCTGCACGATATTATGCACCAACAATCTAGTCAAAAAAACTTTAAATATTATCAAAATTTTAATTAGGAATAAGCTAGATTCTAAAAATATAACATGTGTTTTGAATTAATTTTACATTTGCACAATACAAAAAACTACAGGTAACCCTCCTATAACACGGTAGATAGGTTCCTTGAAAGTGTCGTGTTATGTGAAATCGTGTTACAGGAGGTCGCTTAAAACAAAATGAGTAATACAAAATGATTTGAAACAATTAAAAAAAAAAATTTTTTTAAATATAACTCTCTGAACATGATGTTTCTCATCTTCTCTCACTAGTTGGCCATAAATTGGGCCTTTGTCCTGATGGCTTGCCGGGATGTTTTGTTGCTAAATGTGCGAAAGAGTTGGCAGTTCCTTTATTCATTATATTCAGCCGTTCAATTGAAAATTCAGTCTCCTTCAGGATGGAAAACAGCCTTCATAATTCCAGTCTTTAAATCGGATAACAGACATTTTTTTTGTCATTAGTTTTTTTTTGTAAATTTAATTTACTCAATCGAGTTGCATTACATATTTTTCTGATGCACATTCGTTTGACATTCGTTTAGCATATTTATTTGATTTTTTGCAGCTGGTGGGGCAGAAGGGAAAAACAATTATAATAGTCCGTTTTATAGAGCTTAAACTGTTTTTCTAGTTCGCTTAACATCAGGATTATATGAACTAATGTAGTGTCTATTTCTGTTATTGTTTCATGTTTTCAATACTTTTTTGTATTCTTATTAAGTTTGCTGTTTCTTTTGTATTATTGTAGTGGACACTTTTTGGGATTTCTCCTGTATGTGTCCCGAATATAAATAAATAAATAACGCATCTTTTATTAAAATAACTACAAATGAAATAAATAAACAGTAAAATATATAACAATAAACAAAAAATGTATTCTAATAATATTAAAACATAGTTTTAATAAGTTTCTTCATCACTCGATATAACAAGTCGAAGTCGTTTTTTCGAAGGCTCTTCATCCTTTTCTTCGGTAGGGATTTTTCCATCTTTTTCCTTCCTTACAAAATCTGTTATTTTGATTTGCTTCGAAGCCCTTGTAAGTGCTTGGTAAATTTCACTATAGGGTGATAGGGCATTTTGCTGTTCCCGTTTAAATTTTAAGCTCCTTTCAGAACAAGGATCTTCGCTTAAAATGTATAATTCGAGATCTTTTGCCAAGTTTAGTACTTTTTGCACTTTTTTTAGAGAGCAATTAGCAGCTTCGGAATTTTCTTCATCAGTGCTGTCTTCTGATTCTATGGGATCATCTTGTGATATCATTAGCACTAAATCTTCTTCACTAGCTTCTTGTTCTACCAATAAATTTTGGACATCTTCAATATTCATAACTGCAAAATCTTCTCCTCCGATCGTCTTAGCAACTTCCAATATACCTTGCACTCCATTTTCTGTTAATGGAACACAACTCTCCACCGATGATGGCCATATTTTCTTCCAACATACATTTAGGGTTTGTTTTTTAAGTTCCTTCATGGCAAGCAGAATAATGTCCATGCATGTTTTGATTGAAAATTCATTCCACGCTCCCATTATATCATTTGTTTTTGAATACATTGCTTCTAAAATCCATTGAAGGGACAGTCGTATATAGTATGATTTAAAGGTGTAAATAATGCCCTGGTCTAAAGGTTGTATTAACGATGTTGTATTTGGTGGCAAAAACTCTATCCTGATGTTGGGATGGCTTAGATCCTCGGGGTGATCCGGCGCGTTAACAAGCAGCAAAAGCACTTTGAACTCAAATTGTTTTTCATTAAATAATTTTCCACCTTCGGGACAAAGCAGTTAAAAAACCAACCCTTAAATAATTCGTTTGTTACCCAAGCTTTCGAATTTGCTCTCCAATGTACAGGCAAATTATTTTTATTTACACCTTTAAGCACACGAGGATTTAACGACTTGTTAACTAACAAGGGTTTCGTCATTAGATCCCCCGACGCATTACTGCATAGAAGTAATGTTATACGGTCTTTCGAAGCTTTAAAACCAGCTGCTAATTTTTCCTTTTTTGATATAAATGTCCTATTAGGCATTTTTTCCACCAGAGCGCAGTCTCATCAGCATTAAAAACTTGATGAGGGGTGTAACCTTGTTCTTCAATTATTTTAGCAGCTTCGTGGTCAGCCGACGCGGATTCCCCTACAATTTTTTCGTTATGTATTGCATAAAGTTTTTTAAATTTCTCTAACCAACCCTTACTTCCCACAAAGTTCGGATTTATAGAAGATTCACCGATTTCTTTTAATCGGCTATAAATTTTGACAGCCCTTGCTCTAATCATATTACCACCCAATGGGATTCTTTTTGTGCAGCAATCGTCAATCCAAAAGCTAAGCGCCTTTTCCATTTTTTTAATAATGGGCATACGTGGGCGAGCCGAATATCTTGCGGATGTTGAAGATCCTGCGGCAACTGCAGATCTAATTTCTTTTTCATTTTTTTTAATGGTACGAATTGTTGCTTCATTTAGATTTAAACTTTTTGAAATATCAGTTACTCTCTCTCCATTTAATAAACGATTAAGAATGGTTATTTTTGTCTCCAAAGAAATAAATTTCCTTTTAAAACTTGTCTTTCTATCCGCAGAAATATTTTGCGACTGGAATATAATTTTTCTCTTAAGAAATAACTACGTTCTCTTAAAAATTGCAAAGCTAATCTCACCTATTGTTTGTGTAATTTTTCCAAAATAAGAATATCGCGAATATTATTTCTAAATCCCAACCGAACACACAAGATGCACTACGCGACACAAAAAGAATCGTGATATGAATTACGGGTAGTCCCCGAAATATTTTATTTTTACGTATAAAACGAAGTAGAATAAATATGTGTAGTATAAATACGAAGTTTTCTACACATTATAGCTACTACTTTTCTCAAACTGAGAAAAACACGAGTAGTTTGCAAAATTTAATTTCTTTATATAAATTTGTTTAAATACGAAGTTTACTTCTTATTATGGTAACTTAGTGTGCCATTTAAAAAAACAAAATTTTTGTTTTCATGACCGTGTTACAGTGAAACCCACTAACGTGTTAAAGGAGGGCTTCCGCAATTTTCTAATCGTGTTAGAGCGAAACCGTGTTGGGGAAAACCGTGTTATAGGAGGGTTACCTGTATTTCCAATTTAACGATAAGTTTTACAAATACAACGAAGGACTTCCAATCAGTGATCTTCAAAGATAATTTAATTAATAATAACGTTACTTTGGTGAAGATATGTTAATAATATTTTGATAGTTTGGAAAGATAAAAAATTTTCACAAATAGATGATGTATTAATATTTAAATTAAATTTTCTTGATCTTACTCTGATTAACTGATAACTCTGATAGTTCTATGGAATTTAAAACATACAGAAAACTAACACAAACAGGTACAATCATTCCATCAGATTCATATCATCTCAATACGGTGTGATATGGCATGACGCACGTAAATTTCACATTTATAGTTTCAATACCATCTTAAATCTCGATCTTTAACCCAAGATTAATCTCGCTCTTACGAATTTGCACCTTTCTTTTGCTTCTCCTCAAAATTCCATCAGCTTCAGCTAATCTCCTTAGTACCAGACTCGAGACTCTGCTATGAATCCACGCGAGACTGGCTCCCGATTCCAGAATTAACATTTTTTAGGGAGATGTTTTAATTGGGGTACAAAAGAAAACTTCATGGTGTGATTAATGTTTGTGAACTTTATCAGTACTTCATCAGAAAAACTTCATGCTTTAATTGGGGTATATAATAATATATAATATAATAGTATAAATTTATAATTGGGGTATATATCGTGCATATTTTAGTCAGGGTACATCGAAAATGAGTTCATAATATGAAGACAAAAAACACGAAGTTGTGAAGTTGAAAACTCCGGAAAAGCACCTTTAGACATCCCGGTGACTTTTTTTTTGGTCGTCAGAACGTTACCTAACACTATTCAATGATGTATTTTTACCATTCTTGCTTATCAACTTTTTTTTTTTTACCGCATATCTACTGCATATTTCGACCAATTTTAACCGCATATTAACAAACTTATATTGCTTCCTTTCAACGCATATAAAACCGGACCTTACTAATGATATATTCTAAGAATGAGGGCCATAATGAACCATAATTTGAGATATAACAAAAATTCTTCAATTACACTTTGATAACTGATAACACATTTTCATTTTCTCTTGAGTTTTCGATAAAACTTGGAGGAGGTGAGATCTTTTGGGATGCTGATTACTAAACTGGGTTCAAAATTATAAATGTTTTAAAAATCAAGATATTTTACGCAAAGTTTAATATCTGAATGGTTTTGTGGTTATTTATGGTTTCAGAAAATCTAATTCCAAAAAAAATATTATAGGAAATAATAGCGTTTAAGAAATTACTGTGCAGCTTTCAAAGAGGCACAGGAGACAAGCAATAAGGATTTGAGGGATTCAGAGCTCAGAATTCTAGAAAGTCCTCATATATAGGTTGTATCAGGCTATGATCTAGTCGTTTATGATTAATTTCCAACAACACTAGAACAATAGCGTGTAAGAAATTACAATGTAGCTTTCAAAGGGAACACAAGGGACAAGCAATAAGTACTACAAAATCCTTATATCTATGTTGTATCAGGGTATGGACATTAGTAGATGAAATATTTTGCCATTCATTTTGAGTTTTGAGTTATGAAAGTTTTACAATAAGAAAAACATCAATTCTGATATTTTAGAGATTTTCATAACCAATAGTAAAGTTTTTAATAATAGTTCTCCATGGATTTTAATTTTACAGTTTTACTTAATTTTTATAATAAGACTCTTAATGAGGACATTTTGGAGATTTTTGAGTATTACTGAGAGTCCTCTTATCTAGGTTGAGTTTGGTTATGGATTAGTGTTTATGTTTCATTATAAACTTTTTGTGTTCATGCAAAAAGTGCCTCTCTATCTATTGTAGTTTTTGTATGCTCTATCTGAGCATACCATTTTGTAGAAGGTGGTGATTAGAAACCCAGCGCCTCGCCAGCAAGTGATCTCCTCGAAATGAGATAAAAGCGTTTCTTACATGTCTTAGTAAAGACACAGTCTTCTAAAAGAAGAGTTTCACCCAGGACGATCTTTCACGAGTTGCTACAATCCTCCAAAATTGAGGATTTTGAGAATTAATCAAATATGACGCCTCGCATATGTCTCAGTGACGATACAAAGTCTCGTAAAAGAAGACTCCCAGGACGCCGAGGTTGCTTGCAGGCGAGGTGCTGCTATCCTTCAAAATTGATGATTTTGTGCCAATTTGTCAAATCTGGTGCCTCGCGCGCAGGCGACCTCGGCGAAGTGGGACAAAATCGTTCCTTACATGTCTTAGTGAAATACAAAGTCTTCTAAAGAAGATTTTCTTCTAGAACGCCGAGGTTGCTTGCGGGCAAGGTGCTACTATCCTCCAAAATTGATGATTTTGTGTCGATTTTTCAAATCTGACGCCTCACCCGCAAGCGATCTCGGCGAAGTAGGACGAAATCGATCCTTACATGTCCCACTGAAGATACAAAGTCTTCTAAAAAAGACTTCCTCCCAGAACGCCGAGATTGCTTGCGGGCGAGGTGCTACTATCCTCCAAATTTGATGATTTTGTGCCGATTTATCAAATCTGGCGTCTCGCCCGCAGGCGACCTCGGCGAAGTGAGACGAAATCGTTCCTTACATGTCTTAGTAAAGATACAAAGTCTTCTAAAGAAGATTTTCCCCCAAAACACCAAGGTTGCTTGCGGGCGAGGTGCTACTATCCTCCAAAATTGATGATTTTGTGCTGATTTGTCAAATCCGGCGTAATTTTTACATGTCTTAGTAAAGATACAAAGTCTTCTAAAAGAAGATTTTCTCCCGAAACGCCGAGGTCGTTTGCAAGCTAGGTGTTACAATCCTCTAAAATTAAAGATTTTGAATCGATTTATCAAATCTGACGGCTGGCTCGCAAGCGACTTTGGCGAAGTGGGACAAAATCCTTCCTTACGTATCTTAATTAAGATACACACTCTTCTTAAATAAGAATTTCTCCCAAAACTCCAAGGTCGTTTGCGAGCGAAGCGTTACAAACCTCCTAACCCACAACCGAACGTCGGCAAAGTAGGACGAAATCGTTCCTAACATGTCTCACTAAAAATACAAAGTTTTCTAAAAGAAGATTTTCTCCCAAAACGTCGAGGTTGCTCGCGGGCGAGAAACCTCGTTATTAATAATCTTGTTATCGTATTATTTTTTTAAGCTATTCTAGTTTTCTGCTCTTATTAAGCTCGTAAAACAATTTTGTACAGCTACAATTTGAAACAGCCCAGACTATGTAGTAATTTTAATTTTTTTCGCTACGCTCGTGGCATAATCTTAACCTTCGTGAATAATAACCCTCATCATATAATAATATACTGTTATTAATTGTGAATTAATTTTATTAATTGTCATAAAAAAAAGATTTTTAAAAAACATTCTTTTATTCTACATGATTTGTTGGTGGCACAGCTTGAAACAAAAGTTGGATGTAACGCGTGAAACCATCTGAAAAATTATGATATTAGCAATTAATATTATAATTAAACGTTGAAACTTACCCATAAATTTAGGGCGTTTATTTAAATAAACAAACCACCAATAAATTACCATTCCTATTAAAATGAACACTATTGAAACTACATATTTAAAAGAGGGGTCCGTTATAAGAGGAACTACGCTTAAAAACACAGCCACAATTATTATAAATATTGGAATTATTGTTGGTACCTAAAAAGAAATCAAATTATGATTTTTATTATTAATTATGATTAAATTGTATTATATTTACCCTATATGGTCTAGGAACATCAGCCATAGTTTTCCTTAACATCAACAAAGCGACCATTGCAGTTCCATAAAATATCCACATTAAATAACTAGCCATTTCAATTAATTGCATTATATTACCAATTACAATAAAAATAAAAGTTATGATCCCCTAAAACAATAATTTTCATCAAGAAAAATTAATAATAAATTCACTTTGAAGATTAATACTTGAGTCACAACTGCGGGAGCTGGAGTTAATCTTTTAACATGTACAAAAGACATGCTTTTTAACATGTTTCCATCTTGACTAGCAACATAACATAGCCTAACAAAAAATAATATTATTTAAAAATGATATTTGTTAAAATATTAAAGTCATACCGCGTGACTCCAAATTGGACACTTAAAGCACACCCAAAAGTACTTAAAGCAACCCCAACGGGGATTAAAAATCCGGCCGCTCCAAGAACTCTTTCTCCGAAAGCTACAGCTACAGCTTGAGCTTGTATCATGTCCGGAATTGGTAAAACGGTCATATAAGCGATATTCATAAAAACATATAACAAAGTAACCAACGGCACGCTAATAGCTATGCTTCGGGGGATGTTTACTTCGGGACGTTTAACTTCTTCAGTAACAGTCGTTATAGTCGACCTAACTCATAAAAAGAAATAGTTATACCAAATATTTTGAGCCAAAATAATTTTTTTACCATCCATCGTACGCCCACAATCCACTATAAAAAGCTAAAGCTAAACTTCCTGGATTATGATTCGTTCCTTGAAACCCTTTTTGTAAATTTTCAACATTTCCTATCGACAATTCATAAATTCCCCCTCCAATAACGATTAGGCACGCGATGACTTTACACGCGCCGAAAATATTTTGTAATTTAACATACAATTTAACACTGCTCATGTTAATGTAAGTGATCGAAGCCATTGCGAGTAAAGCTACAACTTTTTTAAGATGTGACGAATACTCTTCGTCTTTAATACATAAAACATCCAAAATGGGTTGGCAAAAATATTCGGCAAATGTCATTACGATTACGGCAACTTCAGCTGGTCTTAAAATTACGACGTAAATCCAAGACGCTGTGAATGCAGGCAAGTTTCCCCAGAATTTATGCAAAGGACCGAATGCGTCCATGAAATAGGCGTATTCAGCACCTGAACGAGGCACCACTGTTCCTAATTCGGCGAAAGCCAAAGCACCTTGAAAAAAAATTATGTTAGTACAATTTTGGTTACTTTAAATGTTTAAGTTACCTAAAAGTGATATTAACCCGCATACTGCCCAAACAATAATGCACATTCCAACCGATCCTGAATGATATAATGCTGAAGCTGGTGATATAAATATTCCGGATCCTATCATAACGGCCAATATCATATTAACTGCGGAGAATAATCCCAGTTCTCGTTTAAGTTCGACTTTTCCATTTTGTTTGGGTGTTGCTACTGTGAAAAAAAGCAGTGAAATTTAACGTGCGAATTGAAGATAAGAATATCATTTGAACAATGGGTATTTGTAGTTATAATGTAATGTTCTGAAATGTTGATTTTGACCGCAGTAATTGATAAAATAGTATCAAATTGCACGAAAGAAAAAGGTCAATGCTTAATGGTTCGATTCAAGACTGACGATGATCTACGAAAGACGGAAGTTATTAATGTGAATTGGGTTGGATACGATTGGATTGGCTGTATGGAGTATGTGACGTGATATGGTATGTGCAGGAACAACAGAAAAGTGTTTTCGCTGCTCGTCAAAAGAGATATCAGATAAACAACAAAAACAATAGCTCTAGAGATGGCGAAGAAAGAGGAGGAGATTTTGATTGTTCTCCTTCGGCCCAACAACACAAGTTGTGGGTTTACGAAACTCAACTGAAATTGAGTTGGTTTGGAATTACAGAACTCAAATCGCATTGAATTGAATCCAATCTAGACTGGGTTATTAAAGAATAAACTGGTAATAGTGAACACAGGAAACACCCCAACCTTCATGAGCCACAGAGAAATATCAGTTATAGATATTATACTGGTTACTGAAGAGATAATCTCTAAAATGAAGAATTGGAAGGTAATGGACACACAGCTTATTAACATATGACGTGGTTCTCGAAACAGAAGAAAATCCTAAGGAGGAGACAGTCGAGGGATGGAGAACGACACCCGCATTTCTGTTGTAGCTTAGGATACAATTATAAAAGGAAACAAGAAAAATGTAATAAAAAGTCGAAGATAAGATGCACATGTTAAAATAAAAAAATAAAAATAATGAGATCAAACAAGCATGGAAGCTATGTACTCAAAAAAGGAGACGTATGCAAAGAGGAAGATAACGAAATGAGAACGAAGAAACTAAAAATTATTTAAAAATAGTATGACGAAAGCAAGAAAAATTTAATAACCCTAACCGATAAAAGTAAAAGACAAAAAGGTAATAGCTGTGTGAGGAGTTGGAAATTTGCAACAAAGAAGTTAGGGGTACAGAAGAGCCCAGAAATTGACCATAAAGCAATAGAGGAGCAATTTATAAAATTGTTTGTGAAAAGTGGAAGATGAAAGAGATGAAGAAAATGATAGCGAGGGAAACGGAAGGGACCAGAACTTATATAAGAGATAACATTAATACAAGATAACACAGTAAAACAAGAGATAACAAAAAATCGCCGGGCAATGACTTTGTGATCAACGTCATCATAAAAGTATGTGTGAAGGTAAAAACAATAATATTCTTGAATGTATGTAATGATTACTTAAAACATGAAAATTTCCCAGGAATCTGGAAAGCAGCAGTGTTGATTCTGATAGAGAAACAAAGAAAAGAAAATCGAAAAAAATTGTACCTCTATATCTCCTTAGCACAGTCGGAAACCTCCCAGAGAGAATAATAAATAATCTCTAATAGAAAAATTAGAGCAAAGAAAGGTGCGAAATAGTGCGATTATAGAAAGGGAAGAAGCACGGTGGATGTGGTGATGCACATAATTAATAGTGTAAGGCAACGAAAGGAAGTTTCAATGATACACTGAGGTCATAGAGTAATGATTTTAGTGGGCGTGCCTTTAATTTAAAGAATGCCTTTAATTATGTGCCTTGGTCAGAGGTAATTAGAATCGTGAGAAGAACTGGAATAGACAAAATAATCGATCTCACGGAACGAACTGTGATCTCCCTAGTGAGGGAAAAAACGGACAACGTGTGATGTCCTGCAGGGATCAGTAGTAGCCGGTACTCACTGGAACCTTTACTATGAGAGATTCCTTCAAATAAGAGCGGAAGAAGGAGTAGAAATAATGGCGTATGCTGATAACCTCGTGGTTATGATACAAGCGAAAACAGCGGAAGATGTACGAGACAAGACGGAATACTGCGTAACAAAAGTAGAGAGGAAACTAAAAGACACTGGCTGAAATTGGCTTCCCAAAAGACTGAGATTGTAGTATTACAGGGAAGAAGGAGATGAGAAATATCAAGTGGGATGCACACAAATGACAAGAAAGGAAGCGGCTAAATGTCTGTCGAGTTAAACACCTCGACAGAAATTTGAAAAAGACATATGATAAGGCAGTCAGGACAATGAATGCTCTCTATGGAATCATACCAAAGATGGGAAAACCTAGCAAGAGGCAAAGGGAACTAATAGCAATTGTAATATAGCCTATAGCCATGTACACAGCGGCAACATGGAAAAGATCGATGAGGTATAGCAAATACAAAAATATGATAAGGGCTACAGAAAGAAGAACAGCGATCTGCATGATTTCAGCTTAGAGAACAACATCTACGGAGGTCGTCGGTGCCCTGGCCGGGTGGTGCCTTATGACTTGACCTTGATGATTTATTGACATGGGCAAGGGGTAGAAACTAGGAACCAAGAGGAAAGCGAAAATCTGAGAACAGAGCAGAAATGTATAAACGATGGCAAGAGAGATGGAAGGAGTACGAAGGATGGGCGAGCTACTTCATACTTGTAACAATAGTAGAAGATTTAATTGACACAGAGGACTGGGGAGGAAACATTGTGGGACTATTGATGGAAATAATATAAATAAAGGTTGAGGGCGAGAAGATGATAAACGAGAGAAAAATGCTCTCCCTTCATCCAGGAATGAATATCGAATAGTCGAATAGCGAAAAGTAATTTTAATCCTGTTCCCTTAATGCGATGGCTGGATTCCATCAACACTGAGGGCTGATAACTGGCGGTTGAATCCAACAGGACAGCAGAAAAGAGAATGAAATAGGGGAGAGAATTCTCCCCTCTTGCTGATATACATATTAAATAATAATGCTCCAAACAGTGACCCTTTCATATGTTAAATATGATAAATCGTACCTATGCCAGATGGATAGAGACTTCACCAGAGGGACAACAAGACGAAAAAGTGAAGAATGCAATCAAGTATTTAAGAAGAATCTTACTCCGAAGAATACTTATGTGATAGTGGAGAAAACAAGGAAAGGGTTTTTTAGTGGATCAGGGACTCTTTGAAGGGTTGGCAGAACAAAAACAACTAAAAAATCACTAATGAAAAGAGCATGTTGATTACATCTTATACAAGATGCACAGAGTCCACAGGGACTTCGACTTAAGGCCCTGTAAAAGAAAGATCGAAGTTAATGGCATCTCAAATGCTCTACGGATGCAGAGTACGGAATGAAGCACATAAAGTTTAGCTGTTAAAGATTCTTTCGTAAATCCTGATAGTAGGCATATTGTATCTACCAAGGCATTCCTTGCTATAGGACCTCGGTATAATATTTGCTTATTTGACTTAGTTAAAAGAAGAACTCAAGGTTTCTGAAAAGAACGAAACAACTAAGAAAACAATGAAAGAATGGGAATCCAAATGGTGGGAAAACAGGAGAAAGTTGAATGGACAAAGAAAATGATGCCAACACTCACAGTTTGGATAACCAGGCAATGGGGGAGAAGTCGTCAACATGACATGCTTCGTTTAGAAAATACTTGCACAAATGTAAAAGAGTAAGCAGCCAAACGAGTCTATAGCACAACGAATGACATGCAACATACCTTCTTCCTCTGTGCGAGTTTGAAAGAGGAGACAGAGAAAGAATGAATGGAAAAATCGAGGAAATATTAACGGTTGAAAATCGTGTCAATTTTCACCAGGACAAGAGTAGTGCCCTGGTAGAAGAGAGCGGGGAGTCACAAGAGCTCTCCCAATATGGTGCAAACTGTAAATTCCGTCATTGATGTTCACACCATCAACGTAAGGTAGATGACGAGCGGGTATCCGGCGGATTCTAGAAAAGATGAGGAAAGCGGTTTTTGACATTTGACCCCAACCCTATACTATCTCGAAAAAAAAATGTTGGCAGAACTCAAATGGAATTGGGTTGGATTGAAAATACAGAACTGAAATTAAATTGGGTTAGGTTGGAGTCAATTAGCAGAACTCAAATGATGTTCTCTTGGTTTCTAATTGCAGAACTAAAATGGAATTGGGTTGGGTTGGAATTGCAGAACTCAAATTTGTTTATATTGGATTAGATGAATTGGGAAAACTTCTAAGATTCTGTTGGATTGTAATTGTAAAACTCAAATGGGTATGAGCAAAGTACCTTACCCATTATTTGATGTATGTTTTATTGAGGGAAAAAACTGCGTGAAGGGACACTGAGAATTGATAACACAAGTGGACAAATGAGATACAGAGCGCGAACAATTGGGTAAAACTGATTGAGGCTTTTGGTTTTTCATAAAGTGGTGATCTATAATCGTATTAACATCTTACTTGTCAAATATCGAGGTTGATTCACCAAAAAGATAACCACGCAATTTCTTTTATACAATGACAATTTATTTTTATATTACGGAAGTGAAACTGATGTTTTGAAATTGAATTCGTATCAAAAATTAATCTGTCTTAATGATTTGATAATAATTTCAACGAAAAGTCTTAAAATGTATAGAAAAGAAATTAAAATATCCTTGAATTTGACCTCTCTTCAAGACGAAATGATCAACGTTTTATGTTTACATTTTTTAGTAGTTTACATAACACGCAAGGTTAAAGAAAAAAATTATAACAAAAACTGTCTAATTGAGTTAGTTTAGCGCTAAAATAAAATCGAATTCTCTTCTATTGTAACGATTTCATTTCATTGAAAGCAAGAACACATTTATGAATGAAAATACTTTGACAAAAATCTTGTTATAAAGAAGAATACAACATAAACGAGAGATTAATTTAGTAATTAGCTAATATGTGTTGTGTAAAAGAAATTCGAGTTTGCGTTAGTATCTTGACGACTTAAAGATCGGATTAAGAATTATCGGGAGAAGCAATATTTATTCTTGATAAAATTAATATCCGATAAGAGTAATTAAAAATGTGATTAACGAGGCGCTTTTAATCGTCGAATATAAATCCGAAACGTTCTGATTATTTAAATAAACAATATTTTTAAAGTGTCAAAGTCAAACTTTTATTGTTTCAACTGGTATTGCGTAAAGTATCTATAAAATTAATGTTGCTTTCTAATTTCTGGTAACATTTACATATCTAATAAAAATAAATAATTAGGAATTAAATTAAAATGGTTTTAACGCTACAAAACATTTATTGAGCATCATTTTTAACGCTAAATTCATGTTCATCACTTTCCGAATCAGAATCTTCGAGGTTTATGATAAATGCATTCGTTTTATTTTAATTATAAATAAAGTTGTTACAGATTTTACAAAAATTTGATTTTGCAGATATTAAAGAAAAATAAATTAAGAAATTTATTAATTCATGCAATATTTATTCGAGATAAGATTAATATCCAATTAGAGTAATTAAAAACGTGATTAAGAAAGCGTTCTTGTCTAATGTGAATGCGAAAGGCGTTGAAATCTGTTTATTTAAATAATTATTTACATACATATCGTTGTATAACAAAGTCTATTTGTTCTTTGGGGGGAAATGAAATGTAGAGATTTTTTTGTAAGTTTAAACTAACTGGTCTTAATTATGCATATTACATAAAGTTTGTATAAAATTAACGTTATTCTCTAATTTATTATTTTTAAATTAAAATGGTTTTTGAAATTAAAACCCAAAAAAAATTTGCAATTCTAATTGGAATCTAGTGGAGAAATCACAATGGATTTCCATGATTTTTTTTCTTCCACAGGAATTGACTTTTCTCAGGATCACTTAAGAAGTTCTCCAAAGAAGACCCCATAAAGGAAATCAAACTATAAACTTAAACGCATAATACACAGAAGGGAGTAGAATTTTTCCGGGTGAGTTTTTCCCAGGTAGTCAGCCAGGATTTACTCCTTAGGTTGTGGAGAACAAGGTTGCCGAACTTGATCGGAGTGGCTCTGTTGGCCTCTGGCAAAGAGGAGGTAACAGAGTTACTTAGCATGGCGGATCGAATCTGGGAGTCGATCACATCTGCTCCTACTGTTCAGCAGCCTACACCCTATTTTCTTCACACACATACACAATTCCTTCTCGAATCAAGTTCCTACACAATCAACCTCTATGCACTCACCCCTTTTCAACACAAACATCACTCCTTCTGTCATTTGTCATCCAACTCCTCTTAACACTTCAGCTTTTGAGGCTTTTTCTACTTCATGTCAAAGTATTTTTAGCTCTTCTGCAAAAAGCAAGCCCACATGGACAATCAGATTACCTCCATTAACAACAAACTCCATTTCAATAAAGATCTTCCTGATCAACATTGTTGTCCCTGTGCTTCTTTCAAAATACATTCTCGTTCAAACTCCAAACGTCCCAATAGAGATTCCAATATCTGCATCTATCACTGATGATCACTGAGATACGAAGATCGTGCTCGGAACTGTCAAGGGAAATTCCACTTTTCCTTTGTTAAATTAAATACTTAAAACAATCTCCAAAAAACTCGTAAAGGTTTCAATAGAGAAAAGTCTTGATTTTTCTTCTAAATCTATTTCCTCCTCCTCTTTTTTTCTTTTAAGGTTCACAACTTAAATCTAAATGAGTTAACTTCAAGATTGTTTATTTTTGACTCATTAAACAACTTGAATTTCCTCATTGATTTTGGCGCGGAAATTTCAGTTTTACCAGTCAAACGTTTCCGTTTCAACAAACAACCATCAACATTTGTTCTTTCGGCAGCTAATGGAAGCGCTACCAAATCTTTTGGAAAGAAACACCTTACTGTATTACTACAATTAAGAAGGAACTTATCCTTTGTTTTTATTTTGGCAGATGTCAATAAACCCATCATTGCCGCTGACTTTTTAAGTAAATATCAATTACTGGTAGACATTATATTCAGAGGCCAACATTTCTACTTTAGGCTTTATTTCACACTTCCCTTCTCCATCCCCTCGATTTTTTTCTATTGAAACCAAATTTACTCTTTTACTCAAAAAATTCTCTAAGTTATTTTCTTGTCCAGATTTCTTATCTCGAGTTAACTCCTATGACTCATAAAATTATTACTAACTCTCCAATCCCTTCTAATAGGCCAAGAAGGAATTTGAAACCATAGTATCTTTAGATGTATGTCGCCCTTCGTCTTCCTCAGTAGCTTTACCATTGCACATGATGCCTAAAAAAGACTCTGGTAGAGGCCTTGATTTATATCCGTTACCCCATATCCACGATTTCAACTTGCTTCATCTGGTTGCAAAATATTTTCCAAAATCGATTTAGTTCGTGCATATCACCAAATTCCTGTTGCGTCTAAAGATATCCATAAAACTGCAATTACCTCTCCTTTTGGTCTATTCGAGTTTCTACGGATGCCGTTTGGACTGACAAACACAGCTCAAACCTTCCAAAGGTTTTTCTAGCCTAACTTTTGCTTTCGTCTACATCTATAATATTTTTGTTGCAAGCAAAGATGAAGAAGAACACTTTCAAAGCTTACAAACCCTTTTTGAAAGACTAAACGATTTCAATATTAACATCCATCCACCAAAATGCATATTCAGAGCGGAATGTTTAGGATCTCTTAGCCATACTATATCATCAAAAGGAATTAAACCTTCCCCTTCTAGAATCAGCGCCTTTTCCTGAACCGAAAACCCTAAAGGACCTGCAAAGGTTCTTAAGAATGCTCAATTTCTACCACCGCTTCTTACCGAAAATTTCCCAAATTCTAATCCCTCTTCATGCTATAGTAAACAAAAATCACGGTCTGAAACCTAAAATCATCACATCCTGGACTATTGAAAAAAGTAAATTTTTTGATCAAGCCAAACAATCATCGGCAGATGTCACCATCCTTTCCCATCCTGATCCTATAGGTGTTTATTCACTTTGCAACAATGCTTTCGACTTTGCTTCTAACTTAACTTCTAGCAATGTCGTTTCACTATTTTCACGAACCATAAGCCTCTTATTAATACTTTCTTCTCTAAGTCAGAAAACATTAAAGGTAAATATAACACGGTATCGGATGCTTTATCCAGGATTAGCATTGACCTCATAAGCTCCGATTATCGTTCTGAGCAAATGATTAAAGAATCTCAAGATTCTGATCAGAAACTTATCTTTCTTTTATAAAAGCAAATTCCAAAATGAAATAAGAACTACCATTTATCTAAAAGTCTCAAGTCCAATTTAGATCTATGGCATTATGAAGATTCTACCCATAACCATAGGTTGTATATACCCTTGTTTTTCGCAAAACTATTTTTGAAAAATTTCACTCTATAACCCATTCAGGTTACAAAACCATTAAAAAGCTATTTTTCTGGCAACATTTATCAAAGCAAGTTAAACGTGGGTGAAAAACTTGCATTCCGTTCCAAACAACTGAAGTGACTAAATATCTGTCCAAAAATTGAATTTACCTCCAAGACGATTTGAAAACATTCATATCAACCTAATAGATTCCTTTACTCCTTCATCAGACTGTTCTCATGCTTTAACAGTCATTGATCGTTTTACAAGATGGCCGGAAGCTTATCTCTCATACAGTCACACACGATCAGAGCTGACAGTTTGAATCCAGATTGTTTCGCCATTTTAACCAACTCCTTGGATCTGACCAGATCCACATTTCATCTTTCCATTCTCAAAATAATGGCATTTTGGAACGTTTGCATCGTACGCTCAAAACTGCTATTGCTGCCAAAAGCAACAAGTACAGATGGAATAGCGACCTCCCAATTATTTTATTGGGTCTTAGATCTTCTCTAAAAGAAGACTTGGGTTGCTCTCCTGCCAAATTAGTGTACGGTCAACCTGTCCGCCTCCCAGGCGAATCTTTTACTACTTCCAAAAGCCATTTGGAAGTAGAACAGTAGCTTTCAAGTCTTAAAGATTTTCTCTAACCTGAAACCCGTTCCAACCTGTTATTGTCCCAAAAGTAAACCCTTTATACATAAAGATTTGTTTCTGATTACGTTTTTTACACTTTAAACCTTCCCTCGCTCCGAGGTTTGAAGACCACTTTAAAGTTATTAAACGATTTTCTAAAAATATTACTATTCAAAAAGAAAACACGCCGTTTCCTGTTAATATCGATCGTTTAATTCCAGATACTTAGCTAACGATCAATTAGAAATTGTTTCTGTTGTTAAACCCGTTTCAAATAAATCTTTATGTGTTCGTTTCATAATCTGAAGCAATTTCTGTTCGTATTAATTTTTAATAATAGTGTGTAACAACGAAATTCGTCAAATTCTCATATTTTGGTGTTTTTTTTATATCTGTAGATCTTAGAGCAAAAATACAAGAAAGCAATATTGTTAGTGATGAAATTTGATACAGCTATTGTAGTAAAAATTTCTTTGTAGCATGATTTTGTCTCCAAGATCATCACATTTCAAATCGAAATCTTCGAAGTTTATTTCGTTTTCTTTCAATTATTTGATTATAAATGGAAAATCGAAAACTAAATTTTCTTTTTCAACGTTAAACATCAAAGTGATAACTTGGTTTTAAGTAGTGATATAATAAAATGCCCTATTAATATTACCAATTGTCACCAACTTTACAAAAATTTGATTTTGCAGATATAAAAAAATAAATTTATTAATTCAAACACGTGTAATGTTAAAATTACATAGAAATTATCTAATAATGGTCCTCGTCCTTAGATTTAACAAGAACATGTAAATTTTTCAATGCTAAAATCCTATAATTTTAATTAACAGTGTTTTTAAAACGCAAAAGAGATACTTAAGAAATAATATGCTAAGTAAACATTTATAAGAAGCAGTGTGGTTAGAATATAAAGTGCAATGAACCTCGATATCGATAAAATCCCAATGGAAAGTGATACAAAGGATTTATTATTTATTAGGTCTGATTGCCCCATATAAAAATTAATTACCCTCGTAATTAATTAAAAATATGTTTTATTTTTTCCCTTTTAAAGCCAAATTCAACAACCTTATTTTTAAAGTTAAGGATCAATCAGAAATAATGATTTATATTGCACAATAAATAAGGTTTATCAGTTGTCTACATTTATGTAAGATCTTGGATTACGATTTCTAAAACTTTTCGTGTCTACATCTAGATAAGAAAATGATTGAAAACGATTTTTATATCTCGGTTGCGATGTGTAATAAAAAAATTATTATAAAAAAAATTATTCAAAAAATTGTTTACCATCATTTCCAGCCATGGTGATGTATTTAATGATGATGATCCGATTAAATTTTCATATAATCACTAAAATCACCCACAAAAAGTTTTTATTCAAAATAATTTAAAAAATTAAAAATAATTTTTTGATTTTAACTGAATTAAAATGAACTCTCAAAAATCGCCGAAAACGTGTCGTCTGAGAGAGCGACGTTTTGAGAGCATCTTAGTAGTATCTCGCACGGTTTATAACTAATAAATAGATTCTGATAACGAGATTCCCAATGCTAATTGACGCGAATTGTCATTTGAACGACTTCAAAGAAACTTTATTTCTCCGCCTTACAAATTGTATTAATTTCAAACTTAATGTTTCTTTTCTTAACATTAACTTCACTACTAATAATGTTTACTCATACTTTACGTAAACGTACAACGTAATTTAGAAATATTTAGTTACAATTTTTGTTGGAATAGCAAAAATAACTTTATCTTTAATTGGTATCGTTTTGATTGACAAACTCGTGCTAAAAATAAATTAAAAATTTATTATAGATAAAATCGAAAATAATCAAAACTAATTTAAAGAAATTAACGAATACATTAAAATTATTTATTGTAGGTCAGTCAAAGAATAACAATATTTCGTTATCGTTATTTCGTTTCGATTCGCGTGCATTAAAAAACGAAAATTTAAAAATGAGGTTATCTTGCAATGTACAAGGTTACATTGATGTATTTTAACGTTGTAATCAAACAATACATGAAGAAACCATACAAAGATTGCAAATTGACATCATGATACCAATTATCGAGTTAAAAATAAAAAAAAATTAACGACGGTTTTGAAATTATTAAATGCGTAGTAAAACGAGGCGAGGAAGAGAGTGTTTACCAATTTTCCCAAGTCGGTTACGTTGTGTGGTATTATTAGGTATTCTTCATACTGATACATCTATGTTAGTTTTTTTTGTGTTGATAACATAATTGGATCGGCGAATTGGGTCTTTTATTTTCTTGGTGATGTTAGTTGAGAGGTTGAGGTCGTTTCAGTTTCGTACCCACGTTAATATAGTCATTTAAATATAATTAGTCTAAACTGATAAATTTAATTTATGATAATTTTTGTTTATGTAATAAAATTGATTTTACATCGTCGGATAAAAAGTTTAAATTAAATTAGTAACTGCAGCTTCTTGGAATTACAATAAATCAAAGACACTGTCCAAGTTTTTGCATTTCCAGATTAGCCATAGGAGCAAACATTTCTGCATCATCCTAGGATTACATCACCAAATTTGTCGTAAATGTAACAAAAATTTACATTTACAATAAAGTCATTTATTTAATGACTTTATTGTTATTAGTTAACATAAAAACTCTACATCAATACATTTCAACTGGAATGCCGTAAAATATTGTAGAAGTCATAATACTAATTGTAAGATAATATTGAAAGAGAGATTCTATCTTATTAAAATATGACTACTTTCTGAGTCTAAAAGTTAGGGTCTATTCGAAATTCTTAATACATTTATTTTTTGAAATAGACTGAATTATCTAAATGGGTTGATATCTTCATTGATGTAACTCGATTCATATTTAATGGCATCGATGTAGCACCTCACCTGCAAGCGACCTCAAATTAATTACAATGTATATCACTGAAAAATGTGTAGTTTAGTAAAAGTATATAACATTGAAGTAATTATGAAAGTAATTTTAAGTTATTATGTGTCATTATGAATACATAACTCATTCATGTATCATTATGGGTACAATTAAACTTTCTTTATAAAGTCTCAAAGTCAAACTTTTAAGGTTTCAGTTGGCATTTCAGAGGCTTTATAAAATTTAATGTTTCCTAATTTCTAATAGCATTTACATAACTAATGAAAGCAAACAATTAGGAATCAAATTAAAATAGTTTCAAGAACGTTTTAAAACAGTTATTGAGCATCATCTTCAACACTAATATATTAAAATTGTAATTCTAAAATTAACAACAAAATTTTCTTTTTCAACATCAGATGTCAATGTTAATGTTTTTAAAACGTTACATAATAAAATTCCCTATTCTTCTTACCAACTGTCACCACCTCATAATTACTCCTATGCATTCATAGAGAATGCTCTAAATGTAACAAAAAACATACATCGGTCACAAACCGAATGGTGCGTAGCCATATTAAACGTGCTAAGAGGATGTTCACAGGAGAAGTACTCCCACCTCTCCTGTGATACCTGGTAGTGACGACTTTATGGGTAATATGACACATTCACATATCAAATAAAGCAGACACCCTTACTAGTTATCAGCACTTAGTGCAGAAGTAATAAGCTCAGTATCAATCCTAATAAAATTGTTATGGTCTCTTTTACTCGGAGAAGGACTGCAACTGTATAATAGCTGCAACTGAGAGTACCCTAAAGTACCATAAACTTCCTGTCATAAACCTGTTTAAAATTGGGATATTTCCCTAAATCGACTTGATGCCTCGTTTTTTCGACAGAATTTAAGAACAGCAAATTGACGTAATGTATTATTTATAAAGTAATCGCAAATATGAACGCCGAGTCATTTGAAAATGTTATGGCAGATTTAACAAATTACCACTCAAAGCACAAATTTTGGTCCAAAATCTTCCTCTGGAGTTGTATCAACTCTACAGCTCCAATTTCTTGGTGGAGAGGACTGTGTAGTATAACGTCGTTATCTACGTCGCTATCTATCAAAGAAATCGCTTAAAGAGAGATGTAACGTTCGAACTGAAAGAAATTAAAATAAAATGTCCATAAACTCAGAAGATGCGAGATGTAAGAATATAGGACAAGGAGAATGATTTTAGGATGCGAGTGGGTTAAGATGGGTTGGGTTGAGTTGTGTTGAATTGAGTTGGTTTAGTTTTAGAAGAATTAAATAAAGTAGAACTACTGTTATCAATTCCAAAAAAAAAGACGAACCATTTGATATAAACGAGATAATGACAGCAATCGGACAGCTGAAGCCGAGAAAGGCCCCAGGAAGCGATAAAATGACAAACGAAATATTAAAGGCGTGCGTTGAAGCAGACGCGGATACATTCCTACATGTGTTTAATGACTGTCTAGCGAATGGATACTTCCCAGAGATATGGAAAGAAGCGAAATTGCTACTAATAGAAAAACCTATGAAAGCAGGAAAGACGCAGTCATATCGGCCGTTGTGCCTACTAAGCGTAGTAGGAAAACTTTTAGAAAGATTGATTAACAAAAGATTAGTGGAACAGCTTGAAGACAACGGCGCGATTAGTGACTACCAGTTTGCGTAGAGAAAAGGAAGAGGGACGGTGGACGCAGTGATGGCACTGATAGAAAGGGTGAGAGAGGAAAAAGATATCTCTAACACACAGAGGATATAGTGTGATTATATTGATTGATGTAAAAACGCGTTTAGTTCTGTACCCTGGAGAGAAGTAAGAGAGACGTTAAGGGAAGTAAGAGTTACGACACCGATAAGAAGTCTGATCAATACCTACTTATCACAAAGGACGATACTACTGCCTAATGGTGAACGGAGACAGATGAGCTGTGGAGTCCCGCAAGGCTCTGTCGTGGGAGGTACATTGTGGAATTTATATTATAATAGAATTCTTGAGTTAAGACAAGAAGAGGGGGTACAGGTGTATGGATATGCAGATGACCTCGCACTGGTGGTGGAGGGTAGAACACCAGAAATAACAAAGGATAAAGCAGAATACGTAATAAAAAGAATAGCAGAATACATACAAGAAATGGGGCTGAAAATGGAAGACTCTAAAACGGAAATTGTAATTCTTGAGGGACGAAGAAAGTTCAATAAAGCCACTATAAAAGTAGGCGTAACAGAGATCACCAGTGAGAAATCGGCGAAATATCTTGGAGTGACATTAGACAAAGATCTCAAAATGACGTCACATATAACAACAATCTCAGAAAAGGCAGCCCGCATGCAGAATGTAATGGCAAAACTAATGCCAAAACTAAAAAAAGAAAGATACTAACATCGACAATCAGTTCGGTGATTCTTTACGCAGCTCCTGCGTTTGAAATAGGATTAAGATATAAAAAATACAGAAGAATGATCCGTAATATAGAACGCAAGTATGCCATAGCGATAACATCAGCATATAGAACGGTAGCAACAGAAGCGGTTGGGGTGCTTGCGGGGTGCCCACCTTTGGATTTAATGATTGAGGAAAGAGCTAGCAATTGGAGGAGTAAAGGGGAGAAAAGAAGAGAGACGCACTCAGAAATGATGGAGAAATGGCAAAAAAGGTGGGAAAGCTACAAAGGATGGAGTAGTGTGTTCATAAAGAACGTTGCTGAGTGGCAGGAAAAAGGTCCGCCGACAGATTATTATACAACGCAGGCGATAACGGGACATGGTTGCTTTGGAAGCTACCTGAAAAAATGTAAAAAAATAGAATCCGATATGTGCTGGTTTGGCTGTGCAGAAATAGACACCCCGGAGCATACCGTGTTTGAGTGTGAAAGATTCGAGAGGGAAAGAAAGATGATCGAAACAGAGATTGGAACTAGGATAGACAAAAACACCGTATCACAAATACTGATGAGCGAGAAAGAAACGGCTGAGATGTTGATAGGCTTCCTGAGGAAGATAATGAAGGAGAAGAACCAGTCCGAAAAGGAAATAAAGGAGAGAGAAGAAAAGAAGAGGAGCGAGAGGGGGGCTGCCCCCCTCGACCGGGTATGTAAAAAACAAAATGAATTTCAAAAAGTTGGAGTAGTATTTCTTTTTATATCAACGATCGAGCAAATGCGAACCAAGGAAGGAGTGGATAAGATGTGAGGTTACATAAGTAGGAGGGAATAGTACTACGGAAGAGGGCCTCCGAGGGGGGGAACGATCCCCCCATTCAGGTATGAAATTGGTATAGTGATTAGACAAAAAGTGATGTAATGTTTTTTATTTTTTTTTTCTTTGAATGCGCCTGTGAGGAGGGTGAAGGTCGTAAGAGAGCGCGTGAAGAGATCAACTCTGAAGAAATGCCTAACGGCGGTTCCAGAGAAGACGAGGAAAGGGGTTTTTAGTGGGTCGGGGTTATTACCCCAACCCCACACTATCTGGCCGCCCATTATCCTAGGCCAGATGTCTGTTAAGCAGATTTTCCCCGACCTCGTAAAAAAAACGAGTTGGTTTAGTTTACAACAAGGATGAGGGCCAAAGAAGATACGCAAGGGAGTGACATTGAAGAAGTGGTTAGACTTTATAAACAGACGTTAGAAAGGTAGAGGAAAAGGTGGCAAAGATGTCCAATATGCTGCGATAAATTATGCCAAATATCAGACGACAAAGCAGTAGTAAAAGGAGACTCGTGCCATATGCGGTTTTATAAGAGCGAACGATGTTATTTGAGAAAGGAAAGGAATACAAGGAAGAAGTATGAGTCAACCTGTAGCATAGATGGCAGGAAAGATGAAAAGATTATGATGGATGGGCAAAAGAATTCGTAAGGAACGTAGAGGTTTGGGCAAACAGAAAATGGGGAGAGGTAGACGAGAAGTGGAACGAGATGCGGACTTATCCTCCTTGTAGTAAAAGATATGCAACGATTAAATAACCAAAAAGTAAGAGAAACATTTTTATTTGTATTTTCGATTTTGCGGAGACGTGACATGGAGAGACACGAAGTTTCCGGGTTTTATTACTGGGAGGGGTCTTTGACCAAAATACTCGAAGTATTCTATCGGCTATTCAACATCCCCGGGCAGACGTCTGGTTGCAAATTTTCCCCAACCTCAACAAAAAAATGGTTTGGGTTATTCCTATCATCATACGGGAGAAATACGCTCCGCGGACTTCTGAAACGTCTTAGAAATCGAACGAGAGTATTTTTTCGATAAAGTTATTAATGGAATGGGAGATGTAATCTCGGTCAATTTCAAAGGCGTCAGCCGCCGAAAGTATTGTTAATTTTACTTGAATATTATTTCTTCGTTAAATTTGTTAACGATATTTAAGATGTAATTCCAACTAGCTATTTAGCATAAAATATTGTTGGGTTGGGTTGAGCCATCAATCTTAACCCAGTTCACTCAACCCAGCTAGTCAGTTAACATTAGTTATTTTTTAAAGAAGAAGTATCAAAGCATTGTTCATGTTACTTTGATCTAAGGCGCGAACCTTTTTTATTCTTATTTTATACGTATTTTCAAAAACAGGAACACATGTTGATGAGAGTACATCTGGATCAAGTTCAGGTTCAGATACATACTATAAACTACACACTAAATTTATTTGAAACGAACGTGATCATACAGATTTGTTTTTTAATTAATGAAAATTAAATTAGTTTTAGTTTAATAAAAATATTTTGTTTGGTTTAAAATAAAATGATTTAAAATGATAAAGTAAAAATAAAGGCCAGTATAACCAATATATACCCATTAGGCACTTACCGGGTACAAACGTTGGGTTGGCTTAGGTTGAGTATACCCAAATTAAATACCAGGTACTTGCCCATTACAGCTTAAGAGTAATACTAGATAGTATATTAAACTGGAACTCCTACATAGATAAGGACTTTTCACAAGGAACTCGGGGTCTTAAACCATGAATGGTTCATTGGTCCTACGCACCAATAATCAGACCTACGATGGCCAAAGCTTCACTGGTTTTGTGGCTAAAAGCAAATCATGAGACAGCACACCAGCAGCTAGCTCAAATGCAGCGACTCGCATGCCTTATCATAAGAGCATCTTCTGTAAATGGTCTCACACCACACCATTTGCATATACAAAAAGAGATAGCGTTGAATGTCTAATTACTGAGAACATGCTCTACACTCAAATTGATGCAGGGCAATCTCAAGGGATACCTCGAAATCCTCAGGGACAAAATCACTTGATAGAAATTAAAAAGGATCTTATTTCTACAGAATACAATTTTATAACAGTCGTATAAAGTGATACTTAGAAGCAGGGATTCAGTCCAGCTTCTACGAATAGTAGACAAATAGTGAACTTCAATTAAAAAAAGGAGCCCTTGCCTAATATAAGAACTTAGGCCAAACAACTGCATTAAACTACTAAAACAGAGACGGAAAGGCGCATCCATTAACATTTTCACAGATAATCTAACCGAACTAGAGGCAATCCAATCCCTTACATCTGACTTGGCACTGATCTAAGAACGTATCAGCAACCAGAAAGAACTCGATAGGAGCAATGATGTTGCTCTATGGTAGGGGTTGGGTTGGGTTGGGTTTGGTAGTGATATTGTGGGCAATGAGAAGACTCACAAACTGACCAAAGAAACAGCGAAAAAGCCCTTCATTGAACACCAATCTAATAGTGGACTACAAAAAAGTTTCATAACAAAGGTAATCCGTAATTGGGAAGCCACATTGTAAAGAACTTCCAGATCACCGACAAGTAAAAAATATGGCAACCTCTTAACAAAATAAAACCTAACGGGTTTTGCAAAACTAAATTTTGTATGACTCCTACCAATATAAAGGAAGAAGACCTTGGAGCAATTTTAAGGTTCATCAAGGATCTACATTTGGACTAAACCTCTGTAGGACTAAAGTTGCAATAGATCTGCTTGGCTATAATAATATTAACAACTCACCAAGTTTACCAAAATTTGATCTTTGCTTAATTAGATTAAATAAACCTGGATTGTTTCGTACAGCAATGAGATCAAGATAATGCAGCCACCATATTGTTGTGAAATTTATTACCCTTAAAAATATTCTTGACATTTAGTCTCTTCAATAATCTTCATGTTACAGAGAGAACTTGCAGATAGCGAAGGAGAAGACGACCGAATAAAACAGAATATATTGTCTATTTTGAAATGAATTTTTGTTATTTTCCTATTACTTAAGAATGTTATGTGTTTCTATCAAGTTCATTTCCAATGAGGAGTGTAAACAAATGAAAAGATGTAAAAACAGGATACGTAAAATTTTAACATTATTTAACTAAACACTATAAATTGTTATTGGTATATGTTGGTTGAAGAAGTATCTCCCCTTCAAATATGTTTTAACAAATTAAGACAAGTATAACTGTATAACACACTCAACTGGGTTTTTTGTTTCCGCTGTAAAATTTGATTTTTGCTGCTTAACCCCTTTTTACAAATATTGACTTATTTATGATGTTAAATTTGATAAAATAACAGCAGTAAATGATGTTTATTAAAATATATCAATGTTTTCTAAAATTAAACAATTAATGCATTTTGGATTTATGTATTCCACATTTAAACTTGCCCTAGGTAACTATCAAAACTTCTTTGCTTATGGTTTATCTTTGAATCTTCCCTGTCCTCCATAACATGACTCTTACAATAAGTGGATTTGTTTTTTCATTCATACATCTAGTTTTTTTTTTGTATAGTTTGTTTATTTTCTATAACACCTGTAAAGGTAGATTGTTTATAGTTGATGTTCGTATTACCTAAGAATCCATATTGACCCAAGGTTTACATATTAAAGGTTGTCTTGGTTTGTACACAACCATACTGAGCAATACGTCACATGAGGAAAATTACGGGAATTAATTCAAATTTTTGAAATGAAGTAATTGAATTGTAGAAATTATATTTGAAACATCTAAATTAACGTTTAAACTAGTTCCAATTCTCCAAATGTCCAGTTTTGGACACTAACAACTTGAATACACTTCAACTCTCAGAAAATATAAAAACGGTATCCACGAATTCGTAGTTGCGTATGTTCAATCTAGCTCGATCTTCTTGTCACGTGACGAAACACGCCTGCTCTTGCCCTGGCGTACATAAAAAAATCAAACTATTTTAGCATTGGAAGTTGGACAACCTTTAACCCTCCGTCTGTCGGACGCGCTTTCTTAACACTTTCGATCGGGTGTGGTCTGTGGAGTCCAAAATAGAAAAAACTCTAAAGGACGCCATCGTGTCCTCCAGTGCTAATTTCTCATAAATATGTTTTATATGATGCTTGTACTATATAATAGCCTAATACAGGGCCAATTCCAAACTCACGTTTTATGTTAATTTGATTTAAAGAAAATGCTTACAATTTAATCACATATTTTTCAAAATTTGGAAACAACGCCTAAATGAAGGAAAAGAAAATCGATCTATAATAATATTTATTTAAAAATGTATAAAGTGTTATAAAAAAATGTCTTAACTAAAGAATAATATTCTATGCACAAATTGGAGGGCTTCAAACTGTGGTCTCCTTATTTCCCAAACAATCGTTGCAGCACGCTGTTATGTGCTCCATGCACAACCAACATTTACAAATTTTGCAAAAACAACGAGTTTTTCGTCTTTTGTAATATTTACAGTTTCCTCTTTTCCCTGGTTGTGGCTCTGGAATAATCTCCTCTTCAATGTCTGAGAGCCTCAAGGCAGAAGTACGCACACTTTTGGTCAAGTGCTTATCAACGGCTCTTCTTTGCATGTTAATTTTCACTAACTCCATACTAAGATTTTTTTGAACAGTCTGCGAGTTTTAGCAAATTCACCATCTGGTATGTTGCCTTTGTAGATAACAAAAGCGTTAATTGCTGCTATATTGAGGAGGTTATAGAAAATTACCATTGGCCAACGCTTTGTGTTTCTTGCAACATTGTATGATGTGATCATTCGATCAACAACATCTACTCCACTTTTTGTGTTATTATAGAAAGTAATTATTTCGGGCTTTTTCCGATCACCGGTAGCTTCATCGATATGATCGTCTCGGTGCATTGTTGAAACTACAAGCACATTCTTTCCTTTTTTGGGTATATATGAAACTGCAGTCATATCATTACTAAATGCGAATAACGAAGAATATACTTTCCTGTTTTTAACTTGTGTTATTTCAAGAGGTAGTTCTCTTCTATTGGCTCTAATTGTACCAACCATAGTAAGGCGGTACTCTCTTAGCAGTTTCTTTACAATTGAATATCCTGTGAACCAACGATCTATTGTAACATTTCTTCCTGATCCTAATAACTGTGAACACATTCTTTCGGTTACTGCAGCGGTAGAGTTGTCAGTTTTATATGGACCATTGGGTTGAACACCAGCGTAAATTTCTATGTGTTAAGTGAAAAATGTTTTGGCATCAACAACGGCGAAGACTTTCAATCCGTGTTTCTTTGGTTTACTTGGAATGTACATTCGGAAACTGCACCTACCCCTAAAGGCAAGCAGCATTTCATCTAATGTTACATACTCGCCCACAGAATAAGTTTTCTTACAATTGTCGTTGAACTTGTCAACAATAGTACGAACTGCTGCTAGTTTGTCCATTTCTTTTCTTTGACCTCTAGTTGTGGTATCGTCTAAGCGAATGCATTTCTGGAATGGGAGATAATGCGTCACATCACGGGTTGTTCATCTTCATCATCCTCGCCGTCATCCTGATGCATAATATCTGCATCTTCATTTACGTTTTCCTGCTCGGTTTCTATATCATGATCACTGATACTTACAAAATCTGGATCTGATATCGAACTATCTATCTTCTATTTCACTGCCCGTGCTAACTTGTTCATACAATTTCTGTAATCTTTCTCTCTCCTTTTCATAAGAATCCATATCACAATGCTAACAAATAATAAATTATTTATTATTTTATCAAATCATATCAGAAAATTGTGTGATACTACTTACCTATTTGTAAGTATGCTATTTGTAGATTGCTAACCAGATATTTGATATTAGTTATAAATAATTTTTTATGCACTTTTCTATTCTCTATATTTGTAAAATAAATAACACATAACACAACGCCTCAAAATGGGGTTCAATAGTAAACTGGCGTGTCAACGTTACGGTAACCGTATATATAGTAATTATTAAGGGAACTACTGAACTATATTGCGATCAATCCGAGGTATAGTTTTATAACTCGGTAATACCCCTACAAACACAAAAAGAACGCATACAGTTCCAACTGGAATACGATTCTTACAGATTACATCTGCGAATATTGTTACACATTTGATCGGGAAGGGTCTGTCAGGACAAAATATTATGTAGCGACTATTTGGAATTTTGAAAAACAGTATTTTATAGCGAAAACAGTTGATATTCAGATACTTGAAAGGTAATGTGACCGTAGAAGTTTTGAGCAAAATAATTTAAAAAATATTTCACATAATCATTTTGTCGTGGACTCGTAGACCACACCGGACAGACGGAGGGTTAATATACAGGGTGTTTCTGTAAGTCGTGGCATAATTTTAATCACAAATACTTGAGTTAAAATGATAACGATTTGTGTACTAATTTTTGATCTAAACCCATAAATGGCTAAGATATGGGCCTTCAAAGGTGACAAGTTTTTTAACATTTTCTTAAATATTTTGAATATAGTTCGTCCTAGAAAAATAAAATTTGGCAAACAGTGCAATGTTATCATGAAAAATCATTTAAGACCACTTTTGAAAACATACAACCACGGGATCAAGCTATACAGGACGTCCACAAAGGAAATTTCATTAAAACTTTTTTATTATGTCGTAAACCTTTAAATTTTCCAACCGATCCTAAAAGCCTATTTCATTTTAAAATTATTCTCATTCTTAGACAATTTTGATTAGATGCATCCTTTTCGAGTTATTCGCAAAAAGATTCAAGTTTGTTTTTTAGGATTTTCGTTAATCGTAGGCGCCTATAAAAACAAATTGTAAGTAAAGTAGTAAAGCAATCTGTCAAATTATTACCCAACATCCGTTAGTCGTTAATTATTGTTTAAAATGGCAAATAATTTCAGTTTTAGTGAGCAAACTGACATGCTTTTAATTTTGGGAGAGTGTTGAGGCAATGCTAACGCAGCAGCAAGACGATATTGCGAAACATTTCCCAATCGCAGACAACCTGACAGAAAAACATTTCTTAATATCGAAAGACGTTTACGCGAAACAGGAAATTTAAGACCGAAGTATGTAAATAATGGAAATCAGAGGTCAGTTCGTACACCCGAACTGGAAGAAGATATTTTGGATTTTGTGGCAGATCGTAGTACTGCTGATATAAAACGAGATTTTAGAATGTCTAGAACTACAGCTTGGCGTGTCCTACACGAACAGCAATTATATCCATACCACTAGTCCACAGTTCAAGAATTAAAAATTACTGATTATCCATTGCGAGTACAGTTTTGCCGTACTATGGTGGAAAAATGTACAATTGATGGTGCGTTTTTAGAAAAAATACTATTTACAGATGAATCTACCTTTTTAAAACATGGAACAATTAATTTGAGAAATGCTCGTAATTGGGCTGAAGAAAATCCACATTTTACGTGTGTTTGTCAATCGCAATGGAAATTCAGTGTAAACGTTTGGGCTGGAATTGTTGGCGAATTTATTATCGGACCCGTTTTTTTGCCCTCCAGACTTAATGGTGTTAGTTATTTGGAACACTTGGAAAATCCGGGAGAGTTATTGGACGATGTTTTATATGAAACAAGACTTGAAATGTAGTATTTACATGATGGTGCGCCTCCTCATTGTACAAATACTGTTAAGGAGTGGTTACATCAACACTTTCTCGGGAGTTGGATTGGACGAGGACCAGAAGCCCATATCACTTAACCGGCTCGATCGCCAGATCTAACTCCCCTAGACTTTTAACACACGACAACGCGCGAGCATTATATTTGTAACGTATGCGCAAAATTCTTACGGAAATCGATGAGTAACATTCACTTCTCGTGGTACAGACTATATTATCCATGGTATAACATTAATTTGTTGATAAATATTGTTTACGTTACTGTAAATGTTAAACACACAAATATAATTTGTTGTAATTTGTGTTTATGCTATACAAAATAGATATGGTATGTATCTTCGGCTCTGAAGCAGACATTCAGTCACCGCGGCCATTCTTCATTCATAGTTTATCGGGTTCTCTGAGGGCGACACTTTACTCATGTTAAAAAATCTGAAAAATTTGATTTTGAAAAACTATTATCGTCACTCGACATACAAAATTATTCTATATAATTCAGTGCACTAGTCGTTGAAAACTGCGAAAATTCACGAAACTAGTCAAAATATGAAAAAAAGATATATACCTCACATTCAGAACATATTAGATTATCACCTGTTGAAATACCAAATTTTTCGTCTTATAGTTTTTGCTAAAAAAATTCATAAAGTGGAGGCATGCACGAGAAACTAAAAAATCTGGTGTTTTATGTTTAATTTTCCATAAAAAAGAACTGAGAAATCAACCATTTTCAACTTCAAGTCAAAACTGCAGAAAAGATCACTTATTATTAATTAGCTATGATCGAACACCCAGGCAGATAAAATATTACAATCAGCTCAAGCTTCAGTTGGAGCAGCGTGTGAACGGTGAACCTGACCTCCGAATACGCTATACCAATGGCACCCGAGAATCGTAAAAAATACTTTAAACTATACCACCCAGTTATAATGTCTTGTCTTGTTATTACCAAAATGTCAGAGGTGTTCGCACGAAGACACCTACTCTTCTAAATGCATTGTGTGAGTCTTGTTTTGATGTTGTGGTCTTGTCGGAGACATGGCTATCCGATGATATTTTTGATGCGGAATTTTGTCCCTGTGATTAGATTACGTTTCGGAGGGATCGTAACTTCGCTGCGCTTGGCCTGTCTAGGGGCGGTGGCGTCTTGATTTGTCTTAAGAACACCTTAAAAGCATGTCAGCTTGATCTCTCTGATTTATCCAGAGTGGTACCAGTAATTGATGTAGTGGATTCAGGGTCTGCGTGGGAAAATAATATATGTATTTGCTTTATATATATATATCACCTTCTGTCACTTTTGCTGCTTTTGACCTATTTTTTGACACGTTTAATTCGCTTGAATATCTGGCTAATGAATGCGTTGTTCTTTTTGGTGATTTTAATGTCCCCTCCTATACTTGCACTGGTGCCAACGATAGATTTAAAATGACCTTAACACATTTCCGATATTTCCATGATTTTCGTCAATACAATTCAATTGTGAACGTCAACAATCGTTTACTCGATTTGATATTTGCCAATTTGAGCTGCGTAGTCACTCGTGATCTCGATCCGTTACTTGCTGAGGATTCCCATCATCCCGCCTTAGCAGTTGTTCTGCATTATGCTCCGCCGATTTCAATGTTTAAGCATCGTGGCCTATCCACCTACAACTTTAAGCGCGCAGACTCTCCTTTGTTGTATCGGATGTTGGGAGAGGTGAATTGGTCGGACCTGGATGGTATTGGAGTGGTAAAAGATGCATGTCGGCTTCTTTATAACAAGCTACACGATGTTTTTGATTTAGCAGTGCATAAAACTGTGAGAGATTCTACGAGTCGTCGTTGGAATGTCTGGTTCACGAAGGAGATAAAAGATTGTATTCGCATGAAGGAGAATATGCGCGCAAGGCATAAGCGAACTGGTTCACTGTTTTGCCTCAATGAATTTAAACGCTACAGATCTCTATCGAAACACCTTATTATCGATGCATATAATGCGCACATGATCAGTGTAGAGCGATCTTTGATTTCTGATCCCAGTACCTTCTGGGCTTATGTCCGGTCACGGAAGGGAGGTACTCGCATTCCAGGCCTTATGACGTATGGAAGCCTGGAGATCAGTTTGGGTCGAAGTATTGTGGACCCTTTTGCTGATTATTTTGAGTCCATTTATATTCAATCTGATCCTGTTGTTGTGGGGTGTGGTTTCCCCGATCAGAGTCTTTGTTTGTCTGTGGAGAACTTCAGCTTGGAGGAGGTCGAGGGTGCGTTGAAGCGTGCAAAGAATACTCTTACGGCGGGAGTGGATGGGATGCCGAGCTTCTTACTGAAGGATTGTGCTTCGATTCTGGCCGCCCCATTGCTTTCGATTTTCAATCTAATCCTGTCTACTTCTACCTTTCCGTCGTTATGGAAGGAGTCATACGTCTGTCCAATTCTGAAGAAGGACAACCCTGCGGAGATTGAGAATTACAGGCCTATATCGCTGCTGTGTGGTTTCTCGAAGATTTTTGAAAGCGTTCTATTCAAGCATATCTCATATCATTTAAATAAGACCATAAGCCCAGCCCAACACGGATTTGTTTGTGGTCGATCCACTGTCACTAATCTGTCATGCTTCGCCCAATTTCTTGCTGATGTAATCGACGCTAGAGGACAGGTGGATGCCGTGTATCTCGACTTTCGGAAGGCGTTTGATCAGCTGGATCACTTTATCTTATTAAAAAAGCTGAGTAACTTTGGATTAAGTGCCCCTCTGTTGTCGTTAATGAAATCTTATTTTCTAGGTCGGCAGCAGTTCGTTAATTATGGCGGTTTTACCTCCAGAGGATTTTCTCCAACTTCAGGGGTTCCCCAGGGATCCAACCTCGGTCCATTGCTGTTCCTGGCTTTTATTAACGACGTAATTGAGATCTTGGATTGTGGGAAGCTGCTGTTTGCCGATGATTTGAAGTTATTCTCGGCTGTGGGGGAACTCACCGATTGTGAACGCTTGCAGGAAAACTTGTTTCGTGTTGAGGATTGGTGTCTTAGCAACCGTTTATCACTTAATGTTTATAAATGTTTTACCATGACATTTTCTAAAAAATTAAACACAATCGACTGGGCATATCACCTGGTTGGAGTATGCGGTAATTGTTTGGTATCCGTTCTATCAGTTTTACGCGAATGCGCTTGAATCTGTACAAAAGACATTTTTAAAGTATCTATGCTTTCGACTGGATCGTGTTTACCCGCCTAGAGGTGCTGATTACGCTTCTCTCCTTTCGCGATTTAGTTTTCTTTCACTACAACAGCGCAGAGTTGTTTACATAGTTAAATTTATTTATAAACTGTTGCATTACGATATTGATTGTGGCTGGTTGTTGGAAAGGTTAACCTTTCTTGTGCCACGTCTCAACTCACGCTGTCCCCTCATGTTCTATAATTACCGTAGTAATAGTAACATTTTACGAAAATCTCCTGTCTCGTTGATGTCCGATTACGGCAATCGGGTTTCGCCGCATTGCGATATGTTTTTTGATTCCTTGAAGACGGTGGTTAGGGTGACTTTGGATCACTTTGGCGTGCAGTAAATTGTTAGTGGTTATGATTATGATTAGATTATGTAGTTGTATTAGCTTTTAATTTTGCTTATAGTTATATCTTTTCATTTAGTTAATTTAAATTTAAATATTTTAATGTTATTTTTTCCTGTAACTGGGTGGTACCTGTGGGAAATAAAGTCCTATTATTATTATTATAACAAAGTTTACTGAACATTTTTTCGTTGAGCCGTTGCGAAGATATCGATCTTTAAACAGAAGGCAAGCAATTTTATGCATGTATCTGCTGGATAAGACAGCTCAAAATGCATGTATTTCTTTAATGTTACTTAAAATCATTGAAAGACGTCAAAATTAATAAACAGGTTATAAAATTATTTCTAAAATTTTTAAACAGGTGTAGTACATCGTAAATGCAAAATATTGTACTGTTTTTATGTACGGCATAAGGATTATTTGTACTAACATTTAGTTTTTTCATAACTGAAGTGTTTCCTAGGAATATCGGAACAATATAGTCTTCATTTAAAAGGATATCAGTATCTAAACTTTTTTAGCAGTTTCTGGACTTCTGCTAGTAGTTATGATTTTCTATAAGCAATATCCACTGTTCTTTCTAAAGTATTTTTGGTTTAAGTAGCAATATTCAAGTTTTTAATACCAAAATGTTCTGTGAAAGATATTTAATTTTCAATTATCAGTATCTAGTTTTTTTGCTAACAGTTTCGAGACTTTTTCAACCACTTTCTAGCTAAGAAGTTGATATACATGCCGATAGATAATAATAGGTACAACATCTATACGATTTTTCTTTGTCCAATCGCATTAATCAGAATTCTTTTAAATTTCTTACTGACTTTAGTCACTTAAGCCCAACAAGTATTTTGCCTGTTGTGGGGAAGCTGACTGAAAGAGTTATTTAGATGCAATTAAAGCAATGTGTAAATACATATAATATTCATATAGATACTTACATTATTTATTCACACCACTCGTACTAACGAAGTTACTTCCGTCGTCGAAGTGTTTTTTTCAATAGAATATTTTTCTTGCGTTAATGTTTTCAACATACTATATACAGAAAATTATATTTGAGATGAAATCTTGTTCTTACTTGCAGATATTATTTTCAAGAGATTACTTTTTCTTGGTTCAAATGAGTTGTTCTGTGTGTGTATCCTTCTAAACTGCGTTCTAATAAATCTTGAAAATACTTGAACGACTAGGATATAATTTGCTATTTGATTGTTGCTTAATCATTCTGGCAAAAGTAACTTCGAAAACTGAATAGATCTCTATAAAATCTGATTGTGAGCTGCATTAGAGATTCCCTGTTAGTTAAACTGAGACTCGAACTAAAATAATTAATTCGAATTTAAAATCATTTAATCATTTTTAAGTTTTATCAACTTTGTTTAACATAATTTTATATTTAGTTTGTTTTTATTTCGGTTGGCAATAAATTTTCGCGTGTCGTATCAAATCGGCTGGTTCTAGTTTTTTGGTGGACGAGCAGGTATAAATAGGGAGATTGACAGGAAATTTTCCTCTTTGATTTTTGACCTTACTCGAGTAAACATGTGTTACGTTCCAAAGACGTTCAACCGTTAGAAAGTCGGTTTAATTTTCAACCCCGATTTAATTTTCATTTTATTTATCATAAAGCCGTTCAACATCGAAGGTAATTTAATTTTCTTTTTATTTTTACACAAGTCTTATGTATTTCCTTTTAATTATTTTAGGTTTCCTCAATTTTGTTTATTATAATTTTGTTTTTAATTTGTTATATTTCGGTTGGCAATAAATTTTCGCGTGTCGTATCAAATCGGCTGGTTCTAGTTTTTTGGTGGACGAGCAGGTATAAATAGGGGGATTGACAGGAAATTTTCCTCTTTGATTTTTGATCTTACTCGAGTAAACATGTGTTACGTTCCAAAGACGTTCAACCGTTAGAAAGTCGGTTTAATTTTCAACCCCGATTTAATTTTCATTTTATTTATCATAAAGCCGTTCAACATCAAAGGTAATTTAATTTTCTTTTTATTTTTACACAAGTCTTATGTATTTCCTTTTAATTATTTTAGGTTTCCTCAATTTTGTTTATTATAATTTTGTTTTTAATTTGTTATATTTCGGTTGGCAATAAATTTTCGCGTGTCGTATCAAATCGGCTGGTTCTAGTTTTTTGGTGGACGAGCAGGTATAAATAGGGAGATTGACAGGAAATTTTCCTCTTTGATTTTTGACCTTACTCGAGTAAACATGTGTTACGTTCCAAAGACGTTCAACCGTTAGAAAGTCGGTTTAATTTTCAACCCCGATTTAATTTTCATTTTATTTATCATAAAGCCGTTCAACATCAAAGGTAATTTAATTTTCTTTTTATTTTTACACAAGTCTTATGTATTTCCTTTTAATTATTTTAGGTTTCCTCAATTTTGTTTATTATAATTTTGTTTTTAATTTGTTATATTTCGGTTGGCAATAAATTTTCGCGTGACGTATCAAGTCGGCCGGTTTCGAGTTTTTTGGTACACGAGCAGGTATAAATTGACAAGAAATTTTCCTTTTTGATTTTTGATCTTACTCGAGTAAAGATGTATTACGTTCCAGAAACGGTCACCATTAAAAAGACGTTCAACCCCGATTTAATTTTCATTTTATTTATCATAAAGCCGTTCAACATCGAAGGTAATTTAATTTTCTTTTTATTTTTACACAAGTCTCACGCATTTCCTTTTAATTAATTTAGGTTGACCTGAGTGAAGATGAAATAATTTATTAAAGAAGAAGGGAGAAGAGGGCATTTTTATTTACAATTTATTCTTATTTCGGTTGGCAATCAATTTTCGCATGACGTATCAAGTCGGCCGGTTTCGAGTTTTTTGGTTGACGAGCAGGTATAAATCGATAAGAAATTTTCCTCTTTGATTTTTGATCTTTGTCGAGTAGACATGTGTTACGTTCCGAAGACGTTCAACCATCAGAAAGACGTTCAACTCCGATTTAATTTTCATTTCATTTATCATCAAGCCATTCAACATCTAAGGTAATTTAATTTTCTTATCATTTTTACACGAATCTCAACTATTTCCTTTTAATTGTTTCAGGTTGACGTGAGTGGAGATGAAACAATTTATTAAAATAGAAGAGGAGAAGAGGGGTCGGCTGCCTATCAAATCTACCTAACCACTCAAACAAAATCGTTTAGTTGGACATCAACTTCTACTAAATAACTTGTAAGTGCGAAACATTTTCGATAATCACTTTTGTTATCTAAAGATTCTCAAAGTCTCACATTTCATTGTAGAGATATACAAATAACGTGAGTTCTTCGTGAGTAACTTTGATTACGACATGACTTGACTTGATTTTCCCACAAATAATTTAATAAATAAAACCTATACTCTCATTTTTTTCTATAATACCTTTCGACGTAAAGTTTTTACGGTTTTTGTTGACTGTAACGTTGTATAAAATTTATGATTTTTAGTAACTATTCCAATAACTAAATAAATCAATCTTCCGTATTCTTCAAGGTTTATGATGAATACAGGAAGATCTTTAAAGTTTTAAAGGAAGCATTTTCCATATGAAAACTCCAGTTGTTATCATTTATTTTAATTTTATTACCTTTAACTATTTAAATAATGAGAGATTAAACAAACGTGAGTGTTACAGTTATTTTAAAACATAATAAGATTAAATTTGTAGTTAATTTTGCCAACCCTACAACAATTTGGCATGTATTATAGAAAAAAACGAATTATAGTTACATATTTTCTACATATTTTTATAAATAGCAAAGTGACGCTTTTTCATTCAAGAACGAAAGTTTCTGTTTTGCAACCATTAGCGAGTAAAAAAACTTGTTGAACGTGAATCAAACAAGATTTTTTCGAAAATTGCGTGTTTTAAACTTTACAAATTAATAAAATATCCAAATTAAATAATAACATGTAGAATTTGGTTAATGTTTTGACAATCTACCATTTATTTTTGAACGTCACATATGATTATACAAAAATGATATACAATTAATTAGTACCAACTAATAGTATCAAATTCTTCGATTTTTGTAGCTGGACATAAAAGATTTTTACGTCCTCTGAACAAAAACGTAACAGTTTTCGAAAAAGTATATTTAATAATTTGCGTTTTAATCTTTTTTTTATCAAAAATAAAATAAATTTTGACAATGTAGGTGTTATGTTCATTACAACACCCATTTGAGTACTGTAATAGCTTTCATTATCGGCGCAACTAACAAAAATTTGTATTAATGTTAGTTATATTGAGTTTGTAATTTCTTCATAACAATTAAATTCTTTGATTTCCACAACTAGTCGTAAAACTAATAGTTGTTTGCGTAATTTATGAAAAGTCTAACTTGTTGTTTAACGAATGTAATGTTTATCAAAACGAGCGAGCGAAACGAGCGAGTTTTTAAATTGTGTGAGTATCACCACCATGAGTGATGTAATGAAACGACAGTTGTGTAAAATGTGACATTACAAAACGTTAAAATGAGATATAAAACTTGATATTTCCTAGGGGCGTTAAATAAAATTGTATTGTAATAAAAATTGTCAGTTTCTAGCGTAGATACGAGAGATTAAACTTGTTATTTGCACTAGCTCTGATAACAATCATAGGAACGATTCTAACGATCTAATTTTTATCAATCACTGTCGGTTAAATACAAAAATTTTCAAGGAACAACTCTTTATTTAAACGAAACGGATGTTAAGTAAAAAACGGTAGAGAGCACACATGGAAAGTTAAAATTAAGTATTTCACTTGTATAATTTATTGATTTTATGCATAATGATGACAATTAACAGTTGGTTGCTTATCATTCAATTAAGAGCACGACAATGTCTGTATTCTGTAGTTGCGGTAAGACGTTTGCAGATCCCTTGTACTTACTTCCTTCTTTGGTCAACTCTAGGGTCCTTTCGGCCATTTTACCCTGGAGAGAAAGGCTAGAATTTGTTGATATCTTCAAAAATGGAAAATCTTAATGCTTGGAGGGCTTCCTCCTCACCACATCGTCTGCACATGTCGGTGTCACTTATTCCCATATTCCGTAGGTGCCTCTGTAGATACCAGTGTCCAGTGATTAAATCTATTATCAAACGTAGGTTCTTCCTGAACAGATCCATAAATAAATGTGTTAAATTGGGTTCAGGGTACATCAGAAATTAACTTGGCGATATCCTGGCGTCTTGTCCCAGTAATTTAGAAACATGTTGCGCGTTTCCTCTTTTTGAAGTTCTATTAAAGACTTTGTTGTTGGGGAGATGAATGATTCTGGTGATCCAGGAGGTTCACCGTAGCTTTTCTCGCTAATTTGTCCGCCATGTTATGAAGTTTATTTGCAGAATGACGTTTTGACTAGCAAATCGTGATCTTATTACGAGCGGCTGCCTCACAAAGATTGTTATGGCAGTCAAGAGAGAGGAAGCAACGAGGAAATAGAATATATCATAATTTTTCTCTTACAATTTTTATTGGAAATTTGATAAGCCGCCAGAGAAATGGCCAACATTTCCTATATGCTCCTTGTTCATAAATTTACGTACATATATTTTATTTCATATGGTCGTTCGAAGTTAAGACGTGTTGGAATCGTATCTATTCTGCCATTTAAGAGCACTTGTTTATTACATGTCTCATCCTTTACCTGGCTAGGAAATTTTCCACATTTATAAAGCCATTTATCAATAACCGCTCGTAGCCAGATCATTGTTGCTATCTCCACCTCCTCAACGTGATAATTCAGAGGAGGCAGGCAGGCATAGTACATTCTCCCTTATCTTACTTTCAATGTGCAGTCTCTATGTCAGCATTTTATCTAGGGTTAACCCCAAATACTTCACTTCATTGGAAAAGTGCAAAGGAACTTTGCAAAGCCAGGTCGCTCTACAGGTACCCAGCCTCTTTTTCCTTATGAAGAGCACCATCTTAGTCTTATTTTGTCTCGACACCAACGTTCAATTATTCTCAATCCAGCCTGAATTCGATAACGTAGACGTTATCCTACTTCTTGTGGGCTAGAATGGCTAGATCGTTAGCAAAACCGTAGACGTTAAAATTTTCAGCTGTTTTGTCCAGCGTGAGATTCCGCAGCAGGGATGACAGCATCCCACCCTGCGGACATCCTCGTTCAACAATCAATCTTATTTTATTGTTCTTACTGTTATTGTCATCAATCATAGTATGTATGGCCCTCTTTGAGAGTATATTTAGAATCCAGCCCGCTATTGCAGGCTGAACTTCTTTGTCTCTGAGGGCTTTATTGATAATATGAAACGCTGTCCTGTCAAAAGCTCCTTCGATATCTATAAAAACTCCGAGAGTGGACTCTTTGTAGTCAAAAGATCTATTGATAGCTCCTACAATTTCTTGTAGGGCCATTTCTTTTAATTTTCCCGGAGTGTATGAATGGTGGTTTGAGTGCAGAGGAAACCTTTCCTGTGTCGTTTCCCTTTAACTTTCGCGTAGCCTTTCAAGTGCCTTCCCGATGAAAGAGGAAAGACTGATTGGTCTTTATGATCTTGTTTCAGTGTAATCTTTCCTTCCAGATTTGGGGATGAAGATTACCTTTACTTCTCCCTAGGTTAAGGGAAAATAGCTGAATGCAAAGCAACCTCTATATATATATTTAACAGATGCGGTAGTAAATTCGCCACAAATTATTGATGTAGCGCAGGTAGTATGGCCCAGTCAACTTTGGTTTCAGTCACCACAAGATTAATTCCACCATTTGATTCCATACAGGTCCCATACAGCCCGAAAAATGAGAAGTCGTTAGTAATCGCATACTTTCTATAGGATTAGCGGTGTAATTGCCGTCATAACATTCTGTGAGTCGTCGCAGTAGACGGTGCGTCTTCCATATCTTCACAGAATTTTTGCCAAGCTTATCTTTTCCTTTGTCTTAGCGTTTTTTTATAATTGGACCGATGCAGTCAATAAACTTCGCAGTCCTCTCCTTTTCTTGATTATTTTGCTTGGTTAAATGTTTTTACTACCTTCCATTTAAGGTGTACGAGTTTAATATTCCATCACGAATTGGTGTAGCACTTATCTGGTCTCCTTCTTAATGGACACGATTTCTTATATGAACTTATATGAATGGTCTGCTTTGGATCTATATATATGTATATATTGATTTTTGCTTTAATTTCACCAATTTCATAAATTATTCATCTATGATCCGAAAGGGACGGTTCATTGGATACGGACCAAATATCAATATTTTTCGAGATTTTCGCCAATGTAATGTCACCCAATTATGAGACACCAACCCCCCTCTCGTTTTTTCTATTAGACGCTGTAAATCCTCAGTTAGAAGGAAATTATTATTATTATTATGCTCCTTGCTACGAAGATCGTCGTTCTTAGTCGATCATTTGACGGTTTGCTAAAAATAAACCCATTTAAATTGCTAAATCCAGTTACCTTAGATATTACGATTCATGGTTCTAGGCTGTATGAAAAAGTTAACTTTTAATAACAGGTTTCGATTAAATGTATTAAAATAATAAATAATTTGTTTTTAATTCTTCCAGTATGTCCCAGTTGGAACCAGATGAAATGTGGACCACCATCCATAGATTCGCGTGGGATAGATTAGTTGTAAATTAATATTAACATAATTTAACATTAAAATATCTTTTATTTTTTTTATATGGAGTCCATCCACATATCAACTTACACGTGGTAAATAAGCATGGTGTTAGACGCTCGTGAGTATTAACCACGAAGACCTTGTCGTTAGTGAAAATTAACGCCTTCCAGCAGTGGGTATATTCACATGTTGGTTATTTATCCACAAATTTTTTGATCCCTTCCATATCTTAATTGTTTGTCTAACTATACCTATCTTATACTTTGATATAGGGTCCCCACACTGATAGAATGAGAATCGTTCGGCTTCAAACTCAAAACAGCTTTTAATTTCTGATTTCGTGTGCAAAGTACCTTTTATTACGGTCGTAGAAAGCTTATTTTTAAGTTTCGTCTTCATAATATTAATAGTTGAAAACAAACATTGTTCCGTAGACACAAAGGTGTTATTGTTAAATTAGATAACGGTGGAAATGTTGTTGATCCATCGATTTTTCTAATCTCCGTCCAAATTCAAATTGGTGTTGCGAAGAGTTTCCAATTCCCTATCCAATTTCGTTATATTTTCCGGGGAAATACTTTGTCATCGAAAGGAAATCTGCATCTGATTTGGGTTGCCGCCTCAATGTAAAACTTTATATATTTTCTATAAAAATTTATTAGTTTATCGTTACCCAACTCTTTACTATCTTTTTTTAACCGAATCGAATTTAGTATCATTCCGTCTAAATATGTTTCAAATAACGGTAAATGGGTCCTAACGTTTACGTCAATACTTAATAATTTCTGTTCTTTGGCAGTTGAAATATCTTTGGCATTGTTTTTCTCTTTTTCTGTTAATTCCAAATAAATTGGTTGTATAAAACGGTATAAATTTGATTATATAGTAAGTACTATTTCAGTTTCTCTGCGTGCATTTCTTTCTTTAAATCAATGAATATAGGTAACGCAAATCGTAAAAACTCCAAGAATAATTCAGTTGTCGATTCCAGGGCATGAATATGTTCTTTAAATAAGTAACTATCGAGTTATTGTCTCCAAACATTAGATTGGCGCCATCAAACGCAAACCCTAACATATTTTTCTTGTACGAAATTTGTTTCTTAATAAAATATTCGACAGTTTTATTGTATAAAAGTCGGTAACTGGTATTAACGTTAGAAATTTATCTTGTACTTCATAATTTGGGTTGATTAATCTCGCGATCAAAGCTAAATGATGATCGACTTGTCAATGCTCTCATCTACCAACAATGAAAAATGGTTTTGTCTTATTTCTATCAAATTTTCTTCAGCTGTTTTTCCTGTTATATTTACTACAATAGCGCGAGAGCTTCTGTTTTACTCATAGACAATTTTTCAGCAATTTTTGAATCTGGACATACAGTTTTTAGTAAATTAGTGAGATGTGAGATAACATGTTGATGTTCCGCAATAAAACAAGCTAGCTTAATTTCACCGGTTTTTGCCATCCGTTGCGAATTTGCAATCTCTTACAATTTCCTTCATGCTTAGACGAATTGTTATGCCGCATTTCCTATCACTGTCGTATGCAGAACAGCAAAAATACGTATTACCTTTTTTACTTTTTGCAAGCCATCCACTAAATTTTTCATCTTTGAGCCAAATTTAAATACGTTTTTGCTCGTATCTGACTACTTTCTTCTTTTTAGGTGGTGATTTATCAAAAAGTGACTCATTATCACTGCTACTAACCATACTCCTAACTTCATTGCTTTTAAAGCACTTATTATTATAAAAACACTCAAACAATACAAAACAAGAACTCTGTTTTGTCTCTATTTTCTATCCATTAACGTTATCTATTAAATCAATTATCAGTTACATAGTTTGGTCTCCTAAATTCTAGATGGCAAGTTTATCTGAAGTAGAATTAGTACAGACGATATTTATATAATTCGTGAAATATATGGCATTACAATATTAACTAAAAAACAGTAGATTTGTAGGTCTAAATTAAAAACTAGAAAGATACTAAATACTAAATAAATAAAAAAATACTAAATCTACCCAAATATCAGCATACCACATATCAACTCCTATCATTCCACGTAAGATAATCATGGTGATATGCATACTCCATGCGGGGTATTATTTTCAAGACATTGTCGATAGTGGGGTCGATACCAATAGTCAGCCGATATGCAAGTTGCTATTTACCACTAATGTGTAAATACTTTATCGGTAATGTCCGTTACCGTGTAAAGTATATTGATTCCTTCCATATCTCAAGTTTTTAGGTTTTCATATTAATAGATTTGTATAAATAGGATATTCGTTCAAAATAAGTTTATATTAAATTAGTATTAATTGTTTCTCCAACCTATTTTTGATATTTGATCCTTGTGCTGATAGAATGAGAATCGTTCTATTAGTACATACCACATATCAACCCTATTATTCCACGTGGGGAATAATCATTGTGTTGGTTAAACTCACATGGAGACATTCTGTTAGCGAGGCTTACAACCCCTCCTGTGTGTTTACGAAGTGTGGGGATAATCGCATGGTGGTTATTTATCCACAAATACCTAAGTATACTTTATCGGTAATGCCCGTTACTGTGTAAAGTATATTGATTCCTTCCAATCCTCAAATTGCTAGGTTTTCGTATTAATAGATATGTAATATGTATAAATAGGATATTCGTTCGAAATAATTTTATATTAAGATATTATTAACTGCTTATCCAACCTATTTTTGATATGGGGTCCTTGTACTGATAGAATGAGAATCGTTCTATTAGCACATACCACATATCAACCCTATTACTCCACGTGGGGAATAATCATTGTGTCGGTTAAACTCGCATGGAGATATTCTGTTAGCGAGGCTTACAACCCCTCCTGTGTATCTGCGAAGTGTGGGAATAATCGCATGGTGGTTATTTATCCACAAATACCTAAGTATACTTTATCGGTAATGCCCGTTACTGTGTAAAGTATATTGATTCCTTCCATACCTCAAATTGCTAGGTTTTCGTATTAATAGATATGTATACATAGGATAATGGTTCGAAATAATTTATATTAAAATAATATTAATTGTTAGTCCTATCTATTTTTGATATGGGGTCTATTCACTGATAGAATGAGAATCGTTCTATTAGTGCATACCACACATCAACCCTACTACTCCACGTGGGAAATAATCATGGTGCTGATTATAATCGCATGGAGACACTTTGTTAGCGAGGCTTACAACCCCTCCTGGGTGTCTACGAAGTGTGAGAATAATCACATGGTGGTTATTTATCCACAAATACCTAAGTATACTTTATCGGTAATGCCCGTTACTGTGTAAAGTATATTGATTCCTTCCATACCTCAAATTGCTAGGTTTTCGTATTAATAGATATGTAATATGTATAAATAGGATATTCGTTCGAAATAATTTTATATTAAGGTATTATTAACTGCTTATTCAACCTATTCTTGATATGGGGTCCTTGTACTGATAGAATGAGAATCGTTCTATTAGCACATACCACATATCAACCCTATTACTCCACGTGGGGAATAATCATTGTGTTGGTTAAACTCGCATGGAGATATTCTGTTAGCGAGGCTTACAACCCCTCCTGTGTATCTGCGAAGTGTGGGAATAATCGCATGGTGGTTATTTATCCACAAATACCTAAGTATACTTTATCGGTAATGCCCGTTACTGTGTAAAGTATATTGATTCCTTCCATACCTCAAATTGCTAGGTTTTCGTATTAATAGATATGTATACATAGGATAATGGTTCGAAATAATTTATATTAAAATAATATTAATTGTTAGTCCTATCTATTTTTGATATGGGGTCTATTCACTGATAGAATGAGAATCGTTCTATTAGTGCATACCACACATCAACCCTACTACTCCACGTGGGAAATAATCATGGTGCTGATTATAATCGCATGGAGACACTTTGTTAGCGAGGCTTACAACCCCTCCTGGGTGTCTACGAAGTGTGAGAATAATCACATGGTGGTTATTTATCCACAAATACCTAAGTATACTTTATCGGTAATGCCCGTTACTGTGTAAAGTATATTGATTCCTTCCATACCTCAAATTGCTAGGTTTTCGTATTAATAGATATGTAATATGTATAAATAGGATATTCGTTCGAAATAATTTTATATTAAGGTATTATTAACTGCTTATTCAACCTATTTTTGATATGGGGTCCTTGTACTGATAGAATGAGAATCGTTCTATTAGCACATACCACATATCAACCCTATTACTCCACGTGGGGAATAATCATTGTGTTGGTTAAACTCGCATGGAGATATTCTGTTAGCGAGGCTTACAACCCCTCCTGTGTATCTGCGAAGTGTGGGAATAATCGCATGGTGGTTATTTATCCACAAATACCTAAGTATACTTTATCGGTAATGTTCGTTACTGCGTAAAGTATATTGATTCCTTCCATACCTCATCTTGCTAGATTTCCATATTAATGGATATGTATACATAGGATAATCGTTCGAAATAATTTATATTAAAATAATATTAATTGTTTGTCCTATCTATTTTTGATATGGGGTCTATTCACTGATAGAATGAGAATCGTTCTATTAGTGCATACCACACATCAACCCTACTACTCCACGTGGGAAATAATCATGGTGCTGATTATAATCGCATGGAGACACTTTGTTAGCGAGGCTTACAACCCCTCCTGGGTGTCTACGAAGTGTGAGAATAATCACATGGTGGTTATTTATCCACAAATACCTAAGTATACTTTATCGGTAATGTCCGTTACTGTGTAAAGTATACAAATCCTATCTATACCTCATCTTGCTAGGTTTCCATATTAATAAATGTGTATAAATAGGATTGGTTGATTCGAAATAATTTTACATTAAAATAGTATTTATTGTTTGTCCAACCTATTTTTGATATGGGGTTCTTGTACTGATAGAACGAGAATCGTTCTATTAGTGCATACCACATATCCACCCTATTATTCCACGTGGGGAATAATCATTGTGTTGGTTAAACTCGCATGGAGACATTCTGTTAGCGAGGCTTACAACCCCTCCTGTGTGTTTACGAAGTGTGGGAATAATCGCATGGTGGTTATTTATCCACAAATACCTAAGTATACTTTATCGGTAATGTTCGTTACCGTGTAAAGTATATTGATCCTTTCCATGCCTCAGCTTGTATTAATTTTCTATGTATTCGTATATATAAATAGAATATTCGTGAAAATAATTTAACATTAAAATAGGATTATTTAAGTGTATAAAGAGTAAATAATTCTTTGTTGTTGTTAATTTGCTGCCAATTACAATTTTTAAATTATAATTATGGAATAGTAACTGCAATAAAATAAATATTTCTTATTAAATTTATGGTTTAACCCTCTCCGTCCCGAAAGAAGTCTCATAATTATTTTCCTTGCGATTTCCTCTTGTGAATTCTACTATTTAGTATTCACAAACAGTTTTTCCTATATTTCACATCAAATTAAAAATTAACAAAAGTGTAATTTGCAATTACTTTACATTGGGTCACTGTTGACCCGATTCTGGGTGTTGGTGTTATGGTTATTACCTACAAGATACTGACTAAAAACTTGTACTTTTTCGCTGCGCACGCATCTGTGTAGAGCAAAGTTGATGCAAAAACATTATTATCTTATGTGGTCTCGTGTTCTTGCGGACAAGTTCTCATTATGTCTTCTAATAAGGAAACTCTCACGGATGTAGAGCTTTTCAACGCTAGACAAAGCTTTTAGTGACGTGTCGGAAACTGAGGACGTCATTGAAGTATGTACCGAAAAAACTGACGAAATCGAAGTTGACAACGACTCGCAAAGCATTAGTGAATCTAGCGACGATGAAGCTCAAGATGAGTCCGTATGTAATTGGAGATACATAGCGCCGAAATTGGGAAGAATGAGAGTCACCGAATTCATTCGTTAAGTTAAATGTCTTACCAAAAGAAGCAAGAATATATATCTATATTGGATACATTCAGACTTTTTATATCAGACAATATCATAGATTCTATTGTGAAACATACAAATAAACGAGCCAGAGAATTTGTGGATGTCTACAATGAAGAACAACAAAATGCAGAAAATCCGAGTAGGATGACATGGAATGACGTCGATGTCACTGAAATGTTTGGATTCATAGGTATTCTTGTTTTCGCTGGTCGTTTTAGAGAAAATAAAGAAAATCCTCACAGCTTATGGTCAGTTACCAACAAAGCATTCAACAGACCTATCTATCAGACAATAATGAGTAGAAACAGATTTTTATCTATTATGAGACATATTAGGTTCGACGATCTTAGTACCAGACCTGAAAGAAAGAAAAAAAATAAATTAGCTCCTATTCGTGAGATGTCTGATATTTTTGCTCAAAATTGTAGAAATAGTTACTATCCTTCACCTTGGGGAACCATTAATGAACAGTTAGTATCCTTTAGAGGGCGATGTCCTTTTCGAGTCTACATACCTAGCAAACCCGGCAAGTACGGGATAAAAATTTGGGCACTTTGCGACGCAAAGACATTTTTTTGTTGCAACTTCGAAGTGTATTTGGGAAAAGTAGGAGATATAAGTGAAAAAAATTAAGGTTCAAGAGTTGTCAAGACCTTAGCACATCACTGGCATGGAAGTGGGCGTAATACGAGACGACTGACAACTTCTTTACAAGCATTCCTTTAGCACAAGAATTACTCAGAAAAAAAACCCGTTGGTTGGCACCTTGAGAAAAACTCGTAAAGATATTCCAAAGCAATTATTGGACGTGAAAAAACGAGCGCTGCATTCATCTGATTTTTTGTTTACCAAAGAAATGACTTTAGTGTCCTACATTACAAAACCCAGAAAATTTGTCGTACTGCTGTCATCTTTACATCATCAGCATGATATATCCACTGCAGAAAATAAATTCAAGCCAGAAATGATTTTGACATACAATAAAACAAAAAGTGGTGTTGACATTTTAGATAAACTAGTGAGAGAATACTCATTTTTCAATTTTATTGACATTGCGTGTTACAACAGTTTGGTGATATGGCTTTTGAAAAATCCTGAATGGAACTCAAATTCATCAATAAAATTTCGAAGAAAACTTTTTCTAGAAGAACTATGAATGGAGCTTAACAACCCCATATCTCTAAAAGGTCTAATCAAATTATAGACGATGGTCGAGGATTTTCAAATACAGTGTGCGCGGCCATCGAAGCTTCAGGTGTGGCTGTTCGTAAAAGGTTGGAAAATCCTGTATCGGGTACCAAACGTGGCAGATGTCACACCTGTCGCGGCAACAGTACCAATAAGTAGAGACAATAAGTAAGACAATAAGTACAGTACCAAAAAAGTAAAAAGTAAAGGTTGTGGACGGTTTGTGTGCCTGAAGCACAGCAAAACGACTCAAACTGTCAAAAGAGCAAATTGTAATAGTTGTCGATTAAGATCTACAGATATTGACGAAAATGGTGAACCATAAATTTTTTTATGTTGAACGTCAATAGCATATATTGACCGCTTTCTAAATTACTCGTAAACAGTGTTACGAGTAAATTTGACCTCCATTGTTACTTTCTGTTTGAGTTTGAATTTAAGATTTTTTTATCCTTCGACAATAAGAGGTCAAGTTGACTTTTTTTTGAAGATCACATTCAAACAGTGGGTTAGCTTCAATACAGGGAGCTTGTCACTGCTAAGTATGTTACACTAAGTTTGTAATTTTTTAATAATAAATAGATATAAAATGTATTTAACGTTTCAAAATTTATCTATACTATAATGTAAATATTCTGTAAATATCACAAATTTTGATATCTTATTCTGACATTAACAGTTTTTAAATAAAATTAAAGTTTACTGAATATTTACAAATCATATAACCTTAATTATTAAGTGGGTCAGCATTGGCCCGGTTTAGGGATTTCATGTAAGTTTATTATTTTGGGACAGCGAGGGTTAAATAAATAATTTCTAAATATCATTAAATTTTTATTTTAAGCTTTATACAGGGTGTTTCTGTAAGTTGTGGCATAGTTTTAATCACAAATACTTGAGTTAAAATGATAACGATTTGTGTAAAAATTTTTGCTCTAAACTCATAAATGGCTGAGATATGGGCCTTCAAAGTTAAGAAATGTTTAAACTTCTTCTTAAATATCTTCAATATGGTTTGTCTTAGAAAGATAAAATTTCGCAGACAGTGCAATGTTATAATGAGAAATCGTTTAAGATTTTGAATACTTTTGAACACATACAACCACGGGATCATTGCTAACTCCGTATAGCAATGATCCCACAAAATTTATTTCATTAAAACTTTTTTTTTATAACGTAAACTCTAAAATTTTACAACTGATTCCAAAAGCCTATTTCATTTTAAAACTATTTTCACTCTTAGACAATTTTGATTAGATGCATCCTTTTCGAGTTATTCGCAAAGAGATTCAAGCTTGTTTTTTAGGATTCTCATTAATCGTAGGTGCCTATAAAAACAAATCGTAAGTAAAGCAATTTGGCATTATTAGTAATTGCGAACAAAGTGAATTTATTAACAATAAAAGTAACAAATTACAAAAACAACAACAAAAACAGCTCTTCAAACGTAAATACCAATAAAAAAATCATTTAAGAAAACAGGGTAAAATAAAATAAAAAGTTGAAAAACAACAACTAAAGTGGATAAAGTATAGTACATATTACAGTAAATGCTCGAAGTGTCCTCCGCCTGCTTCAATGCAGATTTCAAAGCGACGTCTTAAATTAATACGTAATCGAGGCAATGCGTTTTCTTGCCGTATTATTGTAAACGAGTCCACCATTTTTTGGTGTAATTGTTCAACAGTATCATATTCGAATTGTATACCAAATCTTTAACACGCCCCCATAAATAAAAATCTAGGGGAGTTAGATCTGGCGATCGAGCCGGCCAAGTGATAGGGGCTTCTGGTCCTCGTCCAATCCAACTCCCGGGAAAGTGTTGATGTAACCACTCCTTAACAGTATTTGTACAATGAGGAGGCGCTCCATCATGTAAATACCACATTTCAAGTCTTGTTTCATATGAAACATCGTCCAATAACTCTCCCAGATTTTCCAAGTGTTCCAAATAACTAACACCATTAAGTCTGGAGGACAAAAAAAAACGATCCGATAATAAAATCGCCAACAATTCCAGCCCAAACGTTTACACTGAATTTTCATTGCGATTGACACACGTAAAATGTGGATTTTCTTCAGCCCAATTATGAGCATTTCTCAAATTAATTGTTCCATGTTTTAAAAAGGTAAATTCATCTGTAAATAGTATTTTTTCTAAAAACGCACCATCAATTGTACATTTTTCCACCATAGTACTGCAAAACTGTACTCGCAATGGATAATCAGTAATTTTTAATTCTTGAACTGTGAACAAGTGGTAGGGATATAATTGCTCTTCGTGTAGGACACGCCAAGCTGTAGTTCTAGATATTCTAAAATGTCGTTTTATATCAGCAGTACTACGATCTGCCACAAAATCCAAGATATCTTCTTCCAGTTCGGGTGTACGAACTGACCTCTGATTTCCATTATTTACATACTTCGGTCTTAAATTTCCTATCTCGCGTAAACGTCTTTCGATATTAAGATTTCGTCTTTCTGTCAGGTTGTCTGCGATTGAGAAATGTTTCGCAATATCGTCTTGCTGCTGCTTTAGCATAGCCTAAACACTCTCCCAAAATTAAAGGCATGTCAGTTTGCTCACTAAAACTGAAATTATTTGCCATTTTAAACAATAATTAACGACTAACGGATGTTGGGTAATAATTTGACAGATTGCTTTACTACTTTACTTACAATTTGTTTTCATAGGCGATTACGATTATTGAAAATCCTAAAAAACAAGCTTGAATCTTGTTGCGAATAACTCGAAAAGGATGCATCTAATCAAAATTGTCTAAGAGTGAAAATAGTTTTAAAATGAAGTAGGCTTTTAGAATCAGTTGGAAAATTTAAGGGTTTACGACATAATAAAAAAGTTTTAATGAAATTTCCTTTGTGGACATCCTGTATAGCTTAATCCCGTGGTTGTATGTTTTCAAACGTGGTCTTAAATGATTTTTCATGATAACATTGCACTGTTTGCCAAATTTTATCTTTCTAGGACAAACTATATTCAAAATATTTAATAAAATGTTAAAAAATTTCTCAACTTTGAAGGCCCATATCTTAGCCATTTATGGGTTTAGACCAAAATCTTTTACACAAATCGTTATCATTTTATCTCAAGTATTTGTGATTAGAATTATGCCACGACCTACAGAAACATCCTGTATAAGGCCATTATCTGTAAATTATATCACGAAAACAAAATACACTGTGTTAAATAATTATCGTAACCTACGTTACGTTATAATGTTGGCTATCTATCTCATTGTGTAGTGGTAACGGCGATATTTTTAAATTAGTAACCAGATTTTAACCAGATGTTGACAGCAGATCGAACGTTATTAGGTTATTATTGTCGCGATTGTCGTATGCTTTGTGTGTTTCCGGATTTTCTTTATTCTTTAACCATTTTTTGCTGCCTTTATATTTCTCCAAACTGTTCTTCTTAAAGCTATCGTTGTTTCTAGCGATTGATTTAAGCGGTAAGTCAATAAACGAATTAAAATAACGAAAACGTTCAATGAGAATTTCTTTCAGATTTTTATTTCTTTCGTTATGACGTTCACACCGGAACATGATGTCTTTATTTTAATGGCACATTATCGAAGCGGTACGCAGAATGCGGACGATAGTTGGGTTTATTCCTTACAAAGCTGTATACAGCAATTCAACCAACGTGTCCCAGATTTCGACGTTGATTATGATGCTTTTAAGCATAGGAAACACGTTCTTACAGTCGTTAATTGCTATACAAAAGTCTACTTTTAATAGCATTTTTCGAAAAAATTATTTCAAATAATAGGAATATTCGTCGCGTTGCAATACCAATACTGGGATATTGGTTGCCTAGATTTCGGGTACGATAATTAGTTAACATACTGTATTATTTGAGAATCCATGTTGCAAGTTAAAATTTTAATATATGTTCAATTTTGGTAAATAAAACTTTTTCCTTGCTAGTTATATTCTTATATTTTTACGGTACTAGTTTCGGTAAAACTAGTTTCCCATCATCAGCCGAATTTGCATATACACAAACTGATTAATGCAATAAATAAAATGAAATAAATACAAATATAAATAAAAATGAACTTACTGTCAAGTTAATAAAACTATTAAAATTGTATAAATGACGAACGCAACACTTTAAAATTGTTGTAAATTGACATTATACACAAACGAAAAAGATAACGAAAAGAGAATGATTGAGACAGAAAGATTGAATGAAGAAAACTTATTTTTTGAAAACGGGTATTATGCTATTATGTCCTTTAAATACGTATAAATAGGATTTTCATATAATTGAACTTGTTATGTTTGTCAATTTCTGTTGATTCTAACAAGTCCAACTTAAAACTTTTTCCACATCTGAACGAGATGCACATTTTCGTAGTCTATTTTGTAACTTGTTTCTATTGCATGTTTGTAGACATTTGAATTTTCTTTTGTTTTGTGTTCATGGATGCGTGTTTCAAGTTTTCTTCCTCTTTATCCAATGTGTCCTTCCAAATTTTCCAAATTTGTCCTTCCTGTGATCAGATACCACCTTGGCTAGATGCCGTTTGGTGATCTTGTTCATTCACCCCACCATTCCATCAGACTGTGGATGGAGTGCTGTCGATCTTCTCTTCTTGATATTTAATATTCTACAGACATTGCGAAACCGTGACCACTTAAAATGTCGTCCTTGGTCGGAATGCAACTCTAAAAGTACGCCTTATATGCAAATACAATCCTTAACGAAGACATCTGCCATCGTTACGACTTCCTGGTTTGAATTTCCATCCAATTGACCTCCGGTGACCTCATTATAAGTTTCCGTTAGGACTTGCCAAATTCTTCAACGAGGAATGACAATTTGATTCTTCAATTCGCCATTATTTGGGTTTTCAAGTCGTCGCTGCACAATCCGTCAGTCAGCACTGAAGAATTCCATTGTGCCCAAGTTGGCCACCGGTCTGGTCGCTATCTTGGACAGTCTTCACATCCACTGCGTTCCAATAGTTCGTCTACTAAAGTTGTTCTGTAAACTTGAACTTCCTTCATTTTCGTTTATTGACAATGCTTGCAGTTTTTAGTTTTTCTTCTTGATAAAGTATCAGCATTGCAATCTACACGGCCCGCTCTTATACAGTAATTACGTTCAGGTTTTGATAGAGTCATGTTAAAATATCTTATCACATTTTCCTGTTCATTTTGTATTTGGACAAGATCGCTTTCAGACTTATATTGCTAACGTCCGTATCTAGTATGAATTTCTCATCAGGTAATGGGTAGCTTAATATTGGAGCGGTGGTAAGTGTATATTTTTTGACAGTTTTCTCCCCACTGATACCGGCTATCTGCCTCTGTCAATTTCGTGAAGGGCTTGGCGATATTGACAAAACCAAGTACACATTGCTTGCAGTAAGTACATAGACCGACAAAACTTTGTAACACAATCTAGTTGCTAGGTACTAGGCATTCTTGGGTGGTGTTCACTTTATTTTTATCTACCATAAGTCCATGACTAGAGATAATATATCCGAGATACTGGACTTCCTTTTGAAAGAAGTGTCCTTTTGAAGACTAAAGAAGTGTCACCTTCACTTTCGAAAGGAAAGTGATAGATAATAGATTTAACTTCATCAAGGCATACCAAGCAAGTCTTCCAGTCAATCGCTCAAATGTAGCTGGACCATTGCAAACTCCAAACGGCATCACATTGAATTGCCACAGTGCAGTTCCCACAGTAAAACCGGTTTTCTCTCGGTCTTCTGGTGCCATTTCCATCTGCCAGTATACACTCTATAAATCCATTGTTGAAAACGTTTTCGATCCGCCCAAGGTATCAAGTGTGTCATCAATTCTTCGAAGAAAATAACTATCTTTCGTCGTCACGTTATTGAGTTGACGACTCGATTCTGTGTAAATTACACAGAATCGAGTCTGACCATCCCTCTTCTTGACTAAAACTACAACTGAAACCTATGGACTGATGGATGATGGCTGATGGCGACCCGATTTGTTTTCCGGCATGAATGATTTGAGCACCTTGAAACCGTACTTTTTGCATCGGTTACACATATGTTCAAGCTTGCCATAGTTCCAACATATAATTTCTTTCTTCCTTTCATTGAGTAACTCTTTTAGATGGCATACTAAATCTTCGTCACCATATTCATCAAGCTATCTAACGCGAGCTTGTTGTATATCCGTATCTTGGAGCCTAGCTTCTTGCTCTAGCAATGGAAGTGTCTACAGTTAGTTGTTCTAATAAGTGTACACTCTCCTCTTGTCAGGCTAATCTTGTTAATTGAGACACATTAAACTCAAATTTCATCAGTGAGCTTTCAATTGTGAGCGATAAACTTGTTTTAGATGTCCCCGAAGATATTGCATTTCCAAAAGTTTCACAAGGGATTCATGAACGCCTAGCTCTGTTAAAGACAGTTTAGCTAGTGTCTCAGCCGCATCACCTTGCAAGCAAAATGTTAGTGATGTGGCTTTCTCCTTAATTGACCACTTCATTGATTCGTTACTGCTTTCGAATTTTTTGAAGTAAGTAGTCCAAGTTGTTTTTCCATCAAACTTTCATACAGTGAAAGCTCTCCTTGCGGACAGCTCTAACAAGCGGACATCTCTCATAAGCGGACACAAATCTTGGAACCAACCCCAAACATATATTTTCATGTACATATTTATTTCCCATAAACGGACGCTCTAATAAACGGACGCGGACACTGTTTTCTTTACATAATGGGCAAAAATTTGTAATAAACGGACGCGTAGTTCCTAAACGCACACATCAAATGATATGTGTTATAGATATTTACCGACATGTGTTCGGGGATTCTTCGTTTTACGAGTTCCGCTTGTTAACGAATCCCAAAACATTAGAACATAGTTATTATTAGTTTGTTCGTTTCGGTGTAACGTGCGTTGAAATGGCTTCCAATGTGGTAAAGAAAAAGATGCTTATCTTAAAGGAGTAAATGGAAATACGTTAGTATGTTTATTAGATAAAGAAAAGTTGTCAGTTCGTGATATTGCTAAAAAATTTAAAATCAGAAAAACACAAGCGGCAAAAATTGTCAAAGATAAAGAAAGGATTCGAAAGAAATGGCAGTCTGGGGTCAGTGTAAAAACGAAGAAAAACTTTTTGAATAATAACGGTTCAAACATTTACAAAGCCTGCTTCGAATGGTTTGTGAATGCTAAAAACATTAAGAGTGGAGTACCTTTAAAGCGTCTGATGGGTGGTTCCAAAAGTGGCGTTTGAGAAATAATGTTGCATTTAAGTGCATCTCAGGGGAAACAGCAGATGTAAATGAAGAGGGCATTAATGAATTTATGAAAAAATTACCAACCTTCTTACTAGGCTATCGACCAGAGGACATTTTCAACGCAGATGAAAGTGGGCTCTTTTTTCGTGCATTACCAAATAAAATTTTAGCTTTAAAGTCGGAAAAATGCACGTGAGGAAAACCGTCCAAAGAACGATTAACCGTTTCGTTCTGTGTAAATAGTGTAGGTGAAGAATAGGAGTTGCTAGTTATTGGAAAGTCGGCACGGCACGTACCCGAGCGTTAAAAAATGTTGCTCCAAGGATTTACCGGGTATCTGGAAATCAAACAAAAAAACATGGATGACACGAGACATTATGACGGAGTGGTTAAGTAATTTCGATAAAAACATGGGTATAAAAAAAGAAAAATCATATATGCCACTTCACATCCACATGACTTAAAATTAAAAAATATAAAAATTATTTTTTTACCTCCTAATGCAACATCTGTCTGCCAGCCGCTAGATCAGGGTATCATACGCAATTTTAAATTTTATTATCGCGATTTAATACTTAGTCACCTATTATCAAAAATAAATTTCGCAGAATCGGCTTCTAAATTATCAAAATCTATTGACATATTAGAGAGCTTGTACTTTATAAAATCTGCGTGGCAGAAGATCACTCCAAAGACAATTAGAAATTGTTTTAAAAAAGCTGGATTTCTGATGAATCAAGGAAGTTTAACTGACAGTAATTACGATGTTGAAGATAATTTGCCACTTGCGAGACTAGCTGATTTGTTTAAATATAGTAGATAAAAGACTGGGAATAGATAATGTAAAAGCAGCAGAAGAATATTTAACTGCCGATTAAAACGTCGATATAGAAGATAATGACTTGGAATTTTCGGTAGTCACAAAAAATGTTGAAAGTATGACATCTTATAAAGAAGCATTGAATGTAATTTCCAAACTAAAATCAACAAGCACATATTGAACGTTCTCTCTTATTACAAAGAGAATCTTCATTGCGGCAAAGCAGTATGCTAGATTTTATTCAAAAGAAAAATAAATAGTCTGAGTTTTAAGTTTACCTCTTTTTTGTATGCACCTTCGTTTTTACTAAAAAAAATAAAATATAAAAGAAAGTTTTTTTTATTAAAGCGAAATTTTCGAAAACTGATCAAAATAATACATTTACATATGTGTATGTATGTACATTAATTTCAGTAGTCTTTTCTCATAAGCAGATATCTCTGATAAGCGGACAAAAGTAACGGAACCGTCACTGTCCGCTCATTAAAGCTTTCGCTGTATGTGTGTACGATCTTATTGGTGTTTATTTACACTCAGCAACAGAAGTCTGCGTACAAAAAACTTGTAATACTTTAATTAAAAAAATAGGAGTCATAATCTAATGTGATAAACTTGATTTTTTTTTATTTTGTATATTAACTACATATAATTCTATTAACAAAATATGCTTCAACAAAACAGAAACAGTAGTTACAGAAAAAAATCAAAACTAAAAATTCTACAAATAACGGATATGCAAAAATCTGCGTACAAGTCAGGACAGTATTTATAAAAAATTCATAAATGAGATCATTGTTTCTATATTAATATGAGGTCGGATAACCTTTACGTTTAATGACCTCCCTTAAACGTTTAGGCATGGAGTGCACTAATTTCTTCGTTTCGTCCGAACTGATTTTGGCCCATTCCTCAATCATAACATTTTTTAACGTTTCCTTCGACGTTATGTTGTGTTGCCGAATCCTGCGTTCCAGTAAATCCCAGAGGTGTTCGATGGGATTCAAGTCCGGCAATTGTGGAGGTGTTTTAAGTTGCTTTGGGGTATTGTATAGTAGCCAAAGCTTAGTGTTGTGGGCGCAATGTTTGGGGTCATTATCTTGTTGAAAAAAGTATTCGGGCCCCAAGCCCAAGTTTTCGATGCTAGGCTTCAAATTTTCTTTTAAAATGTCTATATACATTTTATGGTCCATTGTCGATGTTATGAAAACCAACCTTCCCACCCCTTTGGTGCACATACACCCCCAAACCATAACTCCACCACCTCCGTGTTTTACAGTCGCTTTCAAATTTTCGGGATTAAGGGCAGTATTAGGTTTTCTCCATACAAGTTGTTTACCTTTAATGCCGAAAATGCAAAATTTGCTCTCATCTGTAAAGAGAACTTTCTCCCAGAATTCAATGGGCTTGTCTAAGAGTTTTTTTGCAAAGGCGATCCGCTTCTGACGATTGACCTCTGACACAAATGGCTTTTTTCGTGCAACGCGACTGTGATAGTTAGCTTTTTTTAACGTCCTTCTCACCGTATCTTTGCTGATAGTTTTATGAAATTCTTCTTGTACTTTTCTACTATTTTTTTTGCCGTCAGCCTAGGTTCTTTTCTAACCTGCTGTACAATTTTTCGCTTCTCTCGGTTTGTTAAAAGGGATGGTCTACCAGATCGCGGACGTGAGAGGTAATCTTCAGTGTCTTTACAATTATTAATTACTCTTTGAATGGAAGAGTGTGACCTGCCGACAGTTTTTCCTATTTTTCGAAAAGATTTTCCCTCTTTCCATAACTTTACAATAATTTTTCTCTCTCCCAATTCAATTTCCTTTCCTTTCGTGTCCATTCTAACTTTTAGCTTCTAAGCTTCTGCTAATATAATTGACACCGATTATCTTTTATTTAAATCGGAAAGCGTACATCGCCAACTACGTATTTAAGTAAATAAGTATGTTTTGGAGAAGGCGTCTTTATTTGTACGCAGATTTTTGCATACGCATTATTTGGAGAATTTTTAATTTTAATTTTTTTTTTAACACTTATTTCTGTTTTATTGATGCATATTTTGTTAATAGAATTATATGTAGTTAATACACAAAATAAAAAAAAATTGAAGTTTATCACATTAGATCATGACCCTTATTTTTTCAGTTAAATGTTAGAAGTTTTTTGTACGCATACTTCTGCTGCTAAGTGTATTCATTACAATTTCAGCTGTATCGCAGCCTTTCATAGCGTCAGTCTCTTGTAGTGTCACCTTTCTCTTTTCGATCCTTTCTATCTTTTTCTGGACCAATTCTAATTTCTTGTTTGAGATGTTCAAAAGTCTTTAGAAATGTCTGTTCCAATTTGCTGAAATCTTTTTGAAATTTGTCTTGGATTTGTTGCAAAGTGGAACTGATATCGCAATCAACGGCGAACTCGAATTTTTCTGGATCATTCCCTTCTTTTTTTGGAGCTTCTCGAAGTCGAATTTGTAATGTTGTTTTCGTTCCAGATATGTCACATTCTCTTCTAATTCATTGTACTTCACTTCTTTGAATTAATTCTTTGCGCCTATAACTATTTGTTATTCATGTACCCGCACACCTGACGGAAAATTGCAACGTTTCTTTATTTTTATTACCTTTTAAAAAGATAACTTTCCTGTTATTTTATGACACATGTTACTGTCAATTATTATTTTATGATAATATTAACAAAACAAAATATATCACCATCGACTACTGTCTGTTCGGTTACATCTTCAAATATAAACTTAATTAACTTAACGGGGCATAACAACGAATTGTTAAAGGAATGTTTTTTCGTCTGAACAAATTAAAGATATTTTTATTTAAGTTTGTACCTTTTTATTAAGACGAATTTTATTTGTTATAGTTCTACCGGTTTCGGCCCTGTTTAGGCCATCTTCAGGAACTTTCGAGCACGTCTATGTTGATCTTCAGATTATTTAAAATCTATTCAAAATTCTATTTTAAAATAGAACCCGCCATTATTAGACCAACAAATTTTGAATTGAATTTTTAGAAGATTTTGAATTTTGAACCGGTACAAAAGTACAAAATTAAATAAAAATATCTTTTAACAACGAATAGTTGTGAGATATGCTTCAAAAATTGTTATATTTTTGCATTAATTTCAAACTTAACCTTACCAACTTGACACTTAACAATACTGCTATCCTTGTTTATAGATATATATACATAGTTATCCAAAGAATTTAGTTAGCGGTCGCGATGGTCCTAGATGGTCCTAGATGGCAGGCTGACTTATGTGTCGCCATTCATAAAAATTTAAATTTTACTATTCGTGCCTTGCACGCATTACTACGAAATTGTAAAATAAGTTGCATATATTTCAATACCTCTTGTACACAAAAATCAATAATGTGTCCTTCAAGAATTGTACCGAATTGTTGGAGACATTTCGTCGGAAAAATATCGATTTGTAGATAATTTTTTTTACGTAGGTGCATGAACGGATTTTATAAGAGGAAACCGTGTTAAAACTTTTTAAGAAATTTGTTTCAAAGAGTATATGAAAAATATTGGGCAAGGCATTCAAGTGGATACATATTTTATTAAATGTTAAATTTTTAGAGAAAAGGCTGTTAGTAATAAATCTGAAATTTAAATTTGTATTTTAATTCATTTTTTAACGTGCTCTCATGCTCGAAATTATTATTACTAAATTTCAATGTAATTGTTAAGGTCACACACCGCTAATTTTTTTCTTCTATTGTATATATTGTAAATAATTATTGCCTTTTCTTGTATGTATATTTTCATGTTTTTAAAACCCATTTTGTCGTTTTGTGTAAAAGTTTATCCGTTGAAAAATAAACTCTCTTGTTGTAAACTCTCTTGCAAGCCTTACCGAGAGACTTAGAATTGGAGAAAATCAAGATTAATTCGCAAGTATAGACGATTTTATTAATTTCAAAAACAAAATCATAATAATAATACCCCAAGCAAGAGCGAACTGCATAGCCAAAAGAGGAAAGATGCAGAGAATCAGACGAAATCATATCAGTGTGTGGGAGGAAGTGAAAATAAGGGAGGAATATAGACTCGCAAGAAAAGAATTGACAAGAGTGATACAGAATAATAAGGAGAGCAAGTGGAAAAGTTCTTGTGATTAATTAGAAAACAACATATGGAGAACGGCGTATGAGAGCGAAGTTAGATGAGGAAACAGTGGTAAACCAATTCAAAAAATTATGTCCAGTATTGCAAGGGAATTACACGGAGAAAGATAACTATCAAAGTGGAGATCAGCAACCAAAAATGATTACCATAGAAGAACTTAATAACAGTCTGAATCAGCTTAAGAAAAAAAAGCAGCAGGAGAGGATGGCATAACTCATGAAGAGAAGATGGAAGAAGGTGCCTCGATGGTGGCCTACGCGGATGATTTGGCGGTGGTGGTGTTAGATATTATATAGGTAAAGTAGCAGATAATATGAGAGAGCTAAGCATACAACTAGCGGAAGAGAAAACTGCGATAGTGATTTTAGAAAGAAGGAGAAAGCTACAGAAAATAGAGCTTAGTGTAGGCCAACAAATCATTAAAAGCTCAGAATCGATAAAGTACTTAGGAATCCATTTGGACAACGATCTACGTATGACGGCGCTTATTAAAAAAATCTTATTAGAAACTCGAAGAAATGTATAATACGCGGTTGATGCCTAGAAAAGGAGGAAAGAGAGAAGTATAAGAAATATTCTAAAATGTATATCGCATGGCAGCGATGAAAGCTGTAGGTACACTGGCTGGACACACATCTATAGATTTGATCGCATGAGAAAGAAGTAAAAATTTTAAGACAAAGGGAGAGAAAGCAGAACAGAACGGAGAAGTCATATATACGATGTGGCAAGAGAGGTGGAACCATTATGAGGGATGTGCAAAAACGTATATAAAAGACGTAAGAGAATAGCATAGGGTCTCTCGTAGACCTTTATACAACCCAGGCAATTACAGCATATGGTGAGTACGCAGCACACTTCGCGAAGATAAAGAAGAGTGCGTCGGACAGCTGTTGATTTGGATGTCAAGAGACAGACACAGCTCGATGCACAATTTTTTAATTTTATTGCTTCGAAAAAAAGACGATGAAAACGAACACGGAAGTGGGACAATCTGTTATAGAAGAAAATGTAGTCGACCTTCTTGTGACCAACGAAGAGAAGCATGACAGCGTAATCAGATATTAAGGAGGTGATAAATATTATTAAGATGGAAGAGAAAAGGAGAGAGGAAAAGAAAAAGAATTCAGAAGAGGAGCTAGTGAGGCAGTTTTCTCTCCCCCGATCCAGGTATGATAAAAGGACAAATATTATTGAAAAAATAATAGGTCGCTTTTGTGTTGTGTTTTATAAACTCCCCTTGACCAATCATGACCAAATTCATTACCAAATCATGAATATTTTATGATTTGTTATAACTCATCCGGAGGAAGGAATAATGAAGGATAGAGGAAGAGGATTTGATGGGTTCTGTCCAAAGTGGCAACAAGAATCTGGCGAATAGTAGAAGGTGGAGAAAGTTAAATAAATAGAAGCAAATAACAACAATAAAATCGCCAAGGCAATCTGCTGTAATGTGTAAGGTAGTCCGGACTGCCAATATCCAATAGGCAAGGAAAAAAGGGGAGTTTTTCCCTATCGCCCTGAAAAAAAATCCCTGTCGCCGACGCAGTTCTACACTGCTGGTTAGATAAAATTTTCTATCATGTGCACATCTGACAAGGGTTAGTGCATAAAGCCTTTTCTCCTCCTAAGTGCAAAAAAGGGCTTGTGTTAGGTTGAGCCATCAATGTTAACCCGGTTCACTTAACCCAAGTCAGTTAAGATTACTTATTGTTTAAGGAAGAAGTATCAAAGAATTGTTCACTTTACTTAAGGCGGCTGACGTTTTCGAAGTCAACCGAAACTATTTTTTCTTTAAAATTGTTAATAATATAGAAGATGTAATCCCAACTAGCTAGTTAGCACAAAATATTGTTGGTACATTGTTAATTAGTTGGGTTAGGTTGATCCATCAATCTTAACCCAGCTAAGCAAACCAAATCCACCTAGTTAACACTAGTTATTGTTTGAGGAAGAGGTATCAATGTACTGTTCATTGTACTTGGGTCTAAGGTTTGAACCTTTTTTTTGGAATCCACTTTTTTCCAACACCCATATGTATTTTCAAAAATCGGCGCCTATGTATGATTAAGTCGCTGAAACGTAGATTATTACGTATATTATTATAGATTATTATTAGATTGAAGGCAGTTTGTTATAGTTTGATAGTCTATTGTTCTTTTATTGACAATGGTGGTTTTGATAAGGTTGACAAAATTTGTATCTATATTGGTCTATAATTATTGTGTATATCACCTTTTTTTGTATGCAAGTGTTATCTTCGTCAGCTTGAGCTCTTTCAGAAAGACTGTCTCCGCTAGATAATTGTTTATGACAAAACAAAAATGTTTGCTAAAAATTGGTTCAACCTCTTTTATTACCTTTGTGAACAGTTCGTACATATCTGTCGTATTTTTGCTATTTGTTTCTTTATTCAACTGACTTTATCATCAAACTGCTTTCAGCAATACAGTTGGTCGAAGAGTTTTTCGATGTAACCCGGTTTGAGAGAAGAAAGAATAAGTTTTCGATATTTAATGTTGGATCTTCTGTGGTATTTCCTGGATCTTTTCTGACTTGAACTACTATGTTTAAGATGTCTTATTTGTAAGATGTCTTCTCAGGGAATGCATTTGAACAGCACTTGATAATATATTTGTTGATGTATTGAAATAAGTTTTTAATTACTTCAATGTTTTTGTGAGTGTAAAGACATTAAAAGTCTTAGTAGAAGCAATAAAGTTACTATTTTTCAGAAAAGATAATTTGTAATTTACAATAAATTCACCTTTAAAATTTGTATTAATATATGTATGTATAATAAAATTGGAAATACTTGGTTTTTATTTATTTAATTGATTTGAATTAATATTTCTTAATGTTTGGAATTATATTTTATTTAAAGAATTCTCAACGATGAAATAATGACAAATGAATTTGTAGACGCAAAGTCGTTTACCCAAACTCAAATATTTGCAAAAAACTTTTTTTACCTACTCATTTCCATTCGTGTGTCGACCGATTACTCACTGAAAAGAACCCCCGGAAAAAAATTTAATATGAAATATTAATTTTGTAATTTGAGTATGCAGCTTATACTACAAGTTCATTCATAAATAAAAATTCTCTCGTTTACCGTTAGAGGCAGCACAAGCTAGAGCAATCCATCTCGGCAGGTTGAATAACTATACAGGATGTCTCACGTAACTGGTTCATTAGAACTTTTTTGGATTCCACTATTCCTAGAGGCTTGAAATTTTGGTAACATGGGTTGTTCATTCTGATCTTTAAACCTAAAATATTTTCAAGGTGGCTACTATTTCCGGTCTACCGGAAGTAGACCTCAACTTCGTTATTTTAAATGGAATATGTTGACTTTAATAATAGCTATTGGTACCTACCGTTTTTTGTTTTCGGGTTATTTTATTTGATTGATGTTTTTTGGTAAATATCACTACGCTCTTTAAAGGCCTATATCTTAACCAACGTTCTTTCAAAAAGATTTTGCCTTGGCATGATAATTCCTTATATGCTGTCAAATAGATTGTCATGTGTTATATCAGTGTATCTTATACAGAGTGGTCAAAAATTGAATTACCGTTTCTCTGCATTCAAATGCGAAAAAGTCAAAAATTTTAAATGGAACAGCCCATATTTCTTTACCCTATCAGAAAGGGAATTTAATTCTCTGCAAATTATCTATAAACATTCCTATTCCTATTTATTATAGTTTTCTTGATATTGGGACATTTATCAAAAACATACACAAAAAGGTAGAAACCGTTTGCGTTTTTGTTAGATGGCCATGATATTTTGACAGTTTATCGTTTAATGTATTTAAATTATTATTGGTATTATTTCTACAATGAACTACGATCGAATAAACTAGCTTGCAAGCTTTTATTTGCCAAAAATAACAAACGAATAAATGAAACAATCATATAAAAGAAACAAAAACTTGCAATTATTAAAATAAATTAAAAGAATTTCATTCTCTACAAACTGTCTTTAAACATTTCTGTGCCTATTTGTTGTAGTTTCCTTCATTTTGCTAAATTAATGAAAACATGCACTGGTTTTCATATTAGAAGGCTATGAAATTTTGACAACTTTTCATTCATATTTATGTTATTGTTATCATTATTAATTAGTTGTGTCATTACCGTCATTACTTAGTTGCGGCATTACTTACTTCTATTAATATTTTTGAATATCATGGCATATTATTCCAACGTCGATATTTTAAATTTGTTTTATATTCATGGCGAATGTAATAAAGTTTTGAATAGGACCTGTCGAACATTTAATGAGAGATACACTTAGCAGCAGAAGTCTGCGTACAAAAAACTTCTAACACTTTAATTGAAAAAATAAGAGTCATGATCTAATGTGATAAACTTCAATTTTTTTTTATTTTGTGTATTAACTACATATAATTCTATTAACAAAATATGCATCAATAAAACAGAAATATTAGTTACAAAAAAAATTAAACTTAAAAATTCTCCAAATAATGCGTATGCAAAAATCTGCGTACAAATAAAGACGCCTTCTCCAAAATATACTTATTTACTTAAATACGTAGTAGGCGATGTACGCTTTCCGATTTAAATAAAAGATAATCGGTGTCAATTATATTAGCAGAGGCTTAGAAGCTAAAAGTTAGAATGGACACGAAAGGAAAGGAAATTGAATTGGGAGAGAGAAAAATTATTGTAAAGTTATGGAAAGAGGGAAAATCTTTTCGAAAAATAGGAGAAACTGTCGGCAGGTCACACTCTTCCATTCAAAGAGTAATTAATAATTATAAAGACACTGAAGATTACCTCTCACGTCCGCGATCTGGTAGACCACCCCTTTTAACAAACCGAGAGAAGCGAAAAATTGTACAGCAGGTTAGAAAAGAACCTAGGCTGACGACAAAAAAAATTGTAGAAAATGTACAAGAATTTCATAAAACTATCAGCAAAGATACGGTGAGAAGGACGTTAAAAAAAGCTAACTATCACAGTTGCGTTGCACGAAAAAAGCCATTTGTGTCAGAGGTCAATCGTCAGAAGCGGATCGCCTTTGCAAAAAAACTCTTAGACAAGCCCATTGAATTCTGGGAGAAAGTTCTCTTTACAGATGAGAGCAAATTTTGCATTTTCGGCATTAAAGGTAAACAACTTGTATGGAGAAAACCTAATACTGCCCTTAATCCCGAAAATTTGAAAGCGACTGTAAAACACGGAGGTGGTGGAGTTATGGTTTGGGGGTGTATGTGCACCAAAGGGGTGGGAAGGTTGGTTTTCATAACATCGACAATGGACTATAAAATGTATATAGACATTTTAAAAGAAAATTTGAAGCCTAGCATCGAAAACTTGGGCTTGGGGCCCGAATACTTTTTTCAACAAGATAATGACCCCAAACATTGCGCCCACAACACTAAGCTTTGGCTACTATACAATACCCCAAAGTAACATAAAACACCTCCACAATCGCCGGACTTGAATCCCATCGAACACCTCTTAGATTTACTGGAATGCAGGATTCGGCAACACAACATAACGTCGAAGGAAACATTAAAAAATGTTATGATTGAGGAATGGACCAAAATCAGTTCGGACGAAACGAAGAAATTAGTGCACTCCATGCCTAAACGTTTAAGGGAGGTCATTAAACGTAAAGGTTATCCGACCTCATATTAACATAGAAACAATGATCTCATTTATGAATTTTTTATAAACCTGTCCTGACTTGTACGCAGATTTTTGCATACCCGTTATTTGTAGAATTTTTAGTTTTGATTTTTTTCTGTAACTACTGTTTCTGTTTTGTTGAAGCATATTTTGTTAATAGAATTATATGTAGTTAATATACAAAATAAAAAAAAATCAAGTTTATCACATTAGATTATGGCTCTTATTTTTTTAATTAAAGTATTACAAGTTTTTTGTACGCAGACTTCTGCTGCTGAGTGTATTCAAACCTAACGCCTATCACAAAAAAGAAATTTCGAAAAATAGAAATGAATTTTGTTAATTTTGGAAAGATCAAAACAACAAGAAACCGTAACAGCTCTATTACCAGCGATGAAAATAATGAAATAAATGTTTTGTCGTATTTTATTGCCTATCCAAATTCTTCGGTACGGAGCGCTTCCGTCGATTTAGGTAAGCAACATTTTTTAAGAAAACATCCTTAATAAATAAACTGAACTGTTTAGGAATCTCAGGTCCCTCATTACATCGTATATTACGCCGACACAAGATGCACCCCTATGCGTACAATATCTTGCAGAGCCTTTTACCAGAAGATTACGTAAAACGACAAGAATTTTGCGAATTTATATTAATTAAAATTCAAGAAAATCCTTTATTTTTATCGCAAGTTATTTGGAAGGATGAATCAAAATTTTCGAGGGAGGGTATAGTCAATAGACAAAACTTACATATTTGGGCTATCGAAAATCCTCACGCTGTGAGAAAGGCAAATTTTCAACAAAAATTTAGTTTTAATGTTTTAATGGGAAACAAACTTCGTTTTGAAATTTATAATGAAAACCTCAACAGTGAACGCTATTTAGAAATTTTAAGAGGTACTGTAACTAATTTTTGTGAAAGTTTGCCTCTTGACACGTATACCAATTGTTGGTATCAATTAGATGGCGCTCCAGCGCATTCATCATGGCAAATCTATCAAGAACTAAATAATTTGTTTGATGATCGGTGGATTGGAAGAAATGAACCTTGGCAATGGCCCCCACGATCTCCAGACTTAACACCAGTGGATTTTTATTTGTGGGGTTATTTAAAAAATCAGGTCTACAGTTCACCTGTTAACACACCACAACAGTTATATGATAGAGTGGTGAGAGCCATAAACACTATTGACGGCGACCAACTTCTAAGAGCCACAACCTTAGAGGTCGAGAGAAGGGTTGAAAAATGTTTAATGATGAATGGTCATCATATTGAACAGTTTCAATTTATAATTTTAAGTTTTTGTTTCTTTTATGTGTTATTGATTTTAATTTTTGTTATTAAATTGTTGTGTTTCATTGTTTCATTTATTAAACAACTCTATGAGATAATTTTTTTATCCCAGTTAGCAACTCGTAAATATTGGTTCAGGATAGGATAAAAGAATAAATGACAATCAATTGAACAGTCCTATATTTCGATTCAAATTGAATCTTCTTCAGGGAGTGAAATTTTCTACAAAATTACAAGTTAATAAAAAGTAAGTAATTACAAATAACACTTACGATTGTAATGAAACTGGCTAACATAAAACATTAAATACCAGAGTATTTCGTCCAAAATTATTCTTAAAATTGTTAAGAAAAACAAGAAACACGTTGTTACACACCATAGCGCTTTTTTTATAATATGAATGACAGTGCAACCACCTTGTAAAAGTAATACGGCAACTTCACGTGAAGCGGGAAGCGCCAAAATTTAAATTCAAATGTTTGAAATATTTAAATTTTTAAATTCATCTTTACAAAAATCAAAAATTAGGGCATATATAGAGCTTAAGGAGCTGATATCAGTTCTGTAATTGATAGTATTTTTTTTGTGGTTGCTATGTGGAACATCTCCAAAAATAATCTGTTGTGATAGTTGTTAGTTGCATCTATAATTTTAGTATTTTCAAAATCAAAAATATGACCACTGTCCAAACTATGTTGGGCCAGAGCACAAGATCTTTTGTTACAACGTATATCACTTTTATGTTGGTATAATCTTCTTTTAAGCCATTGGGAAGTTTGTCCCACATAGCAACCTTCACAACCACCACATGAGATGTTATAGATAACCCCAGACCTGTATAGTAAGGGCGTGGGGTCTTTAAGGTTTGTGAAAATTGATTGAAATTTCAACGGATAATGTTCTACGATCTTTAAGTTGTTAAGATTACAACAATGTTTAAACATTTTGGTTAGTTTGTCAGTTAACTCAGGGATGTAAATGAGTTTTTTGTATAGAGTGGGTTCATTAATGTTATCCACGGCTGAGTCAACATCCACACCAGGGTCAAACACAGTAGTACAGAAAAGCAATCTGTTTAATAACTTGGGAGGGTACATGTTATTTATAAAAATAGTTTTTAATTTATTTAAATTTATATTAATTGAATTAGGTTCTGAAATTTTTTCAATTCTATGTTTCATTGTGCTAATTTTATGTTTTATTTTATGTTTAGATGTAAAATGGATATATCTTCCAGAAAACGTTGGTTTTGTGTACCAATCAAATTTGATTTTATTGTCTTTATCACGAATGACCTTAGTATCCAAAAACGGAACTGAGTTGTTGTCTTCTGTCTCAAGAGTAAACTGTATGAATTTGTTGTGTTTATTAAAATTATTTAAAATTGAATTTACGTAATTACCCGGGATAGCAGTTATGATATCATCTACATATTTTTTTATAAACGGAACTTCAAACTCCAACGTTGGTAAAATTCTTTTTAATACATGGTCCATAACAATTTGGGCCAAAATAGGTGATAGCGGAGAACCCATAGGTGTACCGAAGATTTGTTGGTAAGTAACACCGTTGAAAGTAAAATAAGTATTAGTGCAAATTGTTGATATAGTTTTTAGGAATAAATGCTTTTCAAAATCATAATTTTCTGAGATGCAATGGAAATTCTCTTCTATAATTTCTAACACCAATGTAGTGGGTATGTTGGTAAACAGACTAACAACGTCGAGTGAGATGATAACATAACCTTCAGGAAGTTCGAAACCTCTCAATTCCTCAACAAATTGAAAGGTGTTTCTCACATTTCAATTTTAATGTAAATCTTTTTGAAAGAACGTTGGCTAAGATATAGGCCTTTAAAGAGCGTAGTGATATTTACCAAAAAACATTTAAAATCAAAATAACTCGAAAACAAAAAACGGTAGGTACCAATAACTATTATCAAAGTCAACATATTTTTCGACGTACAATTGAATGGCGTAATAAAAACTATAGCATTCCTTTTAAAATAACGAAGTTGAGGTCTACTTCCGGTAGACCGGAAATAGTGGCCATCTTGAAAATATTTTAGGTTTAAAGATCAGAATGAACAACCCATGTTACCAAAATTCCAAGCCTCTAGGAATAGTGTAACCCAAAAAAGTTCTAATGAACCAGTTACGTGAGACACCTGTATATATCTACACTTAGCAGCAGAAGTCTGCGTACAAAAAACTTCTAACACTTTAACTGAAAAAATAAGGGTCATGATCTAATGTGATAAACTTCATTTTTTTTTATTTTGTGTATTAACTACATATAATTCTATTAACAAAATATGCATCAATAAAACAGAAATATTAGTTCCAAAAAAAATTAAAATTAAAAATTCTCCAAATAATGCGTATGCAAAAATCTGCGTACAAATAAAGACGCCTTCTCCAAAATATATTTATCCGTAAAGGATAAAGAGGTCGGATAACCGTAAAGGTTATCCGACCTCATAGTAATATAAAAACAATGATCTCATATATGAATTTTTTATAAATACTGTCCTGACTTGTACGCAGATTTTTGCATACCCGTTATTTGTAGAATTTTTAGTTTTGATTTTTTTCTGTAACTACTGTTTCTGTTTTGTTGAAGCATATTTTGTTAATAGAATTATATGTAGTTAATATACAAAATAAAAAAAATCAAGTTTATCACATTAGATTATGACTCTTATTTTTTCAATTAAAATATTACAAGTTTTTTGTACGCAGACTTCTGCTGCTGAGTGTATAAACAAGGCTGCTATTGTTAACATGACGCGGGTATTTTAAATTTTACTACCATAAATTCTTTTTACTGTTTAGTTTTTTATTAATTTTTTTTCTATTTAACGAATTATTACAAGAGTCATTACAAGTAACAAAGCAAAATAATAAATTAAAACTTAATACGACGTTTAAAAATTAACAATAAATTTTTCGTAGAGCAACCAATTAAAATTCAATGAAAAATTTATTTTACTTAAAGCAAACTCATCAATATTTCTAATAAAATATATGTATAATAAAATAATAAATCAAAAAATTTTAACCAATATAAAAAATATAACAATTTAAGTTTTAATGTTGGCTGCACTTCTTACTCGCAACCAATTTGTTTACATTTTAATCGTGTTGCTAAGAAACAACGTATACAAACACAACTTAAAACTTACAGTTCCAAAGAAAACTAAGTTTTAACCGTTTTAACGCAAATATGCGTTCAATTCCGAAATGGGTTGATAAAATCCAAGATACGGATAAACAAGAACAATGGTAAATAAACATTTATGTTATACTCACCACCACCACAACACACATCTCTTTTTTAGCATTTATGATCTGTGTTTCAATCCTGATGGTTCACAACTAATAGTGGCGAGTGGAAATAGGGTTTTAGTTTACGACACTTCAGATGGAACTCTCTTACAACCATTAAAAGGTCATAAAGATACCGTATATGCTGTGAGTTACGCTAAAAATGGACAAAAATTCGCTAGTGGAAGTGCTGATAAAACAGTAATCGTGTGGTCAAATAAACTAGAAGGATTATTAAAGTACAGTCATAGCGATGCTATTCAATGTTTGGCTTATAATCCTTTATCTCATCAGTTAGCTTCTTGCGCTTTAAGTGATTTCGCTTTTTGGAGCGTCGAACAAAAAGCGGTACAAAAGCATAAAGTTAACGCAAGAATAAATGCTTGCTCTTGGACTAATGATGGACAGTATTTAGCGTTAGGGTTAGGAAATGGAACTATCTCTATAAGAAATAAGCTGGGGGAAGAAAAAGGGAGGATCGAAAGACAAGAATCTCTACCGATTTGGGCTTTATCCTGGAGTACTCTTCGCGATGAAGTCGATACGCTTTGCGTAACCGATTTTAATAAGACATTATCATTTTATACTTTAGGCGGGAAATTAGTTGGGAAAGAAAGAAATATCGGTTTTGATGCTTTAAAAGTTAGTTTCTTTCCTAAGGGGGAATATATTTTAATATCTGGAACTAATAAATGTTGTAATATGTATACGAAAGATGGAATTAAATTGGGAGTGATTGCTGATCAACAAGAATCGTGGGTTTGGTGTACAGCTGTTCATCCTTCATCAAATTTTGTTGTAAGATTACTTTATTTTTCTGTTTTTTTTTTTTTGGTTGTTGTGTAATTAATGAATTTTTTTTAAGGCAATTGGGTGTCAAGATGGAACATTAGCATATTACCAATTAAATTTTAACACCGTTCATGGTTTATATAGAGATCGGTATGCATACCGTGAAAATATGACAGACGTAATTATTCAACATCTCTTAACGGAGCAAAAAGTTCGTATTAAATGTCGCGATTTAATCAAGAAAATCGCAATTTTTAAGCATCGATTAGCTGTACAATTACCAGAACGTGTGGTTATTTACGAATTATACTCGAATGATATAAACGACATGCATTATCGAGTAAAAGAAAAAATTACTCAAAGACTTGATTGCAATTTATTGGTGGTTTGTTCGGAACATTTAGTGATATGCCAAGAGAAATACCTACAAAGCATTAATTTTTTGGGGGTTAAAGATAGAGAATGGGTTTTTGATAGTCCAATAAGGTACATAAAAATAATTGGAGGCCCACCAAGACAAGAAGGGTTAATATTAGGCTTAAAAAACGGACAAGTTTGGCAGGTTCATTTAGATAATTCGTTTCCTTTATTAAAAATCACCGTGCAATCACCTGTACGTTGTTTAGATTTAAGCCAACATAAAAAGAAGTTGGCGGTTGTTGATGAGATTGGAACATTACAAGTTTTTAACACCATTAATAGTGAATTATTATATCAGGTAAAGCTTGATATAAATTTTAATATATAATAAATTTTATGGTTAATTAATAATGCGACACCTGACATCCAATACTAATTTATTTTATTATAAATCAACGTTTCGAGCTGTAAGCTCATTTTCAAATCGCTACAAAGTAACAATTGAATTATCGTTTTCAAAATTTTTTAGCCCTCACTTTGAAGGCGAATAAGAAACTACTCCATAGAAAAAAATTAAACTATTATCGGATTCAAAAGTTTTTACCCCTCACTTTGAACGCGAATAACAGAAAACCTACTCCATAAAAAAAATCTAGACCGGTTTCGTTGGACGCAAAATTTAATTCTTTATAATATGGAGAAATTTTAAATTCTTCCTCCCACTCGTATACTAATTATCACAGGTGTAATGAAAAAAAGTACCCGATTTAGGCCGATCTATGAAGAAGCTCGTCTTTGCGATATTTTTATTCGGAAACGATTCGTCGAAAATATTCTATATTTTGACTACACACTGCACAAAATGTACTAAACATGACAGTATATTTATTTTTGCATTTTTGTTACCCATTTTCAAATTAAAGTACATTATGTGAAGTAATGATATCTCAATAATGCGTTATCGTATGGGATTGTCGCAAACATCATTCTAACCGTCTAATGAAACTGAATAAAAACCTAATCTGCATTGTACATCAAGTGTTCAATACGATTTTATAATTGGAGTTAAATCAATCCGCGCGAAATTATATCCGCGGGTGTGAGGAGTCGAGAGAGGGCTTCGCCGAGCGTCTTCGGTATTACATTGCGGGGAGGAATCATAGTCACAACCAGGCCCGACGGAACCTTCTCTTGACTCCTCACGCCCGCGGAAATAATTTCGCGCGGATTGATTTAACTCTGATTATAAAATCGCATTGAACACTTGCAGTATAATGCAGGTTAGGTTTTTATTCAGTTTCATCAGGCGGTTAGAGTGATGTTTGCGACAATCCCATAAGATAACGCGTTATCGAGATGTCACTACTTCACATAATGTAATTTTATTTGAAAATGGGTAGCAAAAGTCAAAAAGTAACTATACTGTCATGTTTAGCACACTTTCGACAATATGTGATCGAAATTTAGAATTTTTTCGACGAAGCGTTTCCGAGTAAAAAAATCGCAAAGTCGAGCTTCTTTGAAGACCGGCCGAAATCGGGTACATTTTTTCATTACACCTGTGCTAATTATTATACGAGTGGGAGGAAAAATATGAAATTTCTCCACTTTATAAAGAATTAAATTTACTCTCTAACAAAACCAGTTTCGTTTTTTTCTATTTGGTAGTTTTTCTGTTATTCGCGTTCAAAGTGAGGGGTAAAATCTTTTGAATCCGATAATAGTTTTGTTTGACGCGTAATTTAATTCTTTATAATGTATAGTAATTTCAGTTTTTTCACATACTAGTGTAGTAATTATCGCAGGTATAATGAAAAAATGTACCCAATTTCGGTCGATTTTAGAAGAAGCTCGACTTTACGGTTTTTTTTTCTCAAAAACTGTTTGGCGAAAAATTTCAAATTTGAGCTAGTAGTAACTTCATGTGTTCTCAATGAAGGACATATTTTATTTTATCAATATTTTATGTAATTTTGTGGAAAATCGCAATTAAAGAGGTTGCAGTTATTTCAAAAATGACCGGGCGGATATCAACGCGGTTTTAAACAATATACAGGGTGTCTCACGTAACTGGTTCATTAGAACATTTTTGGGTTACACCATTCGTAGAGGCTTGAAATTTTGGTATCATAGGTTGTTCATTCCGATCTATTAATCTAAAATATTTTCAAGATGGCCACCACTTCCGGTCTACCGGAAGTAGACCTCAACTTCGTTATTTTAAATGGAATGCTATAGTTTTTATTACACCATTCAATTATACGTAACAAAATATGTTGACTTTGATAACAGTTATTGGTACCAAGCGTTTTTTGTTTTCGAGTTATTTTGATTTTAAGTGTTTTTTAGCATATATCACCAAGGTCTTTACAAGCCCATATCTCAGCCAACGTTAATTCAAAAACGTTTTGCATTGGTAAAATAACTCGTCATATGCTGTTAAATAGATTGTCACTTGTTATATCAGTATACCTTATACAGCGTGGTCAAAAATTGAATTATTGTTTGGCTGTATTCAATTGCGAGAAAGTCGAAAATTTTAAATGGAACGCCCCATATCTTATTAGCCTATCTAAACGGGAATTTAATTCTCTACAAATTATCTATAAACATTGTTATACCTATTTATTATAGTTTTCTTCATATTGAGTATTTTATCGAAATCCTACACAAAATGCTGGAAGCCGTTCGTGTTTTTATTAGAAGGCTATGATATTTTAACAGTTTATTTTTCTTTTAATGTTTAATTTATTTAAATTATCATTGGTATTATTTCTAGATTGATCTGCGATTGAAAAACTTTAGTTTGTTAGCTTTTATTTGCCAAAAATAACCAGCAGAAGAACGCATAAATGAACAATGAAAAACAATAATATGGCGTAATATTCGACGTAATGATGTGTGAGAAATTCCTAGAGAGTTCAGTTTATTTATTTGCGGTGCTTTCTTGTAAAATATTCATATAAATCGACCGAAGCACCTCTTACCAAAGAATTTAGTAAAGCAATAAAATATAACAAAACATTTATTCTCTTATCTTAAACTGCTGGTGATAGAAATTTATGGTTTCTTGTTATTTTGATCTTTCCAAAACTGAGAGATACGTCTCTTATCCTATCCAAAACTTTATTACACCCGCCATGAATATAAGACGAATTTAAAATATTGGCGTGGGAATAATTGGCCATGATATTCAAAGACATTAACAGCAGTAAGTGATGACACAACTAACTAATGACAACAATAACATAAACATGGTTGAAAAGCTATCAAAACTCCATGGATTTCATAAACATAAAAACAAGAAGCTTTCCAGCATTGCATGCGTCCATTAATTTCCAAATATGAGGGCAACTACAACAAATAGGCACAGGAAAGTATCTAAATAGTTTGTAGAGAATTAAATTCCTATAATTTATTTTTGTAATTTTAAGTTTTTCATTCTTTTATGTTATTGATTTTAATTTTTGTAATTAAATTGTTGTTTTTCATTGTTTCATTTATTCGGTTTTCTTTTGGTTATTTTTGGTAAATTACAGCTAGCAATCTAAAGTTTATTCAATCGCAGTTCATTGTAGAAATAATACTAATAATAATTTAAATAAATTAAACAAAAAACTGTCAAAATGTCATGGCGTTCTAACAAAAACACAGACGGTTTCTAGCATTTTACCTATGATTTTGATAAATTCCTCAATAGCAAGAAAACTGTAATAAATAGGTACAGGAATATTCATAGATAATTTGTAGAGAATTAAATTCCCTTTCTGATAGGGTATGAAAATATGGGGCGTTCTATTTAAAATTTTTGACTGTCACGCAATTGAATACAGAGAAACGGTAGCTCAATTTTTGACCAACCTGTATAAGATATACTGATACAATAAATGACAATCTATTTAGCAGCGTATGAAGAGTTATCGTTAATGCAAAACGTTTTTGAGTTAACGTTGACTGAGATATGGGCATGTAAAGAGCATGGTGATATTTGCCAAAAAACACTTAAAATCAAAATAACTCGAAAACAAAAAACGGTAGGCACCAACAACTGTTATCAAAGTCAACATATTTTCTTATGTATAATTGAATGGTGCAATAAAAACTATAGTATTCCATTTAAAATAACAAAGTTGAGGTCTACTTCCGGTAGACCGGAAGTGACGGCCATCTTGAAAATATTTTGGATTAATAGATCGGAATGAATAACCCATGTTACCAAAATTTCAAGCCTCTACAAATAGTGTAACCTGAAAAAGTTCTAATGAACAAGTTACGTGAAACACCTGTATATCAAATAATTTCAGTAATTGGATACCGTTATTAGATTTTCAAAATTATGTGTCCCTAATTGTTTATGAACTATTTAGTGATATTATAAATTAAAAAGAGAAATAGAAATAAGCAATACGGGAAACAATAATAATTAGGAAAACATAATTTTGAAGAACTCATAACAGGATCCGAAAACCGAAATTATTTGAGATATTTCAGATAAAACCGCGTTGAAATCGGCCCGGTCGTTTATGAAATAACCATAACCTATTTAACCGCCATTTTCCGCGAAACTATATGAAATAGTGATAAAATAAAATATACCCCTCATTAGCAACACATAAAGTTACTATTAGTTCAAATTTGAAATTTTTTCACCAAACAGTTTTTGAGAAAAAAAAATCGCAAAGTCATTTGCAAGTAATTTTTTTTATTATACTTGCGATAATTATTACACGAGTGGGTGGAAAAAATTGAAACTACTACACATTATAAAGAAATAAATTATGCGTCAAATAAAGCCAGTCCCAATTTTTTCTATGAAGCAGTTTCTTTGTTATTCGGTTTCAAAGTGAGGGGTAAAATCTTTTGAATCCAATAATAATAATACTAACAAAACATTAAACAATATCAACTATATAATTTAAAATTTAACATAGCAAATAAATTAACGTACCAAAACTGAGCCAGATTAAAAACGGATTTTTATATTTGTTTAAATATTTCTTCCTATTGTTCACTTCATAAATTAATCAATTATGTCGTCAATCATTTTAAGCTTCAACGCGTGCCTTTTATAGTCTGATATTTTGTACTTTTGTAATGTTTTTCATGATGTGGAATTTTTAAAATTTAAGATCGTTTAATATTTTTGAATAAACGGTGCCAATTTTCCCCAAATCTCTCTTAAAATTAATTGTTCTATTTATGTCTTCAGTGATATAAATTGCTTCTAAATTTATTCTTTGAATCATATTATCGCTCGTTGAACTAAAATTAGAACTAACACTAGCACTAATACTAGAACTATCACTAGGACTAACACTAGATCTAAAACTAGATACTTTCGGGTTTCGCCGTGCGTTTTTTGATAAAAATGTTTGACGTTTCGGATGCCATGTTGCAACCTTCTTCAGAAACTGGTTCTAACTGAGAAAATCGGGGATCGTAAAACAATATATAGGTCGAAAAACTAATTAATAATTAATTTATATTAATTACAAGCTAATTACTAATTACTGCGTCGCGTCCGGTTTGGGAGTCGTGTTCGTCTTCACCACCATTTCCATGTTCTGCTGAGTTCCCAGCCATCTTCTCTGTTGACGTTCTTTTATGTCGGTGGATTTCTATGGCTTCTCTTGTCAGCCGTTGATGATATTTATTATTCCTAGCCAGAACCTTTGTTTTGTCGAAGTTTATTCGGTGTCCCTCCGAATGGCAATGTTCCGCAACCGCCGACTGTTGAATCTTCCTCAGCCTCACATCCCTCTCGTGTTCCTTGATACGGCATTCGATGTTTCGTCCGGTTTGGCCAACGTAATACTTCCCACAACTGCATGACAGCCGATAGACACCCGCTCCTTTTAATAGAGGTAGCTTGTCCTTGGCTACCGGGAGTGTATTCCGAATTTTGGTGACCGTTCCATATCGCACCACGATGTCGTTTTTCTTGAGGTGTCTTGCAATTCGTTCCGTTACACCGGAAACGTAAGGAAGACAGATGAAACCAGCTGGTTCTGTACTTGTTGCAGCTTCTTCTCCCTGTTTCCGCTGATTGGTGGCTCGGTTGATGTCCTTTAAACTATATCCATTTTTCTGTAGTACGTTCCGTAGAAACCGTTCTTCCTTCTTTAGGTTATCTCCTTTACATATTCTTGCTGCTCTCTGAAACAAAGTGCGAATTACGGACCTCTTCTGTTGGGGATGATGGTGCGATGTTGCCTCTAAGTACCTATTGGTGTGGGTTTTCTTTCGATACACCCCCAGTTCCATATCACCATTTGTCATTCTAGTGACCAATATATCCAAGAAGGGCAACTGCTTGGCGGATTCTGTTTCTGACCTAGAAATTCAAAGAGGCGTTCCCTACCATGTTGCCATACCACAAACGTGTCGTCCACATATCGGAGCCATAGCTTTGGTTTCCATTAGCTCTTCTTCAGAGCATTTTCTTCGAACAATTCCATGTAAAAGTTAGCTATCACCGGCGACAAAGGAGATCCCATGGCTGCCCCCTCAAACTGTTCGTAAAACTCTCCTTTCCAACTGAAATACGTCGACGATAAACAAAATTCCACTAAATCTGGCACGTACTCTGGCAAACCCTCCGGAATGAGTTTTTGGCGAAGACCCTCTGCCGCATCCTTAATTGGTACCCTAGTAAAAAGAGATTCTACATCGAAACTAACCAAAAGATTTATCAGACTTTATTCTTGGGGTTATAAAATGTGTAGGGTCTAGCCCTATTTTTTCGTTTTTACTTATATACGCGTTTTTTGTAATTTGATCAAATAATTATTTATTTTGTCCACTAAAGTTGGTCCTGGGTCAATTCTACTACATTTATAAATGTTCTTATCATTCAATAATGTAACCATTTTATTAATGACACATTGTTGTTTTGTTTTGTCCGTCTTTATAACTATATATTCTTATGTTTCATCAAAAATTGTTTTAATGATTTCAAGTCTCTATTAACTAATTTATGAAAATGTAAGATCTCGTTTTCTTTTGAATATTCTTTTTTGTTCATCTCGGTTTCATATTTTTTGATAAAATTAGATATTTCATTAACAGTTGTGCTTCTAATTACGTTATTATGGTTCTCGGTAGTGCCATATCGCCGAGATCACTTCCAATATCATACATATAACTTGGGACGACCGATGTCTTAGACGTCGGCCGAGATTATTATTACTTCTAGAAATATTTGGCAATATCTGTTGTCTATTCTGGTTAAAATTTATAGAGAAAATAATCTCGGCCGACTTCGAAAATGTCGGCCGCCCCAAGTGCCATTAACAATCCTGCGAGCGGCCGACGTCTTCGAAGTCGGCCGAGATCACTTCCTATATCATTCATATAACTTGGGGCGGCCGACGTCTTCGAAGTCGGCCGAGATTACTTCCTATATCATGCATATAACTTGGGGCGGCCGACGTCTTCGAAGTTTTTACATTTGTTAAATTAACGACTCTATTTTTAGTGTGTAACTTTTCGTATAATTTTATATACTTATTTTTTTTTTTATAATGTGGCTTTGCCAGTTTTATCTTTTTTGAGAAAAAAGCAGATAATTTATTCAGGTTTCTTATTTACATAATTTCTATACAGCCTATATCTCTTATTACTAAATAGAATAGCCGCTGAATTATCAGCAACATCGAATAACTGTTATTCAAAAATATCCGAATCATGTATATCACTGATTGTACAGTCATGTATATCACATGTATATCAGGGATAAAACGTTGTACGAATGTTTTCAACCTTTTTATTAACCAATAAGTCTGTCTAATCTCATTAAAATTTTAAAAATTCCACATCACGAAAAACAGGTTCGGCCACATTACAAAAGTACAAAATGTCAGATTATATAAACAACGACATAATTGATTAATTTATTGAGTGAACGATAAGAAGAAATAATTAAAAAAATATAAAAAATCCGTTTTTAATCTGGCTCAGTTTTGGTACGTTAGTTAATTGTTATGTTCAATTTTAAATTATATAGTTGACATTGTTTAATGTTCTGTTAGTTTTATTAGTAATTGTTATTCTCCATATTGACTAGAATTGTTGTTTTGTAGCGTCTTGAAAAAGAGCGTACGGCTTGAAGCGTCGATCTATAATAAAATAAGTGAGTATTGGAGGTCAGGTGTCGCATTATTAATTAACCATAAAATATTCAACACCTCCATAAGGAAATATCATCCTCATAGCGAAAAAAATAAAATTATTAAATTAATAAATCTTATTAATTTTAGGAACCGCATATTAACAGCGTAGCTTGGAACAATCAATACGAAGAAATGTTAGCTTTTACGGGCCAAGACAATCTCGCAATAAAAGTTTTAGATTTCCCCGCCCATAAACAAAAACTTCACGGATTCGTGGTCGGTTTATCAGGCTCAAAAGTCTTCTGTTTAAACGGCCCGATAATGAACACTTTCGAAATGCCACTTGGAGCGCCAATGTACCAATATATCGACAAAAAAATGTTTCAAGACGCTTATAAAGTAGCGTGTTTAGGCGTTACTGACGGGGATTGGGAAGAGTTGGGACATGCAGCTTTGGAAAATTTAGATTTCGAAGTTGCTCGATTAGCTTTTATTAAACTGATGGATTTTAATTATTTGGAATTAATCAGGGATTTACAGGATCGGCAGAAAAAGGGGGATAATAACAAGGAATGTATGGTTGCCGATATTTATGCATATCGAGGGAAATTTAAGGAGGCTGCTAGAATGTATCAAAAAGCTGGATTTGAACATAAAGCTTTAACTATGTATACTGATTTAAGAATGTTTGATTTAGCACAAGTAAGAATCTTCATCAAATTAAACAACAAATTAAACCACATATACTAGAGTCAAAATGATGATGATTCTTGTAACAAGTTTTGGTCTAAACCAATAAATGACGGAGTTATAATCATCAAAGTTAAAAAATTTTAACTGATTTTTCTAAATATTTTCAATACTATTAACGGTAGAGCGCTGAAATTTGGTACAATATAAATCAGTAGCAAGTAGAACCATTAGTCATGGTGCGAGTTAAATCTATCCACGGAAACCAAACTATACAAGCTGTCCCTATAGATTATTTGCTCAGAACTTTTTTATTCGCTCATAAACTTTTAAACATTTATTTATGCACTTTCCAATAGAAAATTTATTTTAGATACTTTTATGACTTACAAAATTTAGGTAGAGTTCACCGTTGTTGAGTTAAATCCAAAACTGTGGAACCCCGAAAATAAACACAGTAAAAAAAATCTAAGCCGGCTATGACAATTGAACGACGAATTAAGTTGCCAACTTGTTAACAATCATTTAACAATATATCGTTTGTATAAAAACTTAAATTCAATGTATTATCAACATTTAAAAGCTCTTTTTACTGTAATATTGCCTCTCTCCAACTCAAAAACGGTGAATTTCATCTAAATATCATAAGATGATGACAGTTTTAAAATAAATTTTGTATTGGATGGTGTAAAAATAAATGTAGGTTTACAAACAAATATAAAAGTTCTGAGCATATACATTTTAAGATCACGATGTATAGGATTGATCCCACGGAACGATTTATTAAGTTTAGTTGCATCCATTTTCAAATCGTATTAATAGCTTTAGTAAAAGATATTTAATTCAAAACAATTAATTTATTTAACAACAATATTTTTTATTTTACGGGAATAATACTTACAGAAATAATTGCAAAAAATAAATAACATGTTAAATGTTATTTATTACATTTTAACATGTTAAAGAAGATGTTCAAAAAGACCGCCTCCGACATCAATACATCCTTGATATCGTCGCACAGTGGTCAATTTTATAAATTTAGGTGGACAAAATATAAAAATTGGTCATTTCTTTATGGTATAATAATGCCATAACTAGTTTACTGCACAACTGGCATAAGGTACAGGAATATTTAGTATTTCTTCATTAGAATGGTTTAATTACCACCATCTGGATGTATAATCAAGAAATTATTTGGTGTTCAATTTTGTTAAGATTGTTGCAATGCTAGTTATATTGTATTGTACTATTTAAGGTATATTGAGTATACATATACTAATTTCATGTAGTGATAGTCCATGCCTTTAACTATATGTATAATGCATTTAGCATGTATAGGTATGCCTATTTACTTCATTAAGCCGTTCTTAAAGTTAAAAAAATAACATCACATAATTTCACTTCTATTTAATTTATCTAGCACGGTTAATCGTGAATCATTCCAATACTTTTTTAACTTTGTAGCCTGAAGTGTTACCTATAAGATGTTATATAAGACTTCACTTACTTCCACTGACTTTAAAAAATATTCACTGTCAAATAAAAACAGTGGCATAAGTTCAAGATTGAAATTTTCTACATTTAGATGTTTTGAAAGTATCAGTAATATGACTATGGCATTTTCATACCTTAATTAGAGTAAATTTTCAATGTAATAGCTATTTTTTTTTAATTATTACTTAATTATATTTTTAATGGAAATAGAATGTTTTGATCCAACATTTTTGTTCTCATATTTCATCAACAAGCTTCCGGTTACACTGTTCGAGTGAAGTTAACGATATGGATATTTTCACAATTTTAATCGCTTATGCAGTATTTAATTTGTTTAATTCGCTTTAAACATGTTATATAAAAGAAGTTTAATACACTGTCAAATAAATTACCATTTCCGGTTGACGAATATAACTCAAACTTGGTATAAATCTTAGATTTTGTTATTAATAGCCACATGCAAAGTTTCATTGCTACAGCTTGATGGGTTTTCGAGATATTAATATTGTCCTACTAAATTCGTGAAATTGACCACTGTGCGTCGTCGCGTTAAATCAAATCGCACCCTAGGCAATACATTTATATCGGTACGAATTTGATCATATGCATCGACAATTCGTAATCTAAGATGGTCGACAGTGATGTCAATACTGTATTCTTGTCCCCATAAATAAGAGTCTACTGGTAAGGTCAGTCGACCGAGGCGGCCAATTTATCGGTGCATCTACACCCCGACCAATCCAACGTCCCGGGAAATACGCATCCAAAAAATATTTTCTTACGGTGAATGATGGTGCGTAGGCGCTCTATCATGCAAATACCACATTGTTGTTCTGGTACATATTTAGCGGAACATTATCTAAAAGGTCGTCGAGTTGACGGTACGTAGGACCATCAAGTCTTGAGGGCAAGAAAACTGGTCCAATAATTACATTGACCACAAACCCGATCCAAACATTTAAAGGAAATTTCCACTGAGATTTCGATGGTTTTATAAACTTTGGATTTTCATCTGCCCAACTGTGTAAATTCCTTAGATTGATTATTCTATCTTTTGAAAAAATTGATTCATCAGCAAAAAGAACTTTTTCTAAAAATCTATTATCATTTTCCATTTTTTCTTGCATTTTCCTGCAATATTCCAATCTTGTTGAATAATCAATCAACCGAACTTCCTGAACCTTAGTGTAATGGTATAGACGAAGCTGCTGTTCTCAAAGAATACGCCATATCGTGGTTTTTGATGTTCTAAACTATATAACTAGCCATATCCGCTGTACTAGCTGTACTATTTCCTTCTACATAGTTTAAGATGTCTATTGGTGGAAAGCAATCTACTGGAGTACACACATTATATTCTCTCCTTCTTTGATCAACAATGTCAAGTCGACGCAATTTATACTGACATTAGAAAGGCCTTTGATCGTGTTGATCATAGCATATTGCTATCCAAACTTCAAATCTTTGGTATTCATGGGAGGTTGCTTCAGTGGTTCTCCTCTTACCTAAAAGATAGAAGTCAAATAGTTTCGGTCAATGGTTTCTATTCTGTTGCTACGTATATACCGTCTGGTGTACCTTAGGGCAGTCACCTTGGGCCATTACTATTTAATATTTACATAAACGATTTATTTGAGGTCATCCAACATTCATGTTGTTTGATGTATGCGGATGATATTAAACTCTTTTTCCGTGTCTCTTCACATCTCGACTGTTCTAGGCTTCAAAGTGATCTCTCTAACCTTTATGAGTATTGTCTTAAAAATCGTTTTACTCTAAACCTATCCAAATGTAATATCATACCTTTCTCTAAGAAATTGAGCACCTTACACTACAACTATTTGCTTGCAGACCAGACACTCACTCGTGTTTCGTCTGTAAAAGATTTGGGTGTCATTCTTGACACTAAGCTTTTATTTAACGGACACATACTAAAGCTTGGCTTATTCTAAAAACTTTATATTTTTCTTTTGTCAATAGTGTTCTTAATTATTGTAGTATTGTCTGGAGCCCTCAATATCAAACATAATTATAATTATAATTTGCTTTTATTTATTCTTTTGAATTTTCGTTAGTTTTTGACGTATTATTTAAATTAGGGTCCTTGTTTGGTTAATTTTATTTTGTTATTTCAACTAGTCTTTTTTTCGCATTTAGATTTAACTATCTGCTTTATTTTTGGATTGTATGATCTTCTTTTCTTTTTACAACATTAGTTATAACTGTTAATTATGGTTTCTGGTAGGTTAGCCGTGGCACTTTTCTTATTGGGTTTGTCCTGTACCGTGCCCAATTATTGTAAATAAATAAATGAAACGGTTTCTTCAAGTGACGACACACTTTCTCTTAATCTCCTTTCAATTCTTAAAAATGTTTTTCTGTTGGGTGTTCTTCAGTTCGGAAATTTCTGCCGATAACGATTAGCGGCCGCTAAACTATTCCCAAAACAAAGATTAAATAATCTTGGGAATAGCAACCAATGTTGCATTCCCAAAACATTCGCCCCATGTTAAAATCATGTCGGTTTGTTCACTAAACGTATAATTTTCCATGTGGCTGAAGTAAGATTCAGATTCAAATCTGAAGCAGATTCAGATTCATTTTTTTACAGTCGACCAGACAAATACTTATAATGAACACTATATAATTATTTTTCTTATTATTTAGGGAATGTGGCACCCTGAAACCATGTTAGGAAATTCACTTAGCGATCTTTTAACCCCTCTGCAAAGGGACAGATGCGGACAGGGCGGGGGATTAATAATAATAACTCGGTATTAGGTGTAAAACGTAAATAATTTTTTTCACAAAATCTGGAAAGTGTAGCACCCTGGAACCATATTAGAAAATTCACTTAACCCTCCTAGAACCCCTCTGCAAAGGGACACACAAAAATTTAGAGGTGGGGGCGGGGGGTGAATAATTTAAATTATGATGGTTTTAGGTGTAAAACGAAAATAATTTTTTTCTCAAAATCTGGGAAGTGTAGCACCCTAGAACCATATTAGAAAATTCACTTAACCCTTCTAGAACCCCTCTGCTTAGGGACACACAAAATTTTAGAGGTGGGGGCGGGGGGTGAATAATTTAAGTTATGACGGTTTTAGGTGTAAAATGTAAATAATTCTTTTCTCAAAATTTGGGAAGTGTAGCACCCTAGAACCATATTAGAAAATTCACTTAACCCTTCTAGAACCTCTCTGCTTAGGGACACACAAAAATTTATAGGTGGGGGCGGGGGGGTGAATATGTTATGACGGTTTTAGGTGTAAAATGTAAATAATTCTTTTCTCAAAATTTGGGAAGTGTAGCACCCTAGAACCATATTAGAAAATTCACTTAACCCTTCTAGAATCCCTCTGCTTAGGGACACACAAAAATTTAGAGGTGGGGGCGGGGGGTGAATAATTTAAGTTATGACGGTTTTAGGTGTAAAATGTAAAGAATTCTTTTCTCAAAATTTGGGAAGTGTAGCACCCTAGAACCATATTAGAAAATTCACTTAACCCTTCTAGAACCCCTCTGCTTAGGGACACACAAAAATTTAGAGGTGGGGGCGGGGGGTGAATAATTTATGTTATGACGGTTTTAGGTGTAAAATGTAAATAATTCTTTTCTCAAAATTTGTTAAGTGTAGCACCCTAGAACCATATTAGAAAATTCACTTAACCCTTCTAGAACCCCTCTGCTTAGGGACACACAAAAATTTAGAGGTGGGGGCGGGGGGTGAATAATTTAAGTTATGACGGTTTTAGGTGTAAAATGTAAATAATTCTTTTCTCAAAATTTGGGAAGTGTAGCACCCTAGAACCATATTAGAAAATTCACTTAACCCTTCTAGAACCTCTCTGCTTAGGGACACACAAAAATTTAGAGGTGGGGCCGGGGGGTGAATAATTTAAGTTATGACGGTTTTAGGTGTAAAATGTAAAGAATTTTTTTCTCAAAATCTGGGAAGTGTAGCACCCTAGAACCATATTAGAAAATTCACTTAACCCTTCTAGAACCCCTCTGCTTAGGGACACACAAAAATTTAGAGGTGGGGGCGGGGGGTGAATAATTTAAGTTATGACGGTTTTAGGTGTAAAATGTAAATAATTCTTTTCTCAAAATTTGGGAAGTGTAGCACCCTAGAACCATATTAGAAAATTTACTTAACCCTTCTAGAACCTCTCCGCTTAGGGACACACAAAAATTTAGAGGTGGGGGCGGGGGGTGAATAATTTAAGTTATGACGGTTTTAGGTGTAAAATGTAAAGAATTCTTTTCTCAAAATTTGGGAAGTGTAGCACCCTAGAACCATATTAGAAAATTCACTTAACCCTTCTAGAACCCCTCTGCTTAGGGACACACAAAAATTTAGAGGTGGGGGCGGGGGGTGAATAATTTATGTTATGACGGTTTTAGGTGTAAAATGTAAATAATTCTTTTCTCAAAATTTGTTAAGTGTAGCACCCTAGAACCATATTAGAAAATTCACTTAACCCTTCTAGAACCCCTCTGCTTAGGGACACACAAAAATTTAGAGGTGGGGGCGGGGGGTGAATAATTTAAGTTATGACGGTTTTAGGTGTAAAATGTAAATAATTCTTTTCTCAAAATTTGGGAAGTGTAGCACCCTAGAACCATATTAGAAAATTCACTTAACCCTTCTAGAACCTCTCTGCTTAGGGACACACAAAAATTTAGAGGTGGGGCCGGGGGGTGAATAATTTAAGTTATGACGGTTTTAGGTGTAAAATGTAAAGAATTTTTTTCTCAAAATCTGGGAAGTGTAGCACCCTAGAACCATATTAGAAAATTCACTTAACCCTTCTAGAACCCCTCTGCTTAGGGACACACAAAAATTTAGAGGTGGGGGCGGGGGGTGAATAATTTAAGTTATGACGGTTTTAGGTGTAAAATGTAAATAATTCTTTTCTCAAAATTTGGGAAGTGTAGCACCCTAGAACCATATTAGAAAATTTACTTAACCCTTCTAGAACCTCTCCGCTTAGGGACACACAAAAATTTAGAGGTGGGGGCGGGGGGTGAATAATTTAAGTTATGACGGTTTTAGGTGTAAAATGTAAAGAATTCTTTTCTCAAAATTTGGGAAGTGTAGCACCCTAGAACCATATTAGAAAATTCACTTAACCCTTCTAGAACCCCTCTGCTTAGGGACACACAAAAATTTAGAGGTGGGGGCGGGGGGTGAATAATTTATGTTATGACGGTTTTAGGTGTAAAATGTAAATAATTCTTTTCTCAAAATTTGTTAAGTGTAGCACCCTAGAACCATATTAGAAAATTCACTTAACCCTTCTAGAACCCCTCTGCTTAGGGACACACAAAAATTTAGAGGTGGGGGCGGGGGGTGAATAATTTAAGTTATGACGGTTTTAGGTGTAAAATGTAAATAATTCTTTTCTCAAAATTTGGGAAGTGTAGCACCCTAGAACCATATTAGAAAATTCACTTAACCCTTCTAGAACCTCTCTGCTTAGGGACACACAAAAATTTAGAGGTGGGGGCGGGGGGTGAATAATTTAAATTATGACGGTTTTAGGTGTAAAATGTAAAGAATTTTTTTCTCAAAATCTGGGAAGTGTAGCACCCTAGAACCATATTAGAAAATTCACTTAACCCTTCTAGAACCCCTCTGCAAAGGGACACACAAAAATTTAGAGGTGGGGGCGGGGGATGAATAATTTAAATTAACTCGGTTTTAGGTGTAAAACGTAAATAATTTTTTCTCAATCTCTTTCTTTTTTTTAACTTTATTAAAATCAACTCAACACACAATATAATAATCGCGAATGTGTTTCAATCATGGTTCAAATCACATTTACATATACATAACGATTAATAACATTAAGGAAAAGTAGAGGTTTTCCTAAGGCAAATAGTTAAATTTTAATTTACAATAAATCTTGTGGCAACTTTCTTGTTAAACGGCTATGTATATTCTTGAGACCCAAACCAATGTTAGATGCACTATAACATTTATTGATGATTTTATGGAACCGCCGGGTTGGACATCTTACAAAATCCTTAATAGGCATTTTATTTAGTTCGATGTATCTGATCGTTACCAACAAACAAAGGAGTATCTACAGCCGTCCGCCGTCCGCTGTAGACACTCCTATAATAAATAATATTTGTGGTACCAGCGTTGCTCCACACTAGGCAATCATAGGTTACCAGAAATCTTATTAATACTTTATGTAGTATCATTGTACATCTAAATGTACAATGATAATAAAATCTAAATTTTAGGTAACTCTTTTCTTATTTATTAGAAGAAATAACTGTTTCAATCGTGCGTATCCCAAATTTGATCTGTTGTTTATACGCATATCCCAATTTAATCACTGATCAAGATGCAGACGTAAGTATTTAATAGCTTTGTCTTTAAGATTCCACCAATATTCTGAGTTATTGATTGCAACGTTTATTGAATTTTGGTAACGTCGTAATGTAAAGATTTTGAATAAAAACTTGTGTTCACTTAGGAATAGGCACCATTTAGTAAGTCATTTCTGCATGTTGTTAATAGCATCTTGAAGGTGTTCTATTGTTTTCTCTAAATCACTACCTTGAGTTATAATCAACACTCGTCAGCAAATAGAGTCTTTTTAATTAAAACTTTGGCGGTATGGTATATCATGTAAATATATTGAATAAGGTGCTAATATACCCCCTTGGAACTCCTCTGATACAACGTGAATCTGAATATGACCTATTCTATCTTACATAAAATGTTCGCTTCTGAAGATATGACATAAGTATTTCTGTAATATAGTTATCTAAGCCTGAATTTTAAACCCGCCCTCCAAACAGTCAAAGGCAATGGTGGTGAACAACTTATTTTCATAACTTTTCTTAATAAATTCTGTAACATGCACCAATTTGTGAATCGCCGAGTGTTGCGTCTGAAACCCGAACTGAATATTTGGAATAATATTTCTTTCTATCAACTGTTCTTGAAATCTTCGCAAAATTACGTTTTCAAACAATTTAGATAGTGTCGGTAAGAGGCTAATAGGACAGTAATTAGATATAGTACTGCTCGGTTTCCCAGGTTTGCCGAACATTAGTATCTCAGCTTTTTTCGAAGTGACCGGTAAGTAACCAATTTGTAGGCATAAATTGGAGATATCAGTTAGGTAGGTAGCAATGTTCGAGGGAAAGTATGTTAAAATTAAATTTCGTATAGGGTCATGCCCTGGAACTTTTCGATTGGGTAGATTGTAAATTAAATATCCGATTTCCTCATTAGTGATTTCTTCGTCCACCATTGCTATTCGTGGAAGATGCGTTTCATTATATGTTTCAGTAGCATTGGCCAATGACGTGATTTCTCGGGGTATATGAGAAATAAAGGTTACTTCAAGGTAATCGACAAATGCTTGGGTTTTATCTTCATCAGTAGACAACTGTATTCCTTCATGAGTAATTGTACAAATTTTTTCATATTTTTTCAGTATTCTTTTAGTTGTTATTCACATTCCAGTATCTTTACTGTATGGATAGTACTTAGAAGATTCTGATAACTAGTAATTCAATAGAATTCTAAGGATTCTAAGGATAATGTGTGTCAGTTTATTTAGCTTCTGCTTTAAGACACGATCATGAGTTCTCTACCAGCTGAACTTACTGGGAGGTAAATTATGATTTGATGGAATGGATCTATTAGGTTTAGTAGACATTCTAGCTACATTTTTGATTGTTGAGATAAGCAATGAGACAGATCCATCTATAGAGGTAGGACTGGGATACGTATTTAGTGAATCAATACTATAGATCTCTTAAATTTGCAAAAGATGTTAACTACACATTTCTTCGAGACATGAACCTGATGGGTTATAGATTTAACATCTCCATATTTTCAATTTACTGTTTAAATCGCCAATTATTAAAAGAGGATAATTATTCAATAGTTGACTAAATTCTTCTTTTATCAATTTACGGTTTGGTTGTCTATAAGCACAAATTATTGTAACTGATCTCATGTTTATTGGATAAAGTTGGATAGCGACCGTCTCTAGCGAAATATTCGTTAGGTCATAAGGTTTGTGTTTTAATGTGCGTTTAATTAGTATCGCTATTTAGCTTCAAGCTGTTTGTGAGTTGCGATCAAATCTATAGATATTAAAACAAGAAATTCGGAACTCTTCTTCTGCTTCTAGATGAGTTTCAGGTATCATGCTAAATCAATTTTATAACAAGCCAAAACCGTTGATATTAAATTTTTCTGTTTCTTCGGACCATTCGCATTAAAGCTTAAAATAATGACGTTTTTAAACCCCCCGCCCCCACCTCTAAATTTGTGTGTGTCCCTTTGCAGAGGGGTTCTAGAAGGGTTAAGTGAATTTTCTAATATGGTTCTAGGGTGCTACACTTCCCAAATTTTGAGAAAAAAAATATTTACGTTTTACACCTAAAACCGTCATAACTTAAATTATTCACCCCCCGCCCCCACCTCTAAATTTTTGTGTGTCCCTAAGCAGAGGGGTTCTAGAAGGGTTAAGTGAATTTTCTAATATGGTTCTAGGGTGCTACACTTCCCAAATTTTGAGAAAAGAAATATTTACGTTTTACACCTAAAACCGTCATAAATTAAATTATTCACCCCCCGCCCCCACCTCTAAATTTTTGTGTGTCCCTAAGCAGAGGGGTTCTAGAAGGATTAAGTGAATTTTCTAATATGGTTCTAGGGTGCTACACTTCCCAAATTTTGAGAAAAAAAATATTTACGTTTTACACCTAAAACCGTCAAACCTTAAATTATTCACCCCCCGCCCCCACCTCTAAATTTTTGTGTGTCCCTAAGCAGAGGGGTTCTAGAAGGGTTAAGTGAATTTTCTAATATGGTTCTAGGGTGCTACACTTCCCAAATTTTGAGAAAAAAAATATTTACGTTTTACACCTAAAACCGTCATAACTTAAATTATTCACCCCCCGCCCCCACCTCTAAATTTTTGTGTGTCCCTAAGCAGAGGGGTTCTAGAAGGGTTAAGTGAATTTTCTAATATGGTTCTAGGGTGCTACACTTCCCAAATTTTGAGAAAAGAATTATTTACATTTTACACCTAAAACCGTCATAACTTAAATTATTCACCGCCCGCCCCCACCTCTAAATTTTTGTGTGTCCCTAAGCAGAGGGGTTCTAGAAGGGTTAAGTGAATTTTCTAATATGGTTCTAGAGTGCTACACTTCCCAAATTTTGAGAAAAGAATTATTTACATTTTACACCTAAAACCGTCATAACTTAAATTATTCACCCCCCGCCCCCACCTCTAAATTTTTGTGTGTCCCTAAGCAGAGGGGTTCTAGAAGGGTTAAGTGAATTTTCTAATATGGTTCTAGGGTGCTACACTTCCCAAATTTTGAGAAAAGAATTATTTACATTTTACACCTAAAACCGTCATAACTTAAATTATTCACCCCCCGCCCCCACCTCTAAATTTTTGTGTGTCCCTAAGCAGAGGGGTTCTAGAAGGGTTAAGTGAATTTTCTAATATGGTTCTAGGGTGCTACACTTCCCAAATTTTGAGAAAAGAATTCTTTACATTTTACACCTAAAACCGTCATAACTTAAATTATTCACCCCCCGCCCCCACCTCTAAATTTTTGTGTGTCCCTAAGCAGAGGGGTTCTAGAAGGGTTAAGTGAATTTTCTAATATGGTTCTAGGGTACTACACTTCCCAAATTTTGAGAAAAGAATTATTTACATTTTACACCTAAAACCGTCATAACTTAAATTATTCACCCCCCGCCCCCACCTCTAAATTTTTGTGTGTCCCTAAGCAGAGGGGTTCTAGAAGGGTTAAGTGAATTTTCTAATATGGTTCTAGGGTGCTACACTTCCCAAATTTTGAGAAAAAAATATTTACGTTTTACACCTAAAACCGTCATAACTTAAATTATTCACCCCCCGCCCCCACCTCTAAATTTTTGTGTGTCCCTAAGCAGAGGGGTTCTAGAAGGGTTAAGTGAATTTTCTAATATGGTTCTAGGGTGCTACACTTCCCAAATTTTGAGAAAAAAATATTTACGTTTTACACCTAAAACCGTCATAACTTAAATTATTCACCCCCCGCCCCCACCTCTAAATTTTTGTGTGTCCCTAAGCAGAGGGGTTCTAGAAGGGTTAAGTGAATTTTCTAATATGGTTCTAGGGTGCTACACTTCCCAAATTTTGAGAAAAGAATTATTTACATTTTACACCTAAAACCGTCATAACTTAAATTATTCACCGCCCGCCCCCACCTCTAAATTTTTGTGTGTCCCTAAGCAGAGGGGTTCTAGAAGGGTTAAGTGAATTTTCTAATATGGTTCTAGAGTGCTACACTTCCCAAATTTTGAGAAAAGAATTATTTACATTTTACACCTAAAACCGTCATAACTTAAATTATTCACCCCCCGCCCCCACCTCTAAATTTTTGTGTGTCCCTAAGCAGAGGGGTTCTAGAAGGGTTAAGTGAATTTTCTAATATGGTTCTAGGGTGCTACACTTCCCAAATTTTGAGAAAAGAATTATTTACATTTTACACCTAAAACCGTCATAACTTAAATTATTCACCCCCCGCCCCCACCTCTAAATTTTTGTGTGTCCCTAAGCAGAGGGGTTCTAGAAGGGTTAAGTGAATTTTCTAATATGGTTCTAGGGTGCTACACTTCCCAAATTTTGAGAAAAGAATTCTTTACATTTTACACCTAAAACCGTCATAACTTAAATTATTCACCCCCCGCCCCCACCTCTAAATTTTTGTGTGTCCCTAAGCAGAGGGGTTCTAGAAGGGTTAAGTGAATTTTCTAATATGGTTCTAGGGTACTACACTTCCCAAATTTTGAGAAAAGAATTATTTACATTTTACACCTAAAACCGTCATAACTTAAATTATTCACCCCCCGCCCCCACCTCTAAATTTTTGTGTGTCCCTAAGCAGAGGGGTTCTAGAAGGGTTAAGTGAATTTTCTAATATGGTTCTAGGATGCTACACTTCCCAAATTTTGAGAAAAAAAATATTTACGTTTTACACCTAAAACCGTCATAACTTAAATTATTCACCCCCCGCCCCCACCTCTAAATTTTTGTGTGTCCCTAAGCAGAGGGGTTCTAGAAGGGTTAAGTGAATTTTCTAATATGGTTCTAGGGTGCTACACTTCCCAAATTTTGAGAAAAAAATATTTACGTTTTACACCTAAAACCGTCATAACTTAAATTATTCACCCCCCGCCCCCACCTCTAAATTTTTGTGTGTCCCTAAGCAGAGGGGTTCTAGAAGGGTTAAGTGAATTTTCTAATATGGTTCTAGGGTGCTACACTTCCCAAATTTTGAGAAAAAAATATTTACGTTTTACACCTAAAACCGTCATAACTTAAATTATTCACCCCCCGCCCCCACCTCTAAATTTTTGTGTGTCCCTAAGCAGAGGGGTTCTAGAAGGGTTAAGTGAATTTTCTAATATGGTTCTAGGGTGCTACACTTCCCAAATTTTGAGAAAAGAATTATTTACATTTTACACCTAAAACCGTCATAACTTAAATTATTCACCCCCCGCCCCCACCTCTAAATTTTTGTGTGTCCCTTTGCAGAGGGGTTTTAGGAGGGTTAAGTGAATTTTCTAATATGGTTCCAGGGTGCTACACTTTCCAGATTTTGTGAAAAAAATTATTTACGTTTTACACCTAATACCGAGTTATTATTATTAATCCCCGCCCTGTCCGCATCTGTCCCTTTGCAGAGGGGTTAAAAGATCGCTAAGTGAATTTCCTAACATGGTTTCAGGGTGCCACATTCCCTAAATAATAAGAAAAATAATTATATAGTGTTCATTATAAGTATTTGTCTGGTCGACTGTAAAAAAATGAATCTGAATCTGCTTCAGATTCGAATCTGAATCTAACTTCAGCCACATTAATTTTCCATTTTAAACGATTTTTTAAAGGTTTTGTCCAACTGATTAATTGTTAAACGATTGTTAGTGAGTTGTCCGGCAATTGTCATGGTCGACTTAGAGTTTTTTTTATTACCATTAGTGCCGGGATCCAACAATTTTGGATTTACCTCAAAAACGGTACATTTTATCTAAATTTCGTAAAAGTAATAAAAGTTTCTAAAATAAATTTTCTATTCTCATGTTCAAAAATAAGTGTAGGTTTCTGAGCATATAAATTTTTTCAACACCTGTATAGTATGGTTCCCATGGATCGATTTCTTTATTTCTTACTCTACCTTTAATAGTTTAGAAAATATTTAGAAAAATCAGTTAAAATTTCTTGATTTTGATGACCTATAACCCCGCCATTTATTGGTTTAGACCAAAAATTTGTACACGAATCATCATCATTTTCACTCTAGTATATGTGGTTTAATTTGTGCCCCGAGTCACCGAAACTCCCTGTATAACTTAAGTCATTATCTCGCCCAATGTTGTTCTATGGGAAGCTTGACTTAGGATCTACTTTTCTTCCATTGCTTTCCCATTTTATATTTTATCTTCCCTTTGCATCTTTCCCATTTTATATTCCAATTATCAAATATATGGTAGTTTGACTCCAATTCTCAGTTATGCTTACCCAAATTATTCCGAGGCATTTACCATCATCCCAAACAATTATGCTTTTCCCATCATTCATTCTGGTAACTCATTGATTTGATTTATAGGATTATTTGGGATCAGGAGATAATTCAAATTTAATCAGACAAAAGGCAGATTGGGCTAAAAACATAAACGAACATAAAGCAGCCGTAGATATGTATCTTTCAATTGGTGATACTCAATCAGCGATAGAAATTCTTTCGGAGCGCGGTTGGTCAGAACAGTAAATGTTTAAATACCGTAAGCATAAATCACAGCACTAACGCAATCTATTTTTTTAGATTAATAGATTTAGGTCGTAAAATCGATAAATCGGACCGAGCTTCACTCTTATCCATAGCTGAACACTTAAAGCAATTACGACATTCAAGCGCTGCCGCGGAACTTTATAAAAGACTCGGCGATTCCGCCGCAGTCTTAACATTACACGTTGAAGCAAAAGAATGGGCTCAAGCTTTCAGTTTGATACAATCACAACCACAATATAAAGCGTTAGTTTATGTTCCTTACGCGCATTGGTTGGCCGAAAATGATAAATTCGTCCAAGCGCAAAAAGCTTTTTATAAAGCGGGACAACCGGATGAAGCTTTTCGGGTTTTGCAACAATTAACGGAAAACGCCGTCGTTGAAAATCGATTCCAAGACGCCGGTTATTATTATTGGATTTTATCGAGACAATGTTTGGAGTTGGCCCAAGAAAATAATGGAGCGGAACAAAACGAAATGTTGAAAAAGTTCCTAAAAAATGAACATTTAGCGAATATTTATTATGCGTATCATACGATTTATCAGTATTTGGAGGAACCTTTTACGTCTTATATGCCGGAAGCTTTGTTTAATATCGCAAGATTTTTAATGATCGAAACGAGTTCTGATAGACCTAAGAAAATTTCACAATTGTAATTATTAAATAAATACAGTTAGTGGCATAAAAAAACATCACCTAAGATGAACAAGTTTGCTACCAAAAAAGTCCTTACAAATATAAAATACTTTATACTAGTCTTAGTTTTAAACTAGTCATAATTTTAAAAGATGCCTTTTTTATGCTAATACACTTAATTAGTTAAATGTAATTTAATTTTTAATTTAATTTGAAACTTTTTAGTGCCATTTTATATTGTTTGGCAAAACAAGCTCGAAAATTAGGCGCCAACAAATTAGCCAAACAACTTTTTGAGAAAATACAACACTTAAAAATCCCAAAAAGATTCGAAGAGCAAGTTGAAGTTGCCACAATATCCTCTCGTGCCCGACCTTACAGCGATCCAGAAGAGTTATTACCGATGTGTTACCGCTGCTCGACTTACAATCAATTATCAACAACTGTAAATAAATGCGTTCATTGCGGGCAGAAATTTGTGCACTCATTCGTCAGTTTCGGTACTTTTAAAAATTTGATTATCAAAAATGATTATTAATTCTTTTTGTTTTTATATAGAAACGTTACCTTTAGTTGAGTTTGAATTAGAAGCTGGTATAACGGACACTGAAGCAATACGATTGATTGAAACTCCAGATTCTAAAGAAGAAGTCGAAAATTGGAAACAGGAAATTAATGAAACGCAACAAACATTAAAATTAGACGAACCGAGCGTTGATCCTTTTACAACGCGGTTAATCAACTTTGAGGTAAATTGCATTTACAGGATGATTTGACAAAAAGCTGACAGATTTTTAGGACAGGTAATATATGAAAAATTAAGATAAATAGTCTTAAAAGCGGTATAGGCTTGTATATGCTTCTTAACGATATACAGGTGTTCCGAATGATTGCAACAAACTTCTAGGAATGATTCTTTAGTGAATTTTAAGGGTACTTTGATATATGAATTATGGGCGAGTTCGGCTCCCCTGAAGATCTACAGCCCTCCAAAAATGGCGGGACACTAAGAAATATAAACATAAGAAACTCATAATAGGACACGTATTAATCCTATTTGTATTTTCAACCTACCCTTCTAATTACTGAAGGTGACCACCCCCTTCACATTTTTACAAAAGATTCTAAAGAAAAATTAAAATTAAACATGCTACTGTTAATTTTGTCAAACGGGCGGAATTTTCCTGTAAATTATCTATCAATTGGTCCCTTATAAAACTTTAATTAAAGCAACAAATTTATTTTGTGAAAACAAAATCGCCAAAGAATCTGTATTCAGTGCACAACAGTTAATTAGGACACTTTGGGCCTCGCGTAATTTGTCCCAATTAAACGATTGTCCTTATTATTCGATTAATAATAATAATATATTCTGCCACAGTGCCACAAAAAGTAGGTGGTGACAAGTCAATACATTCAACACAAATACAAAAATAAAATTCTTATATAATTAAATTATAATTAACTCACGCTCGGGTACCACAACCGACCTTAACCATCAGAGAGACTCCTGTAAACTATAAAATCCATTTTCGAGTAAAAAAGTTTTCACTGTATTCTTTAAAATATTGGGTGTGGCAATTTTTTTAATGGAAGCTGGTAGCTTATTAAATAATTTAACAAAATCATATTCTCGGCTTTTCTAAAAAAACGTTGTACGGTGCTGTAGCAATGGCAAGTCGAGGTATCTAGTTTCACGTTGACTTACATAACTTGTGTATCTATTGCGGTTGGCGTTGACGCTTTAAGAATGTAAATGGACGGAAATGTCAGAATGCCGTGAATCTTAAAAACCTCTCTACAAGAGTCGCTACTCTACAATCCGAATATTAATCTAATTATTCGCTTCTGAGTAACAAACACACGACGCCATTCTCTATTCCACAGAAGATTGTTGTACAACAACAATCTTCAAACAAAGTGAGAATAACATAAAGCATAGTAAGCATTTAAGAGAGAGACTGACTGTTCAGGGACGATTGAAGCTTTAGCAACGCAAAGTATGCTAAATTTAGTTTTTTACATACATCATAATAAATTATAAAACAATCCCGTTAAAAAATAAAATTATTATAATCCTGTTGGTGGGCAAAAACTTCTATTCTTCGAAATATTATTAAGAAAAAATTATCTTCCATTTTCAAAACTTGTTGTATTACATTTCAACAATTAGGCGACTATATCAACAGAGTTTCGCCTATTTGTTCAATTATGTGTTATAGGCGCCAGATACATAAGTACAAGAGCACGTATACAAATTTTAATGATTTTCTCTGGATTAAGGATGCTAGTTTCGATTAATTCTTTAACTTTAATGATTTGAGCTGTTTTCCAAATTCAGTATCTGCTACAAGGTTATTTTTAGAGAGTACGTATTTTTAATATAGCTTTGATACTTCTTCTAGATGACTTGATACTTTTCCAAATGATTTGAAATGCTTCCAGAAGGCATGAAATGGTTCGACATGACTTGATACTGTTTTCCGGAGATTTGAAATGCTTCCAGAAGAGTTGATATTGCTTTTGGAAAACTTGATGTTACCTTTGGAATACTTGAAATGCTTCTAGGTGTGTTGATATTGCCTATAGAAGATTTTCGAGGACACTTAGTAATACCTACATAAGTCTTAGTAATGCCTACAGAAGACTTAAAATGCTTCTAGAATACTTGATATTGTCTACAGAAGACTTGAAATGTTTTCAGCAGACTTGAAATGCTTCCGCAAGAGTTGATACTGTTTCCAGGAGACTTAAAAAGCTTCTAAAAGACTTGAATTGATTCCAGAATATTTGAATGTTTGCACAAGATTTGATACTGTTTCCTGAAGACTTAAATTGTTTCTAGAATACTTGATATGGCCTCTGGAATACTTTAAAATGCTTCTAGAGGAGTTGATACTGCTTTCAGAGTATTTGAAAAGCTACTAAAAGACTTGAATTGCCTCCAGAATATTTGAAATGTTTCCACAAGATTTGATATTGCTTCTAGAAGACTTAAATTGCTTTTAGAATACTTGATATGGCCTCTGGAAAATTTGAAAATGCTTCTAAAGGACTTGATATTGCTTCCAGAAGATATGAAATGTTTCCACAAGACTTAATATTGCTTCCAGAAGATTTAAATTGCCTCTAGAAAACTTGAAATGCTTCTAGAAGACTTGATCCTGCCTCTAGAATACTTGATATTGTCTACAGAAGACTTGAAATGTTTTCAGCAGACTTGAAATGCTTCCGCAAGAGTTGATACTGTTTCCAGGAGACTTGAAAAGCTTCTAAAAGACTTGAATTGATTCCAGAATATTTGAATGTTTGCACAAGATTTGATACTGTTTCCTGAAGACTTAAATTGTTTCTAGAATACTTGATATGGCCTCTAGAATACTTTAAAATGCTTCTAGAGGAGTTGATACTGCTTTCAGAGTATTTGAAAAGCTACTAAAAGACTTGAATTGCCTCCAGAATATTTGAAATGTTTCCACAAGATTTGATATTGCTTCCAGAAGACTTAAATTGCTTCTAGAATACTTGATATGGCCTCTGGAAAATTTGAAAATGCTTCTAAAGGACTTGATATTGCTTCCAGAAGATATGAAATGTTTCCACAAGACTTAATATTGCTTCCAGAAGATTTAAATTGCCTCTAGAAAACTTGAAATGCTTCTAGAAGACTTGATCCTGCTTCTAGAATACTTGATATTGTCTACAGAAGACTTGAAATGTTTTCAGCAGACTTGAAATGCTTCCGCAAGAGTTGATACTGTTTCCAGGAGACTTGAAAAGCTTCTAAAAGACTTGAATTGCTTCCAGAATATATGAAATGTTTCCACAAGATTTATTACTGCTAACAGAATACTTAAATTGCTTCTAAAATACTTGATATGGCCTTTGTAAGACATTAAAATGCTTCTAGAGGACTTGATACTGCTTCCAGTATTTGTGAAAAGCTTCTAAAAGACTTGAATTGCCTCCAGAATATTTTAAATTTTTCCACAAGATTTGATACTGCTTCCAGAAGACTTAAATTGCTTCTAGAACACTTAATACGGCCTCTGGAAGATTTTAAAATGCTTCTAGAGGACTTGATACTGCTTCCAGAAGATTTGAAAAGCTTCTACAAGACTTGAATTGCTTCCAGAATATTTGAAATGTTTCTACAAAATTTGATACTGCTTCCAGAAGACTTCAATTGCTTCTAGAACACTTGATACGGCCTCTGGAAGACTTTAAAATGCCACTAGAGGACTTTATATTACTTCCAGAGGATTTGAATAGCTTCTACAAGACTTGAATTGCCCCCAGAATATTTGAAATGTTTGCGCCAAGGTTTGATACTGCTTCCAGAAGACTTAAATTGCTTCTAGAATACTTGATATGGCCTCTGGAAGATTTTAAAATGCTTCTAAAGGACTTGATACTGCTTCCAAAAGATTTGAAACGTTTCTACAAGACTTGAATTGCTTCCAGAATATTTGAAATGTTTCTACAAGATTTGATATTGCTTCCAAAAGACTTAAATTGCCTCTAAAAGACTTGAAATGTTAGAAGACTTGCTATAGCATCTGAAAGACCTGAAATGTTTTCAGAAGACTTGAAAATGATTCCGTAAGAGCACTCATACAATATTGTTGATGGTTTTATCAAGATTGAAGTTACCATCTTCAATTATTTTTTAAATTTTAATGTACTATTGAGCTTATTCTTCAGATTTCAGTCCCAGCAACTGATGCGAACAAGTTTTAGAGAGCATGTATTTTAAATTTTTTCGGACACAATAAGTCATTTGAGTTTTTTCCCATTTCAGTTTTATTTCAGCACCCAGCACCCATACATATTTTCAAAACATGGTGCCTATGATTTTGTGATGCACCAAACTTTTGTGATATTGCATTTTAAATTTTTTGATAACTCCCATGTTTTTCGGGTGTTTTTAATAGATCGATAAATGATCAAATATTTCTAGATTTTTTCTATAATTCTTGGTCCCATTCGATTAGCCAGTTTTAAAAATATCGGCGGTCATTCACGTATTTTTGTTTGTGATATTCAAGTTCTGCGGTGAACTGTTTAAAGGCATGCCTTCAAAACATCCGGAGATTGCTGTTTTGCCAATAACCAAAAGATTCTTTTTTCGTTTTCTAACATAGTATCGCAACATCAAACTGTTAAGCATAGCTCGTTTATAGTACTTCAATACCGGTACCAAAACCGCAATACCAGTTTTCGGCATTCCCATTATTTTAAAACCGAGATACTGTGTATGTTACATTTATAATATGTTTGTAGTATGCTAGTATGTTATATAAAACATTGTAGTTAACAGAGAGAAATAAATAAAGATATGTATCAGTGAATAGATACCGTAATATCATCAAGACGATCCATGATATAGGTTCGACATTGGGTTGAATTGGGCTGCGTGAGGTTAGGTTGTGTGTTGGCTTATACTATTAATTATTGTCCAGAGACTGGAGAGAATGGGGACGTAATTGCTGAGGGAATGAGGAGAGAGCTAACAGGAACTATGGCAAATGATATGAACGGAGCCTACGATATTACGTAATATCTAAATTATCGAGAAATTCTCTTTACGTGATATCATAGAATCCGTATCGAAAGATGGTGAGGCTGAGCGGAGAGGATGGAGAAACACTAGAACATAATACATGTTGAGAGGATTTAACGAGCTAAGAGAAGATAGGAACCGAAAGACAGATTCTGGGATAGATTAATGCCACTTAACAACGTACCATTGGTTTTAGTATTATTGATTATTTTTATCTTAGAAACGTCGTTTTTTAATTTCTTAAATTTATTTTATTATTAAGCAATACCTTCGTTATATACTGGCAATTTACAGCCATTTATTTACAGTATGAAGCCAACGCAAGAGCCGGTTTGTTAACTAACATCTGATATAAATTCAAGAGATATTCTAAAAAGGAGCTTGGACACAGAACTATCCTAAAACAGTCGGCGCCCCTGGGCTATTAAATCGAGTGCACCCCATTTTAATAACAAAACTCAAGTAATAAAAGACATCATGAGGTATTATCAGAATCTCAAGAAGTCATTATTGATACCGAGAAAAAGTGAATGCAAAAAAAAGTTCACACCTCAAAGGAGACACTGGGTACATGTACTCTCCATAAAATATATGTAGGATTAACTTCATTTAGCTTCTTTAAAAAGGACCTTGTATTACATTTAATTGCTTAATTGCAAAAAAAATACAAAAATAGGTGCCCCTTGGCTTAGGGTGACTATCAATGTTATATTTTTAAGATAAAATTGAGATGTACAGGTTGCCACAAAATTGAGATACCATTTCTAAGTTAACATTCTTAAATAGGAACCCCCATTTTTAGTTAAAAGCTTCTGTCTGCAATTTTAATTATTACATTAATTTTTTCATTATGTACATGTATTTATTAATGATTTTTAAGATATTTTAAAATTTTTTATTTATGTTTAGACACATACAACCATTTCATAACAGTTATATCACTTGCTTTGTAAAAATTAATAAGTCAAATTCTCGAGTTCACGACAAAAACAACTTACCACAAAGTCATTGCAACGCAACCATTTCGTAAGTACTATGTGTATTTATCCCTATCTGTATTTACTGAGATTGTGATTCGACACATCTTATTTTATTATAAGATTCTAAAATAACAACAAATTCTTCAAATTTTAACAAATTTTACAAAAAGTTCAACAAATTTTATGTAAGCGTGCTTTTCTTAAAAATTATTTCTTTAATAAAAGTTCTGTCAGAGACAAATTTGGTAGATAATTGATCACTTTCAACAAAATAACTGCACGATTGATAAAATTAACTATGGATAAAAAATATTTTCAAGAAAGGTTTTTTTTTATTGCATAATGTTTGATTTTAAAGAACTTTGACGCTATATATCTCATTCAGGACACATTTGAGGGTGCATGTATATTAAGACTATTCATGTTAATTTTCCTTACATGCTCTAGAAGTCTATCAGCATTTCTTTTTTGAATCACTGTATGAATTAAATTTTAACAACAAAACTATTTAATTTTAGGATGGTGATTCAAACAAACTTCCGGTAATTTTAAATCGAGAAGCTCTTTTATCATTAGATTCAACAAGTGTCCTTATATGCAAATGGCAACCACCCTTAAAATACCAATATTTTAGGAATGTTTTACCAGATGTTCAAATAACAATGTGTTATTCATGTTTTAAGGTTAATTTTTCATCCCCGCATTTAGCAAATCATTTAAAATCTAATTATTTTTAGGCCTTTCATGTGGACGATTTTGAATTGCAAGTTCTACAGAAAGGATATTGCCCGTTTTGTCGGGCACAACCAGATAATAATTTAGGATCAGATTCTACCGATGATATTTTAGGATTTTAAAACGTTAAATTAAAATGACCATTATGTGATTGTTATCCGTCCAGATTTTTTTTATAATAAAAATAAGTTTATTAACAATAAATTAAGCTGGTTTTAAGAATTGTCGATACCACATAATGCTGGTGAAAGCACACAAACCATACCAAGTTAATATGTAAGATAAATGTTCATTTCTTAATGAAATTCTTGTTTGTCCCCCCACGGGTCCGCCTTTAACATCAAATTCATTTGTGGCATCCAAAAATATAGGGGAAGTTCCCGTTGCTGCAGACATTTGTTCTAAATCTCTAAATTAATTGGGGATGATAAATTAGTTTGTTTTAAATGAAAAATTTTCTGCATTTACCTATAATACCAAATATTAGTCCCCTCTTTATTTTTAGGCATAAAATTTGGACGATTTTCATGTAAACGAACATATCCAATAACGTCTACTTCACCTTCTACCTGTCCTTGTTTTCGACTTTTAGGATTAACTGATTTTGTAGGAACCCAACCTCGATTAACCAATATTGTTTCACTAAAAATATTAAATCTATTTAAAGCAAACCTTATTTTAATCAAAATATTTACTCTCTATTAGATAATTTAAAAGGTGTTACAACTAAATAACCCTGTGTAGAAGTCTGCCCTTTTGATAATAAAGAACTTGTACTAGCAGCATCTCCTTTAATTAACAACGATCTAGGCCCCATATAAATTTCTTTATCATGCAAAAATTGACCTTTAACATGAACTGGATAATATTCTAAAGATTCCAATTCCTCTAAAGAATCGGGTAAAGTAATTGGAATCGCATTATTTCTTTCTTGCAGATTTCTTATTAACTCCTCTTTCCATTTCTTTCGTTGTATTTGCCATGTTCCTAAAGCAAATGTAGCTGCCGGTATTGACTAAAAATACAAGTATAAAGTCACATTTTTAACATAAAAGGGGCACTAACCAACAAAAACCAACCGAATGGGCCAATATCTCGTTTATCGGTTTCCTTAAAACGCAAATTCGGTTTAGATTTTATTTCGATTTCGGCGAAACGGGCATTTGATGTGAATATTTTACGAATATGTTTTCCTTTAACGATATCAAATAACTTTGACGAATTCATTTTTATGATTAATTAAATATATTAAAGAAATTTACATAACATAACCTCAAACGTCAATTTAATTTAGTTTCTTTTTTGTGAATTCTAGGGAAATTTCTTTTTATAATAAGTTTATTATCACTCTAAATGTCAAATTGGATGATGGCTTGCGAAGAACATATTCAACTTTCTGATTTTATTAAAAAAGTTCATCAAAATCTTCGTGTTAATACAAAAGTGTTAGGTTCTGAAGAGGCTTGGAGACAACATTGCGAAAATAATCATCAATTGGAGCGATATGCCGAGTCGATGAAGGTTTTGGCCACCAAATTTTGGTCCGAGAAAGAGGAAAAAGCCACTTCTAGGATTTTATGGACTTTGGATTTATGTATAAACTATTTTGATAACTTACTTTTACATTTTCAGCTAAAAGAATATGAGATAGCCCAAAAAATTAATCTTTTATTAAACTCTAATAAACACATGGTTAAAAGCGATCAATTAAAATTGTTAGATGTGGGTAGTTGTTATAATCCTTTTAAAGAATTTGATTTATTTGATGTTACCGCTATTGATTTAGCTCCTGCATTATCTGATGTCCTACAATGTGACTTTATTAACTTAAATGTGTGTGAAACAACATCAATATCAAACAATATTATTAATAGTTTAGCTGAAGAATCATTTCATGTAATTGTATTTAGCTTATTATTGGAATACCTACCTACACCGGAATTTAGATTTATTTGCTGTGAGAAAGCTTATAAATTATTAAAACCGGAAGGTTTATTAATTATAATCACACCTGATTCAAATCACGTCGGCGTTAACGCAAAGTTAATGAAAACTTGGAGATTTATTTTAGCCCAAATTGGCCTCCAAAGGATAAAATACGAAAAATTGAAACATTTACATTGCATGGCTTTTAGAAAGAGTTTAGCGAAAGAAACCAGTCAAAGATGGGCTAATATTTATGCTAAAAATGATTTGTATGATAAAATTTATATTCCACAAGATTTAAATAAAGAATGAAATGAATTAATTGAAAGCTTTGTTCTAACAAGCAATCCGATTCGTCGTAAACTTGACAAGTAGCGTTTGCATTAGATGAGTACACGACGATTCGGATCGAGCTAATTTCTAATATAGTTATGGAACTTGGAAAATAGTCCTTCTTATCTGCTTATATCCCAGTTGCAAAAAATTAAAATCATATTATCATTAATGTCTTTAACACGTGTCAAAACGTTTTGATACCCGCGAAATGTTATTTGAAGGACATAAGTAACTTGATCGATACCAACATTACAATAATTTGACTCATTTTTGAAAAGAAATTGCTTTATATTCAAAAATAAATATGTAAGTAAAACATTAATCATGATTAAATAATAACAACTTTATCATTATATCAAGAATGTTATATTAAAAAGATGTTTAAATAACATTAAAAATGAATTTAGTAAATTTATCAAAACAAGTTGGCACTATTGTTTTTAATATGTCATACTGACCCAAAATAGAAAAAAAATACTACGTTTATTTTAAATTATCAACGCAAATAAACAATAGGAACGTTCAGATAAGCCGATATTTACTCACTTTCAGTTGATTGTAACTTCACCAAAAGCAATGACTAACCTGTATCCTTTCGCGGCTTTTATGGTAAGTTTGACACATAACCTTTAAACGATTGTAAATTAACAAATTTTGCTTTACACTCAACAGAACGTGGAAAGTTCTCGTGCTTACGTAGATGACCTGTACTCAATAGATTCCGATAAGTGTTTGGCGTCGTTAATTTGTATTAAAAATTCAGTTATTGGGTCTAACAAGCAAAAGGAAAGCGTAATCGAGCAGGGTATTGTTACAAGATTGATACAATTAGCTCAAGATATAGATATGAAAGTTGAAATAAGATACGAAGCATTGATTATATTAGGTTCCTTAGCGAAAGGAACCCCTTCCCAAGTGGAGGTTTTATTAAAATTTGGAACTGGGCCAATATTATTGGGGATTTTGGAAGAATCCCATAATCGATTAATAGATCCCTCATTAAGGTTATTAAGAACCTTATCTCAATACGGCGATCCTAGTTTTTCATCAAACTATTCCACCAAACAATTAGAAAAACTTTTAAGTTACATGAACGAAGATTCCTCATTATTGAGACAATCTTGTGTAGCTACAATTTTAAGTACTGCCTGTCGCTGCATGATGGAGCAGAACAGTTTATGTTCTGTAGGTGCCCCTCAAATATTAGCTTCAGTACTTGCCATACCAAATACAGAAATACGAGTCGCCGTGCTAAAATGTCTTTCTGCAATGTGTTTTGAAAATAGGACCGTTGCATCCGAAGTGGCGGGCGCTACTTCTCGATACGGTTCCGTGCAAGTTTTAAATCTACTTACATCGTTAGTAAGCAGGGATAAACCGGTTGAAATGCAACTTGAAGCTGCTAAATGTCTTACGAATATTTATCGAGCAGGTGCTATACAATCTTCCGATCAAATAATTACGTTTCGAACGTTACCTTGTCTCGTTCGATTGTGTTTGGTAAATTTTGATTTTATTTGAATGTTGAATTTTGGATTTAATTTGTTTTTGTTTTTAGCCGGATCAAAAGGAGGATCTTAGATCTTCGGCGGCTAATATTCTTGCCTACTTAACTGAGGTTGATAGTAATCTGCAACAAATTGCTGCTATTAGTAATCAATTGGTGGCTACTTTAGCTGATTTACTTAATTGTAAGAGCAGTGCAGCGAGGACTGCTGCTTTTAGGTAATGAATCTTTAATTTATTTTAACAGGTTGACTGCCACAGTTATTTTTATTGCATTGTCAAAATTTTCATCACTTTGGGTATCAATGTGGTTATTACTTGATTTATTATTTATCTTATTTATTTCTTTCTCATAATCAGCACCCTATAGAATGAGTACCATTCTATATGAGTACCATTCTATAGGGTGCTGATTATGCATAGATTATGCTCATTTGATAGAGACTTTTATTCTCTTTACGACGATGTAAATTTAAAATTTTTGAAAATTTATTGCCTTTATTAACTAAATTTTATATTTTTGTTGAATGTTTAGTAAACTTTAAGCAATATAATGTCAACATTTAGATTTTTTCGCGATCCGTTTCGGTGTAGAAAAATAACAAAGTCGAGCTTTGGCGCAGATTGTCCAAAATAGAGTAAATTTTTTCATTAAACATGTGACAATTAGTATATGAGTGGGAGAAAAAATTAGAAATTACCTCACATTGTAAAGAATTAAATATCGCGTCAAATGAAGCTTGAAGCTGGTTTCAATTTTTCCTACGAAATAAGTATTTTATTGTTCATGTTCAAAAATAATGATAAAAAATGTGTTGCTCTTAGAAAGATGTAAGCAATGATAATACTTAAAACGCAATAAAGTGGCTCTTATAAACCAATGTATGTTAGATGAAAAGTCGTCTTACAATGAAAATATTTGGGACTTTTTTAATGGTCTTCTCTACTAAAATTACAATTAATATTCATGTATTGTAAAGATTGGTTCAAATTCAATGTCCGAATAGGCGATTTCAGAAGCTATAAGATTAAAAAAAAGATAGCTTACATGACATGATATCTTTTTTTAAATAAATTCCAATGTCGAAAACTTCCAAGCGCTATCGTCTTTTGTTTTTCCACTGGAGGCTAAAATTGAAATATTGTAAAATCAGCAAGTCCAGTTATCTTGGTTGTTATTACAGCTGGAGTATTATAACTAAGACATTATATGGACACTTTTTCATAGTGAATTTGATGATGTAGTAAAAAATTTGTTTTCGCTTCTAAACTTTGAGATACAACAATTTTCGTTTTTTTAAATGGAAATAATCACCGATTTTTAGCTTATTAAATTCATCACTTTTATCTGATTTCAAAAATATAGGGTCAATCTTGTGTTTTAAAATAAAGCTAAAAATAAGACTTTTTTTTACAACATCTTGAAATAGCTACTGTCAAAAGTTTGAATATTGATATCGTTATTTTTAACAAATAATTACTTTTTTATAGTTAATTATTAAATATTTTAAGAATTTTGTATAAATAATACGTTAAATTACATTATTTAAATTATATTTAAAAAAATACAGGATGTCTCTGAAATGCGTGTACAACGGAAGACCACAGATTCCTTAGCTCAAAATAGGTTGATTTAAGTTAACTTATCTATATTATTATATAAATCTAAAAAATTCTTTTATTTTTTATAACTCGAAAACGCGATAAACAATCTAAATCATTTTTGAGACTTGAGTTCTTACGTTCAATTAAAGTCTTTTTATGGTTATGTACAGTCAGCAGCAGAAGTCTGCGTACAAAAAACTTGTAATACTTTAATTGAAAAAATAAGAGTCATAATCTAATGTGATAAACTTGATTTTTTTTTTATTTTGTATATTAACTACATATAATTCTATTAACAAAATATGCTTCAACAAAACAGAAACAGTAGTTACAGAAAAAAATCAAAACTAAAAATTCTACAAATAACGGGTATGCAAAAATCTGCGTACAAGTCAGGACAGTATTTATAAAAAATTCATAAATGAGATCATTGTTTCTATATTAATATGAGGTCGGATAACCTTTACGTTTAATGACCTCCCTTAAACGTTTAGGCATGGAGTGCACTAATTTCTTCGTTTCGTCCGAACTGATTTTGGCCCATTCCTCAATCATAACATTTTTTAACGTTTCCTTCGACGTTATGTTGTGTTGCCGAATCCTGCATTCCAGTAAATCCCAGAGTCTATATACATTTTATGGTCCATTGTCGATGTTATGAAAACCAACCTTCCCACCCCTTTGGTGCACATACACCCCCAAACCATAACTCCACCACCTCCGTGTTTTACAGTCGCTTTCAAATTTTCGGGATTAAGGCCAGTATTAGGTTTTCTCCATACAAGTTGTTTACCCTTAATGCCGAAAATGCAAGATTTGCTCTCATCTGTAAAGAGAACTTTCTCCCAGAATTCAATGGGCTTCTCTAAGAGTTTTTTTGCAAAGGCGATCCGCTTCTGACGATTGACCTCTGACCCAAATGGCTTTTTTCCTGCAACGCGACTGTGATAGTTAGCTTTTTTTAACGTCCTTCTCACCGTATCTTTGCTGATAGTTTTATGAAATTCTTCTTGTACATTTTCTACTATTTTTTTTGACGTCAGCCTAGGTTCTTTTCTAACCTGCTGTACAATTTTTCGCTTCTCTTGGTTTGTTAAAAGGGGTGGTCTACCAGATCGCGGACGTGAGAGGTAATCTTCAGTGTCTTTATAATTATTAATTACTCTTTGAATGGAAGAGTGTGACCTGCCGACGGTTTCTCCTATTTTTCGAAAAGATTTTCCCTCTTTCCATAACTTTACAATAATTTTTCTCTCTCCCAATTCAACTTCCTTTCCTTTCGTGTCCATTCTAACTTTTAGCTTCTAAGCCTCTGCTAATATAATTGACACCGATTATCTTTTATTTAAATCGGAAAGCGTACATCGCCAACTACGTATTTAAGTAAATAAGTATATTTTCTTTGAAGGCGTCTTTCTTTGTACGCAGATTTTTGCATACGCATTATTTGGAGAATTTTTAATTTTAATTTTTTTTCTAACTAATATTTCTGTTTTATTGCTGCATATTTTGTTAATAGAATTATGTGTAGTTAATACACAAAATAAAAAAAAAATGAAGTTTATCACATTAGATCATGACCCTTATTTTTTCAGTTAAAGTGTTAGAAGTTTTTTGTACACAGACTTCTGCTGCTGACTGTATGTACGGAACGGGGAGGGTATTGCAAGGCACTTTTAGGCCTCTCAACGGGCCCCTTTACAAGACCTCCCTAAGGAGACTCGAGGTGTTCTGAGAAAGATCTCTGATCAGGTGACGATACTGCTTTACTCGTGCCTATGACGAGTTACCGCCGCCCTGACCACCCCACTGGCGAGGGCGGGGGTCAGAGGGCGCTAGCGCGCATTCGTCCCTGTATGATCGAGCCTCCTAAACACAAGTGTATTAAACAACCAGAGATGTTAGACTGGTTGCCGGGACCGACGGCTTAACGTCCCCTCCAAACGACGGGGGGCCGACCTAACGTGGTTACACAGGGATTCGAACCCGGGACGTCTGCGTGTTAACTAAAGTTTTAGATGAAATTTTGAAAACGCAGAAATTATCGAAAAGCTATGTCTTCAGCAGCTATTACTCCATATCTTTTTTGTTGAGTAGGCGATGACTACATAATTAATATTTATGAATAGCCCATTTAGTTCTGGAACTTATTTGTCCCTTATAAGATTTTGATTACATTAGTGGTTAAGCCAAAAAATCAGAATTTTTGAACACCTTTTTGCAAGCCTTTTTTACATCATTGCAATTACAAAATGTTATCGTCATTGGTACTGATTTCTCTGAGAGGCGTTGAAATCAACAGTCCTTGCCTCTACAATTGATTATGAATAAGAATTACGAGGAAAAATTCCCTACTATTCAATTCCTTATTAAAGTGCCAAACACCTTGTGATTTTGTAGTCAAAATGACGTAAATAAGGGTTGCAAGTACTCAAAAATTCCTTTTTTCTGACTTAACTACTTATGTAATCAAAATCTTATAAGAGACAAAAAAATGTCAAAACTGAATGGGCTATTCAGAAGTTTTAATTATGTAGTCATCGCCTACCCAGCAAAAAAGATATGGAGTAATAACTGCTGAAGACTTCTGCATTTTCAAAAATTTCATCTAAAACCATAAGAAGACGTTAATTGAACGTAGGAACTCACATCTCAAAAATGGTTTAGATTGTTTATCGCGTTTTCGAGTTATAAAGAATAAACGATTTTTTTTGCTAATTTTGAAGCCCTCTAGCGGCGAAACGAAGCAACTCTGGATATAAACAAGTTAACTTAAATCGGCCTATTTTGAGCCAAAGAATCTGGTATCCCGTTGTACACGCATTTCAGAGACATCCTGTATATTTTTGAATTAATCAGTATATTCTTATACATATAGTGTATCTCAATGACGTCACAAACTTCATGGTGTGATTCTTTACCTAATATTAAGACTACTTTCCCATATGATCTATGGGCGACTTCGGCTCTTTTAGGGTGCTACGCCCTTCAAAAAATGACGGAAAATTTTGATTTTATTTATCTCGAAAACTATAGATACCAGGAAAATGAAATCTGGAATTACTAGATCATTTGTACTATCGGTATTATCGTCTAAGTTACGAAATGTGTCTACCCTGTGCAATTTTTCCCAAGATACTTTTTGTATGAAAATGTTAAATGCAAGCATTTCTGAGAAAAAAAATGATTAAGCAAACGTTGATTGTTAAATTGTAAGGTTGTTATTCGCAAGAGGACTAGAATATTTATTAAAAACATCTTATTGTTAGTAGCCTTATCAACATTTTGACACTGCGAAATAAAAAAACGGATGCAATCACGTGGAAGGGAAAGGTACAGTTAATTCTTAAAAACCTGACTATTTTAAAAAATGTTTACTGTTTAATTTAGAATACGCTTGACTGCTGCAACAAATTTGCAGCAATGAGGAGGGAGAAACTCTAAAATAAATATAAAGCAGAATCGACGAATTATTTACGAACAAATAAGAGTTTAATTAAGTAAGCAACGGTTGGCTTAGAACCATCAGCAGGAGATAGTGATTTTATGAAACAGCCTTAGTAAAGATCTTCAATACATAGCGATGTATCTATGTTTGGAAACCCTATTTGGGATATAAAAATATCGCCCTTCTCTAAATCATTGTCACAAAATAATTTATAGGAAACACATTAATTTCTGATTTAAGAAGATGTGTCCTTTTTTTCTTTAACCCTCGCAGTACTGACGTTTCGCCAACCGTTGCGGACGGTGCCTGGTTCAACCGAGACCCGAACAGTTTTTGTTTACGTAGAATATAAAAAATGAAGCTTTTGCCATTATGATTTTGACTTATTTTATTTTAAAGGTGACCTATTATTAGGGATATAAAATAATACATAAAAATAAAATTTTAAAAAAATTACATAAAAAATATTTATTCTAAATCATTACAATTTGTACACAAAATATTTTTTGTACATGTTGAATGTATATTACATACATATTTATGACAAACATCACATTTTGATTTATATTTATTGTCATTTCCAATACACAAGCTACATCTTGAGCGTTTTTCTAATGTTGTACTCATTTGTTTATTTATTTTTCGGCCTGTACTTTCGATGGCGTCCACAATGTGTCTCGAAAATACTACTGCATTGGTTTCAAATGCTCTAGCTCTAGAATCTATGTTTGCAGCAACTAACTGTTCAGACAAATTTTCTATAAATTGTTTTCTTCTTGATTTTATGTTACCAGTTGCCCAATCCGGATTTTTGAGTTGCCATAGTACAAATGCATTATAGGCTGCAATATCTATATAATGTAAAAAAAGCGACAGAGGCCAACGTCGTGTACATCTCCGGCAAGTGTATTCTCTTAGAATTTTATCTAAAACATCCACTCCACTTTTTGTTGAATTGTAATAATTGATAATATTAGGTTTGTAATTATTATTTTCGTCAGAAATTTTCTTGGTTTTGGGATATACGACACAAGTGTTAGATTTTCAGAAAATATAAAATCGGAAGAGAATTGAGCTCTTCCGGATATTGTTATCAAAGATTTTGGTAAATCCTTTCTATTTTTCCGCATTGTTCCCACTATAAATATGTTATCTTTGAGTAAATCCTCTGCAAGTGAGATATCCGTAAAAAAATTGTCGGTTGTGATAGTTCGATTAGATCCCTTCCAAAACTCTGAAAGATCTCTAACTACTCGTTGTCCTTGTCCTTTCTCCGGTGTGTTTCCGCATTTTCCTAAATACACTTCAAAATTACAACAATAATATGTAGTAGCGTCACGTAGGGCCCATAATTTCTGCCCATATTTCCCCGGCTTGCTCGGCATATACACCTTGAATGGACATCTTCCTCGAAATGTTACTAATTGTTCATCAATAGTGCCTACATTAGACGCTCGGTAATTATCTCTGCAATTTCGTGTTAAAATATTTGTAATGGTTCTCAAAGCTGCCAACTTATCGGTCTTCTTTCTTGTCTGAAAGTCGTCAAAACGCAAAAATCGTAAAATGTTTGTAAATCTATCACGAGACATAGATGCTCGATAAATTTGTCGACTATAAGCAATCTTTTTCTTCCATAGATCTTTTTTACTTTCACGTGATTCCCGAAAACGGCCAGTAATTAGTAAAATCCCAAAAAATGCCTTCAATTCAACATGGTCTACCGGCTTCCATATATTATTTGAAAACATTTCATAATATTTAACCGCTTTTTCATTTGTATAAGTAATTATAATGTCCATGATTTCATCATTTATAAATAAATCAAAACATTGTTCCATGGTTTCTACACCCTCAGAATTTGCTGTGAGTGTAGCATCATATTTACCAAATTCTGCATCTCTGTTTATGGGGGAAATATATCTCCATGTTCGTCCACAAACATTTTGGTCTTTACAGTGTTACATATTATTACTATTTTCACCACTAAACTCATCACTTTTATAATCCTCTTCTTCTGGTACTGCATCACTAAAAGTCAATGACGCACATTCATCATCAGAAGACACTTCATTGTTATAATCATCATTATTATTTACAAAATTAGCAAACATTTTATTTTTCGATGTAGATCGTTGCTCTAAAATACACCTTCTGTGAACTAAATCAAGAATTTAATGGCAATTGTATTGTCGCTATAGCCTCTTACACAGACAGACGCCTGGCGCTGTAAAGAAACGGTCGAGACATATTTTTTCGTCGTTTTTTCGTTGGGACGTCCGTTTGACGCCGATCTAACTTAACGCACTCCTTGAGTAACGACAAATCTATTTATTACAATTTCTCGCAAAAATTTATTTGGGTCCAAATAGACCCAGGCACCGGAATACGAGGGTTAAAAACTTATTCTAACTTCCGACTAACCACCCCACATTAAATAGATTGAGTTTGCTTAATTAATTTTTTCTCAAAAATAGTACAATTTTCGAAAGACATCAAAGAGACAAAAAGATTTAAAATGTTTTCATCTACCTAAATAAAATTCTCCACTGTAAAAGATCTAAACAATAATTGAATGGGGGTGGTTACTTTTAGTAATTTAAAAGATAATATTGAAAGTACAAATAAGCTAGAAACTTGTCCTATTATGAATTAAACTTACATCCCAAATTTCCTTTTTTTAGTGTTTATAAAACCAAACGGAGTACCGGTTGTAATCTATACAAAGATTAAAAATTTTGGGAATAGCAACCAATGGATAAGAAAACAACTTCCTTTTTCGCTATCCGAGCTTTCGCAATTATTTTATTGCTTCATCAGGGAAACATTATAATATTAAAATAGATTGGCAACGTTACAAAAAAATCTTAAAATTAAAGTCGACTTACAATGGAAGTAAGAAGGTTAACTTCAAAATTAAATAAAAAATTTTAAAAACTTATTTCTATAAAATTAAAAAGAAAATTTTCTTGATACATTAATCAATGTAGAGGACAATGACAAGGTTAAAAATAGAATGATTTTTTTGTTTTTTAAAAAACAAGAACAAATCTCTAACAAAATTCAAAATTTACCAGATTTATTCTTGTTTTTTAAAAAACAAAAAAATCATTCTGTGTCAAGAAAATTTTCTTTTTAATTTTATAAAAATAAGTTTTTAAAATTTTTTATCTAATTTTGAAGTCAACCTTCTTACTTCCATTGTAGGTCGACTTTAATTTTAAGATTTTTTGTAACGTTGCCAATCTATTTTAATATTGTAGTGTTTCCCTGATGAACCAATAAAATAAATGCGAAAGCTCGGATAGCGAAAAGGAAGTTGTTTTCTTATCCATTGGTTGCTATTCCCAAGATTTTTTAATCTTAGTGTTTATAGTTTTCGAAATAAATAAAATAAATCCAAATTTTCCGCTATTTTTGGAGGGGCGTAGCTCACTAGCGGTGCTGAAGTTTCATCCCCTGAAGTTTAGGAATATCATTCAGATACATCTTGTATATTCTATAAAATAGATATATATATATATATATATATATATATATATATATATGTCATTTACACTATATTGATGTGTGTAGTAAAATTAGTAACATTCATAATTTCCAAAATGCGTTTTACTCATCAATAACAAGCAATTCAAAAGATTTCTCAACTTTACCAACAAGTCTATTTCTTTTTGTTTTAGAAAAAAGTAAAAAACAATCATTTTTTTAAATTTCAAACGCCGCCATGTAGTGACACATAGTATAACACATAGTTTGGCACACTGTTTGTGAAAATTTATGACCCTTTTTTCACTTATTTCAAGCATCGATTTCATTTGAAAAAATGTTTGTCAATTTTTATTATTTTTTTAGGACATTAATGATATTAAGTTCCGTCGTCAAGGGAAGTTATGTTAAACAAAGAATATGCCAAACTTACTATATACGTAACCATGAATGCAATTGCAATTTACGAGATTGCTGGTGGGAAAAATATGATTTGCGCAAAAAATAATACAACAATAAAAAAATAATGATTTCAATGTGTTATTTTTTTGCTATTATAACAGCAACCACAAATCATAATATACGAATAAAACGTAATTAGTTGTACCAGTGTATCTTATAACAGCATAGTCAAAATGACACTTACCAATTTACGTTACGTAATTGCAAATGTCAAATGTTACTTGTGGTTGCTTTTATTATTTATAATGGCAGTACGAGGCACAAATAAGTACAAAATAAGCAATAACAACAATACAAACGTGAAAATTGCATCGACAAACCAATAACAGATATAGACACTTTTCGACGTTGTATGTAATTCAATTCTTAGCCATCTGTATAAGATGAACCGGTATAACTAATTACGTTTCATTTATATACATTTGAAGCGTTGTTACACATATTTTCAACTTTGTTACTTGAACAGTTGATAAACACGATTAAAAAGACACATTGAAACTACAGCATTCCCTTTAAAATAGGAAGTTGTGGTCCACTTCCTGTCTACCGTCTATCAACTTATTTTTTGCATGTAACTAAAAGGTGTCATAAAAACTACAGCATTCCCTTTAAAATAACGAAGTTGTGATCTACTTCCGGTAGACCGGAAGTCTCTTATCTTGAAAATATTTTAGATCGAAAGATTGGGATGAGCTTCCCATACAAGCTAAAATCCAGAAACGTAGATGCAACAGTACAAAAGAAAAACAGGTGTTGCTGACTTTTTGGCGGGCACTGTATATGATATGACACCCTGTATATTGTCAGTATCTGAGTATTGATAACATACACTCTGTATATTGTCAATTCATGTTTTTATAGCAAGACTAACAGTCGATAGATCTTTTAAAATTAGCATAAAAATTTTATTTAAACAAATACTTTAGGTGGAAATGCAGGTGTTCAAATTAATTTTTGAATATCACACCTAGAGGTAACAACACGTTCAGGTATAAGAAAAATTAATTTAACACGTTGATGGACAATTACTAATGATTTGGCACTTAAAACAATAAATTAAAACACTAGTACATTATTATATCTATCTTGAACTATCCTTTAAAAATTTGCTCTACATCCAAAAATAAAAAGCTGATTATCTTTAAAATAACCAACTTTGGCGTATTTTGATAAGAGTAACCTATTTATTTAAAAACGTAGAGAAAATAAGAATTATTATTCAGAAAGTCAAAAAATGTACTGTTAGCTATCTTATGGTTATTTTATTCCTTAAAAAATAAGTTACAGAGCGCCCTCTACTAAGTCTAATGAAACGGACTGTATAATCGTCTTTTTCATGCCAAATGTATGGAGTACATGGGGGTTATACCAAATTTGAATAGAATCGATTGAAATACACATGTAATATTAAAAAAATTTCAATTTAAATATTTAATTCAAACATCCTGTATCTTCAAACCAAACCGTTTGTCCACCTATCTATCTAAATAATTTTTTTTTGTTATTTTTAAAGGATCTGTCGAATGTTAAAGTCCTGTTGAAACATCCTGTATATTGACACGTAAACGCTCCTCTATGGCGTTGCTATAAATTATTCGTAGATTATTGGTAGATATGTCTCTAGGAAAAAGAATTGCAGGATTAGATTAGCCAAGCTGTATAGAAACATGGATCTATTTAGACTTCTATTTCGTCTTATTATATAATTCCGCAAAAAAAGCGTTTTACTGGAGCAGAACTTGAACTAGAAGTTTTTTTTTAATTTATGGATATTAATTTAAAGAATTCAAATTATCGTCAGTATCTTTCAAATAATGAAGTATATTTAAGACAACAGTGGAGTTCTCTATTGAAGAATCCTCAAACTAGTATGATGGTTTTTTCATTTCTTTTTCCAATAGCATGTCTAATCCCATCTTCCTTTTGGCGCTCTTTATTTTTTATATTCCGCATTTTATCAACAATGATTTTTTTACAATTTCGTTTATGTTTCGATATTAAACTATCTATTGTATCCATCTATTATATCAATTCAAGTACTGCTGTAGTTTGAATTGTTTGAAGCGATTTTATATGTAGTTATTCCGGAAGTAGGTATCCATAACAATTTTCTTGATCTCTTTCCAAAGTTTTAATGACGTCAGTAATTGCTTATAATCCAACAGGTAGTCTGTTTCATTGTCCTTAATAGGTGGCAAGTTTGGTTTTATTAACGTATCATTTAGGTGTTCTTGCACTACCACAAGGTCCTCGAATACAGTTCTAATAAAAATTCCATCTGATTTTGCATGGAGAAGTTGCTTTTGAAGAGCTAGAACATAGATTCCATAAAGCTTATCATATAGTGAAGTATAAAGTTTTTTGCAAGGATAATTTTGTGTTCTAACATTCTATGTTCCTTGCAAGTATCAAATGGAAAGTGTGAGTTGCACATCTCTCATGATTAAGAAGTAAATATTCGTCTGATTATTATTTTCATCGTCATCTTCAAAGTTATGTAAATTTTGTTTCAAATCATCGTCATCTGCAAAGTCGTGTAAATTTGGTTCGTTTTTTTTACCTTAACCATATTAGACACATTATCAGTAATGGTTTTTACGATTCTGTACAATATTAAATCATATTCTGAATAAACTCTGCAGCATATGTAACATCTCCTACATGCAAGTGCAATACTTTTACGTTTGAGACTATTACAATCAATCCAGTGTACACTAATATCTAAGTAGTTCTTTCTAGATGCTAATTCTTCTAAAATTTTATTTCCGAGGATACGAAAATACATTATTTTCAGAAATGTCAATAAATGTTGAACTCCTTGATGATGAGTTTTAAATCCTTTTCTACTCTACATCGTTCACTTCGTGTGAGTCGATGATTCCTACAACAGTAAGTGTATTAATTAACTTATTCATATAATACGATTAAAGAGACAAGAAATAATTAATTTCGGATGTTTAAGAAGCAAGTGTTTCATATTTTCAAAATACAAAATAAGTTACTAAAAATATCTTAAATATAGTACAAAATACTTTTGATATAATGGTATTTCAAATAAGTGTCACATCTTAATACACATGGCAGTCAACCTGTAAATAAAAATTGCTTAATTTTATTTTCATTATGAATCAATTTAGTGCTTTTGCATCATTGGGAGCAAACAACGAAGAAATTCGTAAACGAATAATTGAAACGCAACGTTTAATGGAACGCGTAGTGGATGGTTTGGCGGATCAAGATGGGGACGTTCGTTTAGCGGCAGTTCGTTGTCTTCATTCTCTAAGTAGATCAGTTCATCAGTTGCGCACTACATTTCAGGACCACTCAGTTTGGCGACCTCTAATGAGTCTCCTAACCGGTTCGGCATCCACGGAACTTTTAAGCGCGGCTTCCTCGGCTTTATGCAACCTCCTCCTCGAGTTTTCCCCAGCCAAAGAACCCATGCTCCAACAAGGAGTAATTCAATTTTTGGTAGAATTGACGAAAAAACCCGAACCCGTTTTACGATTAAACGCCGTGTGGGCGTTAATGAACATGACGTTTCAAGCGGAGCAACGGATAAAATCGGCTATATTAACGACTTTAAACACTGATCAAATATTCCGGTTATTAGCCGATTCGGATGTGCAGGTTTTAATGAAAACTTTAGGGTTATTACGGAATTTGGTGTCGCCGAGGGCGCATACCGATTCGATGATGGCGTTGCATGGGACGCAAGTTATGCAGGCGGTGGTTTTGGTGCTGGAGGGCGCGCATTCTCCGGAAGTTAAAGAGCAGGCTCTTTGCATTTTGGGGAATATCGCGGATGGGGAACGAGCTAAAGATCATATCATGGCGAATGAAGATGTTTTAAAGAAATTAATGGCTTATATGACGCATAGCGATAGCAGTTTACAGACGGCGGCGATATTTTGTATACAAAATTTAGTTAGGAGAGGCGAACCTGGGTATGCTGAGCGGCAGGCGAGATTGAGGGATATGGGTGTTCATAATATTTTACATCAACTAGTCACTACAGTTAGCGACAGTGTGCTACATACAAAGTGAGTATATAACATCTTTTGCTTCATTTTTTTTAGTTAATAGTTATTTTGATTTCTTTTTAATTTAGTAGTTTGGTTTATAATGGTTTTTATAGTGAAGTATGTTCAATTAAAAAAGCTTTATTATGTCCCTCTAATTTAGCAGTAAATAAATAATTTAGAGTTAACTCCATAAATTTAAGAAGCTAAATTGAGTTATCAACACAATAGTTGATACAGACGTTCTGCAACATTTCCACCGTAGCTCTTAGCTTAACTAATATATGGGAGTAGTCTACAAAACTCAAAGAATTATAACAGGTTGTGTTTAACATGCGGAAATCAGTCTGGATTATAGCTAGTAACTCAATTCTATTAGGAAAAATAAAAAAGAATCTCTAAAAGAGTTTCTTCTTTAAACATTTTTACAACACTCCTGTCAATCATCCACTGAAAGAATGCTGAGTAGGTCAGTTTTGTTTACAAACATTAATTATACCGTGAAAATTTGTTTTGTACCTCAATTAAAGCGTGAAGAAACCCCCATTCTAATATAAAAAGGGTTAAAGCAGGTAGCTTCCTTTTGTACCCCAATTAAAGCTTGAAGATTTCTTTTACACCCACATGTCAATGGATCTGAACGTTCTATGGTTGAAGGATACATTATTTTGAAGAGATATTTCCAATAACGTCCTATAGGGCATATCTTCAACTATATAGTGTTTTGCTCCGGAAGATAAGGGGCATACTGATTAAAGAATAATGAAGTAGTCCATTCAGATTACGGAAATAAATAATGAAAAAAGTTCGAAATACTTATATTCACAGAAGGTTGTCAATGGCGACACTCTTATTCATAGAATACCCAAGGTCCGTAAAGCGTATTGTACCAGGTTGGCCAGAGACAGAAGGACGTGTTTTGAAGGGTAAGGAGGGGGGTGACGTCACGAGTTACGAAGCAATAGAGCTAGAAACTGAATCAATGTAATTTATCTTATATGTATTGGTCTCTTAGTTCTGATTATGAAAGTTAGATTTTTTTATTTTATTATTTAGACCCAGTATATTCACCTTTGGTTAAATTTAACTTCTGGCTATTTTCCATGGTTACTGTAATTTCACTTGCCATGATTCGCTATTTAAACAATAACCATGGTAAATATTCAATAGTTAAATTTAACCAAAGGTTTTTAAGTTTGAAACAGGTAAAATATTTGAAATGAATCGAAATATGTGAATAATATAACAAAACGCAATTATTTACTTTATAAAACTAATTATTTTTTAAATATTTGTCTAATTTTAGACAATTTTATTTTAGAGCCCTTTTTAAGTTATTATATAAAAGGTTTCGATTAATTTTTATATTAAGACTCTTAAATTAATAATTAAAGAAAGCTTTCTAGGTTGTATCTGGTTATGGATTAAGTGTTTATAGTTCATTATCAACAATGTTTATGCAAAAAGTATTTAATTTATTTTATCTATCTGCTTTAGATTTTGAGTTGTGGTTGTTATTTGTGCTGATAATCCGAAATTATGATATTTTAAAGATCTGCTGTTTTCTTCCAATAATCTTTATGTTCAGATTCTAACTGATTATGACTTACACTTTTCCACATCATTATAAACAATTTTAGTGAATGTGGTCTTTGACTCTTTGAATTATGAAAGAGTTTTGCAATAAAAATCATCAATTATAATATTTTCTACTTCTAATGCGTTCTAGTGCATATTTTGAAGATTTATCCTTTATTCTCGCAATCTTGTCATATCTAGGCTGTAACTGCTTATGGATTATGCTTTTCTGGTTAATTAACTACTAAAGAAAGAAGATGTTTTCTGAAACTCTTGGTTTTTGAGTTATAGATGATTTTTGGGAAATAATATTAATGAAAACCCAAAATAAAGAAGCGGAAGAGGATTCTTTAAGCAAATAGGAAGTTGATTTGTATTTTGAATTTTTATAAAAATCGTTCTTCCTTTTACTAGGAACTATGTTAGCATTAATTTTATTATGCCATTTTCCTTTATGCTAATTTTTCCCTAAAAATTATATAAAACACTTCAAAATTCAAACAACATTCTGTTTTAGAAACTAAAACCCTTACTTTTTCCTACATACATCTTTTTTATATATTTTTAAAGTTATTCTAGCTGTTAACATAATATCAAGATACAGCTCAATGTACGTCACGTTACTCCTCAGCGTCAGTAACTTGTTACGTCACGACTAGGGCATGTCGGGGGGTTTACTTTTCATACGTTGAAATCGTCCGTCTGGCCAACCTGGTACAACACGCTTTACGGATCTTAAGAATACCCTAAATAGAACGATATCTCATCGGTTTAAATTCAAAAAATTTAAACGTTAAGACTAAAATGGTCATTCTTCAATTCTTCATGTATATCCATTTTTTTGGTTTTGTCATGTGTCTTAACAGGAATATTAAGGATATCAGCATTAGTTGAAACACGTTTGTTAAAAGCTGAATTATTTTTAGAAATATGCTTTTTATATTTAATTCCGATATTATATCCCACATTAATTGCTTTTAAATTTGTAAATACCACTTCTTTGATTTTGGCTAAAGGAGTATTTATTGTTAATTAGAAGATGGTCATTTGCCATAAAAGCGGGAGTAATATTAAGATCGTAAAGGCATTGAATAAATTTATTTTGGAGTGATGGATGGCAAGGATTGAATCGTATTTTGGTTGTAGATTGATTCTAGGAATAATTATTTTATAAATGTTCTTAGGATAAATATGGAAAAAATAAGTTTTGCAACTCTCCGAAGGAGAAATCGTTGCTGAGGTCGATCTTAATAATGTTTGTCAATTCAAGTATAAAATTTGAGTGATTTAAAGAAATATTTATAATTCTGCTGAAAAGAGAACGGAAAGAGACGAGTTTATATTGTGAACAGAAGAAACAATTTTTTGGAATAATGCAATCTGTGGTCGTGGATTTTCTGGAGGATCTTTAGGAATTTGTAAATCTAAAAAGTTAATGTGTTAGTTACATTCAATTTCGGTAGTGAACTTGGGATTGTTAATGTTATTAAAAATGTTAGTGGAGTGATTAATTTAGCTTTATTGCCATTATATACTATGTACAGGCTGGTTCAAATTCGAAGTACGAATGTCATGATCTCTTTTTGAAAAAAAAATCCATTGCTGAAAACCTCAAAGCGCTACCGTCTTTTGTTCTTCCGCTAGACGCCAAAAGTGAAAATATCGTAAAAGCAACTGAGAATTTGATGGCATAATTGATTTTTTTTTTGCTTTTAGACTTTGAGATACGACAATTTTTGTTTTTTAATGGAAACACTCGCTGATTTACGGCTTCTTAAATTTGTTATTTTTTTCTGATTTCGAAAATAAGAGGATTAATAGGTCTACACTTAGCAGCAGAAGTCTGCGTACAAAAAACTTCTAACACTTTAACTGAAAAAATAAGGGTCATGATCTAATGTGATAAACTTCAATTTTTTTTTATTTTGTGTATTAACTACATATAATTCTATTAACAAAATATGCATCAATAAAACAGAAATATTAGTTAGAAAAAAAATTAAAATTAAAAATTCTCCAAATAATGCGTATGCAAAAATCTGCGTACAAATAAAGACACCTTCTCCAAAATAGACTTATTTACTTAAATACGTAGTTGGCGATGTACACTTTCCGATTTAAATAAAAGATAATCGGTGTCAATTATATTAGCAGAGGCTTAGAAGCTTAAAGTTAGAATGGACACGAAAGGAAAGGAAATTGAATTGGGAGAGAGAAAAATTATTGTAAAGTTATGGAAAGAGGGAAAATCTTTTCGAAAAATAGGAGAAACTGTCGGCAGGTCACACTCTTCCATTCAAAGAGTAATTAATAATTATAAAGACACTGAAGATTACCTCTCACGTCCGCGATCTGGTAGACCACCCCTTTTAACAAACCGAGAGAAGCGAAAAATTGTACAGCAGGTTAGAAAAGAACCTAGGCTGACGTCAAAAAAAAATAGTAGAAAATGTACAAGAAGAATTTCATAAAACTATCAGCAAAGATACGGTGAGAAGGACGTTAAAAAAAGCTAACTATCACAGTCGCGTTGCACGAAAAAAGCCATTTGTGTCAGAGGTCAATCGTCAGAAGCGGATCGCCTTTGCAAAAAAACTCTTAGACAAGCCCATTGAATTCTGGGAGAAAGTTCCCTTTACAGATGAGACCAAATTTTGCATTTTCGGCATTAAGGGTAAACAACTTGTATGGAGAAAACCTAATACTGCCTTTAATCCCGAAAATTTGAAAGCGACTGTAAAACACGGAGGTGGTGGAGTTATGGTTTGGGGGTGTATGTGCACCAAAGGGGTGGGAAGGTTGGTTTTCATAACATCGACAATAGACCATAAAATGTATATAGACATTTTAAAAGAAAATTTGAAGCCTAGCATCGAAAATTTGGGCTTGGGCCCGAATACTTTTTTCAACAAGATAATGACCCCAAACATTGCGCCCACAACACTAAGCTTTGGCTACTATACAATACCCCAAAGCAACTTAAAACACCTCCACAATCGCCGGACTTGAATCCCATCGAACACCTCTGGGATTTACTGGAACGCAGGATTTGGCAACGCAACATAACGTCGAAGGAAACGTTAAAAAATGTTATGATTGAGGAATGGGCCAAAATCAGTTCGGACGAAACGAAGAAATTAGTGCACTCCATGCCTAAACGTTTAAGGGAGGTCATTAAACGTAAAGGTTATCCGACCTCATATTAATATAGAAATAATGATCTCATTTATGAATTTTTTATAAATACTGTCCTGACTTGTACGCAGATTTTTGCATACCCGTTATTTGTAGAATTTTTAGTTTTGATTTTTTTCTGTAACTACTGTTTCTGTTTTGTTGAAGCATATTTTGTTAATAGAATTATATGTAGTTAATAAACAAAATAAAAAGAAATCAAGTTTATCACATTAGATTATGACTCTTATTTTTTCAATTAAAGTATTACAAGTTTTTTGTACGCAGACTTCTGCTGCTGAGTGTATATCTTACTGTTTTAGAATAAAGCTAAAAATAAACTTTATTATAAAATGTTCAGGCACCGCCTGAACATCTCTACAAATCTAGTGTTATTTAATATAAATAGCTTATTAACGAAAAAAATAGTAATTTAACAATAAAAACTAATTATGTCCACCCCAAAGGTGCTGAATTTTCGCATTTTTATAGCAGTATCTCAATATTTTTTTGGAAAATAAAATGGTTAGTAAAAAAAATAAAATTAAAAAAAAATTAAAACAACGCCGTAATTTAAGGAAACTGTAAATTTAGTTTCTTCAACAACATCTAGTGGCGACGTTGTTTAATTTAATTTTTCAAAGAATATTGAAATAGTGCTCAAACACAGCTATAAAATATGTTAAAATTCACCAACTCAAAATTATTGAGTTTTTCTGTTAAATAACGAATTTAATAAGCTAAAACTCAACGATTGTTTCTATTTGAAAAAACAAAAATTTTACCCTTAAAAGACGTTCTGCTATCTGACCAACATGGTACACTAAGCTTTACAGGCCTCAACAATATTAATATAATCCATAACGTGTACAATAGAATAATGTCCGGCCGAAACTCAATTTTAAGCCGACACCGAAATTTGGCCATAATTGTAGTTTCGGCCGAAACCGAAACTTTTCTTTACAAAGAAAAAATTAGTACAAGATATACAGGGTCCTTCACCTCAGCTATCATTTTCTGTAGCTCAGTTATTAATTATGTTAGGAGTTTAATTAAAATTATTTTTGATTATACAGGTGTCCTAAAAAAGCGTAATCGCATAGTGATATATTTTTTTTAAATTGCACATTTTTGGATGTCTTTTGTGGGTGCCTACATCGTATTTGCATCGCAGGTTTTAAAAACTAATTACAATTACAAACAGTGTCTCATGAATAAAATTTGATAACAAACTTATTAAGTAAGGTCTAGTGATTTCGTTAACTAAGTTCTATTGGTTCAAATTTATACAGGGTGGCCAAAAATCTAATGTCAAATCTTTCAAACTTCAAAGCATATTATCTTTCTTGATTTTTATGTCAATCGATGCAGAATTAAAAAATAAAATTATTTTTTAATTACAATCCCATCATAATTCTTACCATTTAACCCTCCAGTACACGCGCATTTTTTTTTTTGACGTGAGTGCTCGCACCGGACTGAGAGTCCGGATTTCTTTGCCAAATAAGGGATGGCGCTGATGTGTAATTTGTATTAAACTCCCTAGATTACTAAAGTACCGCGGTTCATGATATCTATGTATTCAAACGATTCGAGCCAAAATGGTGATTTGACAGCATGTCAGTGACCAGGTGTACGAATAGGGAGTTTATGTGTGAGAAAAACGTTTTGCTCCGCCCCCGATTCGAGACCATTATTAAACTTCACCTTTCGTTTCTTCGGTGGCTGATACTGCTTAAAACAAACTTGATAAGCTACCAGGAGCCTTGAACTGCTTTCAAAAATGTTGATACTACCTCTGGAAGACTTGATAATGCTTCTAGAAGCCTTAACATAGCTTTCAGAAGGCTTGAACTGCTTCCACAAGATCTTATGCTGCAGCTGAAAGACTTGATACTATTTCTAGAAGATTTTAAATGATTCCAAAAGACTTGATACCGTTTGTAAAACTACTGGCAAAAAAATGTTTGAAAATGCAAAGTCTTAAAGAAGACATTTTTATTGCAAAAGGCACGAAATTGTTAATACAATTTGATTTTGCTTCCAAAATACCAAATACTGCTAGGATACAAAATGTTCATTTCAAAAGTTCAAAAAATTTCAATTATAGACCAAATATTGCTTGTGAAGGTGTAAGCACTGTTGATATAAGGCATTTCTATTGCAAATTAACCATAGGCGCCAGATACATGGACGTTTTTCATGTCACTTTTGTTTTGAGAACAGTCATTCGTCGTTTGAATCTTTTCCCAATTCAGTTTTTTCACTATTCAGCACCCATACTTATTTTCAAAAACCGGCGCTTATGAAGCTACGAAGATTGTGTTAGATGTACCACTGACGATCTAAAGATAAATCAGTTAGCTGCAGAATTCTTCGAATCCTCTATTTGGGCATCGTAAATCTTACACAAATTGCTGGTTCTTGTCCTAAAAACGCTTTAGCACTAGCTCATCTGCCGTTTCATTGGCAGCACTTCCAGAGTGACCTCAGTGTAGTTAAAACGACGAACCGCTTGAGCTATCTGTATTTCCACATAAATTTTGATAATCCTCTACTTGATTTCGAGCTTTGTGGAGATGAGTTACTCAGCTTGTGTTCTCATTTAATCCCAAGATTATTCCTCACTTGCGCAATCAGTAATAAAATGTCCAATATAATTATATTTACAAATTCACTTCTACAGTATTATATATTTAGAAATCTGAAACTAGCAACTAACGCCATTAACAACGACAACATTCTGATCTGAAATAATACTTTGACGTCCTTCAACATCGGCAAATACAGAAAAAAGGGATTAACTAACTAGAAACTGACGAAATGACCTATTTACCTTTATTAGCTGTTTCCACCAAAACTTATTTTCGAAAGTAAGTCCTTTTTTCGTAGACAAGAACGGATATATTAAAAAAAAATGTTAACTTGAATGGTTGCGGTCCGCCGAACCAGCGGTTGCAAATTGCTAAAAGACTCTGTAAGTCGATAGTTAAACTTGCAGGAAAAGATTTTATTAATCATAGAATCGTGGCTAAGAGAAAATACTGGAAATTATTTGACAGCAGACTTGCAGGAAAAAACTTTATGACTAAAGTGGCTAAGAGAAAATACAGGAAATTATTTTCAGGATTCTGAGATGACCGCTAGGAGGTGCAAATACCATCTTTAATGCCTTGAAATCTTAACAATTAAACAATTAGTCATCTTAGGAATGGTATCTCAACTTTAAGATACTTGTACATTTCAGTTTCAGTCCAGTCCCAGTATATTCCGGGTTCATGCCAGGATTTCATGAAAGAAGATTTATCGTTTAGAAGTTTGGGAGCATTAAGAAAGATTTGCAATGAAAATACGATTGGCACCAAATAAAATAATTTTCTGGAAGCACTTCAAGCCTTATAGACGCAATGTTAAGTATTCTGACAGCAATATCAAATCTTTTGTTAGCATTCCAAATGTTTTGGAAGCAATTTAGATCTTCTAGAAGCAATATTAAGCCTACCTGAGCCAATATCGAGACTTTTGTAACCATTTTAAATCTTCTAGAAGTAGTATCAAGTCTTCTGGAATCTTCTCGAGTCTTCTGAAAGCATTTCAAATCTTCCAGAAACAGTATAAAGTCTTACAGGGGCTATATCTAATTTTTTGGAAGCATTTTAAAATATCTAGAAGCAGTATCATGTCTTAATTATTAAAATCTTCTGGAAGCAGTATAAAGTCTTACAGGGACAGTATCAAGCCTTTAGGAAGCATTTTAAAACATCTAGAAGCAGTATCAAGTCTTCTGGAATCTTCTCGAGTCTTCTGAAAGCATTTCAAATCTTCCAGAAATAGTATAAAGTCTTACAGGAGCTATATCTAATCTTTTGAAAGCATTTTAAAATATCTAGAAGCAGTATCGATTCTTAATTATTAAAATTTTCTAGAAGCAGTATCAAGTCTTTTGGAAACTTCTCAAGTCTTCTGAAAGCATTTGAAATCGTCTAGAAGCAGTATAAAGTCTTATAGGGGCAGTATCAAAGCTTTAGGAGGAATTTTAAAGCATCTAGAAGCAGTATCAAGTCTTCTGGAAGTGGTATCCAGTCTTTTGGAAGCACTTCAAGTAATTTTGAAGTATTTCAAGTCTTCTAAAAGTAAGTATAAGGTCTTCTGGAAACATTGTAAGTCGTCTGGAAGTATTGTAAGTCATCTGGAAGTAGTATTCTAGAAACCATATCAAGTTTCTTAGATACAATATCAAGTCTTCTGGAAGCATCTTCAGTCTTCTAACAGCGACATAAAGTACTTTGGAAGCATTGTAGGTCGTCTAGACACACTTCAAGTCCTCTAGATGCAATATCAAGGCTTCTAAAAGCGTTGTAAGTCATCTGCAAGCATTGTAAGTCGTCTGGATGCATTGTAAGTCGTCTGGATGCATTGTAAGACATCTGTAAATTCATCATTTTAAGTCTTTTAGAAATATCAGTCTAGAAATTCAAGTCTTCTGAAAGCAATATAAAGTTTTCTTAAAACAGTATCAAATCATCTAGAGGTAACAACATCAAGTCTTCTGGAAACATTTTAAGTTTTCTAGATGCTATATCAAGTTATCTGAAAGCATTGTAAGTCGTCTGGAAGTATTTTAAATCCTCTAGAAGCAGTAACAGTCTTCTGGAAGCCGCGGTACTTTATAAATCTAGAGACTTTAATTTGTATTCTTTTTAAGACAATAATTAAAAAATTTTTTTTATTATCATAAAATTTGCGATAGGCAAATAAATGCCCGCGTTGAATACGCTGCACATTTTTCGGGGCATTTATGTTCTACAGCTTTCATTATCTTCTTCGTTTCTTCTAATCAGATAAGAAGCCATTTTGAACGGAAAAAAAACATTTTATCGTCTGCAAAATTTTTTGAAAAGCTTCAGTCTTCACCTTCAAAGAGTATTTTTCTTCGCTATCGTATTCATATTCGTATTTTACTGTGTTGTACACTAAGAAATTTTTGATACTAAAATGACATAATTATGTCGGTAAAAAAGTTGCCTTTTCTGTTAAACAATAGAGGGTGCAGAACCCGGAATGAGAGTCCGGTGCGTGTATCGAAAGGTTAAAAAGTTATTTGCCGAAAACTCGTATTTCATCTATTCCAACAATAAATTTAATGAAAATCCGACGTGGCTATGCTAAACAATTGACAATAACTATGATGGGGTTGTTATTACAAAATATTTTTGTTTTTAATTCTGCATCGGTTAATATAAAAATATATAGGGGGTCCAATTTAAAATAAGAAAGATATGATTTTAAAGATAGATGAGTGATTTTAAAGCAGATGCTTTAAAGTTTGAAAATTTTGGCACTAGATTATGGCCACCTGTATAAATTTGAACCAATAAAACTTGATTAACAAAATCAGTAGACCTTACTTAATTGGTTTGTCATAAAATTTTATTGATGGGATATTGTAATTTGAATTATTAGATTTTTTTCGTTTTTATTTTTTTGTGCTGCTATCAGTCAGCCGATTTCAATAAATTTTTAGAGGGATATAGGCACCCATAACAGATACTCAGAAATGTGAGAAAATATATATTGTGCAATTCAAAAAAAATATATCACTGTAAACAAATATCATAATTTCCTGAAATGCGGTCTGAGATACAGTACAAGCCTGCACTATATCAAACTCTTAACCTAATTAATAACTGACCTATAGAAGACGGGAGCTGAGTTGAAGGATCCTGTATATTTTTCTCCTTTACATTACATTTTTTTTACATTTTGTTTAGTTGCGTTCTCGGTTAGAAACCCATTCTACAGTGCCACCTGACATTTAATTTCTTTTGTGTTAAATTTAATTTTACGTTTTGTTACTTTTTGTACCTTGCCCATTTTACTTTACTTTATCATTATTTTTTTATTTGATTACTCATTTTTCCATTTATTTATTAATTGTTACCTGGTTTAATCTTGTTGTCATGTGCTCCTTTGGATCTGCCTTGTTCACATGAAATTCGGTCATTTGAACGTTCGGTCATTTATTACGAATCAATCTGAAATTATTGATTGAGATTTCGATATATTTGCTATTACTGAAACTTGAATTTATACAAATACAGATGTTTCGTCATATTCAGTGAACGGCTATTCAAAAAGGCATCCTTTTCACTAGTCGATCTCGCCTTAATAATCATTTCAATGCGGATGATGGTGGTGGAGTCGGCTTTTACATTAGGTCGACTTTGAAATTTAATGTTTTACTTCAATAGATATCTTCTTTATCGAGCAACTTTGGCTCGAAATTGTTAATCCTCCTGTTACCATGGTTATTGGCGTTGTTTACCGGCCGCACAATGGCTTTAGTGAATTTCTTTCTCATTTTGAAGATGTTTGTCTTTTCTTGCTCCAAACTTCAGAGGGACTTATCTGCATGAGTGATTTTAACATTAATGGCTGTTATGGCAGTCGGTTCATTCCTTCTATAGAACAGTTTAACCTTTAGTAATCAATTTATCTCAAGCCCGACACGTGTCACTGCTTCCTCCGCCTACTATTCATAACATTGCTGATCACTCACTTGTCTTCGTTACTTTGTCTTTACAGAGACTTTAGAAACATTAACTTTGAAATTTTTGTGGATGAACTGAGTGCTCTTCCCTGCCAATTTGATCTTTTTAAATTATCATATTATTAATCTTTTTAGTTTTGTGCACCCATCAAGAAATCGGTTTTACATAGATAAGTTTTACATAACATTAAGCTTCTCTTTAAGCAACTCACCATCTAATTTTACTTACTACATGCAACTACGTAACGTCACCAATATTACACTCCAACATGAAAAAAAAGCCTTTTTAACTCATATATTCAGGCACATTAATTCAACAAAACTATGGAGTGATTTCAGGTGTTTGTAGGAATAAGACTGGTGACGTTCCTGGTAACATTGGCGGCGCTAATTCTATAAACAATTTTTTCTTAACTTCTCAAAATAACAGTCCTACTTACTGATGCAGATCTTATATAGCTGTATAATGATAATATACTGCCTCAGATCTCTAGTAGGCTGTACTTTTTTTTCGCTTGCCTCTGAAGAGGGAATTCTTGCTACGTTACTATTTATTAAAATTAATGCAGTTGGGTGTGATGGTATTAGTGTAAAAATGCTATTGTTGTGATTGTTGTTCCGTATTTGTGTCAAATTAAATGGAAAACTTCAATGGCTTCTCCAATTCCTAAAAAAAGAATTGAATGTTACTTGGCAAGTTCTGGAGAGGATTGTGGCGGCGAGAATTTGGGACCATCTTAATAAATTCAATATATTACCATCTAATCAATATGGGTTTCGCTCTCGTTTCAGTTGTACCACGGCTCTTCTTGATGTTTCCGACGATGTCTTGCGTGGAATGGCTGATGGATGTGTCACTGCACTTGTTCTGATCGATTTTTCTAAGGTTTTTGACACGATCCATCATTCAACACTCCATCAATGCTCTATTATATCGGCCTTTCTCCGGTGGCTGTTGATTTCTTTAAACAAATTTTTTTACATAGCTCGCAGATTGTTAAATTTCTGGATCCCTATCGGAGAGAGGTCTTATTATTAGTGTTGGGACGGTATCTTCAAGAGTGTACCGTTTCCAAATGATTTTAAATACCCGGAACTGGACTATCTTTTGCGACACCTGTCTAAGTATTTACGTCTTGGGATTATTATTTAAAAACAAAAGTTTTACAAAATTTGCAAGGTCACGGTGTTTTGGAGCGGTATTTTGGAATGGTATTTTTGTGTATAGTCTGTACCACGAGAAGTGGAGGTGACCCATCGCCTAATAGTGTACAGAACAGACGTACGCGCTAGAAATCATTCCACTTTAACACACGTCAACGCGCGGACATAATATTTGTAACGTATGCGCAAAATTCTTGCGGAAATCGATGAGTTACATTCACTTCTCGTGGTACAGACCATAGCGACCGTTCTTGGAGCGCGATACGGTTATGAGTGGTATTCCCATTATTACTTATTACTTCTCGAGTACCTCAAAGATAAGTTTTGGGACCTATATTTTATTTTATCTACACGATTAACCTGTGTTTTAACCTTAAGCATTGTAAAACTCATACATATGATGACGATACACAAGTGTATTTTCACTTTAATGGAGATGGCTTTGGTGAGTCACAATCTTTAATTAACGATTATTTGAAATTGCTTATCTATTAATGTTTCGAAATTTTCATTATTTATGTTGATGGTGCTCTAACAGATGAGGCTAGACAATTTTTATCAATGATGAACAACTAAAATAAAGCCTGTTCCATTCTCAAGTTATTGTATTCAAACAAAAGCATTTTGCAACTTTATTAATAATTAATCTAATTAACATAACGGTAAAGGGCGTTTAGGTTACTTTTTAATTGAACATACACTAGTTGAATTTTTTACGATGATTTCTGAAATCTCTTTTAGATCATGCTACAGAAATTTGTGTCTAGAAATGTTAATCATCGAAGAGGAACTCTGAAAAGTCAACAAGATCAAATGAATTTGAAACAAAAAAAAACCTTTTTTATTTCGAAAATTTTTAATTTAGTACGAGTAGATGTGAAATAACTTGGTAGTTTATGTTAGTAGCGTTTACGATTAAAATAAATTAAGTTATTAATAATAAAAGGATTCCCGTCGTGACTCTGTTGTTTTATTAGATTCTTTTTTTACTTTTGATTTGACCATTTAATTCATTTGATCTTTAATTTTTCAGTTTGTCTCTTTTTGTTTTAATTCGGACCCGTTTTGCAGAGTTAAGGCTGCGCTGACGGATTTTTCCGATCTGTGAACTAAAAAAACCAGATCAATCGTCATCAACAAAACATCCTTCTTCCCTCCTTTTTAATGAATTGTGATTCGTAGACTGATTTGTTAATTAATTAACATATTGTAATATAATGTAGTAATTTATCAATTTTAACTGTATAAATAAAATTTTTTTTGTTGTTTAACTCAGAATTTTTCTGAAATCAACATATTCCTTTAGCACAGTAAAAAAAAACAAAGTTTATTCTATAATAACATATTTAATTAAATTTTATGATATAATAAGATAGAAGCTCTTAATAATAATAATAAAATATAAAAAAAGGGATGTTAACACACAAATTAAATTCACAACAAAAATACTGAAATTACAATAAGATTAAAAGAGATTTTATTCTTTGGCGAGATACAACACTTTTAGATTATGAGCTTAGTGCAAAATTTATCATACACATCCAAATATTTTTTTTCTTTGATATATGTGACTAGCAAAAATTAAAAGATAATTTTAAAACTTAAAAATTCAAGAATTAATACTTAATCATTGATAGATACAAATTAAAATCACATTTATTTTTAAAAAAGAATCAAGCGCGATCTCCGGAACTGGCCGCGTTGCCCTCCTGATTAGCCAAAGGATCTAACTCGGCGAACAAACTGAGCCAAGACATCTGAGCTTTTTGGTCGTTGGTCGGTTTTTTCGTTTCAGTCATTTTGTCCAATTCGTCCAAATTAAAATTCATCCCCTCTTGAAGCAATTTCGACGGCATAAAATCGCCGGGGAGAAAATCGGAAGTGGAAGGCCAAGAAAGATCTAATAAAGTACCGTTTACGGGAGTTGTGGGGGCGCAAGTTGAAAAATCTTCGCCTAAGAGATTCGTGGTTTCACCATCTTCTTTGGGAGATTCATTTTCCTCTTTTTCAGGTTTAGATTCTTTGGTGTCTGTGTATTCGGCGTTAAAAAATGTGTGTTTATCTTTGTCAACTTGGTTTGAAGACAACTCGGGAAGAGTGTAAAATTCGTAAGGTTTTATGTCCGTTACTTTATCGGCAGCTGTTGATAAAGCCTCAGAAGCTTTGTTGGAAAATATAGAAATTGCATTTTGATAAGAAACTAGTGCGTGTGAAAACATATTGCACCGTGCCGCAGCTAATAAATCGACTTTTTGAAGACAAGCTAACATATACCTATCAAATCTCGTTTTTGTTGATCTCACATAAGACTGAGCCTTTCGAAATTGTTCTAATCCGTGTCCTGTATCAGGGTCTAATTGAGATGAAGCTGATTTCATCCAACTTAAAGCAGCTCGGTACTCCGTTCTATACTTCTCCATTTCAACGACGGTGGCTCTTGTATCAGATACAGCTCTACCTCTAAAAGTCTCTACTTCGTGATGTAACCTAACTAAAGGGGGGCGAATCGTTAAGCGCTGATGCCCGATGTAAGCGAGAGATTTTCCAGCGGTTGATAAAATATGTCCAGCATTAGAATTTTTCTCATTTTTTCCGCATTCTTTTAGATATCGCCCCAACGCGTTTTCTTCTTGGGCTAAATAGCATAAACGTTCCTGGTACAAGTCGATAACGCGCTGCAATTGAACGCAAGTATCAGATATGGAGCGAAAAAGCTCCAATTTCGCGTCCAACTCCGCGTCGGACGAAACAATACATTCGTCTTCTTTTCCGCCCAATTTCCTTAGGACGGATTTCTTTGTTACCCAGTACTGGTGTTGCATCGTATTCATTTTCGCCCCAATTAAAATTATAGTTTTGAAAAAATTACAAGATTGATGACATTTTGTTTGTAAACGTCAAATAAACTAACCTATTTGTTATCACAAACATTAAAAATCCCTATGCGGATCGTTTAAAGTAAAATAGGGATATTTGTGAAGAAGTGGTTGTATTTAAATTGGGTCATATTTAAAATAATTATAACTAAAAATGCGATATAACGTTAAAATTTAAACAAACACGTATTGTTTAATTAATGTTGAGCCAAATTAATGTTTGGAATTGTTTTAATAATAAAATAAATATAGTATAGTAATTCAGAATTACCAACTTTAAAATTTGTAAATAAACGAAACCACCCCTCTCGTAGAAATCAAACGAAATGAGATAATTCGCCCCAAAAAATCGCCGGAAAGTGACCGTTTAACGAATTTTTTTCGTGTAAAATGGGTTCAGAAACCGACGAAGTGCTAATAGAGGATTCCGACGAGTCTTTGCTCGATATAAAAGAGGTTAATTTAATCAATTACCGCATTACAAACTCTGAATTAAAAAATGTTTCAGTTAAACGATGTCGAATACGATATCCCCCCGGTTGCCGCACCATCCCTTGAGACCATTTTATGGGATATGGAATCGGAAGAGGGCAGTGATAACACATCTTTACATTCCTTGCAAAGTTTGATGGTAAAGTTACGTTCGATGCTCTATCATTGCGTTTTGCAAGGAATTTCTACTCAAGTTACTTCGGCATGCGAACGTGTTGGAGCTGGTTTACCAACGGTTATAACAAATAGTCAAAAACTTGTGGCTATCGGTACATCTCATGGTTATGTCTTGGCGTTTGATTCCGAGCAAAATTTGTGCTGGTGTTGCCACGATTTAAGTACTAGTGATCAAGGTGCCATATCTGCCTTAGCTTTTAATTTAGATTCTACAAGATTATTAATAGGGTATAATTTTTTTTAACTTTTCTTTACATGCATTAGAATATCAGTCTGGGTTCAGCGCCCTCTCTTATTAAGTAGGATAGGCAACTTTTTTAACTACATGCAGTTTTATTGAAATTGAAGATTAAGATTATTTTTTAAAGGTAATAACTGATGATTCTGAGCTTTGAAACGCTTTTTAGAAGATTTAATGGACAATCAATTACCACGTTTGGTAAAGGAACCCAGACTTATGCTTTGATACATGTACTCTATTTATTTTTATAGTAAGATTAAAAAGACAAATTTTAACACATTCTTTTAATTTATTTAGATACGAAAGGGGTTACATTTCAATGGTCGATGCATTATCTGGGGATATAATAAGAAGAATGCCAGACGCCCATGCACCTCATTCCGCAGTTTTGCAACTACGATTTACCACATTAAACAGTTTGGCTTTGTGTGGGGATTCATCAGGTTGTGTTTTTTCGTTATCTTTTGGTCGAAGAATTGGAGTACGCGTTTCTGATAGTAAATGTTTATTTTCTGGAGCTCGAGGTGAAGTTTGCTGTTTTGAACCTTTAGTGCAAGGGCAGGAAATGTTGGGAAATCACGTTGTTGTCGCAATGGCTACTTTATCAAAGGTAATATTTATTAATTTAATTTAATAATATAAGGTGCATAAATGGCATTAAGAAGTCCAGATACAGAGTTATTCCTTAGACAAAAGTTGTAAGAAAGTTATTTATTGCATATTCTGTTTTTATATACACATTAACAATTATGGTTTTTGAATTATTTTAGTTAAAAACTTTCTTTAACAATTAACATCTTTTAAATCTGAATTTCTTAGAGACTAATTAATCTGAGACAAACTGTTGCGCGTTTGTGTGGAGACTCAATAATAGAATGGTTCTAGCTCGACTGACTTTATTTATTACAACCCTACCACATCTCTTGGTAGTATACCCTACATCCCCTTTTCATTAGTATTTTACATTACAACAATATATTTACAAACACATGATTATTATCAAAAAAAAAATAAACATTACAAAATCTTTAAATTTTTGAGATGGTCTGCTTATACATTTTTCTTTTTTCAATGCCGGCTATTTCTTTTTATGAGGTTCGTTGTTGTTCTCTTCTTCGTTTTCCTTTTCATATTCCTAGCTGGATAGATTCTGTAGGTGTTATTTCTTGGAATATCACCCTTTTCCGTTTCGATTATGTATGATCTTGGCTCTTCTGTTCTTTTCTGTACAATGCCTTCTCTCTTCATGTTTGTTATCCATACTTTCTCCCCCATTCCTAAAGGTTCATTTATTTTTACTCTATCTCTTTTATTGTAATTATGTTTCTGTTTTTCTTTTTAGGCATGGAGTTTTTCTTTTATTTTCTTATGATCTGGTAATTTAGATTTCAATTTTGAGTTTAGAATTGGTAAGTAATCTCTTAAAGTTCTTCCAAATAAAAGCTGTGCTGGTGAACTACCGCATTTTAGTGGTGTATTTCTGTAAATTAATATTGCCATATATGGGTCTTCATGCAATTGAAAGACTTTCTTTATTATTTTGACAGCGCTCTCTGCTTACCTTTCGATTTTTGGTACTCTGGACTACTCGTTGTACACTTAAATCCAGATTCTTTTGCAAATTGACGGAATTTGTAATTATCAAATTGTTTTCCATTATCAGTTCTCAGTTGTGTTGGAACACCATGGCGTGATATAATGTCTTTGAGACAGTCTATTATTGTTTTGCTGGTCATATCACTAAGTTTTCTTATTTCAGAATATTTTGAGTAATAGTCTTGTACTATAATATAGTTCTTATTGTTATACGTTGCTATGTCAGCTATCTCCCATGGTCTCTTGGGTACAGAACTTGAAATCATTGGTTCTGTCGCCGGAGTCTTATCTTTTATACAATTTTCGCAATTTTCTATTTTTTGTATTATTTCTCTTCTAATTCCTGGCCACCATATTGTTTCCTTAGCTCTTCCCTAGCATTTGTTAATGCCTTGGTGTCCTTTATGGATAGCTTCTAAACATTTCTTTCTCAAGCTTTTTGGAATTGCTATACGATCTTCATATATTAACATATTTTTATCTATCTTTAGCTTATTTGAGTATTCATAGAATGGTTTTATTGTTTCCGGTTTTTATTTATTGTTGGCCAATCCTTCTTAACATATCGCTTCATTAATTGGAAGTCTAGATCTTCTTCTTGTTTTTGTTCCAATTGTTTTTCATTCATAATTTGTGATGTTTCTTCTATCACAGCATTAACAGAGATGTAAATTTCGGGTTCTTCTTGTAAACAATCCATGTCCGCCTCTGGTTGGGATGTTGGTGCCCTTGACGAAGCATCCGGAATATAAAACTGTTTTCCTGAAATATATTTGATAGTATAATCAAATTTGGACGATTTTGGCAGTAATTGCCATATATGAGTCTTCATACAATCGAAAGATTTTCTTTATTATTTTGACAGCGCTCTCGGCTTTCGATTTTTGGTACTCTGGACTACTCGTTGTACTTAAATCCAGATTCTTTTGCAAATTGACGGAATTCGTAATTATCAAATTGTTTTCCATTATCAGTTCTCAGTTGTGTTGGAATACCATGGTGTGATATAATGTCTTTGAGACAGTCTATTATTGTTTTGCTGGTCATATCACTAAGTTTTCTTATTTCAGAATATTTTGAATAATAATCTTGTACTATAATATAGTTCTTATTGTTATATTTTGCTATGTCAGCTATCTCCCATGGTCTCTCGGGTACAGAACTTGAAATCATTGGTTCTGCCGGAGTCTTATCTTTTATACAATTTTCGCAGTTTTCTATTTTTTGTATTATTTCTCTTCTAATTCCTGGCCACCATATTGTTTCCTTAGCTCTTCCCAAGCTTTTGTTAATGCCTTGGTGTCCTTTATGGATAGCTTCTAAACATTTCTTTCTCAAGCTTTTTGGAATTGCTATACGATCTTCATATATTAACATATTTTTATCTATCTTTAGCTTATTTGAGTATTCATAGAATGGTTTTATTGTTTCCGGTTTTTATTTATTGTTGGCCAATCCTTCTTAACATATCGCTTCATTAATTGGAAGTCTAGATCTTCTTCTTGTTTTTGTTCCAATTGTTTTTCATTCATAATTTGTGATGTTTCTTCTATCACAGCATTAACAGAGATGTAAATTTCGGGTTCTTCTTGTAAACAATCCATGTCCGCCTCTGGTTGGGATGTTGGTGCCCTTGACGAAGCATCCGGAATATAAAACTGTTTTCCTGAAATATATTTGATAGTATAATCAAATTTGGACGATTTTGGCAGTAATTGCCATATATGAGTCTTCATACAATCGAAAGATTTTCTTTATTATTTTGACAGCGCTCTCGGCTTTCGATTTTTGGTACTCTGGACTACTCGTTGTACTTAAATCCAGATTCTTTTGCAAATTGACGGAATTCGTAATTATCAAATTGTTTTCCATTATCAGTTCTCAGTTGTGTTGGAATACCATGGTGTGATATAATGTCTTTGAGACAGTCTATTATTGTTTTGCTGGTCATATTATTAAGTTTTCTTGTTTCAGAATATTTTGAATAATAGTCTTGTACTATAATATCGTTCTTATTGTTATACGTTGCTATGTCAGCTATCTCCCATGGTCTCTTGGGTACAGAACTTGAAATCATTGGTTCTGTCGCCGGAGTCTTAACTTTTATACAATTTTCGCAATTTTCTATTTTTTGTATTATTTCTCTTCTAATTCCTGGCCACCATATTGTTTCCTTAGCTCTTCCCAAGCATTTGTTAATGCCTTGGTGTCCTTTATGGATAGCTTCTAAACATTTCTTTCTCAAGCTTTTTGGAATTGCTATACGATCTTCATATATTAACAAAGTTTTATCTATCTTTAGCTTATTTGAGTATTTATAGAATGGTTTTATTTTTTCCGGTTTTTATTTATTGTTGGCCAACCCTTCTTAACATATCGCTTCATTAATTGGAAGTCTAGATCTTCTTCTTGCTTTTGTTCCAATTGTTTTTCATTCATAATTTGTGATGTTTCTTCTATCACAGCATTAACATAGATGTAAATTTCGGGTTCTTCTTGTAAACAATCCATGTCCGCCTCTGGTTGGGCTGTTGGTGCCCTTGACGAAGCATCCGGAATATAGAACTGTTTTCCTGAATCATATTTGATAGTATAATCAAATTTGGGCAATTTTGGCAATAATTGCCATATATGAGTCTTCATGCAATCGAAAGATTTTCTTTATTATTTTCACAGCGCTCTCGGCTTACCTTTCGATTTTTGGTATACTGGACTACTCGTTGTCCACTTAAATCCAGATTCTTTTGCAAATTGACGGAATTCGTAATTATCAAATTGTTTTCCATTATCAGTTCTCAGTTGTGTTGGAATACCATGGTGTGATATAATGTCTTTGAGACAGTCTATTATTGTTTTGCTGGTCATATCACTAAGTTTTCTTATTTCAGAATATTTTGAATAATAATCTTGTACTATAATATAGTTCTTATTGTTATATTTTGCTATGTCAGCTATCTCCCATGGTCTCTCGGGTACAGAACTTGAAATCATTGGTTCTGCCGGAGTCTTATCTTTTATACAATTTTCGCAGTTTTCTATTTTTTGTATTATTTCTCTTCTAATTCCTGGCCACCATATTGTTTCCTTAGCTCTTCCCAAGCTTTTGTTAATGCCTTGGTGTCCTTTATGGATAGCTTCTAAACATTTCTTTCTCAAGCTTTTTGGAATTGCTATACGATCTTCATATATTAACATATTTTTATCTATCTTTAGCTTATTTGAGTATTCATAGAATGGTTTTATTGTTTCCGGTTTTTATTTATTGTTGGCCAACCCTTCTTAACATATCGCTTCATTAATTGGACGTCTAGATCTTCTTCTTGTTTTTGTTCCAATTGATTTTCATTCATAATTTGTGATATTTTTTCTATCACAGCATTAACATAGATGTCAATTTCGGGTTCTTGTAAACAATCCATGTCCGCCTCTTGGTGCCCTTGACGAAGCATCCGGAATATAAAACTGTTTTCCTGAAACATATTTGATAGTATAATCAAATTTGGACAATTTCATTCTAAATTTTTGCAATCGATTTGATAATTTATTTATCTCTTTAGTAACTAGGATAACGGCCAATGGTTTATGATCTGTTTGGATTTCGAATTGTAAACCCAGTAAATATTGTTCCAGTCTTTCGCATGCCCACGTCACTGCAAACGCTTCCTTTTCTATCTTCGCGTTCCGTTTCTCCATGTCATTTAATGTTTTGGAATAGAAGTATACGGGTTTCCATACATCTTCATCATTCTTCTTGTTCCAGTACAACTCCCACTCCATATGATGATGCATCCGCTGATACTCTTGTTTTTTTCTGATAGAAAATTTTATTAACACTTGGCATACTTCGCCGCCGAATTACACGTGCAGCGGGCGTTTTTTCGTGAATCGCGCTGAAGTTTGGTGTCGCAATGCCGACGAAAATACAAATCAACAATATTATAAGAATATTTATTTCTTTGACCTACCATGAGGGGTCAATTTTAAAAAGTTTTTATGTCCTTTTTTTTTGGTATAAATATAAAAGCTTGAGAAAGGCTACGGAACTTTATAATGTAGTTTATACCACATTTGGTTATTCAAAAGGATCGCAGAAAATCGAAAACTACTTCGTTTTTATGAACGAACTTTTTTTTATTTTACATCTACAAGTAGAACCGATAACTAATAGTTTTTTACAGTATGGTACCGTTCGAAGCATTTTCCTCTGTGAAGAGGAACAAAGCAGAAGCTACATATGAAACATGTTTCACTTCGCACTTTTTTAGCTGCGCACCCGCGACCATTGTCTTTGTGGATTTTTTTTCTTCCCGGATTATCCATGGATAATCTTCCAGGAGGGTCGCGTTTTGATATTTCTTCTGGTTTTTCAGTGCTGATTTCAGGTAGCTCATCAGTAACCCAATACAGTGCGATGTCGTGCAAAAATTTTTTGTACCTTATCTATTACGTTCTTGTTGAATTGTACACTATATATGCATTAAAAAATGCACAATTCATCATGTACATTGCTACGCGCTTTGTCCACTTTGCTGTTTTACGCAAAATACTATAATACGACAAATACTGATCGGCCCGATCTACTCCTTTCATGTATTTATTATAATCGATCAAAGCATTTGGCTTTATAATTTTTTGTCTCTTGATACGATCAATGTTGCAACTTTCTTTCATTTCCGCGGAATGGATTGAAGAGATGAGACTGACCTCCTTCTTCGATTGCCAAACTTGGACCAATATATCATTCTTTCTGCGAAAGATTGTTTCTCCTTTTTTCAAATTGGTTTTTTTCAGGCACTCTGGTAGACCTCTATTCTTCCTAATTGTTCCGCAAACTCGTATTTTTTTTTTTGTAAAAGGGTTTCTGTGTTATCAACGCTGTTGTAGTAATTATCCATATACAAATGGTGCCAGACATCAGTATATGGCGAAACTACTGTGCATATCGTTTCGATCAGTCGTGATCCTTGAGCTGCATAAACTTGAAAATTGCAAATATATCCTGTGTCGCTTTCAGATAATATTCGTACGAGTATGCCGTATTTTATAATTTTTCCAGCATTGTAGACTCTAAAAAACAGTCGTCCTCTCCAAGGAATTATGCCCTCATCTAATGATACTTGCTGTTTCGGCTTGTAAATATTATTGAACTTTTCAACAAAATAATTTAGGACAGGCCTAACTTTGAATAAGCGATCAGAAACGTCTGTGACGTCTTCATTGTTATTGAAATGCCAAGCCTTCCATATTTGGCGGAATCTATCCCTTGACATGGTTTTTGAAAAAAACGGTGTACTTGTGCACGGATCAGTTGACCAATAATCGTCTCGGGCGTCTTTACGAACTTCTCCCATGAAAATAATAAGCCCCAAAAATGTCTTCATTTCCGGAATTGTAATATCTCTCCATTTCAGGCTTTTGGGAGATATTTTGAACTGATTCATATTTTGATAGTAGTACCTATTTGATTCCGCGAGTAAATATGCAAAAAAATCGTCGTCTATAAATAACTTCACTGCATCACAGCTGTGGATTTAGGAATATTAGCAATATTAGATAACCCAGGATGACCCAAAAACTCTTCAAGGTCTGGAGGGTTGTCAATCGATGACCATTCATCTGCTTCTTCATCAGAAGTTGTTTCAGAACTACTCGAAATTCTTCTTCGGACGAACACTCGAGAACGTGGAATAATATCATCATCGTCACTTTCATCGATATCTTGACTTTCAGAATCACTATCATACGAAAAGTTCGATAATCTGTCAGCGCATATTTCTTCATCACTATCTTTGTCACAACGGCTCATTTCATCAATTTGTAATCAACAATAAAAAACCAAGCTTCAAATTGACAAAACACGACTTGTACGTTCTGGAGCTAGGAATTCGATTGAAGACGAAATAACTCAACAGAAGACCGCGTAACTCGACAATCATAACTTGTGGAAAAAAAAATGCAAAGCGTTGCCTAGCAACGCAAACACCATGCATATAATGTCACACATACATATAATTATACATATTTAGTAGATTTGTAGTGGTTAGCGGGTATCCACCACAAATCTACTAAATACGTATTTTTACGTGACCCGCGCTCCAGTGACAGACTGCAAAAAACGTAAAAATACGTTGCACGCACGCGAAGAATTACATCCTGGGTGATGTAATTTCGGTTTTTAAGTTATTATTGATGTCTTTTTCTTGTTGTTCCTCCATATGAATTCTGTATCGGTTTTCAACAATTCACGGATTGACTCTGTTTCTTTCTGCTAGATTGGAAATAAATCTTCCCATATAGTTTACCATTCCTAGAAAATTTCTCACTTCTGTGATTGTTATTGGTGTTGAATATTTTTTTATTGCTCTAATGCTTTTTGGATCGGCTTTAATTCCATTTTTGCTCACTATACAGGGTGTCTCACGTAACTGGTTCATTAGAACTTTTTTGGGTTACAGTATTCATAGAGGCTTGAAATTTTGGGATCATGGGTTGTTCATTCCGATCTATTAATCTAAAATATTTTCAAGATGGCCACCACTTCCGGTCTACCGGAAGTAGACCTCAACCTCGTTATTTTAAATGGAATGCTATAGTTTTTATTACACCATTCAATTATACATAAGAAAATATGTTGACTTTGGTAACAGTTGCTGGTGCCTACCGTTTTTTATTTTCGAGTTATTTTGATTTTAAGTGTTTTTTGGCAAATATCACCATGCTCTCTACAAGCCCATATCTCAGCCAACGTTAATTCAAAAACGTTATGCATTGATACAATAACTCGTCATATGCTGTTAAATAGATTGTCACTTGTAATATCAGTGTACCTTATACAGCGTGGTCAAAAATTGAATTACCGTTTCGCTATATTTAATTGCGAGAAAGTCGAAAATTTTAAATGGAACGCCCCATATTTTCATACCCTATCAGAGAGGGAATTTAATTCTCTACAAATTATCTATAAACATTGCTATACCTATTTATTAGAGCTTTCTTCATATTGAGTATTTTATCAAAATCCTACACAAAATGCTGGAAGCCGTTTCTGTTTTTATTAGAAGGCTGTGATATTTTGACAGCTTATCGTTTAATTTATTTAAATTATCATTGGTATTATTTCTAGCATGATCTGCGATTGAATAAACTTTAGTTTGTTAGCTTTTATTTGCCAAAAATAACCAGCAGAAGAACGCATAAATGAAACAATGAAAAACAATAATATGGCGTAATATTCGACGTAATGATATTAATTAATTAGATATTCCCAGAGAGTTCAGTTTATTTATTTACGGTGCTTTCTTGTAAAGTATTATTCATCTAAATCGACTGAAGCACCTCTTACCGAAGAATTTGGTAAAGCAATAAAATATGACAAAACATTTATTCTATTATGTTAAGTTGCTAGTGATAGAAATTTATGGTTTCTTGTTATTTTAATCTTTCCAAAACTAAGAGATACGTCTCTTATCCTATCCAAAACTTTATTACACCCGTCATGAATAGAAGACGAATTCAAAATGTTGGCGTGGGAATAATTCGCCATAATATTCAAAGACATTAACAGCAGTAAGTGATGACACAACTAAGTAATGGCAACAATAACATAAATATGGTTGAAAAGCTGTCAAAACTCCATGGCTTTCTAACATAAAAACAAGAAGCTTTCCAGCATTGCATGCGTCCATTAATTTCCAAATATGAGGGCAACTGCAACAAATAGGCACAGGAAAGTATCTAAATAGTTTGTAGAGAATTAAATTTCCATAATTTATTTTTATAATTTTAAGTTTTTCATTCTTTTATGTTATTGGTTTTAATTTTTGTCATTAAATTGTTGTTTTTCATTGTTTCATTTATTCGGTTTTCTTTTGGTTATTTTTGGCAAATAACAGCTAGCAATCTAAAGTTTATTCAATTACAGTTCATTGTAGAAATAATACTAATAATAATTTAAATAAATTAAACAAAAAACTGTCAAAATATCCTGGCCTTCTAACAAAAACACAAACGGTTTCTAGCATTTTACCTATGATTTTGATAAATTCCTCAATAGCAAGAAAACTATAATAAATAGGTATAGGAATATTTATAGATAATTTGTAGACAATTAAATTCCCTTTCTGATAGGGTATGAAAACATGGGGCGTTCCATTTAAAATTTTCGACTTTCACGCAATTGAATACAGAGAAACGGTAACTCAATTTTTGACCAGCCTGTATAAGACATACTGAAATAACAAATGACAATCTATTTAGCAGCATATGAAGAGTTATCATACCAATACAAAACGTTTTTGAATTAACGTTGGCTGAGATATGGGCTTGTAAAGAGCATGGTGATATTTGCCAAAAAAACACTTAAAATCAAAATAACTCGAAAACAAAACACGGTAGGCACCAACAACTGTTATCAAAGTCAACATATTTTCTTACGTACAGTTGAGTGGTGTAATAAAAACTATAGCATTCCATTTAAAATAACGAAGTTGAGGTCTACTTCCAGTAGACCGGAAGTGGCGGCCATCTTGAAAATATATTAGATTAAAAGATCGGAATGAACAACCCATGTTACCAAAATTTCAAGCCTCTACGAATAGTGTAACCCAAAAAAATTCTAATGAACCAGTTACGTGAGACACCCTGTATATCCCAGATATGTTATTTCTTCTTTTTTGAATTCGCATTTTCTTTGATTCAAGGCTAATCTATTTTCTTTTAGAACTTTTAGTACTTTCTTCAGTGCTTGTTCTTGTTCTTCATCGGTTTTCGCTGCTATCAGGATATCATCTGCATGGATAATTATATTGTTTATTACTTTCAACTATTTCATTATGTTATCTATTGTCTTTTGAAATACTTCTGGCGCTGATGAAATTCCAAATAGTATTCGTTTGTTTCAGAATCTGCCAAATGGTGTAATAAATGTGGTATATTTTCTTGATTTTTTTATTCAAGTTAAGTTGCCAAAATCCTCTAGAAAAATCCAATTTAGAAAATATTTTTCCTTCTTGAAGTCTACTAAGAGTTTCGTCAATGGACGGTAACTGGTATAATTCTCTTTTTACGTTTTTGTTAAGTGCGATTATCATTGGCGCGCACCATTCGGTTGGATTTTCTACGTTTTCTATAATGCCACCTTATTTTTTATCTCTTTCATTGGCGGGATTGGTACTCTTCGTGGAACGGCTATCGTATATGGTTGTGCCTCTTCTTTTAGGATTATATCATATTCAAAATTTTTTAGGAATCCTATTCCTTTGAACACTTCTGGAAACTTTTCAATAATTTTCTATTTATATTTTTCATTTGAATTTACTGAATTAATTTTTTTTTAGCTTTACTTTGTTGTTTTCCCATACTGCAATTTTCAGTTTTTCTGGTGTAGGTTTACCAAGTAGATTTTCCTTTGTATTTGCTACTATGCATCATATATTTTCTTTTTTATTCGTCCATTTTACTGGTAACTTTATTTTTCCATAAACTTTCAACCTGTTGTTTTCTTCCCCTGGTCCTGTCAATCTTTCTCTGGTTGGTTTTAAGCTTATTTCCTTTTTTAATTTTTCGAAGGTCACACGATTGATTCTCGTTTCATCTGCTCCCGTATCTATTTTAAATAATATTGGTTTTTTGTTTATTTTTAGTGTGATACGTCACGGTTCGCATTTTTCAATCGAATTTATTTTTACGATTCTTCGTAATTGGACTCACTGTCGCTGTTTTCTCTTTCAGTGTGTTTATTTACTAATTTTAATATTTTTCTTTTCTCGTTCTACATTGTCTTGCAAAATGGCCTTTAAACTTACATTTCTTACATGTTTGTTTCATAACCGGACATTCGCCTTTTGTTTTAACGTATTTATTGGTATCGCCACATCGAAAACATTTCTTTCGCCGCTATTGTATATTTTGTCGCTAGTCGTTTTAAATATTTCCTTGTAGGCGCCCGTCTCGGTTTCCGTCGTCGCGTAATTCCGTATTTTCAAATTTTATGCGTTCTGCCTGCATTATTTTATCTATTACTTTTTGTAACGTTAAGGACTCATCAAGCTGTAGATTTTCAGATAATTTATGATCTCTTAAGCCAACAACTAATTTGTCGCTTACAAGTTCGTTTTGGAGTTGACCGTACTTATTTACATTGAATTTTACTTTTACGCTAAATTGATTATTTCTCGAATATATTCTTCGCGGTTTCGCCATGGCGTTGACTTTTATTATTAAATTTCGCTCTCGCGAAAATTATATTGTGGGTTTTTGTGAACTTCTCGTTAATGAATTCTTTCAGTTCTTTATACACTGGGTCAAAAAGTCTTCGTACACGTCAGATCTTTTTCCATTTCCGGCTCTAGTTCACTTATTACTTTATATTTATAATAAATATGTCATTGTATTCGGTATTGTAACATTCAAATAAACATTTGCCATCTTAAATATAATATTTTATTTCATGAGGATAAATTTATAACTATAACTCTCCATACGTGCAGAAAGCGTAGCAAAATAAGTCTCCGTACAGCACATACAGGGGGGAATACCCACTACAGGGGAATTAACCATTTAGCTAAAAATAACTAGCTGCATACAAATACATGTATCGGCTTACTTACACGGTCATTGTAACTTTATGCAAAGGCATAAACGCATATTTTATTCCATACTTTTGCATTAAAAATGGAAGTTCCAGTAACCATTCGTAAGTTAATTATTAATTTGCGAAAGGAAGGAAAATCATTAAAAGAAATAGATAAAGTAGTTAACAAATCCCATTCAACCGTGCAGTACATAGAACGAAATATCAAGAACAATAAACTTGCGAAAATAAACCACGTACGGGCAGACCTAATAAATTAAGCGCTATTCACAAGCGCGCTATTCGCAAGGTAATTAATGAAAATTCGCGAATCAGTGCACCTACACAGGCCAAAACGATAGAAAATTATTACGGCGTACATGTTGTACCTGAAAAAGTAAGAAATGTACTACGAGAACAAGGTTTACACGGACGAGTTCCTAGGAAGAAACCCTATATTAGTAAGAAAAACAAAACGCTACGGTACAAATTCGCTAAAAAGCATCTGAACAAACCGATATCATTTTGGGAATCCGTAATTTTCAGCAACGAATCAAAATTTAATGTTTTCGGGTCCGATGGAAGAAATATGGTGTGGCGTAAGAAGAATAAGCACTTGTAAACGAAAAATTTATGTGCTACTGTGAAACATGGAGGCGGAGGCGTTCTTGTCTGGGGGTATATGAGCGCTGCAGGTGTTGCAGGTGTTGAAACCTGGTATTCATAGATGGTACTATGGAGCAACATGCCCAAAAATTTAACTTATACGAGTCATTTATCTTTCAATAAGATTATGACCCTAAACATACAGCAAAACCTAACAGAATCCTATCGAGCACTTATGGGATGAAATTGGACGGAGGATTCGTAAGCACGAAATTAAAAATAAACAACAGCTTAAGATGGCAATTACTGAAGAGTGGAATAAAATAGACAACACAGTAACAAAAAGATTGGTACATGGAATATCAAAGCGGCTATTCGAAGTTTTACGTGCTAAAGGAGGATCTACAAGCTATTAAAGGAATAACATATTGATGTTTTATTTTGTTATAAATCTTTTGTACGGAGACTTTTTTGACGTCGTCTTTATACCCCTACCCTTATAACTACGTTTATTTATGTTTTGTAAAGTAACGTTTTCTGTTTTTTGATATTGATTTGTGTTCTTACTTAATACAACATATCCTGGAATAATATTTTCGTCTTAAACATCATATTAAATAAATTAGAGGGGGTAACTTAAAAATGTTCTCGATTTTAAAATTTGTTTGTAAAAAACGCATTATTTCGGCACCCAAATGGAGACATAACGAATTAATTTGAATCGCTTCTTTCTTTAAATTTGTCGCGACTCTATATCGTTCATAATGTGTGATCCATACCTGCCACTCATCTTTGACGAAGTTAAATTTTTCTGGTACCGGTACGAAGTTGGTTATGACGCTCGTCGTCTCTGCTTCCGGTCTTTTATTTTCTTCTGCTGTTGGAGCCTTTTCAATTTATTACAACCCTACTACACATCAAAGTTGTTGTGATATGACAGAATTAATTAAAATCATGTAAAATTAATATTCCAAATTTTGTCTAAGGAAAACCTTAATGCCATTTATTTTGCTGCTTAAATTGTACACCCTATACTTCAAAAAATAATTCAATTAATTTTAGGTGATTGTCATAACGATAAAACCTCGTTTAAAAGTACTTTACACGCAACAACTTCAACGAGCTCCAACATCACTCCCCCTTTTATCATGGCAATTAGTTCCGGTTGGAAAATCGATCCAACCTGTATTGGCTTGGGGCAGAGGAACTGATTTAAATTATACCCGGATTGTTTTTGGCGGGATGAACAGCAATCGAATTCGATTATCTCCCCTAAGACAAGTTCAATTACCTTACAACTTAGCTGCAATGCATTGGTTAGGACCTAGACACTTAGCTTTATTAGATACAAGTGAAAATCTCCGCTTAGTCGAAGTAAGAACACAAAAAGAATTGGAAGTTCTTGATTTAACGAACGCGGGGCTCGTTTATAGCTCCGCTCATTTCAAAGCGTTGGCAATCGGGGGCGGGGTAAGTGAAGCTTTCGCTTTAGCGGGGGAAAGAGCTTGTTATAACAGTTTATCGAGTCGCGCGGATCAATTATTAGTTTTGGGAACGAGAAATGTACATTTAGTGAAGTTGAGGACGTGGCATGAACGCCTGGTTTATTTAAGTGATCAAGGAAGATGGGCTGAAGCTTTGAACTTGGCTGCTGAGGAGGGATTGCACCGAGAAAAAAGTACGACGACTTTATTGGAAAGTTATTTGATGAATTTAAACGATCACCACGTCGATAGGGAAAGCTTAACAGCTGCTGTAAATTGTTGCGTGAAATTAAAGAAAATGTAAGATGTTTTTTTATAATTCAACAAAAAAAATTATAATTTAATTTTTTAGAGACTTATTATGCAATGAATTATGGGATTCAATATCATTAGACCATAACAATCAAGACTGGTTTTTCTCCCTCCTCGCAGATCACATCCAAAACAACAACATCACCTTCCTCTCACCCGCAGTAACCCAAGCCCTCATAAATCATTTTGAATCAAAAGACACAGACCTCCTAGAAACCATAGTCCTCACCTTGGACCTAAGTTGTCTCGATCTCCACCAAGTCCTTAGAATATGCAAAGAAAAACGTCTTTACAACGCATGGATTCACGTAACAACCCGAACCATAGGCGATTACACGAACGCTTTAACCGAGTTCTTATTGGATCTAACCCCGGATAATCATAAACTCGGAAACGTCATGTTAGTATATGTATCGTCGTGTTTAACCGGATTGGGATATCCGAAAGGAAAAATACCTGCCGAAGATGTGACGCGAGTGAAATCGGACGTTTTAAGATGTTTGGAAGCGGTTCACTCGGTTAATGCAACGCCGGAAGAATCTCCATATCCGTATTTGAGGGTTTTAATGAAGTATAATACGCGCGAATGTTTGAATGTTATTGAGATTGCGTTTAAAGAGGTTGAGTTTGCTGGGGAAATGGGAATGTTGCAGAGGCAGAGATTAGTACAAATTTTATTGTGGGTTGTTACACCGAGTGATTTTGAGGTAAAAGTTGGATCTTGTTTTATTTTTGAAATTTTGTTTATATGGGATATAATAATAACGCCTTTATTGACTAATAACAAATTAAAAAAAAAAAAACGATTTCAAAAACTGAAATAAACTATAAAAATAAAAGAAAATATATCTGGATCTCAGAGTCAAACAGACATTTATTAAATTTTATTTGGAAGCAATTTGAAGATTTTGAATAGTTTAAAAACCGATTACTTTTGTAATTGGAGACTTTGAGTTATTATTTTCCCAGTTACAATTTTGGAAGATAAAATCATAACATTTTTAGTCATCTTCCTTCCAAGTGTGGCAGATTTTTAATGTATTTATGGAATTTTATAGATTTCTATGTTAGCAAGTTTTGCAAATCATTATACTTTTTAATTGAAATAGGTTATCTTATTGATTTTAGCACCAATAAATTAACATTGGGAATAACTTCCTTAAAATTACTAATAGGTACATTCCTCTTGGCACTTTTTCAACATTTTCTTGATTAGAATCTGTTTTAAAATATAACACTCCAGGTGTTTCTCTTAATAATTTCGTACGCACCACGTTAGAAGTGAAAAAGTGTTGATATTATTTATGTTTTTTATTTATTATTGTATGGTTTATAAGAGATTAAAATTTTTAAAATGCAGGGTTTTCCATTTCCGCTATTTCAATTTTATTACCACACAGTCTAAAAAGCTGTTGTTAATTCCATGGAGTTATTAAAGATAATTGAGGATGCTTTTTTTGTCTCTCTAATCAGTTGGTATGTTCACTTTAAAGACATTTTATGGAAGGCTTCAACAAAACAATCGAAATATGACACATAGTCATCTGATGATTTTTATTTTGTATGGACAGTTATCGCTCCAGATAACAATTTTTTCCACAAACACATTTAAACTAATAACTTTTACATTTAAATTAATGTATTTCAGAATTCATGAAGCCATTTCATTTTCATGTCGTACTGGCAATAGAATCATCCGAGGTAAAGTGATGTCCTAATTTCTCTGTTGCATCATAAACTGTATATTGGAAAGTCCATACTTTTAAAAAATAGAAACTGAACATTCGTTAATAGAGGAGTGGATCAGCCATGGTCGTTCTAAACCTAAGGACTAATAGGGCTGCAGCCCTGGGGCGCAAACTGTGGAGAGGCGCCTGTTTTTGCAATGAAATGCATGTCGTCTCCATCATACATACATCCAGTGTTCCCTTTGAGATGCGGACTTTTCTTTTTGGGCATTAAATTTTGTCCAACCCAGATAAATCCACCAACAGCTCGCTTTAATTTATGCAAATTATCAACATCAAGAAGATATGCATCGTAATTCACGAAGTTCTTCCAGAGACAGATAATTTCAGTTTGGTAACATATTCGTAGCAAGTGTCACTTATGTTATTCCCTGGTTCTTTGAAAGATAAATTAATATCTAATTTAAAACTTAAAATTCTAACTTGATACCTAAATATTCTATCTTTTAGAGCCAAATAGTATTAAAAACCGTCTTCTATTCGATCATTCAAACGTCTTCTTCCTGCCACCATTCAAATCATTTCTTCCTTAAATTCTAAACGGTTCATGATCCATTCTTTTCAAATGCTCTGAAATTCGTATATCTTCAAATAAAAAAAATTAAGTTGAATTGCGTGGCGTGGACACAGTCAATGACTTTAAACAGATAAATGTGAATCAGATAAATGTGTTCCTGCCTTTTAGAGCCAACATTTATATACAACTATCAGAACTAACTAATCATCAAGTTATGTAACAATTTTAATTTGATTTTCTGAAATTTATAGCTAACATTAAAAGCATTTAAACAATTTCAGAAGCATTTTCCTAACTTTTCCTGTTAATTTTTGACATTATCGATGATATCAGATGCATTTAGACAATTTTAAGAGTATGTATGTATGTAGTTTCACAGTTCGTTCATTCAAGGGTTAGAAAAGCAGCCCAATGTTTTCATGAACGTAATATGGAATTGAGGGACATGTTCCTTATATCTGACTTTCCGTGTATACTTATATGACTTTCCGTCTCGTTCCATTTCACACCCTCTACAGAGAGATATGTTTGCCAACTTCATGTAGAATATGTGCTTATGTAGCCTGCAGTATCCGGTCAGAAAGTGGGTGAGGAACCTCAAATCACTTTTTAATTTTCCAAGAAACTGAGTAGATCCCTTTCGTTTAGGGTAAAGCAAAGTTTTCTTTGCAAAAGCACCTGCCGACTACTGTATTAACGGCTAGTGGTACAAACGGTTCAGGGCAGATCGGTGACTTGTTAGCCGCCCGATTCACCAGTCTGTTCACATGATCATCTGATCGTCTTTTAATTCCAATGTGTCCTTTACGCCACTTTATCGTGACGTTGTTGTTTACGTTTGCCTCCTCGAGTGATCTTACCAATGACGATGTGACTCGGTGCCTACTAATCACCTGTATAGCCTGTCTGCTATCAATACAGATCACAACGTTTCGATTTTTTAGCGACTATAATCGCATTTTCTTTGATCTTTCAGTAGAGATGGTTAGTGTTTTGCCCGAGCGGGGATATTGTGTTGAATGTTATGTTGCTCTGGGATATTGTGGCAATGCCAAAATGTGGCTTGGTTAAGAAAGTAGGTGTTATGTAGTCTCTGTCAGCTTCAAGAAGGGGTTGTTAACGAATAGAGCTTGCTCCGGATTATTCCCATTTTAACAGCCTGCTTTTCATTCCCTAACGGCAATCGTTAGTGAAGAACCTCCCTGATAAAAATATCTAAGCGGCACATTCAACATCGTCTCCATCGCGATTGTAGGTGTAGATCTCATAGCGTCCGTGATTAACAGGCAGACCTGTTGTTCCAATTGATGCAATAATTTAGCATGCTTCAGTACTGAGCCCCATACTATTCCTTCATAAGCTACCATAGTTCTTATCTCAGAATTATAAATCCCAATTGCCCTTCGACACTGGACTAGTACAATCGCTGCTTTATTGGTTTTGCAACTGATGTATGATGTCCAAGTCAAACCATTGTCCAAGATAACACCATGATACTTCTTCACTTCTGAAGCAAAGGTTTATTGGATTATTGCAGAAATTGGGCGGTGTTAAGAGTCCCACTATCTTCTGTTTAGTGAAGAGAACCATCTCAGTCTCTTTAGGATTGACAGAGAGTGTATGTTTTTCACATCGTCGTTCAACAAGTTTCATGTCAAAGAAAACAGTCATCAGGCTTCTTTAGAATGTCACAACTCTGTTTTTGACCGCGAGATAGTATTTTGTTTAAGTATGAGGCCTCAGCAGCACTCTCCACTTCTGGACAAAAACTTCTCCAGTCTAGCCGCTTTTTTTTGTCTTACCAAACGTTCAAACTCTGACTGGCATGTTTTGAATAAATTCCAGTTAGAATTCAGTCTTCAAGAATTAGAACAGTTGAACTAAAATTAGAACTAACACTAGCACTAATACTAGAACTATCACTAAGACTAATACTAGATCTAAAACTAGAAACTTTCGGGTTTTGTTGTAATCTTCTTCAGAAACTGGTTTGAAGTCATTTCGATCGTCAATTTTTGATATTATTGATGACATCAGATGCATTTTACAAATTCAAAACACTGTTCTAACTTCTTCCAGCAAGTTTTGACAGTAAAACGGATTTTGCATTTCAAAGCAAAATTTTTTACATTTTATGCCAATTTAGACATTTTTTGTAATCATATAATCATCAAATGCATTTAAACAATTTCAATTGTATATAAGATTGACAGTTGTATATGATATTAGTCTTGTATACAATTTCAAAGCAAAATTTATTACATTTTCTGCCAATTTAGATATTGGTTGTGATATCAAATGCATTTAAATAAATTCAAAAGAATTTTTCTAACGTTTCTTGTCAATTTTTGATATTACGAGTGACAGAAAAGGTTTTTACAATATTTTTTGTTAACTTTGACAATTGTATATGCTATTAGTCTTGCACACAATTTCAAAGCAAAATTTATTACATTTAATACCAATTTAGATATTGTCTGTGATATCCAATGCATTTAAAAAACTTTAAAAGAATTTTTCTAAAGTTTCTTGCTAATTTTTGACATTATTGATGACATTTTTTTGTTAACTTTAACAATTGTATATGATATTAGTATTGTATACAATTCCAAATCAAAATTTATTACATATTCTGCCAATTTAGATATTGTCCGTAATATCAAATGCAATTAAATAATTTCAGAAGAATTTTCTAACGTTTCCTGTCAATGTTTGACATTGTCAAGGACATCTGATGTATTTAGACACTTTTTAGAGAAAAGATTTTTCCAACATATTTTGTTAGTTTCGAATAAACTCATGTAGATAATTTAAAAGTAAAATTTCCTACATATTCTATCAATTTAAACATTGTCTGTAACATCAAAAGTATTTAAACAACTTTAAAAGAATTTCTCTAGTTTTGTTGTCAATTTTTGACATTGTTGACGACAGAGAAAAGGTTTTTCCAAAATTAAAAAGGAAATTTTGAAAATTGTGTATGATATTAGTCTTGTATACAATTTCAAAGCAAAATTTATTACATTTTCTACCAATTTAGATATTGTCTGTAATATCAAATGGATTTAAACAATTTCAAAACAATTTTTCTAACGTTTCCTATCAATTTTTGACATCAATGACATCCAATGTATTTAGACACTTTTCAGAGAAAAGACTTTTCCAACATTTTTCATTAGTTTTGAATAAAGTCATGTAGATAATTTCTACACAAAATTTATTACAATTAATGCCAATTTAGATATTGTCTGTAATTTCAAATGCATTTAAATAACTTTCAAAGAATTTCTCTAACATTTGTTATCAATTTTTGACATTATTGATAACAGAGAAAAGGTTTTTCCAATATTTTTTGTGTTTTTAAACAATTGTATATGATATTAGTTTCGTATACCATTTTAAAGCAAAATTTATTACACTTAATGCCAATTTAGACATTGTCTGTGATTTCAAATGCATTTCAATAACTTTGAAAGAATTTCTCTAACATTTGTTATCAATTTTTGACATTATTGATAACAGAGAAAAGGTTTTTCCAATATTTTTTGTGTTTTTAAACAATTGTATATGATATTAGTTTCGGATACCATTTTAAAGAAAAATTTATTACACTTAATGCCAATTTAGACATTGTCTGTGATTTCAAATGCATTTCAATAACTTTGAAAGAATTTCTCTATCATTTGTTATCATTTTTTGACATTATTGATAACAGAGAAAAGGTTTTTCCAATATTTTTTGTGTTTTTAAACAATTGTATATGATATTAGTTTCGTATACCATTTTAAAGAAAAATTTATTACACTTAATGCCAATTTAGACATTGTCTGTGATTTCAAATGCATTTCAATAACTTTGAAAGAATTTCTCTAACATTTGTTATCAATTTTTGACATTATTGATAACAGAGAAAAGGTTTTTCCAATATTTTTTGTGTTTTTAAACAATTGTATATGATATTAGTTTCGGATACCATTTTAAAGAAAAATTTATTACACTTAATGCCAATTTAGACATTGTCTGTGATTTCAAATGCATTTCAATAACTTTGAAAGAATTTCTCTATCATTTGTTATCATTTTTTGACATTATTGATAACAGAGAAAAGGTTTTTCCAATATTTTTTGTGTTTTTAAACAATTGTATATGATATTAGTTTCGTATACCATTTTAAAGAAAAATTTATTACACTTAATGCCAATTTAGACATTGTCTGTGATTTCAAATGCATTTCAATAACTTTGAAAGAATTTCTCTATCATTTGTTATCATTTTTTGACATTATTGATAACAGAGAAAAGGTTTTTCCAATATTTTTTGTGTTTTTAAACAATTGTATATGATATTAGTTTCGTATACCATTTTAAAGAAAAATTTATTACACTTAATGCCAATTTAGACATTGTCTGTGATTTCAAATGCATTTCAATAACTTTGAAAGAATTTCTCTAACATTTGTTATCAATTTTTGACATTATTGATAACAGAGAAAAGGTTTTTCCAATATTTTTTGTGTTTTTAAACAATTGTATATGATATTAGTTTCGGATACCATTTTAAAGAAAAATTTATTACACTTAATGCCAATTTAGACATTGTCTGTGATTTCAAATGCATTTCAATAACTTTGAAAGAATTTCTCTATCATTTGTTATCATTTTTTGACATTATTGATAACAGAGAAAAGGTTTTTCCAATATTTTTTGTGTTTTTAAACAATTGTATATGATATTAGTTTCGTATACCATTTTAAAGAAAAATTTATTACACTTAATGCCAATTTAGACATTGTCTGTGATTTCAAATGCATTTCAATAACTTTGAAAGAATTTCTCTATCATTTGTTATCATTTTTTGACATTATTGATAACAGAGAAAAGGTTTTTCCAATATTTTTTGTGTTTTTAAACAATTGTATATGATATTAGTTTCGTATACCATTTTAAAGAAAAATTTATTACACTTAATGCCAATTTAGACATTGTCTGTGATTTCAAATGCATTTCAATAACTTTGAAAGAATTTCTCTAACATTTGTTATCAATTTTTGACATTATTGATAACAGAGAAAAGGTTTTTCCAATATTTTTTGTGTTTTTAAACAATTGTATATGATATTAGTTTCGGATACCATTTTAAAGAAAAATTTATTACACTTAATGCCAATTTAGACATTGTCTGTGATTTCAAATGCATTTCAATAACTTTGAAAGAATTTCTCTATCATTTGTTATCATTTTTTGACATTATTGATAACAGAGAAAAGGTTTTTCCAATATTTTTTGTGTTTTTAAACAATTGTATATGATATTAGTTTCGTATACCATTTTAAAGAAAAATTTATTACACTTAATGCCAATTTAGACATTGTCTGTGATTTCAAATGCATTTCAATAACTTTGAAAGAATTTCTCTAACATTTGTTATCAATTTTTGACATTATTGATAACAGAGAAAAGGTTTTTCCAATATTTTTTGTGTTTTTAAACAATTGTATATGATATTAGTTTCGTATACCATTTTAAAGCAAAATTTATTACACTTAATGCCAATTTAGACATTGTCTGTGATTTCAAATGCATTTAAATAACTTTGAAAGAATTTCTCTAACATTTGTTATCAATTTTTGACATTATTGATAACAGAGAAAAGGTTTTTCCAATATTTTTTGTGTTTTTAAACAATTGTATATGATATTAGTTTCGTATACCATTTTAAAGCAAAATTTATTACACTTAATGCCAATTTAGACATTGTCTGTGATTTCAAATGCATTTCAATAACTTTGAAAGAATTTCTCTAACATTTGTTATCAATTTTTGACATTATTGATAACAGAGAAAAGGTTTTTCCAATATTTTTTGTGTTTTTAAACAATTGTATATGATATTAGTTTCGGATACCATTTTAAAGAAAAATTTATTACACTTAATGCCAATTTAGACATTGTCTGTGATTTCAAATGCATTTCAATAACTTTGAAAGAATTTCTCTATCATTTGTTATCATTTTTTGACATTATTGATAACAGAGAAAAGGTTTTTCCAATATTTTTTGTGTTTTTAAACAATTGTATATGATATTAGTTTCGTATACCATTTTAAAGAAAAATTTATTACACTTAATGCCAATTTAGACATTGTCTGTGATTTCAAATGCATTTCAATAACTTTGAAAGAATTTCTCTAACATTTGTTATCAATTTTTGACATTATTGATAACAGAGAAAAGGTTTTTCCAATATTTTTTGTGTTTTTAAACAATTGTATATGATATTAGTTTCGTATACCATTTTAAAGCAAAATTTATTACACTTAATGCCAATTTAGACATTGTCTGTGATTTCAAATGCATTTAAATAACTTTGAAAGAATTTCTCTAACATTTGTTATCAATTTTTGACATTATTGATAACAGAGAAAAGGTTTTTCCAATATTTTTTGTGTTTTTAAACAATTGTATATGATATTAGTTTCGTATACCATTTTAAAGCAAAATTTATTACACTTAATGCCAATTTAGACATTGTCTGTGATTTCAAATGCATTTCAATAACTTTGAAAGAATTTCTCTAACATTTGTTATCAATTTTTGACATTATTGATAACAGAGAAAAGGTTTTTCCAATATTTTTTGTGTTTTTAAACAATTGTATATGATATTAGTTTCGGATACCATTTTAAAGAAAAATTTATTACACTTAATGCCAATTTAGACATTGTCTGTGATTTCAAATGCATTTCAATAACTTTGAAAGAATTTCTCTATCATTTGTTATCATTTTTTGACATTATTGATAACAGAGAAAAGGTTTTTCCAATATTTTTTGTGTTTTTAAACAATTGTATATGATATTAGTTTCGTATACCATTTTAAAGAAAAATTTATTACACTTAATGCCAATTTAGACATTGTCTGTGATTTCAAATGCATTTCAATAACTTTGAAAGAATTTCTCTAACATTTGTTATCAATTTTTGACATTATTGATAACAGAGAAAAGGTTTTTCCAATATTTTTTGTGTTTTTAAACAATTGTATATGATATTAGTTTCGTATACCATTTTAAAGCAAAATTTATTACACTTAATGCCGATTTAGACATTGTCTCTAATTTTAAATGCATTTCAATAACTTTGAAAAAATTTCTCTAACATTTGTTATCAATTTTTGACATTATTGATAACAGAGAAAAGGTTTTTCCAATATTTTTTGTGTTTTTAAACAATTGTATATGATATTAGTTTCGTATACCATTTTAAAGCAAAATTTATTACATTTAATGCCAATTTAGACATTGTCTGTGATTTCAAATGCATTTCAATAACTTTGAAAGAATTTCTCTAACATTTGTTATCAATTTTTGACATTATTGATAACACAGAAAAGGCTTTTCCAATATTTTTTGTGTTTTTAAACAATTGTATATGATATTAGTTTCGTATACCATTTTAAAGAAAAATTTATTACATTTAATGCCAATTTAGACATTGTCTGTGATTTCAAATGCATTTCAATAACTTTGAAAGAATTTCTCTAACATTTGTTATCAATTTTTGACATTATTGATAACACAGAAAAGGTTTTTCCAATATTTTTTGTGTTTTTAAACAATTGTATATGATATTAGTTTCGTATACCATTTTAAAGCAAAATTTATTACACTTAATGCCAATTTAGACATTGTCTGTAATTTCAAATGCATTTCAATAACTTTGAAAGAATTTCTCTAACATTTGTTATCAATTTTTGACATTATTGATAACAGAGAAAAGGTTTTTCCAATATTTTTTGTGTTTTTAAACAATTGTATATGATATTAGTTTCGTATACCATTTTAAAGCAAAATTTATTACACTTAATGCCAATTTAGACATTGTCTGTAATTTCAAATGCATTTCAATAACTTTGAAAGAATTTCTCTAACATTTGTTATCAATTTTTGACATTATTGATAACAGAGAAAAGGTTTTTCCAATATTTTTTGTGTTTTTAAACAATTGTATATGATATTAGTTTCGTATACCATTTTAAAGCAAAATTTATTACACTTAATGCCAATTTAGACATTGTCTGTGATTTCAAATGCATTTAAATAACTTTGAAAGAATTTCTCTAACATTTGTTATCAATTTTTGACATTATTGATAACAGAGAAAAGGTTTTTCCAATATTTTTTGTGTTTTTAAACAATTGTATATGATATTAGTTTCGTATACCATTTTAAAGCAAAATTTATTACACTTAATGCCAATTTAGACATTGTCTGTAATTTCAAATGCATTTCAATAACTTTGAAAGAATTTCTCTAACATTTGTTATCAATTTTTGACATTATTGATAACAGAGAAAAGGTTTTTCCAATATTTTTTGTGTTTTTAAACAATTGTATATGATATTAGTTTCGTATACCATTTTAAAGCAAAATTTATTACACTTAATGCCAATTTAGACATTGTCTGTGATTTCAAATGCATTTCAATAACTTTGAAAGAATTTCTCTAACATTTGTTATCAATTTTTGACATTATTGATAACAGAGAAAAGGTTTTTCCAATATTTTTTGTGTTTTTAAACAATTGTATATGATATTAGTTTCGTATACCATTTTAAAGCAAAATTTATTACACTTAATGCCAATTTAGACATTGTCTGTAATTTCAAATGCATTTCAATAACTTTGAAAGAATTTCTCTAACATTTGTTATCAATTTTTGACATTATTGATAACAGAGAAAAGGTTTTTCCAATATTTTTTGTGTTTTTAAACAATTGTATATGATATTAGTTTCGTATACCATTTTAAAGCAAAATTTATTACACTTAATGCCAATTTAGACATTGTCTGTGATTTCAAATGCATTTCAATAACTTTGAAAGAATTTTTCTAACATTTGTTATCAATTTTTGACATTATTGATAACAGAGAAAAGGTTTTTCCAATATTTTTTGTGTTTTTAAACAATTGTATATGATATTAGTTTCGTATACCATTTTAAAGCAAAATTTATTACACTTAATGCCAATTTAGACATTGTCTGTGATTTCAAATGCATTTCAATAACTTTGAAAGAATTTCTCTAACATTTGTTATCAATTTTTGACATTATTGATAACAGAGAAAAGGTTTTTCCAATATTTTTTGTGTTTTTAAACAATTGTATATGATATTAGGTTCGTATACCATTTTAAAGCAAAATTTATTACACTTAATGCCAATTTAGACATTGTCTGTGATTTCAAATGCATTTAAATAACTTTGAAAGAATTTCTCTAACATTTGTTATCAATTTTTGACATTATTGATAACAGAGAAAAGGTTTTTCCAATATTTTTTGTGTTTTTAAACAATTGTATATGATATTAGTTTCGTATACCATTTTAAAGCAAAATTTATTACACTTAATGCCAATTTAGACATTGTCTGTAATTTCAAATGCATTTCAATAACTTTGAAAGAATTTCTCTAACATTTGTTATCAATTTTTGACATTATTGATAACAGAGAAAAGGTTTTTCCAATATTTTTTGTGTTTTTAAACAATTGTATATGATATTAGTTTCGTATACCATTTTAAAGCAAAATTTATTACACTTAATGCCAATTTAGACATTGTCTGTGATTTCAAATGCATTTAAATAACTTTGAAAGAATTTCTCTAACATTTGTTATCAATTTTTGACATTATTGATAACAGAGAAAAGGTTTTTCCAATATTTTTTGTGTTTTTAAACAATTGTATATGATATTAGTTTCGTATACCATTTTAAAGCAAAATTTATTACACTTAATGCCAATTTAGACATTGTCTGTAATTTCAAATGCATTTCAATAACTTTGAAAGAATTTCTCTAACATTTGTTATCAATTTTTGACATTATTGATAACAGAGAAAAGGTTTTTCCAATATTTTTTGTGTTTTTAAACAATTGTATATGATATTAGTTTCGTATACCATTTTAAAGCAAAATTTATTACACTTAATGCCAATTTAGACATTGTCTGTGATTTCAAATGCATTTCAATAACTTTGAAAGAATTTCTCTAACATTTGTTATCAATTTTTGACATTATTGATAACAGAGAAAAGGTTTTTCCAATATTTTTTGTGTTTTTAAACAATTGTATATGATATTAGTTTCGTATACCATTTTAAAGCAAAATTTATTACACTTAATGCCAATTTAGACATTGTCTGTGATTTCAAATGCATTTCAATAACTTTGAAAGAATTTCTCTAACATTTGTTATCAATTTTTGACATTATTGATAACAGAGAAAAGGTTTTTCCAATATTTTTTGTGTTTTTAAACAATTGTATATGATATTAGGTTCGTATACCATTTTAAAGCAAAATTTATTACACTTAATGCCAATTTAGACATTGTCTGTGATTTCAAATGCATTTAAATAACTTTGAAAGAATTTCTCTAACATTTGTTATCAATTTTTGACATTATTGATAACAGAGAAAAGGTTTTTCCAATATTTTTTGTGTTTTTAAACAATTGTATATGATATTAGTTTCGTATACCATTTTAAAGCAAAATTTATTACACTTAATGCCAATTTAGACATTGTCTGTAATTTCAAATGCATTTCAATAACTTTGAAAGAATTTCTCTAACATTTGTTATCAATTTTTGACATTATTGATAACAGAGAAAAGGTTTTTCCAATATTTTTTGTGTTTTTAAACAATTGTATATGATATTAGGTTCGTATACCATTTTAAAGCAAAATTTATTACACTTAATGCCAATTTAGACATTGTCTGTGATTTCAAATGCATTTCAATAACTTTGAAAGAATTTTTCTAACATTTGTTATCAATTTTTGACATTATTGATAACAGAGAAAAGGTTTTTCCAATATTTTTTGTGTTTTTAAACAATTGTATATGATATTAGTTTCGTATACCATTTTAAAGCAAAATTTATTACACTTAATGCCAATTTAGACATTGTCTGTGATTTCAAATGCATTTCAATAACTTTGAAAGAATTTCTCTAACATTTGTTATCAATTTTTGACATTATTGATAACAGAGAAAAGGTTTTTCCAATATTTTTTGTGTTTTTAAACAATTGTATATGATATTAGGTTCGTATACCATTTTAAAGCAAAATTTATTACACTTAATGCCAATTTAGACATTGTCTGTGATTTCAAATGCATTTAAATAACTTTGAAAGAATTTCTCTAACATTTGTTATCAATTTTTGACATTATTGATAACAGAGAAAAGGTTTTTCCAATATTTTTTGTGTTTTTAAACAATTGTATATGATATTAGTTTCGTATACCATTTTAAAGCAAAATTTATTACACTTAATGCCAATTTAGACATTGTCTGTAATTTCAAATGCATTTCAATAACTTTGAAAGAATTTCTCTAACATTTGTTATCAATTTTTGACATTATTGATAACAGAGAAAAGGTTTTTCCAATATTTTTTGTGTTTTTAAACAATTGTATATGATATTAGTTTCGTATACCATTTTAAAGCAAAATTTATTACACTTAATGCCAATTTAGACATTGTCTGTGATTTCAAATGCATTTAAATAACTTTGAAAGAATTTCTCTAACATTTGTTATCAATTTTTGACATTATTGATAACAGAGAAAAGGTTTTTCCAATATTTTTTGTGTTTTTAAACAATTGTATATGATATTAGTTTCGTATACCATTTTAAAGCAAAATTTATTACACTTAATGCCAATTTAGACATTGTCTGTAATTTCAAATGCATTTCAATAACTTTGAAAGAATTTCTCTAACATTTGTTATCAATTTTTGACATTATTGATAACAGAGAAAAGGTTTTTCCAATATTTTTTGTGTTTTTAAACAATTGTATATGATATTAGTTTCGTATACCATTTTAAAGCAAAATTTATTACATTTAATGCCAATTTAGACATTGTCTGTGATTTCAAATGCATTTCAATAACTTTGAAAGAATTTCTCTAACATTTGTTATCAATTTTTGACATTATTGATAACAGAGAAAAGGTTTTTCCAATATTTTTTGTGTTTTTAAACAATTGTATATGATATTAGTTTCGTATACCATTTTAAAGCAAAATTTATTACATTTAATGCCAATTTAGACATTGTCTGTGATTTCAAATGCATTTCAATAACTTTGAAAGAATTTCTCTAACATTTGTTATCAATTTTTGACATTATTGATAACACAGAAAAGGTTTTTCCAATATTTTTTGTGTTTTTAAACAATTGTATATGATATTAGTTTCGTATACCATTTTAAAGCAAAATTTATTACATTTAATGCCAATTTAGACATTGTGATTTCAAATGCATTTCAATAACTTTGAAAGAATTTCTCTAACATTTGTTATCAATTTTTGACATTATTGATAACACAGAAAAGGTTTTTCCAATATTTTTTGTGTTTTTAAACAATTGTATATGATATTAGTTTCGTATACCATTTTAAAGCAAAATTTATTACATTTAATGCCAATTTAGACATTGTCTGTGATTTCAAATGCATTTCAATAACTTTGAAAGAATTTCTCTAACATTTGTTATCAATTTTTGACATTATTGATAACACAGAAAAGGTTTTTCCAATATTTTTTCTGTTTTTAAACAATTGTATATGATATTAGTTTCGTATACCATTTTAAAGCAAAATTTATTACACTTAATGCCAATTTAGACATTGTCTGTGATTTCAAATGCATTTCAATAACTTTGAAAGAATTTCTCTAACATTTGTTATCAATTTTTGACATTATTGATAACAGAGAAAAGGTTTTTCCAATATTTTTTGTGTTTTTAAACAATTGTATATGATATTAGTTTCGTATACCATTTTAAAGCAAAATTTATTACACTTAATGCCAATTTAGACATTGTCTGTAATTTCAAATGCATTTCAATAACTTTGAAAGAATTTCTCTAACATTTGTTATCAATTTTTGACATTATTGATAACAGAGAAAAGGTTTTTCCAATATTTTTTGTGTTTTTAAACAATTGTATATGATATTAGTTTCGTATACCATTTTAAAGCAAAATTTATTACACTTAATGCCAATTTAGACATTGTCTGTAATTTCAAATGCATTTCAATAACTTTGAAAGAATTTCTCTAACATTTGTTATCAATTTTTGACATTATTGATAACAGAGAAAAGGTTTTTCCAATATTTTTTGTGTTTTTAAACAATTGTATATGATATTAGTTTCGTATACCATTTTAAAGCAAAATTTATTACACTTAATGCCAATTTAGACATTGTCTGTAATTTCAAATGCATTTCAATAACTTTGAAAGAATTTCTCTAACATTTGTTATCAATTTTTGACATTATTGATAACAGAGAAAAGGTTTTTCCAATATTTTTTGTGTTTTTAAACAATTGTATATGATATTAGTTTCGTATACCATTTTAAAGCAAAATTTATTACACTTAATGCCAATTTAGACATTGTCTGTAATTTCAAATGCATTTCAATAACTTTGAAAGAATTTCTCTAACATTTGTTATCAATTTTTGACATTATTGATAACAGAGAAAAGGTTTTTCCAATATTTTTTGTGTTTTTAAACAATTGTATATGATATTAGTTTCGTATACCATTTTAAAGCAAAATTTATTACACTTAATGCCAATTTAGACATTGTCTGTAATTTCAAATGCATTTCAATAACTTTGAAAGAATTTCTCTAACATTTGTTATCAATTTTTGACATTATTGATAACAGAGAAAAGGTTTTTCCAATATTTTTTGTGTTTTTAAACAATTGTATATGATATTAGTTTCGTATACCATTTTAAAGCAAAATTTATTACACTTAATGCCAATTTAGACATTGTCTGTAATTTCAAATGCATTTCAATAACTTTGAAAGAATTTCTCTAACATTTGTTATCAATTTTTGACATTATTGATAACAGAGAAAAGGTTTTTCCAATATTTTTTGTGTTTTTAAACAATTGTATATGATATTAGTTTCGTATACCATTTTAAAGCAAAATTTATTACACTTAATGCCAATTTAGACATTGTCTGTAATTTCAAATGCATTTCAATAACTTTGAAAGAATTTCTCTAACATTTGTTATCAATTTTTGACATTATTGATAACAGAGAAAAGGTTTTTCCAATATTTTTTGTGTTTTTAAACAATTGTATATGATATTAGTTTCGTATACCATTTTAAAGCAAAATTTATTACACTTAATGCCAATTTAGACATTGTCTGTGATTTCAAATGCATTTCAATAACTTTGAAAGAATTTCTCTAACATTTGTTATCAATTTTTGACATTATTGATAACAGAGAAAAGGTTTTTCCAATATTTTTTGTGTTTTTAAACAATTGTATATGATATTAGTTTCGTATACCATTTTAAAGCAAAATTTATTACACTTAATGCCAATTTAGACATTGTCTGTAATTTCAAATGCATTTCAATAACTTTGAAAGAATTTCTCTAACATTTGTTATCAATTTTTGACATTATTGATAACAGAGAAAAGGTTTTTCCAATATTTTTTGTGTTTTTAAACAATTGTATATGATATTAGTTTCGTATACCATTTTAAAGCAAAATTTATTACACTTAATGCCAATTTAGACATTGTCTGTGATTTCAAATGCATTTCAATAACTTTGAAAGAATTTTTCTAACATTTGTTATCAATTTTTGACATTATTGATAACAGAGAAAAGGTTTTTCCAATATTTTTTGTGTTTTTAAACAATTGTATATGATATTAGTTTCGTATACCATTTTAAAGCAAAATTTATTACACTTAATGCCAATTTAGACATTGTCTGTGATTTCAAATGCATTTCAATAACTTTGAAAGAATTTTTCTAACATTTGTTATCAATTTTTGACATTATTGATAACAGAGAAAAGGTTTTTCCAATATTTTTTGTGTTTTTAAACAATTGTATATGATATTAGTTTCGTATACCATTTTAAAGCAAAATTTATTACACTTAATGCCAATTTAGACATTGTCTGTGATTTCAAATGCATTTCAATAACTTTGAAAGAATTTTTCTAACATTTGTTATCAATTTTTGACATTATTGATAACAGAGAAAAGGTTTTTCCAATATTTTTTGTGTTTTTAAACAATTGTATATGATATTAGTTTCGTATACCATTTTAAAGCAAAATTTATTACACTTAATGCCAATTTAGACATTGTCTGTGATTTCAAATGCATTTCAATAACTTTGAAAGAATTTCTCTAACATTTGTTATCAATTTTTGACATTATTGATAACAGAGAAAAGGTTTTTCCAATATTTTTTGTGTTTTTAAACAATTGTATATGATATTAGGTTCGTATACCATTTTAAAGCAAAATTTATTACACTTAATGCCAATTTAGACATTGTCTGTGATTTCAAATGCATTTAAATAACTTTGAAAGAATTTCTCTAACATTTGTTATCAATTTTTGACATTATTGATAACAGAGAAAAGGTTTTTCCAATATTTTTTGTGTTTTTAAACAATTGTATATGATATTAGTTTCGTATACCATTTTAAAGCAAAATTTATTACACTTAATGCCAATTTAGACATTGTCTGTAATTTCAAATGCATTTCAATAACTTTGAAAGAATTTCTCTAACATTTGTTATCAATTTTTGACATTATTGATAACAGAGAAAAGGTTTTTCCAATATTTTTTGTGTTTTTAAACAATTGTATATGATATTAGTTTCGTATACCATTTTAAAGCAAAATTTATTACACTTAATGCCAATTTAGACATTGTCTGTGATTTCAAATGCATTTAAATAACTTTGAAAGAATTTCTCTAACATTTGTTATCAATTTTTGACATTATTGATAACAGAGAAAAGGTTTTTCCAATATTTTTTGTGTTTTTAAACAATTGTATATGATATTAGTTTCGTATACCATTTTAAAGCAAAATTTATTACACTTAATGCCAATTTAGACATTGTCTGTAATTTCAAATGCATTTCAATAACTTTGAAAGAATTTCTCTAACATTTGTTATCAATTTTTGACATTATTGATAACAGAGAAAAGGTTTTTCCAATATTTTTTGTGTTTTTAAACAATTGTATATGATATTAGTTTCGTATACCATTTTAAAGCAAAATTTATTACACTTAATGCCAATTTAGACATTGTCTGTAATTTCAAATGCATTTCAATAACTTTGAAAGAATTTCTCTAACATTTGTTATCAATTTTTGACATTATTGATAACAGAGAAAAGGTTTTTCCAATATTTTTTGTGTTTTTAAACAATTGTATATGATATTAGTTTCGTATACCATTTTAAAGCAAAATTTATTACACTTAATGCCAATTTAGACATTGTCTGTGATTTCAAATGCATTTAAATAACTTTGAAAGAATTTCTCTAACATTTGTTATCAATTTTTGACATTATTGATAACAGAGAAAAGGTTTTTCCAATATTTTTTGTGTTTTTAAACAATTGTATATGATATTAGTTTCGTATACCATTTTAAAGCAAAATTTATTACACTTAATGCCAATTTAGACATTGTCTGTAATTTCAAATGCATTTCAATAACTTTGAAAGAATTTCTCTAACATTTGTTATCAATTTTTGACATTATTGATAACAGAGAAAAGGTTTTTCCAATATTTTTTGTGTTTTTAAACAATTGTATATGATATTAGTTTCGTATACCATTTTAAAGCAAAATTTATTACATTTAATGCCAATTTAGACATTGTCTGTGATTTCAAATGCATTTCAATAACTTTGAAAGAATTTCTCTAACATTTGTTATCAATTTTTGACATTATTGATAACAGAGAAAAGGTTTTTCCAATATTTTTTGTGTTTTTAAACAATTGTATATGATATTAGTTTCGTATACCATTTTAAAGCAAAATTTATTACATTTAATGCCAATTTAGACATTGTCTGTGATTTCAAATGCATTTCAATAACTTTGAAAGAATTTCTCTAACATTTGTTATCAATTTTTGACATTATTGATAACACAGAAAAGGTTTTTCCAATATTTTTTGTGTTTTTAAACAATTGTATATGATATTAGTTTCGTATACCATTTTAAAGCAAAATTTATTACATTTAATGCCAATTTAGACATTGTGATTTCAAATGCATTTCAATAACTTTGAAAGAATTTCTCTAACATTTGTTATCAATTTTTGACATTATTGATAACACAGAAAAGGTTTTTCCAATATTTTTTGTGTTTTTAAACAATTGTATATGATATTAGTTTCGTATACCATTTTAAAGCAAAATTTATTACATTTAATGCCAATTTAGACATTGTCTGTGATTTCAAATGCATTTCAATAACTTTGAAAGAATTTCTCTAACATTTGTTATCAATTTTTGACATTATTGATAACACAGAAAAGGTTTTTCCAATATTTTTTCTGTTTTTAAACAATTGTATATGATATTAGTTTCGTATACCATTTTAAAGCAAAATTTATTACACTTAATGCCAATTTAGACATTGTCTGTGATTTCAAATGCATTTCAATAACTTTGAAAGAATTTCTCTAACATTTGTTATCAATTTTTGACATTATTGATAACAGAGAAAAGGTTTTTCCAATATTTTTTGTGTTTTTAAACAATTGTATATGATATTAGTTTCGTATACCATTTTAAAGCAAAATTTATTACACTTAATGCCAATTTAGACATTGTCTGTAATTTCAAATGCATTTCAATAACTTTGAAAGAATTTCTCTAACATTTGTTATCAATTTTTGACATTATTGATAACAGAGAAAAGGTTTTTCCAATATTTTTTGTGTTTTTAAACAATTGTATATGATATTAGTTTCGTATACCATTTTAAAGCAAAATTTATTACACTTAATGCCAATTTAGACATTGTCTGTAATTTCAAATGCATTTCAATAACTTTGAAAGAATTTCTCTAACATTTGTTATCAATTTTTGACATTATTGATAACAGAGAAAAGGTTTTTCCAATATTTTTTGTGTTTTTAAACAATTGTATATGATATTAGTTTCGTATACCATTTTAAAGCAAAATTTATTACACTTAATGCCAATTTAGACATTGTCTGTAATTTCAAATGCATTTCAATAACTTTGAAAGAATTTCTCTAACATTTGTTATCAATTTTTGACATTATTGATAACAGAGAAAAGGTTTTTCCAATATTTTTTGTGTTTTTAAACAATTGTATATGATATTAGTTTCGTATACCATTTTAAAGCAAAATTTATTACACTTAATGCCAATTTAGACATTGTCTGTAATTTCAAATGCATTTCAATAACTTTGAAAGAATTTCTCTAACATTTGTTATCAATTTTTGACATTATTGATAACAGAGAAAAGGTTTTTCCAATATTTTTTGTGTTTTTAAACAATTGTATATGATATTAGTTTCGTATACCATTTTAAAGCAAAATTTATTACACTTAATGCCAATTTAGACATTGTCTGTAATTTCAAATGCATTTCAATAACTTTGAAAGAATTTCTCTAACATTTGTTATCAATTTTTGACATTATTGATAACAGAGAAAAGGTTTTTCCAATATTTTTTGTGTTTTTAAACAATTGTATATGATATTAGTTTCGTATACCATTTTAAAGCAAAATTTATTACACTTAATGCCAATTTAGACATTGTCTGTAATTTCAAATGCATTTCAATAACTTTGAAAGAATTTCTCTAACATTTGTTATCAATTTTTGACATTATTGATAACAGAGAAAAGGTTTTTCCAATATTTTTTGTGTTTTTAAACAATTGTATATGATATTAGTTTCGTATACCATTTTAAAGCAAAATTTATTACACTTAATGCCAATTTAGACATTGTCTGTAATTTCAAATGCATTTCAATAACTTTGAAAGAATTTCTCTAACATTTGTTATCAATTTTTGACATTATTGATAACAGAGAAAAGGTTTTTCCAATATTTTTTGTGTTTTTAAACAATTGTATATGATATTAGTTTCGTATACCATTTTAAAGCAAAATTTATTACACTTAATGCCAATTTAGACATTGTCTGTAATTTCAAATGCATTTCAATAACTTTGAAAGAATTTCTCTAACATTTGTTATCAATTTTTGACATTATTGATAACAGAGAAAAGGTTTTTCCAATATTTTTTGTGTTTTTAAACAATTGTATATGATATTAGTTTCGTATACCATTTTAAAGCAAAATTTATTACACTTAATGCCAATTTAGACATTGTCTGTAATTTCAAATGCATTTCAATAACTTTGAAAGAATTTCTCTAACATTTGTTATCAATTTTTGACATTATTGATAACAGAGAAAAGGTTTTTCCAATATTTTTTGTGTTTTTAAACAATTGTATATGATATTAGTTTCGTATACCATTTTAAAGCAAAATTTATTACACTTAATGCCAATTTAGACATTGTCTGTAATTTCAAATGCATTTCAATAACTTTGAAAGAATTTCTCTAACATTTGTTATCAATTTTTGACATTATTGATAACAGAGAAAAGGTTTTTCCAATATTTTTTGTGTTTTTAAACAATTGTATATGATATTAGTTTCGTATACCATTTTAAAGCAAAATTTATTACACTTAATGCCAATTTAGACATTGTCTGTAATTTCAAATGCATTTCAATAACTTTGAAAGAATTTCTCTAACATTTGTTATCAATTTTTGACATTATTGATAACAGAGAAAAGGTTTTTCCAATATTTTTTGTGTTTTTAAACAATTGTATATGATATTAGTTTCGTATACCATTTTAAAGCAAAATTTATTACACTTAATGCCAATTTAGACATTGTCTCTAATTTTAAATGCATCTCAATAACTTTGAAAAAATTTCTCTAACATTTGTTATCAATTTTTGACATTATTGATAACAGAGAAAAGGTTTTTCCAATATTTTTTGTGTTTTTAAACAATTGTATATGATATTAGTTTCGTATACCATTTTAAAGCAAAATTTATTACACTTAATGCCAATTTAGACATTGTCTCTAATTTTAAATGCATCTCAATAACTTTGAAAAAATTTCTCTAACATTTGTTATCAATTTTTGACATTATTGATAACAGAGAAAAGGTTTTTCCAATATTTTTTGTGTTTTTAAACAATTGTATATGATATTAGTTTCGTATACCATTTTAAAGCAATATTTATTACACTTAATGCCAATTTAGACATTGTCTGTGATTTCAAATGCATTTCAATAACTTTGAAAAAATTTCTCTAACATTTGTTATCAATTTTTGACATTATTGATAACAGAGAAAATGTTTTTCCAATATTTTTTGTGTTTTTAAACAATTGTATATGATGTTAGTTTCGTATACCATTTTAAAGCAAAATTTATTACACTTAATGCCAATTTAGACATTGTCTGTAATTTCAAATGCATTTCAATAACTTTGAAAGAATTTCTCTAACATTTGTTATCAATTTTTGACATTATTGATAACAGAGAAAAGGTTTTTCCAATATTTTTTGTGTTTTTAAACAATTGTATATGATATTAGTTTCGTATACCATTTTAAAGCAAAATTTATTACACTTAATGCCAATTTAGACATTGTCTGTGATTTCAAATGCATTTCAATAACTTTGAAAGAATTTCTCTAACATTTGTTATCAATTTTTGACATTATTGATAACAGAGAAAAGGTTTTTCCAATATTTTTTGTGTTTTTAAACAATTGTATATGATATTAGTTTCGTATACCATTTTAAAGCAAAATTTATTACACTTAATGCCAATTTAGACATTGTCTGTAATTTCAAATGCATTTCAATAACTTTGAAAGAATTTCTCTAACATTTGTTATCAATTTTTGACATTATTGATAACAGAGAAAAGGTTTTTCCAATATTTTTTGTGTTTTTAAACAATTGTATATGATATTAGTTTCGTATACCATTTTAAAACAAAATTTATTACACTTAATGCCAATTTAGACATTGTCTGTGATTTCAAATGCATTTCAATAACTTTGAAAGAATTTCTCTAACATTTGTTATCAATTTTTGACATTATTGATAACAGAGAAAAGGTTTTTCCAATATTTTTTGTGTTTTTAAACAATTGTATATGATATTAGTTTCGTATACCATTTTAAAGCAAAATTTATTACACTTAATGCCAATTTAGACATTGTCTGTAATTTCAAATGCATTTCAATAACTTTGAAAGAATTTCTCTAACATTTGTTATCAATTTTTGACATTATTGATAACAGAGAAAAGGTTTTTCCAATATTTTTTGTGTTTTTAAACAATTGTATATGATATTAGTTTCGTATACCATTTTAAAGCAAAATTTATTACACTTAATGCCAATTTAGACATTGTCTGTAATTTCAAATGCATTTCAATAACTTTGAAAGAATTTCTCTAACATTTGTTATCAATTTTTGACATTATTGATAACAGAGAAAAGGTTTTTCCAATATTTTTTGTGTTTTTAAACAATTGTATATGATATTAGTTTCGTATACCATTTTAAAGCAAAATTTATTACACTTAATGCCAATTTAGACATTGTCTGTAATTTCAAATGCATTTCAATAACTTTGAAAGAATTTCTCTAACATTTGTTATCAATTTTTGACATTATTGATAACAGAGAAAAGGTTTTTCCAATATTTTTTGTGTTTTTAAACAATTGTATATGATATTAGTTTCGTATACCATTTTAAAGCAAAATTTATTACACTTAATGCCAATTTAGACATTGTCTGTAATTTCAAATGCATTTCAATAACTTTGAAAGAATTTCTCTAACATTTGTTATCAATTTTTGACATTATTGATAACAGAGAAAAGGTTTTTCCAATATTTTTTGTGTTTTTAAACAATTGTATATGATATTAGTTTCGTATACCATTTTAAAGCAAAATTTATTACACTTAATGCCAATTTAGACATTGTCTGTAATTTCAAATGCATTTCAATAACTTTGAAAGAATTTCTCTAACATTTGTTATCAATTTTTGACATTATTGATAACAGAGAAAAGGTTTTTCCAATATTTTTTGTGTTTTTAAACAATTGTATATGATATTAGTTTCGTATACCATTTTAAAGCAAAATTTATTACACTTAATGCCAATTTAGACATTGTCTCTAATTTTAAATGCATCTCAATAACTTTGAAAAAATTTCTCTAACATTTGTTATCAATTTTTGACATTATTGATAACAGAGAAAAGGTTTTTCCAATATTTTTTGTGTTTTTAAACAATTGTATATGATATTAGTTTCGTATACCATTTTAAAGCAAAATTTATTACACTTAATGCCAATTTAGACATTGTCTCTAATTTTAAATGCATCTCAATAACTTTGAAAAAATTTCTCTAACATTTGTTATCAATTTTTGACATTATTGATAACAGAGAAAAGGTTTTTCCAATATTTTTTGTGTTTTTAAACAATTGTATATGATATTAGTTTCGTATACCATTTTAAAGCAATATTTATTACACTTAATGCCAATTTAGACATTGTCTGTGATTTCAAATGCATTTCAATAACTTTGAAAAAATTTCTCTAACATTTGTTATCAATTTTTGACATTATTGATAACAGAGAAAATGTTTTTCCAATATTTTTTGTGTTTTTAAACAATTGTATATGATGTTAGTTTCGTATACCATTTTAAAGCAAAATTTATTACACTTAATGCCAATTTAGACATTGTTTGTAATTTCAAATGCATTTCAATAACTTTGAAAGAATTTCTCTAACATTTGTTATCAATTTTTGACATTATTGATAACAGAGAAAAGGTTTTTCCAATATTTTTTGTGTTTTTAAACAATTGTATATGATATTAGTTTCGTATACCATTTTAAAGCAAAATTTATTACACTTAATGCCAATTTAGACATTGTCTGTGATTTCAAATGCATTTCAATAACTTTGAAAGAATTTCTCTAACATTTGTTATCAATTTTTGACATTATTGATAACAGAGAAAAGGTTTTTCCAATATTTTTTGTGTTTTTAAACAATTGTATATGATATTAGTTTCGTATACCATTTTAAAGCAAAATTTATTACACTTAATGCCAATTTAGACATTGTCTGTAATTTCAAATGCATTTCAATAACTTTGAAAGAATTTCTCTAACATTTGTTATCAATTTTTGACATTATTGATAACAGAGAAAAGGTTTTTCCAATATTTTTTGTGTTTTTAAACAATTGTATATGATATTAGTTTCGTATACCATTTTAAAACAAAATTTATTACACTTAATGCCAATTTAGACATTGTCTGTGATTTCAAATGCATTTCAATAACTTTGAAAGAATTTCTCTAACATTTGTTATCAATTTTTGACATTATTGATAACAGAGAAAAGGTTTTTCCAATATTTTTTGTGTTTTTAAACAATTGTATATGATATTAGTTTCGTATACCATTTTAAAGCAAAATTTATTACACTTAATGCCAATTTAGACATTGTCTGTAATTTCAAATGCATTTCAATAACTTTGAAAGAATTTCTCTAACATTTGTTATCAATTTTTGACATTATTGATAACACAGAAAAGGTTTTTCCAATATTTTTTGTGTTTTTAAACAATTGTATATGATATTAGTTTCGTATACCATTTTAAAGCAAAATTTATTACACTTAATGCCAATTTAGACATTGTCTGTGATTTCAAATGCATTTCAATAACTTTGAAAGAATTTCTCTAACATTTGTTATCAATTTTTGACATTATTGATAACAGAGAAAAGGTTTTTCTAATATTTTTTGTGTTTTTAAACAATTGTATATGATATTAGTTTCGTATACCATTTTAAAGCAAAATTTATTACACTTAATGCCAATTTAGACATTGTCTGTAATTTCAAATGCATTTCAATAACTTTGAAAGAATTTCTCTAACATTTGTTATCAATTTTTGACATTATTGATAACAGAGAAAAGGTTTTTCCAATATTTTTTGTGTTTTTAAACAATTGTATATGATGTTAGTTTCGTATACCATTTTAAAGCAAAATTTATTACACTTAATGCCAATTTAGACATTGTCTGTAATTTCAAATGCATTTCAATAACTTTGAAAGAATTTCTCTAACATTTGTTATCAATTTTTGACATTATTGATAACAGAGAAAAGGTTTTTCCAATATTTTTTGTGTTTTTAAACAATTGTATATGATATTAGTTTCGTATACCATTTTAAAGCAAAATTTATTACACTTAATGCCAATTTAGACATTGTCTGTGATTTCAAATGCATTTCAATAACTTTGAAAGAATTTCTCTAACATTTGTTATCATTTTTTGACATTATTGATAACAGAGAAAAGGTTTTTCCAATATTTTTTGTGTTTTTAAACAATTGTATATGATATTAGTTTCGTATACCATTTTAAAGCAAAATTTATTACACTTAATGCCAATTTAGACATTGTCTGTGATTTCAAATGCATTTCAATAACTTTGAAAGAATTTCTCTAACATTTGTTATCATTTTTTGACATTATTGATAACAGAGAAAAGGTTTTTCCAATATTTTTTGTGTTTTTAAACAATTGTATATGATATTAGGTTCGTATACCATTTTAAAGCAAAATTTATTACACTTAATGCCAATTTAGACATTGTCTGTGATTTCAAATGCATTTCAATAACTTTGAAAGAATTCCTCTAACATTTGTTATCAATTTTTGACATTATTGATAACAGAGAAAAGGTTTTTCCAATATTTTTTGTGTTTTTAAACAATTGTATATGATATTAGTTTCGTATACCATTTTAAAGCAAAATTTATTACACTTAATGCCAATTTAGACATTGTCTGTAATTTCAAATGCATTTCAATAACTTTGAAAGAATTTCTCTAACATTTGTTATCAATTTTTGACATTATTGATAACAGAGAAAAGGTTTTTCCAATATTTTTTGTGTTTTTAAACAATTGTATATGATATTAGTTTCGTATACCATTTTAAAACAAAATTTATTACACTTAATGCCAATTTAGACATTGTCTGTGATTTCAAATGCATTTCAATAACTTTGAAAGAATTTCTCTAACATTTGTTATCAATTTTTGACATTATTGATAACAGAGAAAAGGTTTTTCCAATATTTTTTGTGTTTTTAAACAATTGTATATGATATTAGTTTCGTATACCATTTTAAAGCAAAATTTATTACACTTAATGCCAATTTAGACATTGTCTGTGATTTCAAATGCATTTCAATAACTTTGAAAGAATTTCTCTAACATTTGTTATCATTTTTTGACATTATTGATAACAGAGAAAAGGTTTTTCCAATATTTTTTGTGTTTTTAAACAATTGTATATGATATTAGGTTCGTATACCATTTTAAAGCAAAATTTATTACACTTAATGCCAATTTAGACATTGTCTGTGATTTCAAATGCATTTCAATAACTTTGAAAGAATTCCTCTAACATTTGTTATCAATTTTTGACATTATTGATAACAGAGAAAAGGTTTTTCCAATATTTTTTGTGTTTTTAAACAATTGTATATGATATTAGTTTCGTATACCATTTTAAAGCAAAATTTATTACACTTAATGCCAATTTAGACATTGTCTGTGATTTCAAATGCATTTCAATAACTTTGAAAGAATTTCTCTAACATTTGTTATCAATTTTTGACATTATTGATAACAGAGAAAAGGTTTTTCCAATATTTTTTGTGTTTTTAAACAATTGTATATGATATTAGTTTCGTATACCATTTTAAAGCAAAATTTATTACACTTAATGCCAATTTAGACATTGTCTGTGATTTCAAATGCATTTCAATAACTTTGAAAGAATTTCTCTAACATTTGTTATCATTTTTTGACATTATTGATAACAGAGAAAAGGTTTTTCCAATATTTTTTGTGTTTTTAAACAATTGTATATGATATTAGGTTCGTATACCATTTTAAAGCAAAATTTATTACACTTAATGCCAATTTAGACATTGTCTGTGATTTCAAATGCATTTCAATAACTTTGAAAGAATTCCTCTAACATTTGTTATCAATTTTTGACATTATTGATAACAGAGAAAAGGTTTTTCCAATATTTTTTGTGTTTTTAAACAATTGTATATGATATTAGTTTCGTATACCATTTTAAAGCAAAATTTATTACACTTAATGCCAATTTAGACATTGTCTGTGATTTCAAATGCATTTCAATAACTTTGAAAGAATTTCTCTAACATTTGTTATCATTTTTTGACATTATTGATAACAGAGAAAAGGTTTTTCCAATATTTTTTGTGTTTTTAAACAATTGTATATGATATTAGTTTCGTATACCATTTTAAAGCAAAATTTATTACACTTAATGCCAATTTAGACATTGTCTGTGATTTCAAATGCATTTCAATAACTTTGAAAGAATTTCTCTAACATTTGTTATCATTTTTTGACATTATTGATAACAGAGAAAAGGTTTTTCCAATATTTTTTGTGTTTTTAAACAATTGTATATGATATTAGGTTCGTATACCATTTTAAAGCAAAATTTATTACACTTAATGCCAATTTAGACATTGTCTGTGATTTCAAATGCATTTCAATAACTTTGAAAGAATTCCTCTAACATTTGTTGTCAATTTTTGACATTATTGATAACAGAGAAAAGGTTTTTCCAATATTTTTTGTGTTTTTAAACAATTGTATATGATATTAGTTTCGTATACCATTTTAAAGCAAAATTTATTACACTTAATGCCAATTTAGACATTGTCTGTGATTTCAAATGCATTTCAATAACTTTGAAAGAATTTCTCTAACATTTGTTATCATTTTTTGACATTATTGATAACAGAGAAAAGGTTTTTCCAATATTTTTTGTGTTTTTAAACAATTGTATATGATATTAGGTTCGTATACCATTTTAAAGCAAAATTTATTACACTTAATGCCAATTTAGACATTGTCTGTGATTTCAAATGCATTTCAATAACTTTGAAAGAATTCCTCTAACATTTGTTGTCAATTTTTGACATTATTGATAACAGAGAAAAGGTTTTTCCAATATTTTTTGTGTTTTTAAACAATTGTATATGATATTAGTTTCGTATACCATTTTAAAGCAAAATTTATTACACTTAATGCCAATTTAGACATTGTCTGTGATTTCAAATGCATTTAAATAACTTTGTAAGAATTTCTCTATCATTTGTTATCATTTTTTGACATTATTGATAACAGAGAAAAGGTTTTCCAATATTTTTTGTTTTTAAACAATTGTATATGATATTAGTTGCGTATACCATTTTAAAGCAAAATTTATTACATTTAATGCCAATTTAGATATTATCTGTAATATCAAATGCAATTAAATAACTTCAAAAGAATTTTTTTTTTTAACGTTTCCTGTCAATAAGATAATCGAGAACATCCGATGTATTTAGACACTTTTTAGGGAAAAGATTTTTCCAGCATATTTTGTTAGTTTTGAATAAAGTCATGTAGATAATTTAAAAGCATATTTCTTACATTTTTTACCAATTTAAACATTGTCTGTAACATCAAAAGCATTTAAACAGTCACAAAAAATTTCTTTTCGAAAGAGTTACCTGTCAAGTTTTGACGTTAGCGATGACATCCGAAACATTTAGACAACTTTATAAGAATTTTCTAACGTCTTTTAGCAATCTTCGACATTATCTATGGTATTAAATGCATTTAAACATTTTCAAAGAAATTTTCTAACTTGTTTTGTTAATATTAATAAGTGTATACTTCGTTTTTTTCCTATAATACTTGTGAAGGAATTTTTTTAAAGTTTATGTTGGTATTACTTATGACTTATAAAATTTATGTTGTTTTCCTAATTATTAGTAACTAAATAGTTGAGATTAAAATATTAACAAATTACCTGCCGAATTAATCAGTCTACCGGAATCTTTAAAGCATTAAAATATAATTAATTAATATAATTACTTTAAACTTTTTGAATAATGACATCTGAAGCAAATGTCAGTGTCATTTTATTTCAAAACATAATAAAACAAAATTTGCTGTTAATTTTGCCAACTTTATAATTTGACAGGTATTATAGAAAAATAACGAGCTATATATGGTATTATCGTCATGTAGACAATTTCAAAACTAAATTTCTTACATTTTCTGCCGATTTGGACGAAGTCTGTGCCATCAAATGCATTTAGACCACTTTAAAAGACTCTTTCTAACATTTTCTGTCTACTTAGACACTGTATGTGACATCAGATGTTAAATATGATTATTCATTACACATTGGTTGAGAATTACTGGGTTATTCCAACACATTCTGTTACACTTCACCTTAATTCTCAGAAAAAAAAGAAACTCTTCCATATTTTTCCATGTCTCGTTGTTAGATGCTGTTTGTAGTCAATATCTTGTCTCAAACCTTATCATGTCATCTAGCCATATTAGTTGCAGTCTTCTCTCATTCTTGGTCAACTTATTTTGTCATCTGATGCTGGTTTGCCTCGCGACAAGTCCTGCTCATCACCTCTTCACGCTAGTAATTCTTACCTCTTTGCCTGAAGTCCTCACCGTTGCCCTCTCTATGATTTTCTCCTTTGTTCTTAGCTCATTGTTAGCACTAATAGGCAAAGTTAAAACATTTCCTATTTCTGATCAATAAACATAGCTGAATTTTTGAGGATAAAGCAAAAAGTGTTAGTTCTAATTTTAGTTCAGTTAACACCGGTCGTGAAAGCCTTCATACTTATAGAATGTTCTTTAACTTGTATAATATGAATTAAATTCGAACTCAATGTCTTTATCTCTTAGAGATTTTCCGCGAATCCCCAATTCGATTTGATGCTATCAATATTGATCTTAACTTCCTTTAATTTTTTTCACAACTTGGGGATATCATGGTAAACTTTATCAACTTAGATCTTCTCCATCAGCATGACGTTACCCAATTTAACTTGTACTATAAACGAATCAGTGAATTAATTGTTGTCTTATCCACTCAAAAATCGTATACTGTCTTCAACAGTTTGGTTCCATTTAAAATCTTAAAAATAAATTAGATTGATGATCAGAATGAACATCCATATATTAAACAAAATTTCAAAAACTCGAAGTATAAAGAAATCAAAAAATAAGCATAAAACTCATTTCTTTATTTATTAACATTTTTAGATTACTCAAATAGTGAATTTATCATGCTTCATCGTCCGCTTAGTAACATCAAACAATCTCCGTTTAGATGAAGCAATTTTAGAATCGGTAGTAAAATCATTAACCGGAGCAAAAGCAAAAGAATTAACATTAAGGGATCACGCCGAAAGAGAACAAGCTTGGCTCGATTTACTCGATTCGAATAAATTACCTCCGAATAACACGAAAGAATTGTTAGAGCGCGCCTTAAACTCCCAATGCTACCGTGTAGCCGAACGAATTTACGAACAAGAAAAAAATTATTCCAATATTTTAGAGTGTTATTTAAAAGACGATGTGCGAAAAAAAGAGGCGTTTAATTACGTCGTTTTGTTCATCGACGACGAAAAACGCGGTGTTGATAAACAGTTTGTGAAAAACTTTCGGGATTTAGTGAACGTTGATTGTAAACGGACGGCTGAAATGGTTGTTGAATATTTTTCTGATTCGATAGAAACGTTTTACGAAATGTTAAAGGATGATGAAGAGGATTTGTTTAGGTTCCTTGGTGAAATCGTTTTTAGCGACGTTAAAATTTCGGCGGTTATAGCCGAAAAGTATTTGGAATTATTGTGCATCAAAAAACCTAATCAAGTTATAAATTATATTCGATTGGGATTATGTAGGGTTGAGGAAGCTCTCGAGATATGCGAAAAATACAACATTTATGGGGCCGTTGCGCTTCTTTTAGAACAAATGGGGGAATGGTCAAAATCTTTAAATTTATTATTAGATAATAATATGGGTAACGAAGCGGTTGAACTTTGCATAAGAGGGGCTGAACATTTGGATTCTCAAAGCGCACAAAGTTTGTGGTTAGAAATTTTAAAAAATTCCAATGGAGAAGGTTTAATGTCACCGAGACAATTATTACATGCGGCTGCGCCCCATGTCCCTCCAGCCCAACTTTTAGAGATGGTTTCAGATGCAAGTTTCGGTGATATTAAGAAATTAATTGAAGGGATTCTTTGTGATTACACCCATGATATTACCATGTTAAGTACAACTTTAAATTTGTTAGGAAAAGATTTACATCATGGTAAATTAAATTTAATAATTACTTAATTTTGTATTGATCAATTTTTTTTAGGTTTAGCTAAGTTATTATTTACAAGTGGGAAGGCCTTAACAATTTCATCTCCAAATTGCAATGTTTGCCAAAAATCTCTTTTATGCGAAGACGAAAATGTTATCTTATTCGGATGCGTGCATGTTTTTCATGTAAAATGTGTAAACACGGAATCGATGTGTCCGTTTTGTAGAGTACCGGTTAGAGAGTTAACTACGAAGAAAAGAAAACCGTATAGCGAAGTTTATAATCCTGAAAGATCGAATGTGCGGCCTGATTTAGAAGGTCATTTTTAATAATTCCTTTCTAGTCCCTTTATTAATTTATTGTTCCAAATTGAAATTTTCCTGCGTATTACGTGCTAGTAAATATATTAATTAATTAATTGTATAGATAAAGTTGAAAACGAGCAGAATAAGATGAAAAAACTAGCACTTATGTGATATATTTATTTATAAATATTATAAATTATAAATATTTTAAGGAGGTGTTTATATTCCGTTTATTTTTCCTTTTTTTTTTTAATTTAGGAATATAATATATATTTAGTAGAATTTGTAATTTTGTCAGGAGGCGTAAAGAAAAATACAATTTTTAATACTTTAAATAATTTTTTTTTATTTTGGTGTATTTGAAATAAGTAAATATAAATTGAATAAATTAAACATTACAACGAATTAAAATTGATGTTTCTTCAAAAATTGGATGTTGGAAATAATGTTTTATAATGTTGAAGATAATGGGTAAGACGTTCATCTAAAAATAATATGCTTAATATTAATAAAATCCTCTCAAAAAAGTATTACTAACAATATGCATGATTTATCATAAGATTATGGTTACTATCTCAATTTAAAGCTTTAATGATGGCAATTATATTGAAAGTAGTTCCATAATAAATAAGTATAACTCAATTTTTTTACTTACAGAATGTTTCTGTAAGTCGGCATGATTTTAATAACAAATACTAGAGTAAAAGACGATTCGTCTAAAATTTCTTTGCCTAAATTCATAGATAACGTAATCAAAGTTAAAAAATTTCAATCACAGGATCAATGCTATACGATGTTCACAAAGGTTATTTCTTGAAATTTTAAATCGATGACGATAAAAAACTCGCATAAGGAATGCAGATCACTGTTAATACCAGACGTATTTAACATTATGAACCGAAAACAAATGATATATTTGATACATAACTTAATCTGTAGATCAATCTACATAGAGTATTATATGGATTAGAGATGGAGAATTCTTAATTAAAAAATAATAATTACAACTACTATTTTTCAGAAAATTTGTAATTGCAGCAAGGAATTGTATTTTGCAATTGAGACGCTGAGAAAGCGCGAACTCAACATCGGAGCATCGTTGTATGTACCGATTATGTCCACTATGCCCTTTTTTTGCTTCAAAAACCGAATATCAAGCAAAAACAATGTTCGATTTTAAGCATATTGAACATGCCTAACGTTGTGTTTCATGCCTGTTGTCGCGTTGTGTTCAAGTGTTGCAACAGTCTCTAGCCACAGCTTCTAATTGTGACAGCACAAAATTTTATTTCATAAAAAAAACCTTAAAAAATTGTATGAATCACCAATTAAAATTGTTTAAAAGATTTGTTTTGTTGAGTTCGTCCTTATGCAAAATTTTGAAAACAGGGTTTTCTCAAAATCCTTTGATGAATTCGGCTGGCCGTTGTTTGATTAAGGCTCGTTACTACCATGTTCTGGTTAAGCTATCTAAGAGATTGTTACCATAGTTACGGCTATTTTATGCATTCTGGTTGGCTAGTGGATGGGTTTATCTATAAGATAAATTTAACTAAAAGATGGTAGTAATGGGCCTGAGTGTCAAAATTGCCATAGTAGTGGTCATTTACCAAAAATACTGTCATCTCACTCGAAAAAACACTCGAGCCAACAACTATTGTTCAATCGTGAGCACTTCTTGTCGGATGTCTCAAATTTCGTGATGATCTTAAACATCCACTTAGCGATTTAAAAGTATTCCATGGCCTCCAAGATCACCTGACATGTCAATATGTGATATGCTTCTCTGACAAGTTTCTAAAGAACCATGTGTACACTCATAAACTACGCAATTTGGATAAGCTGAAGGATCCTATTAACCAAGAAGTGCTTCCAATTGATTACCAGAGTGATAGACGATTTCATGCGATTTCTGCTTCCAGAGCATTTTATACTGCTTCTAGAAAACTGGATCTGCTTTGTGAAAACTTGATACTCTTGCAGAAGAGTTGATCTCCTTACAGAAGACTTGATAGTACTACCAGATGACATGATAATAGTTCTAAAAGAAGAAAAGGGACTTGATATGTTTCCAAAAGACTTGATATTTGATATCTGGAAATAGTGTACAAATTGAAATAAATAAAGAAAATGAATTAAACTAACAATTCTGTTATCAATAGTGGGAATGATGAGAGACAGCAATAACAATTATTACCAGAATAAGTATTTAAATTTAAAAAGTATAGATTCCAATTGGGGTTATATTTTTAAATTTGCCGCTAAGAATTGTTGACATTTGAAAAATTGACGTTTGTCTAAATTTGAATGAGTTTAATTACACTCAGCAGCAGAAGTCTGCGTACAAAAAACTTGTAATACTTTAATTGAAAAAATAAGAGTCATAATCTAATGTGATAAACTTCATTTTTTTTTATTTTGTATATTAACTACATATAATTCTATTAACAAAATATGCTTCAACAAAACAGAAACAGTAGTTACAGAAAAAAATCAAAACTAAAAATTCTACAAATAACGGGTATGCAAAAATCTGCGTACAAGTCAGGACAGTATTTATAAAAAATTCATAAATGAGATCATTGTTTCTATATTAATTATGAGGTCGGATAACCTTTACGTTTAATGACCTCCCTTAAACGTTTAGGCATGGAGTGCACTAATTTCTTCGTTTCGTCCGAACTGATTTTGGCCCATTCCTCAATCATAACATTTTTTAACGTTTCCTTCGACGTTATGTTGTGTTGCCGAATCCTGCGTTCCAGTAAATCCCAGAGGTGTTCGATGGGATTCAAGTCCGGCGATTGTGGAGGTGTTTTAAGTTGCTTTGGGGTATTGTATAGTAGCCAAAGCTTAGTGTTGTGGGCGCAATGTTTGGGGTCATTATCTTGTTGAAAAAAGTATTCGGGCCCCAAGCCCAAGTTTTCGATGCTAGGCTTCAAATTTTCTTTTAAAATGTCTATATACATTTTATGGTCCATTGTCGATGTTATGAAAACCAACCTTCCCACCCCTTTGGTGCATATACACCCCCAAACCATAACTCCACCACCTCCGTGTTTTACAGTCGCTTTCAAATTTTCGGGATTAAGGGCAGTATTAGGTTTTTTCCATACAAGTTGTTTACCCTTAATGCCGAGAATGCAAAATTTGCTCTCATCTGTAAAGAGAACTTTCTCCCAGAATTCAATGGGCTTGTCTAAGAGTTTTTTTGCAAAGGCGATCCGCTTCTGACGATTGACCTCTGACACAAATGGCTTTTTTCGTGCAACGCGACTGTGATAGTTAGCTTTTTTTAACGTCCTTCTCACCGTATCTTTGCTGATAGTTTTATGAAATTCTTCTTGTACATTTTCTACTATTTTTTTTGCCGTCAGCCTAGGTTCTTTTCTAACCTGCTGTACAATTTTTCGCTTCTCTCGGTTTGTTAAAAGGGGTGGTCTACCAGATCGCGGACGTGAGAGGTAATCTTCAGTGTATTTATAATTATTAATTACTCTTTGAATGGAAGAGTGTGACCTGCCGACAGTTTCTCCTATTTTTCGAAAAGATTTTCCCTCTTTCCATAACTTTACAATAATTTTTCTCTCTCCCAATTCAATTTCCTTTCCTTTCGTGTCCATTCTAACTTTTAGCTTCTAAGCCTCTACTAATATAATTGACACCGATTATCTTTTATTTAAATCGGAAAGCGTACATCGCCAACTACGTATTTAAGTAAATAAGTATATTTTGGAGAAGGCGTCTTTATTTGTACGCAGATTTTTGCATACGCATTATTTGGAGAATTTTTAATTTTAATTTTTTTTGTAACTAATATTTCTGTTTTATTGATGCATATTTTGTTAATAGAATTATATGTAGTTAATACACAAAATAAAAAAAAATTGAAGTTTATCACATTAGGTCATGACCCTTATTTTTTCAGTTAAAGTGTTAGAAGTCTTTTGTACGCAGACTTCAGCTGCTAAGTGTATGTTGTTACGTGTTTATTTATTTATTTGTGTTCTTTGGGATGCAAACAGGACAAGCCCAGTGAAGCATCCACTAATAATACATAATAGAAACAATAACAAAAATTAATGTTAATAATACATATACAAATATATATAAAGTAAGCAAAAACCAGCAAAAAGGAAAATAAAAAGATATGATAAAAACAAACATATTTAACGTTTTTTTTTAAATAATGTGATTATCAACGACTAAAGACGACTAACGCAATGCAAGTGGCGAATGTTTTTCTTTAATGTCGCCGTAGAGGTGTTAAACATATCAAAATTTGAGCAATAGCGGTTAAACGAGTGCATAAGGCGTGGAACCGCAGCGTTTGAAAAAGCATTCGTATTAGTACTAGGGACCGAAAATAAAGGCAAGACGCGAGACGGTCGGACAGGAACTTTAAATTTTAAATCGGACAAGATCACGGGGCAGTCAATAAGGCCATTGCAAACTTTATGAAGTAGGATTAAGTCATTAATATTACGTTTCGTGGAAAGCAGTGTGAGGCAAAAAACTGTGCATCGTTGCGCATAACTACAGTACGGTAAACAAAATTTATGCGACAAATACCGAGCAAAACGCTTCTGGACTTGTTCTAGACGGAGATGTAGATATGATATTGAGGATTCCAAACAGCAGATGCATAGTTAAGGACAGAGGATACAAAGGCAGAATAAAGAGAACGAATACATGACAGATCCAAAATGGGGCGGGATATGTGACATATAAATCCGAGCATGCGAGAAGCCTTATTAACAGTATAGTCAATATGAGCCGAAAAAGAGAGTTTAGTGTCAAAGATACCTCCAAGGTCCTTCACGCATTCGGATTGTTTGAGGATAGTTGAGCCAAGGGAGTAATCAAAGACAACAGGATAGCGTTTGCGCGTAAATGTGATATTACTGCAAGATGACTACCCTGAGCGACACCAGAAGTAATATCCCTAAATGCAGAGCGATAGTTACCGATACTAACGGCCTGCGATCTGCTGGAGATGTAAGATGAAATCCAGGAGATTAAGCCAGTTGGAATGTTAAAATTGGTTAGTTTAGTTAAAAGGATTCCGTGATCAATTTTGTCAAACGCCTTGCTATAATCAGAGTAGATGGCGTCTACCTGGCAATTGTCATCAAGAGAGCTTAGTAAAAAGTTGGAGTAAGAAATTAGATTCGATTCCACCGACCTGCCACGGTAGAAGCCATGCTGTTCAGGGATTATAGATGATTGAACGCTAAACATTACACGATCGTAAACAAGACGTTCAAAGACTTTAGAGGCAATTGAAAGAATGGAGATAGGTCTGTAGTTGCAAACTAAATTGCGTTCGCCACTTTTATGTATGGGAAGTATTAGGGCTTTCTTCCATTCAGAAGGGAAAGTGGCAGTATAAAGAGAAGTTTTGAAGATATATAATAACGATTCGGTTAGCTGCAGAGCGCACTCATGAAAGAACAAGCCGGGCAGTCCATCAAAACCCGCTCCGGCATTGGGGTCCACAAGTAATAGCGCGCGCAGGATGTCATCACACGTAAACCAATGCATGAGTCCCAGATTGGATCGCTCGCGGTCGCCTCCCAGGGAGGCATTAACAAAAATAGAACCAAAGTAATCGGCGAATAGGTCGCAGACATCTTGCCCGCCAGCTACCGTTCGCTCGCGATAGGTCATTCTACTAGGGATGTTCATATTACCCTTCTTTTTTGATTTAGTATAAGACCAAAGAGCGTTAGGGTTGACGCACATATTAGACTGTGTGACGTCAAGAAAGGCTGCGATCAATGCTTTAGTACGAGCTATGAACAAACGGAACGTTTCATAATAATTATCACAACCAGTGGACTTCCATTTTTTATGATATTTTAGCTTTTCTTTAATAGCTTTAATGGTTGGCAGCGAGTACCAAGACGGAAATCTACGTTTATACGTAGTTCTTTGAGGAACGAATTTGTTGACCGCTCCTCGAACAATAGAATAAAATATGCTCACTGCTTCATCAACCGGCAGACGACCAATAGCCTCGTTCCAATCCACAGACGCGAGACATGAACGCAGACCCCCATAATCAGCTTTGTGGAAAATGTATATATGTAAACAATTTTCGCGAAGAGGGCGCAGCGAGATGCAGTCAATTGAGAGCAGTAAAGCGGGATGATGGGTGTCTACGCGTACCAATGGTTCAAGGCAGTGGACGACAGCGATAATATTGTAGGAATTGCTCAGGATCAAGTCTAAAGTTCTAACATTAGCATTGCGTACACCGTTAAATTGTTCTAAATTACAATAAAAAAGCGAACTTAAGAATAAACGCGAACGTGCATCACCGGCATTTGACGCGATTAGAGACTGCCGTTGCGACGGATACCATGAGATATCAGGAAGATTGAAGTTTCCAAAGACGAGAATTTTATGATCAGGGTAGCCGTCACAGACAGTTCGCAAATTAACAAGAAATAGCTCAAGCGACTCTAGAATAGTGTTATAGAAATAATGATTGTATATCGTTATATAAGATGTAAGACGCAATCGCACATCACATGTAATGTTGATTTTATCTGCGGGGTTCCCAACCAGTCAGAACATAAGTTAGAGCTTTTATATACAGGTGTCTCTGAAATGCGTGCACAACGGAAAACCACAGATTCCTTAACTCAAAATAGGTCGATTTAAGTTAACTTATCTGGATATAGATAGGAAGTTTTGAGTATTTACAACCCTTATTTACGTCATTTTGATTAAAAATCACAACGTGTTTGGCACTTAAGTAAGGAATTGAATACTAGGGAACTTTTTCCTCGTAATTCTTGCTTATAATCAACTGTAGAATCAAGGACTGTTGATTTCAATGCCCCCCAGCGAAACCAGTACAAATTACAGATTTATAATTGAGAGGTAGGAGCCAGATTGTCTCTGTTAATGGATACTGCTCTGACCCTATTACAGTTCCCTCTGGCGTTCCTCAAGGCAGCCACCTCGGTCCCTTGCTATTTAACATCTACATTAATGATATATTCAAGGTTGTGAAACATTGTGAATGTCTTATGTACGCTGATGATCTTAAGCTTTATCTGCGTGTTTCCTCTCCGAGAGACTGTTCAAAGCTGCAGACTGACCTTCTCAGGATTTCTGACTTTTGCACTGAGAATTATTTGACTTTAAATTTATCTAAATGTAACGTTATTTCTTTTTCGAGAAGAAAGAGTACTCTTCATTACGATTACAGCGTCGCTGGCGAAAACTTAACACGCGTTTCCTTCATTAGAGATCTTGGTGTGACTCTCGATTGCTTCTCTACGCTCAGCATATTGACAACATTGTTAATAAGGCTTGGCGTATGCTTGGCTTTATTATGAGATCCACTTCGTCCTTTACAAGCCTTGACGCTATCAAAAATTTGTATTTTGCCTATGTTTTCAGTGTTCTCAATTTTTGCACTGTAGTTTGGAATCCCCAATACCTTATTTATATTGATCGAATTGAGAAAATTCAATCTAGATTTGTGAAATATTTAAACTTTAAATCTTTCACACCTTACATTAATTACGATTCGTCTTGCAGATCTTTTTGTTTAATGCCTCTTCGCCAGCGTCGTCTGTGTAATGACGCACTATTCTTCTACAAGGTCTTACACAATATGTGTGATTCCTGAGTTCTTTTGGAGTCGGTTAATATTCATGTTCCTCCCCGCCTACTTCGCTTTAATTTCTTGTTCTGTACGCTTATTCCGCGCACCAATACTCTTCGGAACTCTCCTATGTTGCGAATGGCTCGCCTGACTGACAAACTTAATATTGATTTATTTCAGCACTCCTTTTTTACCTTCAGGCGATTAGTTCTTGATACCGTCAGCGAATTACCTCCTACGTTTTGATAGCTCGAGACTCTTATTAATTGAAGTACAGTAGGGCCCCGACATTCGCGGCTTCAAATTACACGGATTCGCATATTCGCGTTTTAAATTTTGCTGCCTTTTTCAACATTCACGACTCGATTATTCGCGAATACATAGCAAGTATGTATGTCATTTTTTAAAAATTTAAAACGAAGTTTACCGTAGGTTTACTGTACAAGCAACCAGCTTCACATATGCGTTTCTCTGGGAATCCCTCATTTATGATCGATTTTAATGTTTGTGTTAGGTGCTTATTTTTGTGTTCTGTATTTCGTTCAGGTTAGTGTTTCGCCCGTTTTTTTGCTATAATTTTATAAACAATAAATTAATCTCACAACAGTACTCAAAATGGGTACAAAAAGGCCTGCGAGGGAAATAAATTTAATTGCCAAACGTGCAAAGTCAGTTATGACTCTAGAAAGAAAAATTCAAGTTCTTGATATGCTCCGGTTCTATATATCAAGTTCTATATATAATTAGAAATAGCGTAAAAAGTGGCATACCGTCATCATTAAAGGTAACGTCACAAGTTCGTGATGTTAATATTGAAAAAATGGAGAAGTCTCTTTATCTTTGGATTGAGGACCATGGTCGCAAAAATATACCATTAACTAGGGCTAGATTAATGGATAAAGCCAAGGAACTTTATCAACATTTTTCGTGTGGAATGGACTGTGCTGAAGACGATTGTAAGTTTAAAGCCAGCAGAGGATGGTTCGAAAGATTCAAAACTCGTTTTAATCTCCATAACATTAAGTTGTGTGGAGAATCAGCTTCAGCAGATCATCAACAGGCTGCAAAATTTCCTGATAAAATAATAAAATTAATAGAAGAAAAAGGTTACCGTGCTGAACAAATATTTAATGCGGACGAAACCGGGCTTTATTGGAAACAAATGCCCACACGAACATACATTTCAAAAAATGAAAAGACAGCACCTGGTTTTAAATCGGCTAAGGATAGAGTTACAGTTTTATTTTGTGCAAATGCACGCGGAGACTTTATTACAAAACCAATGTTAATATATCGAGCAGCTAATCCACGAGCTTTAAAGAACAAGGACAAAGAAGCTCTTCCGGTCTATTGGCGAGCTAATTCAAAAGCTTGGATGACTTCTCAGCTATTTATAGAGTGGTTTAAAGAGTGCTTTGTTAAAGAAGTGGAGCGTTACCTAAAATCTAAAAATTTAGCGTTTCACGTTTTATTGATATTGGATAACGCCCCATCTCATCCAGTAGATGCTCTCAAATTAGCTCATCCATGTGTCGAGGTGGTATTTCTTCCGCCCAACACAACATCCTTATTACAACCTTCAGATCAAGGTGTTATAAAAGCTTTTAAAAGTCATTATATCCGGCACATGTTCGATTTTGTACATGAGAAAATACAAAATGATAGTGTTTTCTCAATAAAAGATGTGTGGAAATTATACAATATTGACCATGCGATTACATCTATAAAACTTGCTTTAAATGACATTAAAGTATCAACCGTAAGTAATGCACGGAAAAAACTGTTGAAAAAAGACACTGCGCAAAGTGTAAGCGAAATTGATGAGGCAATAGAGAGAGCTGTTCTTTCTGCACGGTTGCTACCGGGAGATGATTTTCATACCATTGTACCAGCTGATATCGAATCTCTCGTCAATGATCAAGAGGAAGAGTTGTCCAGTGCAGACTTAGAAGCGCTACTAATAGAAAATGTTTCAGGAACAGATGAAGAAGATAATAGTAATTCCCTATGCAATAAATTAACGTTGAAGGAACTTAATTTATTTATACAAGAAGCAAATAATCTTGCTGAAAAAATAGTAGAATATGATCCATCAACGGAACGAAGCACAAAATTTAAAAATGGTCTGAATACTCTTCTTGCTCCTTACAAAGAGCTTCAAAAGGATATGCAACACAAAGCATTGCAACCTACTATCCTTTCATTTTTTAAACCATCGTGTTCTAAATCAATTATTATTGATGAGTAGAAATGTTAACTTTTATTTCTTTTTTTAGTTTATTTTGTTGCAGTTTGTTATTGCTATCGAGTTTAGGTTTTTTTATATTTTAAACAATTGTAATTATTTTAATATCTGTATTAGTTCCGAATACAAAAGTTTTAAGACCAGTCGTTTTATTTTGCAATTTTAAGCGTTTTATTTAGTATGTATAATTTATTAATTTTTGAAATTTTTAATTTTTAAAGTTAAATTAAATGAAACTTTTGGCGTCGGTGACCATTTGGCGGTTAACGTGTTAAAAGAACATAGAAGTAGTAGTTTATCCTTCATAATATCTAGTGCTTCAATATTCGCGGATTCAACATTCGCGGCGTATTTTTAGAACCTAACCCTCGCGAATGTTGGGGCCTTACTGTACTTTAATTTAGCCGTTATTTTTTATTAGTAGGCATTGTTTATTTTGTTTTAAAGGTTTTTTAGTTTTGCTATGTTATTTTGTTTGTTTTATTTTATTATAATTTCTTTTTTCTTAATGACATTTAAGTCCACTGTTAAGTTTAATTTGATTTTTAATTGTTTAATTAAGGCAATTTTTGATTTCTTTTGTTACACGTTTTCTTTTTCTTTGTTATTATAATTTTTTAGTGGTACAGAACTTTTGGGTTTGTCCTGTCTCTGTACCCATAAAATGTAAATAAATAAATAAATAATATACCTAAAAACTTTTATAAGAAAGATTTTTTGCTAAAAGTAAAAATAGCGAAGTTATTTGCTATATGCCAGACTTTTGTGTCACCCTGTATAATATACAGGTGTTACAAAAAAAGTCCCAAGCTGAATGATACCTCTCATGAGAAATCATGAGAAAATTAATTCCTCTCATCATTCAGCTAAGGATAATTTATAATTCATTTGGAATTATACTCCAAATTATATCTTTAAAAAACCGTTAAAAAATGTTTAAAAATCTCAACATTACGTCATTTCATCTCTAATATTCGTGATTAAAATTATGCCACGACTTACAAAAACAAATAAAATAGATAAATAAATAAATAAAATATTTATAATACCTTTTAACCAAATTGAAGCAAATTGTGGATTAGATTTAAAATAAAATAATACGCTATGAAATAAAGCGGGATCTTTTGATTCTTCAGCAGCTTCCAAAAATTTCCGCGAATTCAAATTTTCCGTAGACAATTTCAAAGCTGCTATAATCTGATTTTGACTCAATAAAATTTCTTGAATTTCTTCAAGCGCACCTTAAAAAAGAACAAGATAAGAATCAAACATCCAATACAATCAAAATAAATTATCATCAATAACGAACCTAGCCTAGACAACATATCCAAAGCTAATTGCGCAGTTGATTGATGCATATTTCCTAAAGACAATAATAAACAAGCCAATGGTTTTGAATCGCCGATAACCCCGTACTGTAACATTTGTTGTAAAGCGCTAAATCGGTTTCTTCGCACCTGAATTAAACGTAATTAAATGAATCAAAATTTTTATTAAAAGATAATATAATTATTCTTACTAAAGTCGTTACTAAGAGTTCGTTTAAATTATGTTGCGATGTAATCCCGTGTTCGTGTAAGCTGGTTAAATAAGCCACTAAAACCCATTCTAATTTTTGCGATTCACTCTCCGAATCCAACTTTTGAAAAACATTCCTAAACATATCGTCTTGATCTATTAAAACCGAAGGTGACAAATAAGATTTTGGGGGAAGCGGAGTCCCGACGGGGGCTCCCGTTTGCAATTGAAGTTCGTCTTCAACCCAATTTCGATAAATTTTATTAATGTGATTGAATGATTCACGAAGTTTTTTTATTGGGGGTTTATCTTTTTTCGTATTTTCTAAAATTAACTTTAAAAAAATAAAAGATTATGAATAGATTATGCGAAATTTTTCCAATAAATTTACCGATAAGAGTACACTTTTAGCTCCTTTGCGTTTCAAAGCGACTTGCGTACATAAACCCAAATCAGTTATTTGTTTTAATAAATCCTCCAAATTCAATATGATGTACCATAAACATCCCAATTTCGCATCTATTACGATGTTAGGTTGGAAAACAACCCAATTTGGCGAATCTAAACGAATAATTTAGGGAAAAAAAATGATTTTAATTTAATAATTAAATTTTGAAGGATACACATTTCGCAAGCGTGTGTTTGCGGTTCAACCAACCCGGGGAGTTCTAAATAAGCTGGTTTTATTGATAACGAAGGCCCCACCGAGCTATGATACGTAACGACCCCATCGTTTTCACCACTAACGCAAATATCAAAAATTTGGGAAGTTTTCGATGCCTATAAATGGAAATATTTATAAAACAATGTAATTTTGAATTGTAATTTTTAACCTGATGATGAACAATTACAAGATTATCAACAACGTTAATTGCAAAGCGTCCTTGTAAACCCAATCTTAAAACGTGCGATTTAACAGGAGCTTGTCCAGGTCCACTTAATGAGTGAATGTGTACCTCAACTGTTTGAGGACTATTATAATGTCTGACGATTAAAACACAAGGAATTCTGTATAAAGTAGCGATTGTTACATCTCTTTCTAAAGCCATACGGCCCAATTCAGCTTAAAACATTAATATAATAATCAAAATTAATATCGATGTCTATTGTTTAATCAATCAGTAATTAATTCTAAGGATTAAATATTATATTTTTAAGAATCTTGATGTGATATGTTTATAATATAACTTTAATAGCTTAAATAGTCTAAATAAGCGTTTTCAGTACAGCAAATTGAATTGAAAATGAAATTCACCATAAACTTTCTATAAGGATTGACCTTAAATGTCAGCCAAAGTTGATCGCTTCATCTTCATTAACAAAATAGTTATCAGTTTTACTAAAATTGGTCGATGTTGAAATTGCGCTTTAACACAATTGGGTTGTCTTTAAAAAATTATATCTTTTCTTCAAGAAATATTGAAGAAATAATATTCGCTATAACTATTCTATAAAGATTCAGCTTTCATTTAAGCCCTAGTTGATTGCTTCAACTACATCGACAAAAAAGTTATCCCTTTATTAAAATTGGTTAATGTTAACATTGTGCATTAACCAAATCGGGTTGGGTTGTTTTTCAAAAATCACACCTTCTGTTCTAGAAATATAGAAAAAATGAAATTCTCCATAAACTTTCTATAAGGATTGAACTATAATTTAAGCCCAAGTTGATTGTTTCGTCTTCATTAACAATATAGTTATCAGTTTTATTAAAATTGGTCGATGTTGGAATTGCGCTTTAACACAATTGGGTTGTCTTTAGAAAATTACATCTTCTCTTCAAGAAATATTGAAGAAATAATATTCGCTATAACTGTTCTATAAAGAGTCAGCTTTCATTTAAGCCCTCGTTGATTGCTTCAACTTCATCGACAAAAAAGTTATCCCTTTATTAAAATTGGTTAATGTTAACATTGTGCATTAACCAAATCGGGTTGGGTTGTTTTTCGAAAATCACACCTTCTGTTCTAGAAATATAGAAAAAATGAAATTCTCCATAAACTTTCTATAAGGATTGAACTATAATTTAAGCCCAAGTTGATTGTTTCGTCTTCATTAACAATATAGTTATCAGTTTTATTAAAATTGGTCGATGTTGGAATTGCGCTTTAACATAATTGGGTTGTCTTTAGAAAATGACATCTTCTCTTCAAGAAATATTGAAGAAATAATATTCGCTATAACTATTCTATAAAGATTCAGCTTTCATTTAAGCCCTAGTTGATTGCTTCAACTTCATCGACAAAAAAAGTTATCCCTTTTTTAAAATTGGTTAATGTTAACATTGTGCATTAACCAAATCGGGTTGGGTTGTTTTTCGAAAATCACACCTTCTGTTCTAGAAATATTGAAAAATGAAATTCTCCATAAACTTTCTATAAGGATTGAACTATAATTTAAGCCCAAGTTGATTGTTTCGTCTTCATTAACAATATAGTTATCAGTTTTATTAAAATTGGTCGATATTGGAATTGCGCTTTAACACAATTGGGTTGCCTTTAGAAAATTACATCTTCTCTTCAAGAAATATTGAAGAAATAATATTCGCTATAACTATTCTATAAAGATTCAGCTTTCATTTAAGCCCTAGTTGATTGCTTCAACTTCATCGACAAAAAAGTTATCCCTTTATTAAAATTGGTTAATGTTAACATTGTGCATTAACCAAATCGGGTTGGGTTGTTTTTCGAAAATCACACCTTCTGTTCTAGAAATATTGAAAAAATTAAATTCTCCATAAACTTTCTATAAGGATTGAACTATAATTTAAGCCCAAGTTGATTGTTTCGTCTTCATTAACAATATAGTTATCAGTTTTATTAAAATTGGTCGATGTTGGAATTGCGCTTTAACATAATTGGGTTGTCTTTAGAAAATGACATCTTCTCTTCAAGAAATATTGAAGAAATAATATTCGCTATAACTATTCTATAAAGATTCAGCTTTCATTTAAGCCCTAGTTGATTGCTTCAACTTCATCGACAAAAAAGTTATCCCTTTTTTAAAATTGGTTAATGTTAACATTGTGCATTAACCAAATCGGGTTGGGTTGTTTTTCGAAAATCACACCTTCTGTTCTAGAAATATTGAAAAATGAAATTCTCCATAAACTTTCTATAAGGATTGAACTATAATTTAAGCCCAAGTTGATTGTTTCGTCTTCATTAACAATATAGTTATCAGTTTTATTAAAATTGGTCGATGTTGGAATTGCGCTTTAACACAATTGGGTTGTCTTTAGAAAATTACATCTTCTCTTCAAGAAATATTGAAGAAATAATATTCGCTATAACTATTCTATAAAGATTCAGCTTTCATTTAAGCCCTAGTTGATTGCTTCAACTTCATCGACAAAAAAGTTATCCCTTTATTAAAATTGGTTAATGTTAACATTGTGCATTAACCAAATCGGGTTGGGTTGTTTTTCGAAAATCACACCTTCTGTTCTAGAAATATTGAAAAAATTAAATTCTCCATAAACTTTCTATAAGGATTGAACTATAATTTAAGCCCAAGTTGATTGTTTCGTCTTCATTAACAATATAGTTATCAGTTTTATTAAAATTGGTCGATATTGGAATTGCGCTTTAACACAATTGGGTTGCCTTTAGAAAATTACATCTTCTCTTCAAGAAATATTGAAGAAATAATATTCGCTATAACTATTCTATAAAGATTCAGCTTTCATTTAAGCCCTAGTTGATTGCTTCAACTTCATCGACAAAAAAGTTATCCCTTTATTAAAATTGGTTAATGTTAACATTGTGCATTAACCAAATCGGGTTGGGTTGTTTTTCGAAAATCACACCTTCTGTTCTAGAAATATTGAAAAAATTAAATTCTCCATAAAATTTCTATAAGGATTGAGCTATAATTTAAGCCCAAGTTGATTGTTTCGTCTTCATTAACAATATAGTTATCAGTTTTATTAAAATTGGTCGATATTGGAATTGCGCTTTAACACAATTGGGTCGTCTTTAAAAAATTATATCTTTTCTTCAAGAAATATTGAAGAAATAATATTCGCTATAACTATTCTATAAAGATTCAGCTTTCATTTAAGCCCTAGTTGATTGCTTCAACTTCATCGACAAAAAAGTTATCCCTTTATTAAAATTGGTTAATGTTAACATTGTGCATTAACCAAATCGGGTTGGGTTGTTTTTCGAAAATCACACCTTCTGTTCTAGAAATATTGAAAAATGAAATTCTCCATAAACTTTCTATAAGGATTGAACTATAATTTAAGCCCAAGTTGATTGTTTCGTCTTCATTAACAATATAGTTATCAGTTTTATTAAAATTGGTCGATATTGAAATTGCGCTTTAACACAATTGGGTTGCCTTTAGAAAATTACATCTTCTCTTCAAGAAATATTGAAGAAATAATATTCGCTATAACTATTCTATAAAGATTCAGCTTTCATTTAAGCCCTAGTTGATTGCTTCAACTTCATCGACAAAAAAGTTATCCCTTTATTAAAATTGGTTAATGTTAACATTGTGCATTAACCAAATCGGGTTGGGTTGTTTTTCGAAAATCACACCTTCTGTTCTAGAACTATTGAAAAAATTAAATTCTCCATAAACTTTCTATAAGGATTGAGCTATAATTTAAGCCCAAGTTGATTGTTTCGTCTTCATTAACAATATAGTTATTAGTTTTATTAAAATTGGTCGATATTGGAATTGCGCTTTAACATAATTGGGTTGTCTTTAGAAAATGACATCTTCTCTTCTAGAAATATTGAAGAAATAAAATTCGCTATAAATATTCTATAAGAATTGAGCTTTAATTTAAGGCCAAGTTAATCGCTTCATTAAGATAAAAGATATCAACTTCTTTAAAACTAATTGACATTGCGCTTTAAAAAAGTTGTGTTGTGTTACATTTAGAAAATTGTATCTCCTGTTCTATATATTGTGAAGAACTGAAAATAGCCATAACTATTCTATAAAAATTCAGCTTTCATTTAAGCCCTAGTTGATCGCTTTAACTTTATCAACAAAAAAGTTATCCGTTTATTAAAATTAGTTAATGTTAACATTGCGTATTAACCAAATCGGATTGGGTTGTTTTTCGAAAATCACAACTTCTGTTCTAGAAATGTTGAAAAAATGAAATTCACCATAAACTTTCTATGAGGATTGAGTTTCAATTTAAGCCCAAATTGATTACTTCAGCTTCATTATCAAAACAGTTATCACATTTATTAAAATTGGTCGATGTTGAAATTGCGCTTTAAAACAATCGGGTTGTCTTTAAAAAATTACATCTTCAATTCTATAAATATTGAAGAAATAAAATTCACTATAAATATTCTATAAGAATTGAGCTTTAATTTAAGACCAACTTAATCACCTCATTAAGATTAAAGCTATCAACTTCCTCAAAATTAATTGACATTACGTTTTAAAAAAGTTGAGTTGTGTTACATTTAGAAAAGCGCATCTCCTGTTTTATTTATTGTGAAGAAATGAAAATGGCCATAACTATTCCGTAAAGATTCAGCTTTAACTTAAGCCTAAGTTGATCGCTTCAACTCCATCAACAAACTTATCTCTTTATTAAAATTGGTAAAATTGGGTTGGGTTGGTTTTTGAAAACCACACCTTCTGTTCTAGAAATGTTGAAAAAATTAAATTCGCATAAACTTTCTATAAGGATTGAGCTTTAATTTAAGGCCAAGTTGATGGCTTTATCTTCATTAACAAAATAGTTATCAATTTTATTAAAACCGGTTGATGTTGAAGTTGCGCTTTAACACAATTACCCAATTGTGTTATGTCTTTAGAAAATTACATCTTATGCTCTAGAAATATTGAAGAAATAAAATTCACTATAAATATTCTATAACTGAGGTGGGCAAACAGTCGATCGCGAAGAGATCGGCAGCAGATCACAAAAGTTTTTTAAATACTATAAGTTTTTAAATTTATTATTTTATAATACAACAAATGAATTTGAAAATGTGCGTCTGCTGTCTACTCTACTGTAACAACATTTGACTTATTTTACTTAGTATTTTGTTTTTATTGTAGACACATAACTTGTTTTTATTCACCACTCCGTAATAATACGGCGCGGCGTTGTTGATAAGACCGAACGTTAGTTGCAAAGCAGGTTTGTGATATGAGTTTACTTACTTCCGAAGAAAGGCCATCATACTGACGTACCTTTCGAACGATATTTATTACGCGTTTTGTTCTGGTTTTTTTCAACAAAATTTTGCACGGAACTTGTTTATTTACATTTTAATTTTACCATCCCTTTTTTGTCAGGTAAATTTATTTTCAGTAATTTAATTTGAAAAATATATTTAAGTATTCCTTCTAAATTTAAACATTGGATTAAAAGTATGGATAGGCAAAAAACGTATTATTTTCATAATGAATGGGGATCATTTTCATAATAATTTATTTTTTCACAATGTACAAAGTCGTGCTACAGTTGCTTTAGCAAAAAAAGGGAACCTCGAAAGATATTTTTGGACTTTACATAAAAATTATGAAAATGAATTAAAAGGTCTTACCATTAGCCGCACAGCTTTTATTTCATTCTACTATGCAACAATCTAAGTTGGTAACTGAAGCATCGTATTTCCTACGTTTTGGCAAAACATAAAATAAACCTTATTAGGATGGTGAAATTTTTAAAGAAGCTTTCCTTGAGGCGTGTGAAAAATTATTTTGTAACTTTAAAAATAAAAAAGAAATTCTACAATTAAAAATTAACAACTTTTTCGTCGAACTGTAACGCGACGAATTGAAGTATATGAGTGCGAATGTAATTCAACAATTGGAAGAGGTCACACATAGCTACAGTTTCTTCTCATTACAGTTTGACGAATCTACTGATGCCATTGATACTGCACAATTAATTGTCTTTATAAGAATGATATTTTCCGATATTTCGATAAAAGAGGAATTTTTAACAATACTTCCAATGCAAGGAATAACACGAGATGAAGATGTCTTCATCTCATAGTTACATTTACTGAGAAAACAAAATTGCCTCTACATAAGTTGGTTTCTATATCAACCGATGGAGCACCCTGGTTTGGGTCGAAAAAAATGGATTTTTAGCCCTTTGTCAACAAAACGAACAATTTCCGCTTTATATAACGCTTTATGTGTAAAAGTGTTGGATGTTGCAGTAAAAATTTGCTAATTCTATAAGGGCACGGAGTTGAAGAAGGCGATTGTTCCGTAATCAATTAGAGGAGAATGATTCGGAATATGAAGATTTAGCTTTTTTCCAATGTTATATAGCTTAGTCGAGGATGTTTTTTGGAACGATTGCCGATTAGAGCTATTGCCCGAAATAGGAGAATTTTTAAATTCATTGGTCATTATAACTCACTAAATTTAGAATTATAAGGAAAAGGAAAAAATATTCAATTATAAGCAAAATTGAAATTATACATTTCACAATTTAAAGAAAAACTCAAAGAATTTTCCACATTTAAAAACACAGATTAAAATTAGTGGTCAATGCAACATTCAACAATTTTGTTGTGAAATAGAAAGTATTGATCAAGAATTTGAAAGACGTTTTTCTAATCTCAGTCGTTTTCAAGTTATTTTTGGATTTATTTCATTTCCGTTTGGAGAATATGACATCGAAGATATTTCCTCAAATTTACCTGATAACTTTCAACTAAATTTAACAGACAAAATCAGAAATTTTAAAAGAAAATCGGATATCGTCTTAAAAGGACGCACACATGAAAATTCGTTTTGAAATTTAGTATCCGAAGAAAAATATCCGTTATTTAAATCTGTGGCATTGAGAATATTTGCATTTTTCGATTTGTGCTTCGCATAAATATGTTATGCGAAGCATTTTCCCAAATGAAATGCATTAAACTAAAATTTAGAAGCAATCTAACTGACAACCACTTGATGGCATCTATGCGATTATATCTTAGTGAATATAAACCCAATTTTAATAAACTCAGTGATAAAATAGAATGCCATGCGTTCACATCCAAAAAATGAATTATATATATTGATATGAATAAATAATTTAATTACCATTCAATGCGTTATTTTTTCCTATTTCTGAAAACGTCGATCGCCATTAACCAGCAAACATTTACGTCGATCATTGTACGTTAAACTTTACCCAACCCAACCCCTGTTCTATAAAGATTGAGCTTTAATTTAAGCCCAAGTTAATCGCTTCATTACGATTAAGGCCATCAAGTGCCTTAAAATTAATTGACATTGCTTTTTCAAAAAGTTGGGTTGTGTTACATTTAGAAAATCGTATTTCCTGTTCTATAAATTGCGAAGAAATGAAAATGGCCATTACTATTCTATAAAGATTCAGCTTTCATTTAAGCCCAAGTTGATTGATTCAACTTCATCAGCAAAAAGTTATCTCTTTATCAAAATTGGTTAATGTTATTGCGCATTAACCAAATTGGGTTGGGTTGGGTTGAGTTGGTTTTAGTTCATAGTTACATTTACTGAGTAAACAAAATTGCCTCTACATAAGTTGGTTTCTATCAACCGATAGAGCACCTTGGTTTGGGTCGAAAAAAATGGATTTTTAGCCCTATGTCAACAAAACGAACAATTTCCGCTTTATATAACGCTTTATGTGTAAAAGTGTTGGATGTTGCAGTAAAAATTGCTAATTCTACAAGGGCACGGAGTTGAAGAAGGCGATTGTTCCGTAATCAGTTAGAGGAGAATGATTCGGAATATGAAGATTTAGCTTTTTTCCAATGTTATATAGCTTAGTCGAGGATGTTTTTTGGTACGATTGCCGATTAGAGCTATTGCCTGAAATAGGAGAATTTTTAAATTCATTGGTCATTATAACTCACTAAATTTAGAATTATAAGGAAAAGGAAAAAATATTATTCAATTATAAGCAAAATTGAAATTATACATTTCACAATTTAAAGAAAAACTCAAAGAATTTTCCACATTTAAAAACACAGATTAAAATTAGTGGTCAATGCAACATTCAACAATTTTGTTGTGAAATAGAAAATATTGATCAAGAATTTGAAAGACGTTTTTCTAATCTCAGTCGCTTTCAAGTTATTTTTGGATTTATTTCATTTCCGTTTGGAGAATATGACATCGAAGATATTTTCTCAAATTTACCTGATAACTTTCAACTAAATTTAACAGACAAAATCAGAAATTTTAAAAGAAAATCGGATATCGTCTTAAAAGGACGCACACATGAAAATTCGTTTTGAAATTTAGTATCCGAAGAAAAATATCCGTTATTTAAATCTGTGGCATTGAGGATATTTGCATTTTTTGGTTTGTGCTCGCATAAATATGTTATGCGAAGCATTTTGGCAAATGAAATGCATTAAACCAAAATTTAGCAGCAATCAACTGACAACCACTTGATGGCATCTATGCGATTATGTCTTAGTGAATATAAACCCAATTTTACTAAACTCAGTGATAAAATAGAATGCCATGCGTTCACATCCAAAAAATGAATTATATATATTGATATGAATAAATAATTTAATTACCATTCAATGCGTTATTTTTTCCTATTTCTGAAAACGTCGATCGCCATTAACCAGCAAACATTTACGTCGATCATTGAACATTAAACTTTACCCAACCCAACCCCTGTTCTATAAAGATTGAGCTTTAATTTAAGCCCAAGTTAATCGCTTCATTACGATTAAGGCCATCAAGTGCCTTAAAATTAATTGACATTGCTTTTTCAAAAAGTTGGGTTGTGTTACATTTAGAAAATCGTATTTCCTGTTCTATAAATTGCGAAGAAATGAAAATGGCCATCACTATTCTATAAAGATTCAGCTTTCATTTAAGCCCAAGTTGATTGATTCAACTTCATCAGCAAAAAGTTATCTCTTTATCAAAATTGGTTAATGTTATTGCGCATTAACCAAATTGGGTTGGGTTGGGTTGAGTTGGTTTTCAAAAACCAACTCAGTTTTTGAAAACCACACCTTCTGTTATAGAAATGTTGAAAAAATGAAATTCACCATAAACTTTCTATAAGGATTGAGGTATAATTTAAGCCTAAGTTCATTGCTTCATCTTCATTAACAAAATGATTATCAGTTTTATTAAAATTGGTTAATGTTAACATTGCGCATTAACCAAATTGGGTTGGGTTGTTCTTCGAAAATCACACATTCTATTCTAGAAATGTTGAAAAAATTAAATTCACCATAAATATTCTGTAAGGTAATCTTAAATTTCAGTAAAAGTTGATCGCTTCATCTTCATTAAGATTAATTATAACAATATTTTTAAATTAATTGGCTATTATGTCTTATCAAAATTTATGTCCTGTTCTATAAAATTGTTAAAGAAGAATCTGTCAAAAATGATGGGGAATTTTCAACAAAATCATATCGATTGTATTTTTAGGAATCTTAATATGATATGTATGTTAAATTGTAGCTGAAATAGTTTAGAGATTATGATGTGATAATTAGATATTATTAAAAATTCTAAGAAAAAATTGTTAATGAAGAAACTATCAAAAATAGTATCAATTTCGACTTCTTTCAAGCATCTAAGAATCTTCATTTTCTTTATGATGTGATATAAAAGCTTTAAGGATGTAAGAGAACTATTTTATCACACATAGTTATTATTACAAAGCACAGTATTATAATTTAATCCTTAGAATTAACAAAATTAATTTTATTTTCCCCCCATCAATTTTACATAATAACTTACTGTCAACTTTTGGTAATTTACTAACAGAACCAGGTTTAAAAATAACTGGAAGTAAATTTGAACCATGTGCAGAAGCTAAAAGCGCAATTTTATTCATGGGGCACCAAACAAACCATTGAACAGTCGCAGAAATCGATTTTAAATGTTTCAAACTGCGCTTTTCAGGTATAACCATGTAAAGTTCAACACCATGATCAGTAATTAATGCTACTTCATTCACATGGGACCAAACAAAACCTAACACCGTCGAATTTCGTTTGCAACTTTGAGAATACTCAGTTTCAATATCATTCCCGTTGAAGTTCATGAACTCCACTGAACAAATCGTCCTTTGAACGGCAAGTACTTTTTGGTCCAAAGAAAATTTTATTGATATTACCGGACCGTGGTCTTCCATGCGGAAATTTAAGGGACGTTCGGTTTCTGTTGGCCCTTTTACAACAACCCCCATCACCCCACTTGAACGAACTGCAAAAACCTAATCAAAACAAAAATAAATAAATAAATTCAAAAATCAACATAACCTAACATTTAATCAATTTAAATTTTACCTGCTTTTTAGAGTCATCGAAAAATACATTAGTCATTTGATTAACGGCTTCAAATCGCACAGGATTCGGGGACAATTCCAAATAAGGTTTATCGTTTTTATCCATTTCTTCTTAATTAATTAAAACCTAGCTTTTTTGACGTTTACTTAAAATCTAAAAATGACTTCACGATTTTCAAAAATATCGTTGATTCTAACATGAATATGTCAAAATCGTTTTTGATTGGTTAAGAAATCTCGCCATCTTTACTTTCGATGTTTCATCTCGCAAACTAATGGCGAGATACAAATTTATTAAAGTCTATTAAACTAACCTAACATTAATTTTAATGGCACCTTTGAATTGCTGATCTAATCCATATTCGGAATTAATTTTTTCCACAAAAACATCGTTACGTCACGCCGCGTAAAGATGTTATCATGACGAAAATCGTATGTAGATTATAAAAATATATAAAATTCGCACTCAGAATATCAGTAAATGGTCACGTTGAAAACGCTGCAAGTCATCAAACTTCATACGGCGTTTATTTGCGGTTTTGCTCTCCTGTGTTTATTCTACATAATGTCTACAGATGAACGTTGTATTTTCTGCAAAATTTGCGCACACACCGCAGAAGCCGCAATTTTATATGAAGATGAAGAATACATTGTGTTCAAAGATATTAAACCTGCCGCTGAACACCATTATTTGGTAATTCCTAAAATTCATATTAAGGGGGCTAATGTTTTGACTAAGGAGCATTTACCAATGTGTAAGTTACTTTTAAATTAATTATTTTTGTTATTAATTTTTGTGATTTTTGTTTGTAGTAGAAAAAATGGAAGAGTTAGCAAAACGAATTTTGCAAGAACAAGGAGCTTCCTTAGATGATATCCGTTTGGGCTTCCATTGGCCACCTTTTAACAGCATTAACCATTTACATTTACATGCAATGGGACCTACCAAAAACATGGGAATTATATCAAAGTCGATATTTAAACCTGACTCATTTTGGTTTGTTACGGTTTGTATATCTCAAGATAATTTTTACAAATTTCTAATTTATTATTATTTTAGCTGGATTATATGTACAATAAACTCAACAAACTTTAATTATTTTTGACGCACTCGCCGTTTTATAGATAATTGTATTACTAATGGTTTTAAATTTTAGAAATTAATGGTGGTTTTTTTATTGTGATATTAAGCAATTTTCGTTTTTATTAATTGTTACATAAACAATTTTAATTAATAAATCAATTATGAAAGTATTTTATTAAATTATTATAAGTAATTTGGGTTGCATAATCAAAAATTTAATCGAGATATTAACTTCAATATTTTCATGAAATTTTATTACAACAAAATGTAAATATTAAATATTTTGAGCTGTTTTTTAGTACTTAATTTAAATTGTATATTGTTACACTCGTAACAGAATTTTTTGCGCTTTATTATATATCTTTTAGTACCATATAAAATAAAATTTAGTTGGTAACAATTCTTTTGACACCGTCTTCAGTGACATTGAACGTCAAAACAAAAAACACCCATCGCTTCGCGTATAATTTAATATTAGCAATATCTCGGTGACGTTTCGAAACGCGTTTAAGCTTAACGTTGCGTTATCCTTATACAGTTTTTTGGTTCCAATCCAACCGCTTTGTCTCAAAAAAGAATCTAACAAACCAATTTTTTTCTGCAATGACTTAAACTTAATCGTTATTTAAACGCAACGATGGATAACAACAAATTGAGCCCGATGAAAACCCAACCAGGTACTTATTACATTTTAAATCAATTTAACTCCTCCAGATTTATCGTATCTTATCATGTTTTCTTTCATTAATACTTAGATCCCGAGGAACCGTACCCAAGTTTATCAGATTATCACGATTATGAACCGAATCTCGAATTCGACGACACCGAACTTTTACAAGCCCCAAATGAAATGGACAATGGGGAGTTATTAATTGATTTCATGGAGAACGAATCGAACGGAATGGGTTCGCCCGTTTCTGATTTTACCGACGAGAATTACGATGAACTTCTCAACGGGCCGGCTAGTTTCAGTTTCGGGACGGATACTTATCCAGAAGTTGGCGGAGTGAGCTTTAGTGATATCGCCAAATATGGAATTGTTGATGTTAAAGGTGATGATGCGGACGGGCGAAAAGTTATTGTTGTTTACGCTTGTAAATTACCTCCTACTAGTATGATCGACCACAATTGTTTGTTAGAGTAAGTACATTTTAGAATTGATACTTATTACGTTTTAAAATCAGAAAATTTTTTGATCTATAAGATAAATGATTAATAAACTTAGTCATAATCTTATCAATTCCCATTACTCATTTCAGTTTTATATAAATAAATAAATTTTATCAAAGATTGTGTGAATCCTAGGAAATGCAATGAAAAGAAGTTATAATCATAAGATTTCTTGATCTTTAAGATAAATGATTACTAAAAACTAACTTACTCATAATCTTATCAATTGCCATTACTCATTTCAGTTTTATATAAAAAAATTAACTTTAATCTTATCCAAGTTTGTGTGAATCCTAGGAAATGCAATGAAAAGAAATTCTTGAATTGGTTAATTTACAAATATAAATAGTTATGTAAATAAAATAGTGTTAAGAAAAAAAAGCGGAAGTATCTCTATTGGTATGTTGTTTTGCATACCAAATACATGTAGGTGTGGTGTTGCATAACAATGAAAGTACCTATGAACCCGGCGACATTGCGTATTATTCAAATTAACCAAGCCAGGTGGTTTAAAATTAATTAAATGAATTTTAAATCAATAGAATCAAATTAAAAGAGGATAATTAACAAATTGAGAATTTTTCTTAATTTTTTCAACCAAGTTATGTTACAGTTAGAGATGATACCCGAAATAATTTCTACCTGGTTACCCGAATATATTACCGGGGTATTACCCGTTACCCGAAAATGACTCTTGTATCTGTGAATTATCTGTTACTTGTACATTACCTGTTCTGTTACTCCTCCATTTACTACGCTGACACAGACAGAAATAAACCTAAAGGCAATGTGGTAATGTGTAAAAAAGTAAAAATGCCACAATTATTTAAATTGGTTAATGCTTTAATGAAATCTAAATTACCAAAGGTTAGCATTTCAGACACACCCTATATACACTTGGCAATAGAAATTGTAGAATCTACAGTATTCAGTCTGGTAGCTGCATTAATACACACTTGCAGGGTATGTGCAGCGCAGGGTACATCTATCTATTTGTCATTTATCGAAGCAACTTGTCGAATATTAGAAACGTTATTGTGAACAATCAATTTAAGATGGAATTTTTAACTTCAGACATCAAATAGGATGCGGTGTGCCTCTGCTCCAAGAAAATTGTATCTAAAACTGGGAATCTAATTGCCCAGTCAGTAGTTATATACGATTCAGTGAGTGCTAAATATGTAGCTACTTTTAGTTCATTTATCACCATTTCTTTAATTTCAATTTTTGGACTATAGTTTCATAACAAGGTACTTTATAATCTGGCTCTAGGTAATTCATAAGTATCATAAAAGATGAAAGGCTCTCTGTAAAATGTAGGGGTAGTGCATTTTTCAATACTACATTAGTAATTAAATTAGTTATTTTAACTTGACGAGATTGGGACAGTCGAATTCTTCTTTTAAAATAGCCTGTTATGCGAGTCTGGGAACCACAACTCGAACCAGTAACTATAGCCCCAACATTTTTATTTTGTGTTTGTTCTTTACCTGGGTTTTGTATGTTTCCCATGCTTACATTTTCTCGCTTATGAACAGTATGAACACCAGATAAATATTATATTTGTTCATTGAACTTGTTGAATGATCATACACAATTTGAGCATCACATAAATTACAAATCATGTGAGACTTCTATGGAGAGTAGTGGAAGCTTTGCCATACTACCAAGCGCTTACGGTTTCCCCCATTTTGCAACTTGTTTTTAATACGTTGCCGATCCCGTTTCAGAATTGTTCAGATCTACGCGTTATTATCTGCACCGCCTGTTAACCAGCTAGCTGAGAAATTCAATGCCAACCGATAATAGCGATTTTCTAATGTTTAGGTATCCTTTAGGGTAACGGTTAGTATTTCAGGTGTTGGGTAATATCCGGGTATCGGGTAATCTTCAGGTGTCGGATACTAGGTAAAGATAATCGGACTCGCAATCATTTCAGTTTTATTATTATTTAGTTACAGTTTTATCATTTTATTCATTAATTTGTGTAAATTTGAAATTTTTCGTTTCATTCAGTTACATTTTGACATAAAAACTAAATAAAGAAAATGCGTTTTAATCATAATAATGATCTATATGCTTTATATTATTTAGTATTATACAGTAGAACCCCTCATATCCGTCACCCATGGGACCGGAGCATGGTCGGTTACCAAAAAAGGTCGGATAATCCGAGGAACAACAAAAATGAACAAGACAAACATAAACGAGTACATATATTTAATTATGTATACAAATCCATGTATGTACATGTAAATTTATTAAAAAAAATCAGTTATATTTTTTTGTTTTAATCTACCAAATCTTGCTTTAGCTGAGATATCTTTCCACTTTTTAATGCACAGCACATCCATCGGTGTTGCTTCTGGATGTTGCTCGACGTATTTCATTGCAATCTCGAAAGCCTCTGTAGCTGTCGTATGACTGATATTTTCAGGTTCTTCTTTTTCATCATCCGTTTCATCTTCCTCTGTTTCAACTTTAAAAACTGCGGATACGATTTGTTCGCCGTTGAGATCCTCGTTAGTGACTTCAACTATGTCCCCTCCCAATAGCCACTCTTCTATATCCGCTGGTTGGATTTGGGCATCGATGGTCTGTAAATCTTGTAGAATTTCTGCTTCATCTGTATTTAAAGTTTCAGACTCATTAGAGATTGCGCTCTCACCTTCAATAATACTTGGCCATAGTTTTCTCCAAGATTTTTGTAAAGTGGTGTGATTGAGTTCGTCCCAGGCTTGTGCGGCAATGTAAATGGCATCTTTTATATTAAAAGTCTTCATTGCCTCAAATAGGTTACTGCCTCCTTCCGTTTGCTCTAATAAGAAGCTGACATATTTTCGCCTGTATCTTTTCTTCAACCACTCAATAACCCCTTGATCCATAGGTTGGATTAAAGGTGTCACACGAGGAGGTAGAAACATAGCTTTGATGTTTCCCATTGTTAGTTCGTTTTCCGAAGGATGACTGGGAGCATTGTCAAGAATCAAGACTGCATTGAGTGGTAGATTTTTCATTTTCAAGTGTTTTTTTACATCTGGTACAAACTCTTCAAAAAACCACTGTTTAAACAAAGAACTGTCCATCCAAGCAGATTTTTGATTTTTATAATAAACAGGCAATGATGCCATGTTCACATGTTTGAACGCTCTGGGCTTTTTAGATTTTCCAATGACAAACAATGGCATTTTATGGTTTCCACTTGCATTACTACAAGTTGCAAAAGTTAGTCTATCCTTGGATAATTTTGTCCCTGTTACTTTTTCATTTTTTGCAGCAAGAGTTTTTTGTGGGAGCATTTTGTAGTTTAACCCTGACTCGTCAATATTATACACTTGATCCGGATGCATATTGTTTTCTTTAATAAAAACTTCAAATTTCTTCACGAACTCTTTGGTTGCGTCATCATCAGCTGATAGCTTTTCTCCAGAAATAACAACGTGACGTATACCATGGCGACGTTTCCATCGGTGAAGCCAACCTTCACTTGCACTGAAATTTTCCCCTTCCTCTCCTACTATTGTTTTATGTAAAATCGCTGCCTTCTCTTTAATTATAGGACCTGACAAAGGAGTTCCTTTGCGTCTTTCTTGGCAAAAAAAACATCAAATTTAGGCTTTTTAAGCATCTTTCTATTTTTTAAACCCTCCTCCCCTTCCACTGTCATAGAGTACGATTCGATATTCTTTCTGTTTTTCCTCCAGTCTTTAATAGTTGTGACGCCTATTCCTAATTCAGAAGATAATTTTTGAACTGACTCGCCATTGTCTAGCCTCTGAATAACTTCCAATTTCTTCTGTAGTGTACATACAATACGTTTTCGTTTTTGTTGGGTAGCCATAATCACTTTTACTATAACAATTGTAAATATGCATACAATTGATATTCACAATGATGAACACAGTTGCGCAACCCTTGGCAAACATCAAGATTGAGCGAATCAAGTAATTCCCCGACGGAAAGTCGGGTCTCTTGGGATTCACAAAAACGTACATTAGAGCATTTGAACAAAATTGGGAGTAGGGAGGGGTGACGGATATCCCGAGGAGTCGGATATCCCGAGGTCGGATATGAGGGGTTCTACTGTATATGTCAACATGATGACTCAAAAACTAATTGGATGTGGTGATAAAATTTGCTATAACACTAAAACAGTAAGTTCGTGTCAATTTTTTTTTAATTTGTCAACTTGAAGTGATTTTAATCTGAACATTTATCGAATCTCTTGTGCACTTTAAATTAAAAGATTTTATAAATATTATGAAAAACGTTTAGACAAAATTGCATTCATATTGCTGTTATTAATTTGTTAGTTCCATATAAATATGCAAGAATGCTGAATATTGGACAAAATTGGACTTTTTTTAAATTGGTGAACAGGGGGACGTATAATATCAAAATATTGCAATCAAAGATGAAAAAATAAAATGACAACTCATATCGTTAAAAACTAAAATTAGAAAATAATCGAGATAAAGAGGTTATACATTAATACTATTTTATGGGATGATCACAATTCCATGTCACAACTTTTATACTGAAGAGCACTTCGGACTTATATAAGAAACATTGATTAAAAGAATTCTGCTTTGTGATGATTTCACTTTTATCTATCTTGAGAGTAAAGTCATAACAAGATACTAAAAGAAAATATTTAGCACCCAGCATTTCGTTTTTTACAATTTGATGATTAATTGAAGTTTCTACTTTTTATTGTTGTGTTGTTAAAAAACAATAAAACACAAACAGACGAATCTGACGTAATTTAAATAGATAAATAGATAACAGGTATTATTTACGGTTTATTATTTTATTTTTAGGCGTTTTTGTATAACTATTGTTATTGTTTTGGCCTTTATCTTTGCGGTACTGTTTCTAAATTTTGTAAATACCTGGCAATACCCATTTTGGGTAAACACACAGGTATTTTATGATGTTGCGCTTGACTTATCATACCTAGGTGTCTTTTATGGCACATTAAGTGCATGATGGATAAGTGTACTACATATTTTTTGCAAGTTTTATTAACTATGATATTATTTATCATCGGAATTAACGATATCTTGTATATAGGCTGTTTTAATTATTATTTATATAAACATGTAGCGGTAGTACTACAATCGAAAAGAAATCAAAAAGTATTAATATACCTGGGTCCAGAACGTAGGCGCCTGATACATAGGTGCTCTGGGTGGGCAAGTACCCATACAAAATGCTTCCAGAAGACTTGATACTGTTTCTGGAAAACTTGATTCTGCTTCCAAGTCTTGAAATGCTTCCAGAAGTCTTGAACTGCCTCCAGAACACTTGCAATTATTCCAGAAAGCTTGATACAGCTTTTAGAGGACTTGATATTGCTTTTAAAAGACTTGATATTTGCCTCTAGAGAACTTTAAATGCTTCCAGAAGACTTGTCATGCTTCAGAAAGGTTTGATACTGCTTCTAGAAAACTTGAAATGTTTCCAGAAGACTTGAAATGATTTCAGAACACTTGAAATGCTTCCAAAAGACATGAAATTCTTCCAGAAGATTTGATACTGCATCTAGAAGACTTGATATTGCCTCTAAAAGACTTGAAATGCTTCCAGTAGACTTGATACCGCTTCTAGAAGATTTGATACTGCTTCTAGAAGGCTTGATATTGCTTCTAAGAGACTTAATATTGCCTATGGAAAACTTGAAATGCTTCCATAAGACTTGTAACCCTTCCAGAAGACTTGACACTGTTGCTACAAGACTTCAAATGCTTTCAAAAGACTTGCAATGCTTTTGAAAAGCTTGATACTGCTCCCAATAGACTTGATACTGTCTTTAGAAGATTTGATACTAGACTTGATATTGCCTCTAGAAGGCTTGAACCGCTTCCAAAAGACTTGGGTCCTTGGAAGACTTGATAACACCCCTGGAAGATTTGATACTGCTTCCAGAAGACTGGAGATTGTTCCAAGGAGACTTGATACTACTTCTAAATGACTTTGTACTGCTTTTAGATAAATTCCTGCTTCCAGATGGCTTAATATTGCTTTTAGATAAATTCCTGCTTCCAGATGGCTTAATATTGCTTTTAAAAGACTAGAAATGCTTCCAGAAGACTTAATATTGTTAATAAAATTTGATTTTGCTTCCAAAATAACAAATACTGTTAGCAAAATGCAAAATATTCATATTAGAAGTTGAAAAACTGCCAATTAAAAACAGACTACTTGCAAACGCTTCATTCATTATTTAAGTCTTTTCCCAATTCTCTTTTGTCGGCACGCAGGCACCCATACGTATTTTTAAAAACTGGCGCCTATAAGAAACGCGTAAGCAAAGGAAACATAATAATACTCTCAAAAACACACCATTTAACGACAATTTAAACGACACCGTCTTGTGCTCAACCCAATGAAGTCTCACGCTGTTCTGTTCGGACCGATACGTGAGCGCTACTGCGGAGTTATCTGCAACTCAAGTTATCCGTCGAGTCTGTGCTTATCCCGTTTTTTGATTGTATCAGGGATCTCGATCTGTTTTTGAACAGAAATCTACGTTTTCTAAAGAACACCTCTTACTTAATAAGTAAGTCATATTGTGCCCTCAAATCCATATTTCACCAGATTTCATCAGCGTCATGTTCTCTCTAAGATTTGTAAGATCATGCTATGTGACTCTTTGGTGCTTAGCAATTTAAACTACTTGGACACAGTGTATGGAGAGTTCCTGTATAGAAGGAACAAAGATCGATTACAGAAGATGCAGAAATCGTGTTTTCGGATGATTTACGGGATCCGGCATCCTCAGCGTATTAGCCATAAGCTGTGGGACTCAGGTTCCCTTCCGTATCTGCATTGTTGATTTGTGTTCAGAGGAAGTGAGCATAGTGTTAACATTAGATATGCTAACCTACTAACTATTCCCTCTCATAGAACGAAACTGTTTAAACTTTCAATTAGTTACATTGCTGCGGTTACCCCGAATGAGATAATTACACCATTTGAAACTCACCTTCGCTAAGATCGCTTGTGAATCAGTAGAAAGCTATGTTGGGTCAGTGTGATAATTAGTTTAATCTGCTTTGCTGGTAGTTATAATTTTGTGTTTTTTCCCTTTTCTAATTTCGAGTTTTTTTTGTTTTATTATTATTTTATTATATGCTCTTTCTAGTTAGTTTAATTTTTCGATTACTGTTGGAAGATGACGGATCGTTTTTGACGCAATCCGTAAAATAGTACATTTTGCTTTCACTCAAATTTATATTGTTATTCTTGTAATTGCGCGCAAAACGATATTGTAACCTTAATTTGATATTGTATATTGAGATGGAAATAAATTTACTATTATTATTTCATATTATATGGATTTATATGAAGTATGAAATTTTAACACCCTGTATCTCAAAAACACTTGATTTGTGAATTGTAGTACTATTCCTATAAATATTTAAACGTTGTTTTAAAACAGCATGTATAATTATGATGGATAAAGAGCTTTGCCTAAGGTAAATGGTCATTGGATTACTGGAATCAATTAGGAATACTAGGGTTGGAACCCTAGTTGAATACTAGGGTTGGGTTAATGACTAGGTTCGGGGTAAAATGGGTTTCTTCTAAGATAGAATCATAGAAGGAAATGTGTACCTGAAACACTACCAAAGAAGTCGCCACTTCTATAAGGGAACTCTGTCTTAAGAAAAGAAATAATAAGCGATTATCGCACAAATTTACAAATCTTCTAAAAGAAGAAAAAGATGAAGAAAGTTTACTTGAAGCCACCTCTGCTTATATCTTTCAATAGAAGAATTCTTCCGTTTTGGAATAGCTCGAATGAATAGTAATAATTTCTAACTGTAAATTCCTCTAACTTCAATCATTAAGAGAACGGAAGAAAACTTAGAGAAAAATTGATTGAAATTATAAATGTACTTTTCTAATACGCATATTTAAAACAGAAACCTTAATACTATTGTAAGTAGTAAATTAATTAAGTTTTTTAAAGTAGTCTGTAATTTTCTTTTGGCTTAAAGTGGACAATCACTCTTTGTAGTTATCTGGTATTAAATGTAAAGAATTATGACTATTGTCTGGGACATCTCTCTTAATGATATAAAGGTTTCAAAATTTTTAAGAGAGGAATAAGCTTCGTCAAATGTGGGCACAGTGATAAGTATTTCATTTTCAAGATTATCATCACCCTCATCTGATTCTGAAACAATAAGAACTTAGGTTTGTTTTTGTTCAAGAGTCTGCAGTTTCTGTGCCTGACTCTATGTGGTTTAATTCTGGAAATGATTCTATAAAATACAGAACTTAAATTCGACTTTTATTCAAGTTACAGAGAAATTAAAGTTAACGAAATTGCCTTTAGAGAGATAAAAACACATTTGAAACCCAATCAAACACTTGAGCCTACGAAAATTTTTCGACTTAGAGAATAATTCGAGATGTAGAAGTTATACTTAATCACAACACCCTTTGGATTTGCTCCACGATTTTGATTTCCAGTAGCATGCGGGACAAGATAAATTGCGTCCACATCCGTTAAAAACGCAGAAACTGTCGTGGTTTTCAACACCTTTAGTTTTTATTATCTTTCTAAACGACATCCTGTAGTTGTAAATTATTTTTTCGAGAATACTGTTCCAGATTATTAAGACGACAAGAAAAATCATTTGCTTGTTTCTTCAGCGATTTACTTTCAGCATTCAACTTACCATATCACGAATCTCGTCATATTTATGGTTATTTTTCTCAAGGTATCTGGAAAGTTGTGGCAGATACGAGAATAACACATCAGATCAAGAAAAACAAAAGCTTATAGGTGATATTAGAATCGCGAAAAAGTCGGACATACGGAGAAAAACGACAAACTAAAAAAATACTTATAATTAAAAAATATATATTTTTTTTGCAAATTCAAACAGGATATGGCAAAAGAAGAATAACTAATACTATTTCAACGCCTCGAATAAGTGGAGGAAGATTTCATTACAATTGCAATTTGATTTGAAACGAAAAAAAGGAAATATCGCAACATTTTCCGGTTGATTACACGAGCGTGCACCGAGTGCACAAGAAGAATGCATTTGTAAGAGCTATTAATGTTGGTTGAGAAAAGTTTTAATTAATAAAATATCGCACCCTCTGCAAATAAATAAATATATGATAAAAAGAGAAAATTTTGATTCTCAAATTATCAAAACTTAACCAGATTCAAGAATTTTAACAATCTTATAACATATTTTGCGTGTTACATACATCTAAAACTAAAACTCGATGTATAAACACATCCAAAAATCTTTTTTTGGCACATACACGATAAAATGTGTCCTTGATTTAAATAAAACCATAATTTCTCAACGTTTACATACATCTATGATAAAAATACGATAACAACAATATATGTTTACCTTACGTATTAATAAAACCATGTAATATTTCCTTTCGACACGTATTATGACAACAATTTTTATGATAACTTTTTTTATTATCGGTTCATTTTATGGTTAAACTATAAAACAACAAATTACGTATAAGATTTATATAATTTTTTTTATTTGTTTTTTAGGTATTTGAAAGGAACATTAGATTTATACGTAGAACAAGATTACAGTTTAATTTACTTCCATTACGGCCTAACGAGCAAAAATAAGCCTTCCATAGCTTGGTTGTGGCAGGCGTACAAAGCGTTTGATCGCAAATACAAAAAGAACTTGAAAGCTTTGTACGTAGTTCATCCGACCAGCTTCCTCAAGATTATTTCGCAAGTTTTCCGACCGGTAATCAGCGTAAAATTCGGCAAGAAATTGAATTATATACACTCGCTGAAAGAATTAAGTGAACATATCAAACTCGAACAATTAGCAATTCCGGAAGAAATCAAAGAGTATGATGTAAAAAAATGATTAAATAAAATGGTTAATAACCTTTTTTTCTAGATTTGATAGAAAAACAACCGGGAAAAATAATACAACGGACGTTGATTCTAAAGGTGTTGAGCCGATCGAATCGACGCGACAGTTTGGTGTTACGTTACAATTTATTAAGAAGCATTATAATGAGGATATTCCACCTGTTGTTAAAGAATGTGTTAAATATTTAGATAAACCTGATGGTAATTATTATGGTTGTGGTAAAACTTTGATATAATAGACAAAATATCTATTTAACTTAAATAGAAAAATAACTTAAAAGTAGATCTTAAACTAAAAACATTCAGATTAAGCTCTGTATCTTCAAACAAGGTTAGCTCTCTACTTTTATTTGTTATTTAACCCTAATTCATTTAAAAGGTGATAAAAGAATTAAATCAAAACGTCAAATTTTACATCACAAAATTATGTCATTGTGACGTTTCTATTTGACGTACATAAGTTATTGATTAATTAATTTAAATAAAAAAAAACTAGATCTTAAACTAAAAGCCTTTAAATTAAGCTCTGTAACTTCAAACAGGGTTAGTTCTCTACTTTTATTTGTTATTTAACCCTAATTCGTTTAAAAGGTGATAAAAGAATTAAATCAAAACGTCAAATTTTACGTCACAAAATCATGTATTTACGACGTTTCTATTTGACGTAAGTTATTGATTAATTAATTTAAATAGAAAAAAAAACCTAGATCTTAAACTAAAAGCTTTTAGATTAAGCTCTGCATCTTCAAACAGGGTTAGTTCTCTACTTTTATTTGTTATTTAACCCTAATTCGTTTAAAAGGTGATAAAAGAATTAAATCAAAACGTCAAATTTTACATCACAAAATTATGTCATTGTGACGTTTCTATTTGACGTACATAAGTTATTGATTAATTAATGTAAATAGAAAAAAAACTAGATCTTAAACTAAAAGCCTTTAAATTAAGCTCTGTAACTTCAAATAGGGTTAGTTCTCTACTTTTATTTGTTATTTAACCCTAATTCGTTTAAAAGGTGATAAAAGAATTAAATCAAAACGTAAAATTTTACATCACAAAATTATGTCATTGTGACGTTTCTATTTGACGTACATAAGTTATTGATTAATTAATTTAAATAGAAAAGAAAAACTAGATCTTGAACTAAAAGCCTTCAGATTAAGCTCTGTATCTTCAAACAGGTTTAGTTCTCTACTTTATTTGTTATTTCACTTTAATTCGTTTAAAAGATGATAAAAGAATTAAATCAAAACGTCAAATTTTACGTCACAAAATCATGTCATTCGGACGTTTCTACTTGACGTAAGTTATTGATTAATTAATTTAAATAGAAAAGAAAAACTAGATCTTGAACTAAAAGCCTTCAGATTAAGCTCTGTATCTTCAAATAGGTTTAGTTCTCTACTTTATTTATTATTTCACTTTAATTCGTTTAAAAGATGATAAAAGAATTAAATCAAAACGTCAAATTTTACGTCACAAAATCATGTCATTCGGACGTTTCTACTTGACGTAAGTTATTGATTAATTAATTTAAATAGAAAAGAAAAACTAGATCTTGAACTAAAAGCCTTCAGATTAAGCTCTGTATCTTCAAACAGGTTTAGTTCTCTACTTTATTTGTTATTTCACTTTAATTCGTTTAAAAGATGATAAAAGAATTAAATCAAAACGTCAAATTTTACGTCACAAAATCATGTCATTCGGACGTTTCTATTTGACGTAAGTTATTGATTGATTAATTTAAATAGAAAAAAAAACTAGATCTTAATTTAAAATCCTTCAGACTAAGCTCTGTATCTTCAAACAAGGTTAGTTTTCTACTTTTACTTGTTATTTAACCTTGATTTGTTTAAAAGGTGATAAAAGAATTAAATCAAAACGTCAAATTTTTCGTCACAAAATCATGTTATTGTGACGTTTCTATTTGACGTAAGTTATTGATTAATTAATTTAAATAGAAAAAAACTAGATCTTAAACTAAAAGTCTTCAGATTAAGCTCTGTATCTTCAAACAGGGTTAGTCTACTATCTCTACTTTTTTTTTGTTATTTAACCTTAACTTGTTTAAAAGGTGATAAAAGAATTAAATCAAATCATCAAATTTACGTAAGTTATTGATTAATTAATTTTTTGTATTTTTTATTTATTTATATGATTGTTTCGGCTGAAGATGAGTTTAACTCGAAACTAGTACCATGAATATACAATATAGCAAGTAAGAAGTTTTGATTTAATTGTTGTATCATCTTTTGATACATTTGTGCCCATAATTATGAAGGTCGTCTAAGTCAACAATTTAAAAAAATGAGTTTTTCAATTATTTGATATCACATTGCTTTAGACTAAATTTATGAAATCTAATTTTTACGATATCGTCAAAAATGAACCAATAGATGGTGGTTGTGATTTCAACATTAAATGTAATTCATTTAGTGTTAATTATGACAGTGGTTTAAGTCAAAAATTTAAGAAATTATAAAGGTTATAAAGATAGCTATAGAAAATGTCGCATTGCCCTCTTTGATGCGTATCAAAAATACATAATATTCGATAAATGACAATCAAATACTTTATACAGGTGTCTCTGAAATACGTGTACAACGGAAGACTACAGATTCTTGGCTCAAAATTGGTCGATTTAAGTTAACTTATCTATATCCAAAGTTGTTTCGTTTCGCCGCTGGAGGACTTCATAGTTAATAAAAAAAATTCGTTTATTCTTTTTCGTTTTACGTAAAATTTTAAAAACACAGAAATGATCGAAAAGCTATGTCTTCAGCAGCATTAAAATTTCTGAATTGCCCATTTAGTTCTGGAATTTTTATGTCCCTTATAAGATTTTGATTACATTAATGGTTAAGCCAGAAAATTGGAATTTTTGAACATCTGCAAGCCTTTTTTACGTCATTGCAATTACAAAATTTTATCGTCATTGGTACTGATTTCTCTGGGGGCATTGAAATCAACAGTCCTTGCCTCTGCAGTTGATTTTCAACAAGAATTATGAGAAAAAATTTTCCTAGTATTCAATTCCTTATTTAAGTACCAAACGCGTTGAGATTTTGCAGTCAAAATGACGTAAATAAGGGTTGCAGGCACTCAAAAAAGTTTCAAAACTAAATGGGCTATTCAGAAATTATAACTATGGAAGCGTCGCCTACTCAAAAAAAAATATGGATTAATATTCGCCAAACACATGGGTTTTCCATCATTTCCGTATTTTTTAAATTTTATCCAAAACCATAAAAAGACAAAATCTGAATCAAGTAGAAATCGACCTCGCCCCACTTCCTATCGAACCATGGTTCTATTTCCGGGGTAAGGATTCTTGTCCATCCCTCATATAGATCCCATCTTTCCTGCCAGGCCTTCAATAAACTTATTCTCCAATCACGTTTTACTTCTTTGCCTCTCCTATATAACGCTGTTTTTTCTTCAGCAAGTAAGTCCAGCGGAGGCAAACCAGCAATAACATGAATCCCTTCGGCAGAAACCGTTCGATATGCGGAACAAATTCCAATGGCGAGTTTTCGATTCACTCTGGTCAACATATCACGATGTCATTTAAATTTAAGGGCTGTACTGCAAGAAGTTTCTTACGTCTTGATCTTGGACCACCTAAGATCGGCATCAACCTTAAAAGTAAATTACTCATGAATGTTGCCTTACTTGATACCTCTTCAATATGTTTCGTCATGGTCATGTCTTTATTAATACGCCCAATGATCACACCAATGATCTCTACTTCGGCCTCTAATTCTCCACTCTTAGAATTCTGTCATAATATAGATTCCATAAAAGTGGACCTAATAGAGATCCTTGAGGCACTCCACAAGACATGCAGTAAAGTTTCGCGTTCGGAGCTATGATGTTTCTCTCCGACAAGTAACTTCTTATCATTTCGACCAGATAGGGGCGATATATTAAATATATTATATTTCCATGCATTTAAATGCATTTTTAATGTCTAAAAGTACTAAGGCACAGAATTTCCTATTCTTTAAAGCCTTTTCCTTTATCCTATCAATGCTTTTCTGCACTTTTTCAATCGCTTGTACAGTAGATCTTCCCTTCCGAAAACCATATTGGTTTTCATGTAGAAGATTATTCTCCTCCATTTCTACAACCAATCGCAGTCTTAGTAATTCTTCCAAAAGTTTCCCCGTCGTATCCAATAGGTAAAGAGATCTATACGCCAACGCTAGACCTGCTTTCTTCACCTTCTCAATGAGTACAAGCCTTGCACTTTTCCAGCTCTTCGAAAAAATACTCTTTGACGCACAGTCATTGTATACCTCTAAAAAATCCTTTGAATACTTCGATACCAACAATCCAACTATTTCAGATGGAATGGCAGCCGGTCCCGGGCTTTCTTTTTATTTAAATTAGCTACCGCCACTGAGAGTTTCTCTACTGTAAAGGGAATTGAATTTAGTGGAGCCTCCCATGTAAAAGCTTCATGTTTAGGGAACTGTTTACTGACTTGTTCTTCCATCGTCTTATCCTCAATACCAGTTCTGTTTTTCATTTTCAGTCTTTTGGTAATTATTTGGGATGCCTTACCCCAGACATCTTCTTCAAGATCTGAACAAAGTTGGCTCCATTTTTCTTTCTTATTCTTTCCAATGAGGTTTTTTAATTCTTTTCTTTTGTTTTTAAGTTGTAACTTCAAATTTTCAACTAATTCCAAATCAAAAATACGATTCCCTCCACTTCGTGTTAAGCTTCTTCTTATTTTATTGCAATCTTTTCTTTTTTCTACAATTTCGTTATTCCACCAGTATACTGGTTTGTGGCTAAAATTTCTGCTATTTTTCTTAACACAATATTCAGTACACATCCTTTGTATGTTTTTTATTAAATTTTCTGGTGTTCTCGCTTCGTCTTTATCAAAGAATGGACCTACCAAAATTAATTTCACTTTCATTTCTAACACACTCTAAAATTTCATACATAGTAATAATACATAGTATAATAGATCTATGGTCACCAACAAAATTGTTGTTGGTTTCCCCATTGCCTCTCTTGTCTCGGCTTTATTTTGTAAAATCGAAGCTGCCTGTCGTTTAAAGCTCTCCCCCGCTCCTGTTTTTTTTTCGTTATATTTGTATACATGGGATGAAATTATAGCTTCAAGAGGTGCACAGGAAGTAGGATCATGCATTTTAGTGCATATGAAGGATATAACTACTCAAAAACACGTAAACTTTTACGTGGACGCTTTAACATAAACGAAAATTGCTCAGTCATCAAATGATAATATTGAAACGGTGGATCACAAATTTTTAGTATCTGGTCATTCTTTTCTACGGAATGACCGTGATTTTTCGTTGATAGAAATGAAAATAAAAAAAACAAATTACTTGTACAATCCTGAACATTGTTATGAATTGATAGAAAAATATAGAAAAAGGAATACATTTTCAATAAAACGAATGTCGCTGGCGGATTTTATTTCAACGAAATCTTTAGAAGAATCAATAACAAGAAGAGTAAAAAAATATCGCAGACGAATCTGTCTCTTGGCTGCAAATTCAGTGGATGAGATTCTTAAAAAAACGAACCTTATAAAATGTTTTATAAAATATCTTTAGTTGATCCTTAATTCCACGTTTTGGATCTTGCACCTAAAAGAGGCAGACCAAAAATATACGGAAATATTAAATTACTTCCGTTATACACCACCATTAGACTAGTAACGGATGAAAAGCATAAAGATATTATGTCTTTACTACCCTTCATACATCCGTTCAGTTTTTCAGGAACATTTTAAGAATCCTAGAAAGTCGAAATAATAAAAATGGATTGCTTTTTAAAAATAATAAATGTTGATCAGTTAATTTACGTTATAAGTTGTCGTTTCAAATAAAATTCATAGTTCTTTATTTCTTGAAGTCATTTTTAGGACATTCAGTTAATTTTAAAAATGGTATGTATGTATGTAGGAAAGCGGAGGGTACGCTAAAGCATACGGCACCTAGGCCCCAACGGGCCCCTTGTACATCCTCCTACACTCTCTCTGCCTACATCAACCAGTCTAAGGATTTTTCGAAGGCTAGGATACAGCTCAGAGGTGTGTTCCTGATGCCATCTGTGCTCGGCCATTCCTCTCCAAAGTCTCTCATTCTGAGATCTTGTAGAGTGGGGCATTCACACAAGATGTGTCGAACAGTCTCCTCGGTCTCTTGACAAAAGCGACAGAGGGGATTAGTAGTAAGCTTAAGGTTGTAGAGATGCTTGTTTACCTTACAGTGACCCGTGATGAGTCCCGTTAAAATACGTAGGGCGCTTCTACCGAGTCTTATGAAAGACAAGGCTGTCTTTGCTGAAGGATAACACAACAGTTCTTTAGACAGATAGCAGCCCTTTGTCCTATCCCACCAGTCTGTGAATTTCCTGTGGGTGAAATCTTTAATAAGTTCAATTTGAGTTGATACGGACGGAGCGATTAACGGTTCAGGTGAACAGATAGCTCGCTTGGCAGCTCTTTTGGCAAGCCTATCAGCGTGCTTATTACCTGAACAGATCGAGTGTCCTTTTATCCATTGAAGTGAAACACAGTTGTGTGCTGCGGCCTTCTCCAATGTTAGGTGACAGTCCATGACAAGTCCTGAGGTAATAGTTATTCTACTCAGGGCTGAAATGGATTCTCTACTGTCAGTATAAATTGTGAAAGACTTACCTTGTAAGTTGAATCTGACAATAAAGTCAGCGGCAAGTAGAATGGCGATCAATTCTGCCTGTATGACGGTGGTACCTTTACCTAAAGGAGTAGATATGTGGAGTTGGAGATCGTACGAGAAAACTCCAGCTCCAGCTCCTTTCCGATTAACCGAACCATCAGTGTAGTAACATGTACTTTTATTTACTTCTACTTCTGTGGAACTTGGGTAGGTGAGATAACTTTTAGTAAAAATGTGTTGTAGGGGTATGAAGTCCGTCTTACGTTCCAGAATTGGCGAGTAACCGACCATTTCATTCCAGAGTACGGCATTTTTACTGTTTCTCTCACCCATAAAGATTCCTGCTGTACGCAGTCAAAGCATGGTCACCAGTGCCACTTCTTGTATGAACAAATGAAGAGGCGGTAGGTTCAACATGTTTTCCATGGCTGCGATGAGGGTAGATCGCAGCGCACTTGTAACATACAAACACGCAAGTCTGCACTTTATTTAGTGCAGCAGTGGAAATAAATTTTAATGTTTTTGACCACCAGACTACTGCACCATATGTAAGCATAGGTCGAATTACAGCTGTGTAGATCCAGAGGACAGTTTTAGGTGACAGCCCCCATGTCTTACCTATAGTCCTCCGGCACTGGCTGAATGCAACATACGCTTTCTTTACTCTATTGTCTAGGTGAGCCTTCCATGTCATTTTGTTGTCAAGTATAATGCCCAGATATTTGACTTCTTTTGAAAGAACTAATGGAGCATTAGCAAGGGATGGCAAATTGGGCTTGCCAACCTTCCTCAATCGTTTGAAAAGAATCAACTCTGTCTTCCGAGGATTCACAGAGAGCCCTTGTCGGTCACACCAAGACTCAATCAATTTGAGAGCCACCTGCATCCTACCAAAAAGCACATTTATGTGCTTACCTTTGACAAGGATGGTTAAATCATCTGCATAACCTACTGTTGTGAAGTTGGCTTTAGCGTGGGATTTCAAGAGGCTATCCAGGGTGAGATTCCACAACAATGGGGAAAGTACACCTCCTTGTGGACAGCCTCGAGTAACTCCTCCATGAAGACTGACATCGCCAGCCCTAATCTTAACTATCCTATGTTTGAGAGCGTTCCCAATCCAGACGCAAAGAGTCGGTGGAACTTTATGCTCAAGCAAGGCATCGTTAATACCAGAGAAAGTTGTTTTATCAAAAGCTCCCTCTATATCTATGAACACACCAAGGGCGGACTCCTTTGAGTCCAGCGCCCCACCAACAAAGCTGGTCACCGAGTGAAGAGCTGTTAGTGTGGACTTGCCCTGAGTGTAGGCATGCTGATTAGGATTTACTGGTGCATTTGGAAGACAGAAATCCCTAATATAGCGATCACACAGCCTCTCCAAGGTTTTCAAAAGAAAAGAGGAGAGGCTGATAGGTCTAAACGATTTCGGTGTGAAATAATCTAACTTACCCGGTTTAGGTATGAAGTTCACCGTAACCTCACGCCACCGCTTGAGTATATAGTGTTGCGCTAGGCAGGCCTGGAAAATTCTCACCAGGTGAAGTACAAGATCCTCCAAGCCCCATTGTGGAAGGGCTGGTATGATACCATCTGGTCCTGGTGTTTTGAACGGTGAAAAACTATTAATTACCCACCGTAACTTTTCCTCCCTGCAAATTTCTTCGGCTAAGATCCAATCATCTGCAGTAGGTTCATGGTTGGTGCCCTGAAGTGAGCACATGGGACTTTTGGAACCTGAAAAATGCACCTCCATTAATAGATGAAAACTCTCTAAAAGGTTTTCGGTAAAAGAACCGTCAGCCTTTTTTAATAAGAAAATTCGTCGTTCAGGGTCAGATGAAAGTACCCGATTTAGGCGAAACATTTCGCTGCAGGTAGAAACTTCTTCACAGAATTTCCTCCACGTTTCTCGCTTCCTATGACGAACGCTTTTTTTAAATTCCGCTAACTTACCTCTGTAAAGTTTCCAGTCGGAATCTAATTTTGAGTTTTTAGCTCTATTAAAGGCTATCCTTGCTTCATGTTTGAGCTTGCCGAGTTCGGGCACCACCAAACGGTAGCACGCCCCGAAACGGCCTCAGGTCGAAGAGGACAGGCCTTTCTGTAAGCTTTAATTAAGGAGTCGCAAATGGTACTCCTCAACCTCAAAGCTTTTAGTTATCTTACGCAAACCGATTTCGTTCAAACTCCCAGTTAGTATAGATCTGAACTCGTCCACATCCGTCCTTCTGGGGTTACGCTCTAGGTTCTTTCCAATCTTTAAGATACCAAGATCAAACGTGATCCACCTGTGGTCTGACATTGAAACTTCATCAGAAACAGTCCAGTTGCGGATCGAGGTCGAGTTACTCATCGAAGCGAGAGTGATGTCAATAACTGATTGACCTCTAGCTGTTATAAAGGTCGGCTCTGAGCCTCGATTAAGTACATCTAAATTACTGCTAAAAATGAATTCAAGAAGGGACTTACCTCTTCCATTATCATCAGCGCTACCCCAAGCAGTAGAATGTGCATTGGAGTCACATCCGATGACAAGATTCCAGTTACCCTTTCTAGCGTCCTCGGCCAGCCTTTCCAACCCTTGCGATGGAGGCTGGTCTTCAAACGGCAGGTAAACTGATGCCATCGTAATTTCCTTAACCTTCCGATTAATGGTGCATCGTACTTTAATCGACGTAACATCTCTTCCTATGTGCCAAAAATGGTCTAAGTCCATTCAAACTTTAAAAACAACATTTTCGTTTATCTCGGAATAAGGAATATGTATTCCTTACTTAGACTTAGACCAGTTTCATAATTATGGGCATACTTAAACTTGCAACATGGATAATCATAATCAATTAATTCGTTTAACCTACTTCTTCAAATAAAATGTTATTTGAACAAAAAGCCAAAACTACAAAAACTACAATACCCGAATCATTGTAATTGTAATGTTAATTTAAGATTTTCTTCAATGAACGAGAGTATAATGCAAGGTTTAGTTCAAGATTATTAAATACTTTTATTGAATTAAAATTAAGTGCATAACAATTATTTATCCAAATACTTTGAAGTGCAGATTAAAAATTTTTTATATAAAAGAGTCCCATATTCGTCTATTATATTGAGGTTTTCCTTTATTTCATTTAAATATTGAGTAAATAATTAATGTAATTATATTTTAGCCTTAGAAACCGAAGGATTATTTAGGAGATCTGCAAATTTAACGAAAGTAAAACAATTAGCAAGAGAAGCTAACAAAGGATCCCCATTAACTTTTGAATCTCCCCATGAAGCAGGAGCTTTATTAAAAAAGTTTTTACGCGAATTAAAGGAACCGATTTTAACGCAAGAATTATATGATGAAGTTATTCAATTTCAATGTATAAATAATCTTATATACAGGATGTTTTAAAATTGATGCGAACGATTTTAAAGGAATTTTTCGAAGCGAGAATTAAGAGAGAAAATACGATTCAAAATAATGATTTTAAGAGAAAATATTAATAAAAAAAAATCTTGAATTTTGAATCTGTATTAATGATCAACTGAAAAATCAGCCCTTGAAATCTTTTACATCAACTTAAAACCACCTGTTTATTACTTTTTTATAAATATTAATTTCTATTTTTTTGTAGATTCTAGTAAAGAAGAACAATTACGTCAAGCTTCTATATTAGTGATGGAAAAATTACCTGAAGATAATTATAAATTGTTAAAATTTGTCGTAAGCTTTTTATCGAGGGTAATGGAACGTGCCGATTTAAATAAAATGACGGCGCAAAATTTGGCGGTCGTTTTTGGTCCGAATTTGATATGGTCAGATAACGTTTCAATGTGTCTATCGGCTATAATGCCTATAAATTATTTTACGCAATTCCTATTGCAACACCACAAAGATATATTCATAGTGTAAAAATCTCCAAAAGAAAATAAAAAACAAAGATACAAAAAGACTTGAAGTAGACTTTTATAATGTAAACGAAAAGATCGAACTGAGAGCCAAAGATTTTTTTTGGTTATAACAAATTGTAGATTTTTCAGTTTTTGTATATTACTACAATGTATATTGATATATAAATCTAGATATATTGCGATGCATTTGTTATTATTATCTTTAAATATTATTAGTAATTTATCTAAATTGAGATCTTTGTTGGATTGATGATGAGTAGAGTGGGAATTTCGAAGAATGTTAAATTAATTGATGTTATACGTAAAACAATCTGTAACGTTTTCTTCCAGTGTAATTTATTGTTTCTACCTCTGTCTGTACTTTCCATAATCACTACTTTTCCATTAGTTTATACGTGAATAATTCTTATTTATTTTTGTAAATGTATTAATTAATTAATATTAATTTTTTTTTGTACAATAATCAATGTGATTGTATTTTAAACTTTAATTTCCACAGGATATACTTTGTATTCCACTTTGTTAACTTATAAATGTAAAATATAAAAAATATACTAAAAAGAATTTATTATTTATTAAACACTAAAATTATTTTGTTGTTATTGGCATATAAAAGAAATTTTGAGTCATGAAAGCAGGCATTAATATCATTGATGATCAGAAGAAATTTTATAATACGCATTTATTACCTAAAAGGCATCAACAAAAAATAATGCTGTGAACTTCCAATGAAAGAAACATTATTGATTTATGTAAGCCAACTTACTGGCCTACAGATAGAAGTAAAATTCCCGACCTGATTGATTTTTTTATTACGGAAAATGTATCACTTACCTTTGTAAATATAGAAGAAGAATTAGGGCTAGACTCAGATCATTCACCAGTAATTATTACTTTAAATAATAAAGTACGGAACAAAGAACCCTTTTCATCACTAACTAATAAGTTCAATAACTGAAATTTATTTCACCAAATATTACATAATAAAATTCAAGTTAATGTTCCTCTGAAAACAAACGAAGATATTGACAAGGAAGTATAAAAATGCTTAAAATACATACAGAACTTAACCCGTGCCTCAATACCTGGTTTAACACCAACACCTAAATTTAACTTATATCCTAAATTCATTAGAGACAAAATTGCAAAAAAAGAAATGCTGAACCAATAGAATTCCGATGGTAATAAAACTAAATTAAATAAAATAACAGCGGAATAAAGAGCATTATCATTTACCCTGATACTGGTACTGCTTATTCCCTGTGGAAACTAACTAGAAAGCTTAAAGTTCCAAAAACACATCCTATTCGAAAAAGTCATGGAAATTGGGCTAAGAGCAATCAAGAAAAAGTTGATTTTTTGCTGAATATCTAAAATAAACTTTTACATCAAAGAGTCCCACAAGTATAGCAATTGATTTACAGAGTAATATACCAGGTGTAACAATGAAAGCACTGTACTATATGAAATACAATAACTTAATATTATGAAACCAGCAGACTATGACCTAATTAATGGAAAAACATTGAAACATTTAGCAAAACGGACGAATATAGAGCTATCACACATAATTAATGCTGACTTCAAACAGGTATACTTCCCAAGTATATGGAAAGTTGCTGAGATAATAACCAAACCGAAACCTGACAGACCGTTTGGAAACGTAGATACAAGCACACGGCTTTCTAGATTAAGAAATGTTCTTCATCTAACTTTTACTTTTACTTGCAAAAGAAATACCACGTTTTGCCTTCAGCCATTACAGTCACGCCGCCCTTGGGCTTTAATAATAATTTAACGTTAACATCAGCGTTCATTCTTAATGTTTTATAATTAATTATAATTCAGACTTTTGCATTTCAACATTAATAATATCAAACAAAAAACACATTTTTTTCTTTTAACAAAAAATTTCAAAGAAAGGTATTAAATTACCAACCAATCTGTTTGTTAACTTCAATATTTTATATTTTTCAATAATTTTAAATTAAAGAAAAGATTGGTATTTGCTTCTTCAACGTTTAATGACGAGAGTTCAGGATCATCCAATGTCTTCGCATTTTTCTCTTCGCTTAATTTCTTGCAACCTCTGATGTAACTGACGTTGTACCTGATGACGCTTTTAAGAAAAAAGCGAAACACGTGTAGTACAGATTGAAAAGAAATAAATAAATATTTATATCATTGTGAACAAAAAGGATTTTCTTTCCTTCTTCTTTTATTAAACCGAAACCTGGTAAATCCCCCAATGATGTTGCATCATATAGGCCAATCTTACTAGTACCGTTTCTATCAAACCTATTTGAAATATTACTATTAAAAAGACTAAAACTTATTATACACCGACCGGCAAAAAAACCGGCCACTATAAATTAGCTACAACTTCAAAACTGGCTTTCTCGCAAAACGTGCAAGCGGTTTTAATGATTCTTTGTTTGATCGAAAGCGGAGGGTATTACCTGCAATTAAACGGTAACCCAATCTTTTCTGAGCATTTTGTTTTTTTATTCAGTTTATTATCTCTGTTATTTACGAAGATGCAGTATTTTAAAACGATCGCCCTTATAAAGAAGATGAATGACTATAGTAACTGACAACCGTTTGTTCAAGCAAACGTAAAACGACAGCTGTAGAAGCTCGGCGTCTTCTTCAATTGGTGCATGTTGCTGATGTTATAGAGAAAAGCATTCACTAAAAGCTTGCTAAAAGTGGACGAGCACGTCTTGAATCTGCTCGTTTACATGTGAATTAGAAAATCGAACAGTGGAGGAAAGTTCTTCGTACGGATGAGTAGTGGTGTTGTCTACTATCACCGGATGGTCGGGTACGAATATGAAGACCAATAGGAAATAGTCCGATAGGACAGGAGAACGACGGATGCATCTCTAAGGTTGGTCCCAAAGATATTCAATAGGCTTACTGTCCGAGCTGCACACTGGCCACTCTATCCGTTCAATATCCACCTCATCAATATATTCGCAGGGCACGACAGCGTTTTGCAAAATATCTTGGATATAACGATGAGCATTTAGCGTGTCATTTTCAACAATGATTAACGTACCGGAGACAAAATCGGGACTTTTCTGCAGTCATATCACTTTCAGCAAGTCTTCGACGAATGGTTCTTTCACTTACGTAACATCATTTGAAGACGATAGCGAGTTTCTACAGCTGTCATTTTACGATTCTTGAGAATGTTTAGAACAATAAATTAGTCATCTGTCGTCACTTGTTTTGTACCTGTTTCCATATATCGATTGCAGACATCTTGAACTGTTATTTGGGGTATACCCAACGTAGGGCAACGTATCGGTGACTTGCCACATTAAATTTTTTATGCTAGTTTGTCTTGTTTTCACATGCGTTCGCTTTAAAACACTGCATCTTCGTTAATAACAGAAATAATACATTGCATAAAAAAACAAAATGTTCAGAAAAAATTGGGCAACTGTTTGATACCAGTTAACACCCTCTGCTATAGCAACGAAAAGGAAAAAAAGTTCTTCTCAATCTTGCACCCCCGTATACGCCCAAACTAAAATCTGAATGAAAATTTCTATCACAGGATTAATGTCGAAGTATCAACCTTTCAAACAAAGAAAGAATCTTCAAAATCGAATGCGTAGTTCCCGAGAGTTGTTGCTAAATCATAGTGGTCCATACGGACCCCAAGGGGTCCCTAAGGTCATTGAGGGGGTCCTCGGAAAATCAAAATAGATTTGGGGTCCGTTCAGGGGCCCCGCGCAAAGTTTAATAAAAAATAAATAAATTGAGACACATTTTTTTTTAATACGGAAGTTAAAAGAACAAAAAAAAATCGCCAATAAATTATTAGTAAATTATTTATTAATTTATTAATAAATTATTAGCAATTTTTACATCCCAAGTAAAATATAAATATAGACAGGTGCATAAAATTGTACTTTATTGTACTAAATTGTATTTTATACAAGTAATAACAGGCATCGCGATGCAGGCCTATGCCTGCTCGATCTTGTATAAACAGGAATAGCGTCGATCCCTGCACCAACTAGTGAGTGTATACAACAATTTAGTTCTGTCTTGTGCGTGATGTGAAGTGCATACAACAAATTTTCCGAGTCTTGGACAAAAAGAAGTATTATTTTTCGTTTTGTTACACAGATAATATACATTCGTTGCGTAAGTATATTTGAATAAAACTGATATCTCTTAAATTTAAATTTATTACAAAAAAATTCAGCAAAAAATTCAATGTGTTTACCCAACTGTTGAGTTCTTAAATTTACGACTAAATTTACAGTTAATTTTTTTGTATAAGCCTGGCTTCTCTTGTTTAAGTTGATTAAAAAAAATATGTATCACAGAACACTCACTAAGGATTTCTTTTTTATTAAAATTTTTTAAGGAATTTTAAGTTTCTTCAGTTAATGTTTCGAATTACTGTGTTTTAGTGTATTCCGTTGTTAATTAATTTTGAATTATTTATTATATATATATGGTAATTCGTAATGTTTCGCGGATGGAGAAATATGTGTTTTGGTTGATCCGAGGTATCATCCGTTCATCTTCTTGGTTGTTCCCTGTAGACAGGGGCAGACGTTTCGCCAAGATCTCACTTGACTCCTGTGCTCTGGCTCCTTTTTATAGTAGGTCGTCTTGGTCGTAGGTGATAGCGATTGGTCGGGGATGGGGTGGTGGGGGTGTTTATGTCCGACGTGACGTGAGTCGTGGGTGGTGGGGGGAGGTCATTGACATGTCGTACGGCGATTAACGGTCCTGGGGATTTTCCACCGGATATGGCTTTGGTGACAACCCTCTGCCGCCACCATCTGGACACAGGCCATACCATCAATTTCGAGGGTTGCAAGCAGGTAGCCAACGTTCCGCATTGGAGAACCAGATTAATCCGGGAATCCATTGAAATAGCGAAGAACGGCACCCTCAACAAGAGGGATGATGCCCTACACTTGTCAGCAGCGTGGAGGACGGTCCTAGAGCACTCCAGGCCCAGGGCTGCTTTCCTGAGGCAAGGACCATCCAATTCGGAACGGCAGGACGCCGAGCTGCCTATCATTCCTGAAGCGTCCAGTGGGAGCAGCCCAGGTCCAGCAATCACCGGACAGCGGGTCAGTGGCCTCTTCTCGCCCATAGATGACGTCACCAAAGCCATATCCGGTGGAAAATCCCCAGGACCGTTAATCGCCGTACGACAGGTCAATGACCTCCCCCCACCACCCCACCCCCGACCAATTGCTATCACCTACGACCAAGACGACCTACTATAAAAAGGAGCCAGAGCACCGCAGTACCTCAGTCTGTTGATAACAGGAGACTACGACAAAGCACTGAAGATGCCAAGTGAGATCTTGGCGAAAGGTCTGCCCCTGTCCACAGAGAACAACCAAGAAGATGAACGGAGGATACCTCGGATCAACCAAAACACAGATATATATATAAGTATTTTCCTGTATCGTTTTGTGCCTTTTTTTCAGATATCAGTAATAGTGAACCGAAGAAAAAATGCAGACAATACAGTGTTAAATATATTAAATTTGGCTTTATTTCGTCACTAGGAAATAGTACTTTACCTTTCTGTCTTCTATGTAATAAAACGATGTCAAACGATTCAATGAAACCTTCTAAGCTTAAGGAACATTTAATAAAAATCCATAGTGACAAAAAGATAAGGATTTAACGTTTTTTCAAACATTCATAGAAAAATGTTTAAAAACACCGAAATAGCAAGAACTCATAGGAACAACATCTCAGAGAGATGACGATGGATTTCGTGAGTCTTATAATATATCTTTAATGATTGCGACGGAATGATTGTCCGGAAAGTCGCACACTATTGGCGAACAACTTATTCTACCAGCTATAAGTGAGGTAATACGCACCGTGATGCACAAACTAGCTTACGATATTATAAAAAGAGTTCCATTGAGTAATAATACGGTACGAAGAAGGATCGACGAAATGGCTCAGTGTGGAAAACTCTTTATGTGACTACTTAAAAACATCTCAATTCTCTATACAGCTTGACGAGTCAAGATTACATGGAAATGAGGCTCTACTTTTAGCTTATGTGAGATTTGTGAAAGAAAAAAAAAATTCCCAAGAATTGTTATTTGCTAATTGTTTGGAAACTAATACAAAAGGTGAAACATTATTTACTGAATTAAAAAGATTTCTTGATGTAAAAGCTATACCCTTGACTAATATCATCTCCGTTGCTACTGATGGTGCTCCGGCATCATTTGGTGGCAAAGACCTTAGTGGACGTTTGCATGAATCACTACATTATGTGATTCATGTGAGCAGTTAATAAAATCAAAAGGAATGCCTTAAATGAGAGATTATTTGCTCAACTTTGTTTGGAAAATGATGATGACTATAATCGTTAGTTAACTAGTTAACACAGAAGTACGATGGTTGTCTAAAGGTGCGTGTTTGTATCGCTTCTATTCGCATTTTTGTGCGAGGGAAGTGTTGGAATTCCTGGAGAGTAAACACAATGATATGCGTCATAATTTAATTATCTCGAAAAATGACATCGCTTATATGACTGATTTATTTCCCAGATTCAACGAGACTAATTTAAAACTATAAGGTGACACACTAAATTTAATCAAAACTAAAAGTGTAATATCTGCCTTTGTTGCAAAATTTTTGCTATACAAACAAAACTTGGGAAGAGGAGAATGTTCTCAGTTTCAAAATGCAAAATAGAGAGGAAGATTTGCTTGCTTGTTGTCAACACTTAACGGCACTCCATTCGGACCTTACTCAAAGGTTTGAAGACATTCTTCGCTTGGATATTCCCGACTGGGTGTTGAACCCTTTTGTAAGTAGTCAAACTCAGAGCACAAATGTAGATGACTACATGCCAGTACAGGAGCAACTTATTGAATTATCTACTAATGAGGAGCTGAAACCAATGTTTAAGCAAGAATACGAAAATTTCTGGTTACAAAAACAGATCCGAATTTTATATCCAGCATTATGGGTTATTGTACAGAAGCTGTTGATTGCTTTTCCGTCTTCGTATTTGGTTTGACGTGGTTTCAGTGCCGTTATGAGCCTCGTCACAAAGAAAAGAAGCAGACTGGAAATTAGTAATCGGGGGGATTTGCGGTTGTTACTGACAAACATCGAGCCGGACATAAATAAACTCATAACATCCCATCAGGTTCATACAAGCCATTAATATTTTATTGTATTTTAGTACAAAAGTTATAATCAATAAATACTTCTTCAACAAAATGTTTACTTTATATTTTATTTTTATGGTGACCATTTACCATTAAGACAACAAAGTTAAAGTCTTCATTTTTCTATTATGTATTTAATGTTTTTCACCCTGGGGGTCCGTCGGCAAGGTTTGACTAAGAAAAGGGGTCCGTGGGCCAAAAGACTTTGGGAAACACTGGTTTAGAACAACAAAATAAACATGCAATAATAGACCAAATGAATAGAATAAGAAATACAGAAATACAGGTCTCTTCGTTGGAGAAAACTTTAATATTTTTTAAACATAGTTGCGCCCTGATAATGATTTCTCCTTATTTTCCATACATAATTATTTCCATCATTTTGTGAATCGTTCGAATCGTGATGGTGGTAGTGTTGATCTCTATATTCGCAATTCTTTTTATATGGAGGTGCTAATTTACGAAATCCAAACATACATTGAATAATTATGAGTTCATGTCCGTTTCAAGGCTTCTTTAATGGTTGGTGTTATTTATAGACCGGACGTTCAATTTAATTTCCTTACTAATCTTGACTACACGTTATCCATAGTTTCTCCTTGTTTGCTTGAATGACGTCAACATCAATGCAAGAGCAGTAGCAAGTGCTTACAATAGACAGTATTTGCCATTGCTAGAATCTTTCGGACTTAGACAGATTATTGACAACCCCACACGTTATTCTCCTACTTCAACAAATTTAATTGATCATACACTTGTAAGTGTTAACACTCAGTTCAATGATGCCGAATGTGGTTTCGGTACATAATGTTGCTGTTAATTCGCTTATCTTTATTACATTACGATTTCTTGATTTTCTAAGTGATATAGTAAGTGAAGATTTTAAGTGGGACCTTGCTAGAATTTCATGGGGCTGATATTTGATGTCTGTGGAATACTTTTAATAAAATGCGTATTACTAATTCTAGACAACGATCTGTTCCGGTGAGTCTGTCTTATTTTGACTCCATCAATAACTGCATTTTAATATCACAAGTTAATGCACCTGGCGATCAAGATACTAATACCCATTTTTTTACCCATACTCTTCCATCTGTCTTTAATGTTTTTGTTTTTTCCTTTTCCTCTCAGAAGAAAATTTCTGATATTTTGCTTTCCATTAAAACTGACGTTATCCCGGATGTGTTGGATACTACGTTTAGGTTTCGTTCACATATTTCCACTCTTATACCTTTGATTATACATATCCGGATGTATATAAACAAAGCTTATACGAAGTGCGTGCTTATTTAACACTACGACTTCTTTGCAGTGATTGATGATCTAAGAATAAAAGCTCAATTCAGTGAAGCATTAGTGCTGTCTCTTTTCAATTTTGTTGATACCTTGTATGATTCTTGTACTGATTCGGTTATATCTAATCGTTTTCAGTGTGTCCAAAACGTCTTCCTCCGTTTTATTTTCGGAATGGACATATTTCACATACACTCGTCTGGGTTAACTGGCTTAATGTGGAACGCCGAAGAATTTTACACTAAGCATGTTTCTTTCATAGAGTCATTTTGAGTAAGTCTCCTCTATATTTATTGAAAAAAATTCGTTTCCGATGCTATATATACAATCTAAACATAAGACATCGTTTCACTCTCACGATACCTCCACCTCCCGGCCTGAAGGGTATCATATCACCGTGTAGTGAACAATTCTATTATCAAGCATATTGCGGGTTCATCCCGCTATAGTTGATTCCACTCATCTATCAAGAGCAGCTCTTTCAAGAGATTGTGATATTGCATTGTTAAATACACCTTCTATATCCAGAAACGAACAAACCAACACTTCTTTACCCTAGGGTGTCCTGGATACTCTGCCAACTAACAAGTAAGTAAGTTGTGTAGAGTCAATTTTGCTGACTGCCCCACCTGATAAGCGTACTGGTTGTGACTCAGTGGACCGGATACCAATTACACCGTACGGAAGTACCATTCCAGATCATTTTCAAAAGATTTCAACAGAACCGACGTTAGGATGATTAGGCATTAGGAGTAGGGACCGAAGGGCTGGCCTTAGGTACATATAATACCCTTACCTTAGTCCATTCTGTCGAAATAAATTTCCAAGCGACACTTGCTCTGAAAATTGTTACCAAAATAGGCAACAATAATTATCTTCCTTATCCTTGTCGACGGATGTGTGAGTGACGGCTTTTTTAGCCACACTCCAATCCGTGTTTGTAGGGCGCTTTGTCAGGTAGGAATAGTGAATGAGAAGCTCTGACGAGGCTTTGCTATAGCCTGTAAAACTGCCGTTAGGCCATTTAAGTAAGCTCAGAGGCAGTGTCGGATCTCTAGCGAGAATCTTGTGAATTCTTCCATTGCTAGGTGTGTCTTTCATTCCCTCACAGAAGGTACTTCTCAAGGTACCTAGTATACAGTACTATACTGTACAAATACAATGTTGCCACATTTTTACGTTTCTTTTAAGTGCTTCCTGAGATCGTACAAAGCATGACAGAACATTTTAATATTAAGATTTTCGATTCAGAGTCGAGTGAAGAATGTCAGTACGTATAGTATAAAGTAATTAAGTATCGCACGAGAATGATAATGCTCAAGAGTATCAAACTTTGATTTCGTATGCTATGTAAAAAAATTGTTCGGGTCATTTTTTACTACGTTTTGGTCGTACGAGGGTTAATGAATATTAATCATAATAGATATTGAAAATGCTACCAGATAAAATTTTTGTATTTTTCTACACATTGACGCATTTAAATGCAAAAATACTACAGAGAGATATTGTTGGAATACAATTTTTTTGTAATCTGCTCCGACTACCAAGTGTTAACATTAAAATCTTGTAAAGCAAGGAAATTTATCAGATCATTTCGATTCATGTTTTCGTATTCTTCTCGATTTTGATAAATTTAAGAACAAAAGTGCAGAAGAGCAATATTGTTAAAAATACAACCTTTGTTCTAAACAGTTAGTTTGAGTCTAACAATTAGTAGCAAAATGATACTTTTTTTTTACTTTTACGGGTTCATATCCTGCAAATCTATATACACCCATTTAGCCAAATTGAGGAAACAATTTTCAACATGGCCGCTCGATACGACTCCTGCTTAATCATCGGCGACTTTAATCCTAATCCAACCAAGAAAAGACACATCAACCAATTTATTGCTATGTCAAACTTCGCTCGCATTACAACCCCTCCCACATATGTTATGGCAAATAACCCTAACAGTACTCCCGACCTTATATTTAGCACAAACAACTTAAGACCCCTCATCACGTCGGTTAATGTGGTTTCTGACCTGTGCTCGGATGACCTGGGCCTCGAGATTCACATCACCACAACTACTCGAATACCCAAAGCGACTCCACTTACGATCAGAAACTATAACCAATGTAACATGGAAAGAGTGAACGCGGGGATGAGGGACTATGTAAGATCCAATCCGAATATAACACCAGAGTCGATCGCAAACTTCAACAAACGTCTACAACACTTGGTGGATGAAGCAAGTCCATTAAAAAGCAAGAATTATTACAACTTTGTTTTGCCACCCTTCATTATACGCCTAATCAAGGAAAAGCGACGACTCTACTGCGACTTCAGAAGCTTTGAAGAGCCGGCATTAAAAAGACAATTCAATGAGCTAAACAAAAGCATTCAGAAGATACTTCGGCAATACAGAAGCGAAAAATACATAGAAGCATGCGACAGAATCAACAAAAGTAGAGGCAAAACTTATTGGCAAGAAGTCCGCAAACTCTCGAAGTACCAGAAATCCCCTGAAACGCAAGAACTGGTTGATCCTACAGATGGATGTCCGTATTCTAGTCCCGAAAAAATCGCCAATATTCACGCGGAGTATCTTCAGAGGGTATTTTCCTTCTCCTATGAACCCACGTTCTGTCCTCTCAACAAAAAGTTAGTCGATGATTGGTTCCAATCGGCCTTTGTGCACTCGTTCGAAACTCCCCAGGATGCACTTATGCAGGAGGAAGAATATTACGCAGCTCTTCACAGAGGGAAAAACACGGCCCCTGGGTACGACAATGTCTCCCGAAAAATCCTGAGGATGTTAGACCAGGACACCCACTCATATATCAGCAACATGTTGAACTTCTGCATCTCCGAACAGTACTTCCCACAGGATTGGAAAACCTCTATAATTATATGCATCCCCAAAAAGGACTCTCGTCTATCCGAACCCGAGAACTATCGTCCCATTGCTTTACTCCCCGTTTTGGGGAAACTCTTCGAGACACACCTTAGAAACAAACTGCTCGATGCTGTCTCAACGAGGATACCCCCATACCAATTTGGATTCCAACAACAGTTCGAAGACTGCAGGTTTTGGTAAACAAAACAGAGGATTGGTTCAACAGATGGCGCATCCTTATTTATCCCTCCAAAACTCAATTCTTTGTCCCATTCTTACCCACTCGCGCCCCCGCCCCTACGATAACAATCCAAGCCTCCCCCATCACACCTTCACAGACCTGTAACTGCCTTGGCATTACCCTAGACAGATCCCTCAAATTTTCTGCTCACGCCATAAAAGCTAAAATGAAGGCTAACACCAGAGCCAAGCACTTTCGATCTATGACATTCAGAGGCCGTGGATTGACGACAAAATGTGCGACACTTATATATACACTAGTATGTCGCCCGCTACTGGAGTATGCTGCCATTATTCTCGACGATGCACCAAAAGCGACTAAATACCACCTCGGCGTTGCAGAAAGATCAGCACTCAGAACCATTACCAGAATCAAACATTCTCGCAATCCTCTTTTCAATCCAAGCAATCTATCACTTTACAGCATTGCCAATATTCCCCCCATCCACGAACGACTTCAATCTCTTGCTCAAAAAGCAGCCTCATTTCTCCCTTTCACCGATCTGAAAAACCTATTTATCTCCACTCAACAATGCCACCGATCCAACCAACTCATCGCGAAAATCTCCCGGTAAAAGTAACAAAATTATAAAGCCAAATAAACAAAAATAAAAAGGTCACACTTGGACTCAATTTCTTATCCTGGGCTGAAAGACTACGGTCGATGGCCTTTTTATCCGTTGCGATTTCGTTTTGCGTGTGTATTATAATTTTACTATGTATACAGTGTGTCTCACGTAACTGGTTCATTAGAATTTTTTTGAGTTACACTATTCGTAGAGGCTTGAAATTTTGGTAACATGGGTTGTTCATTCCGATCTATTAATCTAAAATATTTTCAAGATGTCGTTATTTTAAATGGAATGCTATAGTTTTTATTACACCGTTCAATTATAGGTAAGAAAATATGTTGACTTTGATAACAGTTGTTGGTACCTACCGTTTTTTGTTTTCGAGCTATTTTGATTTTAAGTGTTTTTTGGCATATATCACCATGCTCTTTACAAGCCCATATCTCAGCCAACGTTAATTCAAAAACGTTTTGCATTGGTACAATAACTCGTCATATGCTGTTAAATGGATTGTCACTTGTTATATCAGTGTACCTTATACAGCATGGTCAAAAAATGAATTAACGTTTCGCTGTATTCAATTGCGAAAAAGTCGAAAATTTTAAATGGAACGCCCCATATCTTTTTAGCCTGTCTAAACGGGAATCTAATTCTCTACAAATCATCTATAAGCATTGCTATACCTATTTATTATAGTTTTCTTCATATTGAGTATTTTATCAAAATTCTACACAAAATGCTGGAAGTCGTTCGTGTTTTTATTAGAAGGTTATGACATTTTGTCAGTTTATCGTTTAAAGCAATAAAATATGACAAAACATTTATCTTATCCTATCCAAGACTTTATTACATCCGCCATGAACATAAGACGAATTTAAAATGTTGGCGTGGGAATAATTCGCCATGATATTCAAAGACATTAACAGCAGTAAGTGATGACACAACTAAGTAATGACAACAATAACATAAATTTGATTGAAAAGCAATAAAAACTCCATGGCTTTTTAACATAAAAACAAGAAACTTTCCAGCATTGCATGCGTCCATTAATTTCCAAATATGAGGGCCACTACAACAAATAGACACAGGAAAGTATCTAAATAGTTTGTAGAGAATTAAATTCCAATAATTTATTTTTATAATCTTAAGTTTTTCATTCTTTTATGTTATTGATTTTAATTTTTGTCATTAAATTGTTGTTTTTCATTGTTTCATTTATTCGGTTTTCTTTTGGTTATTTTTGGTAAATAACACTTAGCAATCTAAAGTTTATTCAATCGAAGTTCATTGTAGAAATAATGCTAATAATAATTTAAATAAACTAAACAAATTACAAAACCCTTCTAACAAAAATACAAACGGTTTACCTGCTCAATTGCAGGAAAACTATAATAAATAGGTATAGCAATGGTTATAGATAATTTGTTGAGAATTAAATTTCCTTTCTGATAGGGTATGAAAATATGGGGCGTTCCATTTAAAATTTTCGACTTTCACGCAATTGAATACAGAGAAACGGTAACTCAATTTTTGACCAACCTGTATAAGATATACTGATATAACAAGTGACTATCTATTTAGCGGCATATGAAGAGTTATCGTACCAATGCAAAACGTTTTTGAGTTAACGTTGGCTGAGATATGGGCTTGTAAAAAGCATGGTGATATTTGCCAAAAAACACTTAAAATCAAAATAACTCGAAAACAAAAAACGGTAGGCACCAACAACTGTTATCAAAGTCAACATATTTTCTTATGTATAATTGAATGGTGTAATAAAAACTGTAGCATTCCATTTAAAAGAACGAAGTTGAAGTCTACTTCCGGTAGACCGGAAGTGGCGGCCATCTTGAAAATATTTTAGATTAACAGATCGGAATGAACAACCCATGTTACCAAAATTTCAAGCCTCTACGAGTAGTGGAATCTAAAAAAGTTCTAATGAACCAGTTACGTGAGACACCTGTATATTTAGATTGTTGTTTGATCAGCGGATTAATAGCCATCCTGTATCAAACAAAACTTTTTCGAAAACTCTGTTTTAAACTGTTATATAAATTAACCAAATAAATAAAATAACCAAATTAAATAATAACATTAGAATTTAATGTTTTAATTAATGTTTTGTCTATACTAGTTATTTTTGAACATTACATATTTACAAATGTCACAACTTTACTGTCATAAATTTGCATTTAAACATGAAATGAAATGATAATACAATTAATTTTTAGCTATATTTGCTTGCAAATTGTTTATAACAATAAATTAATCATTATTAGTACTAAATTTTTTGATTTTAGTAGAACATTTTTTTACGTCTGTCAACAGAAAATGACAGAAAGGTATCTTTTACACAGTCATAAAAGTCAACTTTTAGTAGCAGTATTCGAAAAAGTTTCTTTATAACATGCTTTGGAAATATTAAAACTTTATGCTTACTTATTATCCGGCCGGATTATTAAAAATTGTAGGATATTCGTTCCACCCATAGTTTACTGTAATCAGAATATACAGCAACAACTTTTCCATGTTGTGTCAAAACTGCTTCATTATGCGTTTCATAGATGGCGCTAAAAAGCGCAGTAACTTAACACACATAAATACAAAATGTATTTCTATCTAAAGATATCTAACAATTTTTAATAATATAAACGTTAATTAAATTCTGTTAAATGATTGTTATAAATTCTAATTTAAAAAAATTTAAAAAGAAGTTACTTCCTTTTGAATACGATGGCCCTACTGACATAAACTAAGAGATGGCCCCAGGGAATTCAAAATTAAATTTTAACGACATTTCTTCATATTAATCGGATGTGTTTCACGTTTGATTGTTAATAAAACAGAATAATTAGCCTTCTACTCAAATAATAACTTAAATGAATCTCTATAACTTAAGTCAATATCAGAACATCAGAAACTTTTTGACAGCAAAAACCAATGTCTTTGAAGTTGCATCTGTGCCAACCCATACATACTAAATGTCACTACTAAATTTAAATCTTTAAGGCAAAAATTAAAAAAGATATAATATTTGTGTTCCTATATTTTTTATTAATTAAAACAAATAAAAATCATTTGATGAACACAAGTTTATCAAATGAAATGAAATAAAATCAAATAAAATATCATATAAAACACACAAAAATATACTGTTAAATAATATTAAAATAAAACAAAAAATCACTAGGTAAAAAATAATAATAAACTATTCTGATAAAAACTTTAAATAAAACATTAATTCACTGTTAAGAACGCAAATCGTAGTAAAAATATTTTTATAAAAATAAAACATGAATTGAGCAAATATGTTTTTTATATACCTAAATATCTTTTGATTATTATTATTTTTAATTATTGAAGCTAATCTGTAGTTGTTACAACTATCGCCATAGATTTAACTAAATTTTTAACAACCCAACCCAACCCTAATTTAACCCAACCCAACCCTGATTTAACTCAACACAACTCAAACCTTTTCCCAACCCAATCTAATCATGTACCATCATTCTATGTGTTCGACACATGTTCCAGTACTGGTTGAACAAGTAAAATCGTTCCATCCTCAGTTATGTGAAGACCTATATTTGAAAACATTCTTTAATAAAATGATCATGCTAATACATTACTGACATTACCGCTTTTACTGGTGACAATAATTTCTTCCGTAGTATAAATCTGTGCAAGACAATCAAAACATTGTACATTGTCTTGTACATCTTCACTTTGGTCAGTTTCGTCAAGCACCGGAGGCGGGTCATCGACGATTTCCGATATATCCGAATTTATTGAACACAAATCCAACAAATCCTCGCGATTATGATGTTTATAACAACGAATAACGACGTCTTTCAAAACCGCCGTCCAAGACATTTTTAATTTTTGTAATTTATTTCTTGGATCTGTGCGAACATTGGCCCAGGGTAATTCGGTTGGCCACCATGGTGGACGGACGGATTCGTTTCCCCATCCTGGCTGGCTTCTTCCTAATGCGTACTTTAACATAAAAGGAATAAACGATCTCAAATTAGCTTGAGTCATGTGTTCAACTGGCGTTGGAATTCCATCTATGATTAATGGTGGTAAAAGAAAACGCGAGCTGTCATCGATTGTTAGGGCTGGAGTTTGGAGTGCAAGAGATCGTTCGAATTCCTCCATAACGATTGAGCGAACATTTTTCATGACTTTTTGAAGTGGTTGCGCGCCAATCACTTTATAATAATCTTTGGGATTCCCCGGTGTTGCTATCACTACAACCGCTTGTTGGCCAACGCGTGCCGAATATTCATCGAGCAAAATTTGTAATTTATTAACGAGGCGGGTCCGTTGACGCCTACGAATTACCGCATTTGTTTGAAATGAATAAGATTTTTTATAACTTTTCACCGAAGTGATCGCACTAGCTGCAGCGACACCAACAGGTCCGGCAACCGCTAATTCACCCATTACGTCATCTTCTCTTACAGTTTTTATTGAATCTACTACATTTTCATTTTCTTCATCGGAGGAACTTTCGGAGGATGATATACTTTCTTCGTTATCGCTATCGGTCGAATCGGAACAACTTGTAGATGAATCTTCGTCCATACAAGAGGTGGTCAATTCGGCATCGGTTGAAGGATTCATCGCGACTGGTACAAACAAGTAACCGATATCGACTAAATCGAACGAACCCTTCGAACAAATTTTGTCATAATTTGTGGTGGTAGCACTGCAACGTTTGGCGCATTTTGTTGGTTCGCGCATCCTCAAGGCACCATATACAGGTGGTTTTAAATTAAGTGTCCGTATGGGTTATCTTAATAGCTACAAGTTAGAGAAAAGTAACTTACATGTCTCGATCTCTTTTTTTAAATAAATTTCAATTTTTTTTGTCTTTTATTTTTCTCCTAGAGGTCAAAATTTAAAAGATTGAAGAACGTGATGGTGCAATTATTATTATTATAGGTGGAGTTTTATAACTACGACATTATATGCACACTTTTTTACAGATTAATTAAATATAATGAAACCTCTCTTCAAAATAAGAAAAGAAACCTCTAAAGTTACCAATGATTGGTGAATACTCGAAAGATTTCTTCCGATTTTCAATATATAGGTGTTTCTGTAAGTCGTGGCATAATAGTAATCATAAATATTAGAGTAAAAATAATAATGATTTGTCTGTTTATGCTTTTTTAAATTATTTTGATTATTCGATTTTCGAATTTTCAAGAATATCAATATCAAGATATCTCAAGAATTTGATTTATTACGATTTTTCAGAAACCTTTTAATTTTATGAAGTACAACAAAGCTTGATACCTCAAAAACGAATTGAGATACTCAAGTATAGTTTTGATACTCTTTTTAGAAAAGTACACGCGTCTTTTTATGAATCCAAAAAAAAATCAATATATCTTAAGACTTCGAATTATGTATTACGATTTTTCAAAAATGATTAAAGAAATTTTTAATTCTAGGAAGTGCTACAAGTTTCGGTTGCGTAGACACTTTCTTTTACAAATTTCAAGAAATTTCATTAAAATATCTTAAGAACCCGATTTTTTACGATTTTTCAAAATGATTAAGGAAATCATTAAGTTTATGAAAAGCAACAAATTTAGGATGAGTTCAAAGATTGATATCTCAAAAGCGAATTGAGATAAAGGTATCTTAAGAATTCGAAATAGTGCGATTTTTTAAAGATGATTAAAGAAATTTTTAATTCTATGAAGTGCTACAAGTTTGGGTTGCGTTCAAACCGTGGTACCTCAAAAATAAATTGAGATATTCACGTATGGTTTTATTCTCGTGAAAGTAGACACATTCTTTTACAAATTACAAAAAATTTCACTAAAATATCTTAAGAACCCGATTTTTTACGATTTTTCAAAATGATTAAGGAAATCATTAAGTTATTATATTTCTTGAAACATTTTTAATTTTATAAAGTGCTACAAATTTAAGTTGCGTTCAAAACGTGATATCTCGCAAACGAATTGAGATACTCAAGTAGGGTTTTGTTCACGGAAAAGAGCACGCATTTTTTTACAAATCGCAAAATAATCATCAAGGTATCTTAAGAATTCGAATTAATACGATTTTTTAAAAATGATTAAAGAAATTTTTAATTCTATGAAGTGCTACAAGTTTGGGTTGCGGTCAAACCGTGATATCTCAAAAATAAATTGAGATATTCACGTATGGTTTTGTTCTCGTGAAAGTAGACACTTTCTTTTGCAAATTTCAAGAAATTTCATTAAAATATCTTAAGAACCCGATTTTTTACGATTTTTCAAAATGATTAAGGAAATCATTAAGTTTATGAAAAGCAACAAATTTAGGATGAGTTCAAAGATTGATATCTCAAAAGCGAATTGAGATATTCGAGTATGGTGTTATTCATGAAAAATTGCAGACATTCTTTTAAAAATAGCAAGAAAAGTCATCAAGATATCTTAAAAATAAAATTTTTCACGATTTTTTGAAACATTTTTAATTCTATAAAGTGCTACAAATTTAAGTTGCGTTCAAAACGTGATATCTCAAAAACGAATTGAGATATTCAAGTAGGGTTTTGTTCACGAAAAGAACACGCATCTTTTTACAAATCGCAAAAAAATTATCAAGGTATCTTAAGAATTCGAATTAATGCGATTTTTTAAAAATGATTAAAGATATTTTTAATTCTATGAAGTGCTACAAGTTTGGGTTGCGGTCAAACCGTGATATCTCAAAAATAAATTGAGATATTCACGTATGGTTTTATTCTCGTGAAAGTAGACATTTTCTTTTACAAATTACAAGAAATTTCATTAAAATATCTTAAGAACCCCATTTTTTACGATTTTTCAAAATGATTGAGGAAATCATTAAGTTTATGAAAAGCAACAAATTTAGGATGAGTTCAAAAATTGATATTTCAAAAGCGAATTGAGATATTCAAGTATGGTGTTATTCGTGAAAAATTGCAGACATTCTTTCACAAATAGCAAGAAAAATCATCAAGGTATCTTAAAAATTAAATTTTTCACGATTTTTTGAAACATTTTTAATTCTATAAAGTGCTGCAAATTTAAGTTGCGTTCAAAACGTGATATCTCAAAAACGAATTGAGATATTCAAGTAGGGTTTTGTTCACGGAAAGAACACGCATCTTTTTACAAATCGCAAAAAAATCATCAAGGTATCTTAAGAATTCGAATTAATGCAATTTTTTAAAAATGATTAAAGATATTTTTAATTCTATGAAGTGCTACAAGTTTGGGTTGCGGTCAAACCGTGATATCTCAAAAATAAATTGAGATATTCACGTATGGTTTTATTCTCGTGAAAGTAGACATTTTCTTTTACAAATTACAAGAAATTTCATTAAAATATCTTAAGAACCCCATTTTTTACGATTTTTCAAAATGATTGAGGAAATCATTAAGTTTATGAAAAGCAACAAATTTAGGATGAGTTCAAAAATTGATATTTCAAAAGCGAATTGAGATATTCAAGTATGGTGTTATTCGTGAAAAATTGCAGACATTCTTTCACAAATAGCAAGAAAAATCATCAAGGTATCTTAAAAATTAAATTTTTCACGATTTTTTGAAACATTTTTAATTCTATAAAGTGCTGCAAATTTAAGTTGAGTTCAAGACGTGATATCTCACAAACGAATTGAGATACTCAAGTAGGGTTTTGTTCACGGAATAGAGCACGCATTTTTTTACAAATCGCAAAATAATCATCAAGGTATCTTAAGAATTCGAATTAATACGATTTTTTAAAAATGATTAAAGAAATTTTTAATTCTATGAAGTGCTACAAGTTTGGGTTGCGTTCAAATCGTGATATCTCAAAAATAAATTGAGATATTCACGTATGGTTTTGTTCTCGTGAAAGTAGACACTTTCTTTTGCAAATTTCAAGAAATTTCATTAAAATGTCTTAAGAACCCCATTTTTTACGATTTTTCAAAATGATTGAGGAAATCATTAAGTTTATGAAAAGCAACAAATTTAGGATGAGTTCAAAAATTGATATTTCAAAAGCGAATTGAGATATTCAAGTATGGTGTTATTCGTGAAAAATTGCAGACATTCTTTCACAAATAGCAAGAAAAATCATCAAGGTGTCTTAAAAATTAAATTTTTCACGATTTTTTGAAACATTTTTAATTCTATAAAGTGCTGCAAATTTAAGTTGAGTTCAAGACGTGATATCTCACAAACGAATTGAGATACTCAAGTAGGGTTTTGTTCACGGAATAGAGCACGCATTTTTTTACAAATCGCAAAATAATCATCAAGGTATCTTAAGAATTCGAATTAATACGATTTTTTAAAAATGATTAAAGAAATTTTTAATTCTATGAAGTGCTACAAGTTTGGGTTGCGTTCAAATCGTGATATCTCAAAAATAAATTGAGATATTCACGTATGGTTTTGTTCTCGTGAAAGTAGACACTTTCTTTTGCAAATTTCAAGAAATTTCATTAAAATGTCTTAAGAACCCGATTTTTTACGATTTTTCAAAATGATTAAGGAAATCATTAAGTTTATGAAAAGCAACAAATTTAGGATGAGTTCAAAAATTGATATTTCAAAAGCGAATTGAGATATTCAAGTATGGTGTTATTCGTGAAAAATTGCAGACATTCTTTTACAAATCGCAAGAAAAATCATCAAGATATCTTAAAAATTAAATTTTTCTCGATTTTTAGAAAAATTTTTAATTCTATAGTGCTGCAAATTTGAGTTCAAGACGTGATATCTCAAAAACGAATTGAGATACTCAAGTATGGTTTTGTTCACGGAAAAGAGCACGCATTTTTTTACAAATCACAAAAAAATCATCAAGGTATCTTAATAATTTGAATTAATAGGATTTTTTAAAAATGATTAAAGAAATTTTTAATTCTATGAAATGCTACAAGTTTGGGTTGCGGTCAAACCGTGATATCTCAAAAATAAATTGAGATATTCACTTATGGTTTTATTCTCGTGAAAGTAGACACTTTCTTTTATAAATTACAAAAAATTTCATTAAAATACCTTAAGAACCCGATTTTTTACGATTTTTCAAAATGATTAAGGAAATCATTAAGTTTATGAAAAGCAACAAATTTAGGATGAGTTCTAAAATTGATATTTCAAAAGCGAATTGAGATATTCAAGTATGGTGTTATTCGTGAAAAATTGCAGACATTCTTTCACAAATAGCAAGAAAAATTATCAAGGTATCTTAAAAATTAAATTTTTCCATATTTCTTGAAACATTTTTAATTTTATAAAGTGCTACAAATTTAAGTTGCGTTCAAAACGTGATATCTCGCAAACGAATTGAGATACTCAAGTAGGGTTTTGTTCACGGAAAAGAGCACGCATTTTTTACAAATCGCAAAATAATCATCAAGGTATCTTAAGAATTCGAATTAATACGATTTTTTAAAAATGATTAAAGAAATTTTTAATTCTATGAAGTGCTACAAGTTTGGGTTGCGTTCAAATCGTGATATCTCAAAAATAAATTGAGATATTCACGTATGGTTTTGTTCTCGTGAAAGTAGACTCTTTCTTTTGCAAATTTTAAGAAATTTCATTAAAATATCTTAAGAACCCGATTTTTTACGATTTTTCCAAATGATTAAGGAAATCATTAAGTTATTATATTTCTTGAAACATTTTTAATTTTATAAAGTGCTGCAAATTTAAGTTGCGTTCAAAACGTGACATCTCACAAACGAATTGAGATACTCAAGTGGGGTTTTGTTCACGGAATAGAGCACGCATTTTTTTACAAATCGCAAAATAATCATCAAGGTATCTTAAGAATTCGAATTAATACGATTTTTTAAAAATGATTAAAGAAATTTTTAATTCTATGAAGTGCTACAAGTTTGGGTTGCGTTCAAATCGTGATATCTCAAAAATAAATTGAGATATTCACGTATGGTTTTGTTCTCGTGAAAGTAGACACTTTCTTTTGCAAATTTCAAGAAATTTCATTAAAATATCTTAAGAACCCGATTTTTTACAATTTTTCAAAATGATTAAGGAAATCATTAAGTTTATGAAAAGCAACAAATTTAGGATGAGTTCAAAAATTGATATTTCGAAAGCGAATTGAGATATTCAAGTATGGTGTTATTCGTGAAAAATTGCAGACATTCTTTTACAAGTAGCAAGAAAAATCATCAAAATATCTTAAAAATTAAATTTTTCACGATTTTTAGAAAATTTTTTAATCTATAAAGTGCTACAAATTTAAGTTGCGTTCAAAACGTGATATCTCAAAAACGAATTGAGATATTCAAGTATGGGTTTGTTCACGGAAAAGATCACGCATTTTTTTTACAAATCACAAAAAAAATCATCAAGATATCTTAAGAATTCGAATTAATGCGATTTGTTAAAAATGATTAAAGAAATTTTTAATTCTATGAAGTGCTACAAGTTTGGGTTGCGTTCAAATCGTGGTATCTCAAAAATAAATTGAGATATTCACGTATGGTTTTATCTCGTAAACATAGACACGATCCTTTACAAATGACAAAAAATTGCATCAAAATATGTTAAGAACTCGATTTTTTACGATTTTTCAAATTGATTAAAAAATTCATTAAGTTTATGAAAAGCAACAAATTTACGTTGAATTCAAGAACTGATATCTCAAAAACCATATTCAAGTATGATTTTTACAAAAATTTCATGAAAATATCTTAAGAATTTTGTTTTATACGATTTTTTTAAAATGATTAAGAAAATCTTTAAATTTATGAAAAGCAACAAACTTAGTTGAGTTCAAAAATTAATATCTCAAGAACGAATTGAGATATTCAAGTATGGTTTTGTTCTCGGAAAAGTGCAAACTTTTCTTTATAAATCGCAAAATCAAATATATAATTCAACAAATGTAGATTGAATTCAAAGCTTGATATCTCCAAAATGAATTGCGACCCAAGCATAATTTTGTAAAAGGGATTAAGAAAATTTTTAATTCTATGAAGTGCTCCAAAGTTGGGTTGCATTGGAGATAATAACGTATGGTTTTGTTCTCAGCATACTATTCTCTATAAACGGCAAAAAAACATCATTAATATATCTTAAGAATTCAATGTTTTTATGATTTTTTGAAAAATTTTTATTTCTATACAGTGGTACAAATTTTACTTGCGTTCAAAACGTGATATCTCAAAAACAAATTGAGATACTCAAGCATGGTTTTGTTCCAGGAAGAATACACGCTTTCTTTTACAAATCTCAAAGAAAAATCATAGATAAGTATTTGATTTTTTATAATTTTTCAAAATAATGAAGAAATCAAAAATTTTATTTTAAAAACAAATACTTAAGTATCTGATACTTAAGCATGATTTTGTTCTTGTAAAAGTGCATGCTTTCCTCAATAAATTACAGAAACTGTTATCAAAATATCTTAAGAATTCGATTTTTTTACTTTTTTTCCAAATAATGAAGGAAATCAAAAATTTTATAAAATGCCATAAATTTTGGTTGAATTGGGAGCTGGATATCTTAAAAATCAATTGAGATACTGAAGCATGACTTTGTTCTCGTAAAAGTACATACTTTTCTCTATAAATTACAAAACCTGTCACCAAAATATCTTAAGAATTCGATTTCTTATGATTTTTCAAAATAATGAAGGAAATCAAAAATTTTATAAAATGGAACAAATTTGAGTTGAATTCAAAGCTTGATATCTCAAAAATGAATTGAGACACTCAAGTATAATTTTGTTCTCGTAAAAATATTACTTCCTTAACAAATGACAAAAAGTCTCATCAAAATATCTTAAGAATTAATTTTTTTACGATATTTCAAAATTGTTCAGGAAATCATTAATTTAATTAAATAAAACAAATTTAGCTTGAGTTCAATTGATATCTCGAAAACGAATTGAGCTATTAAGGTATGGTTTTCTGTTCACGGAAAAGTGCAAGCTTTTCTTTATAATTCGCAAAAAAATCATTAAAATATCTCCAGAATTCGATTTTTTAAAAGTGATTAGGAAAATTTTTAATTCTATGAAGTGTTACAAATTTAGGTTGCTTTCAAAAAGTGCATACTGTCCTTATAAATCGCAAAAAACATCATCAAGATATCTTAAGAATTCAATTTTTTATGATTTTTGAAAAATTTGCATTTCTATAAAGTGCTATAAATTTAACTTGCGTTCAAAACGTGATATCTCAAAAACAAATTGAGATACTCAAGCATGGTTTTGTTCCGAAAATTTTTAATTCTATGAAGTGCTACAAATTTAGGTTGCATTCAAAACTTAATATCTCAAAAAGGAATGCGGATAATAACATATGGTTTTGTTCTAAGAAAAGTGCATACTTTTCTTTACAAATCGCAAAAAACATCATCAAGATATCTTAAGAATTCAACTTTTTTTGAGATTTTTTGAAAAATTTTTATTTTTATAAAGTGCTACAAATTTAAGTTGCGTTCAAAACGTGATATCTCAAAAACAAATTGAGATATTCAAGCATGGTTTTCTTCCAGGAAGAATGCACACTTTCTTTTTCAAATCTCAAAGAAAAATCATCGATAAGAATTTGATATTTCATAATTTTTCAAAATAATGAAGGAAATCAAAAATTTTATCTCAAAACCAAATTCAGATACTTAAGCATGATTTTGTTTTTGCAAAACTAGATGCTTTACTCAATAAATTACAGAAACTGTTATCTTAAGAATTCGATTTTTTTACTTTTTTCCCAAATAATGAAGGAAATCAAAAATTTTATGAAATGCCACAAATTTTGGTTGAATTGAGAGCTTGATATTTCAACAATGAATTGGGATATTCAAGCATGATTTTGTTCTCGTAAAAGTACATACTTATCTGTATAAATTACAAAACCTGTCATCAAAATATCTTAAGAATTTGATTTCTTATAATTTTTCAAAATAATGAAGAAAATCAAAAATTTTATAAAATGGAACAAATTTGAGTTGAATTCAAAGCTTGATATCTCAAAAATGAATTGAGATACCCAAGCATAATTTTGTTCTCGTAGAAATAATTACTTTCCTTTATAAATGACAAAAAGTCTCATCAAAATATCTTAAGGATTAAATTATTTACGATTTTTAAAAATTATTCAGGAAATCATTAATTTAATGAAATGAAACAAATTTAGGTTGAATTCAAAAATTGATATCTCAAAAACGAATTGAGCTATTAAAGTATGGTTTTGTATTCACGGAAAAGTACAAGCTTTTCTTTATAATTCGCAAAAAAAAATCATTAAAATATCTTAAGAATTCGATTTTTTAAAAGTGATTAAGAAATCTTTTAATTCAATGAAGTACTGCAATTTTAGGTTGCATTCAAAACTTAATACCTCAAAAAGGAATGGAGATAATAACGTATGGTTTTGATTTCAGAAAAGTACATACCTTTCTTTATAAATAGAAAAAACATCATCAAGATATCTTAACAATTCAATTTTTTATGATTTTTTGAAAAATTGTATCTCAACAATGAATTGAGATACTCAAGTATGATTTTGTTCTCGTAAAAGTACATACTTTTCTCTATAAATTACAAAACCTGTCATCAAAATATCTTAAGAATTCGGTTTTTTACGGTTTTTCCAAATAATGAAGGAAATCAAAAATTTTATAAAATTCAACAAATTTAGGTTGAATTCAAAGCTTGATATCTCAAAAATAAATTGAGATACCCAAGCATAATTTTGTTCTCGTAGAAATAATTACTTACCTTTATAAATGACAAAAACCCTCATCAAAATATCTTAAGGATTAAATTATTTACGATTTTTAAAAATTATTCAGGAAATCATTAATTTAATGAAATGAAACAAATTTAGGTTGAGTTCAAAAATTGATATCTCAAAAACGAATTGAGCTATTAAAGTATGGTTTTGTATTCACGGAAAAGTACAAGCTTTTCTTTATAATTCGCAAAAAAAATCATTAAAATATCTTAAGAATTCGATTTTTTAAAAGTGATTAAGAAATCTTTTAATTCAATGAAGTGCTGCAATTTTAGGTTGCATTCAAAACTTAATACCTCAAAAAGGAATGGAGATAATAACGTATGGTTTTGATTTCAGAAAAGTACATATCTTTCTTTATAAATAGAAAAAACATTATCAAGATATCTTAACAATTCAATTTTTTATGATTTTTTGAAAAATTGTATCTCAACAATGAATTGAGATACTCAAGTATGATTTTGTTCTCGTAAAACTACATACTTTTCTCTATAAATTACAAAACCTGTCATCAAAATATCTTAAGAATTCGGTTTTTTACGGTTTTTCCAAATAATGAAGGAAATCAAAAATTTTATAAAATTCAACAAATTTAGGTTGAATTCAAAGCTTGATATCTCAAAAATGAATTGAGATACTCAATTATAATTTTGTACCCGTAAAATATGTATACTTTCCTTTATGAATGACAAAACATTTCATCAAAATATCTTAAGAATTCGATTTCTTACGATTTTTTAAAATAATGAAGGAAATCAAAAATTTAGTGAAATGCAACAAATTTAGGTTGAATTCAAAGCTTGATATCTCAAAAACGAATTGAGATACTTAAGCATGATTTTGTTCTTGTAAAAGTGCATGCTTTTCTCTATAAATTACAAAAATTGTCATCAAAATATCTTAAGAATTCGATTTTTTAGGAATTTTCAAAACAATGATAGAAATCAAAAATTTTATAAAATGGAACAAATTTAGGTTGAATTCAAAGCGTGAAATCTCAAAAACGAATTGAGATACTTGAGGATAATTTTGTTTTTGTAAAAGTGCAAGCTTACCTTTATAAATTACAAAAACTGTCATCAAAATATCTTAAGAATTCGATTATTTACGATTTTTCCAAATAATGAAGGAAATTAAAAATGTTATAAAATTCAACAAATTTAGGTTGAATTCAAAGCTTGATATCTCAAAAATGAATTGAGATACACAATTATAATTTTGTACCCGTAAAATATGTATACTTTCCCTTATGAATGACAAAACATTTCATCAAAATATCTTAAGAATTCGATTTCTTACGATTTTTTAAAATAATGAAAGAAATCAAAAATTTTGTGAAATGCAACAAATTTAGGTTGAATTCAAAGCTTGATATCTCAAAAACGAATGGAGATAATCAAGCATGATTTTGTTCTTGTAAAAGTGCATGCTTTTCTCTATAAATTACAAAAATTGTCATCAAAATATCTTAAGAATTCGATTTTTTAGGAATTTTCAAAACAACAACGGAAATCAAAAATTTTATAAAATGAAACAAATTTAGGTTGAATTCAAAGCTTGATATCTCAAAAACGAATTGAGATACTTCAGCCTAGTTTTGTTTTTGTAAAAGTGCATGCTTACCTTTATAAATTACAAAAACAGTCATCAAAATATCTTAAGAATTCGATTTTTTTACTTTTTTCCCAAATAATGAAGGAAATCAAAAATTTTATATGTCACAAATTTTGGTTGAATTGAGAGCTTGATATCTCAACAATGAATTGAGATACTCAAGTATGATTTTGTTCTCGTAAAAGTACATACTTTTCTCTATAAATTACAAAACCTGTCATCAAAATATCTTAAGAATTCGGTTTTTTACGGTTTTTCCAAATAATGAAGGAAATCAAAAATTTTATAAAATTCAACAAATTTAGGTTGAATTCAAAGCTTGATATCTCAAAAATGAATTGAGATACTCAACTATAATTTTGTACCCGTAAAATATGTATACTTTCCTTTATGAATGACAAAACATTTAATCAAAATATCTTAAGAATTCGTTTTCTTACGATTTTTTAAAATAATGAAGGAAATCAAAAATTTTGTGAAATGCAACAAATTTAGGTTGAATTCAAAGCTTGATATCTCAAAAACGAATAGAGATACTAAAGCATGATTTTGTTCTTGTAAAAGTGCATGCTTTTCTCTATAAATTACAAAAATTGTCATCAAAATATCTTAAGAATTCGATTTTTTAGGAATTTTCAAAACAATGACGGAAATCAAAAATTTTATAAAATGGAACAAATTTAGGTTGAATTCAAAGCTTGATATCTCAAAAACGAATTGAGATACTTGAGCCTAATTTTGTTTTTGTAAAAGTGCATGCTTACCTTTATAAATTACAAAACCTGTCATCAAAATATCTTAAGAATTCGGTTTTTTACGGTTTTTCCAAATAATGAAGGAAATCAAAAATTTATAAAATTCAACAAATTTAGGTTGAATTCAAAGCTTGATATCTCAAAAATGAATTGAAATACTCAACTATAATTTTGTAGCCGTAAAATATGTATACTTTCCTTTACGAATGACAAAACATTTCATCAAAATATCTTAAGAATTCGATTTCTTACGATTTTTTAAAATAATGAAGGAAATTAAAAATTTTATAAAATTCAACAAATTTAGGTTGAATTCAAAGCTTGATATCTCAAAAATGAATTGAAATACTCAACTATAATTTTGTACCCGTAAAATATGTATACTTTCCTTTATGAATGACAAAACATTTCATCAAAATATCTTAAGAATTCGATTTCTTACGATTTTTTAAAATAATGAAGGAAATCAAAAATTTTGTGAAATGCAACAAATTTAGGTTGAATTCAAAGCTTGATATCTCAAAAACGAATTGAGATACTTGAGCCTAATTTTGTTTTTGTAAAAGTGCATGCTTACCTTTATAAATTACAAAAACTGTCATCAAAATATTTTAAGAATTCGATTTTTTTACTTTTTTCCCAAATAATGAAGGAAATCAAAAATTTTATGATATGCCACAAATTTTGGTTGAATTGAGAGCTTGATATCTCAACAATGAATTGAGATACTCAAGTATGATTTTGTTCTCGTAAAAGTACATACTTTTCTCTATAAATTACAAAACCTGTCATCAAAATATCTTAAGAATTCGGTTTTTTACGGTTTTTCCAAATAATGAAGGAAATCAAAAATTTTATAAAATTCAACAAATTTAGGTTGAATTCAAAGCTTGATATCTCAAAAATGAATTGAGATACTCAACTATAATTTTGTACCCGTAAAATATGTATACTTTCCTTTATGAATGACAAAACATTTAATCAAAATATCTTAAGAATTCGTTTTCTTACGATTTTTTAAAATAATGAAGGAAATCAAAAATTTTGTGAAATGCAACAAATTTAGGTTGAATTCAAAGCTTGATATCTCAAAAACGAATAGAGATACTAAAGCATGATTTTGTTCTTGTAAAAGTGCATGCTTTTCTCTATAAATTACAAAAATTGTCATCAAAATATCTTAAGAATTCGATTTTTTAGGAATTTTCAAAACAATGACGGAAATCAAAAATTTTATAAAATGGAACAAATTTAGGTTGAATTCAAAGCTTGATATCTCAAAAACGAATTGAGATACTTGAGCCTAATTTTGTTTTTGTAAAAGTGCATGCTTACCTTTATAAATTACAAAAACTGTCATCAAAATATTTTAAGAATTCGATTTTTTTACTTTTTTCCCAAATAATGAAGGAAATCAAAAATTTTATAATATGCCACAAATTTTGGTTGAATTGAGAGCTTGATATCTCAACAATGAATTGAGATATTCAAGTATGATTTTGTTCTCGTAAAAGTACATACTTTTCTCTATAAATTACAAAACCTGTCATCAAAATATCTTAAGAATTCGGTTTTTTTACGATTTTTCCAAATAATGAAGGAAATTAAAAATTTTATAAAATTCAACAAATTTAGGTTGAATTCAAAGCTTGATATCTCAAAAATGAATTGAGATACTCAATTATAATTTGGTACCCGTAAAATATGTATACTTTCCTTTATGAAAGACAAAACATTTCATCAAAATATCTTAATTCGATTTTTTAGGAATTTTCAAAACAATGACGGAAATCAAAAATTTTATAAAATGGAACAAATTTATGTTGAATTCAAAGCTTGATATCTCAAAAACGAATTAAGATACTTGAGCCTAATTTTGTTTGTGTAAAAGTGCATGCTTACCTTTATAAATTACAAAAACTGTCATCAAAATATCTTAAGAATTCGGTTTTTTACGGTTTCTCCAAATAATGAAGGAAATCAAAAATTTTATAAAATTCAACACATTTAGGTTGAATTCAAAGCTTGATATCTCAAAAATGAATTGAGATACTCAATTATAATTTTGTACCCGTAAAATATGTATACTTTCCTTTATGAATGACAAAACATTTCATCAAAATATCTTAAGAATTCGGTTTTTTACGGTTTTTTTAAATAATGAAGGAAATCAAAAATTTTGTGAAATGCAACAAATTTAGGTTGAATTCAAAGCTTGATATCTCAAAAACGAATTGAGATACTTGAGCCTAATTTTGTTTTTGTAAAAGTGCATGCTTACCTTTATAAATTACAAAAACTGTCATCAAAATATTTTAAGAATTCGATTTTTTTACTTTTTTCCCAAATAATGAAGGCAATCAAAAATTTTATGATATGCCACAAATTTTGGTTGAATTGAGAGCTTGATATCTCAACAATGAATTGAGATACACAAGTATGATTTTGTTCTCGTAAAAGTACATACTTTTCTCTATAAATTACAAAACCTGTTATCAAAATATCTTAAGAATTCGGTTTTTTACGGTTTTTCCAAATAATGAAGGAAATCAAAAATTTTATAAAATTCAACACATTTAGGTTGAATTCAAAGCTTGATATCTCAAAAATGAATTGAAATACTCAACTATAATTTTGTAGCCGTAAAATATGTATACTTTCCTTTACGAATGACAAAACATTTCATCAAAATATCTTAAGAATTCGATTTCTTACGATTTTTTAAAATAATGAAGGAAATCAAAAATTTTGTGAAATGCAACAAATTTAGGTTGAATTCAAAGCTTGATATCTCAAAAACGAATTGAGATACTTGAGCCTAATTTTGTTTTTGTAAAAGTGCATGCTTACCTTTATAAATTACAAAAACTGCCATCAAAATATCTTAAGAATTCGATTATTTACGATTTTTCCAAATAATGAAGAAAATTAAAAATTTTATAAAATTCAACAAATTTAGGTTGAATTCAAAGCTTGATATATCAAAAATGAATTGAAATACTCAACTATAATTTTGTAGCCGTAAAATATGTATACTTTCCTTTACGAATGACAAAACATTTCATCAATATATCTTAAGAATTCGATTATTTACGATTTTTCCAAATAATGAAGGAAATTAAAAATTTTATAAAATTCAACAAATTTAGGTTGAATGCAAAGCTTGATATCTCAAAAATGAATTGAGATACTCAACTATAATTTTGTTCCCGTAAAAATGCATACTTTTCTTTATGAATGACAAAAAGTTTCATCAAAATATTTTAAGAATTCGATTTTTTTACTTCTTTCCCAAATAATGAAGGAAATCAAAAATTTTATGATATGCCACAAATTTTGGTTGAATTGAGAGATTGATATCTCAACAATGAATTGAGATACTCAAGTATGATTTTGTTCTCCTAAAAGTACATACTTTTCTCTATAAATTACAAAACCAGTCATCAAAATATCTTAAGAATTCGGTTTTTCCAAATAATGAAGGAAATCAAAAATTTTATAAAATTCAACAAATTTAGGTTGAATTCAAAGCTTGATATCTCAAAAATGAATTGAAATACTCAACTATAATTTTGTAGCCGTAAAATATGTATACTTTCCTTTACGAATGACAAAACATTTCATCAATATATCTTAAGAATTCGATTATTTACGATTTTTCCAAATAATGAAGGAAATTAAAAATTTTATAAAATTCAACAAATTTAGGTTGAATGCAAAGCTTGATATCTCAAAAATGAATTGAGATACTCAACTATAATTTTGTTCCCGTAAAAATGCATACTTTTCTTTATGAATGACGAAAAGTTTCATCAAAATATTTTAAGAATTCGATTTTTTTACTTCTTTCCCAAATAATGAAGGAAATCAAAAATTTTATGATATGCCACAAATTTTGGTTGAATTGAGAGCTTGATATCTCAACAATGAATTGAGATACTCAAGTATGATTTTGTTCTCGTAAAAGTACATACTTTTCTCTATAAATTACAAAACCAGTCATCAAAATATCTTAAGAATTCGGTTTTTCCAAATAATGAAGGAAATCAAAAATTTTATAAAATTCAACAAATTTAGGTTGAATTCAAAGCTTGATATCTCAAAAATGAATTGAAATACTCAACTATAATTTTGTAGCCGTAAAATATGTATACTTTCCTTTACGAATGACAAAACATTTCATCAAAATATCTTAAGAATTCGATTTCCTACGATTTTTTAAAATAATGAAGGAAATTAAAAATTTTATAAAATTCAACAAATTTAGGTTGAATGCAAAGCTTGATATCTCAAAAATGAATTGAGATACTCAACTATAATTTTGTTCCCGTAAAAATGCATACTTTTCTTTATGAATGACAAAAAGTTTCATCAAAATATTTTAAGAATTTGATTTTTTACGATTTTTCAAAATTATTAAGGAAATCATTAATTTTATGAAGTGCTACAAATTTAGATTGCGTTCAAAACTTAATATCTCAAAAACGACTTGAGATACTCACGTATGGTTTTGTTCTTAGAAAAGTGCACGCTTTTCTTTAAAAATCGCAATAAACATCATCAAGATATCTTAAGAATTCGATTTTTTACAATTTTTAAAAAATGATTAAGGAAATTATTTTTATGAAATGCTACAACTTTTGGTTGAAAAAATAAATCATAAAAATAGTCTCCTTAATGCTTCTTACAAAATTGATTCAGACAAATTTTCAACAAAAAAGGAAACATTTTCATGAACGTCTATGATTAATGATGTTTCAAAGACGAGCTTAATTATTGTAAGAATAATTTGAAAACGATATACTTTTATTCAAAAATTTATGAGAGCAAAAATACTTTTAAAAAGAAATAGGCTTTAGGAATCAATTGGAAAATTTGAGGTGTACATAATAAAAAGATGTAAGTAAATAACCTTTGTGACCAGCCTGTGTAGCAATGATCTCATAGTGCAATAATTTCGAAAGTGTATATATTTTTGAAATCAGAAATGAATAACGAGCTTAATATGTTCTTATCTTTTTAAATTAAAAGAAAAACCAAAATTATCATAACATCAAAGTATAAAAGCGAAAACAAATTTTTTATTACACAATAAAATTTTCTGTAAAAATGTGTCCATATAATGCTTTAGTTATAATACTCCACCTATAATAATAACCAAGATATTTTGCACTATCACGTTTTTCGATATTTTAAATTTTAGTTTCTAGAAGAAAAACAAAAGGCTTTATTTAAAAATAGAGATCGAGACATATAAGTTACTTTTTTCTAACTCTTATAGTTTCTAAGATAGCCTATTTGGACAAAACATTTGAACCACCCAATACATACCTGATAAAACTAAAAAACATTTTTTGGTTACATCAACAAAATTGAGTTGATACAAATCAAAGAAAATAAATTAAATCTTAACTCTTACATCAGTACTTATATTATTGCCCATGAATATGTTTAACTCTTAATTTTAATCACTTTAATAAAAAGTTTATTGAAACAAAAAGGGCCTATCCATGCACAATCTAATACAGGAGACTTTTACATAGGATCAAACACAATTTAAGTTTTAATTATTCAATAATAGTCTGAATTAAAAATAAAAATATATTAATGTATAACAATAGAGTTATAAACATAGATTTATCTACCTTTTCTAATAGTAATATATAATAAATTGTTTAGACCTTAAACACAGCCTTAAATCTGTTTTCTTTCAATAGAACCTTGTTACATAGTATAAAAGATTAAATTTTATAACAGGATTGTTTGGTTTATCTTAAAAATACGTATAAAAATATATGTTAATACCTTATGTACTTATTTTTTAAAACGAAGGTGCTCCAATTCTTGATTATTTTACGTGATTATAATGCATAATACAAAATACGTATAGCAGCACCAAATATCCATCATTATCTATATTTATTATTTCATTTTTAAGTAGTTAAACGGTAACTTTTAGTTATTATTAACTTTATTAGTATTATCTATATCTTTCTGGCACTTTTGACAAACATTGTCCTTCATTAATTTCCTTAAATTATCGTTTTCAATGCTTTTCTCTCTCAACGCATCGTGTAAATTATCGATGATTTGTTCCTTTTCCATAATCTGTTGCTTTAAATGATAAATAGTCTCTTCAAATCCCTCAAACATAGCCTAAAATAACTCGTATTATTTAACTAATTTTTATTAAGACTTAAAAAATACCCTTGATTCTTCACTCGTTTCCGAGTACATTGGTGGTTCCGTTAAACAAAAAAATTCTTGGAGTTCCGTGCAGTTGACCAATTGGTGATCGGATAACATGTGGTTTACGAGCGATTGGAGTTTATTAACACGATCTTCTAGGAAAAGCGGGTCGAAATTGTTACCTAACCAGCGTTTTCGAGGTAGATATTGGAAGATTCGTGGGGAAAGTTCTTTTAGTTTGTTACAAAGGCGGACAAAATCGGTATAACGACGGAAGACGTACCAACAATCACCGGTTGATTTATTTTCAACACGTAACTTGAATACCTAAATAACATATAATTAATAATTTTGATTAAATTTTTAAGTTTTCAAAACAACCATAAAACTAATTCAAAATAGGGGTTAAAGAACTTAGATTATCCGACTATTCGGTCCTAAAAGGGACGACTAATACCAAACTACCAAATATGATGTATTTGGGTTGGAAAATAAACAATGTTAGGGTAAAAACTGTCAAATGTCAAAAATAAATATGTTAATCTTTGACAAATATGAAATTATGTTAATATTTATCAAAAATGTTTTCAGTTAGTACCAAATATGATGTATTTGGTTTGGAAAATAAACAGTTATTGTAAAAACTGTCAAATGTCAAAAATAAATATGTCCATTTTTGTCAAAAATGAAATTATATTAATATCTATCAAAAATGTTTTCAGTTGGTTCCAAATATAATGTATTTGGGTTGGAAAATAAACAAAGTTAGGGTAAAAACTGTCAAATGTCAAAAATAAATACACTTAGCAGCAGAAGTCTGCGTACAAAAAACTTCTAACACTTTAACTGAAAAAATAAGGGTCATGATCTAACATGATAAACTTCAATTTTTTTTTTATTTTGTGTATTAACTACATATAATTCTATTAACAAAATATGCATCAATAAAACAGAAATATTAGTTACAAAAAAAATTAAAATTAAAAATTCTCCAAATAATGCGTATGCAAAAATCTGCGTACAAATAAAGACGCCTTCTCCAAAATATACTTATTTACTTAAATACGTAGTTGTACGCGATGTACGCTTTCCGATTTAAATAAAAGATAATCGGTGTCAATTATATTAGCAGAGGCTTAGAAGCTAAAAGTTAGAATGGACACGAAAGGAAAGGAAATTGAATTGGGAGAGAGAAAAATTATTGTAAAGTTATGGAAAGAGGGAAAATCTTTTCGAAAAATAGGAGAAACTGTCGGCAGGTCACACTCTTCCACTCAAAGAGTAATTAATAATTATAAAGACACTGAAGATTACCTCTCACGTCCGCGATCTGGACAAACCGACCCCTGTTAACAAACCGAGAGAAGCGAAAAATTGTACAGCTGGTTAGAAAAGAACCTAGGCTGACGGCAAAAAAAATAGTACAAAATGTACAAGAAGAATTTCATAAAATTATCAGCAAAGATACGGTGAGAAGGACGTTAAAAAAAGCTAACTATCACAGTCGCGTTGCACGAAAAAAAACATTTGTGTCAGAGGTCAATCGTCAGAAGCGGATCGCTTTTGCAAAAAAACTCTTAGACAAGCCCATTGAATTCTGGGAGAAAGTTCTCTTTACAGATGAGAGCAAATTTTGCATTTTCGGCATTAAGGATAAACAACTTGAATGGAGAAAACCTAATACTGCCCTTAATCCCGAAAATTTGAAAGCGACTGTAAAAGACGGAGGTGGTGGAGTTATGGTTTGGGGGTGTATATGCACCAAAGGGGTGGGAAGGTTGGTTTTCATAACATCGACATTGGACCATAAAATGTATATAGACATTTTAAAAGAAAATTTGAAGCCTAGCATCGAAAACTTGGGCTTCGGGCCCGAATACTTTTTTCAACAAGATAATGACCCCAAACATTGCGCCCACAACACTAAGCTTTGGCTACTATACAATACCCCAAAGCAACTTAAAACACCTCCACAATTGCCGGACTTGAATCTCATCGAACACTTCTGGGATTTACTGGAACGCAGGATTCGGCAACACAACATAACGTCAAAGGAAACGTTAAAAAATGTTATGATTGAGGAATGGGCCAAAATCAGTTCGCACGAAACGAAGAAATTAGTGCACTCCATGCCTAAACGTTTAAGGGAGGTCATTAAACGTAAAGGTTATCCGATCTCATATTAATATAGAAACAATGATCTCATTTATGAATTTTTTATAAATACTGTCCTGACTTGTACGCAGATTTTTGCATACCCGTTATTTGTAGAATTTTTAGTTTTGATTTTTTTCTGTAACTACTGTTTCTGTTTTGTTGAAGCATATTTTGTTAATAGAATTATATGTAGTTAATATACAAAATAAAAAAAATCAAGTTTATCACATTAGATTATGACTCTTATTTTTTCAATTAAAGTATTACAAGTTTTTTGTACGCAGACTTCTGCTGCTGAGTGTATGTTAGTTTTTGACAAATATCAAATTATGTTAATAATTATCAAAAAATGTTTTCAGTTGGTACCAAATATGATGTATTTGGGTTGGAAAGTAAACAAAGTTAAGGTAGAAACTGTCAAATGTCAAAAATGAATATGTCAATTTTTGAAACATATATAATTATATTAATATCTATCAAAAATGTTTTCAGTTGGTACCAAATATGATGTATTTGGGTTGGAAAATAAACAAAGTTAGGCTAAAAACTATCAAATATCAAAAATAAATATGTCAATTTTTGGCAAACGTGAAATTATGTTAATATCTATCAAAAATGTATTCAGTTGGTTCCAAATATGATATATTTGGGTTGTAAAATAAACAAAGTTAGGGTAAAAACAGTTAAATGTCAAAAATAAATATGTTAATTTTTGACAAATATGAAATTATGTTAATATTTATCAAGAGTGTTTTCAGTTGGTACCAAATATGATGTATTTGGGTTGGAAAATAAACAAATTTAGGGTAAAAATTGTCAAATCTCAAAAATAAATGTGTCAATTTTTGACAAATATGAAATTATGTTAATATTTATCAAAAATGTTTTCAGTTGGTACCAAATATGATGTATTTGGGTTGAAAAATAAACAAAGTTAGAGTGAAAACTGTCAAATATGAAAAATAAATATGTAAATTTTTGACAAATATGAAATTCTGTTAATATTTATCAAAAATGTTTTCAGTTGGTACCAAATATGATATATTTGGGTTATAAAATAAACAAAGTTAGGGTAAAAATAGTTAAATGTCAAAAATAAATATGTTAATTTTTGACAAATATGAAATTATGTTAATATTTATCAAAAATGCTTTCAGTTGGTACCAAATATGATGTATTTGGGTTGGAAAATAAACAAAGTTAGGCTAAAAACTGTCAAATGTCAAAAATAAATATGTCAATTTTTGGCAAACGTGAAATTATGTTAACATCTATCAAAAATGTATTCAGTTGGTTCCAAATATGATATATTTGGGTTGTAAAACAAACAAAGTTGGGGTAAAAACAGTTAAATGGCAAAAATAAATATGTTAATTTTTGGCAAATATGAAATTATGTTAATATTTATCAAAAATGTTTTCAGTTGGTACCAAATGTGATGTATTTGGGTTGAAAAATAAACAAAGTTAGAGTGAAAACTGTCAAATATGAAAAATAAATATGTAAATTTTTGACAAATATGAAATTATGTTAATATTTATTAAAAATGCTTTCAGTTGGTACCAAATATGATGTATTTGGGTTGGAAAATAAACAAAGTTAGGGTAAAAACTGTCAAATGTCAAAAATAAATGTGTCAATTTTCGAGAAATATGAAATTACGTTAATAATTATCCAAAAATGTTTTCAGTTGGTACCAAATATGATGTATTTGGGTTGGAAAATAAACAAAGTTAGGCTAAAAACTGTCAAATGTCAAAAATAAATATGTCAATTTTTGGCAAACGTGAAATTATGTTAATATCTATCAAAAATGTATTCAGTTGGTTCCAAATATGATATATTTGGGTTGTAAAACAAACAAAGTTAGGGTAAAAACAGTTAAATGGCAAAAATAAATATGTTAATTTTTGGCAAATATGAAATTATGTTAATATTTATCAAAAATGTTTTCAGTTGGTACCAAATGTGATGTATTTGGGTTGAAAAATAAACAAAGTTAGAGTGAAAACTGTCAAATATGAAAAATAAATATGTAAATTTTTGACAAATATGAAATTATGTTAATATTTATCAAAAATGTTTTCAGTTGGTACCAAATATGATATATTTGGGTTATAAAATAAACAAAGTTAGGGTAAAAACAGTTAAATGTCAAAAATAAATATGTCAATTTTTGACAAATGTGAAATTATGTTAATATCTATCAAAAATGTTGTCAGTTGGTTCCAAATATGATATATTTGGATTGGAAAATAAACAAAGTTAGGGTAAAAACTGTCAAATGTCAAAAACAAATATTTCAGTTTTTGACAAATATGAAATTATGTTAATATTTATCAAAAATGTTTTCAGTTGGTTCCAAATATGATGTATTTGGGTTGGAAAATAAACAAAGTTAGGGTAAAAAACTGTCAAATGTCAAAAATAAATCTGTCAATTTTTGACAATAAGAAAATTCTAAGAAATTATGGATTATGAATCCTTAATCATAACACCTTTCCCCATCGATTTTAATTTTTGAGTTTTAAGCAATTCTTTTAGTAAGCCTCTTAAACGTTGACATTTTGGAGATTTTTGACAATTTCCTCAGTGTCTTTGTTGATCCCTCATATCTACATTGTGTCTGGTTATGGATAAGCGTTTACGGTTCGTTGCAATGATGATGCAGAAAGAATCTAACGGGATGTTTTATTTTTTAAGTTGTAGTTCATTTTTGTGCCGAAAATTCGAAATTATAATTTAAAGATATTTCCTGCAAATTATTTATGTTCCAGGTTGCAGCTGTTTACGGATTAAGCTTTTCTACGTCATTATGGACAATCTTAGTGCACATCTCTTTGATTATCCATTCTAATTTTTGAGATATGATAGAGTTTAGCTAACAAAATCATGAATTATTATATAATAGCCGAATTCTAAGAAATTATGGATTATGAGTCCTTAGCCCATAATGAAAAATTTTCATTCATAACACCTTTCCCCATCAATTTTAATTTTTGAGTTTTAACAAATTTCTTTAATGAGCCTCTTAAACAATGACATTTTGGAAATTTTTAACAATTTCTTCAGTGTCTTCATTGGTCCTCATACCTACATTTTGTCTGGTTATGGAAAAGCATTTATGGTTCATTACAATGATGATGCAGAAATGATCTCACCGGATGTTTTATTTTTTGAGTTGTAGCTGATTTTTGTGCTGAAAATTCGAAATATGACATTAGGAAGATATTTCCTGCAAATTCTTTCTGTTCACGTTGTAACAGGTTATGGATTATGCTTTTCCACATCATTATGAATAATCCATTTTCATGTTTGACTTTTCGCCATCGATTTTAATTTTTGAATTTAAATTAATTCTTACAATAAGCCTCTTATATACATTATGACTTTTTGGAGATTTTTGACTACCTTCCGTTGCTGAGTAGAAAAGGTACTACCTTATCAGCATAATAATGTCATTTTAGAAAGAAAAATTTCTTAAGAAATGTGCAGCGGAATAAAATATAAATAACATTATTATACAGGGTGTCTCACGTAACTGGTTCATTAGAACTTTTACACTATTCGTAGAGGCTTAAAATTTTGGTATCATGGGTTGTTCATTTCGATCTATTAATCTAAAATATTTTCAAGACCACTTCCGGTCTACCGGAAGTAGACGTCAAGTTCGTTATTTTAAATGGAATGCTATAGTTTTTATTACACCATTCAATTACACGTAAGAAAATATGTTGACTTTGATAACAGTTGCTGGTACCTATCGTTCTTTGTTTTCGAGTTATTTTGATTTTAAGTGTTTTTTGTCAAATATTACCATGGTCTTTACAAGCCCATATCTCAGCCTACGTTAATTGAAAAACGCGAGAAAGTCGAAAATTTTAAATGGAACGCACCGTATCCTTTTAGCCTATCTAAACGGGAATTTAATTCTCTACAAATTATCTATAAATATTGCTATACCTATTTATTATAGTTTTCTTCATATTGAGTATTTTATCAAAATCCTACACAAAATGCTGGAAGCCGGTCGTGTTTTTATTAGAAGGCTATGATATTTTGACAGTTTATTGTTTAATTTATTTAAATTATCATTGGTATTATTTCTAGAATGATCTGCGATTGAATAAACTTGAGTTTGTTAGCTTTTATTTGCCAAAAATAACCAGCAGAAGAACGCATAAATGAAACAATGAAAAACAATGATATGGCGTAATATTCGACGTAATGATGCGCGAGAAGTTCCTAGAGAGTTCAGTTTATTTATTTACGGTGCTTTTTTGTAAAATATTATTCATCTAAATCGACCGAAGCACCTCTTACCGAAGAATTTGGTAAAGCAATAAAATATGACAAAACATTTATTCTATTATCTTAAGCTGCTGGTGATAGAAATTTATGTTTTCTTGTTATTTTGATCTTTCCAAAACTAAGAGATACGTATCTTATCCTATCCAAAACTTTATTACACCCGCCATGAATATAAGACGAATTTAAAATGTTAGCGTGGGAATAATTCGCCATGATATTCAAAGACATTAACAGCAGTAAGTGATGACACAACTAAGTAATGACAATAGTAACATAAATATGGTTGAAAAGCTATCAAAACTCAATGGCTTTCTAATATAAAAACAAGAACCTTCCAGCATTGCATGCGTCCATTAATTTCCAAATATGAGGGCAACTACAACAAATAGGCGCAGGAAAGTATCTAAATAGTTTGTAGAGAATTAAATTCCCATAATTTATTTTTGTAATTTTCAGTTTTTCATTCTTTTATGTTATTGATTTTAATTTTTATCATTAAATTGTTGTTTTTCATTGTTTCATTTATTCGGTTTTCTTTTGGTTATTTTTGGTAAATTACGGCTAGCAATCTAAAGTTTATTCAATTACAGTTCATTGTAGAAATAATACTAATAATAATTGTGATATATGATTGTGATAAATTCCTCAATAGCAAGAAAACTATAATAAATAGGTATAGGATATTTATAGATAATTTGTAGAGAATTAAATTTCCTTTCTGATAGGCTATGAAAATATGGGGCGTTCCATTTAAAATTTTCGACTTTCACGCAATTGAATACAGAGAAACGGTAACTCAATTTTTGACCAGCCTGTATAAGATATACTGATATAACAAATGACAATCTATTTAACAGCATATGACGAGTTATTGTGCCAATGCAAAACGTTTTTGAATTAACGTAGGCTGAGATATGGGCTTGTAAAGACCATGGTGATATTTGCCAAAAAACACTTAAAATCAAAATAACTCGAAAACAAAGAACGATAGGTACCAGCAACTGTTATCAAAGTCAACATATTTTCTTACGTGTAATTGAATGGTGTAATAAAAACTATAGCATTCCATTTAAAATAACGAAGTTGAAGTCTACTTCCGGTAGACCAGAAGTGGCGGCCATCTTGAAAATATTTTAGATTAATAGATCGGAATGAACAACCCATGTTACCAAAATTTCAAGCCTCTACGAATAGTGGAACCTAAAAAAGTTCTAATGAACCAGTTACGTGAGACACCCTGTATATATATATAGTTTGAGGATGAATCTTAGAACCAATAGTGAACATTAGAACCCTCTTCAGAAGATTTAGTAAATGGTAAGATCCTTTTCTATGTTAAACAATAGCTTTCTATCCAAATAGAGATAATATAAACCAGAAAATAACTGAACTTATTAATAATTTAATAATAAAATATTTTTCTTATTAAAAATTATAAATCGTTTTCGACATAAGCGCCCTCTATTATTAGCAAAATAAACCCAACTCACAATCTGATGTTATCTGTCTTCTATTATTGCTCCTATCAGTAATAATAGAAATTTGAATATCTGGAAGATTAAATAACATCCAGTACACACAAAACCCAAAAAAAAAACGCAGCAAATTGTGGTACTTTGATAATCCAGGGGCTTCAATAGGGGTTATTATAAGATGCCATCTTTTGAGAGAAATAGAAAATGGTATGCTAGGTAGTTTGAAAATTTTGACATATGACATAACCTAATTGTTAAATTATTCTTATTTTTAAATTTTATATTTACCGTAAATCTAGCTCTTTCTTCCATAATTTCATACCCCACGATAGGAATTTGCAAACAATTCCCAGCAACACTTCCATTGCAAGAAAAGTATTTAATATCATCTTGCTTTAACGTTTCACTGGACATATCTGTCGATGTTGAATATTGAAACCTGCGATATCTAAACAACAATACAAAATTACTGAAACAATACATTAATTTATTTTTATTTTTACCTCAAAGGTTCAGATAAATACTCCTCAGAATCCGTAGTTAATACTTCCTCAGCTTGTTCGCATTCGTCCACAACGGCGTTATTATTAATTAAAGGGTCTTCGACTGCTTCTTCGATTTTTAAATGCGTTAAACCATTTACTATTCGAGTTTTGAACGGTTCCGTCATGTTAAAGCTATAAAATCGAGGACGTAACGCACCGTAAATAAGTAAATAGAGATTACCTCTACAAAGATGTTTTATTAACCTCCACGTTCATTTCACACAAAACTCCTAACAAATTCTTTATTAAGGTAAGACGTTTAAACCATGTCATATGATTATTTAAGCACTATTTGAGTTCGAATCACAACTAAAACAAAGAAAATTACATCCTGTACTACCATATTTTGATTTGGAACGAGCGAAAGTCGACCTTATTTACGATATACGTAAGCGTGTCGAATGATAAAGCGTTTTATTATTTACTATTAAGCACGAAATTTATTCATCGCTCACTTTGGTGTAGTTCTTTTACAGTTAATTTAATTAGTAGAGTGGGCTAAATCAAGTTTGCACTCTACTAAATTTTAGATGTATTAACGTTATTAAGGTTTTAACATTATTTAGAGCGTGATTTTTGCTTGCAGTGGGGGTTTTATTAAAAGGAAATGATTAAATAGTGGAAAGTGTTGTAAATTTTTTAAATTTATTTGCTGCAGCAGGAGGTGATATTACGTAAATGTTCGCTTTAAAACATAACGAGAAAGTCGCGGTATTTAGTTAACTTATCGCATAATGATTCATTTTATCAAATTATCTAGAATTAATCTAAATTACTTTAAAGATTATAGCTTTTTTTATAAATAAATTTGAGGTTATGTTAATTTTAATCACATTACCAACATAACAATGTAATAATTGACTTGACGTTGGTGTGTAAAAAAATTAACCTCATATAACCTATAAAATAAAATTTAATATGATTCTTTTTAATAATATGAAACACATTCTTAGAGATAAAATACGTTATTTATTGAAACCTACGAGACTGAATTCGTCCTCTTCGTTAGATGTGAATACAAACGTTGTAAAAGATGTTATTCTTTACAAATACGAGAACCCACAATTTTTTACTTATTTAAACGTTTTTGCGATAGCTCAGTTTGGATTTTGGGGGTATTTATCGCATTTTGCTTTTACAACGTTAAGAGATGCCCCGGTTGAGGTTACAAAAGAAACTGCTTGGTGGAGAAAAATTAATTTGGGTGAAAATAAATATAGGAACTCTTTAGCGATATTAAGTTTTCTTATAGGTTAATATTATTTTTTTATTAAATTAAGGGTTTAATTTTGATGTATTTTAGGGTATGGAATATTAACTATATCGTGGATGTTCACTTTGAGGTCGGTGAGATATTTAGTTTTGAGAAAAGGTGGCGGAGAATGTACTTTTGTTACTTATACCCCGTTTGGGAGAAATCGTATGGTTACTGTACCTTTACGTGATATTAGTTCAGTGCAAACAAGAAGTATTGCTACCACTCAATTACCTATAAAAGTTAAAAATCATAGTTTTTATTATATCTTGGATATGAGAGGGGAGTTTAAAAATCCAACACTTTTTGATTATACCGCAGGATTAAAGAGAACTCTTAAATATAAATGATTTGTGTAAATAATTAATTATAATTTGTATATAAAATAAATACAGGTAATTCTCTTTTAACATAAATTGCTTTGTTTTAACAATTTTTAATATATACTAAGGTTGGGCCAAGTATGATTTTGGCCGATTATCCGATTATTCAGCCCTAAAAGGGACGATTAATCGGCCATTGCCGATCATTCCGACCAAAATTCAGACACTTTCGTTTGGATACTTTTGAAAGTCCTTATCAGCCCTTATATATATGACACATAATCTTGTTGTAACGAGTTCAAATGTATTCGGATATCTTTCATAATGCAGGTGCTTGTAAACTGTTATTTGTATAGAGATAGATTTCAGCTAATGAGCAATGTCGAGAAAAAATTACGTGTACTTTAATAGCCCATACTGACAACTGAACAATTTTCTTAAGACGGGACAACTTTAGGTACTTTTGTTGATAATCAGATGCATTTTGAAATTACTAAAGTTTGTTTGTAAGTTAGCATAATTTATTACAATTGTGAAATTGGAATAACCCAGATGCTGTGAATGTAAATGTGTTTTTACTTGATGATTTTCACTAGAAACATTCTTATTATTCCACGCTGAGACATTTTGGAGTGTCACATACTTCAAAATCAGTAAAAATTGATTAGACACTGTTGTATCTTGTTCTGGCTTTAGAAATTCCCTTTGAATTAATAAATCCATCACTTGTTGTACTTTATCCCACTCAGGTACTTTTTGTAGATTCAACTACTACAATCTTGACATTATTATGATCAGAGCTGGGCAGTAGTTAATTGTAAAAATAGTTACAAAATATTACTTTACGATGATCCTGCGCGATCCTGAGAATTATCCTAACAGCAGATTGAAAGAAGTCAATTGGCGAGTCAATTTATTTCCTACAAAACTACAGACTTGTTATTACTGCTAGAAGCCTTAATACTGCTTTCAGAAAACTTGAACTGCTTCCAAAAGACTTGAAATGCTCTCAGAAGACTTGAAATGCTTTTAAAAGACTTGAAATGCTTAGACAACACTTGAAATGCTTTTAAAAACTTGAAATGCTTCTAGAAAACTTCATACTACTTCCAGAAGATTTCATATTGCTTGCTTCTAGAAGATTTGAACTGCCTCCTAAATGACTTGAAATGCTTTTAGAGAAGTTTAAATGCTTCTACAAAACTTGATACTACTGTCAGAAGACTTAGTGTTGCTTCTAGAAGGCTTAATATTACTTCATGAAGACTTGGAAAGCTTCTAGAAGGCTTAAAATGCTTTTAGAAAAATTTATACTGCTTACAGAGGATTCGAAATGCTTCTAGAAGGCTTGATATTGCTTCCAGAAGATTTGAACCGCTTCTAGTTGGCTTGTTATTGTTTCCAAAAGCCTTTAAATGCTTCCAGAAGACTTGAAATGCTTTCACAAAACTTGAAATGCTTCTAGAAAATTTGATACTAAAAATAAATATAGGAACTCTTTAGCGATATTAAGTTTTCTTATAGGTTAATATTATTTTTTTATTAAATTAAGGGTTTAATTTTGATGCATTTTAGGGTATGGAATATTAACTATATCGTGGATGTTCACTTTGAGGTCGGTGAGATATTTAGTTTTGAGAAAAGGTGGCGGAGAATGTACTTTTGTTACTTATACCGCGTTTGGGAGAAATCGTATGCTTACTGTACCTTTACGTGATATTAGTTCGGTGCAAACAAGAAGTATTGCCACCACTCAATTACCTATAAAAGTAAAAAATCATAGTTTTTATTATATTTTGGATATGAGAGGGGAGTTTAAAAATCCATCACTTTTTGATTACACCGCAGGATTAAAGAGAACTCTTAAATATAAATGATTTGTGTAAATAATTAATTATAATTTGTATATAAAATAAATACAGGTAATTCTCTTTTAACATAAATTGCTTTGTTTTAACAATTTTTAATATATACTAAGGTTGGGCCGACTATGATTCTGGCCGATTATCCGATTATTCGGCCCTAAAAGGGACGATTAGACGGCCAATTAATCGGCCATTGCCGATCATTCCGACCAAAATTCAGACACTTTCGTTTGGATACTTTTGAAAGCCCTTATCAGCCCTTATATATATGACACATAATCTTGTTGTAACAAGTTCAAATGTATTCGGATATCTTTCATAATACAGGTGCTTGTAAACTGCTATTTGTATAGCGATAAATTTCAGCTCCTGAGCAATGTCCAGAAAAAATTACGTGTACTTTAATAGCCCATACTGACAACTGAACAACTTTCTTAATCTTCAATATGGATTTAGAAGAGGTAAGAGTGTCTATCATGCAGTAACATCATTGGTCACGGACATTCGGTGTGCTTTTGTCGGGTTGGGCCGACTATGATTTTGGCCGATTATCCGATTATTCGGCCCTAAAAGGGACAATTAGAATTAATCGGCAATGGCCGTTAGCATAATTAATAATAGCATAATTTATTACAATTGAAATTTAAACAAATTGAAATTGGAATAACCCAGAAGGAAAACATTCTTATTATTCCACGCTGAGACGTTTTGGAGTGTCATACTTCAAAATCAGTAAAAATTGATTAGACACTTTTGTATCTTATTCTGGCTTTAGAAATTCGCTTTGAATTAATAAATCCATCACTTGTTGTACTTTATCCCACTCAGGTACTTTTTGTAGATTCAACTACTACAATCTTGACATTATTATGATCAGAGCTGGGCAGTAGTTAATTGTAAAAATAGTTACAAAATATCACTTTACGATGATCGTGCGCGATCCTGAGAATTATCCTAACAGCAGATTGAAAGAAGTCAATTGGCGAGTCAATTTATTTCCTACAAAACTACAGACTTGTTATTACTGCTAGAAGCCTTAATACTGCTTTCAGAAAACTTGAACTGCTTCCAAAAGACTTGAAATGCTCTCAGAAGACTTGAAATGCTTTTAAAAGACTTGAAATGCTTTTAGAAGATTTGAAATACTTACACAACACTTGAAATGCTTTTAAAAACTTGAAATGCTTCTAGAAAACTTCATACTACTTCCAGAAGACTTCATATTGCTTGCTTCTAGAAGATTTGAACTGCCTCCTAAAAACTTGAAATGCTTTTAGAGAAGTTTAAATGCTTCTACAAAACTTGATACTACTGTCAGAAGATTTAGTATTGCTTCTAGAAGGCTTAATATTACTTCATGAAGATTTGAACTGCTTCTAGTTGGCTTATTATTGTTTCCAAAAGACTTTAAATGCTTCCAGAAGACTTGAAATGCTTTCACAAAACTTGAAATGCTTCTCGAAAATTTGATACTACTTCCAGAACTGTTGTAGAACAGTTGTAAAAACTGGATAATGTTGATAAACCAACTGAGTATGCTTTAAAAATATTAAATACTATTCAACAAAATGCAAAATCTTTACGTAAATAGTCCATATACTGTTAATTAAACGCTAAGTACCGCAGAATATTTTTATTATAGAAGGCGAGGGACTGTTAATAAAATTTAATTTTGCTTCCAAAAATACCAAATACTAGATACTGCTTGTAAAACATTTTCTTACCAACTTAGTCCCAGCATATGCTGCGAACATTTTATCAGATTTTTTTGAAGAGTCCAAGCAAATCCAACTCATCTCATACGTATTTTCAAAAACCTTCTTCTATGCTATCAGACGAATCTGACTTAATTTAAAATAGATCAACTTATTGCGATCAAAACTTTAAGTATTATTTAGAATTATTTATTCTTTTATTTTATAGGTTTTTGTATTTTTAATAGCAAATGCTATTTATTATTTATTTTTTTTGGTTACTCTCCTTGTAACCAAGTGGAATGGTTACAAATGGTCTTTGTCTTGGTACAGATTTTAAATTTTATAACTTCTTCGAAATATTTATTAATCTTGGGTTGGGTACATACCTTGGGAAATTTCAATTGAAAATAAATACCCGGATAGTTAACAACTCTGATTATAGTACATGGAAGATAGAAGAACTAATAATGAAATGCGCCATGTTAACTAAGCAAATATTTATAAAATACAACATCAACATACCATCAGCATACCACCAGTTGAACGGACGTTCATCTTTGCATCCTTGATTAATTCATCAAGAAGACAAGCTACATCTGACAATCTTTTTGAGCAGTTGTTTTTTTAAGAAAATTTAACTTAATTTAAAAATCGCCCAAAGTTACAAGATTTATTATACAGGGTGTTCCCGTGACTCGAGGCATAAAATTAACCACATATACTAGAGCAAAAATGATGATGATTCGTGAAAAAAAATTATTATAAAAGTCTTCAAATGGCCAAGATATGGGCCATCAAAGTTCAGAAATTTTAACACATTTTTCTAAATATTTTCAAAACCATTAATGGTAGAGGGTTGAAATTTGGTACAGAGTAAACAAACATCATGCAAAATCATTGAACCAATTTTGACTTTGGCCGGATGACGGCAACCATGTTATACAGGGTGGTTATACAGGTACATTTATTTTTGTAGTTTTTAATAGAAAATTTATTTTCGAAACTTTTTTCACTCTTTGAAAATTTTGATAACATTAACCGTTTGCGAGTTAAACGCGAAAATATTAAGCTTCGATTTCAATGGTAACACTAAACACAATAATTTTCGAAAAAGTTGGCCATGGCAATTAAAAAAAAACAAATTGAGCCGTTAACTTGCTTATGTAGTTTAAACATAAAGTTGTTTGTTAATGAAGTTTTTATTAATTTTGCGTGTTCAAAATGGACAATTACACATTTAGTGAACAAACTGACATGATTTTGACATTGGGAGAATGTCATGGAAACGCCGTAGCAGCCGCTAACCGTTATCGGGAGAAATTTCCGAACCGCAGAGCGCCCAATCGAAAAACATTTTTAAGAATTGAAACCCGTTTAAGGGAAAATGGGACGTTTAAGCCGAATTTTAGTAACAACGGTAAAGTCAGATCAGTCCGAACAACCGAACTAGAAGAAGATATTCTAGACTACGTACAAGAAAATCCTACAGCTAGTACTTTGGATATGGCGAGGCATTTTTTAACGTCAAAAACAACTATCTGGCATGTTCTTCACGAGCAACAGCTTTATCCATATCATAGTTATAAAGTTCAGGAAGTTCGACAGGCTGATTACCCACTACGACTGCAATATTGTCAAATAATGCAGCACAAAATCCAAATTGATGATCAATTTTTAGAAAAAATACTTTTTGCAGATGAATCGACATTTTCTAAAGATGGAATCATCAATTTGAGAAATTCACATAGTTGGGCGGACGAAAATCCAAGATTTAAGAAAGCTTGGAAATCGCAATGGAGGTTTTCTCTTAACGTTTGGGCTGGCATTGTGGGCGATGTCATTATAGGACCCGTTTTCTTGCCGTCAAGGCTGGATGGCCATACATACAGCGGACATTTAGAGCAATTAAATGATTTTTTAGATGACGTTCCTTTAAACACAAGACAAGAAATGTGGTATATGCATGATGGTGCTCCTGCGCATAGTACACATGCTGTCCAAGAATTTCTATGTGAACGGTTTCCGGAACGGTGGATTGGACGAGGAGTGGATGCACCGATAAGTTGCCCCCCCCCGATCGCCGGATCTTACACCTCTAGATTTTTATTTATGGGGACGCATTAAATCGCTTGTGTACTGCGTTGAAATAACTTCAGTTGATCAACTGAGGTTACGAATTGTTGATTCATTTGATCAACTTCGAACTGAAATCAACGTCCTCAGCAGAGTGCGCTTTAATTTAAGACGGCGATATCAGGCGTGCATTGAAGCCGGCGGGAGTGTTTTTGAACATCTGCTTTAGTATTTTTTTTTTGTTCTGTTTTATTTATTACCATTTGTTTATAATTTTATTGTTCTTGTTCATATTTTTGTTAGAATTTTTATTATGTTCTTGTTTGTTGTTACCGCGAAAATTAAATTTATTGTTTTGGAAATTACATTCTTTTATTCAATTAAAATAAATTAACACTGGATTTAACTAAATCTACACTGAGAAATTTATGCAAATAATGGTTATTAGATCAGTTCGTTTTTCAATTGTCATCGCCTTCTCAGATCTTGCGGAATATGTTTTATTTGTTACGATTGAAATCAAAGCTTAACAGTTTCGCGTATAACTCGAAAACAGTCAATGTTATCAAAATTTTCAAAGAGTGAAAAAAGTTTCGAAAATAAATTTTCTATTAAAAACTACAAAAATAAATGTAGGATTACGAACAAACAAAAAAGTTCTGAGCAAACAAATTTTAGGAACACCCTGTATAACATGGTTGCCGTCATCCGGCCAATGTCAAAATTGGTTCAATGATTTTGCATGATGTTTGTTTACTCTGTACCAAATTTCAACCCTCTACCATTAATGGTTTTGAAAATATTTAGAAAAATGTGTTAAAATTTCTGAACTTTGATGGCCCATATCTTGGCCATTTGAAGACTTTTATAATAATTTTTTTTCACGAATCATCATCATTTTTGCTCTAGTATATGTGGTTAATTTTATGCCCCGAGTCACGGGAACACCCTGTATATTTTAGTTTTTACTTTTAACAACTATAAATTTTTAAATAATTTTAAATTAGTACCTACGTCATAAGTTTCAGTTTTGTGTGTTTGTATCTAAATAATCTGACTTTTAAGCATAATTTATGTATAACAATTCAAAAGTTCTTAGAAGAAAAAGTTCTTATTATAAAGAAACATAATACTATTTTCTATGTATAATTCTACGATTACTATGGTATATTGTTCAAAAGTTCTTAGTGTATGCTTATTTTTTGCATGGTTTTCCTGAACTGCCATATCAGTCGGGTTTAGATCCTTAATTTGACGTCCACGGTTTCTTTAAAAAATCGAATTCTTATTGGTCTACAAAAACGTGTTAAAGAAGGTTTTCGATTTACCCAAACGGTTTCTTTATTAGTCAATAATTTTAAATTTTTCAGTACTGTGCCTACAAGGTATTCCTGGTCTTCCCCTTTTATTGGACTAAAAAAGGAGCCACTTTCTACCTATTTTCATAAAATATTGAAAATTTTGGCCAGATATTTATCAAATACCACACAGTAACAGAAAAACGGGACAATCCCATTCAAAACATTTAAGAATTAGTAATTGTTCACTTTGTAATAAATAAATACTTAAATTATTTTTATATTATCTTTCATCAGTATGTTATTTGCAGCATTATAATAAATACCGACTAATCGGTGCTTTTATTGTTTAATCGCCGACTAATCGTTGACTAAAAAGTGGCCGAGTAATCGGCTTTTCCGATTAGTCGCCGATTAATCGGTACAACCCTAATATATACCCTATATTAATTGTTGTATACAGCATATACATTGCATTGTTTTTGTAAATTGTGGCATAATTTTAATCACAAACACTAGAATAAAAATGATCATGGTTTGTGGAAACATTTTTGGTCTAAACCTAGAAATGGATGACATTTAAAGTTAAGAAATGTTTAGGCATTTTCTTATTTATTTTAATTAATTTTATGTTATCATGTGATTAAGATCCGTTTTGAACATATGCTATACTTAAAGTTCTTTATGATGTCAAATTTCCTCAATTTTCAAACTGCTACCAAAATTGTTAATTTTATAAAATGCTCTACAAATTTAGGCTGAGTTCAAAAGTTAATATCTCAAAAACGAATTGAGATTGTAATGACAATGGTTTTGTTTTAAAAAAAGTGCTTACTTCCCCTTTCTAAATTACAAACATTTCATTACGATGTCTTAAGCATTCCAGAAAAATCGTTTTAATGATTTTTCAATCAAGTTTTGGTTTAGTTCAAAACTCTTCTTTTTTCCTTTAAAGAAAAATACATTCTTCTTTTTATACATAAAAAAAATTTTAATAAACCATCTTAAGAATTCCAGAGAGAGAGAGAAATGTTTATAAAGGCCAACAACAGAAATAAAAACAATACTATAACAGTAAATAACACACTCATAGTTGGCCCAAAAGGGCTATCGACTGTAGTTTTTCTGCTCGGGATATTCAGCCTTGAAACTACTCTAGAGATAATTTGCATAGGAGATCAAGAGAGTGATGATAGTGATCATGGTGATGCAGAGGAGTTACAAATAGGTTTTTTAATGATTCAAAATGGAAGTTGTTGGCAGAATTATGGATTAAAACTTGCAAACGGAGATCGATTTTAGGTAATTCGGTTGAAGAGCGGGTTATACGTGTTCTGTGTTAACTTCTAGATGGTTCCTTGTTCATCTAAGCACGTCAGCTAGGATGAGGGATGCACATTCGATTATTCGTCATCAGATTATCTTGTAGATACAGAGCCGTCGTAAGATATACAGCGCTTCAGGACTATTAAAACGAGTGCGGCCCCTATTCTTAACAAAATTCCAATAATAAAACTACATCTTTTATTAAAAGAATCCAAATCTCAAGGAGTTAACATATGAGTGCTGGAAGAAACGAGTGCCAAAAAGAAAGGTCCGTACTAGTGATGTAAGAAATCTACTCATTCGTTACTTGTCAGTAACCACAGTTACAGATTGCTGGTCATATACTCATCGTTATTTCTTAGTAACGATACTTCTAGTAGTACTTTTCAATAAATAATTACAGTTCCCGATTCTTTCGCGAATTCATTCGTTACTTAATCACTGCAGGTACCGATTACTTGCATCATAGGTACTTATTTTTTTCTTGAGAACGTACAAATTAGTATAATATGACGTCTAAATATGTAGTCATATTAAGGGTGTAAAACAAAAAAAAGATAAAATAAAAACAAATTAAATTAGGTTTTAAATATATTGAATAATGTTTTCGGCAGTGTGATTATTCGTGTGTGGTGAGGCCGTCACTGAAACGACTTCAACCTCTGGTAATTACCGCTGCCACCAGAAACAGTATTTCGCGCTACCTAATTCTTAGTTTGAAGGATTCCTACCTGATCCTATTTATTCAAACAAGATTAAATGGCAAGCGCGCGGTCACTATTTCAGAACCGTGGGTTCTTGCACTAAGGCTCTCAGGAAATGTGAAATAAAACGACAAGTGTTCTAACCACACTTAATCTATATTTACAAAAATAACAAAAAAAGGTAAGATACAAAGTTAATCTTAAAAAAAACTACCTACGTGAATACCCGACATTACTTAAGGAGTCAAAACAAAATTAAAAATGAAAATAACCTGTCTGAACCTAACCCTACAGCGAACTCTCGTTGACCGATAAATGATAGGGAGAACTGGCAAACAGACTTACCCCGGACGTGTATTCCGATCTGGTGGTCTCGGTGATGGGTCGCAACCTGGATCCTGTTGGAATCTTCTCGGGATAATCCGGGAAGACTTCTTCGACACAAACACACCAAATCCTCAAGTGAACACGGTTTCCGACACGACGCGGACGCCCGAATCAGAAGAAAGTTGCCCTCGAAGCTGAGTCAAAGTTCTCGATTTCGACGGGACTTAGAATTGGCGTTAAAGCGAATCTAAGTTTCGGTCTAACAGAGCGCTGGTTGAGTATTGGTTCGAAATCTTTCTAAAAAGATATCTTTCGAAGTTGAATTGAAACTAAGTTCAGAATTTTTTAATTATGACGTGTGCAAGGCCTTAAGTAACCTCGGATCTTGGAGGGGTGCAAAACCTTCATTAGGCTTTCCCTAACGTTTGGACATCCCCGACACCTGGGGCCAATCCAAAATACGGGGCGGATATTTTACAATAATTTTCTGAGCCAATGAGGGAATTTGTGGAAGAGAAGAATTCCTCGCCCACAAGACCAGAAGATAACATCCGCCACTAACTAATCCCAAAAATCGTCACGTAATTTCCAAACAGTGGAAACCATCAAATTTTTACGTGATCTAACGTCTAAGTTTTTAACGACTTCTTCGTTTCGATTCGCATCTCCCCCATCAAACTGCGGATACATAATTTTTAACAAAATTTAACACGAAGTCTGGTCTCTATACCGGACGTCGTTAACTTGAGACGTGATTTTTAGTTTCTAAAATAACGAAAGGCTGTACTCTAGGAATTTCTAATTCGAATGGTTATTTCTTAAAACCGTTAAATAATTTTCAAATTATTACACGTGAAATGAAAACAATCTAAGAGAAAGTTTTGAATTTTCCAGGCTCTATCAATGAAATGGATAGTTATGGCCATATAAGATTGTATTCGTTACTAGTACTCAGTTACTTATAGAAAAGTAATGAATGAGTTTAACACAAAAAGGAATAGATTTTCATAAAGGAAAACTGCAAATTTTTATTTATTGCAAACATCCATTAAAATTCAAAAATATTAATGTTCTGATATGCATTAAAATTCAAAAATATTAAAGTTCTGATATGCTCTAGAGTTAAGCAAGATCTTTTCTCGCAAAATAGTTGCCCAGCTTTAGAGAAAACTCGTTCTGAAGGAACCGATGAAGCTACTTTGCTACTTTAGAAAGGCATGGATATATATTTTCTCGACATTTCCAAAATTCCAAAAGGTTATCTTTCCTATTTAGTAACGGTCTTTCTATATATTGCTTTAGTTCAATTGTTGAGGTACATGATTTTTTTATCTGTGATACTTCATTATCGGAATGTCTACAAAGTAGATTTGATTCTTCTGATCTTTCAGGCTCATCATTTCGCACTTGCTCGAAACTGCCAGCATTAGTGCTGTTAGAATGCTGTATATCCTGAAGATCCTTTGTAATTCTGCAATTTTTATACTTTCTTCAGATAAAACTCTAAATTTAAATCTAGAATCCATTAAGGCTGGACAGGAATACTTGCAAGCTTGCAAGTCTTTGATGCGTTTTTCAATAGAATTTTGAAGAATTTTTGCCATTTGGAATACTGTGGTATCTTTGTATGTTTCGTTTTGGATGTCATTGTAAACTTTCTTTTAATTGAATTTATCAATACTACTATTTTTGATGAAGACACGAAATGTTCCGTAGAAAACTCTTTAGTAAGCTGTTCAAATGGTTTCAGTAACTTAACGATTTCTTCTAGTATGTCCCATTCATGACTAGTTATCCCGGGTACTGGATTAAGAAGAAAACCTATGCAGGATGATACCGTGTCTTTCAACTCCAAAATTCTTTCAAACATGTAAAATGTTGAATTCCACCTTGTTACAACTTCCATTTTTAATTTTAGCGCCTGTTTGTTATGTAATATTTGCATTGCTGAAAGTTTTTCAGCTGCCACGGCGTTTTTATGGAAATATTTTACAATATTTTTTACTTTCATTCTAAGCTCCTCAATTACGATTGAGCTATCCATAACGATGAGATTTAAGTTATGAGCTACAAGAAATATGTTCCCAATTTCCTAAACGCACAGCTGCTTTTATAGTTGCTGTGTTATCTGTTGTTATGCTCACAATTTTTTCATTTATATCCCATACTTTACCTATTCGAACAATCTCATTTCGGAGGTTTTCAGCAGTGTGATTATTCGTGAAATGAAAACAATCTAAGAAAAAATTTTGAATTTTCCAGGCTCTATCAATGAAATGGATGATTATGGCCATATAAGATTGTATTCGTTACTAGTACTCAGTTACTTATAGAAAAGTAATGAATGAGTATAAATACTGTAGAATACCGAAAACCTACATCACTAGGAAATACACGTTATTAGGTGATTTTGAGAGGATTGAAAGATTATGTAGTGTTCTTTAGTTTTCAAGTACTTGTTTGAAATGTTAATAAAAATTTATTACATTTAAACTTGTGTATCTTCCTTAATAGAAGAGATATCGAGATTATTCTTGAAAGAAAATGTAGAGAATGGTTGCCTTTCTAACGTAATGTAAATGGAATGTAGCGGTTCTTTCTGATCAATTCCACAGGATGTTGTAAAATAAGAAGAAAAAACATAAATTTCTTTTTACACCCCTTATATGGATAAAACGTTGACAATTGTCAGAAACCATCAACAAATTTCTTCCTTAAAGATCAACCTATACCGTGAAAAAAGAATCATCAAAATCCATCCGTTGATTAAAAAAAAATACCTTTAAACTTTAATTTGGATGGTGCGATAATTTTGGAGAGTAGTGTATATGTTACAGTTAAAGCATTCATTACGTGAATGTATACACTATCTAGACAATGCATACATTAACTAATTTACTTAGTTAATGTGTATATAAAATACGAAATGTAAACTTTTACTAGTTGATGTATACAATTACTAACGATATTCACAATCAGTTAAAGTTTAATATACGTTTAAAATGTATTATATAACAAAAGTTGTAGAAGTTGTTTTAAATAAAAAACGAAGCGAAGACTCGACTATGACGTGACCGTATGAAGAAGGAACAACAAAGGTATAAAAATATTACAACTCAAGAAATACAACTATTTTTAAATTTATGCGAATTATGTTTGAAAAAGCGAAAAAACGAAAAGACCAAACAAAAACCAACCCTTTTGGTGGTTAAGCTGATGATATTTTCACACTATAACTCTAGATGCCAAGAAGATTTAATAGACTTTCAATCACAACCTGACGGAGAACTTAAATTTATATTGGTCTATCAAGATCATCTGACGAAATTTGTGATACTTAGAGCACTTAAAAGTAAGCAGGCATTGGAAGTAGCAGATCAACTACTTAATATATTCTTATTATTTGGTGCCCAATCCATGCTGCAGTTTGATAATGGACGAGAATTTGTAAATAATATAATAAAAGATTTAAGACAACTATGGCCTGAATTAAAAATTGTTCATGGTAAACCGCGACATAGTCAATCGCAAGGCAGTGTAGAACGCGCCAACCGAGATGTAGAAAATACATTGAACGCTTGAATGCTACAAGAAAGATAAGTAAAGATAAAAACCTTTCAATCAAATATTTCTTTTCTTCTACAATAAAAAGCGCTATATAATAGGGCGCTTCATGCAGGAATCAAAAGAAGTCCATATGAAACAATGTTTGGAGAGCCAGCGAATGTTGGACTTACTTCTTCTTCACTACCACGAGATGTTATTAAAAAAATTAATTCTGAGGACGTCTTGGACATATTAATAAAGACTTCTAATGCATCTAATACAGAAGAACAAGGTGAAAATGAAATCACTTTTCATAGCAATGTTGCTATTTTGTAGGAATCTATCCCAGAAAGTTCTTTGGAAATCTTAGAAGAAGCTTTGCAAGAAGAAATTTTGCTAGTAGAGGAAATAGCAACAACGTGTGTTGATAAAGAAGAAAATAACGATATATTGAAAGAGAAGATGTGCAGAAAATGTGAGGTTTTGTTATTGTTGGAAGATAATTCCATTTGTAATGTTTGCGTGCGTCTACATGAAATTAATAATAACAGAAATGAGGCCAAAGAAAATTTAAAACTTTAACTTACACGTATGAAAACAATATCTGATGCTTCTCATATGGCAGCAGAAAACGAAATGACTGTCCGGATTAAAGTACCTGATGTAGACAGGGGAAGAGGAGATTCTCGTTCAATCTTAGGGTGTATAATGAAAAACACCGATGATGGTTATTTTCAAATAGGAACAAGGAATGCCATTTTGAAAGGTCTTTACACTAGATCCCAATTTAGTGTATACCCAGAGAAGGTACTAAACATCGATGATATTCCACAACAACAATTACCTCTTAGAACAGTGGTCGCAGCAGAAAACGAAATGACTGTCCGGATTAAAGTACCTGATGTAGACAGGGGAAGAGGAGATTCTCGTTCAATCTTAGGGTGTATAATGAAAAACACCGATGATGGTTATTTTCAAATAGGAACAAGGAATGCCATTTTGAAAGGTCTTTACACTAGATCCCAATTTAGTGTATACCCAGAGAAGGTACTAAACATCGATGATATTCCACAACAACAATTACCTCTTAGAACAGTGGTTACAGAGCAATCGGTAGGAAGTAGACAGGGATTTGTGAAATGCAATTGCAAAACAAAATGTAATGGTAATAGATGCACATGTGTAAAGAAAAAAAATTTGTGCAATTCGCAGTGCCACCAAAATTTACCATGCTGTAACAAATAAAAGTTGTATTTGCATTAATAGATGAACGGATTTGTTCTTTATATTGTTTGTTTTTGTATTTTTGTTTTAAGGAATAAATATTTGTATTAAAAAAATCCGTATTTAAATTTTTATTACATATCTTAGTACAAAGCTTCCAGTTATTTTTCGGTGTTTTGATACTACGTCAAAAATGTATTTATTACTATACTTACTTACCACTTGCAAATCCGTCTATTAAAAAAATTACGGTATAATTTTTTGGAACAACTTTTACAGATATTTGTTAGCAAATGTATACACTACCTAGTATATGTACACATTCACTAGTAAATGTATACACTCTATGATTAGTAAATACTTTCACTAAAACGTTAAGTAAATGTATACATTGACTAGTTAATGTATACATTAACTGAAATGCACACTTTACCTGTAACATATTTGTAGATCATATCATTACCTAGTACAATAAATCTATAAATATGTATTTATAAGACATTTTTGACAATATCCAAAATAACTTCAATAATCTGCATGCTTTTATAATCTATATTAAGTTGGTTTTAATTGATTCGGGTTATCAAAGCTTAACTGTGCCTATAAAAGTTAAAAATCAGTTATATAATAAATAAAATAATTATATATAAAATCATAATTATAATTTGGATGTAAGAGAGAAATTTAAGCAAGAATTAGTAGGATTAAAGCAGAATAAAAGAAAAGTATTGCCTTGTGTAAACATTTAGTTATAATTTGTATATAAAATAAATTCTCTTTTTACATAAATTTAATATAACGGTATAACACAAGTTAAATAGAAAAAAAATTATTTTACACGGTTTGTTACAGGATGATTTTGTAAGTCATAGAATAGTTTTAATTACAAACAATAGAGTAAAAATGATGATTTGTGTAAACACTAAGAACTTCAACATTAAGAAATTTTTGGACAATTCTTAATGTTCTGTTATGTTATTTTTGAAAGTGGTACAAGTTTGGTTTGAAAAAAAGGTTCACTTCTCTTCACGTTTATATTCATACACTCAATTGAGGATGTTCAAAATGTTGGCTATAAAGTGTTATCGCAAAATTGTTCTTTTAGTGATATAAGTCTGTTCCTAATTATTATAATTAAAACAATTTTCTTATTGACTATTTGACCCCAGTAACTATTATAGTAAATATGTATACTTAGCTACTTATGGGGTTAGACCAAAAATTTTCAACGGAATCATCACTTTTATTCTAATTTAGTGGTTAAAATTATTCCACAACTTACAAAAACAGTTTGTATAAGCATGAAACACAATCTTAAGTGAACGAAAAATTTTTGACGATTTTCTTTCGGAACGTATCTACTGTGTAAAAAGAAAATAATAATAAAAAAAATATCACTTTTATGCGCTACATATTGATTGGTATAAATAAAATAATTCATCCGGTAAATGATTCCTTAAATATTCTTTCGATGTTTTAGACAACGTTGTATATGAATCCAAAAATTTTAACGCTAAAAACGCATCTTGATTAACCTCCATTGATTTTAAACTAAAAAATACATACAAGTTCATTTTGAATTTTAATGAATATTTATTTGATTGTTATTTACCTTGATTGTTTTGATAACTGAACAATATATTTACACAAATATTGTATAAATAAATCATTTAAATTCGTATTAAATTGTTTAATAACCGTGTGCACCCCAAAAATTAAAGGGGGACCATCATATTGGTCTATCGTACGTTTTATATTCCCTAAAATTTAAAACTAATTTATTAAGCCTGCAAATTTTAATATATTTACCCCCTGATACGAAGAAATACAATTTTTGTAAATGCGCAACGATAAACATAAATAAAATGGAAGCGTAAGATTCCTTAGTTTTAACGGTTACATAAATTTTATTACATGGAGTGTTCATTCCTGTGTAATCAAAATATTGGGATAATTTGAAGAGGGTGTCTTCTGGTGGCGGTGGTTCTGAATGATTAAGAATATCACTTAGAAGAGCCCTAAAAAATTAAACTTCTTCATTATTTCGTATTAGATCAATAGTACCATATTTACGTTGTTTTTTCTATAATAAATACAGGTGTCCCAAAAAGAAGTACAAGAAACTCCAACTTATTTAAACAACTTATACTGATAAATAAATACACCATGAATCTCATGTTAACATATACTTTTTTTGACAAATCTTAATCTTTTGAACCAATAAATCTCATCTTACCATTTTCTGTACTTCTTTTTGGGACTGTACTTCTTAGATGTACTTATACATCTTGAAAATTGAATTATAATACATACTTATTTAATGCACTTAAAGAGGCTTCCAAATTTTTCGAATTAAACTTGCACGTTGTGTTCAAATGAAAATTAATTAAATTCCTCAACAACTGTAATTGCCCGATATTCAGCACCAACTCCAAGAAATTAACGAATAACTTCGTGGTACGATTGATACAGTTTTGATAATACTTGGAAATATTTGCGTTAGTTTCGACGGTTTTTAATTCGCCGTTAATCGCAGACATAACGTTCGTCCAGGTTACGTTTTTATCGTCTTTATTCTCAAGTATCGCTATAACTTTTTGAAGGTTCGTCGTTATCATAAACGAAAATAAACGATCTAATCCCACTAGACCCGTAACCTCAATAGCCGACATTATTAAATTAATTGTCTGTTTATTAACGAGGATTTTTCTCGTTTTTACATCGTACCAGGTTGCGGTTTGTTCAATGTACGAAGTGGTTCTGAAAATAAAAAGAAATATTCGTTTATATATCATAGAGATTGTATAATTAGAAAATATAAATATCAAAAGTTAAAGCTAGCATTTGATGATGTTACTTTATGATTTTACTAAGATCGGACTAGTTTAGTCGACGATCATTGAGTATTCCCGAACTCACGCAATGTACAGGAGTCACAATATAAGCCCAATTTTCAACAGTTTTTGAGATATGGGTGTTAGTTACTGTAAAAAAAAATAATAAACTTAAAGTAATATCGAATTCCTACAAAAATTACCAGAAAATGTAATGTTTTAGTGATTTTAATTGCCAAAAATTGCCATAACAAAGAAAATGCATAGCTATCATTAATTGATTAAAGTTGCTGAAAATGGCAACCTTGGATTTGTTTCCATTTCATCAACTCTGCTCTTCGACTCAGATCTCCTATCCAGCTGTCATTTTCCATGTTTCCACGAACTTACTGAAATTCTCCATGGATTTTATCTACCAATTCTTCATTGGTAAGTGGCTTCCCTTGTCCATAAACGATGATTTTAACATCGAGGGGGGTCAAATCAACAAACTTAGAACCAACACTGCTCTTCGACTCAGATCTCCTATCCAACTGTCATTTTCCATGTTTCCAAGAACTTATTGAAGTTCTTCATGGATTCTATCTGCCAATTCTTCTTTGATAAGTGGCTTCCCTTGTCCATAAACGATGATTTTAACATCGAGAGGGGTCAAATCAACAAACTTAGAACCAACTCTGCTCTTCGACTCAGATCTCCTATCCAGCTGTCATTTTCCATGTTTCCAAGAACTTATTGAAGTTCTTCATGGATTCTATCTGCCAATTCTTCTTTGATAAGTGGCTTCCCTTGTCCATAAACGATGATTTTAACATCGAGAGGGGTCAAATCAACAAACTTAGAACCAACTCTGCTCTTCGACTCAGATTTCCTATCCAGCTGTCATTTTCCATGTTTCCACGAACTTGCTGCAATTCTCCATGGATTCTATCTGCCAATTCTTCTTTGGTAAGTGGCTTCCCTTGTCCATAAACGATGATTTTAACATCGAGAGGGGTCAAATCAACAAACTTAGAACCGACTCTGCTCTTCGACTCAGATCTCCTATCCAGTTGTCATTTTCCATGTTTCCAAGAACTTATTGAAGTTCTTGATGGATTCTATCTGCCAATTCTTCTTTGATAAGTGGCTTCCCTTGTCCATAAACGATGATTTTAACATCGAGAGGGGTCAAATCAACAAACTTAAAACTAACTCTGTTTTTCGACTCAGATCTCCTATCCAGCTGTCATTTTCCATGTTTCCACGAACTTGCTGCAATTCTCCATGGATTCTATCTGCCAATTCTTCTTTAATAAGTGGCTTCCCTTGTCCATAAACAATGATTTTAACATCGAGAGGGGTCAAATCAACAAACTTAGAACCAACTCTGCTCTTCGACTCAGATCTCCTATCCAGCTGTTATTTTCCATGTTTCCACGAACTTGCTGCAATTCTCCATGGATTCTACCTGCCAATTCTTCTTTAATAAGTGGCTTCCCTTGTCCATAAACGATGATTTTAACATCGAGAGGGGTTAAATCAACAAACTCAGATCCGACTCTGCTCTTCGACTCAGATCTCCTATCTAGTTGTCATTTACCATGTTTCCACGAACTTACTGAAACTCTTCATGGATTCTATCTGCCAATTTTTCTTTGATAAGTGGCTCCCCTTGTTCATAAACGATGATTTTAACATCGAGAGGAGTCAGATCCAACTCTGGTTTACGACTCAACAAACTAACTATCGAGTTATCTATAAAGTGAAGCATTTTATGAAGCTTCAAAAATGCTTCACTTTATTAATTCTTCCAGTCTATGTTTGTCGTAGCTCTTTTGACTTTGTCGCTGATGATGGTGTAACCCGAAACTAGTACGACTATAAATAAATATACGCAAGTTAGAAGTTTTTTCATGATTTTTATTTAATTTTTCTTTAGTAAGTTGCTTCCCTTGTCCATGAATGATGATTTTAACATCGAGAGGGGTCAGATCAACAAACTACATCCTATTACGCACGTTCAAGGGGATATCATCAAGAAATAACTTCTTTTAGGAATCTGCTGTGGATGTGACTAGTTAGTTTAATCAAACATGTCGGCCCTACGATAACATTTTCGCTGTTACTTTCTCACAGGCGCTGGTTTTTGAAAATATCTATGGACTCATACGACGTATAACAGTTCTTCAAAGATGTCAGAAAAAAAACCTTCAAAGCAGATGCTGAGACTGAATTGGGAAGAAAAAGCGCAATAGTACACTAAAATTAACAAATTATTGAAAATTTCAATCCAGATAAAACCCACTAACAATGGTGTATGTATGCTTGTGCATCTAGAGAACTCAAGTATTCGGCGCGTATGGCTATGTTTGTAATGGAAATGAAAGTTGAATTGAATTGAAAGTATTTTAAGTCATCTGGAAGCAATAGCAAGTTAGAAGCAGTACTAAGTTATCTAGAAGTATTTTAAACCTTCCAGGGGCAGTATGAAGTGTTCTGGAAACATTTTAATGTTTAGCATTTAATAATAATAATATGACTTTACTTGTCTAGTTGTTATTCAGTATTAAATTGTTTTATACTTGCATCAGACTAAAACTAGAACACTAAACCTAACATTAGTCTAGTCTAGTTTTAGTTCTATTTTTAATTTTTGTTTAACTCTACTTTGATTTAAGTTCTTCTGGAATTAAAGTATGACTAATACTGTATTTTCTAGAGACATTTCTATACAACTAGATTTTTAGAATCTTTCTAGTATTAGGTATAGTATGAGTTCTAGTTTTAATTGACATTGAGTGCTTGTGTAAATTCTTTTGGAACTAAATGTATAACTAATACTAGACTTAGGAATTTTTTGCATTTTTATACTTTTCTTTACTAACTACACAAACTGATATTTTTATTTCTTTGTAAATAATTAAACATTCGAATTAAATAATATATTCATGTATTACTATAAATTCGGTATTCCCTATCTATTAGAGTTTATTTAATGCTTTCGATTAGTGATAGTGCCGTCGTTAGTGCTTCCGTTGGCGTGAATCTAGAGGCGTCTTCCAGTAAGATGAAAAATCGCCTGTGCCAATGTCTTAACCGTTATATTTTTTAAGTTTTGACTGTCGATTTCTATTGTCCACAGCGTTATAAACAACTTTTTAGTAACAAGATTATGTGAATTCGCGTTGTAAAATGACGTTTCTATTTTCTAATTGTATGATAATTTCTTTCTTTAAACTATGAATTATTTTATTAAATTTTCTCTGATTTTCAAGCACTAAATACTAAATTCTGATTCATTTTTTGTTCAATTTCTCATTCATATTCCTTTTATTTTGTTTCAATCTCTTTTGTAAATTTTAATTCATTCTTTCTAAATTTAGATTCATTTCCACTTTATTTCATTATAATTTCTCTTCTAAATTTTGATTCATTTTCATTTTATTTCTTTTCTAAATGTTCAATCATTTCCAATTTATGATGTTCCAATTTATCTTATAAATTTTGAATCATTTCTATTTTATTTTGATTCATTTCCATTTTATTTTATTCCAATTTCCCCTCTATATTTTGATTCATTTTCATTTTATTTCGTTCCAATTTGTTTTCTAAATTTTGAATCATTTCCAATTTATGTTGTTCCAATTTATCTTCTAAATTTTATTTTGTTTAAATTTTTCATTCATATTTACCACCAATTGTTTCATCATGTTCATTATCGATATCTTTTCCTTTTTATTTTCAAAACCATTGTAGCAATTATTCTTGATTCAATCTCTCACTCCTTCTAAATTTGGATTCATTTCCATTTTATTTTATTCCAATTTCTCTTCTAAATCTTGAATCATTTCCAATTTATGTTGTTCCAATTTATCTTCTAAATTTTGAACCATTTCTATTTTATTTTGATTCATTTCCATTTTATTTCATTCCAAATTCTCTTCTAAATTTTGATACATTTTCATTTTATTTCGTTCCAATTTCTCTTCTAAATTTTGAATCATTGCTATTTTATTTTGACTATTTTCCATTGTTTTATCACGTTCATTACCGATATTTCTTCCTTTTTATCTTCAAAACCATATCTAGCAATTATTCTTGATTCCATCTCTCATTCCTTCTAAATTTTGATTCATTTCCATTTTATTTCATAACAATTTCTCTTCTAAATTTTTATTCATTTTCATTTTATTTCGTTCCAATTTCTCTTCTAAATTTTGAATCATTGCTATTTTATTTTGACTATTTTCCATTTTATTTTGTTCAAATTCTTCATTCATGTTTACCATCCATTGTTTCATCACGTTCATTACCGATATTTCTTCCTTTTTATCTTCAAAACCATATCTAGCAATTATTCTTGATTCCATCTCGCATTCCTTCTAAATTTTGATTCATTTCCATTTTATTTCATTCCAATTTCTCTTCTAAATTTTTATTCATTTTCATTTTATTTCGTTCCAATTTCTCTTCTAAATTTTGATTCATATTCATTTTATTTCGTTGCAATTTCTCTTCTAGATTTTGAATCATTTCTACTTTATTTTGATTATTTTCCATTTTATTTTGTTCAAATTCTTCATTCATGTTTACCATCCATTGTTTCATCGCGTTCATTACCTATATTTCTTCCTTTTTATCTTCAAAACCATATATAGCAATTATTCTTGATTCCATCTCTCATTCCTTCTAAATTTTGATTCATTTCCATTTTATTTCATTCCAATTTCTCTTCTAAATTTTTATTCATTTTCATTTTATTTCGTTCCAATTTCTCTTCTAAATTTTGCATCATTGCTATTTTATTTTGACTATTTTCCTATTTTCATCACGTTCATTACCGATGTTTCTTCCTTTTTATCCTTCAAACCATTTGTAGCAATTATTCCCGATTCCATCTCTCCACTTCCTTCTTTAGTCAAAACTTTATGTTCTGCCATTCTATTTTTCCTTTGAAAATCGATTGTTTGTTTCCTTTGTTTGTGCAAACAGGTTCTAACAAATTAACCAAATGTATACTAATTCAAATTCCTTCTTCTATTATTTGTTCTGTATTAATTCATTTATCATTAATAATTCGCTTTCTTTGTTCTGATTATTTTTTTAAATTAAATTCTTTTGTTTTTTAGATCACGTCTTTTAAATTAGTTAGCGTAATTAGTGAGCTTCAACGCTTTTGACCATCCATATCTTGAAAATAGTTTAGAATTGCAGTTATGTTGGTTGACCAGAAATTTCTTGGAAGGAATAACCCTACAAAGTTATGCAACTCAATAAGGAGACACCTGTATATAGCGTCCGCGCGAGCTGAATGTTCGGAAATATTCGATGATCGTCGGTCGGATTAGTCCGATCTGAGCGCTTGAACTTTTGGTGCACAGTTTCATAAATAACTATTTATTAATTAATAATAAATAAAATAATATTGAGACCGCATTTCTTCTTAGGGCCGGTTTATTCATCTTTGGTTAAATTTAACTACTGGATATTTACCATAATTACTGGTCATATAGCTAATCATGGCAAGTAAAATTATAGTAACCATGGTTACTATAATTTTACTAGTAGGTAAGGTAAATAAACCCGCCCTTAATTAATTTTAAATATACTCACTTTGTATCTGTCAATCGAATAATTTCTCTCGCTAATCGGCCAATAAAATTTTCACTAACATTATCAATCGGGGAATAACTTGGTATAGGAATTATTCGGCTTTGATACACACTCTCCCATGCATGGACTTTATTCCTTAAAAATCCGTTACATTCCTGTTCAACGTTATAATTAACTATGCGTGTAACTTCTTCTTGCCAAGTTTTTAAACCGTTAATGCTCACGTAATCCTTAAATTTCAAACAATTTCTTATAAAATTAATAACAAAAAATATTTTTTACCTGGATGTATTCGAACGAGCGTTTATAACCGTCCATAATAGCAGCTAAAGTTGTTAATTTACTCAAAAAGTCTTCGTGTTTTCCTTTCGGGGAAAACACCAATTCTTTGTGAAGCGCTTTTGAAATGTGTTGAACGAGTTCTTTGCGAATACCATCGTCTAATAAATTTTTCGGATCTAAACAGATTACCCCGACTAAAGTACTTTTCATCATTCGCATTCCTATTCAAACAAAATTAAATTAAAAAAAACCTAAGTTTAAATAAATTAAAGATATTTTACTTAATTTTGTACTTTTTATTAAGACGAAATGAGTTGTTATAAATAAAAATATCTTTAATTTGTTCAAGACGAAAAAAACATTCCTTTAACAATAAATTTAAATAACTCACCCATACTAAATAACGAAATGGAATGTGTTAATTTAGCGTATTCGAAACGTTCTTTTAACTGAGCATACTCCCTAATTTTATCTTTATCGAGTTTAGTCGGTAACTCTTTTAAAACGTTCGTTTGCATTTCGATGATTTTCGCTAATTTCTCAAACATCATCCTTGGAATGATTTGAAGCACCTTGCGCATATATATCTCAAGTTCTCCACTAAAATATTGAGAAACAGAAACGAAATCTTCACTATGAGCTTGATTAATACGCAACAATGGGATTTCTAACGCGGAGGCTAGTTTTAAAAAGACTGCTCTTAATTGGATTACTAAATTTGGATCGCGTTTAATGCCCGATTGCATGATTGGGGTGTATGAGTCGATTAATTCCCATGCATAGCTTATATCTCCGATTATTTGCATTGTTATTAAAATGTCTTCCTTTATGTTCATGTTACTGATCATTTGATTCAAATATTTACGCGTTTCCGACAAAAATTGAACGATTTGCATGTGGGCGTCGAGTTGGTGATATTCTTGTACTTCTTCTAACGCTTGAATGAGTTGAATTAGTTTCCTTGCCGATGCGTTATCGGATTGGGTTAATGACTCGACTTGTTTTGCTATTTCTAAAAACCATTTGTTTAAGCTAGGATTTTTTTCGACTCTGGTTAAAGGTTTTGTGCCGCCGAATACCTCCGAGAGTTCGATTAAGCTGTTATAGCTCTCCTTTTTTAGGTCTTCCCAATTTTGTTCTTTCTCGCTCAATAAATTTTTGAATATGTCGCGCGTTATTAACTCTAATTGCGCCGTGTGTAATAATAATTTAAAAATGTGATTATTTTCGCATTTAGACTCTGTTATAACGACGTCGCGGATTTGTTTGCTCTTTTTGTTCTTTTCATCGACGTTCGATGTGTGTAAAACCAACCAACGTACAACTACGTTACAATCTTTTAATAAATTAATTATATTGTTGATGATCGATAATAAATTATCCCGCGTTATAATCCCTTCTTGCAAATACTTCGATGTTAACGAATACAATTCTTGAATTTTTCTATTGTACAAGTCGGATAAAAATTTGACGTTTGATGGTTCTAACGTGTTGTTTAAAGCGGTTTTCGCCGCTTTAAACGGTTCCCAACTTTCAATTAAGTTAGAAGTGAATCCCATGTAAATTGAGATTACCCAGTTATCCGGGAAATATTTATCGACGATTTCGCGCATTATCGCGGTTTGATTATGCAAAATATTAGTTGAAAAAAATAAGCAGATGTATAACATCGCAGCTTGAGATGATAAAGCGGTACTACGATGCTTTGTGCGTTGATAAACTGTTAATTGGTTGTAAATATCGTCCGATCGTAGACGCCCAATCACGATATCGACGTAAGACGATGGTAAAGTTATTCGACTAAAACAAGAAATTTTTAATTAATTAATTTAAAATAAAAGGACAAAATTTAATTTAACCGAAAATAATCTTCCGGATAATTATTCGGTTTTTTAGTTGTTGAAAATCCTGTATCTCGTAAAAGTTTGCAAACTTCATCGATACAGCTTTGCGTGTCGCTTTGTTGAGGTGTATACCGGTAATAAGACACTAATAGTCTTTCTCTTATAATTCCTTCAATGTGGGTGTCGACTATTAGCAACATGGTACCATATAAATAAAGAGCTTCGCACTATTAAAAAAAAAGATTAATTAACTTGGATTTGTATAGGGGTTGGTACATTTGGGTGTTATTGTAGGCTATTTTAGAAAATATGAGAGATATGAAAAAGGTAAGTGCCATATCTCTGTCTCTTTTTCCAAGACTAATTTAATCTCGCAAAGACCAAACTTTAATCTTCTTTTGTTTTTATGTTAGGTACTAATATTTACTAAAGCACGTGGTTTGTGGCAGTTGTTGCATGCTTCTAGTTACATGGGAAAAAAATGTGAGTGTTCAGTAAATCGCACGACTTTGAAAAGTCAGTGTCCAAAAAAACAGCTTCCCCTTTTAAGTAGTATCTTACATGCATAATTTGTCGATTGTAATAAGAGAATTTCTTGATTTATTTTTATGCTCGCTCACGATTTCGACCCACACGTGTCACGTAAGCCACTCACGTGAATATCATTCATAAATCACGTGAGTCACGCGTGACTGACGTCAATTTACGTGACTTACGCTCGATCAGGTGATCAAACGTATGAATCATGTTTGATTCCTTTTTATAATTTGATTATTAATTAATTTTCCAAAAATGGGAGGCTATTTTTGATTCTAGATTTCTAGACACTTTTGCTTTCGAGAATGGAAGTTGAAAGAGTTCAAAAACTTTATGTTTAGTGATTTTACAGTCTTAAATTGTTGTATACTTGTATCAAAGTAAAACTAGAACTAACACTACACTTTGTGGTAGAACTAACACTAGGTGAAAGAATAACAACATTTTTCTGCAATAAAGATGCAATTTCTTTATTAGTCGTTATCAGTACAACATATTTCGGCTAACAAGTAGCCTTCTTCAGGTGCACATATGAGTAATTGGGAAGACGTATACAGGGTACACATCGGTTGTGGTATTGGCTTTTTGGACGTCTAAATTTTAAGGTAGAAAGTCGAAATTCGGTATGTATTAAGTCACCCTACTTGGGCAGGTGGTGATTATGTCAAAATTTTTTTTTATTGCACGGTTTGCGAAAATTTTGCAAAAATGACAAAATTTATGTTATTTTTTAACAGCTCATATTGTGTGGGAGCCATAGTAAAGTAAATTCACAGAAAAAAATGAGATTCGTTCATTATTTTGGATAAAAATGAAGAAAAATAAAATGACAGTTAAATTTATGGAACCGTGGTTCGAGATTACTACCCTTACAAGGAGCCGCAAGTTTATTGCCGGTAGGGTAATAAACCAACCGACCAGCTCAATAATGATTTTTTCTTTTAACCTGGTGAGACTTAATATTATACTTATTTTTAAATGAACATAATTTTTTAATTAAACATTAAGGTATCTAAATGAATTTGATCAATGTAATAAAATTTTATTTCTATAAAGCTTTAATTGCCGTTTTACCTGGACAAAATTGTCACTTAATTTGTAAAAAATTAAACAACAACATTAGTAATAAAAAGTTCTTATATTTTAAGTAAAATTTTCGAAATGATGTCCTTCTTGATTCATACACATTACTAACCTGTGTCTAATGATTTAATTTATGAACCGATTAATTTGCATATCTTCTCGCGTTGTTGGTACTCTTTGATAAACAATGTTTTTCACTGTACCCCACACAAAGAAATCTATCGGCGTCAAATTTCGGACCCTTTCGGGAAATTTTGGGTGGATAGCATCTGTTGCATTTCTGGAGTAATGAGCAGGAGTCCCATCTTGATGCATCCACAAATTATTACCTGCCATATTTAATAAAGGAATGTCCTCTAAATAATTGTCCAATTCATTTTGAATAAAGTTTCCGTACATGTCTCCCGTCAAATTTCCTTCAAATGATGTCCTATTACATGATTATTGATAATGGTTCCCCGCACATTCAATGCCCAATGATTTTAATTTATTTCTTCTCGCATCCAATGTGGATTGGTAGGCGCTTAATAGTGTAAGTTGTGTTTATCGACATTTCTACACGATTTAAAACTTGCTTCATCGGTATCATCGGTTCTCATTAATATTCATTTGTTCAAAATGAATATCAAAATCAAAATCACCATGTTACTCCTGGTGCAGGTTGATATGATATGGGTGATATCTATGAATAAAGGTGAGCACTCTCTGAACTGACGTCTTCGTAACTCCATATTGAGGAATTATCTCTCGGACTTACCTGTGGATCGTTATGCGCAAGGTTTAGTATTAGGTCCAGATTAATTTCGTGTATTGCGCGCTTTTCTACCACAGTTCTCTCCTTAGGTTTAAAGGAGTCAGTTTCCCTAAGACCATCCACAAGCCTTTGAAATGTTCTCGGACCAGGTATGACTTTCTCCGGATATCTTTCCGAATAAATCCGCGATGCTAAGCGAGCATCGAGTCTTGCCTCGCCGCAAATTAATATCATGTCCATTTTTCGTTATTCGAAAACGTAAATGACATTTTAAACAGTGAGTGGTTTGCACAACTTTAAAGCCAACTCTAAGAAAGTCACATATAAGTTGAACCACAAAAATAAAAGCACCTCAAAATTATACCTTCGCAGGTATAAAGAAAATAATAATTTGGCAAAACGTAATTATTGAAACTGCGAAATCTAATTATATTCTTCAGGCACTTGCTACAGTATACAAAACAATCTTTATATATTTTCAAAAAATTTTGTTTTCAACTGACAAACTCATGTCGTATTTTTTGTTATTAACATCGTTATTTTCCATTTAATTATGTAAAAAATTCATCCAGGTAAAACCGGACGAATTTATCCATTAATTTTTTAACCTTTCTAAAAAGGTATTGTTACATTTAGATTTCTTAATATTAATTAAAAAAATAAGTTCATTTAAAAATAAATTTCTAATATTAAATTTATTATTAACCTCACCAGGTTAAGGGAAAGAATCATCATTGAGTTGGTCGGTTGGTTTATCACCGGTAATAATAATAATAATAATAAATGACTTTATTCAATAAACGAGCGGCTCCTGGTAAGGGTAGTAGTCTCGAACCACGGTACCATAAATTTAACTGTCATTTCATTTTTCTTCATTTTTATCCAAAATAATGAACGAATTTCATTTTTTTGCGTGAATTTATTTTACTATGACTCCCACACAATATGATATATGAACTGTTAATAAATAAAACTATAAATTTTATCATTTTTCATATTTTTGCAGATTATTCGCAAACGGTGCAACAAAAAAAAAACATGACATGATCACTACCTACTCAAGTAGGGTGGCTTACTACATACTGAATTTGGGGTTTCTGACTTGAAATTTAGACGTCAAAAAAGCCAATATCACAACCGATGGTACACCCTGTATACAGGGTGAGTTATTAGTATCTCGGCGGACGGTAGTCACTAAACCGTTTGACAAGGAAAAAAGTTTTATACAAAAGTTATTTGACTCATTACCTTCTACTATTTAAAATTATTTTCACATATACAGAGTGTTCTATATAGGCGTAACGGACAGTGTGTCAAATTTAGTAAATAGGTATATATTATAATAATATGTTGGGTGTTATATATTTTATCATATTATGATTACTACTAAATTTGTTAATACAACCATATACGTTAACTCCTAGAGTTTGTAGTTCCTGAGATATTCAATTATATATAAATGTGTCCATTGCAGTATCTTTTTAAAAATGATTTAAAAACGTCATATTTTCAGATTTTGCTTTGAAACTATGCCAGCTAATAGTTAAAGCCAAAGGGTAAATGACACTATCGAAAGATATTAGATATTCTATACAGCGTGTTCATAAAGTTCAGCTACTTTTGAGGTTTTTCAAATGGCTTTTTCTTAAGATTTTTAAATGGATCACCCTGTATATTGTATAGTTGAATTGCCCATCAGATTCCCTTTAATTAATAGTAAGTATAATGTGTATCTAACTTTAATAGTTTTCTAACATTTAGAATTAAGGTCGCCGTTCAATCACGCGATGTTCGTAAAAGTGCATAAAAAATTTATATAGTTCCGCAGTTGGTTAAAAGAGATCGCGCTGAGCTCAATTCAATTATTCATAGCGATGCTTTTCTATATCTCCTTACAATTAGTCATGCTACCGTTGAAAAAATTTTTTCGTTGGAGAACATATTCCGGTTTAGTCCGTTTAGTCTTACGACGATTCTTATTCTCGACATTATTTGGTGTTTTTTTTTTGGCGAAGTGTTAATATTATTATAGTCGGTGATATTATTTAATTAATGTTATGTTATAGTTAGTGTTATTTTTATTTTAATTATTTTCACTTGGTCTAAATATGTCTTAGATAATGTGACCGTTTTTATTTCGACTGAAAACGGGACAAATCTAGGTACTTTTGTCGATAATCAGGTGCAGTCTAAAATTATTAAAATTCGGTTTTATATTAGACTTGATACAGCTTCCACAAAATTTGATACAGTTTTCTAAAGACCTGCAATGCTTCCAGAAGACTTGTTATTGCTGCTAGAAGTCTTGATATTGCTTTCAGAAGACTTGAAATGATCTCAGACGACTTAAAATACTTTTAGAAGACTTAGAATGTTTCTAGAAAGCTTCACACTACTTTCACAGGACTTAATATTGCTTATAGAAAACTTAATACTGCTTCAAGGAGACTTGAAAAGTTTCCAGAAGACTTCAGATGCTTTTAGAAAACTTGATACTGCTTTCATAGGACTTGAAATGCTTCTAGAAAACTTGATATTGCTTTCAGAAGATTTGAACTACTAGATGGCTTGTTATTGCTTTCAAAACACTTGAAATGCTCCCAGAAGACTTAGAATGCTTCTAGAAAACCTTATACTACTTCCAGAAGTTTTGATATTGCTTCTCGAAGACTTAAAATGCTTCTAGAAGACATGATATTGCTTCTAAAAGATTTGAACTGCTTCTAGATGGCTTGTTATTGCTTCCAAAAGACTTGAAATGCTTTCAGAAAACTTGATACTACTTCCGGAAGTCTTGATATTGGTTTTAGAAGGCTTAATACTACTTCTAGAAAATTTGATACTGCCCTTGGAAGACTTCAAATGCTTTCAAAGAACTTGATACTACTTGTAAAACTGTTTGTAAAAACTGGATACTGTTGATAAACCAATTGACTATGCTTTGAAAATATTAAATACTATTGAACAAAATGCACAATCTTTACGTAAGAAGTCCATAAACTATTAATTAAAGGTTAAATACTTAAAGCGAAGGACTGTTAATAAAATTTAATTTTACTTCCAAAATATCAAATACTGTTGCAAAATATAACATCATCATATCTACTAAAAGTTTTAATTGAAAAAAAAACTGAAAAAAGTTTAAAAACCGTCACTTAAAGACTAGATACTGCTTGTAAAACTTTGCTCGTTTTAACAGACTTTTTTTGGAGAGTGCAAGCCAATCCCTTTTAGGCATTACAACTGCATCTTATTATGTAATTAAAGAAGTACAGCAAAGCGTTGCTAATTCGTACAACCCCAAATCGGAATTCCCTGATAATCTGAACAAAATTGAAAAACGTAAAATTTGCATTATGTCCCTTGTAATCCGAATTGGTAAGAGATTCGCTAATCGGAAAAGACTATTCGTTCTATCTGCAGAGAAAGACGATTAGTTCCAAAACACTAAAGAGCATTTCTATAAAAAATGCTGAGTCCATACTTTCTAGTTAGTAAAAGTCTTAGTGTATCATATATTACAAGATAAACAGCAGATAATGTTATTATCTAATACAATTTGACTCTATAATCCGCATGCTTCCATCATTTAAATTCAACTGATTTTCATTGATTCGGATTAGCGAAGCTTTACTGTAATTAGATACTTAACTACTGATTGTAGTAGCTGTAATTATTCTATGCTTCTATTTTCGTGGAAATAGTAATTATATATAGGGTTATAATAAACTGCGAAACTAAATCGCCTATCGTTCATATTGGATGAAAGTGTTCTTAATTTTCGATAAAAAAACACTAGTTTAGAAATTTTCAACAACTTTTTCCTGGAAAACTGCGATATTTTTTTATAACGTAAAATCGTGAGGTGATAATGTCATCAGTTTTTCTCCATCACGTCTAGGTTTCAACATATTCCCAAAAATTTTGCATAGTGTGCTTCTGTAATTATATGGACATGAAAGTAGAGATGCAGACGAACATTTTGAGATATCGATGAGATAAATCGAACTCTTTGTTGTTTTGCTACGGCCTAAAACAACTCAACCGAATCAATTTTTTGGCATTTTTTCCAATTTTTGTTTTCACTTTATCACATTTTTGGAAATATCTCGAAAACTGGACGTTATGGAGATGAACAAAAGACAAAATCAGCTCAAGATATTACGTTATAAAACAAATATCGTAATCTTTGAGATTTTATACTTTACTTTAATACTTTTGAGATGTATTTTTCTGGTACCTATTTTTTTATACATAATGTTAGCTGCCATGTCTCCCGGTAACAAGCGTCCAGTACGCATTCCAAAAAGAAATCGACGTTCAAAGGGACAAAAGTGGAGATTTTTATGCGGTTTGCAAAAGCATGTAAAAGCTGTTATGATATATAAAAATATTATAAACACAAATGTTTCAGTACTAGCGAAGAAACATATTTCTTCAAAGACTTGCCAAATACAGTAGAAGAACGTGATGACAAGTAATAGATTTCGAATTGTAGACTTTATGACTTTAATACTTTTTTTAGCGTGCAACTACGTAAATCGGAGAATCATTGGAAAAAGTATTTCCTTGTTATGAGTTATAAATTTAATAACATAGAATATTAAAATTTTCAGTAATCAACCTGTAACTAATGTGGACGTGGACAGGTAAAACTAAACTAGGCTACGTATACGTATTTAAAAATTGTTTGTGCTCTTTACCATTTTAGTGATAATGATTATGTTTGTTTAAAACCTACAAAGGTTTATACTCGAACCATATCAACTGGTGACAATTTTTTGTCTACTACTGAGTTTAATAGGTATAGCCAATTATGTTAATTTATAATGTCTGTGAAGTTATCCCCCCATTTTCAAAATTTAAAAGAAATAACTCTTCGGAGGGCTATCAGAACTCAAAATTTCCAAAAAAAAGTTTTAAATGCTTAACAGTTATACAAAAATTCAATTGTCGAATTAAACAATCGAAGTATCGATTGTACAAAAATAATTTGTTAGTATTATGTTTTTAAAATTTTAAATGAAATATATGTTTAATAAAATAAGATATATTTGTAATGATTAAGTTTCTGAAAAAATATATATTTTATGGAAACCGATAAAACAGTTTTATTTATACTTTTTTTTTCTTTTCTTACCTAAGTATGCAATAGCTTTGTTCCAATAAGCGTAGGAACCCGTCAGTTACAGTCGCACCTGTCAAATAATGTAATGAAATCTGATGAAATATAACTGCATTATTGACGTGTGTGTGTAACAAAGCTAATATATTAATAAAACAAAATATAAATAATGGTGAACATGAATTAAGAAGACGAAGAATTCTATTTTTTGTGTCCACTTGAACAGTAGTGGATGTATTCGATATTCATCATGAAACTGTTGAAATAATAAAGCAATATTTTATTCTCTAAATATTGCCATCTATAAGACGATTGCCAATATACCAACGTTAAGTTGTTCAGCAGATTCCTTTACATATTTCAATAATTACGTGAAAATTGCACATTTTTACATAAAACACAATCCTGAGATAACAACATATTCATTGTACTTGCACAGTCCCGGCATCTCTTCTTATATTCCATATCTAGTGAATGAAGCATTGTCACCTCATTTGAGTGCATAATTTGTCACAAAAATCAGTTTTTATTACGCCTTTTTTATGACAAAGTTTAGTAATTTATTATTGTTAATATAATAACTACTTTACAAAATAAATTATGTCATTCACTACTTTAATATGTGTACTTCAATCCTATGTATTTACTTCTTTGTAATAATTGGACATAAAATCATAATTGTGTTAGCAAGTAACCTCTATCGACCTGTACGGGTCCATATAAAAATCTCCACTGAACGGAGACCTTAAAGAAAAATGTTGCACTCAATATTATATTCTGTCTATTTTTATCAGTTTTTTTGTTTTTTCTTTTATTATTTGATTAATACTTTATAAAATGTGCACCACAGAACTGACTTAGATCTTGCACCTATGGTACTTTTTCAATGAAAAAACGTCTTTTGCCAGTAGTATTTAGACTTTTAAAAGCAGACATAAAGATTTTGTAATTTTTTGGAAGCAAAATCAAATTTTATTAACAGTTTCTTGCCTTTTGCAACAAAAATGTCCTTTTTCAGCAGTATTCAGTCTTTAACCCTCGGTTAGCGCGCGTGTATCCAGCAGATACACGCATAAAATTCCTTCCCGTCTGTTTAGAGGTCGATATCTTTAGAATCGATGAATAAAAAATTTGTTGTAAACTTGCTTATAATTATTGGATATTTGTGCTATACTAACATGAATTTGAAAATTTTTGGCTCGTCAGTTATTTTTTTATGGTGAGTTAAACATAAAAAAACACCCGATTTTCGAGATTTCCGTACATACCGTCATTTTATGATTTTTTTTCAAAAACTATAACACGAAAAAAATTGATATTTCAATAGTTGATAGCTTAATATGTTCTGCATATGGAGCACATTTTATGTTTTTCGTATTACGCATAGTTTCGCGGTTTAAGAGGATGCTGTTATTTCGAAAATGGCTGGACGGATTACAATGTATTTTGCACTGAACTGCGTAATAAATCTGTATGTCGAATTTCGACAATAGTTTTCAAAATAAAATTTTTCCGATTTTTTGGAGCGAGTAAAGTATTTGAAAGAAATCAGAGTTAGACAGGCTAAGGGACGTCGGTGCGGGGTAACGGGCGAGCGATAATCGTCCTCAGAGAACCCGAGAAACCAGGATCACTGAGATGACTGAATGTCTGGTGCAGTGCCGAAGATGCATACCAAGTTTATTATCCATGGTATAAAATTAATTTGTTGATAAATGTTGTTTACATTGGTCTAAATGTTAAACATACAAATATAATTTGTTGTAATTTTTGTTTATACTATAAAAAATAGATATGGTATGCATCTTCGGCTCTGAAGCAGACAATGGACGGTGTGAATAAAAACGAGTACGACGAGTATTTACTTACAAGTAAAGTGTAACGACTATTTAAACTCCAAGTAAACCGATGTGAATAAAGCGTCGAGTTTACTTGTGACCGTGTACTCGCCAACACGAGGGAACTGAATTCACAAGAAAGGTAAGTAAATACTTGTAGCGCCACACAGACCACGCATCATTTCCTGTTGTGACTTGTTCTGTTTTCGCCGCTAAACTAACCTTGACTCCCCGTCATTACTCATAAGTTAGTTGTCGTACCCGTTTGTTTTTGTCCTCTTGCAGCTATGGATGAAAGTAGTGTGACTTCCGGTTGTGACGACAATACAGTTATTTTGGTAGCGTTATTGAAAGACTTTAGTGTTGTGCTAAATAAATCCATGTTGCCTAAAGTTGCATCTGCTAAAGAGAAGGCATGGGGATGTTTAGCCGACCAGTTTTCGAAAAACGTTGGGAAGCAAACCAGTGCTTTATAACTGTTTAACAAAACAGTTAAAAAAGCAATTGAACAATATGAAAAGCGCTGTCAAGAAAAAAACTGATGTCAACGCAACTGGAAATAAACCAATGACATTGTTGTCATGGGAGGCAGATTTCCTAAAAATTTGCGATTCAAACGAGAACCCAGTTTATTGCAAAATACCTGGGGCTTCATGGGTTGGATTGGGAGCAAGTTCTACGTTGCCATTACCTGAACTCAATGAGGAGAATGAGAATACAGAAGACGAAGATGACCCCGTTGGCATGTTAGCATCAAGCCAGTCCATCACACCAGTGACTTGCATACGTAAGAGCGATGCGACGAAGTTGAAAAAAGATAAAAAATTGAAACTCTCAGCTGAAACTGAAGAGACGTCAAAGTTGACAACTGGTGAGCTGCAGCGTTTATTATTACTTGAACAAATTAAGCTAACAAGACTTCAAGCTGAACGTGAACAACTGATGATAACGGAGTTGAACCTAAGAGCTGCACAACACAGACGAACGGAGTCCGGTGAACAACGCGTTGTGGTTGAAGAAGACGATGTCTTAAAAAAAATTTTGACTGTTATTCTAACTTGGCTCGAGAGTATGAGAAAACGACGTTTCATCTGGCCAAAAACTCGTTCAATTATTACTCTTTCCTGAGCATGGGTCGAATTGTAATTCCGCTCACGAGCATTTCTTGGTTCGTCAAAAGGAGTCAGTAACCAAGGAGTAATTCCATATCCGCTATCACCAAGGAGACAAACATCACCAGCATATCGGCGCACCACATCCTGAATTCCACTCACTCGCCAAATGCTGCCATCATGTACACTCCCTGGCCATTGAGCGTCCACACTTGTAATTTTTTAATTAGCGTCACAAGTCATCTGAATGTTTATTGTTGTTTTTCCTTTTCTGTTCACATACTCGTCGCCGAATTCCGAAGGTTTCATAATATGCACGTGAGTGCAATCTATAGCACCAATGACAGTCGGAATGCGAAATTTTGAAGCCCAATCTGCCTTGGCCTGATCCATATCTTCAATAATGCGTGGAAATTTAATCCAATCTTCAGACTTGGACACTATTTTATCCAGTACACTTGAAAATGTTCTGCTGACGGTACTTCTTTCAACCCCCATGTCGTTGGCAACACCACTTTGGAATCCTTTGGATCACTAACGTATCTCAGAAAAATTTCCATCTTTTTCCGTGCAGTTACTCCTCCACCCCTTGCATCTGTGTTTTCATCAAGAAAGTGCGAATTGAGAAAATCTACGTTTTCGCTCTCAAACCGTAATAGTCCCTTAGATAGATCGGGACTTATAGCACGCAGGTTTCTATAACGTTTCACACCACGCAGGTTCATAAATGCAGCCATCTTTCGTGTACAAGTGTACGACTGCAAGTCTGGGGTCAGGTTGACTTGCGAATGGACGAGTATTTACTTGCTACAAAAGTATTTACTTGCGTTTATTCACACCAAAATTGGCATTTTTTGGGGCTTTACTAGCCTCTCAAGTATTTACTAGCTAGTAAGAGTTGTTTTATTCACTTCAATTTTGGGCGTTCACTTGTCATTTTAATATGTTCAAGTATTTACTTGTCCTACTCCTGTTCTACCACTCAAACCCAATCAAATACAGTAATAAACTAAAAAAAAGTTCAATGACAACTGAGCACCATTGGCTAGGTTTTTGACCATTGACTGTTTTTTGAGCGCTCCATAGAGCGCTCAAAAAACATCATACTAGCATGTCAACCCCCAAGACCACCAAGCACGAGTACGCAGTCATCCACCCAAAACCCAGTCCCGTATAGATTTCTTAAATCGGTTCAAGGGTAGACCCATAAAATATTTATGAAGATTATTATAAACAGATGTAATTTGGTATGAAAAACATCTCTAAAAAAATTCCAAACGATGGGAAGGAGGAGTTAACCTACCCCTGAACCAGATATTGACATTGTGTACGTCCGTTCTGAAGTTAATTCGCTCGAATAGATAAGGGGGCTCCGCTCCGTTATAATCTTATAATAAAAGCATACTTTATGAACATACCGACGCGACTTCATATTCATCCATTTAAGTTTCCTATAAGCAAAAGAGACATGATCATACTTTCTCAAGCCAAAGATCAGCCGGACACAAGAATTCTGGAGCTTTTGAATTTTCTGCTGATGACGGTAGTCAATAAATGAACCATAAATGCTATCACAATAAATAAAATGTGATAAGACGAGAGAGTCACACAAGATTTTTTTAACAGAATTTGTAAGGCAATGTCGATTACTGAAAATCAATCTCAGAGAGCCATAAGCTCGCTTCAACAGCACATTAACATGTTCCCTAAGCTTTAATGATTCATAAATAACTAGGCCAAGGTTCCTAACAGACTTTTTTGATAAAAAAATTCATAAAGCGACGACATTTACGGAAATCTCAAAAATCGGATGTTTCTTTATGTTTAAAGGGTGGGTTACACGGAGCTAGTTTACACGCCACTAGCATGTTTTACTTTCCACCTAGTTAGATAGTTGGCGAGTGAAAAGCGCGCATAACAATACACTCAGCAGCAGAAGTCTGCGTACAAAAAACTTGTAATACTTTAATTGAAAAAATAAGAGTCATAATCTAATGTGATAAACTTGATTTTTTTTTTTAATTTGTATATTAACTACATATAATTCTATTAACAAAATATGCTTCAACAAAACAGAAACAGTAGTTACAGAAAAAAATCAAAACTAAAAATTCTACAAATAACGGGTATGCAAAAATCTGCGTACAAGTCAGGACAGTATTTATAAAAAATTCATAAATGAGATCATTGTTTCTATATTAATATGAGGTCGGATAACCTTTACGTTTAATGACCTCCCTTAAACGTTTAGGCATGGAGTGCACTAATTTCTTCGTTTCGTCCGAACTGATTTTGGCCCATTCCTCAATCATAACATTTTTTAACGTTTCCTTCGACGTTATGTTGTGTTGCCGAATCCTGCGTTCCAGTAAATCCCAGAGGTGTTCGATGGGATTCAAGTCCGGCGATTGTGGAGGTGTTTTAAGTTGCTTTGGGGTATTGCATAATAGCCAAAGCTTAGTGTTGTGGGCGCAATGTTGGGGTCATTATCTTGTTGAAAAAAGTATTCGGGCCCCAAGCCCAAGTTTTCGATGCTAGGCTTCAAATTTTCTTTTAAAATGTCTATATGCATTTTATGGTCCTTTGTCGATGTTATGAAAACCAACCTTCCCACCCCTTTGGTGCACATACACCCCCAAACCATAACTCCACCACCTCCGTGTTTTACAGTCGCTTTCAAATTTTCGGGATTAAGGGCAGTATTAGGTTTTCTCCATACAAGTTATTTACCCTTAATGCCGAAAATGCAAAATTTGCTCTCATCTGTAAAGAGAACTTTCTCCCAGAATTTTAATTACTCTTTGAATGGAAGAGTGTGACCTGCCGACAGTTTCTCCTATTTTTCGAAAAGATTTTCCCTCTTTCCATAACTTTACAATAATTTTTCTCTCTCCCAATTCAATTTCCTTTCCTTTCGTTTCCATTCTAACTTTTAGCTTCTAAGCCTCTGCTAATATAATTGACACCGATTATCTTTTATTTAAATCGGAAAGCGTACATCGCCAACTACGTATTTAAGTAAATGAGTATATTTTGGAGAAGGCGTCTTTATTTGTACGCAGATTTTTGCATACGCATTATTTGGAGAATTTTTAATTTTAATTTTTTTTGTAACTAATATTTCTGTTTTATTGATGCATATTTTGTTAATAGAATTATATGTAGTTAATACACAAAATAAAAAAAAAATGAAGTTTATCACATTAGATCATGACCCTTATTTTTTCAGTTAAAGTGTTAGAAGCTTTTTGTACGCAGACTTCTGCTGCTAAGTGTACGTAGCTAGTAAACAAGTTTGAACTCGTACACTCGCAACCACCTGATTGTTGTGTTGCTTGTGTTTATCCGTATTTCGAGAAATTAATTGATAAATTGAAAAGTGAAAATTTGCTTGGAGATATGACAGCCAAGCAGGTCAAATTAAAAATAAAAAGTTTTAAAGATGCCTACCGCCAAGAATAAAAAGTCGAAAAAAAGTGGTACGGGAACCGATGATATATACACTCCTAAATTGGTTTGGAATCATAAAGCTGAGTTTCTACACGAAGTCACATCAACAAGAGAATCACAATCAAATCACAATCAAAGTAAGTATCACTCATATTTATTCAATTAAAAAAACAATAATTACTATTTTTTACTGTTAAGTCGGTTAAATTTCAATACCAACTTTTCCCCATTGCCATGGAATAGAACCTTTTGTCATAATATATTGGGCATATGGACTTCCACTTCCACTTCAACAAAATTTCCACTTCTTGTTTGCAATTATTGCTGCCCATGTGGCTCACTGACTGTAGTCCATTAGTATGTTTTCACCACAGTCCCGATGTTACTTCAATAGTATTTAGATCCTCACTGTCAACTGAGTGTGGGGTAAGGTAAGCATTCGAAGTCATTCGTAACCAATTGCGTAAACTACAAACAGCCCAAATTACTTTATCAATAGTATCTGTTTTTAATTTATTGGTCTCTGAAATACTCGAAATTGTTTTTATTATATGGCTTCATTATATTTAACCTTAAGGGAAATGCATCGTCAGCAATAGTAATAGATTTGTCAGGGAAGCCGGAATAGATTTGCCTATGTATCTGAAACAGGAAGTTGCATCCACCATAGCGAATAAAATTATGCTGTATGTGCCTTTATAATTACAAAATGATGAACAGCCATTTGGTGGACATTTAAGTTGAACATATTTGGCATAAATTGCACCGCAACATCTAGTAAAATTCCAATATGCCATGAATTTATTTTCTATTTCTTTCCATTCATCAGTTGATTCCTTATTTCAAAACATTTTCTATTATTTTTAGGATATACAGCCCCAGTAGAAAAGAAAAAGAATACAGAAGAAGGAGGGTTTGAGAACTTCTGATAGTGCAGTCAGGACTTCTGGTAAAAATTGAAATTGTACATTCCAGCACTCGAAATAGATATTCTAAAGATTTAAAGCTGTCGCCAATGGCTAAATAGCGCAGCTTTATTTCAAGTTTAACACTCAAAGGAATAGCCATTCTCATTACGATATTCCTTTTTTGGTTCGATTCTTCTACCATTTGTAGCAAGTTATTAAAATTTGTAGTATTTACACTTAGGCTATTCCTATAGGCTGTTGAATCTTCTTTGGCGAATTCTTTTAAAAGGATGCAAGAAATACCCAACTTATCCCTGCAAGAAATCCTTCCCTCACCCATTTCGGTTTCCGTTTCTCATAAGTTGTGTTCTTTAATTCTTGCTGTAAAATAGCTCCAAGAACCAAGCTACATCCACATAACATTTCTTTTGATATTTTAGGTGCCTTGATATTACAACCGCCAGCGTTGTAAAATCTTTTGTTCTGTAGCTAGTTTACTCGCCGATATAATTACATGATACTTCTTTAATACATAGATAGTAAAAAAGTCAGCTAGTGGCTAGTAAAGTTGACCGATCTCCAACTTTACTCGCTCACAAATTTACTAGCAAACTATCTGGATAGTTTACACGCTACCATAATTACACAGAGCTAATTTACTAGCACCCAGTAAAAAAACGTGCTAGTTGCGTGTAAACTAGCATCGTGTAATCCACCCTTAATTCGCCATAAAAAAGAACTGAGGAATGATCACTTATTATAATAAAGATTACTGCACATTTTTTCATTTAACGATTGCAGAGATATCAATCTTTAAACAGAAGGCAAGCAATTTTAAGCATGTATCCTCTGGATACATGCGCGTCTAACGGAGGGTTAAACCACGAAAATTCGCGAAACTATACAAAATATGAAATAAATACCTGTTGAAATGTCAAATTTTTTCATCTTATTGTTTTTGATAAAAAAAAATCATAAAGTGACTGCATGTACTAAAATCTCAAAAATCAAAAGAACGGTATCTTGTTTTTTGGGATGAAAATATTTTTTGGCAACAGTTTTAAAAGCAGTATCAAGTCTTCTGGAAGCATTTCAAGTCTTCTGAGGCATTACAAGTATTGTAGAAGCTTTTCAAGTTTTTGGAAGCAATACCAAGTTTTCTACAAGTAGGATTAAGTCTTCTAAGGGCAGTATCAAGTCTTTTGGAAACAGTTCAAGTTTTCCAGGGGCAGTATCAAGTTTTCCAGATATAATATCAAGTGTTTTAAAGCAATTAGCAAACACACTTATCCAGCGATTATGTGTATAAATCCTCTGCATTCATTAAAACACATTCACCGCCCATGCTTTTGGATAATTCATTTCGACATACTTCATTACATTATCTAATTGTCCCCAATTGAGATTTTCTCCTAAAAATCGATGATCATTTCTACAAGATCTTGAACTTTTTATACCTCCATTTTGTTAAAATCACCATTAATAAGTTCATCTTTAAATAATTTTAATGGTTTTAGTAATGATCTTTTAGTTTTATAATGTTATTTCCCGAACAATATTGATGTCTAACATAAACCAGCATGTGGTTGCTGGTTTAAAACATATTATTACAAGTTTTATTTAGTTAAAACAGAAAAATATTTTAAAACAAAAAAAATGTTTAAAACTGAAAAATGGCTGTTATTGCAAACCATAATTGTAGACCAAATATCTTCAATACATGTTATATGACTTTTTTTTTAACGAAATTTCATCATAATGAACTATGAACATGGATAAGGACACTGCACATACCTTTTTTCCTATGCCTTATAATCATTGAGATAGCTTATAACACCTAAATTGCCTACACATACATCTAAATCATAAATACCATTAATTGGCGACCTTCTACATCACTAAAAACACTTTCCAACGATTGATGCAGATACATTCCATCATTTAATTCATCAATATAATGTATTAAATCAGTTACGTAGGTATGAATACTTTTAAAAACCAAATAAAATCTTTGAATGATTTGAATGTGATTGTCACGAAATTCACCATCCAAATCTTGCAGTGCCTACAATTTATAATAAACGTTATTTAAAGCTGATTTATTTACTAATAAATAATTACGTCATTATTTTCAATTTTATATTCTTGCGCTTCCGCAATTTTAAAATAACCAAAATCTAAAATTATTTCCCCATACTTTTGGACATCTTGCTTACTCTGTAGCCTATAATTAAAACGCATATTATTAAAGATATATAATAAAATAAGTATTATTATTATTATTATTTACCGGAACAAATTAGGGATGTAATCTTTTAATCTTAAAATTTCCGCGATAATTGCGTTACCCCTTGACACTAATTGAAGAATATTCTGGCCACAAACGTTATTTTCAGCTAAGAAATCTACCATTATAATCTTTTTATATTTTATTATTATTTATTAGTTTTATTTTTTGATTAAAGAGGTTATGTGAAATGTCAATTATTACTTCATTTTTACCAACTTAATTTTTGCGGGAAATTCAAAATATAATCATTTATACTATTTAATTCGTTTTATTTAATTTTCATCAACAACTATAAACCAAAAATAACATTTTGGAAGACCGATTATATTACTTAAGTCATAATTGGATGAAATTAGTGTAATAAGTATTCAAGGCGCAAGTGGATTTTTTAAATTTAAGTTTTTTTAATAAGATTTTGCATTAAAGCTTTTAAGTGCTACTTAATTATCCTGCTTTAAATTGCATCATAATCAGGTGGTAATTCGCCGACTTTAATCTGAACGCTCTTATAGAACTTTTCAGGTCCGTGGTAAATTCCTGCAACAACGGGGTGTTCCTGCATTGTTTTTCTCCATTTTCTAATCACCTCTAATTCATTCGATTCAAGTGGAAGTTTTTCACCTAAAACTATTACAACGGTTCCAGCTCTTTCAGCCCAAGGCCATAAAACATAATCAAGCTAAAAAGATAAAATTAGTTTTGAAATATAAACTTATTAAAATTATGTTGTACCATCCCAGGGTTTTCTCCCCCGAAGTATGTAGTTCCTCGTTGCTTTAATTCGTCATTTAATTTAGTCAAATTAGGCATAAATATGTTTTTCCATTCCTGAGGGGTTTTTGTTTCTTTTTTCAGCACCAAATCAATAAAATTTCCATGCAAGTTACCGATGACATCAAATAAAGCAATATCTTTCTCTTTTTGAATAGGATCGGATGGATAAAGAGGTGGATTGGGGTATTCTTGGTCCAAATAGTTACAAATATCCAAACTTTCCACGATTACTTTGTCCCCTACATCTAACGCTGGAACTTTACCTTCAGGATGCAACTTAAACAACCACTCGGGCTTGTTGATTAAGTTAATGTTGACCGTTTCGAAATCAAGATTTTTAGCTCTAAGAACAAGCCTCACCCTATGTACAAAAGGGCAATATTCCATCGAATATAAACGGATTTTTTTATCGTCGCTTTTTGGTGGGCATTCGGACCCTTGAAAAAGTAATAATTGGGGTTATTAAAGGGGTTTTGTGTTGTTGGAAATTTAAATACCTGCACCTAAATGTTTCAGCGACATCTTCGAAACGGTTGAACACGAATTGATTTTATGCCTAAAAGAGGAAGGTGATGTAACCTTGACCTTACTCAAAAAATTTTTTTTGGGTTGGTTAGGTTTTGTAAATAAATACTGCTTTAAATGAATAACTGATTGAAAGTGATATGTCTTATCACGTATTATTGTCAATTTATTTAAAATCAACATTTACTTATCATTTTAGGTTAAGTTATTATTAGTGAAAGGATGTGGTTTGAAGTGGTAGTTCAAGATATGTTAAGTAAAGATAAAATCAAAGTCCGTAAAGTGTATTATATAGTTTTAAAAATATATGATAGAAAATGTTTTGATCTTAGGACAGAATTTTGAGGTTTTTTGTATAATTTTTGGGGTAAAATTTGTGTAGACGATATAGACTAAAATGGAAAGATAAAAGAAATGTTAATTTAATAAAAGGGAAAATTAAAATCGATGTAGAAAAGTCTTATGCATGAAAATTTTTATTATGATTGAAGAATTAATAATCTATAATTTTTTAGAATTTGGGTGCTAGTTTTGAAGAAAAAATATCAAATTAAAAATAATTATTAATAATTAAAATATCATAATTAACGTTTTTATTGTCAAACTTTTTCATAACTCAAAAGGAGTAGAGATAAATATGCTGAGGTGGTGCGTTTAAATTTAAAAAAAATGTTTTTTATTTAATTAACAAAGTAATAGTAGTTGATTTATGTCGAATCTAATGATAATAATATAGGATATTTACGAGATATGCAAGTAGGGAAAAAATTGTTTGATAGATATTTAAAAGGAATAGTTGGGAATAGTTGGGAATAGTCAAAGTTGATAAGAGAGGCATAAACAGAGTTGAAATCGATTTTAATAATTACAATATACCAAATGACTTTGTAACATGTTCACTGGTTAAAAAAGAAAATTGGAGAGCGTTTGTACCGTCATTTAAAGTCACATGCAAGGGAATAGTAAGAGATGTACTGTGAGCGTCAAAAAAAAGTAAACACTAGCTGTTTACTTCTAAAAACCCTTTTTACTACGATTCTGTTAACTTACAATAAAAATGTATATACCAAAATTTACGACTTTATTTGTGAGCAATCCTATCGTAAAAAATAGTTAAGCAAAAAACCCCACAAATATGGTAAATCCCCTTTAGAGTAAAAATACCCCGATTTTTACGCGTCAAAAGAAAGTGAACAGCCGGACCGGTTGTTGTAAATTCATTTTAGATTTAGGGGAAGTACCACACTTTTCGTATAAATACTTATAAACCCCTCCCATGACAACTTTAGAACATTTTAGAAGAAACAGCAAGTGGTTGAACGTCGAAATTAATTATAAATACCAAAAATCATCATGGGAAAACAAACAAGTATAGAAACGCGTAAAATTATATTAAGTTTAAATAAAAAAGGTAAATCCTTAAATAATGGGACGAAATCACTGCACAATAAAAAAAAATTTGGATAAATACGCAAAACATCATACTGTAGCCGATTTACAACGCGTTGGACGACCAAAGCGCCTTACAGAAGCACAGGCTAGAACAGTGGTAAGAGAAGTGAAGAATAATCCATGTTCAAGTGCGGTTAAAATAGCAAACGACATATCGCAGATAGCAAACACAACCATAAGTTCCAGTACCATACGAAGAACACTCCATAGAAGTGGCCTGCATGGAAGAACACCCCGTAAAAAGCCTTACATATCGAAAATAAATAAACAGAAACGTCTTGATTTCGCAAAAAAATATCACAACGAAGCTCCAGATTTTTGGAAAAATATATTATTTAGTGATGAAAGTAAATTTGAAATTTTTGGTAAAAGAAAACCACCAAAGATATGGCGGCTAAAAAATGAGGCCTTCGAAGAGAAATTTGTTACCAATACCATCAAACACGGTGAAGGCTCGGTTATGGTCTGGGGCTGTATGGCGGCGTCAGGGGTCGGTAATCTAGTTTTTATTGAATCAACAATGAATAAAATGGACTATTTAACCATTTTAAAGAACAATATTTCCCCGAGTATTAATGAATTGGGCTTCCAACAGGATAACGATCCAAAGCACACTTCCAAAATTGTGAAGGAATGGATGCTATACCGAGTCCCTAAAACCCTTGATCATCCACCGCAGTCCCCAGACCTTAATCCTATAGAACATCTGTGGGATCACCTTGACAGGAAGATTGACAATTTCAAATAAAGACGACCTTAAAAAAGCTTTAACTGATGAGTGGATGAAAATCCCTCAAAATATTACAAAAAACTTGGTGGAATCCATGCCAAGGAGATTAAGGGAGGTGTTGAAGGCCAAAGGAGCTCAAACCAAGTATTAAAAGTTAATATTATATTTATTTTTGTACTTAATACCTATTAGTTCCGAATTCTGTATACTTTCTTATTTACAATAATCTGAATTATTACGGGTAATGGTTTGTTTTTTTTCATGTTTCTATTGATTTAAATATAGTATAGATGAGTTGTGAAGACTGCAATAAAACTTTTTGATTTTCGTTATTAACTGCATTTTTATTAACCTTTTAATAGAAAAACAACAGCTGTTTACTTTTTTTTGACGCTCACAGTAGATGCAGAAGTAACAGAAGACGTAATTTTAAAAAATATGAAAAGAAAAGCGATTAACGAAAGGGTGAAATGAACTATATTAACAAAGGATCAATAGTAGTCACTTTTGCCGAAGTTGTGTTGCCTAGACATGTGTTATTTGATTTAATTATCATGTACTGGTATTATATATATCCCCAGTTATACAGTGGTGCAACTGTTTAAGATATGGATATACTAAAATACAGTGCAAGGTTCAGAAAAGACGCCCTAAGTGCTCTGAACAGCAGGTTCTAAATGAATGTTCTAGAGAGATAGTAGAATGTGTTGATTAGAAAGGTCCGCATTTGGCAAACGAATTGCAAACTCGTTTTCAGAAAGATGTTGTAAAGAACATATAAGGCAAAAAAAAGTCAAGGAGTTGATGGCCACACTCAACTATTCTGCATACGAAACAAACTTACTTATTAAAAACCCAGAACAGGATCAACTGATCAATATTACAAAATCTTATGTAAATGTGGCAGCAACACTTTTTTCGTCTCTCACAACGACAAGAAGACAAAAGGTAGATTATTCCGTGGAAGCCAAGAGCCGACCACAACAAAAAGCTACAGGTACTATCCCAAAAACACCTAGACAATCAATGTCAAAAGAGAGTAGACAAGAAAATAATAAAAGAAAGAACTTTACCAGAAAGTAAGTCGCCCATAAAAGGGATAACTATCGCAAAAGGTCAAGTGGATTTTTGGCACAAAAAGGGTAATAAGAACTCCTTCAATTTTTTCTAAAGATTCATCTGGTTATATGGCAAAATCTGAAAGTGAATCGCAAAATGAATTCATGAATCTCAATATCCTAAATTAAAACAACACGAAAGTATTGTAGCAACAACAGAGACATGGATGAAGCAAGAGTATATGATATTGACCCCAGGATATCATCGCCTCTACATCTGTCAGAATAATTCTTATGAGACTATCATTGCTCATAAATAAGAAATTGTATTTTTCAATTGAACATTTTCATAATAATTAAGTTACATTATTAAAAGATAAGACACATTTTTTATGTATACATAAATGACATTATTGTAGTAGTGAGATATATACCACCGCGTGTCCACTTTGATTGCAATGATTGGCAATACGTTTTGGGAGAAATTCCATGAGGGAGTAGGATTGTTATGATTGTTATGAGACTCCAATGCACAGATTTCAGGGAGTAGCAACCACCTAATAAACCCTAGAGGAAGAGCTTTGATGAACATCATAGAGCAGAAGAATCAAAACGTAAGAACTAAACCAGATAATGAGATATTTTTTGCATGAACATTATTTGTAATGAATCATAAACGCTAATCCATAACCAGACGCTATGCAGATATGAGGACTCTGGGGAATTGTTAAACATCTCCAATATGTCATCATTTAAGAGTCTTACTACAAAAATTAATTGAAACTTAAAAATTAAAATCGATGGAGAAAAATCTTATGCATGAAAATTGTTCTTGTCGTCTACGGATTCGTAATCCATAACTCTTTACTATTTGGCTATTACAGTTTTGCAGTAGTAATGTCAAAATCACTAAAATATCATACATGATGATTTTTATTGTAAAATTCTTCCATAACTCAAAAATCATAACAAATGGCCAAAGACCTTATTCACTTGTTTTTGAGATATCAAGTTTTAAACTCAACCTAAATATATAGCATTTCAATAGTTTAAAAATCACCTCAATCACTATCGAACAATCGTAAAAAATCGAATTTTTAAGATAACTTGATGAAATTTTTTTGTGAATTATAGTGGAAAGTATGCACTTTTCTTAGAACAAATCCACCCGAAAGTATCTCAATTTATTTTTGAGATATCAAGTTTTAAACTTAACCTACATTTATAGCATTTCATAAAATAAAAATCAAAAATATACAAATTAAAAATTTGTAGCATTTTAGTAAATTAAAGATCACCTCAATCATTTTTGAAAAATCGAATTTTTAATATAACTTGATGATTTTTTTGTGAATTATAATGGAAAGTATGTACATTTCTTAGAACAAATCCAACCAAAAGTATTTCAATTTGTTTTCGAGATTTCAAGTCTTAAACTCAACCTAAATTTGTAGCATTTCAGAAAATTATATATCACCTCAATCATTTTTGAAAAATCGTAAAAAATCGAATTTTTAAAATAACTTGATGATTTTTTTTGTAAATTATAATGGAAAGCACTTTTCTCACAAAAGAAATCTATCCGTCAGTATCTTCATTCGTTTTGAGATATCAAGTTTTGAATTCAACCTAAATTTGTAGCATTTCATAAAATTAAAAATTTCCTTAATCATTTTTGAAAAATTGTAAAAAATCGAATTCTTAAGATGTCTTAATGATTTTTTTTCTGTGATTTACACACATTTACGCACATTTCTGAAAACAAATCCTTCCGTCGGTATCTATTCATTTTTGAGATATCAAGTTTTGAATTTAACCTAAATTTGTAGCATTTCAGAAAAATAAAATTTTCTTAATTAATTTTAAAAATTATAAAAAATTGAATTCTTAAGATATCTCGATGAATTTTTTTGTGAATTATGAAGGAAAGTATCTACTTTTCCGCAAATTAATCAATCCGTGAGTATTTCAATACATTCTTGAGATATCATGTTTTGAACTTAATCTAAATTTGTGGAAATTTGTTGTAAAAATACAGCGCAAAGTTCAAAAAAGATGCCCTAAGTGCTCTGAACAGCAGGTTCTAAATGAATGTTCTAGAGAGATAGTAGAATGTGTTCATTAGAAAGGTCCGCATTTGGCAAACGAATTGCAAACTCCGATGTCAGAAAGATGTTGTAAAGAACATATAAGGCAAAAAAAAGTCAAGGAGTTGATGGCCACACACAACTATTCTGCATACGATACAAACTTACTTATTAAAAACCCAGAATAGGATCAACTGATCAATAATATTAGAAAATCTTATGTAAATGTGGCAGCAATACTTTTTTCGTCTATCACAACGACAAGAAGACAAAAGGTAAATTATTCGGTGGAAGCCAAGAGCCGACCACAACAAAAAGCTACAGATACTATCCCAAAAACACCTAGACAATGAATGTCAAAAGAGAGTAGACAAGAAAATAATAAAAGAAAGAACTTTACCAGAAAGTAAGTCGCCCATAAAAGGGATAACTATCGCAAAAGGTCAAGTGGATTTTTGGCACAAAAAGGGTAATAAGAACTCCTTCAATTTTTCCTAAAGATTCATTTGGTTATATGGCAAAATCTGAAAGTGAATCGCAAAATGAATTCATGAATCTCAATATCCTAAATTAAAACAACACAAATGTATTGTAGCAACAACAGAGACATGGATGAAGCAAGAGTATATGATATTGACCCCAGGATATCATCGCCTCTACATCTGTCAGAATAATTCCTATGGGAGACTATCATTACTCATAAATAAGAAATGGAATTTTTCAATTGAACATTTTCATAATAATTAAGTTACATTATCAAAAGACAAGACACATTTTTTATGTATACATAAATGACATTATTGTAGTAGCGGGATATATATCACCGCGTGTCCACTTTGATTGCAATGATTGGCAATACGTTTTGGGAGAAATTCCATGAGGGAGTAGGATTGTTATGAGACTCCAATGCACAGATTTCAGGGAGTAGCAACCACCTAATAAACCCTAGAGGAAGAGCTTTGATGAACATCATAGAGCAGAAGCATCAAAACGTAAGAACTAAACCAGATAATGAGATATTTTTTGCATGAACATTATTTGTAATGAATCATAAACGCTAATCCATAACCAGACGCTATGCAGATATGAGGACTCTGGGGAATTGTCAAATATCTCCAATATGTCATCATTTAAGAGTCTTAATACAAAAATTAATTGAAACTTAAAAATTAAAATCGATGGAGAAAAATCTTATGCATGAAAATTGTTCTTGTCGTCTACGGATTCGTAATCCATAACTCTTTACTATTTGGCTATTACAGTTTTGCAGTAGTAATGTCAAAATCACTAAAATATCATACATGATGATTTTTATTGTAAAATTCTTCCATAACACAAAAATCATAACAAATGGCCAAAGACCTTATTCACTTGTTTTTGAGATATCAAGTTTTAAACTCATCCTAAATATATAGCATTTCAATAGTTTAAAAATCACCTCAATCACTTTCGAACAATCGTAAAAAATCGAATTTTTAAGATAACTTGATGAAATTTTTTTGTAAATTATAGTGGAAAGTATGCACTTTTCTTAGAACAAATCCTGCCGAAAGTATCTCAAATCATTTTTGAGATATCAAGTTTTAAACTCAACTCTAAATTTATAAAATTTATTTCATAAAATTAGAAATTACCTTTATCAAATTTTAAAAATTGAAAAAGAATCAAATTCTTAAGATATCTTGTTGAATCTTTCTGTGAATTATAATGGAAAGTATGTACTTTTCTTAGAACAAAGCCTGCCGAAAGTATCTCAAATCATTTTTGAGATATCAAGTTTTAAACTCAACCCTAAATTTATAAAATTTATTTCATAAAATTAGAAATTACCTTTATGAAATTTTAAAAATTGAAAAAGAATCAAATTCTTAAGATATCTTGATAAATCTTTCTGTGAATTATAATGGAAAGTATGTACTTTTCTTAGAACAAAGCCTGCCGAAAGTATCTCAAATCATTTTTGAGATATCAAGTTTTAAACTCAACCCTAAATTTATAAAATTTATTTCATAAAATTAGAAATTACCTTTATCAAATTTTAAAAATTGAAGAAAAATCGAATTCTTAAGATATCTTGATGAATCTTTCTGTGAATTATAATGGAAAGTATGTACTTTTCTTAGAACAAATCCTGCCGAAAGTATCTCAAATCATTTTTGAGATATCAAGTTTTAAACTCAACCCTAAATTTATAAAATTTATTTCATAAAATTAAAAATTACCTTTATCAAATTTTAAAAATTGAAAATAATCGAATTTTTAAGATATCTTGATGAATCTTTCTGTGAATTATAATGGAAAGTATGTACTTTTCTTAGAACAAATCCTGCCGAAAGTATCTCAAATCATTTTTGAGATATCAAGTTTTAAACTCAACCCTAAATTTATAAAATTTATTTCATAAAATTAGAAATTACCTTTATCAAATTTTAAAAATTGAAAAAGAATCAAATTCTTAAGATATCTTGTTGAATCTTTCTGTGAATTATAATGGAAAGTATGTACTTTTCTTAGAACAAAGCCTGCCGAAAGTATCTCAAATCATTTTTGAGATATCAAGTTTTAAACTCAACCCTAAATTTATAAAATTTATTTCATAAAATTAGAAATTACCTTTATCAAATTTTAAAAATTGAAAAAGAATCAAATTCTTAAGATATCTTGTTGAATCTTTCTGTGAATTATAATGGAAAGTATGTACTTTTCTTAGAACAAAGCCTGCCGAAAGTATCTCAAATCATTTTTGAGATATCAAGTTTTAAACTCAACCCTAAATTTATAAAATTTATTTCATAAAATTAGAAATTACCTTTATCAAATTTTAAAAATTGAAGAAAAATCGAATTCTTAAGATATCTTGATGAATCTTTCTGTGAATTATAATGGAAAGTATGTACTTTTCTTAGAACAAATCCTGCCGAAAGTATCTCAAATCATTTTTGAGATATCAAGTTTTAAACTCAACCCTAAATTTATAAAATTTATTTCATAAAATTAAAAATTACCTTTATCAAATTTTAAAAATTGAAAATAATCGAATTTTTAAGATATCTTGATGAATCTTTCTGTGAATTATAATGGAAAGTATGTACTTTTCTTAGAACAAATCCTGCCGAAAGTATCTCAAATCATTTTTGAGATATCAAGTTTTAAACTCAACCCTAAATTTATAAAATTTATTTCATAAAATTAGAAATTACCTTTATCAAATTTTAAAAATTTAAAAAGAATCAAATTCTTAAGATATCTTGATGAATCTTTCTGTGAATTATAATGGAAAGTATGTACTTTTCTTAGAACAAATCCTGCCGAAAGTATCTCAAATCATTTTTGAGATATCAAGTTTTAAACTCAACCCTAAATTTATAAAATTTATTTCATAAAATTAGAAATTACCTTTATCAAATTTTAAAAATTTAAAAAGAATCAAATTCTTAAGATATCTTGATGAATCTTTCTGTGAATTATAATGGAAAGTATGTACTTTTCTTAGAACAAATCCTGCCGAAAGTATCTCAAATCATTTTTGAGATATCAAGTTTTAAACTCAACCCTAAATTTATAAAATTTATTTCATAAAATTAAAAATTACCGTTATCAAATTTTAAAAATTGAAAAAAAATCGAATTCTTAAGATATCTTGATGAATCTTTCTGTGAATTATAATGGAAAGTATGTACTTTTCTTAGAACAAATCCTGCCGAAAGTATCTCAAATCATTTTGAGATATCAAGTTTTAAACTCAACCCTAAATTTATAAAATTTATTTCATAAAATTAGAAATTACCTTTATCAAATTTTAAAAATTGAAAAAGAATCAAATTCTTAAGATATCTTGTTGAATCTTTCTGTGAATTATAATGGAAAGTATGTACTTTTCTTAGAACAAAGCCTGCCGAAAGTATCTCAAATCATTTTTGAGATATCAAGTTTTAAACTCAACCCTAAATTTATAAAATTTATTTCATAAAATTAGAAATTACCTTTATCAAATTTTAAAAATTGAAGAAAAATCGAATTCTTAAGATATCTTGATGAATCTTTCTGTGAATTATAATGGAAAGTATGTACTTTTCTTAGAACAAAGCCTGCCGAAAGTATCTCAAATCATTTTTGAGATATCAAGTTTTAAACTCAACCCTAAATTTATAAAATTTATTTCATAAAATTAGAAATTACCTTTATCAAATTTTAAAAATTGAAGAAAAATCGAATTCTTAAGATATCTTGATGAATCTTTCTGTGAATTATAATGGAAAGTATGTACTTTTCTTAGAACAAATCCTGCCGAAAGTATCTCAAATCATTTTTGAGATATCAAGTTTTAAACTCAACCCTAAATTTATAAAATTTATTTCATAAAATTAAAAATTACCTTTATCAAATTTTAAAAATTGAAAAAAAATCGAATTTTTAAGATATCTTGATGAATCTTTCTGTGAATTATAATGGAAAGTATGTACTTTTCTTAGAACAAATCCTGCCGAAAGTATCTCAAATCATTTTGAGATATCAAGTTTTAAACTCAACCCTAAATTTATAAAATTTATTTCATAAAATTAAAAATTACCTTTATCAAATTTTAAAAATTGAAAAAAAATCGAATTCTTAAGATATCTTGATGAATCTTTCTGTGAATTATAATGGAAAGTATGTACTTTTCTTAGAACAAATCCTGCCGAAAGTATCTCAAATCATTTTTGAGATATCAAGTTTTAAACTCAACCCTAAATTTATAAAATTTATTTCATAAAATTAGAAATTACCTTTATCAAATTTTAAAAATTGAAAAAGAATCAAATTCTTAAGATATCTTGATGAATCTTTCTGTGAATTATAATGGAAAGTATGTACTTTTCTTAGAACAAATCGTGCCGAAAGTATCTCAAATCATTTTTGAGATATCAAGTTTTAAACTCAACCCTAAATTTATAAAATTTATTTCATAAAATTAAAAATTACCTTTATCAAATTTTAAAAATTGAAAAAAAATCGAATTCTTAAGATATCTTGATGAATCTTTCTGTGAATTATAATGGAAAGTATGTACTTTTCTTAGAACAAATCCTGCCGAAAGTATCTCAAATCATTTTTGAGATATCAAGTTTTAAACTCAACCTTAAATTTATAAAATTTATTTCATAAAATTAGAAATTACCTTTATCAAATTTTAAAAATTGAAAAAGAATCAAATTCTTAAGATATCTTGATGAATCTTTCTGTGAATTATAATGGAAAGTATGTACTTTTCTTAGAACAAATCCTGCCGAAAGTATCTCAAATCATTTTTGAGATATCAAGTTTTAAACTCAACCCTAAATTTATAAAATTTATTTCATAAAATTAGAAATTACCTTTATCAAATTTTAAAAATTGAAAAAGAATCAAATTCTTAAGATATCTTGATGAATCTTTCTGTGAATTATAATGGAAAGTATGTACTTTTCTTAGAACAAATCGTGCCGAAAGTATCTCAAATCATTTTTGAGATATCAAGTTTTAAACTCAACCCTAAATTTATAAAATTTATTTCATAAAATTAAAAATTACCTTTATCAAATTTTAAAAATTGAAAAAAAATCGAATTCTTAAGATATCTTGATGAATCTTTCTGTGAATTATAATGGAAAGTATGTACTTTTCTTAGAACAAATCCTGCCGAAAGTATCTCAAATCATTTTTGAGATATCAAGTTTTAAACTCAACCTTAAATTTATAAAATTTATTTCATAAAATTAGAAATTACCTTTATCAAATTTTAAAAATTGAAAAAGAATCAAATTCTTAAGATATCTTGATGAATCTTTCTGTGAATTATAATGGAAAGTATGTACTTTTCTTAGAACAAATCCTGCCGAAAGTATCTCAAATCATTTTTGAGATATCAAGTTTTAAACTCAACCCTAAATTTATAAAATTTATTTCATAAAATTAAAAATTACCTTTATCAAATTTTAAAAATTGAAAAAAAATCGAATTCTTAAGATATCTTGATGAATCTTTCTGTGAATTATAATGGAAAGTATGTACTTTTCTTAGAACAAATCCTGCCGAAAGTATCTCAAATCATTTTTGAGATATCAAGTTTTAAACTCAACCCTAAATTTATAAAATTTATTTCATAAAATTAAAAATTACCTTTATCAAATTTTAAAAATTGAAAAAAAATCGAATTCTTAAGATATCTTGATGAATCTTTCTGTGAATTATAATGGAAAGTATGTACTTTTCTTAGAACAAATCCTGCCGAAAGTATCTCAAATCATTTTTGAGATATCAAGTTTTAAACTCAACCCTAAATTTATAAAATTTATTTCATAAAATTAAAAATTACCTTTATCAAATTTTAAAAATTGAAAAAAAATCGAATTCTTAAGATATCTTGATGAATCTTTCTGTGAATTATAATGGAAAGTATGTACTTTTCTTAGAACAAATCCTGCCGAAAGTATCTCAAATCATTTTTGAGATATCAAGTTTTAAACTCAACCCTAAATTTATAAAATTTATTTCATAAAATTAAAAATTACCTTTATCAAATTTTAAAAATTGAAAAAAAATCGAATTCTTAAGATATCTTGATGAATCTTTCTGTGAATTATAATGGAAAGTATGTACTTTTCTTAGAACAAATCCTGCCGAAAGTATCTCAAATCATTTTTGAGATATCAAGTTTTAAACTCAACCCTAAATTTATAAAATTTATTTCATAAAATTAGAAATTACCTTTATCAAATTTTAAAAATTTAAAAAGAATCAAATTCTTAAGATATCTTGATCAATCTTTCTGTGAATTATAATGGAAAGTATGTACTTTTCTTAGAACAAATCCTGCCGAAAGTATCTCAAATCATTTTTGAGATATCAAGTTTTAAACTCAACCCTAAATTTATAAAATTTATTTCATAAAATTAAAAATTACCTTTATCAAATTTTAAAAATTGAAAAAAAATCGAATTCTTAAGATATCTTGATGAATCTTTCTGTGAATTATAATGGAAAGTATGTACTTTTCTTAGAACAAATCCTGCCGAAAGTATCTCAAATCATTTTTGAGATATCAAGTTTTAAACTCAACCCTAAATTTATAAAATTTATTTCATAAAATTAAAAATTACCTTTATCAAATTTTAAAAATTGAAAAAAAATCGAATTCTTAAGATATCTTGATGAATCTTTCTGTGAATTATAATGGAAAGTATGTACTTTTCTTAGAACAAATCCTGCCGAAAGTATCTCAAATCATTTTTGAGATATCAAGTTTTAAACTCAACCCTAAATTTATAAAATTTATTTCATAAAATTAAAAATTACCTTTATCAAATTTTAAAAATTGAAAAAAAATCGAATTCTTAAGATATCTTGATGAATCTTTCTGTGAATTATAATGGAAAGTATGTACTTTTCTTAGAACAAATCCTGCCGAAAGTATCTCAAATCATTTTTGAGATATCAAGTTTTAAACTCAACCCTAAATTTATAAAATTTATTTCATAAAATTAAAAATTACCTTTATCAAATTTTAAAAATTGAAAAAAAATCGAATTCTTAAGATATCTTGATGAATCTTTCTGTGAATTATAATGGAAAGTATGTACTTTTCTTAGAACAAATCCTGCCGAAAGTATCTCAAATCATTTTTGAGATATCAAGTTTTAAACTCAACCCTAAATTTATAAAATTTATTTCATAAAATTAGAAATTACCTTTATCAAATTTTAAAAATTTAAAAAGAATCAAATTCTTAAGATATCTTGATCAATCTTTCTGTGAATTATAATGGAAAGTATGTACTTTTCTTAGAACAAATCCTGCCGAAAGTATCTCAAATCATTTTTGAGATATCAAGTTTTAAACTCAACCCTAAATTTATAAAATTTATTTCATAAAATTAAAAATTACCTTTATCAAATTTTAAAAATTGAAAAAAAATCGAATTCTTAAGATATCTTGATGAATCTTTCTGTGAATTATAATGGAAAGTATGTACTTTTCTTAGAACAAATCCTGCCGAAAGTATCTCAAATCATTTTTGAGATATCAAGTTTTAAACTCAACCCTAAATTTATAAAATTTATTTCATAAAATTAGAAATTACCTTTATCAAATTTTAAAAATTTAAAAAGAATCAAATTCTTAAGATATCTTGATGAATCTTTCTGTGAATTATAATGGAAAGTATGTACTTTTCTTAGAACAAATCCTGCCGAAAGTATCTCAAATCATTTTTGAGATATCAAGTTTTAAACTCAACCCTAAATTTATAAAATTTATTTCATAAAATTAGAAATTACCTTTATCAAATTTTAAAAATTTAAAAAGAATCAAATTCTTAAGATATCTTGATGAATCTTTCTGTGAATTATAATGGAAAGTATGTACTTTTCTTAGAACAAATCCTGCCGAAAGTATCTCAAATCATTTTTGAGATATCAAGTTTTAAACTCAACCCTAAATTTATAAAATTTATTTCATAAAATTAGAAATTACCTTTATCAAATTTTAAAAATTGAAGAAAAATCGAATTCTTAAGATATCTTGATGAATCTTTCTGTGAATTATAATGGAAAGTATGTACTTTTCTTAGAACAAATCCTGCCGAAAGTATCTCAAATCATTTTTGAGATATCAAGTTTTAAACTCAACCCTAAATTTATAAAATTTATTTCATAAAATTAGAAATTACCTTTATCAAATTTTAAAAATTGAAGAAAAATCGAATTCTTAAGATATCTTGATGAATCTTTCTGTGAATTATAATGGAAAGTATGTACTTTTCTTAGAACAAATCCTGCCGAAAGTATCTCAAATCATTTTTGAGATATCAAGTTTTAAACTCAACCCTAAATTTATAAAATTTATTTCATAAAATTAGAAATTACCTTTATCAAATTTTAAAAATTGAAGAAAAATCGAATTCTTAAGATATCTTGATGAATCTTTCTGTGAATTATAATGGAAAGTTTGTACTTTTCTTAGAACAAATCCTGCCGAAAGTATCTCAAATCATTTTTGAGGTATCAAGTTTTAAACTCAACCCTAAATTTATAAAATTTATTTCATAAAATTAGAAATTACCTTTATCAAATTTTAAAAATTGAAGAAAAATCGAATTCTTAAGATATCTTGATGAATCTTTCTGTGAATTATAATGGAAAGTATGTACTTTTCTTAGAACAAAGCCTGCCGAAAGTATCTCAAATCATTTTTGAGATATCAAGTTTTAAACTCAACCCTAAATTTATAAAATTTATTTCATAAAATTAGAAATTACCTTTATCAAATTTTAAAAATTGAAGAAAAATCGAATTCTTAAGATATCTTGATGAATCTTTCTGTGAATTATAATGGAAAGTATGTACTTTTCTTAGAACAAAGCCTGCCGAAAGTATCTCAAATCATTTTTGAGATATCAAGTTTTAAACTCAACCCTAAATTTATAAAATTTATTTCATAAAATTAGAAATTACCTTTATCAAATTTTAAAAATTGAAGAAAAATCGAATTCTTAAGATATCTTGATGAATCTTTCTGTGAATTATAATGGAAAGTATGTACTTTTCTTAGAACAAATCCTGCCGAAAGTATCTCAAATCATTTTTGAGATATCAAGTTTTAAACTCAACCCTAAATTTATAAAATTTATTTCATAAAATTAAAAATTACCTTTATCAAATTTTAAAAATTGAAAATAATCGAATTTTTAAGATATCTTGATGAATCTTTCTGTGAATTATAATGGAAAGTATGTACTTTTCTTAGAACAAATCCTGCCGAAAGTATCTCAAATCATTTTTGAGATATCAAGTTTTAAACTCAACCCTAAATTTATAAAATTTATTTCATAAAATTAAAAATTACCTTTATCAAATTTTAAAAATTGAAAAAAAATCGAATTTTTAAGATATCTTGATGAATCTTTCTGTGAATTATAATGGAAAGTATGTACTTTTCTTAGAACAAATCCTGCCGAAAGTATCTCAAATCATTTTGAGATATCAAGTTTTAAACTCAACCCTAAATTTATAAAATTTATTTCATAAAATTAAAAATTACCTTTATCAAATTTTAAAAATTGAAAAAAAATCGAATTCTTAAGATATCTTGATGAATCTTTCTGTGAATTATAATGGAAAGTATGTACTTTTCTTAGAACAAATCCTGCCGAAAGTATCTCAAATCATTTTTGAGATATCAAGTTTTAAACTCAACCCTAAATTTATAAAATTTATTTCATAAAATTAGAAATTACCTTTATCAAATTTTAAAAATTGAAAAAGAATCAAATTCTTAAGATATCTTGATGAATCTTTCTGTGAATTATAATGGAAAGTATGTACTTTTCTTAGAACAAATCCTGCCGAAAGTATCTCAAATCATTTTTGAGATATCAAGTTTTAAACTCAACCCTAAATTTATAAAATTTATTTCATAAAATTAAAAATTACCTTTATCAAATTTTAAAAATTGAAAAAAAATCGAATTCTTAAGATATCTTGATGAATCTTTCTGTGAATTATAATGGAAAGTATGTACTTTTCTTAGAACAAATCCTGCCGAAAGTATCTCAAATCATTTTTGAGATATCAAGTTTTAAACTCAACCCTAAATTTATAAAATTTATTTCATAAAATTAGAAATTACCTTTATCAAATTTTAAAAATTTAAAAAGAATCAAATTCTTAAGATATCTTGATCAATCTTTCTGTGAATTATAATGGAAAGTATGTACTTTTCTTAGAACAAATCCTGCCGAAAGTATCTCAAATCATTTTTGAGATATCAAGTTTTAAACTCAACCCTAAATTTATAAAATTTATTTCATAAAATTAAAAATTACCTTTATCAAATTTTAAAAATTGAAAAAAAATCGAATTCTTAAGATATCTTGATGAATCTTTCTGTGAATTATAATGGAAAGTATGTACTTTTCTTAGAACAAATCCTGCCGAAAGTATCTCAAATCATTTTTGAGATATCAAGTTTTAAACTCAACCCTAAATTTATAAAATTTATTTCATAAAATTAAAAATTACCTTTATCAAATTTTAAAAATTGAAAAAAAATCGAATTCTTAAGATATCTTGATGAATCTTTCTGTGAATTATAATGGAAAGTATGTACTTTTCTTAGAACAAATCCTGCCGAAAGTATCTCAAATCATTTTTGAGATATCAAGTTTTAAACTCAACCCTAAATTTATAAAATTTATTTCATAAAATTAGAAATTACCTTTATCAAATTTTAAAAATTTAAAAAGAATCAAATTCTTAAGATATCTTGATCAATCTTTCTGTGAATTATAATGGAAAGTATGTACTTTTCTTAGAACAAATCCTGCCGAAAGTATCTCAAATCATTTTTGAGATATCAAGTTTTAAACTCAACCCTAAATTTATAAAATTTATTTCATAAAATTAAAAATTACCTTTATCAAATTTTAAAAATTGAAAAAAAATCGAATTCTTAAGATATCTTGATGAATCTTTCTGTGAATTATAATGGAAAGTATGTACTTTTCTTAGAACAAATCCTGCCGAAAGTATCTCAAATCATTTTTGAGATATCAAGTTTTAAACTCAACCCTAAATTTATAAAATTTATTTCATAAAATTAAAAATTACCTTTATCAAATTTTAAAAATTGAAAAAAAATCGAATTCTTAAGATATCTTGATGAATCTTTCTGTGAATTATAATGGAAAGTATGTACTTTTCTTAGAACAAATCCTGCCGAAAGTATCTCAAATCATTTTTGAGATATCAAGTTTTAAACTCAACCCTAAATTTATAAAATTTATTTCATAAAATTAGAAATTACCTTTATCAAATTTTAAAAATTTAAAAAGAATCAAATTCTTAAGATATCTTGATCAATCTTTCTGTGAATTATAATGGAAAGTATGTACTTTTCTTAGAACAAATCCTGCCGAAAGTATCTCAAATCATTTTTGAGATATCAAGTTTTAAACTCAACCCTAAATTTATAAAATTTATTTCATAAAATTAGAAATTACCTTTATCAAATTTTAAAAATTGAAGAAAAATCGAATTCTTAAGATATCTTGATGAATCTTTCTGTGAATTATAATGGAAAGTATGTACTTTTCTTAGAACAAATCCTGCCGAAAGTATCTCAAATCATTTTTGAGATATCAAGTTTTAAACTCAACCCTAAATTTATAAAATTTATTTCATAAAATTAAAAATTACCTTTATCAAATTTTAAAAATTGAAAATAATCGAATTTTTAAGATATCTTGATGAATCTTTCTGTGAATTATAATGGAAAGTATGTACTTTTCTTAGAACAAATCCTGCCGAAAGTATCTCAAATCATTTTTGAGATATCAAGTTTTAAACTCAACCCTAAATTTATAAAATTTATTTCATAAAATTAGAAATTACCTTTATCAAATTTTAAAAATTGAAAAAGAATCAAATTCTTAAGATATCTTGATGAATCTTTCTGTGAATTATAATGGAAAGTATGTACTTTTCTTAGAACAAATCCTGCCGAAAGTATCTCAAATCATTTTTGAGATATCAAGTTTTAAACTCAACCCTAAATTTATAAAATTTATTTCATAAAATTAAAAATTACCTTTATCAAATTTTAAAAATTGAAAAAAAATCGAATTCTTAAGATATCTTGATGAATCTTTCTGTGAATTATAATGGAAAGTATGTACTTTTCTTAGAACAAAGCCTGCCGAAAGTATCTCAAATCATTTTTGAGATATCAAGTTTTAAACTCAACCCTAAATTTATAAAATTTATTTCATAAAATTAGAAATTACCTTTATCAAATTTTAAAAATTGAAGAAAAATCGAATTCTTAAGATATCTTGATGAATCTTTCTGTGAATTATAATGGAAAGTATGTACTTTTCTTAGAACAAATCCTGCCGAAAGTATCCAAATCATTTTTGAGATATCAAGTTTTAAACTCAACCCTAAATTTATAAAATTTATTTCATAAAATTAGAAATTACCTTTATCAAATTTTAAAAATTGAAGAAAAATCGAATTCTTAAGATATCTTGATGAATCTTTCTGTGAATTATAATGGAAAGTATGTACTTTTCTTAGAACAAATCCTGCCGAAAGTATCTCAAATCATTTTTGAGATATCAAGTTTTAAACTCAACCCTAAATTTATAAAATTTATTTCATAAAATTAGAAATTACCTTTATCAAGTTTTAAAAATTGAAGAAAAATCGAATTCTTAAGATATCTTGATGAATCTTTCTGTGAATTATAATGGAAAGTATGTACTTTTCTTAGAACAAATCCTGCCGAAAGTATCTCAAATCATTTTTGAGGTATCAAGTTTTAAACTCAACCCTAAATTTATAAAATTTATTTCATAAAATTAGAAATTACCTTTATCAAATTTTAAAAATTGAAGAAAAATCGAATTCTTAAGATATCTTGATGAATCTTTCTGTGAATTATAATGGAAAGTATGTACTTTTCTTAGAACAAAGCCTGCCGAAAGTATCTCAAATCATTTTTGAGATATCAAGTTTTAAACTCAACCCTAAATTTATAAAATTTATTTCATAAAATTAGAAATTACCTTTATCAAATTTTAAAAATTGAAGAAAAATCGAATTCTTAAGATATCTTGATGAATCTTTCTGTGAATTATAATGGAAAGTATGTACTTTTCTTAGAACAAAGCCTGCCGAAAGTATCTCAAATCATTTTTGAGATATCAAGTTTTAAACTCAACCCTAAATTTATAAAATTTATTTCATAAAATTAGAAATTACCTTTATCAAATTTTAAAAATTGAAGAAAAATCGAATTCTTAAGATATCTTGATGAATCTTTCTGTGAATTATAATGGAAAGTATGTACTTTTCTTAGAACAAAGCCTGCCGAAAGTATCTCAAATCATTTTTGAGATATCAAGTTTTAAACTCAACCCTAAATTTATAAAATTTATTTCATAAAATTAGAAATTACCTTTATCAAATTTTAAAAATTGAAGAAAAATCGAATTCTTAAGATATCTTGATGAATCTTTCTGTGAATTATAATGGAAAGTATGTACTTTTCTTAGAATAAATCCTGCCGAAAGTATCTCAAATCATTTTTGAGATATCAAGTTTTAAACTCAACCCTAAATTTATAAAATTTATTTCATAAAATTAAAAATTACCTTTATCAAATTTTAAAAATTGAAAATAATCGAATTTTTAAGATATCTTGATGAATCTTTCTGTGAATTATAATGGAAAGTATGTACTTTTCTTAGAACAAAGCCTGCCGAAAGTATCTCAAATCATTTTTGAGATATCAAGTTTTAAACTGAACCCTAAATTTATAAAATTTATTTCATAAAATTAAAAATTACCTTTATCAAATTTTAAAAATTGAAAAAAAATCGAATATTTAAGATATCTTGATGAATCTTTCTGTGAATTATAATGGAAAGTATGTACTTTTCTTAGAACAAATCCTGCCGAAAGTATCTCAAATCATTTTGAGATATCAAGTTTTAAACTCAACCCTAAATTTATAAAATTTATTTCATAAAATTAAAAATTACCTTTATCAAATTTTAAAAATTGAAAAAAAATCGAATTCTTAAGATATCTTGATGAATCTTTCTGTGAATTATAATGGAAAGTATGTACTTTTCTTAGAACAAATCCTGCCGAAAGTATCTCAAATCATTTTTGAGATATCAAGTTTTAAACTCAACCCTAAATTTATAAAATTTATTTCATAAAATTAGAAATTACCTTTATCAAATTTTAAAAATTGAAAAAGAATCAAATTCTTAAGATATCTTGATGAATCTTTCTGTGAATTATAATGGAAAGTATGTACTTTTCTTAGAACAAATCCTGCCGAAAGTATCTCAAATCATTTTTGAGATATCAAGTTTTAAACTCAACCCTAAATTTATAAAATTTATTTCATAAAATTAAAAATTACCTTTATCAAATTTTAAAAATTGAAAAAAAATCGAATTCTTAAGATATCTTGATGAATCTTTCTGTGAATTATAATGGAAAGTATGTACTTTTCTTAGAACAAATCCTGCCGAAAGTATCTCAAATCATTTTTGAGATATCAAGTTTTAAACTCAACCCTAAATTTATAAAATTTATTTCATAAAATTAGAAATTACCTTTATCAAATTTTAAAAATTGAAAAAGAATCAAATTCTTAAGATATCTTGATGAATCTTTCTGTGAATTATAATGGAAAGTATGTACTTTTCTTAGAACAAATCCTGCCGAAAGTATCTCAAATCATTTTTGAGATATCAAGTTTTAAACTCAACCCTAAATTTATAAAATTTATTTCATAAAATTAGAAATTACCTTTATCAAATTTTAAAAATTGAAGAAAAATCGAATTCTTAAGATATCTTGATGAATCTTTCTGTGAATTATAATGGAAAGTATGTACTTTTCTTAGAACAAATCCTGCCGAAAGTATCTCAAATCATTTTTGAGATATCAAGTTTTAAACTCAACCCTAAATTTATAAAATTTATTTCATAAAATTAAAAATTACCTTTATCAAATTTTAAAAATTGAAAAAAAATCGAATTTTTAAGATATCTTGATGAATCTTTCTGTGAATTATAATGGAAAGTATGTACTTTTCTTAGAACAAATCCTGCCGAAAGTATCTCAAATCATTTTTGAGATATCAAGTTTTAAACTCAACCCTAAATTTATAAAATTTATTTCATAAAATTAAAAATTACCTTTATCAAATTTTAAAAATTGAAAAAAAATCGAATTCTTAAGATATCTTGATGAATCTTTCTGTGAATTATAATGGAATGTATGTACTTTTCTTAGAACAAATCCTGCCGAAAGTATCTCAAATCATTTTTGAGATATCAAGTTTTAAACTCAACCCTAAATTTATAAAATTTATTTCATAAAATTAAAAATTACCTTTATCAAATTTTAAAAATTGAAAAAAAATCGAATTCTTAAGATATCTTGATGAATCTTTCTGTGAATTATAATGGAAAGTATGTACTTTTCTTAGAACAAATCCTGCCGAAAGTATCTCAAATCATTTTTGAGATATCAAGTTTTAAACTCAACCCTAAATTTATAAAATTTATTTCATAAAATTAAAAATTACCTTTATCAAATTTTAAAAATTGAAAAAAAATCGAATTCTTAAGATATCTTGATGAATCTTTCTGTGAATTATAATGGAAAGTATGTACTTTTCTTAGAACAAATCCTGCCGAAAGTATCTCAAATCATTTTTGAGATATCAAGTTTTAAACTCAACCCTAAATTTATAAAATTTATTTCATAAAATTAGAAATTACCTTTATCAAATTTTAAAAATTTAAAAAGAATCAAATTCTTAAGATATCTTGATGAATCTTTCTGTGAATTATAATGGAAAGTATGTACTTTTCTTAGAACAAATCCTGCCGAAAGTATCTCAAATCATTTTTGAGATATCAAGTTTTAAACTCAACCCTAAATTTATAAAATTTATTTCATAAAATTAAAAATTACCTTTATCAAATTTTAAAAATTGAAAAAAAATCGAATTCTTAAGATATCTTGATGAATCTTTCTGTGAATTATAATGGAAAGTATGTACTTTTCTTAGAACAAATCCTGCCGAAAGTATCTCAAATCATTTTTGAGATATCAAGTTTTAAACTCAACCCTAAATTTATAAAATTTATTTCATAAAATTAGAAATTACCTTTATCAAATTTTAAAAATTTAAAAAGAATCAAATTCTTAAGATATCTTGATCAATCTTTCTGTGAATTATAATGGAAAGTATGTACTTTTCTTAGAACAAATCCTGCCGAAAGTATCTCAAATCATTTTTGAGATATCAAGTTTTAAACTCAACCCTAAATTTATAAAATTTATTTCATAAAATTAGAAATTACCTTTATCAAATTTTAAAAATTTAAAAAGAATCAAATTCTTAAGATATCTTGATGAATCTTTCTGTGAATTATAATGGAAAGTATGTACTTTTCTTAGAACAAATCCTGCCGAAAGTATCTCAAATCATTTTTGAGATATCAAGTTTTAAACTCAACCCTAAATTTATAAAATTTATTTCATAAAATTAAAAATTACCTTTATCAAATTTTAAAAATTGAAAAAAAATCGAATTCTTAAGATATCTTGATGAATCTTTCTGTGAATTATAATGGAAAGTATGTACTTTTCTTAGAACAAATCCTGCCGAAAGTATCTCAAATCATTTTTGAGATATCAAGTTTTAAACTCAACCCTAAATTTATAAAATTTATTTCATAAAATTAGAAATTACCTTTATCAAATTTTAAAAATTTAAAAAGAATCAAATTCTTAAGATATCTTGATCAATCTTTCTGTGAATTATAATGGAAAGTATGTACTTTTCTTAGAACAAATCCTGCCGAAAGTATCTCAAATCATTTTTGAGATATCAAGTTTTAAACTCAACCCTAAATTTATAAAATTTATTTCATAAAATTAGAAATTACCTTTATCAAATTTTAAAAATTGAAGAAAAATCGAATTCTTAAGATATCTTGATGAATCTTTCTGTGAATTATAATGGAAAGTATGTACTTTTCTTAGAACAAATCCTGCCGAAAGTATCTCAAATCATTTTTGAGATATCAAGTTTTAAACTCAACCCTAAATTTATAAAATTTATTTCATAAAATTAAAAATTACCTTTATCAAATTTTAAAAATTGAAAATAATCGAATTTTTAAGATATCTTGATGAATCTTTCTGTGAATTATAATGGAAAGTATGTACTTTTCTTAGAACAAATCCTGCCGAAAGTATCTCAAATCATTTTTGAGATATCAAGTTTTAAACTCAACCCTAAATTTATAAAATTTATTTCATAAAATTAGAAATTACCTTTATCAAATTTTAAAAATTGAAAAAGAATCAAATTCTTAAGATATCTTGATGAATCTTTCTGTGAATTATAATGGAAAGTATGTACTTTTCTTAGAACAAATCCTGCCGAAAGTATCTCAAATCATTTTTGAGATATCAAGTTTTAAACTCAACCCTAAATTTATAAAATTTATTTCATAAAATTAAAAATTACCTTTATCAAATTTTAAAAATTGAAAAAAAATCGAATTCTTAAGATATCTTGATGAATCTTTCTGTGAATTATAATGGAAAGTATGTACTTTTCTTAGAACAAAGCCTGCCGAAAGTATCTCAAATCATTTTTGAGATATCAAGTTTTAAACTCAACCCTAAATTTATAAAATTTATTTCATAAAATTAGAAATTACCTTTATCAAATTTTAAAAATTGAAGAAAAATCGAATTCTTAAGATATCTTGATGAATCTTTCTGTGAATTATAATGGAAAGTATGTACTTTTCTTAGAACAAATCCTGCCGAAAGTATCTCAAATCGTTTTTGAGATATCAAGTTTTAAACTCAACCCTAAATTTATAAAATTTATTTCATAAAATTAAAAATTACCTTTATCAAATTTTAAAAATTGAAAAAAAATCGAATTTTTAAGATATCTTGATGAATCTTTCTGTGAATTATAATGGAAAGTATGTACTTTTCTTAGAACAAATCCTGCCGAAAGTATCTCAAATCATTTTTGAGATATCAAGTTTTAAACTCAACCCTAAATTTATAAAATTTATTTCATAAAATTAAAAATTACCTTTATCAAATTTTAAAAATTGAAAAAAAATCGAATTTTTAAGATATCTTGATGAATCTTTCTGTGAATTATAATGGAAAGTATGTACTTTTCTTAGAACAAATCCTGCAGAAAGTATCTCAAATCATTTTTGAGATATCAAGTTTTAAACTCAACCCTAAATTTATAAAATTTACTTCATAAAATTAAAAATTACCTTTATCAAATTTTAAAAATTGAAAAAAAATCGAATTCTTAAGATATCTTGATGAATCTTTCTGTGAATTATAATGGAAAGTATGTACTTTTCTTAGAACAAATCCTGCCGAAAGTATCTCAAATCATTTTTGAGATATCAAGTTTTAAACTCAACCCTAAATTTATAAAATTTATTTCATAAAATTAGAAATTACCTGTATCAAATTTTAAAAATTGAAAAAGAATCAAATTCTTAAGATATCTTGATGAATCTTTCTGTGAATTATAATGGAAAGTATGTACTTTTCTTAGAACAAATCCTGCCGAAAGTATCTCAAATCATTTTTGAGATACCAAGTTTTAAACTTAACCCTAAATTTATAAAATTTATTTCATAAAATTAAAAATTACCTTTATCAAATTTTAAAAATTGAAAAAAAATCGAATTCTTAAGATATCTTGATGAATCTTTCTGTGAATTATAATGGAAAGTATGTACTTTTCTTAGAACAAATCCTGCCGAAAGTATCTCAAATCATTTTTGAGATATCAAGTTTTAAACTCAACCCTAAATTTATAAAATTTATTTCATAAAATTAGAAATTACCTTTATCAAATTTTAAAAATTGAAAAAGAATCAAATTCTTAAGATATCTTGATGAATCTTTCTGTGAATTATAATGGAAAGTATGTACTTTTCTTAGAACAAATCCTGCCGAAAGTATCTCAAATCATTTTTGAGATATCAAGTTTTAAACTCAACCCTAAATTTATAAAATTTATTTCATAAAATTAAAAATTACCTTTATCAAATTTTAAAAATTGAAAAAAAATCGAATTCTTAAGATATCTTGATGAATCTTTCTGTGAATTATAATGGAAAGTATGTACTTTTTTTAGAACAAAGCCTGCCGAAAGTATCTCAAATCATTTTTGAGATATCAAGTTTTAAACTCAACCCTAAATTTATAAAATTTATTTCATAAAATTAGAAATTACCTTTATCAAATTTTAAAAATTGAAGAAAAATCGAATTCTTAAGATATCTTGATGAATCTTTCTGTGAATTATAATGGAAAGTATGTACTTTTCTTAGAACAAATCCTGCCGAAAGTATCCAAATCATTTTTGAGATATCAAGTTTTAAACTCAACCCTAAATTTATAAAATTTATTTCATAAGATTAGAAATTACCTTTATCAAATTTTAAAAATTGAAAAAAAATCGAATTCTTAAGATATCTTGATGAATCTTTCTGTGAATTATAATGGAAAGTATGTACTTTTCTTAGAACAAATCCACCCGAAAGTATCTCAAATCATTTTTGAGATATCAAGTTTTAAACTTAACCTACTACATTTATAGCATTTCATAAAACAAAAATTAAAAATATACAAATTAAAAATTTGTAGCATTTTAGAAAATTAAAAGTTACCTCAATAATTTTTGAAAAATCGTCTTTTTAAACAACTTGATTTTTTTGTAAATTATAATGGAAAGTATGCACTTTTCTTAGAACAAACCCACCCAAAAGTATCTCAATTTGTTTTCGAGATATCAAGTTTTAAACTCAACCGAAATTTGTAGCATTTCAGAAAATTTAAAATCACCTCAACCATTTTTGAAAAATCGTTAAAAATCGAATTCTTAACATGTCTTAATGATTTTTTTTCTGTGATTTACCCACATTTCTGAAAACAAATCCTTCCGTGGGTATCTATTCATTTTTGAGATATCACGTTTTGAATTTAACCTAAATTTGTAGCATTTCAGAAAAATAAAATTTCTTGATTAAATTTTAAAAAATAGTAAAAAATTAAATTCTTAAGATATCTCGATGAATTTTTTTGTGAATTATAAAGGAAAGTATATACTTTTCCGAAAATTAATCAATCCGTGAGTATTTCAATACATTCTTGAGATATCAGATTTTGAACTTAATCTAAATTTGTGGTATTCTATAAAACGAAATATTTCTTTAATCATTTTTGAAAAATTGTAAAAAATCGAATTTTCAGGATATCTTGATGAACTTTTTTGTGATTTATAAAGGAAAGTATGCACTTTTCTTAGAACAAATCCACCCAAAAGTATCTCAATTTGTTTTCGAGATATCAAGTTTTAAACTCAACCGAAATTTGTAGCATTTCAGAAAATTTAAAATCACCTCAATCATTTTTGAAAAAACGTTAAAAATCGAATTTTTAAGATTACTTGAACACTTTTCTCAAAAAAAAAATCTATCCGTCAGTATCTTCATTCGTTTTTGAGATATGAAGTTTTGAATTCAACCTAAATTTGTAGCATTTCATAAAATTAAAAATTTCCTTAATCATTTTTGAAAAATTGTAAAAAATCGGATTCTTAAAATGTCTTAATGATTTTTTTCTGTGATTTACACACATTTACGCACATTTCTGAAAACAAATCCTTCCGTGGGTATTTATTCATTTTTGAGATATCAAGTTTTGAATTTAACCTAAATCTGTAGCATTTAGTTAAAAAAAAATAGTAAAAAAATGGATTCTTAAGATATCTCGATGAATTTTTTTGTGAATTATAAAGAAAAATATGTACTTTTCCGAAAACTAATCAATCCGTGAGTATTTCAATACATTCTTGAGATATCAGTCAAATTTCTGGTATTCTATAGAACGAAAAATGTCCTTAATCATTTTTGAAAAATTGTAAAAAATCGAATTCTTAGGATATCTTGATGAACTTTTTTGTGATTTATAAAGGAAGTATGCACTTTTCCGAGAATAAATATATCCGTGATTATCTCAATTCATCTTTGAGATACCAAGTTTTGAAACCAACCTAAATAAGTGGCATTTCATAGAATGAAAAATTTTCTTAATCATTTTTGAAAAATCTTTTTATAAGATAAAATAAGCACTTTTCTGAGAACAAATCCATGCGTGAATATCTTATACTCATCCAAAATTTGTGGCATTTTATCAAATTAAGCATTCTTTTTTAGGCATAACAGTACCAAAAATTTCGAATTATGGATCGTTTAATTTTTCTGATGTTTTATGGGCGCAATATAAGAATTATTGAGAAATGCTGATCTGCAAATAGTATTTACATGAATCATTAAAAGAGTCGTCAGCCTTATCTTGAATATTTTCCATAATTGATATGCAAATAAATAAAATGATAAAATAATATATATGAACGATTATTTGGGATTACTACATGTAAAGTTAAACATTCTAATTGCAAGAGACATGCATGTTTAAAATGGCAACATCATTTCACAAATAGCTTTTTTTTTCATAATACAGTTATGGTACAGCATATTATGAGCATATAACATATACATAATTATTTTCAAAAGTAATTTTTCATAACTAAACTCTTTCATCAACTTAGTATACTTTATTTGTAGTCATTTAAGCCAAAAAGTGCATTTTAAAAAAGAGGCAGATCTTTTCTCATAATACTATTGATATATTAAATAAAAAATAATTCAATAAGTTAAATCAAAAATAATAAATAAGTTTTAAAGTAGTGAACATTCACTCAATCTTTTTGATTCATTTCAAATATTTTAGTTCTTTCAAATTTATATATTTTATTTAATTAAATAATAAAAAAACAAAAAGTTTACAAATAATGATAAATTAATGGTTTCAGTTTCTACTTACCTTTTACAATATGTTCTGCTATCTCTTGTCTACCTGGTACAACACACTTTAAGGACCTTGAATAAAACCAATTAAGACATCGTTAGTTAATTAAAGCTTATTTTTTATTAAAATATAATTTCAAGTTTTTCATAATTGCTTTACGCTGAAAATCGACTTCTCGAAAGCAAAATTGATTTAAAATAGCCGGACATTGGTATTCTACAAATTCCTCACAAACAGATCCATTCTTTGAATTAGATATTTTAAAACTACTTTTAGAATTTACTAAAAATTTGAAACCATCAAGGTTAATTGAAAGAAATAATTAAAGAAATTTTTACTTACAACAAAAATAGTTCCCAAATAAACATGTTATATGAGCTGAATCAATAAAATAAACATCATTTTTATGGTTCCCTTTTACATCATAATGTCCGACAGCGTAATTTTCGAGGTAAGGCCAATGAGATAAATGTTCTGAATATTTCACTGAGTATTTCCAATGATCGTAATTTCCGCTTTCATCGATAATGTTAAAAGCAATTCTAAAAATCAAGTCAATCACTTTCGAACAATCGTAAAAAATCGAATTTTTAAGATAACTTGATGAATTTTTTTTTGTGAATTATAGTGGAAAGTATGCACTTTTCTTAGAACAAATCTTGCCGAAAGTATCTCAAATCATTTTTGAGATATCAAGTTTTAAACTCAACCCTAAATTTATAAAATTTGTTTCATAAAATTAGAAATTACTTTTATCAAATTTTAAAAATTGAAAAAATATCGAATTCTTGAGATATCTTGATGAATCTTTCTGTGAATTATAATGGAAAGTATGTACTTTTCTTAGAACAAATCCACCCGACAGTATCTCAATTTATTTTTGAAATATCAAGTTTTAAACTTAACCTACATTTATAGCATTTCATAAAATAAAAATTAAAAATTTGTAGCATTTTAGAAAATTAAAAATCACCTCAATCATTTTTGAAAAATCGTTAAAAATCGAATTTTTAAGATTACTTGAACACTTTTCTCAAAAAAAAAATCTATCCGTCAGTATCTTCATTCGTTTTTGAGATATCAAGTTTTGAATTCAACCCAAATTTGTAGCATTTCATAAAATTAAAAATTTCCTTAATCATTTTTGGAAAATTGTAAAAAATCGAATTCTTAAGATGTCTTAATGATTTTTTTTTTCTGTGATTTACACACATTTCTGAAAACAAATCCTTCCGTGGGTATCTATTCATTTTTGAGATATCACGTTTTGAATTTAACCTAAATTTGTAGCATTTCAGAAAAATAAAATTTTCTTGATTAAATTTTAAAAAATAGTAAAAAATTAAATTCTTAAGATATCTCGATGATTTTTTTTTGTGAATTATAAAGGAAAGTATGTACTTTTCCGAAAATTAATCAATTCGTGAGTATTTCAATACATTCTTGAGCTATCAGATTTTGAACTTAATCTAAATTTGTGGTATTCTATAAAACGAAATATTTCTTTAATCATTTTTGAAAAATTGTAAAAAATCGAATTTTCAGGATATCTTGATGAACTTTTTTGTGATTTATAAAGGAAAGTATGCACTTTTCTTAGAACAAATCCACCCAAAAGTATCTCAATTTGTTTTCGAGATATCAAGTTTTAAACTCAACCGAAATTTGTAGCATTTCAGAAAATTTAAAATCACCTCAATCATTTTTGAAAAATCGTTAAAAATCGAATTTTTAAGATTACTTGAACACTTTGCTCAAAAAAAAATCTATCCGTCAGTATCTTCATTCGTTTTTGAGATATCAAGTTTTGAATTTAACCTAAATTTGTAGCATTTAGGTAAAAATGTTTAAAAAATAGTAAAAAATTGAATTCTTAAGATATCTCGATGAATTTTTTTGTGAATTATAAAGGAAAGTATGTACTTTTCCGAAAATTAATCAATCCGTGAGTATTTCAATACATTCTTGAGATATCAGATTTTGAACTTAATCTAAATTTGTGGTATTCTATAAAACGAAATATTTCTGTAATCATTTTTGAAAAATTGTAAAAAATCGAATTATCAGGATATCTTGATGAACTTTTTTGTGATTTATAAAGGAAAATATGTACTTTTCCGAAAACTAATCAATCCGTGAGTATTTCAATACATTCTTGAGATATCAGTCAAATTTGTGGTATTCTATAGAACGAAAAATTTCCTTAATCATTTTTGAAAAATTGTAAAAAATCGAATTTTTAGGATATCTTGATGAACTTTTTTGTGATTTATAAAGGAAAGTATGCACTTTTTCGGGAATAAATATGTCCGTGTTATCTCAATTCATCTTTCAGATATCAAGTTTTGAAACCAACCTATATAAGTGGCATTTCATAGAATTAAAAATTTTCTTAAAAAAATCTTTTTATAAGGTAAAGTAAGCATTTTTCTGAGAACAAATCCATGCGCGAGCATCTTATACTCATCCAAAATTTGTGGCATTTTATCAAATTAAGCATTCTTTTTTAGGCATAACAGTACCAAAAATTTCGAATTATGGATCGTTTAATTTTTCTGATGTTTTATGGGCGCAATATAAGAATGATTGGGAAATGCTGATCTGCAAATAGTATTTACATGAATCATTAAAAGAGTCGTCAGCCTTATCTTGAATATTTTCCATAATTGATGTTCAAATAAATAAAATGATAAAATAATATGAACGATTATTTGGGATTACTACATGTAAAGTTAAACATTGTAATTGCAAGAGACATGCATGTTTAAAATGGCAACATCATTTCACAAATAGCTTTTTTTTTCATAATACAGTTATGGTACAGCATATTATGAGCATATAACATATACATAATTATTTTCAAAAGTAATTTTTCATAACTAAACTCTTTCATCAACTTAGTATACTTTATTTGTAGTCATTAAGCTAAAAAGTGCATTTTAAAAAAGAGGCAGATCTTTTCTCATAATACTATTGATATATTAAACAAAAAATAATTCAAGTTTTAAAGTAGTGAACATTCACTCAATCTTTTTGATTCATTTCAAATATTTTAGTTCTTTCAAATTTATATATTTTATTTAATTAAATAATAAAAAAACAAAAAGTTTACAAACAATGATAAATTAATGGTTTCAGTTTCTACTTACCTTTTAAAATATGTTCTGCTATCTCTTGTCTACCTGGTACAACACACTTTAAGGACCTTGAATAAAACCAATTAAGACATCGTTAGTTAATTAAAGCTTATTTTTTATTAAAATATAATTTCAAGTTCTTCATAATTGCTTTACGCTGAAAATCGACTTCTCGAAAGCAAAATTGATTTAAAATAGCCGGACATTGGTATTCTACAAATTCCTCGCAAACAGATCCATTCTTTGAATTAGATATTTTAAAACTACTTTTAGAATTTACTAAAAATTTGAAACCATCAAGATTAATTGAATGAAATAATTAAAGAAATTTTTACTTACAACAAAAATAGTTCCCAAATAAACATGTTATATGAGCTGAATCAATAAAATAAACATCATTTTTATGGTTCCCTTTTACATCATAATGTCCGACAGCGTAATTTTCGAGGTAAGGCCAATGAGATAAATGTTCTGAATATTCCACCGAGTATTTCCAATGATCGTAATTTCCGCTTTCATCGATAATGTTAAAAGCAATTCTAAAATTTAATACAAATATATAAATTAATTGATTAAGTAGAAAGAGATTATGTACATTGTTGGATTTAAATCTTTCATGTTGCTAAAATCGGCTACATATTCCCAAACATCAACCGGTTTTGTCTTTTCTAACAGCAAAGTTTCTTTGTGCTCATAAGTTTTTCTTCGAAAAAATAAAAAAAGGGCTAATAAGATCGTTATTACATACGATATATTTCTTCTTTTCCAATGGAGATTTCTCATCATGTCTAAAAATGTAAAAATTAATTTGATTTTAATTATTTAAAATGTTTTATTAAATACCTAATAAGTTAACGTTGCTTAACGTTTTTCTATGCGGGTGTTAAACTGATTCACCAGATGGTTCTTCTAAAAAAAGAGGAAGTGAGCCTGATTAGAATAAACATTCAAATGAAATGATAAACAAAACGCCTACAGATATTTTTAAATAAATTCTTTTATCTATGTATCTCCTGAGTAAATTTTAATTATTAATAAGATTGAGACAATTTTAATGTTGGTTTTTGTGCTAAAAAGGATCAATTTAATAAAGGGATATTATTAAACATCAATTGGTTTTAACAGCTGATGGATAATAATTTGCTAAAGAAGCTTTTCTTAAGATATAGATCAATATAGGCAACCCAAATAACATCTTGTATTGCAATATTTATGTAAAATATTTACGTAATTAAACATTGTGCATTACTTTTAAATTTTTAAAAAGGATATTTCCTTGCCTATCAATGAAAATGCGATTAAAACGTAGAACGGTGTTACTTTCAATTTCTGCATGTGCAGTTTTATACAATATCTGCATTGGAAATGTTGCAATATTTGAAGAAGGAATTGGGGATAATATTAATGATCCCTTATTAACCCTTTGTCGGGCGCATTATTAGTGCAAGCAAATTCAGGCGCAATGCGCCTGAGAGGCACACTTGTAACAATCCCAGCACATATTCTAAATTAGCACTTTAAGAGCATCTATTGATGTTCAATGGTAATTTTAACCAAGAAAAAAAAGTATATTGAAAAGAAAACGCATTTATTAAAGAAAATAATACATATAAAAAAATTATAAAAAAATGTTAACTAAGAAAAAGAAAGAATATTAGAAAAAACGAATTTATTTTTAAAATAATATGTAAAAAAATATTATTCCTCGTATTCCGGTGCCTGGGTCTATTTGGACCCAAATAAATTTTTGCGAGAAATTGTAATAAATAGATTTGTCGTTACTCAAGGAGTGCGTTAAGTTAAATCGGCGTCAAACGGACGTCCCGACGAAAAAACGACGAAAAAATATGTCTCGACCGTTTCTTTACAGCGCCAGGCGTCTGTCTGTGTAAGAGGCTATAGCGACAATACAATTGCCATTAAATTCTTGATTTAGTTCACAGAAGGTGTATTTTAGAGCAACGATCTACATCGAAAAATAAAATGTTTGCTAATTTTGTAAATAATAATGATGATTATAACAATGAAGTGTCTTCTGATGATGAATGTGCGTCATTGACTTTTAGTGATGCAGTACCAGAAGAAGAGGATTATGAATGTGATGAGTTTAGTGGTGAAAATAGTAATAATATGTCACACTGTAAAGACCAAAATGTTTGTGGACGAACATGGAGATATATTTCCCCCACAAACAGAGATGCAGAATTTGGTAAATATGATGCTACACTCACAGCAAATTCTGAGGGTGTAGAAACCATGGAACAATGTTTTGATTTATTTATAAATGATGAAATCATGGACATTATAATTACTTATACAAATGAAAAAGCGGTTAAATATTATGAAATGTTTTCAAATAATATATGGAAGCCGGTAGACCGTGTGTGGAATCACGTGAAAGTAAAAAAGATCTATGGAAGAAAAAGATTGCTTATAGTCGACAAATTTATCGAGCATCTATGTCTCGTGATAGATTTACAAACATTTTACGATTTTTGCGTTTTGACGACTTTCAGACACGAGAAGAAAGAAAAATGACCGATAAGTTGGCAGCTTTGAGAACCATTACAAATATTTTAACAAGAAATTGCAGAGATAATTACCGAGCGTCTAATGTAGGCACTATTGATGAACAATTAGTAACATTTCGAGGAAGATGTCCATTCAAGGTGTATATGCCGAGCAAGCCGGGGAAATATGGGCTGAAATTATGGGCCCTATGTGACGCTACTACATATTATTGTTGTAATTTTGAAGTGTATTTAGGAAAATGCGGAAACACACCGGAGAAAGGACAAGGACAACGAGTAGTTAGAGTTCTTTCAGAGTTTTGGAAGGGATCTAATCGAACTATCACAACCGACAATTTTTTTACGGATATCTCACTTGCAGAGGATTTACTCAAAGATAACATATTTATAGTGGGAACAATGCGGAAAAATAGAAAGGATTTACCAAAATCATTGATAACAATATCCGGAAGAGCTCAATTCTCTTCCGATTTTATATTTTCTGAAAATCTAACACTTGTGTCGTATATCCCAAAACCAAGAAAATGCGTAGTTTTACTTTCGAGCGTTCATCGAGAACATGCTATTTCCGACGAAAATAATAATTACAAACCTAATATTATCAATTATTACAATTCAACAAAAAGTGGAGTGGATGTTTTAGATAAAATTCTAAGAGAATACACTTGCCGGAGATGTACACGACGTTGGCCTCTGTCGCTTTTTTTACATTATATAGATATTGCAGCCTATAATGCATTTGTACTATGGCAACTCAAAAATCCGGATTGGGCAACTGGTAACATAAAATCAAGAAGAAAACAATTTATAGAAAATTTGTCTGAACAGTTAGTTGCTGCAAACATAGATTCTAGAGCTAGAGCATTTGAAACCAATGCAGTAGTATTTTCGAGACACATTGTGGACGCCATCGAAAGTACAGGCCGAAAAATAAATAAACAAATGAGTACAACATTAGAAAAACGCTCAAGATATTTGTCATAAATATGTATGTAATATACATTCAATATGTACAAAAAATATTTTGTGTACAAATTGTAATGATTTAGAATAAATATTTTTTATGTAATTTTTTTAAAATTTTATTTTTATGTATTATTTTATATCCCTAATAATAGTTCACCTTTAAAATAAAATAAGTCAAAATCATAATGGCAAAAGCTTCATTTTTTATATTCTACGTAAACAAAAACTGTTCGGGTCTCGGTTGACCCAGGCACCGTCCGCAACGGTTGGCGAAACGTCAGTACTGCGAGGGTTAAAAAATTATTGTTATCTTGTTCATTCAGAGTGAGTTTCTTCGGCAGAAAGCCGACATTGACATGCAGCATAACAGGTACCACACACCATATTTACGTGAGACATGCAGATTGCAGACCGACATTTTTTACATTCATAATTTGGCATCCTTCTGAAATTCCTTTCATCTGTACAGGTTGAACACCTTCGCCTTTTTGGAGGTGGAGGATATAACGCCTTCTTTTTCACGCCAAAAAAAAAGAAAAATAAAAAAAATAAAAATTAAGAAACAAAACAAAATTATCTGATTCGCGATCTCTCAATTTTAAAATGATCTGGTCGCGGGACCTCGGCTGACCCAATGGAGAAGGGCTGAGTAAATTTATAAGGCGCAAAGTGAAGATCTTATTTTATGTGTAAATTCAGGATCGAAATCAAAACAATTCACCGAGCGAGAAAACAAGACAAAATAGAAATACATGCAACAACTCAACTGTATGGCAAACTGAGATTTATTTAATAAAAATAAAATTGATAATATGAAAATAAAAAAATTTAATTTAAGTAAATGAAAAAAAAGTGAACACGCCCTCGTAAGAGCAAACTTGTTCTAAAGATTTAAACGCTTTTTAAAAAAAAAATTATCGATACCGAAATCTCAAAAAAAATGTTGTTTTTTTAAATTAAAAGAAAATAAAAAAATACAATATTCTTAAATTCTATAAATAAAACAAATGAAAATAATAAATTTAAAAAAAGTTGCAATATTCTTTATATTCGATAAACAAAATGTGAGATTTCTGGTAATACAGTAAGGCCCCAACATACGCGAGGGTTAGGTTCTAAAAATACGCCGCGAATGTTGAATCCGCGAATATTGAAGCACTAGATATTATGAAGGATAAACTACTACTTCTATGTTCTTTTAACACGTTAACCGCCAAATGGTCACCGACGCCAAAAGTTTCATTTAATTTAATTTTAAAAATTAAAAATTTCAAAAATTAATAAATTATACATACTAAATAAAACGCTTAAAATTGCAAAATAAAACGACTGGTCTTAAAACTTTTGTATTCGGAACTAATACAGATATTAAAATAATTACAATTGTTTAAAATATAAAAAAACCTAAACTCGATAGCAATAACAAACTGCAACAAAATAAACTAAAAAAAGAAATAAAAGTTAACATTTCTACTCATCAATAATAATTGCTTTAGAACACGATGGTTTAAAAAATGAAAGGATAGTAGGTTGCAATGCTTTGTGTTGCATATCCTTTTGAAGCTCTTTGTAAGGAGCAAGAAGAGTATTCAGACCATTTTTAAATTTTGTGCTTCGTTCCGTTGATGGATCATATTCTACTATTTTTTCAGCAAGATTATTTGCTTCTTGTATAAATAAATTAAGTTCCTTCAACGTTAATTTATTACATAGGGAATTACTATTATCTTCTTCATCCGTTCCTGAAACACTTGATTTGACACAACTTGATCATTGACGAGAGATTCGATATCAGCTGGTACAATGGTATGAAAATCATCTCCCGGTAGCAACCGTGCAGAAAGAACAGCTCTCTCTATTGCCTCATCAATTTCGCTTACACTTTGCGCAGTGTCTTTTTTCAACAGTTTTTTCCATGCATTACTTACGGTTGATACTTTAATGTCATTTAAAGCAAGTTTTATAGATGTAATCGCATGGTGAATATTGTATAATTTCCACACATCTTTTATTGAGAAAACACTATCATTTTGTATTTTCTCATGTACAAAATCGAACATGTGCCGGATATAATGACTTTTAAAAGCTTTTATAACACCTTGATCTAAAGGTTGTAATAAGGATGTTGTGTTGGGCGGAAGAAATACCACCTCGACACATGGATGAGCTAATTTAAGAGCATCTACTGGATGAGATGGGGCGTTATCCAATATCAATAAAACGTGAAATGCTAAATTTTTAGATTTTAGGTAACGCTCCACTTCTTTAACAAAGCACTCTTTAAACCACTCTATAAATAGCTGAGAAGTCATCCAAGCTTTTGAATTAGCTCGCCAATAGACCGGAAGAGCTTCTTTGTCCTTGTTCTTTAAAGCTCGTGGATTAGCTGCTCGATATATTAACATTGGTTTTGTAATAAAGTCTCCGCGTGCATTTGCACAAAATAAAACTGTAACTCTATCCTTAGCCGATTTAAAACCAGGTGCTGTCTTTTCATTTTTTGAAATGTATGTTCGTGTGGGCATTTGTTTCCAATAAAGCCCGGTTTCGTCCGCATTAAATATTTGTTCAGGACGGTAACCTTTTTCTTCTATTAATTTTATTATTTCATCAGGAAATTTTGCAGCCTGTTGATGATCTGCTGAAGCTGATTCTCCACACAACTTAATGTTATGGAGATTAAAACGAGTTTTGAATCTTTCGAACCATCCTCTGCTGGCTTTAAATTTACAATCGTCTTCAGCACAGTCCATTCCACACGAAAAATGTTGATAAAGTTCCTTGGCTTTATTCATTAATCTAGCCCTAGTTAATGGTATATTTTTGCGACCATGGTCCTCAATCCAAAGATAAAGAGACTTCTCCATTTTTTCAATATTAACATCACGAACTTGTGACGTTACCTTTAATGATGACGGTATGCCACTTTTTACGCTATTTCTAATTACCTCTTCTTGTTTCTTTATAGATTTTATCGTAGATTCATTGACACCGAAGACCCGGCCTACTTCGGTAGCTGTTTTCCCTTCCCGGAGCATATCAAGAACTTGAATTTTTCTTTCTAGAGTCATAACTGACTTTGCACGTTTGGCAATTAAATTTATTTCCATCGCAGGCCTTTTTGTACCCATTTTGAGTACTGTTGTGAGATTAATTTATTGTTTATAAAATTATAGTAAAAAAACGGGCGAAACACTAACCTGAACGAAATACAGAACACAAAAATAAGCACCTAACACAAACATTAAAATCGATCATAAATGAGGGATTCCCAGAGAAACGCATATGTGAAGCTGGTTGCTTGTACAGTAAACCTACGGTAAACTTCGTTTTAAATTTTTAAAAAATGACATACATACTTGCTATGTATTCACGAATAATCGAGTCGTGAATGTTGAAAAAGGCAGCAAAATTTAAAACGCGAATATGCGAATCCGTGTAATTTGAAGCCGCGAATGTCGGGGCCCTACTGTATTTAGGTTTTAATATTATAAAACAATAATGAATTTGAAGGGTTTCTTCGTGTTCCGAACGCGCCCGCACGCGCGAAGAATTCAAAAATTCTTATTCAAAGTGCTCACACGCACAAAAGAAAATTAATCTCATTTTCTTTAATTCAACGGTAACACCCCGCAAATCTTTTTCCTTTTTTTTAATCATGTATTCATGGAAAACTTTTTTTGTCATAATTTTATAACGGCAAGAAGTATCCAACGACCGTACGTGGGCAATAAGTATAAAAATGATTTATTCAGGATAAACGGTCCACAAAGTAATTAATGAAACAACTTTTTAAAATTGCTAATATATTTCGAATGTATTTTTCATTCTTCTTCAGAGCATTTATGTTGCTAAAATGGAGATTTTTTTATTACAATTAATGAAAAGGTTTTTTAACATGAGCATCCAACATATGTTGAAGACGCCAAAGAACAAAATAAGATGAAATTAAACTTACTTGTTTTAAAAAGCATGAAATATAAAAATCGTCTTAGTCATAGTAGAAAACACATTAAAACTGAGTATCGGTAAATTAAAATAACAAATTAAAAGTTCAACAAGAACGTGTAAAATTTAACAATACAAAATGGACTCGATGAGAACGTTAAAATATAAAAATTGATATGAAAAAAAAACCTGTTTTCGATCGCAAACACAACCCCGAAAAACGAAGCTGCGCATAAACCGAAATTTACCAAAAACAAAGCGGAAACTTTAAAAATTTAAATTTCCAAAATTCAAACCAAAGAAACGATTTATCAAATAAAAACAATAAAACGTAATCAGAATAATTAATACAGACTATGTAAATAAGAAAATGCAATTAACAATCACAAATGAACCTACTAACTTAAAAACTAGAAAACCATATCATTAGAGAAAGTAGAAACATTATTAATATCATGATTATGTTGGGTTGGTGGATTATAGTTATGGTTAGTCTTGTCCCTAGTAAACAAGTAAGCATATATGTTACTTAAATTCTGAGTATCCGTTCTATAGTTAACAGTATTACTAGTGTAATTTATATGGACCATCTCTAAGAAAATTCTATTGTAGTAATTAGATTCAACATCCAAAATTTTAACGTTATCAAAATCGAAGGTGTGTTTGCAATCCTGAACATGTTGGGATAATGCACAAACGGTCTTATTCAACCGGCAATTACTTTTATGTTTAGAAATTCTACTTTTAAGCCATTGAGAAGTCTGACCAACATATTTTCCACTACAATCGTTGCATGAAATGCAGTAAATTAAATTGGATTTAAATTTGTTTTCTGTAGCGTCTTTAAGTTTTGTGAAATGGTTACCAAGTTTGTTATCGTAGCGCTCAACTACTTTTAAATTGTCAATCACTGATAATGTTTTTTTGAAAGAATCGTTTAGCTTCTCGATATAAGGTAGTTTTTTATAAATGATAGGTTCAGTTGTAAGTAAAGATGGGTTAGTTAAACTGACCTGGTTTATGTTATTATTAATTAACGGTGTTGAAAATAAAATTTTATTAATTAATTTACTTGGGTAACCATTGTTAACAAAAGTTTTTTGTAGAAATTCAAAGTTTTCACGAAGAAATTCTTTATCACAAATGTTGGAGACTCTGTGCTTCGTGCAACGTACACTTGAAAGTTTGTGCTTAAAGCTATGACTTGAGAAATAATTAAGATAACGTCCTGAGTAAGTCGGTTTAACGTACCAATCAAACTTAATCTTATTGAAACCGTCTCTGATTATTTTAGTATCCAAAAAAGGAATGCTATTATTACTTTCCAACTCCATTGTAAACTGAATGCTCGGATGAAAATCATTAAAACAATTTAACACTGTATTGACATCATCCTTGTGTACCCCCAAAACCAAATCATCAACATATTTCTTAATGAAATTTATACGAAAAACTGAACCATTATTAATCAAAATCTCGTCCAACGCATAGTCCATCACAATCAAAGCCAAGACAGGTGATATTTTAGATCCCATAGGTGTACCTTCGACTTGATGATAAATAACATTATCAAATGTAAAAATTGAAGTGTCAAAAATCAACTTTAAACCTGTTAAAAAGGTATCCCTATCCCATGAGCAATGTTCAGCAATTAAATTCCATTTTTCCTTAATTATCTCATTAACCAAATCCAAAGGGATAACGGTGAACAAACTAACAACATCTAAAGAAATTAAGATGTGATTTCCAGGGAGGCTGTAACCTCTAAACTTTTCAACAAATTGAAAAGTGTTAGTGATGTTATAATTAGTTCTGTTACTAAAAGTCCGACTTAATATATCAGAAATGTGACCCGACAAATCGTACGATGCCGCACCAATGGAAGAGATGATAGGTCTTAAAGGTACTCCTTCCTTATGAATTTTTGACAGGAAGTATGCTTTGGCTAAAATAGAATTATTAGTTGTTAACTTTTTCTTTTCAGAAAAAGTTATGTAATTTTTTTCCTGTAGTAGTTTGATAAAACTGTTAATGTTGTTTTGAACCGTTAATAATGGATTAGAATTTAACACCTTGTAAACATTTATATCGTCGAGCATACCTTTTGATTTGTTTATGTAGTCAGTTTTATCAATAATAACTGTTGTTGAACCTTTATCTGCCTTGGTAATCATTACGGAAGGGTTGTCCTTTAGAAAAATTTTTGTTTTTTTTAAATAATTACGTAAAATACTGTGCAACCCATCACACGTTCTGCCGGTACCCATATAGTAAGTGATAATATTAGTGATTTTGCCTCTCACCACATTCTTGGTGTCTGTTTTCAGTTCGTTAATGATGTTCTCTAAGTACATCAACAACCTTTTTAGATCGAAATTATGAGCATCCACTGGTAAGTTAAATTTCGGACCAAGCGAAAGTAAGTTTACAACCTCCTCAGGGACATCTACAGATGTTAAATTGACTAACCATTTTTTGTTATCATTAAAGAATTTTACGTTATTTTGTACCTGGTTAGCATCATCTTAAACTTTTTAATATTACTTTTTCTAACATTACAAAAAGTCTTATTGTATTTAAATTTAAGAGAATCAACAAAATTATTATAAACATTGGATGGTAACAAGGCTTTTATGCGGTTGGACAAATTGCTAAACGAGACTTTAATTTTACTCAAATTATCTATAGTGATTTTTATTTCTAAATTTAATGTGCTTACTGCCCACCTCTTTCAAACTTTCCAATCTTCTCAGGAGGATTGATGAGTCAGTTTCTAACAGGTTGATCCAATTCTTTGAGCAATTTCCAATGTGTGGTGGGAAGAGTCCATTTCTTCTACATTTTATTAAAAAGGTAAGACGATTTTTTAACTTTGCCAGCTTGGTGTTAAGTCTGCACATCTTCTTCAAAAGATTGACGGTAGGATGGCCAAAATTCCTTCCGATTTCCTCAAAAAATCCCATTATCTATAAGTTATAACGGCAAGAAGAGATTACTTAGAGATGGTCCATATAAATTACATTAGTAATACTGTTAACTATAGAACGGATACTCAGAATTTAAGTAACATATATGCTTACTTGTTTACTAGGGACAAGACTAACCATAACTATAATCCACCAACCCAACATAATCATGATATTAATAATGTTTTTACTTTCTCTAATGATATGGTTTTCTAGTTTTTAAGTTAGTAGGTTCATTTGTGATTGTTAATTGCATTTTCTTATTTACATAGTCTGTATTAATTATTCTGATTACGTTTTATTGTTTTTATTTGATAAATCGTTTCTTTGGTTTGAATTTTTGAAATTTAAATTTTTAAAGTTTCCGCTTTGTTTTTGGTAAATTTCGGTTTATGCGCAGTTTCGTTTTTCGGGGTTGTGTTTGCGATCGAAAACAGGTTTTTTTTTTCATATCAATTTTTACATTTTAACGTTCTCATCGAGTCCATTTTGTATTGTTAAATTTTACACGTTCTTGTTGAACTTTTAATTTGTTATTTTAATTTACCGATACTCAGTTTTAATGTGTTTTCTACTATGACCAAGACGATTTTTATATTTCATGCTTTTTAAAACAAGTAAGTTTAATTTCATCTTATTTTGTTCTTTGGCGTCTTCAACATATGTTGGATGCTCATGTTAAAAAACCTTTTCATTAATTGTAATAAAAAAATCTCCATTTTAGCAACATAAATGTTCTGAAGAAGAATGAAAAATACATTCGAAATATATTAGCAATTTTAAAAAGTTGTTTCATTAATTACTTTGTGGACCGTTTATCCTGAATAAATCATTTTTATAATAATTTTATAAGTGTGCTTGTTTTTAAAATAAAATAGTCTTTTATCGAGTTTTGTTGACGAGTTTTATTCAACCTGATCGAGAGATTTGAATTGTGATTATTCGCGATCATTTTTCAAATAGTGAAATTTTATTAAATTCAAAACACTTTGGTTAATTTTGGCGGAATTAAATAAATTAAAATTTCTGACCTTCTTTTCAATATGGCACCAATTCGATGTCCATTCAGCAACCTCACCCAAAAACAGCTCCAAAGAAAAGGAAAAAAAATTAAACAGGTTGTTTTCTTTGGTTGAAAGAAGCCACGATAACAATGTCTCCTTATTAATTATTTCCAAATTTAAATGTTTCGAAAATTAAGCTCCCACAAAAGTCTAAAAGAATATAAGAAAGGACTAAATATAATTTAATTTAAATTTTCTTTTGCAAAAAATCAAAATGACAAAATAATAAAATGTAAAAGGCCTACCTCAGTTGGTCGAGACTTTACTTCAGAAAAATAATGTTCCTGTTTTCGAAGAAATGACAAAGCCTGAAAATCCGTTATTACAATACGTAATTAATATCAAGCACGCGGTGAAAATTCCCAAAATAGGAAAATAATTTGTTAGCGACCCCAAAATCACCAAATTAATCCAAAACGTCGCCTTCAAAACTAAAATTACACACATGCGTTCTTTAAAATCTGAAGCGGAAAAGAGAGTGATCTCTCGCGCACGTTGCCCAAATTCCCTCAAAACACGTTTCAAACAAAAATTGTCTTGCGCGTTACGATTTCAAGTTTAAAATTTAAGCCATCAAAATAAGAAGTGTATATTAAAGTTATATAAAAAAAGCAAAAGAAGGAAACAAAAGTAAGTAATATTCGAGGATAATTTGGAAGCTGTTTTAAGGTTTAGTCGCTGTAAAAAAATTATTATTAAACAGTCAAATGCCATAAGTTGCAGTTGTGTACAAATGTACAAATACAAAAAAAAACATGTAACAAGGAGTTGAATTTTCTAAGTCATCAGCTTCATTGATGGGTTAGAACCGTTTTAGTCGCATTTGAAACTGGGTATTGATTCCAACAGTCTTCATACTTCTCCAACAAACTGATGGGACAATGTTTTTAAAAAGCTCGTCTTTTTAATGGTTCCAGTCGATTGCCGAGGTAAATTACTTGGGAATTAATACCATTCACATTCAATATTGTCAAAAATATTACCATGGGCCAAAGCTTCACATTTCGGTTCACGCTGTATGTAGCACACATCTGATCAACAGTATCGACAGCGCCCTTGGTGAAATCATAAAAAGTGATTATCTCTGGCTTTTGTTTCTCTTCAGATTTAGGATCGGTGGTGTTGTCGTCATGTAGTGTAGATACGAGAATTACATTCTTTTTTGCTCGTGGCATGTAAGATGCTAAAATTTTTCCATTATTGAAACCAAACCTGCTGGTGTATTGTTGCCTTCCTTTGACCAAGACAAAAAAATGAGGGAAACTGTCTGTTATTTTTTCTCGCTGTCTTTTTCTTTTTCAAAAAATCGATGAGATCTATATCGGAACCAATTATCGGCTGTAATGTTACCACCGCTTCTAAATATCGGTTTAGCAAATCTTTTTACTACCTCACACGGCTTATTACTGACAGCGAAAACACCTTCAGGCTGCTTGCCAGCATATGTCTCCATATTCAACGTATAAGTCGTCTTGGCATCAGCAAGGGCAAATAATTTTATGCCGTAGTTGTTCGGTTTGGACGGTACTGACGAAATGCACACCGTCCACGGAGACCTGGTAGCATCTCATCGATTGTTACGTTTTCTCCGACGTTATAACTCTTTTGACAGTTTTCTACAAATTTTTCAAACACGTCCCGAATTGGAGCAAGACGATCGATTTCTTTTCGTTCTGCTCTGGTAGTAAAATCGTCAAATCGAAGACAACGCATCAGAGTTTTGAACCGTTTGATATTCATTACTAAAGACCGGATTTATAGAAAATATGCTTATGCTCAAAATTAAAGGCATTACAAATATATTTAAGTATCTTTACGAATCAGTTAAAAGTGATAATAAGACCAGGTTAGTTATGCCTTTTTTACCTTTTTTGAATTTTCATGCCTATTATTTTTTTGTGCTTATTTAAAGCCTTTTTTCCAACTTTTTGGCGTCTTTTCCCCAAAAATTGGTTGAATTATGAAAAAATATTTCGCTGCTCGCCTCTGTACATTTCCTCGTTGTGCCGTCTGACGTAAGATATGCGTTTTTCATCGATCCGAATTTAAGCTTTGGAATTCCCCGTTGTGCCGTATCATCTTACACGGGATTTCCCGTATGTGGTTTGACTTGCGTCGAGTCTTCAATTCATTTAGTTGTATTAAAGTTACTCGAGTGACAGTGTGAAGTTCTTGCGTAGTGCAATGCCGAAACAAAAGCCAACCGTAGAGGAATGGATTAAAGATTACAAGGAATTGAAATATGAACGCAATCGTTTATTTTGCCAAGCCTGTTCAAAAATCGTAAATATTGATGAAGTTAATCGAGTAAAAAAAATTAATTATATTAATTATATTCTTAAATAATGATTAAATTATGTATAATACCAAAGATTTTTAAATATTTAAAACCGAAATTTAAATCTTTTTACGGTAAAAATTGGAAATTATAAAGAATAGCATATTGCAAGATTCACTAGAAATAAAATTCGCTATTGATTCAATGTAGTACTTCGATCACTCAAATTAATAGAACAATATATTGATTGTTTAATAATTATGGAAGATATTATAAAATACTGACGTTATTAAATTACTGTTAACAGATTAATTGTGACAAGAAATACTATTTAATTCAGCATGTCAAAACATCATTGCATCAGGAAAAATGAAAACTGACTAAAAGTCAATCCAAAAAACAACAAACTATAGGTACAGCTATACAATTTTGATCTTTGCAAAGCTATGATAAAAGCAAACATACCAATCCATAAAGTGACAAATAAATATTTCAAAACTTTTTTACAAACATATTATACAATGCATATTCTCGATGAAAGCCATCTCCGCAAAAATTATATTGCTTCAGTCTACAAAGAAGTTATTCAAGAAATAAAACATATTATTGGAAATAATTATATTTGGATAAGTGTAGACGAAACAACTCATGTATGTGGACGATACGTGGCAAATTTAATACTTGGAGTATTAAGTGATGAAAATTCGTCAAAAAGTTTTCTAATAAGTACCAAAGAATTAAGTAAAACAAATAATAATACGGTAACAAGATTTATTCACGACGAATTAATGCATTTTTTCTTACCGGAGCCGGTACCGAATGATAAAATTTTATTGATGGTGTCAGACGCAGCGGCATACATGGTAAAAGCTGCGTCTAATATGAAGATTTTTTACCCTAATTTAATTCATTGTACTTGCTTAGCACACGGGCTTAATCGAGTAGCAGAAACTATAAGGTTACAGTTCCCATTAGTTAATAAATTAATAAAAAGCGGTAAACAAATATTTGTTAAAGCCCCTTTAAGGGTAGAATTGTTTAGAGAGAGGTTACCAAATACCCCATTACCACCACAACCAGTTCTAACAAGATGGGGAACATGGCTACATGACGCTATATACTACACAAACGCCTTAGATCATTTTAATCAATTAATAAATGAATTTCCGGCTACAAGTAGTAAAGCAATACAAGATTGACAGGCCGTCCTAAAAGAAGTGGAGCTACAAAATAATTTGGCATTTATTAAAAACAATTACAGTTATATAAGTGAATCTATAAAATCACTTGAAAAACAGGATTTACCTTTAGTGACTGCAGTAGAAATGATTAAAAAGTTTCAAGACAGCACGTATAGCGTACCAGGACATATTGCTCAAATAATTACGAATAAATTTAATGACGTTCTGTGTAAAAATGAAGGATTTTCCACATTACAAAAAATTGCATCAATTTTAAGTGGTGAAATTGTTACTGGATTTATTATGGATTCCGCATTAATCACAAAGTTCAAGTATGCACCAATTACAAGTGTGGACGTGGAGAGAAGTTTTTCGGCTTACAAGAATACGTTAAGTGAGAGAAGACACAACTTTACAATGGAACATTTAGAACAGCATTTAATAATTAGTTGTTTTCGTGATTAGTGGTTTAATAATTATATATGAATGTTTAGTTTAACCATGTATTTTTTAATGAAAACGTTATTAAAATACATTATTAATTAGGTATAGCAATTTTTTCGATTTATAATTTTTATGCCTTTTTAATGCTTTTGTTGCCAAAATTTCATGTCTTTTTACGTCTTTTTTGTGCCTTTTAATCCGGTCTTTAGTCATCAGCTTCATTGATGGTTTGCAACCGTTTTAGTCGCATTTGAAACTGGGTATTGATTCCAACAGTCTTCATACTTCTCCGAGTAAACTGATGGGACAATGTTTTTAAAAAGCTCGTCTTTTTAATGGTTCCAGTCGATTGCCGAGGTAAATTACTTAGGAATTAATACCACTCACATTCAATATTGTCAAAAATATTACCATGGGCCAAAGCTTCACATTTCGGTTCACGCTGTATGTAGCACACATCTGATCAACAGTATCGACAGCGCCCTTGGTGAAATCATAAAAAGTGATTATCTCTGGCTTTTGTTTCTCTTCAGATTTAGGATCGGTGAATTTGTCGTCATGTAGTGTAGATTCGAGAATTACAGTCTTTTTTGCTCGTGGCATGTAAGATGCTAAAATATTTCCATTATTGAAACCAAACCTGCTGGTGTATTGTTGCCTTCCTTCGACCAAGACAAATGGTTGGGGAAACTGTCTATTATTTTTTCGCACTGTTTCAACGTATGATACGTTTTTCTTTTTCAAAAAATCGATGAGATCTATATCGGAACCAATTATCGGCTGTAATGTTACCACCGCTTCTAAATATCGGTTTAGCAATTCTTTTTACTACCTCACACGGCTTATTACTGACAGCGAAAACACCTTCAGGCTGCTTCCCAGCATAAGTCTCCATATTCAACGTATAAGTCGTCTTGGCATCAGCAAGGGCAAAACATTTTATGCCGTACATGTTCGGTTTGGACGGCATGTACTGTCGAAATGCACACCGTCCACGGAAACCTGTCAGCATCTCATCGATTGTCACGTTTTCTCCGACGTTATAACCCTTTTGACAATTTTCTACAAATTTTTCAAACACGTCCTTAATTGGAGCAAGACGATCGATTTCTTATCGTTCTGCTCTGGTAGTAAAATCGTCAAATCGAAGACAACGCATCAGAGTTTTGAACCGTTTCATATTCATTACCAATCCAAATTTCTCGACACCGTCGCCATCTTTTCCCCAAAGTTCCTCCAAACTTTGACAATTTCCTCTCAGTGCTCTTGCTAAGTATAATAAACCAATAAAAGCCTTTAGTTCGATGACGTCTGAGGACGCGGCGTCTCTTTCTCTGGAAAATTTATGCTTTATCGATTCAATATATTGTTTTGTACATCTAACTATTGTATCCAAAATGTCGTCTGTGAACAAATTATGCCAACAATCAACCGCAGTTTGAGCAGTTTTAGCGTTCCCTTTGACTCCAGAACGTTGAGTTATAAAATTGTGATATCGTCTACGAACATTTTGTTGGTGGCGGATTTTTATACCATTTGATTGTTTTATCCTTTCCCAAAAAGCAATTGGCTTCAGTACTAGCTTCGCATTCATCTTGCAATTTCTCACCATCCTGCTCCGTTTCTGAATCATGAAGATGTAAAGACCATTTTTCAACGAAACCTTCCGAATCAATATCACTTTCTTCTCCAAAATCCTCGTTCACTGAGGGATCTTCCTTGTCGTCGTCAAGAAAATTTGTTATATCATCAAAATGATTTGAATAATTTTCAGACATTTTAGCGGAAATAAAGGACAGTCGGAACCACCAGCTATTTTAGAATTAATTTTACTTCAACATTATGTCCTTCTTTTATACCTCTTACTACTGGGAACAGCAACATTTGCATTTGTGAGAATTCTTTATTTGATTTGAAAAATATAAAACTTCGCGACGACTTTTTACTTTTAATTAGGTTTCGAAGATAAGATTTGTTCTCACGAACGGTGAGGACTCTCAAAACTCGTCAATTACAATCTCCCATGTCAAGTAATGTAGTTACATTTCAACAAATTTATTTGCATTATTTGACATCGGTGATTGAGGGATCACGGACAAGTCTTAGCGTTGAGTGGAAAAATAATATATTTTAGAACTTATTTTAGTTCAGTAAATGTCCTTGCTTTTATTCGTTTTTGAGATATAAATCATTAAATTCAACGTGAACATTTACGGCTATCTCAAGTTGATTAAAAATCAACAAAAATCGAATTCTTGGGATATTTTAATGATATATTCAAAATTTATAGAGGTAAGTGTTTTTTTTTTGTCATGGTGAGAACCAAATTAGAAAATCTTTATTCGTTTTTGAGATAAGGATTTTTTAAGATAATCTAATTTTTTATAATTTTTTGAAATTAATAATCTTGTTTTAAAAAAATCATGAAAAATTAAATTCTTAAGATAACTTAATGAATTATTCATGATTTACAGAGGAAAGTGTCTACTTTCTCGCGATGTAACCGAATCTTGAAAATATTTATTCGTTTTTGAGATATAAATCATTAAATTCAACGTGAACATTTATGGCTATCTCAAGTTGATTAAAAATCAACAAAAATCGAATTCTTGGGATATTTTAATGATATATTCAAAATTTACAGAGGTAAGTGTCTATTTTGTCATGGTGAGAACCAAATTAGAAAATCTTTATTCGTTTTTGAGATAAGGATTTTTTAAGATAATCTAATTTTTTATAATTTTTTGAAATTAATAATTTTGTTTTAAAAAAATCATGAAAAATTAAATTCTTAAGATAACTTAATGAATTATTCATGATTTACAGAGGAAAGTGTCTACTTTCTCGCGATGTAACCGAATCTTGAAAATATTTATTCATTTTTGAGATATAAATCATTAAATTCAACGTGAACATTTACGGCTATCTCAAGTTAATTAAAAATCACCAAAAATCAAATTCTTGAGATATTTTAATGATACATTCAAAATTTATAGAGGCAAGTGTATATTTTGTCATGGTGAGAACCAAATTAGAAAAACTTTATTCATTTTTGAGATAAAGATTATTCAAGTTAACCTATTTTTTAAGATTTTTTGAAATTAATAATCTTGATTTAAAAGATCACGAAAAATCGAATTCTTAAGATATCTTAATAAACTTTTCATGATTTATAAAGGAAAGTGTCTATTTTCTTGTGATGAAAGCGGATCTTGAAAATATTTATTCATTTTTGAGATATAAATCATTAAATTCAACGTGAACATTTACGGCTATCTCAAGTTAATTAAAAATCACCAAAAATCAAATTCTTGAGATATTTTAATGATACATTCGAAATTTATAGAGGTAAGTGTCTATTTTGTCATGGTGAGAACCAAATTAGAAAATCTTTATTCGTTTTTAAGATAAGGATTTTTAAGTTAATTTAATTTTTTATGATTTTTTGAAATTAATAATCTTGTTTTAAAAAAATCATGAAAAATTAAATTCTTAAGATAACTTAATGAATTATTCATGATTTACAGAGGAAAGTGTCTACTTTCTCGCGATGTAACCGAATCTTGAAAATATTTATTCATTTTTGAGATATAAAGCATTAAATTCAACGTGAACATTTACGGCTATCTCAAGTTAATTAAAAATCACCAAAAATCAAATTCTTGAGATATTTTAATGATACATTCGAAATTTATAGAGGTAAGTGTCTATTTTGTCATGGTGAGAACCAAATTAGAAAATCTTTATTCGTTTTTAAGATAAGGATTTTTAAGTTAATTTAATTTTTTATGATTTTTTGAAATTAATAATCTTGTTTTAAAAAATCATGAAAAATCGAATTCTTAAGATATCTTAATGAGTTATTGATGATTTATAGAGGAAAGTGTCTATTTTCTCGTGATGAAACCGGATCTTGAAAATATTTATTCGTTTTTTAGATATAAATCCTTAAATTCAACGTGAACATTTATGGCTATCTCAAGACAATTACAAATCACCAAAAATCGAATTCTTGAAATATTTGAATGATATATTCAAAATTTATAGACGTAAGTGTCTATTTTGTCATGGTGAGAACCAAATTAGAAAAACTTTATTCGTTTTTGAGATAAAAATTTTTTTAAGTTAATCTAATTTCTTATGATTTTTTGAAATCAATAATCTTGTTTTAAAAAATCACGAAATATCGAATTCTCATGATATCGTAATGAATTATTCACGATTTAGGCCAGGCGCGCACATGCGATTTTCATGCGATTATTTGTCGCAGCGACATAAAAGTAGTAGTCGCAAAAAATTTGTATGGTCGCGCATTTGCGACTGATTAATCGTGACTAGAGCCTAGTATCAACATGGACTTCATAGAAACCGCTTGTATAGTGGCTGTGTTATTACGAAAGAAATTAAGAAAGCAACGGAAAAGAAAATTTTGGGTGCATCCAATTTTATCTGACAGAGAACATCGAGGTCAATTTTACATACTTCATGAAGATTTAAGAAAGCATCCTCGTAAATTCTTTAACTATTACAGAATGAGTGAAAAATCTTTTCTTGAATTATTAAAAATAATAGGACCGAAAATATCGTACCAAAATAGTAAATGGAGAAAATGTATACCACCTGAGGAATGTCTTGCAGTAACAATAAGGTAAGAAGGTACATACCAGCTTTTGTTTTGTGTCGTCGTTCTGCCAAATTAACTAGATATTTTCTGCAAACTACTATTAGACTAGATATATAGAAGTAGATATTAAAAATAAGGTTAAATAATAAATATACGTTCTATTTGTTTAATTTAATTAATTTATTGATTTGGCAAGTCAAAATATGCATTGTCACCATCAGAAAAAATGGTTGCTGATGGTGTGGACTGTGCAGAGTTGACCGTTGATGTCGATGGCGCGGAGTAAATACTTTCATTGCCTCCTTGTTGCTGTTGTTGAAAATTTGATCTTGGAAATTGCACTTGGTCTACCGGACGGTTAGGATAAAGATGAGAATAAGATTGTTGCATTGAACTGTAAAAAACTGGAGGATTTCCGACGTTTTTTCATTTTTCATGATATTTAAGATTTCAATTTTCGCATAATGTTTTTGGTCATCAGTTAATTTTTTGAACATTGGAACAAGCATAAGTGAAAAATTTTTAACTTCGTCGATTGTTTCACATTGCTTATCCTCCAATATTTTCAGAAACTTTTCTTCATATGGAATTGTTTTAAGCACAGTTTTTCTTGCAGCCCTTCTTTTAGATATGGATGTACTTTCCGAATTTTCTGTATTGGTTGCTAAAGAAGGAGAAGATATCATTTCTTGATTTTCTTGATCAATCTCAATTGATTGAGAAGGTCCGGTGTTGCTGGTAGTTGGTCTATCTTTCATTATTGGGAAAAGGAATTGCAATTGGTCGAAATAAATAAATCTTCTTTTTTTTGCTGCTTGCCCAGACACTGCTTTACGCTGGGCTGCTAATTCCCTAGCGAAACAATCTTTTAAATTTTTCCATTTTTGTTGAATAATTTTTCCTGCAATAAAAAACAGTTATTATTTATTTTTCAGATACCTTGCTACCGGCAATAGTTTCAATTCTTTACACTTTGAATTTTTACTTGGGACTACCACGATAAGGGAAATTCTTGAAGACACGTGTAACCAATTATGGAACTATTTACAGCCTTTATACATGCCAGAAAAGTCTGAAGAAGATTGGATAAATATTGCCAAAGAGTTTTACGATAGGACAAATTTTCCGAAATGTATCGGTGCAGTCGACGGCAAGTACATTAGATTACAGAAACCAAATAATACTGGTTCCGAATTTTATAATTATAAAAACTTTTATTCGACTATTCTTTTGGGTATAGTAGACGCCGACTACTGTTTTACAGCAATAGATGTAGGAGCATATGGTGCTGGAAGCGATTCCAGTGTTTTTAAGAATTCGAATTTTGGTCAAAGATTACATAATAACCAATTAAATGTTCCTACTCCACAAAAATTACCAAACAACGAGATGGGAGAACCCATACCTTTCATGATAGTAGGAGACGAAGCATTCGCGTTTTAAACTTAACAATGAAACAAAGAGTCTTTAATTATAGACTGACTCGTGCACGGCGTATGGTAGAGTGTACCTTTGGTATTTTAGCGAACAAATGGCGTATTTTGCATCGATCATCGCACGTCTAGTGCGAGTCGAATTTGCCGACCTTATCATTAAAACATGTTGCATTCTACATAACTTCGTGCGAAAGAAAGACGGTGTGCAAATGGAGGACGAATTTTATGAGTGTTTATTACAGAGCTGTCCTCCAGCTGGAATAAGACCTAACAGAGTTGATCTTAATATAAGAGACTATATGGCAAATTACTTTACATCCCCCGAAGGTTCAGTTCCGTGGCAATATGATAAAATTTAAATACTTATCTGCACAACATTTATTACATAAGATTATTAAAAACTATTAAATAAAAACAATATCACGTACCGCTCTTGTGTTTTTCTTCGGCCGATAACTTGTTCCAAGTGGATATAACTTTGCTATACACTTCTCCCCACAATTTTTCCTTTAAATTTCGGTCACTATACTCTTTCAAATGTTTGTTGTAAAGAGCTGGTCTTTTTTCTACCTCGATAATAATAGTTTCTGTGTCTAAGACACTAGATGTCAAGTCATTGTCATTATTATCAGACACTTCTGAAGATTCAGCCATTTTTAATAAATTTCTTGTAATAATTATCCTATACACCAACTTCGACCTGTGCTGCGACTACGACTGAATAGTCGCATGTGCGTGCATGTTCATTCTTGTTCATGTGATACATTTAAAGACGCGACCAACGCGTCGTTACAAAAATGGAGCAGGTTACATCTTTTTAATCGCTGCTATTATTTAGTCGCATATGCGCGCATTTGTATTTAATGCTATGTGTCTTATTTTTGCGACCAAACAGTCGCGCGACAGAAAATCGCATGTGCGCGCCTGGCCTTATACAGGAAAGTGTCCACTTGCTCGGGATGAAACCGGATTGAAAATATTTATTTGTTTTTGAGATATAAATCATTAAATTCAACGTAAACATTTACGGCTATCTCAAGTTAATTAAAAATCATCAAAAATCGAATTCTTGGGATATTTGAATGAAACATTCAAAATTTATAGAGGTAAATGTCTATTTTGTCAATCTTAGAACCAAATTAGAAAATCTTTATTCGTTTTTGAGATAAGGATTTTTGAAGTTAATCTAATTATTTATGATTTTTTGAAATTAATAATAAATATAATTTACCTACAATTGTTTTTTTTGTAATTGAGCCTTTAAAATGTTTTATTTGTTAATTTTTATTATTATTAATGTTTTGTTCAGCATTTTTTTGTTTTTGTTAAGAAATTATTTTTTTATGTTATTTACTGGATGCTGCTTCGCTGAGCATTAGTTTTTCAATATTCTCAATTTTCAGACATTCCTATATCTAAAAATTATAAAAATCTTTATAAAATAAACCCTCATTATTTATTAAAAATAACTTTATTTCATTGTAATCATAATCAATAAATGTTTCATCATATTAAAAAATACAATTTTATCAACAAGTTGTTGATATTTTATCCAATTAATAATCATTTTTGTTGCATAATCAAATAGTACATAAAAAAACATAAACATGATGGCACCCACAGCTTAACTACAACGTATTTACTCTAACAATACAAAATTGACACAACTAAAATTAAAGGTAACATTATGATTTATCTCGCTTTAAATGTTTTTGTTTTCTTTTTTTTTTTAATTTTCATTTCTTTACTCCAAGGCACTAATAAAAGACTTCGATAGCTTGCAATACTTCTGAAACATCTTCGCTGCTATTACCGGACATCCTTTAGTAACATTATGAGATAAATCGAAAGGATCCTGCACGCACATTGGAGTATGGTGTCTTAAAACTTCCGGATTAGGCTCTTTTAATTTTCGCACGTAGGTGTCCATTTGCGGTGGTAAATCGGGGTTTTGCGGTACAAAATGGGATTTATCGATCATATGTCCCAACAAAGGGCAAACAACTAAATTGGCGAAATTAAAATTTTCGTAATAACCAAAGAATTGTTTTAATAATTCCGGAATGGGAAGGGTGCATTCTCTGACGTGCTTCTTCATTTCCATGATGCTTGTTGTGTATTCGATAACTTCCCAGCCGTCGATTTTTATTTTTCCTCTTCTGTTTAAATATCGTAATTTTTCCACGGATAGTAAGTAATTTTGTTGTTGCATAAAGAAGATTACTAACATTGTGAAAGCGTATGATGTTGGAGTACCGTATGGAAGTTCTGTTTGTTGAAGCCATAATTTTAAAAATAATAATGTTGGTCTTAATATTGGTTGTAAGTCGATGCAAAATCTTAAAAAGACGAATTTATTTCATTAAAAATATTAATTTGTAAAATTTGATTTATATAGGGTGGTAATGAATGACGTGCAGATATTTCAAAGAACGTATACAGATCGATTCGGCTATAATTGAGTTGGCTTTAACTTTTTAATCTGATGAGTTATTCTTATATCTGACACAGTTTTCAAGATATTTTAGAAAAAGAGTCACAAATGCAATTAAGCTGTTGATTTATCTGGATCAATTTAATTTAAGCGAGTTAATTTTAATTTAATACTCTACCTTTACATCGTCAAGTTTTTCTATTTGATTTATTTTGTTGGCTAATGAACGTGCAAAACCACGAAAAAATTATAAGTACAATTTTTGTGCGTCATAGATTAGAGGATAAGTGTTTTTCTTAGGAATCAAGTCGATATTAATTTTAGCGCACCAATATCTTTTAGTACGTTTATTTAATCGTACTTTAACAACCCCAAGATTTCTAGTTCTAGGTGTAATGTCAGTTAGAGATGTACGCGTAAGTGACTTTTTATGACCGCTCATGATCTAGACTCACTCATGTCACGCACGCCACTCACGTGAGGCACACGTGGGTCACGTCAATTCAAGTGACCCACGCTCGATCAGGTGATCAAATATATGAATCATGTTAATTAATCATGTTTGATGGAATTACAAGAATTAACAAAACGTTTAGTTATATTTAGCATGTTCTGAATTAAATGAGACTTATAAAATTAAAATAAATAATAAAACCTGGAATATTCCCATGGGTAGTACTTCCTTTAAAGTTTTAAAGATCTTCCTCCATTCATCATAAATTTAAATTAAATTTTGCACTTTGCTATAATCGTATTTACTTAAAAAATAATTACAATTTTGACCGCAACATTTAATTACTGAAATTGTTACTAATTGGGGCGCAATGGCTCAGCGTGTTAACTCGAGAGTTAACACGCAGACGTCGTTGGGTCGCCCCCCGTCCATCGGAGGGGACGTTAAGCCGTCGGTCCCGGCAACCAGTCGTTCATCTCTGGCTATCATTATCACTATGTGTGTAAGGGGTTTGAACAAAAATGGCTGAATGCGTGTTAGCGCCCTGGAGGCCACCGGCACCTCGTAGGACCCCATGAGGATGTGATGGTATCCTGGAGCGGCACCTGACAGGGGCGAATCCACACTGGGCCTGTGCCATAGCACGCCCGGTTTGGTGGGGGGATCGGTCAGGAAGCGGAATCAGCCAAAAATCGAGTTATATACTCGCATTTAACATCTCAAACCTCTTAGAGGGAGCCAGTGTACAAGGGGCCCGTTGTGGCCTAGGTGCCGCGTATAGAATACGCACTCCTCACTCCATACATACATACATACATTGTTACTAATGATCTGGAAAACATCAGATTTCATTTGAATCAGTAAGTATTGTTGAAAAAAATCTTGTATAGTGCAGAAGTTGTAAAATTTACGGTATAGATCAGCGTTTCTCAACCTTTTGTGACCTGCGGATCTATAGAATTTGTCCAAAAATTGCGTGGACCGGTTTATTATTTTGAACAATGTCCTGTTAATTACAAATCATGTAAAATGAAATAATATTAATTTCTGAACAATAATAATACAGGGTCTTCGTGATGAAAGCAATAAATTCAATAATATTTTGAAAGCTCGTCTAGTCAATTTTTAATTTTGATGGCTCAACTCAACTCACACTAATATCTAGTGCTAAATAGCTAGTTAGGAGGAAGTTGCTGGCTAACCCAACTAATATTTAGAGTCAACAAGTGAGTTGGATTGGGTTAAGATTAATGGCTTAACCCAATTATTTATTATTTTTTATTATTAATTAATCTCCCAGTCCATCTAATAAGTAGCACTAATCAGCTACTTAGGTTGGGTTGGGTTCAAATCAGGTTGATGGTTCAAGCCTACGCAATTAACATTTAATGCTAAGTAGCTAGTTGGGTAAGGCCAAAATTAATGGGTCATTCCAACCCAATTAATATCCAGCACTAATTGGTTAGGTGGGTTGGGTTGGGATCATATAAGGTTGATGGCTCCGAAGGCAGAAGGGTGAGAATAACAAGAGGTATCCCGCAAGGATCAGTACTTGGACCGACCTTGTGGAACATCTACTTCGATAGGATCATCAGATCGCAGGACGAAAATGATGACGTTAAAGTGATTGCATACGCTGATGACTTGGCTCTGATGATAACGGGATGGTCTGAGGAGGAAATGAGGGACCTGGCACACCGGACGATCACACAAATAGAAATCATGATGAGGGCACAAGGTCTGGAAATGGCGCCTGAAAAGACCGAGGCGGTTCTGCTGAAAAGTAGAAAAATAAAACAGGAACTAGAGTTGATGGTGGGAGACTGCAGTATAAAAACAGGGAAAGCGATTAAATACCTGGGGGTGATGATGGGAAAAGATGGAAGATGGAGGCACCATATCAGATACGTAGTACAAAAAACACAGAGGTCAATAAGAGCCTTGTACAGGATCATGGGGGCAACGTATGGACCTAGTCAGCAGAAACGCAAAATGATAGGTATAGTCATATGGTCACAAATTCTATACGCCTGCAGAGCCTGGAAGGAGGCGATAAAGGTTAAAAAAATATCAAAGAATTAACGAAGGTTCAAAGAGGAGTTCTGATAAGAATCACCAGCGCTTACAGAACCACATCAAATGTAGCGCTGCAGCTAATGGGTGACATGCCACCCATAGACTTATACATTAAAAGAAGATCGGGTCAAAACGAAAACGGGGACAGCACAGAGGAGGAATGGCAGAGAAGGTGGGAAGCCAATACAGAGGTGGCAGGCTGGACCAAGAGATTGGTTCCAAATATATCTATGTGGTTAAATCGAAGATGGGGCGAGGCAAACTACCGCATTAGTCAATTTATGGGTGGGCATGGGTGCTTTAAAAGCTACATCTACAAACACAAAAGAGCCAGAGACGATAGATGCAGATATTGCGAAAGAACAGATGACGCCGAACACACTTTTTTCGAATGTGATAGATGGGAAACCACAAGAACAACAATGGAGAGGAAGGTGGGCGGACGGATAACACCTGACAACTGCGTTACGAAGATGACTGAAAGTGAGGAAAACTGGGTGGCGATAGAAGACTTCGTCCGGGAAGTTATTACTACGAAGGAGAGGGACGAGAGAGAGGAGGAACAGAGGATGATAGGGGCGCCTGTCCAGCCCCCCAGTCAGGTATGTTAAGGCCATGATTTTATTAAAAGTTTAGTGGATTATTTGTTGTTGCACGGCGTACACTGAATCGCGATGGAGAGCGTCATCGGGGAGAAGTGTGAAGAGGAACAGAGGATAATAGGGGCGCCTGTCCAGCCCCTCAGTCAGGTACGTTAGGGCTATGTTTTTATTAAAAGTTAAGTGTTTTTATTTTATTTGTTCTTGCACGGCGTTAATGAGAAGAGGAATTAAGGATAGCATGGGGAGCCTGTCCAGCCCCTCAGTCAGAGAGCATCACCAGAGTACCCGTGACTTTAGTAATGGAAAGAAGTGGAACTCCGAAGAAAGCTCGTGAGAGTGTTACCGGAGAAGACGAGGAAAGGGGTTTTTAGTGGGTCGGGGTTAGTTTTTCTAGCCCCAACCCCACACTATCTGGCCGCCTATCATCCCAGGCCAGATGTCTGTTCGCAGATTTTCCCCGACCTCGTAAAAAAAAAAAAGGTTGATGGCTCAATGCAACTAATACTATACTTAGTGCTAACTAGCTAATTGGGTTGGACTGTGTTAAGATTAATGGGCGGGTTAAGATTAATTAAATGAGGAAGAACGATGGGAGACTATCGAACAACTATTAACAAAAGTTTAATTACTTAACCCCTTTTGTTCATAAAATAAATAATATATAATTTCTGAAAAGAGAGGAAAAGCGAGGAAAAGAAAGAAAAGAGAAGGCTCTAAAGAGCACGAGCGAAGTTCGTTCATCCCGAAAAAATTAACTTCACACACTCTTTCATAAATAAGTATGTTACGTTGAATTGAGAAGTTAAAATGCTAACGAAGGCAATTGACGCTAAGCAAAAAATTTAATTAATTTTACTATTCTTTTAGCAAATTTTGTGCTCTAAGCTTGATTACATTTGTGGCGCTTTTCGTAAGCTGTCTTGAAAACAGTACGTAAATAACGCATCAGACCAAAAAGTTGAATAAAAATTATTATTGAGAAAGAAGCTGAGAAAAACAAAATTAAACAAATTTAAAGTTTACCAGCTTGTCTGTAGTAACCACATGACACAACATAATATCTGCACGTCCTTCATTATCTCTATATTAACTCACCTAATAAACTCTGTATTTTCCACCGATAAACCATGCCTGAATGAAATGTCGCAATCAATTCCAGTTTCAATATGATACACTTTAACTATCGGGGTTCTTGCCCCAGGTACAGTAACGATATTACTAAATTGCTTCTTGTTCTTTCTTAATAAATTCCCCACTTTAAGAACAATGTCCGCTTGATCATCGGCCGATTGGAAACGTGATCCGTCATAAATTCCCCCAATATCAATGAATACATCAAGATCACTATCCTTATTCCCAAGTCCGGTTACCCTCGATCCAAACGGGTAAACTCGACACTTTGAATAATAAGCAGATAACGTTTGCTGGAGCGCTTTGCAACAATCATTAACGTCAGCTTTACTCTTATCGATATCCTGATCGGCGATTTTAACAAGATTCATGGCTTCGGTTAAAATCGCTTTTTTGCTTGAAAGTAATTTTTTCATTCCTTTGGTTAATGTAGTTTCAACACCCCCGTTATTATTTTTACTTTTATTGTGTCGCAATACGGAAATGGTATCGCCAAAAATCACCATATTACAGGTGACGCAAGTGTTTTCTTTCATCGTCGATTTGCGGTTAGCACCGAGACTTTTAAAACAAGTATTGTGATTTCCCGAGCTTAAATGATGAAGCCATTCTTTTTCGTTTTTCGCCTTTCTCATGCAGATTTCACAAAGAAATTGATTTTTAATTTGATCCAATGTCGCCGCTGTACAATGCTCTTTCGTGTCTAAATGCGTTCTTATTTGTGTAATATTCGTAAAGATTTTATTACACGCGGTGCATGTTACTTCGTTTTTGTTGTCTGGTTCGGATTTTAAATATTTTAAATGGGGTTGGAAATAGAACGGAATTTGGCTCATCAAATCGTGAGGATCCAGAGACGGTACTGATGGTTTTACATCGTGAGTGATTACCCGTTTTGGTTTGGCTAAAAGAGATATGAAAAGAAAATTTTTTATAATAAGTGGTTCACAAAATTGGTTTGTTAGAACTTTTTTAAGTTAAAATTTTTTGTAGTAGGAGTTAATCATTCCAAATGTAAGTATTCATTTGGATTGTATAATTCACTACGAAGCTGCGCAAATAACAATCAGCATTGTAATAAGAACTGCTGATAAAAGCTAAAAAAATGTTGTTTCTTCAAATGAAGTGGAGTTTGATTCAGAACAGTTTGAGGAAATCTGAATCGAAAGTGATTACTCTATTAGGAGTTTAAGATCACTAAGGGCCGGTTTTATGAAGTTGACGTTGACCGGCGGTTGTCAAACCTCCGGTTGAGAAGTCAACCGAAGGTTGAACATCGTTGCGTTTTATGTCAGGATTTTAACCTCCGGTTTATTAGCTTGTCGTCAACCGGCCCCGGTCAATGTTGGCTACATTGCACGCTAATTTTCAACCAATGAAATGCGTCTATTCGAAAACGTTAACATGGTTAAGAGATTATTTTGTGTTATTAATGTAATATTTGTGTTCGTATAAAAACTTTACAACCTTTTTTTTATATTTTTGGATTGCTATATAACGTTTTTAAGCCATTTTGTTATAATAGTAGTATATTACATGTAACTACATAAAAACAATTTGGACTTTGTAAAAATTTTAGTTTTTATTGAGCTCTTTCTTAAAATTTCAATTTTCATCTTCATTTTTGAACCTTTCCACTCCAATTCTTATATCATACAATTTCCTTTCCTTTTCAAAGACATAATTTTTGGAATTCTTTCTCTCCTTTGTTTTCTTTATTTAAAAGAACTTTTTAATAAGAGGACACATCTTTTTAATTCAGAAATTAATGTGTTTCCTATAAATTATTTTGTGACGATGATTTAGAGGAGGGTGATATTTTTATATCACAAATAGGGTTTATTTTTGGGTTGTTGATATTTCGAATCTTCGATAAGTTATTTTTCTTCCCCTACTTTGCAATATTTGTACAATTTGCTATTCCTTTTTTAGCTTTTTGAATATTTGGTTTAGATCGAATTGCAAACAATTCCAGTTTAATTAAGGCTTTTTTGTTCCAAATTACAAAGCCATGATAGGCCGCATTATCAAAATAATTAATAAACAATACTTATGGCCATCGTCTTGTAGTTCTATGGCTTGGTACTGCTTCTAAATGTCTTGATACTGCTTCCAAAAATCTTGAAACGTTTCGAAAAGATTTGAAATGCTTCAAGAAATTTGATACTTCTTCTAGAAAACTTCAAATCTTTTTACAAGACTTGATACCGCTTGTAGAAGAGTTGAAATGCTTTCTCTGGAACCATTTCTTGACTATTACTACTATATACCTGATATTGCTTCTAGAAGAGTTCAATTCCTTCTACAAGACTTGATACCGTTTCTATAGGACTTAAAAGGCTTCGAGGAGAGTTGGTATTGCTTTTGGAAGACTTGATATTGCTAGCAAAAAACTTGAAATGCTTTCAGAAGACTTGATACCGCTGCTATAAGATTTGAAATGCTTCCATAAAATTTAAAAATACCTCTGGAAGACTTGAAATGTATCTAGAAGACTTGATATTGCTTCTAAAAGATTTTATATTGCTTTTCAGCACCCACACGTATTTCCAAAAATCAGTGCCTATGTTCATGAATGACTTCGTCCAAGACTCCATTCTTTGTTTCGCTATATATTCCAAGAGAATATTTGGTTTGTAATTTACTTCGCTATTTCTAAAAAAACTATCACACATTTCTTTGATTATAGATTTATGTCCTTTGCGGAATAGAATCAGGATGAATAACGAGGGCAATATTTTTAGCAAATTCTTTTATATTTCTTCAAACAATCTCAAGTAATGTTAAATTTTTTGCGAGAAGTTCTTCAGCTAACAAAATAACTTTACCATATTCCACTATTATTTTAAAAATTAAAAAAAAAATCTGATAACGATTTTACTATTCGTTACCCTTCATTTTTCTAAACTTTTATAAGCCTCTCTGTAATTTTTTGAGGCTTGTAGGTCTCTTAAAAACTTGATGCACTATTTTGATTCCAAAGCAGTCTGATGATCACAATATTTGTAATATAAACTTGCATATTGCATGGGAATAGTAATACTAGAGAATACTATTTAAACAATTATTGTTTTCGGGTCCTTATTGACCCAGTTTTGGCCGTACAAGGGTTAATAAGGCTGTTCTATAAAATCACTATCTCCTGCTGATGGTTTAGGCCAAACGCTGCTTACTTAGTCAAGCTCTTATTTTTTCGTAACTAATTCGTCGATTCTGATTTATGTTTATTTCAGAGTTTCTCCTTCCTCATTAGCTAAATATCTATCCGCCTTTTTTTGAGGTTTTCAAATTTGTTACAGCATTATACTGATTCGCAATTTCTTTTCCAAGCGTATTCTAAATTAAATAGTAAATATATATTAATAACAATATATATATAACAATATATAGATAACATGCACTGGTAAAATGGATATTAATCTGCTTTTAATTAATTTATTCACTGGTGTAAGCAAGAATGACATCAAATGACATATATCATGACAACTGATGACAACTTTGCTTACTCAATCTCCGGTCAACCCCGGCTTGAAATAACCTCCGTTTAACCGGAATGTTACTACTCAACCTACTAACGGTTGACGGATAACCGACTGTCAACCGGACATCATAAAACCGGCCCTAAGAGATTGAGCTAGATGAAAAAGGAGGACAAGTTGGTCAGGGTACGAAAAAGTTACTTAAAACGTGATAATCAATAGGCATACAGATATCATCTTTCTATCCTGGATATTTTTGAAGTCTGAAAACTTGTTGTATGTCTGCTATTTTGTTGGCTGCAAGAACTTCTTCATCTATAAGCTAGTAATTTTTGTTATAGGCTGTCAACTTACTGCTAGCATGAATTGCTACATTTTCAGTCTTCTCCATATCATCATGAACTTAACCAACTTGATGGTAACAAGAGATTCTTTCGTCTGGAAGCTTGTAACTTTTGTTATAGACCGCCACCTTGGTGCCAACATGACCTATTATACAGGCTGTCCCTCATGAATTCGTATATCGGTTTCATCTATGCATAAAGTACATAGGGCCGACATCTGAATATAGTACAATCCCGATTATCCGAAATAATGTGGACCGAAGTGATTTCGGAATATCGAAATTTTGGTTAATCCGAATTTTTTTTTGGAAAGTAGCAGTTTAGGATGCGTATATCATTAGATCGACTTAAAAAAACATTTATGAAATATTTTACTTGAATTTATGTATTAATTTAAAAATAACATCAACAAATACAGTGAACGCCCTATATAAGCAATTCATGTGTATCAATTTATTTAAAAAAGTTTCTTATACAGGATGTCTCACGTAACTGGTTCATTAGAACTTTTTTGGGTTACACTATTCGTAGAGGCTTGAAATTTTGGTATCATGGGTTGTTCATTCCAATCTATTAATCTAAAATATTTTCAAGATGGCCACCACTTCCGGTCTACCGGAAGTAGACCCCAATTTCGTTACTTTAAATGGAATGCTATAGTTTTTATTACACCATTCAATTACACGTAAGAAAATATGTTGACTTTGATAACAGTTGTTGGTACCTATCGTTTTTTGTTTTCGAGTTATTTTGATTTTAAGTGTTTTTTGGCAAATATCACCATGGTCTTTATAAGCCCATATCTCAGCAAACGTTTTGCATTGGTACAATAACTCGTCATATGCTGTTAAATAGATTGTCACTTGTCATATCAATGTACCTTATACAGCGTGGTCAAAAATTGAATTACCATTTCGCTGTATTCAATTGCGAGAAAGTCGAAAATTTTAAATGGAACGCACCATATCCTTTTAGCCTATCTAAACGGGAATTTAACTCTCTACAAATTATCTATAAATATTGCTATACCTATTTATTATAGTTTTCTTCATATTGAGTATTTTATCAAAATCCTACACAAAATGCTGGAAGCCGGTCGTGTTTTTAGTAGAAGGCTATGATATTTTGACAGTTTATTGTTTAATTTATTTAAATTATCATTGGTATTATTTCTAGAATGATCTGCGATTAAATAAACTTGAGTTTGTTAGCTTTTATTTGCCAAAAATAACCAGCAGAAGAACGCATAAATGAAACAATGATATGGCGTAATATTCGACGTAATGATGCGCGAGATGTTCCTAGAGAGTTCAGTTTATTTATTTATGGTGCTTTTTTGTAAAATATTATTCATCTAAATCGACCAAAGCACCTCTTACCGAAGAATTTGGTAAAGCAATAAAATATGACAAAACATTTATTCTGTTATTTTAAGCTGCTGGTGATAGAAATTTATGTTTTCTTGTTATTTTGATCTTTCCAAAACTACGAGATACGTATCTTATCCTATCCAAAACTTTATTACACCCGCCATGAATACAAGACGAATTTAAAATGTTGGCGTGGGAATAATTCGCCATGATATTCAAAGACATTAACAGCAGTAAGTGATGACACAACTAAGTAATGACAACAATAACATAAATATGGTTGAAAAGCTATCAAAACTCCATGGCTTTCTAACATAAAAACAAGAAGCTTCCAGCATTGCATGCGTCCATTAATTTCCAAATAGGAGGGCAACTACAACAAATAGGCGCAGGAAAGTATCTAAATAGTTTGTAGAGAATTAAATTCCCATAATTTATTTTTTTAATTTTCAGTTTTTCATTCTTTTATGTTATTGATTTTAATTTTTATCATTAAATTGTTGTTTTTCATTGTTTCATTTATTCGGTTTTCTTTTGGTTATTTTTGGTAAATTACAGCTAGCAATCTAAAATTTATTCAATCGCAGTTCATTTTAAAAATAATACTAATAATAATTTAAATAAATTAAACAAAAAACTATCAAAATGTCATTACCTTCTAACAAAAACACAAACGATTTCTAGCATTTTACCCATGATTTTGATAAATTCCTCAATAGCAAGAAAACCATAATAAATAGGCATAGGAATATTTATAGATAATTTGTAGAGAATTAAATTTCCTTTCTGATAGGGTATGAAAATATGGGGCGTTCCATTTAAAATTTTCGACTTTCACGCAATTGAATACAGAGAAACGGTAACTCAATTTTTGACCAGCCTGTATAAGATATACTGATATAACAAATGACAATCTATTTAGCAACATATGAAGAGTTATCGCACCAATGCAAAACGTTTTTGAGTTAACGTTGGCTGAGATATGGGCTTGTAAAGAGCATGGTGATATTTGCCAAAAAGCACTTAAAATCAAAATAACTCGAAAACAAAAAACGGTAGGCACCAACAACTGTCATCAAAGTCAACATATTTTCTTGTGTATAATTGAATGGTGTAATAAAAACTATAGCATTCCATTTAAAATAACGAAGTTGAAGTCTACTTCCGGTAGACCGGAAGTGGCGGCCATCTTGAAAATATTTTAGATTAATAGATCGGAATGAACAACCCATGTTACCAAAATTTCAAGCATCTACGAATAGCGTAACCTAGAAAAGTTCTAATGAACCAGTTACGTGAAACACCCTGTATAGAAAAAGTTGCTTATAGAGAAAAAAAGGAATTCCTCGCAAAATATTTTTCCATGTGTCTTTTACAAACTGAAAAAAGTATATTACGATAGAATAAAATGAAAAATGGGTTCTAATATTTTATTATCATCAAATCAAAAAAAAACACAACATAATTTTTAAAACGAAAACATAATTAATATAAAAGGAAAACATAAACAACTATTTATATAAACTTATTACCCCCAGCATTCATTGCGAATATTTTTTTATTATAGCCTTTTCTCTTATTCTTTGCAATGTCAGAATCTCATTGAAAGGCAAATCGGTTTCCACTGCCAATTCGATCACTAAATTAAAAGAATTTATAACATCATTGATGTTGGTAGAGTTATCAACATTTTGTTCATGTTCATCTACAGCAGTCCTTTCATTTTGTCCTTCCACGAATTCATGATTTGTAGCTATGTCAAAAGAAGCAGTTGTCTCCTTCGTTCCATTTGCCCATTCCATTACTTCATTATCTGTTAAGTTTGAAGCGGTTAATATTGAATTGAACAATCTTGCCAAAGGGATGTCATCTTCTTCCACAAAATGATCAGCAGGTATGTTGTGTTGAATTTCATCAGTCGACGAAAAAAGATGTTTAAAAGAATATTGAATGACCGATAGATATTGGGATTTCATTCCAAGCTTGGACAATGAAATAAACTACATCTTCCAAATTTCTAGTTTTTAGTGCTGAAACAATTCCACCTTCGGTACCTAAGGCGGCAAGAGTTGTCAAAAGATGCTTACGATAACGCTGTTTAAGCGATTTTATGACATGTTGATCTAGTGGTTGCAACAATGGTGTTATTTGGAGGAAAAAACATAACTTTGAAATTGGAGTTATCGGTAAAATTGCTTTCGGAACCATGACAGCTTGCATTATCTATTAACAAAAGTGCCTTTATAGGAAGTCCTTTAGATCGTAAGTGCTTTGTTACTTGAGGGATAAACACGTCATGATACCAGTCTTCTAAAAAGTGTATATGTTTGCCAAGCATTCTTAGACGATTTGTAGTATAGCGGCAATTCCATATTATGAAAGCAACGGGGAGATTTTGATTTACCTATCATCATTAAATCAAGTTTATGCATTCCTGTGGCGTTTGTGCAAGGCATTATTCTTACTCTCTCCTTAAATACTTTTGTTCCAACAGCATTTTTTTTCAAAATTTGCAACATTAGTTTTATTATGTAAACTTTTGTACACGAGACCAGTTTCGTCGCAATTATATATCTGATCGGGCAAAAAGCTGTTTTCAGCAATAATATTTCTAAATTTGTATTTAAATAAATCACCTAGTTCAACATTGCAAGACATACGCTCTCCACAAACAGTCAATATTCGTATTCCATGCCGGTTTTTAAATTTTGTCAACCATCCATCACTTGCTACAAATTCTGGAGACCCATTAATTAATTTATTCACCTCAAGCACTTTTAATTTTATTGATTCGTTTGAAACCAAATGGTTTATTTGTCGCTGTTCTAAGAACCAAGCATACACTCTATCGTCGACTTCTTCATATTTTGTTAATCTTTTTCTGATTTACATATGTTTTTGATGCGTATTCTTCTAAATTCTCCTTATTTCCTTTTATTCTGGATATTGTAGATTTATGAACTTTGTATTTCGTACAAATATCTTTCACTATTTTACCATCTTCAAGTTCTTTTAATATGGCTAATTCGTCTTTTAAAGAAATCGAATTTCTTCTTTTTTTCTGTTCCATAGTAAGACACTCTACCAAGCTAATATAGCATCAACACAATAAGTACATATTTAGGTTATGTAGCTCCGTACAAAGATTAGCCATGCGCATGAACAACTGTTAAAATAAGTTGCTTATATAGAACGTTTGGAAACAAAAAGTTGCTTACACAGAAGTTGCTTATAAAGAATGTTGCTTTTAGAGAGGTTGCTTATATAGCGCGGTCACTGTAATTTGTTTAATTTTTATTACATACCTAATTTTTTTAACATAGTATGTACATAAATGCCTAAATATGTACATACATACATAGTATGTACATTCATAAAAGACATGTTAAATGCAACGTAAAATATAAAATATGTATATATCCCATGCTACACTTTACTGTTTAAAAATGAGATAATTTTTAACTGCACTCGTTTAGCACTACTTCCGCTTTTGACCGCAATGTCTCTCCAACGTTTTATTAAAAGAACATCCGCGGCAGTTGCAGTTTTCTTGTTGATCTACATAAGTTAACGCTTTCTCCAAGGCTTCTAGTCCTTCTGAATGTGACATTTTTACTGGAATATTGTCAGTGCATTCTACATCGTCATAGCTTATTTCAGCATTTTTGCAAACACTTTCAATTAATTCTTGGTTAGTCATTGCATCTTCTACATTATCACTGTTTAACCATTCATTAACTTCTGTTTCAGTAACATTTTCACATCCTGGTATTTTCGTGAAAATTTGCTGTAAACTTCTTCATGGTCGGACTCTACTTCTGTGATACGTCCCTCCTCGTGTTGAATCAATTTTGACCAAAATTTTTCCAGGGTTCTACCATTTACTTGATTCCAAGCTGAAGCTATCCCATATACAACATTTTTCAAGTTTATCTTCTTTAGACATTCAGTGAGATTGGCACCGTCATCTACTTCTTCCAAAATATGCTCGAATAGCAAACGCCTGTAATTTCATTTTAAATTTTCCAGCACACCCTGATCTATGGGCTGAATGAGAGTAATTACAACAGGAGGCAAAAACATTACTTTTATTTCCCCACTTTTAAGTTGCTCCGCACTTGGGTGAGTGGCAGCATTGTCTAGTAACAAAACACATTTTCTGGTGTATCCGTGCTCTTTTAAAAAAGATTCTACTTTTGGTACGAAATCTTCAAAAAACCAATTTTTGAATAGATTTGCATTCATCCAGCCTTCTTTTTGATTTTTATACATAACAGGAAAAGCATTGGGACGAATATTCTGGAAGGCTCGTGGTTTTGCTGACTTACCAATACATAATAATGGAAGTTTCTGTCTCCCAGACGCATTAGCGCATACAAGAACAGCGCTTTTGAAGCTATAGGGTACCTAAAGGCAACATTTTGTAGTTCAAGCCAGTTTCGTCACAATAGTAGATCTGATCTGGTTGTAAATCGTTTTCTTTCATAAGCTCCATCATACTCTGCAATTTTTTTTGCAAACTTTCAGTTGATGTACACCATGACTTTTTTTCCATCGGTGTAGCCATCCATCACTTGCAAAAAAACTTGCAGGCGCTTCAATGACCGGCAATTCTTCACTTAAACTCACTGTTATTTGTTTTAAAGTGATCCCCGTAATTGGTATTCCACGTTCTCGATTCTGTGTAAACCATAAAAATTAAGAATCATCCACTTTTTCGTATTCACCTCTTTTCATACTTTTTCGTGTCGGGGTTGGCGATGACAAAACACTACACCATTTTTCGAATTTTTCGCGATTTTTTCTCCATTCTGCAACCGTACTCACGCCTACACCTAAATCCTTTGCTATATTTTTAAGCAATTCACCATTATTTAATCGTCGAACCGCTTTAAGTTTTTCCTGCAAGCTGATAACAACGCGTTTACGTTTATTGCTCTGACACTGAATTTTGTAAAATACTTGAGAATAACACTACACTTTTTGCGATAATAACAGACCTTAATACATATGTATGTACTTGTAACACTATCGGCTAAGCAAAACAATGCGCATTTTAGACCATTGTATTGCCGTGAAACCGCGAGGGGAGCCACCTAGCAGTATAGGGGAATCCCAGACGCGTTCCGTATAATGCGAATTTTTCCGGTTAATCGGGATTTTTTTGAAATTGTAGATTGCTGCGGGTAAACCGGATTTCAGATAATCGTGATTCGGTTAATCGGGATTATACTGTACTTATAAATAGAGTGTGGTTAGGAATTTTTTAACGTTTCTTTTTTAAAATCATTATTAGTGCGTAATGACGTATTTTTATGATCTTTCAATGGAAAATGATCAAGATCTGTCATTTATTCCATGATTTTGATTAATTGGGTCAAATTTCAAGAACTGCAACAGATAGATATGAGGACATGCAGTAATGATTTGAATGGAATTAAATTCTCTATCTGATAAGCAAATCAGATATGGGGTGTTCTATTTGAGTATTTTGATTGTTTTGCAATTGAATATGGTAAACCAGCAGCTACATTTTTGACCACGCTGTACGTGATAGACTGATGATGCCAATGGGACTCTATTTAAGGACACCAAAGCAAATATCAATTTTCTAGCTCGATCAATTTCCGAGAAATTCAGATTTAAAGGACACAATATTTATTGCTAAAAAAGTTTCTAGCTAAAATAACTCAAAAGCACTAGGTATAAACATATCTTATCGAAGTCAATATATTTTACTGTGTATAATCAGAATATAAAATAAAAGCTATATGTTTATTTTGATATGTCATTATGGAACGGCCTGTATTTATAACAACATTTTCGGTTTATAGTGTAGTAAATTTCCTACAACTTTTCCCTAAAAAGGAACTCTGTAACTCTCTGCTCCTTAATGCCATTTACGTACTTTGCCGCTTACGTGGGACACCCTGTATTTCCAACCTCCTAGATATCATTTTGAAGATTGACAATTTGTTGGAAGCACAAGTTTTTTCATGTAGAAGCTTATAACTTTTGTTACAGACTGCCAACTAATTGCTAGCATGAACTATTACATTTCCGACCTCCTCTACATTATTTTAAAGTCTGCCAACTTATTGGGTGCTAGGAGCTTCTTCACATAGAAGCTTCTAAGTCTTCTTAGAGTCTTCTAATTTGTTGCTAGCATGAGCCTTTACATTTTCATCCTTTTGGATGTCATTTTGAAGTCTAGCAACACATTGGCATCAAGAATTTCTTCATTTGGAAGCTTGTAACTTGTTATTAATTGTCAACTTATTGCTAGTATGGCTTACTACATTTTGAACGTTCTGGAAATCATTTTGTAATCTGCCAACTTGTTGCCAGCATAAACTATAACATTGTCATGCTTCTGGATATCAAGAGGTCAAGGATATGATCAAGAGGTCTACCAATTTATTGACAGCAAGAGATTCTTTATTGGTAAGCTTGTAATTTTAGTTTTAAACTGCCAACTTGTTGCCCACATGACGTATTACGAGTGATGTAAAATTACGGTATTTAAAATAACTTGTGTAAATAACTACTGTAAATTACGTCTTTTTTAATAAATTATTACGGCAACCTCTGGAAGTATTTCAAGTCTTTTAGAAGCAGTATTAGGTATTCTGAAAGTATTTCAAGTCTTCCAGAGGCAAAAGTCTTCTAGGAATAGTACAAGTCTTCTGATAGATCTGATATATATTCTTTATAGACAATATCAATTCTTCTAGGAAAATTTCAAGTCTTTCAGAGACAATATCAAGTCTTCTGGAAGCATTTTAACTATCCTGGAAGCAATATCAAGTTTTATAGAAAAAGTGTTAATTCTTCAAGAGGCAGAATCGAATCTTCTTGAAGCAGTTCAATTTTTCTAGCATTTCAAATCTCTGGGAATAGTATCAAGTCTTGTGGAAATACGTCATGACTTCTATAGATAATATCGACTCTTCTAGAAACATTGCAAGTCTTTTGGCAGCATTTCAAGGCTTCCAGAAGCAATATCAAGTCTTCTAGAAGTAGTATAAAGTGTTCCAGGAGCAGTAGCAAGTCTTCTGGAAGCAGTTCAAATGTTTTGGAAATATTTCAAGTCTCGTGGAAGCATCTTAAATCTATATAATATTGAACTAAATTAGCTCTTCTTTTTGTCCAATTCCCTTTTCATGTTGTAAAACTTTACCTTGAACCAAATTGGTTCTTCCAAGTCAATTTGAAAATAATCCGGGAAATTTTCCAATTCTTCAAATCCCTCCGTTGTTATTCTGCAAATTGTCCAATTCCTTTTGCATGCTGTAAAACTTCTACGGCCAGTAAATTTTTTTTCCAATTCATATATTCATTTTTATCTCTTCTTCCTCCGAAGATGTTACATATATCTCAACTGTATCAGGTTCCTCATAGTAAGTTTTCAATAAATTTACATATACAAGAATTTGTTTCCTTCTTCCAGTTAGTTCTTTTAGCATGCAGATATCTGATATTTTAGGAGGTCCACAATTAATTTGTTATTTATTCGTTCTAACTGGTTGACATATCATCACTTTATTTCCTCTTTTGATATGTATTGAACCGCTGATTCTGAATCAGCTACTTGTAATTGTGTTTTTGTCATACATCTGAATAAATGTAGACATCCCTTTATGTAAAAGATAAAAGGTGATCACGGACACCGTTTACAATTACGGTGATTGAGAAGGAACGGTCACCAATCATTACATTCCTTAATAATCAGGAGAAGAGCAGTTAAACGTTTTTGCGCATGCTCAGATCATCGTACCGGTAATTTATGAAAAAATTGTTTGGTAATTTACAGCAAATTACGGTAAATATTCTAGTAATTTACAAGGTAAATTATAAATTTACATCACTGCCTATTACATTTCTAACTTTCTAGATATCCTTTTGAAGACTGTCAATTTGTTGGCAGCACGATTTTTTCATCTAGGCTATTACAGCATGAACTATTGCATTTTCAATCTTCTAGATGTTATTTTGAAGTCTGCCAACTTGTTGCTAGTATGAAGTATTACATTTTCAATCTTCTGGATATCACATCCTGAAGTCTGTCAATTTGTTAGCAGCAAGAGTTTCTTTATCTATAAGCTTGTAACTTTTGTTATAGACTAAGTTAAGCTTGTAACTTGTTACTAGTACAAGGTATTAATTTTCAACCTTCTGGATATCATCCTGAAGTCCGCCAACTAGTTGCCAGCAAGAGCTTCTCTATATAGAAGCTTGTAACTTTTGTCATAGACTACCAACTTGTTAGTAGCATGAACTATTACATTTTCAACCTTCTGGATGCCATTTTGAAGTCTGTCAACTTGTTGGCAGCAAGAGCTTCTTTATCTAGAAGCTTGTAACTTTTGTTATAGACTGCCAACTTGTTACTTGCATGTGTTATTACATTTTCAACCTTCTGGGTATCACTTTGAAGTCTGTCAACTTTTTGACAGAAAAAGTTTCTGTATCGGGAATCTTGTCAATTTTGTTGTAGACCACCAATTTGTTGCCAACATGAACCATCACATTTTTAATCATCTGAATATCATTTTGAACTTATTTTCTGAACTTATTGCTAATACAAGATATTACATTTTCGACCTCCTGGTTACCATCCTGAAGTCTGTCAACTTATTGGCAGCAAGAGCTTTTATATCTAGAAGCTTGTAACTTTTGTTATAGACTGCCAATTTGTTAGTAGCATGAACTATTACATTTTCAATCTTCTGGGTGTCATTTTGAAGTATGCCAACTTGTTGCAAGTATAAGGTATTCCTTTTTCAACCTTCTGGATATCAGTTTGAAGACCTTCTAGATATCATTTTTAAAATTGTCAAGTTGTTGCTAGTATAAGAAATTACATTTTCAAGTTTCAGGATATCGTCCTCAAGTCTGTCAACTTATTGGCAGCAAGAGCTTTTTTATCTAGAAACTTGTAACTTTTGTTATAGACTGCCAACTTGTTACTAGCATAAGTTATTACATTTTCAACCCTCTGGGTATCATTTTGAAGACTGCCAGTTTATCGGCAGCATCAGCCTCTTCATCTCAAAGCTTGTAAGTTTTGTTATAGACTGCCAATTTTTTGCTTATATCAACTATTACATTTTCAACTTTCTAAAGAGCTTTTTTTTATCTAGAAGCTTGTAACTTTTGTTATAGACTGCCAACTTGTTACTAGCATGAGCTAGTACATTTTCAATCTTCTGGACATCATCCTGAAGCCTATCAACTTGTTAATAACAAGAGCTTCTTCATCTAGAAACTTGTAACTTTTCTTATAGACCAACAACCTGTTGCTAGAATGAGCTATTACATGTCAAATCTCCTAGATGTTACTTTGAAATTTGCCAAATCGTTGGCAGCGGAAGCTTTGTTTTCTTTTCCTCACATTTCTATCTTGCTTGTTGTTTGCAGACAGAGAAATAGACGAAAAAGACTAATTGTAAGTGAATTGGCAGACAATATATACTGTTTTTTAAACAATCTCCTGGATATCATTTTGAAGTCTGCCAACTCGTAGCATGAGCTTTTGGAAAAATATATTACAGGGTATTCTGTTAATAGGCGGAAAAAATGTTGTCATTTTAGGGCAACATTTTTTAGAAAACTGTTAGCTCTCCCTAATTAATCTAACATTTTTTTAAAGAAATTCCTTTTTGCAGGAGTGTCCTTTAATAGCACAATCTTCAAGAACAATCAGCAACTGTATTATTAATAATACAATCATAAAATCCGATTTGCAGTTACAAATAATGTTTAATGTCCACAGACGATTTTTATTACAATATTTGGACAGTCCTCTTGGATATCATCTAAGAATGAAACCTTTATCTAAGTCAAATGTTTTTCTAGATATAATTAAAAGCTGTATGAAAAATGTGAGCTGATTGCCATATTGACTGCATTTTAAATCGATTAACCCCCACTATTAAAAATTTTACCGAAACACTTTATATAAGAAAAAAAATCCTAATCATACCTTGATTTTTTGATTTCATTTTAACGTTTCCTTGGTGTGCTTTTGATAAAACATGTGCTTCCCCCGTATCAACGCTTATTTTTCTATCACAAGCGAGACACATCATTAAAATAACATGTTGCTGATGCATCTGAGCTTCTGGTTCCATTTTCTGCCACATCTTATGGAAATTCCATAATTTCTCTCGTTTATCGTAGTTGTGAAGTGCCTGTTGATGAGCCGGCGTTTTAACGTGTTGAGCCGGTGCGGTTACGCCCGTATCATCGCACAAAATGCACCTAACTCCTTCTTTAGTTAATCTCAAAAGTGGTAGCTTTATCAAACCGTGATAAGTAAAATACTGATCTAAATCTTTGTATAAAGTTTGCTCAACTTCGGCGCAATAACGGAATTTATCTCCTGTTTAAAATAAAAAATTAGTTTTAAAACGTTATTAAATCTAATTTTCGATTTTTAATTATTCCTTACTTAACCCCATCGCGTCTATTAGTTCATCGCAATCGACATCGCCCTCGTTTATTCGATGTTCTTTCGATTGTAGATGTTCGTCGATGCTCGCTTTTTGATCGTGGCGTTTACATAAAACGCACTTTCCGTTGATGACGAAAATCTGTTGATTTTGACTTATCGGATCGGTTTTTCTCGACCAATAATCGTGAAAATCTTGCACGCACGACCAAACTTTCGAATTATCGAATTGTAGCGTGTGGCGTGGAGATTTTAAATGATCAGAAATCGAATTCACTTTTTCGTCTTGACAAAGTATACATCTTAAACCTTCAAATGTACGTCTTAAATATGGAAGAAGATTTTCATCCACTGATACGGCGTATTTCGCTAATCCGTAATAGACGGTTGATTTTACCCAAGAAGCGTAATTCAGTTGTAGATTATCAGTGCTTGGTATATCTGTAATATAAGAAAATAAATTAATATGAATCTAATAAATAGCATATTACAGTACAAGTGAGGAAACTAAGGTTTTTCACTCACGCGTATGTTAGATTTATACACGAGTCATAGGCGAGTGTGGAAAGACATACAAGTTAGTGGAAAATATTGGTTTCTCACGTGTGCTGTATAGCGTTTTGTTCAATCCTACTATTTAGAGAAAATTCGGTCTTAAAGTTCGTTAACTCTTGGCTAATGTCATGTCGATATGTCGGAGACGACACTTTTTGACATTGTTATCCTCGTAATCCATTGATAAACAACCAATTGTGTCAAATTGTTAATTGTCATCATTACGCAAATTAATTAAGATTAATAATTTATACAAGTGAAATACACTTAGCAGCAGAAGTCTGCGTACAAAAAATTTCTAACACTTTAACTGAAAAAATAAGGGTCATGATCTAATGTGATAAACTTCAATTTTTTTTTATTTTGTGTATTAACTACATATAATTCTATTAACAAAATATGCATCAATAAAACAGAAATATTAGTTACAATAAAAATCTGCGTACAAATAAAGACGCCTTCTCCAAAATATACTTATTTACTTAAATACGTAGTTGGCGATGTACGTTTTCCGATTTAAATAAAAGATAATCGGTGTCAATTATATTAGCAGAGGCTTAGAAGCTAAAAGTTAGAATGGACACGAAAGGAAAGGAAATTGAATTGGGAGAGAGAAAAATTATTGTAAAGTTATGGAAAGAGGGAAAATCTTTTCGAAAAATAGGAGAAACTGCCGGCAGGTCACACTCTTCCATTCAAAGAGTAATTAATAATTATAAAGACACTGAAGATTACCTCTCACGTCCGCGATCTGGTAGACCACCCCTTTTAACAAACCGAGAGAAGCGAAAAATTGTATAGCAGGTTAGAAAAGAACCTAGGCTGACGGCAAAAAAAATAGTAGAAAATGTACAAGAAGAATTTCATAAAACTATCAGCAAAGATACGGTGAGAAGGACGTTAAAAAAGCTAACTATCACAGTCGCGTTGCACGAAAAAAGCCATTTGTGTCAGAGGTCAAACGTCAGAAGCGGATCGCCTTTGCAAAAAAACTCTTAGACAAGCCCATTGAATTCTGGGAGAAAGTTCTCTTTACAGATGAGAGCAAATTTTGCATTTTCAGCATTAAGGGTAAACAACTTGTATGGAGAAAATCTAATACTGCCCTTAATCCCGAAAATTGGAAAGCGACTGTAAAACACGGAAGTGGTGGAGTTATGGTTTGGGGGTGTATGTGCACCAAAGGGGTGGGAAGGTTGGTTTTCATAACATCGACAATGGACCATAAAATGTATATAGACATTTTAAAAGAAAATTTGAAGCCTAGCATCGAAAACTTGGGCTTGGGGCCCGAATACTTTTTTCAACAAGATAATGACCCCAAATATTGCGCCCACAACACTAAGCTTTGGCTACTATACAATACCCCAAAGCAACTTAAAACACCTCCACAATCGCCGGACTTGAATCCCATCGAACACCTCTGGGATTTACTGGAACGCAGGATTCGGCAACACAACATAACGTCGAAGGAAACGTTAAAAAATGTTATGATTGAGGAATGGGCCAAAATCAGTTCGGACGAAACGAAGAAATTAGTGCACTCCATGCCTAAACGTTTAAGGGAGGTCATTAAACGTAAAGGTTATCCGACCTCATATTAATATAGAAACAATGATCTCATTTATGAATTTTTTATAAATACTGTCCTGACTTGTACGCAGATTTTTGCATACCCGTTATTTGTAGAATTTTTAGTTTTGATTTTTTTCTGTAACTACTGTTTCTGTTTTGTTGAAGCATATTTTGTTAATAGAATTATATGTAGTTAATATAGAAAATAAAAAAAAAAATCAAGTTTATCACATTAGATTATGACTCTTATTTTTTCAATTAAAGTATTACAAGTTTTTTGTACGCAGACTTCTGCTGCTGAGTGTATATGTAGTTAATATACAAAATAAAAAAAAATCAAGTTTATCACATTAGATTATGACTCTTATTTTTTCAATTAAAGTATTACAAGTTTTTTGTACGCAGACTTCTGCTGCTGAGTGTACGTTTCCATTTGAATTTTTCAAGAAAATTGTAAAAATTAATAGAACTGTCAAATTACGACACCTAGCGTTTGACATAGAAAGTAAATCGGCTAATTTCGGATGTCATCGAATACAAAAATTCCTCCTCTTTCCAACAAGACCAATTTTGATGTATTCGGATGAACAATGCCAAAGTTAGGGCTGCTTTTATAATTGTAAATGTAACACCCCGTACCTCACTTATTTAAGCAGTATGCAAAAAAAAATGTCTAACGAAAGATGTCAGAAATTATCTAAAGATTCTAAAAATGTTATAGCCGAATGAAGTTTATTATCAAAATTTTACGAAAATCTACATTTTAAGTTTTGTCGTTGGCATTATGCCCCCTAGCGGTAGTTTTACAAACTTGAAAATAATTTCCAGCAGTTTCTATGGGTCACTTTGTATAAGAATTTTTTTATCTGAAAACTATGTGATCAACGGTTTCTGAGATATAGCCGGCGTCCTTTCTTAGTGGCCCACCCGGTACATGCAAAATAGAAATCAAATAGTGGTGAGCAATTGCAAAAAATCGAATGTAACAAATATTTCTGCGGGGGTTCCGCAAGGATCGGTGTTGGGTCCCTTATTATTTATAATATATATAAATAATACGCCAAATACAATACCACATGGGGATCTCTGTCTATATACAGACGACACAACTATAGTTTCATCAATAGAAAAGCTTCAAATTAACTCTGTCGAGTCTTTAAACTTTGTAAAGCAGTGGTTTCAAGATAATGGGCTAACCTTAAATACAGAAAAAACACAAACTATACAATTTCATAAAGGCCAAAACAAAATAGAAAATAAATCACTACAGTTCTTAGGATTACATCTAGATGAAGAGTTTAAATGGAACATTCATATTGAAGACCTAGCGAAGAAGCTAAATGGGGCAATTTATTGTGTAAGAAGGATGGTGTCTGCAAGCACGTTTGAGGCTGTCAGACTGACCTACTACGCTTGTTTCCATAGTAGGGCTACATACGGCATCGGTTGGTAAAGACGCAGAACAACTTCGAATACTGGGGTACAAAATTTTATAATCATCTACCACCATCGATTATGCAAATGTCAACGAAGAAAATGATAAGTTATGTAAAAAAATTATTTAGCTGAAAATGCTTTTTATACAGTATATGAACGTCTAGAGAATCCAGAAAGTATCCAATTCATTCTAGAGTATCCACCAGTTGTGTAATGTATCCGTTTATGTTACAAGCATCTAACATATTGTAAAGTAACATCTTTTATTTTTACAATAAAGTTTATTATTATTATTATTACTACAAGTGTGCCTCTCAGGCGCATTGCGCCAGAATTTGTTTGCACTAATAATGTGCCCGCTACGAAGGGTTAAAAGTTGATGATATTGGAACAAAAGTTCTAATAAAATTGGTACATGCACAATATAAATTCACCACAAAAAATACATCAAAATTAGTGAAGTCAATTTCATTGTCTCCTCATTAGAAGGAAAGAGTCATTCAAAATCACTTATATACTAACAATTACTTACCTTCTTTTTCAACATGATTTTCAACATTTGGACCATTTTCAACACCATTAGGAACATCATCCCGCAATTCTTGATCTGAAGAGATGTCTTCTGAATAAGTAGACATGATTTCCACTTTGACGGACTTTTTGCTAGCATTCTTTTTATTATCAATTATACCATTTTTCTCAACTTCAGTCTTCATCTTCTCTTTTAATAACTCAGTTGATGCGGCAAGATGATTTTCTTGAGCGACTTTATCCAAATGACCTTTTGTTTCAATATGTATCAAAATGTAATCAAGCTTAAGAGTAACTTGACAAAGATAGCAATGTCTTTGGACGATATAGAACAATTGCTCTTGGTTGCTATCCTTGCTCATTGTCCACAATTGATGAAGTTTTTCAAAATTTTTTAAAGCATCTTTATCAACTGTAAATTTTAGGTGATTGTTGGTTTTTACATGATTCGCCGGATTTAAAACAGGAGAATCATTACACAACAAACAACGAATTCCTAATATACTGTTTCTGAAAAGAAACAAGTCGTTATTATTTATTGTAATGGTGTATTCTTCAAGATTTTGGAATAATTTAGTCATAGCTGGTGAGCTGTATTTTAAAGTTTCTTTTGATGTCCCATTAACACTTGGTTTGTTGATGTTGGAGGACAAATTTATTTCTATAACATTTTTCTTGCTTTTATTTGATCGTTCAATGGGTTTAGTGTCAGGATGATTTCCATTTCCTAAAGGTGAATTTCCTCCTACAAAATTAAAAAAAAAAATAATTCAAACTGAATTAGTAAAGATAAAATAATAATTACGACTGGTGCTGGGACTTTTTTCGAATTTCTCTTGTTTCATAAGATGATCTTTTTCTTGGATATGACTCAAAATGAGACCAAAATCGTATTCAACCCCAACTTTGCATAATATACACTTTAATTGTTCCTCTTTCCGGAAATATTTCTGTTGTTCTTGGTATTGCTTTGGTAATAATGCAAAAACTTGATGAAAATTTTTTAATAATTTTTTTTTTAATTGAATTTTTGAGTTCTTTATGTGCTCATCGGAGTTGCAATGGAAAATTTCGCTTGTTATGCTTTTCTCACATATCATACAATGCTTGTATAAGCCTAAATTCTGTATAATCGGGTATTTGATGTTATCTATTTTTATGTTGTAATGTATCAACCCGTTTTTATATATTGAGTTTAACGTTGAAATATCATAAGGGGGAAATTCAATTGATGCTGAAACAAAAAAGGAAACTTAATTTTTCTTTTTTTGCAATCTTCTTGGGGATCTCACCTTTTTGATAAACATCATCTTGTTGATAATTTTGTGAGTTATGTATTTGATTTTGATCCATGTTTGAAATTACTGTAACATCTAAAACATTTTAAATTTGATTTATCTTGTGTGATTTAATTAGAAACTTACATAAAAACAGGTATTTCCCCTTATTAATTGACAAAAAACCAGATTATTTCATGATAAAACAATGGGATAACAATGTTATTAAATTGTTAAATAAAAAAATTGTAATTTAACCTATCACTACGTCATCAAATACGTTCTTGTTGATGGAAATTAATAAAGAGAACATTATATCTTCGCTTTGTACTTAATCAAAAAAATCCTTATCAATGAAACACTAATAACACTTTTGACACATAACCTCAACCTTCAATGTCAGAAATAAGATCATTACGTGTTTCATAGATGGCGCTAAAAAGCGTGATAATAACGGGGATTTAAATAAATACAAAATGTTTTCTTCTAAAGATATAATATAAAATGGAATATCTAAAAAAGTTAATTAAGTTCTAAATGATTGGTATTCATTCCAATTAAAAGAATTAAAAAATATATTGCTAGATATCCCCTCAACTTTCAATGTCAGAAATAATATCGTTACACGTTTCATAGATGGCGCTAAAAGGCGCGATGATAACTCAAATTTAAATAAATACAAAATACAAGCAACCCTCCTATAACACGGTAGTTAGGTTCCTAGAAAATGCCGTGTTGTGTGAAACCGTGTTGCATGAGACCCAGAGCTAGTGCAAAAAGGGGGGTTACGTTCCAAAAACTTATTAAAAACAAATATTTTTCTTAATTCGACATAAACAACGTAATTTTTATTAAAAATATAAATGTATGTACAACACAAAGTATAAAAAAAATATTTTAATCTAACGCAACCATAATTTAATGAATTTACTCGTCGTCACTGCTCAGTATAATCAACCGAGAACGTTTTTTCGGTGGAACGACATCGCCTTCACTTTCTGAACTTTTTTCGTTATTTAAAGTTTTTGTATGTTTTCCCCTCTTAAAAAAATCTGTAATGGAACTTTGCTTGCTGGTTCTTATTAGATCATTGTAAATTTCCCGGTATGGAGCTAAACAGTTTTGCAGCTCCCTTTTGAATTTTCGACTTCTTTCCGTCGAAGGGTCTTCATTCAAGAAAAATGATTCCAGAGTTTCCGCTAAGCATAGGCCTTCTTGTAATTTTTTTAATGTTAAATTCTTGACTGCACAATCTTCGTCAGAGTTAGCGTCCTCAAAATCGATTTGATTTGCATCTAGGGCTGCCATTTCGATTAATTCCGCTTCGTCAACTTCTTCTTCCACTAATAAATCTTCAATGTCTTTGGAAGCCATATCCACAAAACCTTCGCCTCCGATTGATTTAGCGACTTCTAATATCGCACCAATTTCATTTTCTAATGTTTCACGTATGTTTTCCGTTTCAATTGCAGAGGTCCATATCTTCTTCCAACACGCATTTAATGTTGATGTTTTTATTTCATTCAGTGACAAAGATATGTTATCGATGCAGTGCTTGATGGAAAATTTCTTCCATGCTTCCATTACGCTAATTGATTGCGAATCGGTTGCGTCTAAAATCCACTGTAACGATCTTCTTATGTAATATGTTTTAAAGGTGTAAATAATACCTTGATCCAGTGGTTGGAGCAACGAAGTAGTGTTCGGTGGTAAGAACATTATTTTGATGTTGGGATGTGTTAAATCTTGTGGGTGGCATGGAGCATTATCTAATAGCAACAGCGCCTTGCAGCTCAAATTTTTTCGCTTTAAATACCGCTCAACGCTTGGCTCAAAACAATTCAAAAACCAATCTCTAAATAAATGTCCTGTTACCCAAGCTCTCGAATTTGCTGTCCAGTATACCGGCAAGGTGTTTTTATTCACGTTTTTTAGTGCACGAGGATTCAAAGATCTGTACACTAGCATCGGTTTTGTCATGAAGTCCCCCGATGCATTACTGCACAAAAGGAGCGTTAAACGATCTTTGGACACCTTAAATCCGGGTGCAGTTTTTTCTGTCTTCGATATGAAAGTTTTACTGGGCATTTTTTTCCACCAAAGCCCAGTTTCGTCGGCATTGAAAACTTGATCTGCTGTGTATCCTTGCTCGGCTATAATGTTTTGAATTTTTTCTGGATACGTCCTAGCAGCTTCATGATCAGCCGACGCAGACTCTCCTTGGATTCTTATGCTATGAATCGCAAAACGCTTTTTGAATTTCTCGAACCAACCTTTACTCGCCACAAAATCTGGATTGACAGAGGATTCTCCTTGTTGTTTGAGATGGTTGTAAATTTTTAATCCTTTTTGTTTTATAATATTGCCATCTAATGGAATTTTTTTTTGACAGCAATCGTCAATCCAAATGCTGAGGGCCTTTTCCATTTTCTCAATTATTGCTGGTCTGGGGCGGGCTGAACGTTTTGCGGATGTCGAAGATCCTGCGGCAACTGCACTTCTGATTTCTTTTTCATTTTTCTTGTGGTTTTTCCCAATATGGGATGCTTTTTCTCCTTTCGATAGACGATCCAAGATTTGAATCTTTACTTCCAAAGAAATGAATTTTCTCTTGAACGTTGTTTTATCTTTACCTGACATTGCTTGGGGCTGAAGCTTAATGTCTTAAAGATAAAAAAATTGTTCTTTAACACACCGTGGCGCGACGTAGACTACCGAGTAGCAGCGTGAGACACTTTTGTTTTCAGGCCATGGAGATGAAAGTAAAGAACGTACGAAAACCACACGGAAAACTGACTGACTGACTCTTCGAGGAAAAAACACACGCATTTTAAACCAGAACTATCGTAGGCGTTGCCTAATTATTAAGCAGCAATCGTGTGTTCCCACCCTAACTGGGCGTACCCCAATGTCCTACGGGGGACATAGGGCCCGATAAGAGGAACAACCGTCTTGCTCTTCCAGCAATTTGGAAGTGACATCGTGCACGTGGCTCGCAGAGCCGCGTCGGGCACTTTACCCGGTCTGTATAAGTACATACAGTGTTGTATGTACAAAGGATTTGCAGTTTTCTCATCGCGTTATAGCGAAAACGTGTTGTAGGATACCGTGTTGTAGGAGGTTTCCCGCAATTTACGAATCGTGTTATAGCGAAACCGTGTTATAAGATACCGTGTTAGAGGAGGGCTACCTGTATGTTTTATCTAAAGAAGTAAGGAATATTTAACAGTTTTAAACAATAAAAAAAGTTAATTATGTTTTTCTAAATGATTGTTTTATATTCCTATTAAAAAAAAATATAAAATAGATAAACTATTATTTAGGATTAGGAGAAATTATCCATTTCAAATAGAGACAAACCAATGCTAGATATAATATCTTAGATTAATTGTAAGTCTTAATCACAAGTTAATTATTATTTATAGAACTTGTAGCTATGCAGCGATTTTTGTTTCATTACAGAAGGATAACAATGTTTCTGTTATAATTTCTGAGCATCTTAAGAGATCTGTTCACCATTTCTCTCATCTCTTCTATGCCGCCATATATTGATGAATACTATGAACCCATCCGGACTATGCCTGGTTATCTATTGTAGGAAAGTGGTGAAGTAAATGATCCTTAATCGGGAATTGATGAATGAATGCTTCACATTTACTTCACTTCACTTCTACAATTTGTTTGCGGTGCTGCTAATGATTCGTACTGTAGCAATACCGAACTGGAACTTGTTTCTCGGGTTCCGTGGGTGTGGTCTATATATCAAGACAAAACCTAGGAACGAAGAGATACACATTCACTGTACGCGATTCGTTCATTATCGATGTAAAATACTCTGTTTTAGTTTGTGACAATACTTGTGTGTACTTATTGAATAAATACATTTTGTGTTCAAACTCCTGTGATATTATTTCACAAGAACTCGAACCCCACCACATTACATTTCTGGCGACGAGAACGGGATATCAACGGGATATCGTATTTCGAGGAACACAAGAAACCAACATGTCAAGCACCAACACAAATTTCAAATTCGAACGATTTGAACTACATGGCGAAGAATGGGAATATTACATTCAGCGATTCGAGATGGAGTTGGAAATGAACGGGTTAATGGATGACAGCGTACCAGATGAAAAACGTCGGAACAATTTGTTAACCCTCGTATTCCGGTGCCTGGGTCTATTTGGACCCAAATAAATTTTTGCGAGAAATTGTAATAAATAGATTTGTCGTTACTCAAGGAGTGCGTTAAGTTAGATCGGCGTCAAACGGACGTCCCGACGAAAAAACGACGAAAAAATATGTCTCGACCGTTTCTTTACAGCGCCAGGCGTCTGTCTGTGTAAGAGGCTATAGCGACAATACAATTGCCATTAAATTCTTGATTTAGTTCACAGAAGGTGTATTTTAGAGCAACGATCTACATCGAAAAATAAAATGTTTGCTAATTTTGTAAATAATAATGATGATTATAACAATGAAGTGTCTTCTGATGATGAATGTGCGTCATTGACTTTTAGTGATGCAGTACCAGGAGAAGAGGATTATGAAAGTGATGAGTTTAGTGGTGAAAATAGTAATAATATGTCACACTGTAAAGACCAAAATGTTTGTGGACGAATATGGAGATATATTTCCCCCAGAGATGCACAGCAAATTCACAGCAAATTCTGAGGGTGTAGAAACCATGGAACAATGTTTTGATTTATTTATAAATGATGAAATCATGGACATTATAATTACTTATACAAATGAAAAAGCGGTTAAATATTATGAAATGTTTTCAAATAATATATGGAAGCCGGTAGACCGTGTTGAATTGAAGGCATTTTTTGGGATTTTACTAATTACTGGCCGTTTTCGGGAATCACGTGAAAGTAAAAAAGATCTATGGAAGAAAAAGATATAAGCAATCTTTTTCGTCGTTTAGTCGACAAATTTATCGAGCATTTATGTCTCGTGATAGATTTACAAACATTTTACGATTTTTGCGTTTTGACGACTTTCAGACACGAGAAGAAAGAAAAATGACCGATAAGTTGGCAGCTTTGAGAACCATTACAAATATTTTAACAAGAAATTGCAGAGATAATTATCGAGCGTCTAATGTAGGCACTATTGATGAACAATTAGTAACATTTCGAGGAAGATGTCCATTCAAGGTGTATATGCCGAGCAAGCCGGGGAAATATGGGCTGAAATTATGGGCCTTATGTGACGCTACTACATATTATTGTTGTAATTTTGAAGTGTATTTAGGAAAATGCGGAAACACACCGGAGAAAGGACAAGGACAACGAGTAGTTAGAGTTCTTTCAGAGTTTTGGAAGGGATCTAATCGAACTATCACAACCGACAATTTTTTTACGGATATCTCACTTGCAGAGGATTTACTCAAAGATAACATATTTATAGTGGGAACAATGCGGAAAAATAGAAAGGATTTACCAAAATCTTTGATAACAATATCCGGAAGAGCTCAATTCTCTTCCGATTTTATATTTTCTGAAAATCTAACACTTGTGTCGTATATCCCAAAACCAAGAAAATGCGTAGTTTTACTTTCGAGCGTTCATCGAGAACATGCTATTTCTGACGAAAATAATAATTACAAACCTAATATTATCAATTATTACAATTCAACAAAAAGTGGAGTGGATGTTTTAGATAAAATTCTAAGAGAATACACTTGCCGGAGATGTACACGACGTTGGCCTCTGTCGCTTTTTTTACATTATATAGATATTGCAGCCTATAATGCATTTGTACTATGGCAACTCAAAAATCCGGATTGGGCAACTGGTAACATAAAATCAAGAAGAAAACAATTTATAGAAAATTTGTCTGAACAGTTAGTTGCTGCAAACATAGATTCTAGAGCTAGAGCATTTGAAACCAATGCAGTAGTATTTTCGAGACACATTGTGGACGCCATCGAAAGTACAGGCCGAAAAATAAATAAACAAATGAGTACAACATTAGAAAAACGCTCAAGATGTAGCTTGTGTATTGGAAATGACAATAAATATAAATCAAAATGTGATGTTTGTCATAAATATGTGTGTAATATACATTCAACATGTACAAAAAATATTTTGTGTACAAATTGTAATGATTTAGAATAAATATTTTTTATGTAATTTTTTTAAAATTTTATTTTTATGTATTATTTTATATCCCTAATAATAGTTCACCTTTAAAATAAAATAAGTCAAAATCATAATGGCAAAAGCTTCATTTTTTATATTTTACGTAAACAAAAACTCTGGGTCTCGGTTGACCCAGGCACCGTCCGCAACGGTTGGCGAAACGTCAGTACTGCGAGGGTTAACAAAGGTAGGACTAGAACCATTCAAAATATTAGTAGATTATTTTCGACCAGACGTCGTAAATACAAAAACGTACAATGACTTAAAATCGGTTTTAAATAATTACTACGGGAAAAGAACATACATGTTCGCAGAACGCATCAATTTCGCGCGAAGATATCGACAAGAAAACGAGTCAGTAAATCAATACGTTTCTTCGTTACGTTCATTAGCGGGAAATTGCGAATTCGGAAATAGCTTAGAAGAACACCTTCGCGACCAGTTGATTATAGGCATAAATAATGTTAACTGGCAGGAACAAATGATTTGAATGCATCCGGAAAATTCCGCTACGCTAAAAGAAGTTCATGCAACGACGAATGCTCTAGAACAGGCGGCGGTTCAGTCTAGACATTTGGCGGCAGTCGGCGGAGCCGATGCCCGTGTAAGCATTTCGTCGAAACGAATAAACGCGCTAGACAAAGAAAAACACAATCGATCGAAAAGAGAACCAAAAGCTTTAAACCCATCAATTCAATGCGTTTTTTGTGGAAATCAAAAACATAAAGATAGGAAGCAATGTCCGGCTTTCGGAAAAAGATGTGCACAATGCCACGGTGAAAATCATTTTGCAAAGGTTTGTTTAAAATCGGGGCGAGCAAAATTAACCGATAAAACTCAAAAACAGACGCGATATTTATGTGATAACAATGATACAGAACAGAGCGGTGAATCAGATTCTAGTTCTGAAAAATCAAATTTTGACACAGCAAACATTCGAAACGTACGCAAAAACGTATCAAAAGTAAAAATCGTAGCAAAGATAAACGATGTTTACGTCAACATGCTTTACGACACGGGAGCAGCGCACACTGTTATAAGCGAGCATCTTTGGAAAAAAATTGGAAAACCCACTTTGAAAGAAATCTCAAATTTGGTCGCATACACCGATCTTGAAATTGAAACGTTGGGTATCGCAGACGTAAAGGTGAACGCCTTTAACAAAACATTTACTTTACCGATATACGTTATAAAACAAAAAGAATCTCCATTGTTTGGTCTCGATTGAGCAATCAAATTTAGACTTTCGTTCCCACCAGGAACAAAGCTATGCAGAACAAAGACATTAAAGAATACAACAACAAACACAAAGCCAAACCAATCAACAATGCAAACAACGACAAAACAACATGAAAATCCAATAAAACTTAACAGTTTACTTGATGAATTTGAAGAACTTTTCGATTGCAGCTTAGGAACTATCAGAGGTCATCGAGCAAAAATGTATATCGACAAAGATATTAAACCAAAAGCGTTTCGAGCAAGAAATGTACCGATACCATTGCAAGAGCAAGTAAGCGCAGAAATAGACCGATTGGTAAATGAAGATGTGCTGGAACAGGTTGATGTCTCCACAACACCGATTGAATGGGCGTCACCTGTAGTAATAGCTATGAAATCAAATGGATTTGTTAGAATTTGTGGTGATTTTAGAGTAACTATAAACCCACATGTACAGATAGATAATCATCCTCTACCCACATTCGATACACTCACAGCCAAGCTGAGTGGAGGAAAATATTTCTCTACAATTGATTTGAAAGATGCTTATTTTCAGTTAAAAGTACATCAAGACTCACAAAAATACTTGACCATCATAACACATCGAGGATATTATGCTTATAAACGATTGCCATTTGGTGTTTCGTTTACACCCGCACTTTTTCAGCGAACCATGGACCACATACTGTCGGGATTGAACGGAGTTGTGTGTTATCTTGATGATATACTAATTACTGCACCTACATTGGAAGAACATGTTGAAAAACTGAGAAAGGTTTTTATACGATTAAAGAGATGCTATCAAGGAAATGTCTTCCCCTACAAATGTAAACGAATTAAGGTCATTTCTGGGAGCAATCTCTTATTATGGAAGATTCATTCCAAATTTACACGTAACATGTGTACCATTATACAAATATCTAAAAAAGGACAGAAATGGGCTTGGAATGGAGAAGATGAAGAAATTTAATAGATTGAAGGAAGTGTTATCTTCATCTAATACTTTAGTGCATTATCATGCTGAGTTACCAATATATGTTACGAGCGATGCTAGCGACGTAGGTGCTGGGGCAGTACTGTTTCATAAATGTTCAGATGGAAATTTAAGACCAGTAGCTTTTGCGTCAAGAAAATTTAATGACTGCGAAAAACGTTACTCAACAATAGACAAGGAGGCTTTAGGAATAGTATTTGCCGTTACTCGATTTCACCATTACATCTACGGAAGAAGATTTACGTTGTTAACAGACCATAAACCATTGGAAAGAATTTTTGGAGAAAATCGGGAAACGCCTAAAATTGCTAGTAATAGATTGATGAGATGGGCAATGCTATTGAATTGTTATAATTATCAGATTGCTTACCAACCAGGAAAACAAAATGCACCAGCGGATTTGTTGTCGAGATTACCAATAAACGACACAACTTTATCTACCTCAGAAGAACAAGGACTACCAAAAAGATCACAACTTCTACACCTTCGCTTGAAAAATCTACCGATAAGAAAAAAGTTGTTGCAAAAGAAAAGTAGTGAAGACAAAATTTTCCAAAAAGTCTCGAGATATATTCAAGATTACTGGCCTGAAAAGAAGTACTTGCCGGGGGAATTTTATTCATTTTTTGAAAAAAGCGAAGAATTATCATTAGAAGATCACTTATTGTTATGGAAAGGAAGAATCTATATACCAGAATCACTTAGAAAAGACATTTTACACATGCTGCACGACGGTCGTATTGGTATTATTGCGATGCAATCTTTAGCGAGACTTCATGTGTACTGGCCTGGAATAGATGAGGACATAGTAAATTTTGTGAAAGCTTGTTGTTTCTGTCAAACATCTAGGAAAAATGAAACAAAAGTACCACTTTATCCTTGGGCAGTACCAGCAGAGGTGTGGACGCGCGTTCATATAGATTTTGCAGGACCGTATGAAGGAAAAATGTTCATATTAGTAATTGACGCTTATTCACGATGGCTAGAAGTAGTACCAATGAAGAATACGACAAGCAAGTCGACCATTAAAGTACTTCGAGAATTGTTCTCTAGATTTGGATTACCTAAATCTATTGTATCAGACAATGGACCTCAACTGACATCTGATGAGTTCGCAGAGTTTTGTTACGAAAACAATATTAAACACATAAAAGTAACACCGTATCATCCAAAATCAAATGGTCTTGTAGAACGCGCTGTTCGAACTTTCAAATCACGGATGGACGCTAGTGACAAAAATGTGGATTTACATACTCGATTATGTACCTTTTTATTTACATACCGAACCACTGTACATTCTTCGACTAACCGTACGCCGAGTGAACTCATGTTAGTAAAACGTCCTAGAACTTATTTTGACAATTTAAAACCTGACGTTGCCAAAACTATGGAAGAAGCTAAATTGAAACAAAAAAATTATTATGATCGAGGTACAAGAGAACAGGAATTTACAAATCAACAACCGGTATGGATTGATAATCCAATGCACAAAGGATCAACTCCAGGGGAAGTTATCCAAAGAAGTGGACCATATTCCTACATAGTGAACCAAGAGGGAGTAGAAAGGAGAAAACACGCCGATCAACTCAGACCCCGAATTGTGACAAACGACACCGAAGGGACGACCGAAGAAAGAAACGAAGAAGTTTTACTATTAAATAAAAATTCACCACCGAAAATGGATTTCGAACATGAAGATAAATTTGTTGAAGTTGTTGAAACAATCCAAACACCACCACAGACTTTACAATCACCAAAAGAGAAGCCATCAAATGAAAGCATGCCACGACGAAACCCTCCAAGACAACATCGACTTCCTACAAGGTACCAAAATTAAGTTATGTACTAAAGCATTTTTTTTTTAGAGAGGGAAAAGTGTAGCAATACCGAACTGGAACTTGTTTTTCGGGTTCCGTGGGTGTGGTCTATATATCAAGACGAAACCTAGGAACGAAGAGACACACATTCACTGTACGCGATTCGTTCATTATCGATGTAAAATACTCTGTTTTAGTTTGTGACAATACTTGTGTGTACTTATTGAATAAATACATTTTGTGTTCAAACGCCTGTGATATTATTTCACAAGAACTCGAACCCCACCACATTACACGTACGATGCTGGATGTCAGCATAAATCGGTTCCAAATTGACCTCGTGCGCTGTATGACCTGTCTGCAATGGATTCCCTCTTCGACATCCGTTGATTTTGATTTCTTGAAGGTGAAGGTTCAGTTCATTCATATCTATTTTGTGAAACCATCTCTACATTCGACACATAGCTTGTAGACCTTGATTCAACTTCTAGCGAAACCATTCTAGGTGAGCATACATCTTGGCTTCGGTGAAAACTGTTAATCAGTGTTAATTGGTAATCAGTTTTAATTGTGGCTAAAGCTGAGAGCAAAAATTTGGATTGATGACTCCATGGTCTTATCAGGTCTTTCTGATTGACTTTCCGCGTATCGATGTCTTTATATACTTCATCAATGACTCCAAAGATGCTTGTTAACAGGTTACCCAGAAGACCTCTTTTGTGCCTCTGATGAAGGATCGCTTATAATCCTTAGTGTGTATTCAAATATGTTTCTTCCTCATCGAGATAATGTTGGAAATTCTCGCACAGATTTTCTCCCATTCTCGTGATAACGAGAATTTGGTTAACTACCCCTTAACGGTGGCGACGATGGTATTCTCCCATAGATGTTGAATTAGAAGTTTAGCTCTAATTGTGACAGGTGATAACCACCTTAGGTACCTTAGGCACCTTAGGTCGTATCGTGGATCGTATAGTTCTGCTATCTCTGATAAGATCATACTTTTTGAGGAAGCATCGTGTTTGGTTGTGTTTACTTTGAAACAGAAAGTGTCCGATTGTGGTGTTCAATATACAACTAAAGACTTTGTGAATCAATCCTCGTTTTGTTCTTTCAATTTATTTGACAGGGACGAAAAAAGTTCTTCATTATTGCTGATCCATTTTTTTAGTATGAAACCTCCAGCTTTCAGCATCTTGATCAGTTGTTGTATATCGCAGGCTTCTTGAATTGAATCAGATTCCAGAGAGGACGTCGTGTCAATACGAAAATCACGCAGAGCGACTTGTGAAGCTTTCGGATAATTATCTTTTTTGTCTTGAGCTAATTGTTGTAACATCTAGACCGCAAGGTATGGTGTCGCTGTAATCCCATAACTAACTATTGTCAATTTATATTCTTCAATCGAAGAATCTTTGTTGAATCGCCACAAAATCCTTTGATATTACAACGGTACATTTTCTCCACGTCTGCTGAGAAAACGATTTTATAGTTACGCCAACAGAGCCAAGTATCTGCGATTTCTTGTTGTAATCTCGGGCCAGTGTGCATAATATCATTGAGACTCTTACCATTAGAGCTTTTTTAAGATGCATCAAAGAGAACCCGTAGTTTTGTAGTGATGATTGACGGCCTTAGTACCGCTTGGTGCAGAATATATAACATATTTCCCTGGATCCTCTTCTTCTGAGGTCTTCTCCATGTGACCCAGTTCAATACATTTTCTTATAAACTTATCGTTAACAAAAAGTGAATTACTATTCGTTGTTGACATCTGCATATTCAACTGAATAGCCACACAACTACACTTCTCTCAGAAAGTGAGTAAACGTCAATGTCAAAAATAATGTCGTTATATGTTTGGTACATGGCGCTAATAATGTTGTAATTGAGATTTAAATGAACAAAAATGTGTTTTTGTCTAAAGATGTTAAACAAAGGGTATCTAACAATTTTTAGTTAGAAATTAATTAACACATTATAAGCGGGCCGGGTAAAATTACCCTGCGTGAGAATTGCTGGCTATTAGCGGGGCGCGTATTTTTACTTTTTGAATGTAGGTACTTTAAAAGCGAGACAGGGTATTTTTATCGTATGGGTTTACATATGAAACTAAAAGAGTTATCTCGTACAATTATTTTGGTTTCATAGTTTCATTCGGTGTTTAGTCGGCTTTAGGTGGTTGAACATTTCTTTTTATAAATTATTTTTTAATTATAATAATAATGTCGTCTGATAGTGATAGTGAAATTTACGCAGATAATTTATCACAAATTTCCAGTGATTTCTGTCTAGTGATTCGGAACAGTGACAATGAAGTAGTGGACTGGTCAGAACATGATAATCCTCCAATTATTGAACAATTTTTGGGACAAAGTGGCGTTGTTGAGATGCTAAATAATTCAGAAAGTGTGGATGAAATGGTACAGCTTTTCATAGGGGACGATTTGTTCGACTACATTGCAGAAGAAACTAATCTTTATCACTCACAAAATGTTGATAGGTTTAAAGACAGTGCAAAATCTGTGAAATGGAAAGACGTGTCTGCAGTAGAATTGAAACTAATGTTGGAATTACTTTTACCTATGGGCAAAGTTCGTAAAGAAAGTAGGGATGAATATTGGTCTACAGGCAGAACAATTGAAACCCTAATTTTTACACAATTGATGAGTAGAGATCGTTTCCGCCAAATATGGTATTCGTGGCATTTTTCAAATAATGAAAATGACATCAATGAAAGAGATCGCCTTAAAGAAATTCGCCCAATCGTATCTTATTTTCTAACAAAATTTGAACAAGTATATAAGCCTCAACGAGAGTTGTCATTGGATGAAAGCATCATACCCTGGAGGGGTCGGCTATCATTCAAGGTGTATAATGGTTCCAAAATCAACAAATACGGGATTCTTATTCGAATGGTTTGTGAAGCAAGAACAGGATATATATGCAATTTTCGAATATATCATGGTGAAGGAAGTCGACTTCAGGAAACAATTCTACACCTACAGCTGTACGCAAACTTGTGGCACCACGTCTACATGGATAATTATTACAATAGTGTCGCTACGAGTAAAGTCTTGTTACAAAATGGATTGCAAAGTTGTGGTACGATACGTGAAAATAGAGGTCTTCCTGCATGTTTACATAATGCAAATTTAAAAAAAGGTAAATCTATGTTTCGTCGTTGAAACGATATTCTTTTACAATGCTGTCTATCAAAAAGACCAGTTCGAATGATATCAACAATTCATTCTGCCACTATCATGGAAAGTACAAATATTGATTGGAAGCCAAGAGAAAACATTTGAAAGCCGATATAAGGTCTTGTTGATGTCGCTGCTTTAAATGATTTCTTTTTGTCCTCTCAGAATAACTCGCAGGGTGATACTGATTTAATCACTTTCTTTTCATCAAATGTAATCCCTACGGTTACTGAAAAGCTTGAATTTTCTTTAGCCTCAGAGGAGGAGGTTATGGACATGTTGGTATCAGAAATGCTGGTACTGTGTTGTCCAGTTATCTTGCCTTATATATGTCACATTGTCAACTTTTGTCTTGAGTTTTCTGTTTTTCCGGATTGCTGCAGGGCTGCTTTGGTTACACCGATGCCGAAAACGATTAATCCTTCCAATTATAATGATTTAAGACCGATCAGTATATTACCTGCAATATCTAAGATTTTAGAACGATTTGTCGCTTGTCAACTAAGGGAACATTTGGAAACCTTCTCCATATTACCTGATACCCAGTCTGGTTTCAGGAAGGGTTATAGTTGCGCTACTGCACTTTTGGAGGTTATTGATACTATTATCAGAGGGAGGGAGGGATATTGGCAAGACCACGGTTCTTGTTCTGCTTGACTTCTCCAAGGCATTCGATGTGGTACACCATGGAACGCTTTTGGCAATTCTTTGGAATTCCGGTCTATCGCGCAATGCCTGTGCTTTTTTTGAGCATTACTTAATGAATCGCAGACAGAGAGTTTCTTTTGATGGTAACTGGTCTGATGAAGCTGTTGTGTTGTCTGGCGTTCCGCAAGGATCTATCTTAGGCCCAATTCTCTACTTAATTTATACAAGTAATTTTCTTGGTATGTTGCATCACTGCAATATGCATATGTATGCTGATGACACTCAGCTTCATTATTCCTTTGATCCTGCTCAAATGCATATTGCTCAGAATTATATTAATTTTGATTTAGACAAATTAATTCATCGTGCTTCCCAACTGTGCCTAAATATTAATCCGAGTAAGTCATCCATGATGGTTTTTGGGAATCAGAGTGCAGTTGCCCATGTTCGAGAGTCCTTTGACATTAGTGTTTGTGGTGTTAATTTACAGTTCAGCAATGAGGCAAAGAGCTTGGGGGTTACCATCGATTCATCATTAAGATTTTGTGCACATATATCCAATTTACTTAAGCGAGCCTATGCTGCGCTGCGGGTACTCTACGGTAATCGCAACTTATTGAATCGGCGTCTAAGAATTCAACTTTGTGATTCAATTGTTTTGTCCTTACTCAACTATTGCGACGTAATTATAAAAAGAAGAAACAGGATTTCTCATACACTTGTTTCGGCTAACTGGTTGAACATGTCACAGCGTAGGAGGTTACATTCTGCTTGTTTTTTTCATAGATTAGTTTTATCTGGAACACCTCCTTATTTGTCCACTAGAATTCGCTACCGTTGTGATGTACATAACATTAATGTTCGACATCGTTTTAGGCTTTCCATTCTTAGATATTGTACAAAACTGTTTAAACGCTCTTTTTCTTATGTTATTTGCAGTGTTTATAATAGCATCCATTGAACATTTTGCAGCGAAGTGAGCTTGGCTTTAAGACGGCTTTTAAGATGTACTTGCTTCAGTGACGGGCTGTTTAGTATGCCTCATCTTGTTGTTTACCTCTTTGGAATTTAATATTTAATTTATATATGTACTTTTTGTGTTTCTTTTTTATATTAAAACTATTATTTATAAGTTGTGCGGCTATAATAAGGTGTACTTTAATTTAATTTAGTTTTTGTTTGGTTTTTAGGTTATATAATTTGTTTATTTTTTTTTTGTTTCTTTTTTTGGTTGTTCAAGGGGTTGATGAAAAACAATATGCTTGCTTACAGGTGCATTGACTCAACCCCTTTTGATGACCTCTATCTCTGTTTTCTTTTTTTTATATATTGCATCATGTTATTTTGAGGTACATCAATAAGTATTATTATTATTATTATTATTATATGCGTTATCGATTATAACAAATATATGAAAGGTATCGATCGCGCTGATCAGTACTTGTCATATTATTGTATTGTACAACGCACAAAAAAATTGACGAAAAAACAGTGCCAATTCAAAAAAAAGTTATAAAAGATTTTTGCACGATGGCCAAAGAATGGATAAGTGGTAATGTTAGAAATAATATTGACGATAGAGTTCTAGATAATCCTGATGATCCAGGACCCAGTACATGTAGTACATGAAGAACAAACGATTTTCCAAACAGATTATTGGATGCCAAAAAGGATAAAATTATAAAAATATTTACGAGTGGCAAAAAAAGAACCCCCAGAAACAATGCCATGTTTTAAAACATTTTTGTACAAAATATCTATTGGTTTATAAAAATAAATTTATCAATATAGTTGACATTTTGGAAGGTATACAGATAGGTTGGGTTACGTTTTAGTACAAAATTTTTGATAAAATTTTATTTTAATCTAACCATTACTTTTGCAATTTTTTTTTTTGATCGCGCAATTTTTGCTTATCTCGCAAATTATGCCCGCTACATAGCACAGTTTCATATGCTAGGCTACCCGCTCATAATGTGTTAAGTTCTTTTAAATTGTGGAATTAGAATGTATAATTTTAATTAAAAATAAACATAAAATATTACTTAGGATTATAAGAAATAATCCTATTGAATAATCAATGCCGCATATTCTTAGATAAGTTTAAAATATGATTTCTTCTAATGAAATAATATTAAATTTATTCTAACAACGACCCGACGCGTCGTGTTCAAAGTGGTTCAAATTCGAAGTACGAAAAGGCTATCTCGAAAACTATAAGAGTTAGACAAAAAGTAGCTTACATGTCAATATCTCTTTTTTTAAGGAAAATCCACTGCTGAAAATCTCAAAGCGCTATCAACTTTTGTTTTTCCGCTAGACGCCAAATGGGAAAATATCGTAAAATCAGCAACTGCAACTATCTTGGTTATTATTATTGGTAAAGTATTATAACTAAGACATTATAGGGACACTTTTTTACGTAGAATTTGACGACGTAATTGAATTTTTTTTTCCACTTTTAGATTTTGAGATGTTATGACAATTTTCGTTTTTTTTTAATGAAAACATCCTCTGATTTTTAGCTTATTAAATTCGTTATTTTTTTCTGAATTCAAAAATGTTAGGTTCAACCGATATAATTTATTTGTTTATTTATATTCGGGACACATACAGGAGGAATCCCAAAAAACTGTCCACTACAATAATACAAAAGAAACAGCAAACTTAATAAGAAAACAAAAAAAAAAGTATCAAGCATGAAACAAAAACAAAAATAAAATATCAAATCAGCAAGCGCGAAGCAGAAGAGAAAAAAAAACATATACACTACATTAGTTCATATAAGCTTGGTGTTAAGCGAAATAGAAAAACAGTATAAGGTCTATAAAACGGACTATTATTATAGTTTTTCCCCTCTGCCCCACCAGCTGCAAAAAATCAAATAAATATGCTAAACGAATGTTAAACGAATGTGCATCTGAAAATATGTACATCTCGAATGAGTAAATTAAATCTACAAAAAAAACTAATGACAAATACTTAAAGTTAAAACAGATTTTCTAAACGACATCATTGAATCACAAATTAGTCTCAATAGAGGCGAACCGGCATGCGCATTGGATCCAGAAGCAGGTAGCCTGAACGTAAATGGGGAACGAGTAACATAAGAAGGAACATTAAAGTGAATCTCGTTTAAAAGAATCGGAGCGTGCAGAATTCCATTAACCAATTTGTACAGAAATAATAAGTCAGTACTGTGTCGACGGCCACAAAGAGATCTTAAACCAAACACTTGGCATCTTTGGGAATAAAAGCAATACGGAATATAGAATTTGTGAGTCAAATAACGAACAAATCTTCTCTGTAGGCCTTCAATAAGGTCAATGTGAATATTGTAGGCAGGACTCCACACAACTAACGCGAAATTTAAACCGGTAACCACGTATGCCATATATAAGGAAGTAATGCAGCGCACATTACAAAATGGACGAGAAATTCTAATAATAAATCCGAGGCGCTTTATAGCTTCAGAAACGATATACACTCAGCAGCAGAAGTCTGCGCACAAAAAACTTGTAATACTTTAATTGAAAAAATAAGAGTCATAATCTAATGTGATAAACTTGATTTTTTTTTTATTTTGTATATTAACTACATATAATTCCATTAACAAAATATGCATCAACAAAACAGAAACAGTAGTTACAGAAAAAAATCAAAACTAAAAATTCTACAAATAACGGGTATGCAAAAATCTGCGTACAAGTCAGGACAGTATTTATAAAAAATTCATAAATGAGATCATTGTTTCTATATTAATATGAGGTCGGATAACCTTTACGTTTAATGACCTCCCTTAAACGTTTAGGCATGGAGTGCACTAATTTCTTCGTTTCGTCCGAACTGATTTTGGCCCATTCCTCAATCATAACATTTTTTAACGTTTCCTTCGACGTTATGTTGTGTTGCCGAATCCTGCGTTCCAGTAAATCCCAGAGGTGTTCGATGGGATTCAAGTCCGGCGATTGTGGAGGTGTTTTAAGTTGCTTTGGGGTATTGTATAGTAGCCAAAGCTTAGTGTTGTGGGCGCAATGTTTGGGGTCATTATCTTGTTGAAAAAAGTATTCGGGCCCCAAGCCCAAGTTTTCGATGCTAGGCTTCAAATTTTCTTTTAAAATGTCTATATACATTTTATGGTCCATTGTCGATGTTATGAAAACCAACCTTCCCACCCCTTTGGTGCACATACACCCCCAAACCATAACTCCACCACGTTCGTGTTTTACAGTCGCTTTCAAATTTTCGGGATTAAGGGCAGTATTAGATTTTCTCCATACAAGTTGTTTACCCTTAATGCCGAAAATGCAAAATTTGCTCTCATCTGTAAAGAGAACTTTCTCCCAGAATTCAATGGGCTTGTCTAAGAGTTGTTTTGCAAAGGCGATCCGCTTCTGACGATTGACCTCTGAACACCCTGAACACCTCTGACACAAATGGCTTTTTTCGTGCAACGCGACTGTGATAGTTAGCTTTTTTTAACGTCCTTCTCACCGTATCTTTGCTGATAGTTTTATGAAATTCTTCTTGTACATTTTCTACTATTTTTTTTGCCGTCAGCCTAGGTTCTTTTCTAACCTGCTGTACAATTTTTCGCTTCTCTCGGTTTGTTAAAAGGGGTGGTCTACCAGATCGCGGACGTGAGAGGTAATCTTCAGTGTCTTTATAATTATTAATTACTCTTTGAATGGAAGAGTGTGACCTGCCGACAGTTTCTCCTATTTTTCGAAAAGATTTTCCCTCTTTCCATAACTTTACAATAATTTTTCTCTCTCCCAATTCAATTTCCTTTCCTTTCGTGTCCATTCTAACTTTTAGCTTCTAAGCCTCTGCTAATATAATTGACACCGATTATCTTTTATTTAAATCGGAAAGCGTACATCGCCAACTACGTATTTAAGTAAATAAGTATATTTTGGAGAAGGCCTTTATTTGTACGCAGATTTTTGCATACGCATTATTTGAAGAATTTTTAATTTTAATTTTTTTTTGTAACTAATATTTCTGTTTTATTGATGCATATTTTGTTAATAGAGTTATATGTAGTTAATACACAAAATAAAAAAAAAATTGAAGTTTATCACATTAGATTATGACCCTTATTTTTTCAGTTAAAGTGTTAGAAGTTTTTTGTACGCAGACTTCTGCTGCTAAGTGTACGTAATATGATCGCGAAAGAGTAGTCTAGAATCCAATATAACACCAAGATCTTTAATTGTAGAGGATTGAGTAAGATAATAGGGACCTAACTTATATTTGAAGTTAACATTATATCTCTTTCTGCTGAACGTGATCTGACAGCACTTATCAGAATTTAGAAATAAGTAATTTTGGGAGCAATAAGAATCGAATCTGTCAATGTATTCTTGCAACCAAATACAGTCAGAAGCAGACTTAGTACTAGCATAAATTTTACAGTCATCAGCAAAAAGAGAAAAATAAGAATAATGAAAGCATTTAGAAATATCGTTTATATAAGCTAGAAATAGAATTGGTCCAAGGTGGCTACCTTGAAGTACACCAGATGTAACAGGAGTAAAACTAGATATATAATTATTTACTTTCACTGCTTGAAGCCTCCCAGATATATAGAACGAAATCCAAAGAAACAACCCGTTAGATAAGTTGAATTTGTTCAGCTTTATCATAAGAACGTTATGGTGAAGTTTGTCAAAAGCTTTCGTCAGATCAGTATAGATAGCATCTACCTGAGAGTTATCATTCATAGAATTTTGAATATACTGAACAAATTCAACCAGATTTGTCTCCACTGACCGTCCACGTATAAAACCGTGTTGTTGAGGGATTATAGCAGGTCGAAGATAGCTATATAGGTTTTCATAAATTAATTTTTAAATTAATCTTCGAAACAATAGATAATAGGGAAATTGGACGATAGTTGGACACTAAATGTTTATTACCCGATTTAAAGACTGGAATTATAAAGGCTATTTTCCATTCTGAAAGAAAGACTGAATATTCAATTCAGTCTTTCAATCATAATACCTTATTGTTTCAGAATAAGGCTAAAAATTAGGTTTTTTGTAAAATTTTCAAACACCTTTCATTTCTAGTGTTATTAAGGGTAAATATTTTGTTTACCCACAAATTTTGTTTACTCACAAAAAATCATTAATGAATTATTTTTGGGGTTAGTAATGGGTAGTAAAAAACATAAAATTTAAAAAATTAAATTAATCAACTCCGCCATCTAGTGTCGTCGAAGAAACTTAATTTACAGTTTCCTTAAGTTGCGTTATTTAATTTATTTTTTTAAATTTAACTTTTTTCAAACCATTTTATTTTCCAAAAAATATTGAAATATTCCTCGAAAAAAAAATGCTGAAATTGAAACTCAAAATTATTGAGTTTTTGTGTTAAATTACTATTTTTTTACGTTATTAATATATTTACACTCAATAACACTAGATGGCGGTATTTGAAAATTTTATAAAAAAGCTTATTCTTAGTTTTATTCTGAAACAATAAGTCAAACCTTATATTTTTAAAATCAGAAAAAAATAACGAATTTAATAGGTTAAAAATCAGGGATGCTTTCCATTTAGGAAAACGAAAATTGTCATAATATCTCAATATCTAAATGCGAAAAGATATCAAAACAACACAAAGGGTGATAACGCTTTGATTTTTTCAGCATTGGATTTTTTTTTTAAGAGATCATGACATGTAAACTACTTTTTGTCTAACTCATAGTTTTCGAGATAGCCTATACGAACTTCGAATTTGAACCACCCTGTACTCATCAAATACAATCGCACTGTTAAGCAAGGTCATAACAATTTAACGGATTTCATCGCATTACTTAATATGGTCATTGGATTTGATGAATACACGACGTCTCGGATCGTTTGTTAGAACAAAGCTAAAAGTTTTATAACGTTAAATAAGTTTAAAAATAATATTTTAGCGATACTAGAAATTGAAATTAATTCCTTTTCAACTGAAAAATCCATTATTTAATTTGTACAAGTATAATTTGTGGATTTTTTTTCAATAAACTTACTTAACTATGTACTATATTTAATATAACAAAGCTTATTATTTACCTAATTCTATTAAAGTGCTTTTAAATAAAGCAACTTTTTAATTTTTTCTTATCAATTTTGATGGATACACTTATAAGTCTAAGATTAGTATAGGCAATAAAATATAGATTAAATTATTCTTACCTGATTTGGAATTTTTAAGCAAAGATAACGATTTTTTATTCCGATTTATTTCGACATGTTTTGCTGACTGGTTGGTTGTATGGATTCCATACACATTGTCAGAGTGATTAAATGATTCAAGAAGAAGTTTATCAGCTGTAACAACAATTTTAAAAACAAATTCTTATAATCGTTTGTCTTTTTAGAGGTATTATCTTTAATGCAATTTCAGTTTATAAAACTAAAATTTCTATGTGTTTTTTATGATAAAAAGACACATTTTTATTTATATTTAATAAAGAATCAGTTGTCAAATGTGTCTTTTTATCATAAAAAACACATAGAAATTTTAGTTTTATAAACTAAAATTGCTTTAAAAACAAATTTAAGTTAGTGGTTTAATGATTTACCTGCTATATTTTTATGTAACAATTCTCTTTTTTTGTAATCTTCAATATCTTTTATTGCTTTATATTCAGCAGTTTTATATGTCCCATAAATTTTTTCATAACAATTAATTGGTTGGAGAGGAAAATGGTCACCTTTAATAATAATAATAATTAATTAAAACGATTCAATTGACTAATTTGAATTACCTGATATATTTTTAAGCAAAAATTCTCTTTTTTTGAATTCTTCAAAATCTTTTATTGCTTTATATTGAGCAGTTTTATATGTCCCATAAATTTTTTCATAACAATTAATTGGTTGAAGAGGAAAATGGTCACCTTTAATAATAACATTAGTTTACAAGAAAAATCTCAAAGACAGTAACATTTTTTTTATAATGTAGAATGTTGTGCTGATTTTGAAACTATCTTCAGTTTTTCGCCATCACGTCCAGTTTTCGAGATATACCCAAAAAGGTGAAAAATCGTAAATTAAAAAAACACAGTAACGGTGCATGTTCAGTATATTTGTTATTTTGCATAGTGTACTTATGTAGTACTATATGGACATGAAAGTGGATATCCAAACGAACATTTTAAGATATTGACGGCATAAATCAGAATTTCCGTTATTTTGCTACAGCCTAAAACTCTCAACAAAATCAAATTTTTTAACATTTTTCCCATTTTCTTTTCACTTAATCGCACCGTAACAAAAATAATTATATATAATAATTATATATTTGGTAATTCGTAATGCTTCGCGGATGGAGAAGTATGTGTTTTGGTTGATCCGAGGTATCATCCGTTCATCTTCTTGGTTGTTCTCTGTGGACAGGGGCAGACGTTTCGCCAAGATCTCACTTGGCATCTTCAGTGCTTTGTCGTAGTCTCCTGTTGACAGACTGAGGTACTGCGGTGCTCTGGCTCCTTTTTATATATAGTAGGTCGTCTTGGTCGTAGGTGATAGCGATTGGTCGGGGGTGGGGAGGTGGGGGTGTTTATGTTCGACGTGACGTGAGTCGTGGGTGGTGGGGGCAGGTCATTGCCCTGTCGTACGGCGATTAACGGTCCTGGGGATTTTCCACCGGATATGGCTTTGGTGACGTCATCCATGGGCGAGAAGAGGCCACTGACCCGCTGTCCGGTGATTGCTGGACCTGGGCTGCTCCCACTGGACGCTTCAGGAATGATAGGCAGCTCAGCGTCCTGCCGTTCCGAATTGGATGGTCCTTGCCTCAGGAAAGCAGCCCTGGGCCTGGAGTGCTCTAGGACCGTCCTCCACGCTGCTGACAAGTGTAGGGCATCATCCCTCTTGTTGAGGGTGCCGTTCTTTGCTATTTCAATGGATTCCCGGATCAATCTGGTTTTCCAATGCGGAACGTTGGCTACCTGCTTGCAACCCTCGAAATTGATGGTATGGCCTGTGTCCAGATGGTGGCGGAAGAAAGCAGAAGTGAGCTGTTTGTTTCGGATGCTCAACTTTTGTTCTTCTACTCTGGCAGCTATTCTTCTAGCTATTCTTATAGGTCAAAAGAGAGTGCCTTCAACTCACCGGTACAAAAACTTGAAAAGTACCTGGCGAAGATCATGCAGCCTATTACACAACAAGCCGACTCCTACGTGCGAAACTCTGAACATTTCGTTCAAATTCTGGACAACGTCCAAATTGAATACAGTGATATCTTGGCGAGCTTCGATGTCAAGTCTCTCTATCCTAGTATTCCGATCGAAGAGGCCCTCAAGCAGATCAGAGAAAACGAAGACTTGCCCAGCCACATCGTAGACCTCGCCAAATACTGTCTCAACAATGCTTATTTTCTGTTTGACGGTCAGATTTACAAGCAGGTAGAAGGAGCAGCTATGGGTTCTTCACTGTCCCCGGTCATCGCCAACCTGTTCATGATTTACCTCGAGAAGAAAGCGTTAAGGGAGGCCAAATACAAACCGAAGTTATGGATCCGGTACGTTGATGACATCTTCGTCATTTGGTCCTTTGGAAAAGAAAAGCTCCAGGAATTTCAAGAATATTTGAATACCATCCAAAGATCCAGTTCACCACGGAAATAGAAGAAAACGGACAGCTACCTTTTCTCGACGTATTAGTAAAGAAATCCAACAGGAGACTACGACAAAGCACTGAAGATGCCAAGTGAGATCTTGGCGAAACGTCTGCCCCTGTCCACAGGGAACAACCAAGAAGATGAACGGATGATACCTCGGATCAACCAAAACACATAATTATATATTTAATTCTCTAAATCTTGAAGCATTGGACATCATGATCGAATGTATTTTACTAGAGATATCGTTAAGTTACGACAATCGTGCAAGATTTCATTTTTTTCCATTTTCACTGTATCGCTGAAACATGACTATGAACAATTTTTTTTAATACAGAGGTATTTTAACTATTCTAGGCACTAAGTATAAACATTAAATTCGTTGAAATCAATATTATTATTTACATTTCTATGACTTTCAAGTAATTGCGGTGGTTACAGATTTACAAGGCGATTTTACAAAATATTGCTGTTTTCTTTGTTTGAGGGAAGCTGAGCGAGAGAGCATCACTATGTTCGCAAAGACTGGCCTTGTAATGCTTTCAATAACTTAAATAAATCTCTGGTGAGACCAGCATCTGTTATATTACCTCCACTACACATCAAACTGGATTTGATGAAAAACTTAGATTAGAAGGGAAAACGTTGAATCCAGAAGGCTCAGAATTTAAATATCTCACCCAGCTCCTTCCACAAATATCGTACGCTAAATTAAAAGAAGGCATATTTGTTGGCCATCAAATAGGAAAATTAATAAATGACAACGAACTAATGTCAATATTGACAACAAAAAAAGCAAGGCGTGGATTAGATTATTAGAAAACCATAAGGATGAGAATTCTTGCGAAATAGTTTCTGCAATTTCTAACTTATTGCACAATTACCATGCCATAAATGCAAACATGTTGCTCAAAATCCATTTTCTCCATTTGCACTTAGATTTTTTTCCATGCAATCTTGGAGCGGAAATATGTTATCAAGGTTACTGGGAGACAAAAGGATGATGAGAGATTATCTCTGGGGTGTTATTAGAGAAATCGACCCAAAGACATACAAAAAATTGTCGAAAAGTAATCATATTCCGCACTATACTAACAATAAATAAAGTAGCATACATTAAATATAAAATTTAATTCCATAAAAGTTCTGTAATATAGTTTGTTATATAAACCTAGACAATGTAAATAAAAAGACAAAGAAAAGTATCGCTTGTAAGCCAAACACCCAAGTGCACATAGTGGAACTCTGCCAAAATCTAATTTTCCTGACCAATTATGCTTAATGTTCAATATTTAGAACAGGTAAAATAATATTGATTTTAGTGAATTTAATGTTTATATTTACTGCCTGCAATATGTTAAAATACCTCATTATTTTAAAAAAATTATTCGTAATATTGTTTCAAGAATACAGTGAAATTGGCAAAAAATGAAATTTTGCACGGTTGTCGTAAATTAACGATATCTCTGGTAATATGCATTCGATCATGGTGTCCAATGCTTCAAAATTTAGGGAATTAAATGTTCTACAGGATAGAATAGCTAATAAGCTTTGTTCGTATATAATTATTTTTTGTTACAGTGCGATTAAATGAAAAGGAAATGAGAAAAATGTCAAAAAATTTGATTTTGTTGAGTTATTTTAGGCTGTAGTAAAATATCGGAAAGTCGGATTTATGCCGTCAATACTTCAAAATGTTCGCCTGGAACTGTACTTTCATGTCCATATAGCTATAGAAGTACACTTTGCAAAATAACAAATATACTGAACATGAACCGTTACTGTGTTTTTTAATTTACCATTTTCCACATTTTTGGGTATATCTCGAAAACTGGACGTGATGGCAGTTTCAGAATCAGCACAATACTCATCATTATAAAAAAATACCGCGGACTTGGGGAAAAATTTGATTAAAATTTGTAAACTAGTGTAATTAATTAAAACGATTAAATTAATTAATTTAATTTACCTGATATATTTTTAAGCAACAGTTCTCTTTTTTTGAAATCTTGAATATCTTTTATTGCTTTATATTGAGCAGTTTTATATGTCCCATAATTTTTTTCATAACAATTAATTGGTTGAAGAGGAAAATGGTCACCTTTAATGATAATAATAATTAATTAAAATGATTCAATTAAACAATCATGTTCAATTTGATTAAACAAGAATTAATGAAGATTAATAATTTCAATGTGAGTGTAGAATATGATTCCTTGACAAAACTAATAATAAAATTAATTAAAGTTAAGACCAAATTAATTTACCTTACACATGCAAAAAAAGTGAGAATTGTTACCAAATCATATTTGTCAACAGATAGAAGATAGATAAAAGTAGACAACATGTTCTATAATGAATTCATAAGCAATAATAAAATTATGTATGAAAAGTTTGGTAGCAAAATTTTAAAATTAGAGTTTAAACAGACTTATTGGTTAATAAATAAACTTGATAACACTAGTTTATAAGAAAAATCTCAAAGACTGCGATATTTCTTTTATAATGTAGAATGTTATGCTGATTCTGAAACTGTCTTCAGTTTTTCTCCATCACGTCCAGTTTTCGAGATATACCCAAAAATGTGGAAAATGGTAAATTAAAAAACACAGTAACGGTTCATGTTCAGTATATTTGTTATTTTGCAAAGTGTACTTCTGTAGCTATATGGACATGAAAGTGGAGATCCAGACGAACATTTTGAGATATTGATGGCATACATCGGACTCTCCGTTATTTTGCTACAGCCTAAAACATCTCAATAATATCAAATTTTTTGGCATTCTTCCCAATTTTTTTTCACTTCATCGCACCGTTACGAAAACGAATTATATATAAACAAAAAAGTTAGCTATTCTATCCTGTAGAACATTTAATTCTCTAAATTTCGAAGCATTGAACATCATGATCGAATGTATTTTACCAGAGATATCGTTAATTTACGACAATCGTGCAAAATTTCATTTTTTGCCATTTTCACTCTATTGTTGAAACATTACTACGGTTAATTTTTTTTAAATAACGATGTACTTTAACTGTTGCAGGCACTAACTATAAACATTAAATTCATTAATATCAATATTATTATTTTTACACTAATTCAGTATAATGCATTTAAATGGAAAGTTTCTGTAGATTTAAAAGTAGTTGCCGCAGTAAAGAAATATTTGTTGCTTTATTTTAATTGTGGTGGTTACAGGCTTACAAGGCGAATTTACAAAGTATTGTTGTTTTATTTATTTGAGGGATAGCTGAGCGAGAGAGCATCATGATGTGTGCAAAGATTGGTCTTCTAGAGAACATTACGATGCGGGTGCTTTCAATGTCTTAAATAAACCTCTGGTGAGAGCAGCATCTGTCATATTACCTCCACTAGACATCAAACTGGGTTTGATGAAAAACTTTGCGAAAACGTTGAATCCAGAATATATCTCAACCAGCTCTTTCCACAAATATCGAACGCTCTCAACTAAAAGAAGACATATTTGTTGCCCATCAAATAGAAAAATTAATAAATGACAATGAATTAATGTCAACATTGACAACAAAAGAGGTAAGGCGTGGATTAGCTTCAAACAAACCGTCCATGGATTTTTAGAAAACCATAAGAATGAGAATACTCGCGAAATAATTTCTGCAATTTCTAATTTATTGTACGATTACCATGCCATAAATGTAAAGATGTCACTCAAAATCCATTTTCTCCATTTGTACTTAGATTTTTTTTCATGCGATCTTGGAGCGGAACGTGACGAACAAGGCGAGCGGTTCAATCAAGATTTAATGACATTGGAAATATGTTATCAGAGATGATGAGGGACGCAGAGATGATGGGAGATTATCTCTGGAATGTTATTAGCGAAATCAACCCAAAGACATACAAAACATTGTCGCAAAGTAATCATATCCCGCATTATACTAACAATAAATAATGTAGAATACATTAAATATAAAATTTAATTCCATAAAAGTTCTGTAATATAAACCTAGACAATATAAATAAAAAGACAAAGAAAGGTATCGTTTGTAAGATCAAACAACCACCAGAGTGCACATAGTGGAACTCTGCCAAAATCAAATCCTCCTGACCAATTATGCTTAAATATTAAATGATATCTTTCTTTCCATTTTTGTTTATTAAAAATACTAATGGTTTTTGCACTAAATGGATTTTATTTTATTTTTCTCTACCGGTTTCGCCTTCTACACAAAGATGTAACATAAACATTTTATCCGGTATAATTATATATTCCACTCGAAAAGTTAACAAAAATTAAAATAACTGGAGAAGAAAACAACCGAACGAAGATAGTTACTTAATATAGATAGTCGAATATATAGACAACCGAACGAAGATAGTGACTTAATATAGATAGTCACTATCTTCGTTCGGTTGTTTTCTTCTCCAGTTATTTTAATTTTTGTTAACTTTTCGAGTGGAATATATAATTATACCGGATAAAATGTTTATGTTACATCTTTGTTGTGATTTTTGACGTATTCTCCTGATGATGCCGTGTAGAAGGCGAAACCGGTAGAGAAAAATAAAATAAAATCCATTTAGTGCAAAAACCATTAGTATTTTTAATTATGCTTAATGTTCAACATTTCATTAGAACAGGTAAAATGATAATGATTTTTGTGAATTTAATGTTTATACTTAATGCCTCTAACGTTTAAAATACTTCTTTATCAAAAAAAATTGCCTGTAGTAATATTTTAACAATACACTGAAAATGGCAAAAAATGAAATTTTGCACGATTGTCGTAAATTATCGATATCTCTGGTAATATACATTTGACCATGATATTCAATGCTTCGAAATTTAGAGAATTAAATGTTCTACAGGATAGAATAGCTAACTTTTTTGTTTAAATATAATTCTTTTCGTTAGGGTACGATGAAGCGAAAAAAAAATTGGGAAAATGCCATAAAATTTGATTTGGGTGGAAAATCCCCAGGACCGTTAATCGCCGTACGACAGGGCAATGACCTCCCCCCACCACCCACGACTCACGTCACGTCGAACATAAACACCCCCACCTCCCCACCCCCGACCAATCGCTATCACCTACGACCAAGACGACCTACTATATATAAAAAGGAGCCAGAGCACCGCAGTACCTCAGTCTGTCAACAGGAGACTACGACAAAGCACTGAAGATGCCAAGTGAGATCTTGGCGAAACGTCTGCCCCTGTCCACAGAGAACAACCAAGAAGATGAACGGATGATACCTCGGATCAACCAAAACACATACTTCTCCATCCGCGAAGCATTACGAATTACCAAATATATAATTATTATATATAATTATTTTTGTTACGGTGCGATTAAGTGAAAAAAAAATGGAAAAAATGTTAAAAAATTTGATTTTGTTGAGAGTTTTAGGCTGTAGCAAAATAACGGAGAGTCCGATTTATGCCATCAATATCTCAAAATGTTCGTCTGGATCTCCACTTTCATGTCCATATAGCTACAGAAGTACACTTTGCAAAATAACAAATATACTGAACATGAACCGTTACTGTGTTTTTTAATTTACCATTTTCCACATTTTTGGGTATATCTCGATAACTGGACGTGACGGAGAAAAACTGAAGACAGTTTCAGAATCAGCACAACATTCTACATTATAAAAAAAATATCGCAGACTTTGAGGAAAAAATTGATTAAAATTTGTAAACTAGTGTAATTACGTAAGGAAGTTATTAAGAAACTATGGGGAGAGGGATGCTATTTCAGATAATAAGAACTATATAAAAACATTGGTGAATAAACATAGTAAAATTAATGTACAAAAAGTTATACAAAAATTGTTTAAAACCAGCAAAGTTAAAACTAATAAAATTGAATTGCTGAGATTTCTAAATAGTAAAAATAAAAATTATAGTAGTATAGAATATTCGTATGATGAACTACATAACACAAATAGAGTAGTAAACTTAACAAGTAAAAAAATATCAACAAATATACTAAATCTTTTGTCTTTGGGAGATAATTTTACTCAACAACCAAATTTAATAGAATGTTGGATAAGGATATTATTTTAAAAGAATTTTTACTACAATAAACACAGTTGATAATCATATAAATGCGACAAGAAATAATATAGTTAATGAAATAACCAATTTTCTACAAAAACATAAAAAGCAAAGATACACTATTTCAAATTTGCAGGTTCAACTTTGTAGAGATGTGAAATGTTTCAAAAATTTTTTAAAAAACAGTAAGGATATCTTAGTAGTAAAATCAGACAAAATAAAATAATTAATTATACTGTATAAAGAACAATATAATGAGAAAATGTCCACCTTACTGAATGACAAAAATACTTATCGAACAATAACTTGAAAATAATAAAAAAATAAAAAATTGAAAAAAATTAAATACATAGATAAAAACCTTAAATTACAGATAGCTCCAACGCATTATACGACTCCAAGGATACATGGATTACCCAAATTACATGAAAATGATAAACCTCTCAGACCTATAATAAATAATATTAACGGACCTACCGATCAATTAGCTAAGTTTTTGTAATTTATTACCATTACACATAATGGTCGAATTATTGGAACAAAATTGGCAACATATTATAGAACATTCCCCTATAAAAAATAAAAGTTTATTTATTAAAGGCTTAAAATTATGCACGTTCAATAATTACTTCATATACAGGATGTCTCACGTAACTGGTTCATTAGAACTCTTTTAGGTTCCACTATTCGTAGAGACTTGAAATTTTGGTATCATGGGTTGTTCATTCAGATCTTTTAATTTAAAATATTTTCAAGATGGCCACCACTTCCGGTCTATCGGAAGTCGACCTCAACTTCGTTATTTTAAATGGAATGCTATAGTTTTTATAACACCATTCAATTATACGTAAGAAAATATGTTGAATTTGATAATAGTTATTGGTACCTAGCACTTTTTGTTTCGAGTTATTTTGATTTTAAGGGTTTCTTGGCAAATATCATCATGCTATTTAAAAGCACATATCTCAACCAATGTTAATTCAAAAACGCTTTGCGTTGGTGTTATAACTCTTCATATGCTGTCGAACAGATTATCACTTGTTATATCAATGTACCTTATACAGCGTGGTCAAAAATTGACTTACCGTTTCACTGTATTCAATTGCGTGAAAGTCGAAAATTTTAAATGGAACGCCTTATATTTTCATACCTCATCAGAAAGGGAATTTAATTATCTATAAAGATTCCTATACCTATTTATTATAGTTTTCTTGCTAATAAGGCATTTATCAAAGTCATAGATAAAATGCAAAGAACCGTTTGTGTTTTTGTTAGAAGGGCCATGACATTTTGACAGTTTTTTGTTTAATTTATTTAAATTATTATTAGTATTATTTCTACAATGAACTGCGATTGAATAAACTTTAGATTGCTAGCTGTTATTTACCAAAAATAACCAAAAGAAAACCGAATAAATGAAACAATGAAAAACGACAATTTAATGACAAAAATTAAAATCAATAACATAAAAGAATCAAAAACTTCAAATTATAAAAATAAATTAAGGGAATTTAATTCTCTACAAACTATCTAGAAACTTTCTTTATTTGTTGTAGTTGCCCTCATATCTGGAAATTAATGGACGCATGCAATGCTGGAAAGTTCTGATTTTATGTTAGAAAGCCATGGAGTTTTCTCAGCTTTTCATCCATATTTATGTTATTGTTGGCATTACTTAGTTGTGTCATAACTTAATTCTGTTAATGCCTTTGAATATCATGGCGAATTATTCCAACGACAACATTTTAAATTCGTTTTATATTCATGGCGGATGTAATAAAGTTTTGGATAGGATCTATTTCTTAGTTTTGGAATAATCAAAATAACAAGAAACCATAAATCTCTATCACCAGCAGATTAAGATAATGGAATAAATGTTTTGTCATATTTTGTTGCTTTACCAAATTCTTCGGTAAGAGGTGCTTCGATAATATTTTCCAAGAAAGCACCGTTAATAGATAAAGTGAACTCTCTAGGAATATTTCGCTCATCATTTTGTCGAATATTATGCTATATTATTGTTTTTCATTGTTTCATTTATGCATTCTTCTGCTGGTTATTTTTGTTAAAAAAAAAGCTAACAAACTAAAATTTATTGAATCGATTTTACCTAAAGGACAACATTCCGAGTTACTAAACGTTTTTAATAAACACAATGATAGATTAGAATTTACAATAGAGATACCTCAGCAATCACAAATAAACTGTTTAGATATGACAATAATCATGGATAATGATAACAACACAATAACAACGAAATGATAAAAGAAAGACATAAGTAGTGATAGATTATTAAATTATCATAACAATCACCCTAAATCACAAATAATAAATACGATGAATAATTACATATACAGAACAATAAAATTGACTGATAAACCTTTTTTGAAAGATATTAAACAAAAAATATATAAAGTATTGCTGAGTAACTTTTATCCTAAGCATCTAATAAAGAACTCATGGTTCACAATACTAAATAATAATAATAATATAGTTTATTGCCCCATCAATAACAACTACAAAGGAAAGTTTAATTGTAACAACAAAAATTGGAAATAACAAAATTAAAAACAAAATTGAAATTGACATTATAATATAGCAATCGTATGGTGCGTATTCAGCAGAAAAAAAAAGCTGATCTTCCATGCGACCATAGTCTACCCTGATGATCGCATAAAGATAAAGCACCGGAAATCAAATTTTATCACGGAAATATAGCCAATATTTCATATTCTTACCCAACCCAGAGATTTGCTAATTGAGTCTGAAGCAGTTTTTTAAACATGGCTAACTTAAATGATCCCATCGAAATTGCCGATAGTAACCCGCGCCGAAAATGTACCTGATATACAATTTAAAAATTTGGTAGGTATAGCTATTTTTGAAACGTTATATCTTATGAGACGGAGGTGATAATAAATAACATTAATAAAACAAAAGTCAAAATTGTCATAACTTCACAAGACACTAAAAATACAATGGGGAAAAAGGAAAATGAGAATGAGAATAGAAAAGATAAACCAAATATAAAACAATCGTTAATTACAGATTTGATAACTAGACTAAATGATATAGGACAGATACTAGGGAATGATCATAACACTCATAATACTATTAGACATGAAGATACTCAGAATAAAGAGTTTTGTAAAATTAAATATATACCTACGTTAACAAACAAAATAACAAACATTTTTAAAAAGCATGAAATATATAAATAAAATTTGCTAAATATAATAACAACAAAATCGGCACCTTAATATCATATATGAAGGACAAAATCAAACCTTTGGATAAAGTGGATACCGTATATCAATTAAATTGCATAGATTGCGATAAAATATACATAGGAGAATCAAAACAGCATCTCAAAAAACGTATACAACAACATAAATACGATACCAAGCAAATAAAAACGCAAAATAAAACAGCTTTGTGTCAACATGCAAATAAAAGCACAATATTAAGGAAGAACTTATAATCGATCTTTATAACAAAAAATAATAAGAAAAAAGTTAATTTTAAAACCGATGTAGGGCGAATAGGGGCGCATTATGCCGATATTTTGACCGGATTGGTGTTATGATGGATGGAGTTTTAAACAGATTCTACATAAAATATATTTTAACCTTGTCATGTCATTCAGAAAATTGTTGAACTTGACAATGTGGTGTTTAAATCAAAAACAGACGTTCAATTGTTTAGGTACAATTTAAACAATTGATATATATATATATATGGTCATTCGTAGTGCTTCACGGATGGAGAAGTATGTGTTCTAGTTGATCCGAGATATCATCCGTTCATCTTCTTGGATCTTCCCTGTGGACAGGGGCAGACGTTTCGCCAAGATCCCACTTGGCGTCTTCAGTGCTTTGTCGTAGTCTCCTGTTGATAGACTGTCAACAGTGTCAACAGTCTTGGCAGCTTCAGTGCTTTGTCGTAGTCTCCTGTTGATAGACTGTCAACAGTGTCAACAGTCTTGGCAGCTTCAGTGCTTTGTCGTAGTCTCCTGTTAACAGACTGTTGACAGACTGAGACAGACTGTTGACAGTCTCTCAACAGGAGACTACGACAAAGCACTGAAGATGCCAAGTGAGCTCTTGGCGAAACATCTGCCCCTGTCCACAGGGAAGAACCAAGAAGATGAACGGATGATACCTCGGATTAACCAGAACAAATACTTCTCCATCCGTGAAACACTACGAATTACCATTATAAACCTCTACCGGGAGGAAACCTACAGGAAAACCGAGCTTTTTGAAAGACTGAGGGAAAAGAAAATCAACTTACTCTGCGATTTGACATTTCTAAAACGATGTCGTGACTTACAGCCTACTTTCACCAGACTGACTCACCACAACAGATCCCGACAAACTGAAGCAATCCTCAGGCGAGCTTGCAATTCGCTCCTCAGAGAAGAAATCCGTAAAACGAGAAAGACTCTCAGCAGCACCGAACTCGAATTATACCACCTTGTTATTGAGCCAACAGTTATACATCATCATCTGGACCCAGTTAGAAATTTTAACATTCTGGCGTTGCGAAACGAACACAGCCCACAAAACCAAGCAACTCCAAAAGAAGTTCAAAGGTTTAAAAATAAAACCAAAAAAAATCATCCATAACCTTTCAGGATACCACCTTTCAGATGCAGAACTAACAGTTTTTAAGCAAAGGATTCAACTACGTCTTAACCCCCAGAACCATTCCAGATGAAGAAATCATCGCTAACCTGGAATTCAGCTTAACTTCAATGGAGAAACAAAAAGCCGAAATTTTAAGAATGGACATCTTCAGGATTTTACGTTTAGCTAAATCACCAAAGTTGAATTTAGATCCAAGTGAAATCCAGGCCCTGAAGCAACTCAGAAACGACCACAACATCATCATACTTCCGGCGGATAAAGGTAACGCCACACTGGTTATGGACTCGGTGGATTACAAGTAGAGGATCATGGAATTGCTCAAAAATACGGCCTACAAACCAGCAGCAAGAGACCCTACAACTTACCTGGAAAAGACAACCAAGTCGAAAATAGAGGCATCTCCAATAGATCCGGATTGGAAGATGCCAAGTGAGATCTTGGCGAAACGTCTGCCCCTGTCCACAGGAAAGAACCAAGAAGATGAACGGATGATATCTCGGTTCAACCAGAACACATATATAGGGTAATGTAACCGGCTGTGGGCCATTACCGGTTGTGGACCACCTATTGCTATCTTTTGAAGTTTGCCAAATATGGCTGATCTGAGTAGGAGATTATGTGTACATTGACAGTAGGTAGTATTGGTGCAAACATCAAAGTGAAAGGACGCTTTTGATGCGCAGCTTCGAACAAACGAAAAAACTCGACGAAAAAATTTACGATATAGTAATATTTGAATAAGTTGTGAGTGTGATAAAGTGAAGTGAAGTATTGCAAAAAGGTAAGTATTATGGATTTTTCTGCAGTATTTGCGGTAAATTTTACTATTTTATATCGAGTTTAGTCAAAGTTTTTCGCCACGAGAATTTTGCAAGTCACTTAAGGAATGGCTGCTGTTACCGATTGTGGGCCACTATATTTTTTTGCATGAAAATCGTGTTTTTGACTTCCCTGTTAAGGTGGTTCCCAGGTTAATTCGTGTTTTTTATGCACTTTTATGCATTTTCAGCTGTCTACCCCGACGAAAAAAAAAAAAGACGAAAGGAAACTGATTTCAATGCGATCGTACAAGCCATCAAGCATTGTTTGATTGAAAAGACGCCCATCAGAGAGGCTGCTCGAGCCTTTCATGTTCCTCGCACCAATTTCCAGCGGTATCTGAAGAAAGTTGGTGACAAATTTGACGACATTTCTGCCGTACGAGATGCTGAACTGATGGAATTCATAAAATCCTTTTGCTGGCGTCTAATAATTTACTTCGACAATTACATATCTTTTGTTTTCTCATGGCACACTTGGGAATGGAAAACGTTTCCCGCCATTTGCGATGAAATTCCTTTCTTCTCCGAAATTTTGTTATGCAATGTGTGCTTTTTTTATACCAATGGAAAATTTAGTGTTTTGACTGTACAACGCCGTAATTTTTGTAGGGGGGTGCCATTTGAAATTTTCGAAAAAAATGACAACAGGCGAAGATCAATCAAAAATTATTTTTTTTCCATAAATTACCCGAGAAAGAATTATTTTAAGGTATACAGGATTTTAACCTGTCCCTCAATTCAAAATTTGGGCGCCGGCGTCAATTAGTTTCTCTACAAAAAATGTCAAAAATGGGGCGCAATTTTGAAAGAAGGGGTTTGTAACGAAGTTACATATTTCTTCTTGATTTAATCCAAATATCCGAAGGTACTTCCCATCTCACTCAGATAAATATTACAGTTCTCAATTTAACACAACTCTAAAAGTTAACACAACTCCCGACAACATCTCCTGACCGAATACTCAATAAATAAGAGTAATTAACCGAGATCCCAAATTACCGAAAAACACGTGTCACCGAAAAATATTATTAAATAATTAAATATTACCGACATTAATATATTTTCAAATAAAATCCGATAAATAACATCACTCTATCAGAGCAGCGAACCGACCCGAGGAAATTCCAACAACCAGCAAGCTACCGTTCGACTACCGTACACCGACTATTTTTTATGATGCGGAATTAGAAGACCTACAACGTTAAAACCGATTCCAAATGATGGAAAAGAATCTGAAATAACTGCTGAACGATTTCAATGATGATCCGATCATTATTAACCGAGATTCTGAAATAAAGTCAATTAGCATCATAATTAACACGTTCACGCCGGGGCGAAAATCTACGTTTTTTCGCGTGAGGCGAGACCGTCTTATCTCGTTTCGCTTCGTGGGGCGGGACAACATTGTTGCGAGTTCGAACGTGCTCAACGCGAGATCACAACATTTCGAGGCTTCAAACGCGCTAAATGCGAGATTGCAACAGTTCTGATATAGTGTTTTTTTGAGTGCATATTTCTTGCATCAAGTGTAAAGGTAGGTAAAATTATCTTTTCTTCTACAGAGGCGGTTAGCATTTTTTTGAATTTCTGCCCATATAAATAATAGATAAAATGGATATGAAAGAAAGTGGTTCGTCTGAAGAATCTATTATTGGAGAGAGAAAAAATATGCGAAGATATAGAATAGTGTCGAGCTCCTCAGATGAGGCAAGTAACGATAGCAAAATATTAGGTAATGAACTGAATGACCATTCCTTGGAGGAAGAAGATTTTGAATCCAATTTAGAGAGTGACGCTGGTGATAATGAATGGAAGAAAATAACGGGAAGACAGCTAGGAATAAATGAGTATGCGGAAAAGAGGAATTTTTAATTCACAACATGGACTGCGACAATCCTGTTTCGTTATATAAATTATTCGTCACGGATCATATACTTGAAATAATCATTGAAGAAACAAATAAATACGCTACCCAATGCATAAATAATTCTGCATGTAACAGCACAAATCACCAACGGGCCTGGAAACCTGTTACAAAATGAAATAAATGCTTTTTTGGCATCTTACTAATTATGGGTATAGTACAGGTACCAGAAATTAGGTTATGCTGGTCAAAAAATGACATATATGCAAACGCTCGTATTAAAAATGCGATGAAACGCGACCGATTTATATCTATTCTTAAATATTTACACTTCTCCGACAATACCACGGCTAGAGCAGAAGATCGATTACATAAAATAAGAAATATACTTGAAGCTATTGTGCACACATTTAAAACCAGTATTAAACCTGGAAAAAACATTGTTATTGACGAAAGTATGATACCGTGGAGGGGGCGTCTTAGTTTTCGCCAGTACATTCCAGGAAAGCGTCATAAGTATGGCATAAAGACATACAAATTGTGCCTTCCTGAAGGTTATACCTATAATATCAAGATTTATACAGGGAAAATGCAGAATCAATCACCAAGACACATTCTCATGACGTAGTCATAAAATTGATAAGAGATTTATTATTTGAAGGCCGCACACTATTTACAGATAGTTTTTATACCAGTATCCCTTTGGCCGAGGAACTAATGCAAAAAAAAACATTCATTTGTGGAACAGTAAAAAAAAAAACAAAAAATTTCTACCACCACAATCAAAGCAAAAGTTCGGGGTAGCATAATGAGTTTTGAAAATCGCAGTGGAGTAAAATTTATGAAATGGACCGACAAAAGGCCCGTATGTATGATAACAACTTATCAGAACCATAAATGTACAATTATTCAGGGGCCAAATAATAAATCCAAACCAGATATTGTTTTTTCTTATAATAATGTGAAAAAGGGTGTCGATATATCTGATCAAATGTCATCTTACTACAGTTCTCTTCGAAGAACGGTAAAATGGTACAGAAAAATTATGATAGAAATAATATGCGGAAGTTGCCTGGTAAATGCATGGTATATCCATAAAAAATGGGGAACTAAAAATATTCCAATTTTAAAATTTCGAGAACAAATTATCGATCATCTTTTGATCAAAGATCATTCCAGAGAAATCGAAGAGGCTGAAATAAAAAAGGGAAGTCTGTCAAGAAAACGTACACATTTTGTACAATCATTCAAAGGGGCTTCCAGAAACACAAGGAAAAGATGTAAAGAATGCTATAAACAATCATAAAAAATACAAGGTAGATTATATGCTGCGAAAAAAAGTAACGACATATTGAACGCGTTGTAAGGGTCACCTGTATTATGCTTAGAATGTTTTAAAAAGTTGCATAGGTATAAATAAATAATTGTAAAGAAAATAAAAATAATGATCAAAAAAAAAATAAAATCAACACACTAATCACAACATAATCACAGATTAACTGTGATTATGTTGTGATTAGGGCCGTTTAATGAAACATAACGTAAAGCACGTGGTCTAGAATTTGTTTAAATCCGTGGGAGCCGTAAACCGTAACCGATTTTGTTGTAAATATTTTTGTAAATTTTCTTGTAAATAGGAGTATCTTTTGTTATGTATTGTTAATTTTTCTGTTAATGTATTTTAATTAATTGTTAATTACTCGGTTGTTTGTTAACCGATTTTTACCGTTCAAAAACTGAAACTATGTAATTTTAAATCCCGCATCCGACAGTCTCATCAGAAAACCGTTTGTTTCATTAATTAATGCCGCGCATTGAACCTTAAATTTTGATAACTGTTATCGATACGCGGAGAAATCCAGTTTTCGCCCCGATTTGGTATAAATAGCCGACCGAATTTCGAGAATTATTCATTCAATTGAGTCAATTCAGTATTTTTAGTCAGATTAGTCTGATTAATATTCGCCTTATTATTAGCGACTTGCAAGACTGATTATTGCCACCGAATTTTCCGAACCGTTTTTCGAAAACTTAAAGTAAATACCGTTTGTTATTTTGTTTTGATTTCTGATTTTACCTTTCCAACCTAGTACTACTGCGAGTTTTCCCGTAGTACTTTCCGACCAAATTAATTTTACCGAAAATCACGAAATCAAACGTCCGAGCTCCACAATAGTATTTCAGACGAAGCTGAATAACGAATTAAATAAATAAAGAATTTTTACCGACAACCGTAATTTTCCGTTTAAAGATTAATAAATATTTTTATCTTATGTCCTATCTCTGTCTCAATTTATTACCGCCTGCAGATCACCCTGATTTCTCCGACTGTAACCCCTAAAAGCTACTTAGGAGGCGAAAGAGTTCCTTACCTCTCTAAACATAAGGTGGCGCCCGAGACCGTTAACATCTACCGAAAAAAGGGCACCAAAGACACTCCCTCACCTTCTGGACCGAACCACAAGAAAGAGGGAACGTCACAGGTTATAACAGCGAAACCGCTAAAGTTAAGGGTATAACATGTTAGATAAAAAAAGAAGTACTCTTCGAGCACTTTCCAAATCTGCAATAAAAAATAGGGCATTCAATTTAAAAAACATAAGTTTGGTACACCACTGGAATACGACACGCCACTGATGATTAGAAATATTTTTGAAACATAGTGACGGTAATTATGCTCCACTTTGCTCTTAGATTTTTTTCAATAGCCCTGTATATACACCCTGTATATGTTTGTAATAAAATAATATAGTAAGAATCATATTCTACATGGTTTTGTGGTTTGTGTTTGTATTGTAATAATGTTTAATTATTGAAAATTAATTTAAAGATTTTAATCCTGAGGATGGGAAAAAGTCCCGAAACGTAGATTAAATAAATAATGAAAATAGTGGGAGGAGTTGTATTACAAAAAAAATGATTCAATTAATTAATTTGAATTACCTGATATATTTTTAAGCAACAATTCTTTCCTTTTTAAATCATCAAGATCTTTTATTGCTTCATATTGAGAAGTTTTATATCTTCCATAAATTTTTTCGTAACAATTAATTGGTTGAAGAGGAAAATAATCGCCTATAATAATAATAATTAATTAAAACGATTCAATTAATTAATTTAATTTACCTGATATATTTTTAAGCAACAATTCTTTCCTTTTTAAATCTTCAATATTTTTTATTGCTTCATATTGAGCAGTTTTATATCTTCCATAAACGTTTTCATAATGACTAATTGATTGAAGAGCAAAATCATCCGCTATAATAATAAAATAAGTTGTGATGAAATATTTTTTTAAAAATTCACCCTTGACGACTTTACCTGCCGTATCCCTCACAACTGATTCATTCCTTACTAAGTTATTTTCTTCCAAACCATTAGAAACTGAAATTAAACAAAGAAAAGTGACGTTAACGCATAATCTTATCTAACAAACTATTCATGTTAACCAATGATTTGATAGTGTTGATATTAACAAATAGATAATTTAGTAAATTACAGATAAAATTAAATTTATTTTGTTATACAACATTTACCGAAAACATGTTCTTTAGATTTATTGATCTCAACATCCGCCAAATACAACATTGAATCCAATTTTAAATTTGTATCGATGTAATAACCTACAAAAAAAATCGTTTTAGAATTTAATTAATAAAGCTTAAAGATAAATTTTACCTAAATTATTAGCCACAATTAATTCCGATTGATAATGTACTCTATTTATAAAGAATTTAAAAAAGTTTTGTTCGTGTATTTCCGAGTTAAGATGTTTTTTAATTGAACCTAAATCATAAGTAAGATGCGCCATACACAACAAGCACTTAATATGCTTCATTTGTATTCGAAACACCGCTTGTTGCATTTGAACGTTTTCTGGGAGCGAATCCCAAATGTTATAATATTTAACAATTTGTTGAAGATAAACGGTTTCCCCCCTTAAATGTGTAACGTAATTTGTAACGTGTTCAATCGGGTTTTCTAAAATATCTTTGCTACAAATTAAACAATGCATGTTTCCATAATGTAATATGAAAACCGGGTAAAATTTTTTGTTAATATAGGCGCAGGGGAGATTTACGAGATCCATTTGAAAAATGATATCTAAAAAAAGGAGTGATTAAAAATAATTTAGATTTAAATTAAATTTACCTGAAATGTTGTAAATGTTTCCTTTAATTCTTTGTTCCATTAAAAATAGCAATGTGTCCAAGTTGAAATCTTTATAATCGTAATTCCATACTAAAAAGGTGACATTAAAAATAGAAATTAGAAAAAAAATTATTAAAATATACCAAGTTTCCAATACATCGCCTTTAAGGTATTTGCAGCTCCATCACACATAGTTTTATGTCTCGTTGTCGATATATGCGCTTTTACAGCTTCTACATTACAAACCAAACGTTCAATGCATAACCGACATTCTAATACATCGCTATATATTTTAAAATGAATCTGTTGCGTTTGTAATTTGCTCGGCAATGAACAAAAAATCTCGTGATATTTCTGTACGCGTAACATATGTTGGGATGAACTCAATTTATTATCATGTTCCATTAAACTCAGGTGTTTATGCAATAGTGACGAATCTTGTATCGTTTCCACGCAGAATAAACAATGGTAAGTTTTTCCGATTCTTTGAAAAACCGGATAAAACGCGCCATTTATGAACTTGTGGAGAACGTCTTCGAATAATTCTTTGATTGTGTCTGGATGGTAATCTTTATGTTTAGATCCTAAATGGTGAAAAAAAGGTTGGGTTAAAAAAATTTAAACGTAAAATGAATTAAAATAAATAAAGCTATGAATGTACACTCAGCAGCAGAAAAATCAGTCTGCGTACAAAAAATTTGTAATACTTTAATTGAAAAAATAAGAGTCATAATCTAATGTGATAAAGTTAATTTTTTTTGTTATTTTTTATATTAACTACATATAATTCTATTAACAAAATATGCTTCAACAAAACAGTAGTTACAGAAAAAAATCAAAACTAAAAATTCTACAAATAACGGGTATGCAAAAATCTGCGTACAAGTCAGGACAGTATTTATAAAAAAATTCATAAATGAGATCATTGTTTCTATATTAATATGAGGTCGGATAACCTTTACGTTTAATGACCTCCCTTAAACGTTTAGGCATGGAGTGCACTAATTTCTTCGTTTCGTCCGAACTGATTTTGGCCCATTCCTCAATCATAACATTTTTTAACGTTTCCTTCGACGTTATGTTGTGTTGCCGAATCCTGCGTTCCAGTAAATCCCAGAGATGTTCGATGGGATTCAAGTCCGGCGATTGTGGAGGTGTTTTAAGTTGCTTTGGGGTATTGTATAGTAGCCAAAGCTTAGTGTTGTGGGCGCAATGTTTGGGGTCATTATCTTGTTGAAAAAAGTATTCGGGCCCCAAGCCCAAGTTTTCGATGCTAGGCTTCAAATTTTCTTTTAAAATGTCTATATACATTTTATGGTCCATTGTCGATGTTATGAAAACCAACCTTCCCACCCCTTTGGTGCACATACACCCCCAAACCATAACTCCACCACCTCCGTGTTTTACAGTCGCTTTCAAATTTTCGGAATTAAGGGCAGTATTAGGTTTTCTCCATACAAGTTGTTTACCCTTAATGCCGAAAATGCAAAATTTGCTCTCATCTGTAAAGAAAACTTTCTCCCAGAATTCAATGGGCTTGTCTAAGAGTTTTTTTTTGCAAAGGCGATCCGCTTCTGACGATTGACCTCTGACACAAATGGCTTTTTTCGTGCAACGCGACTGTGATAGTTAGCTTTTTTTAACGTCCTTCTCACCGTATCTTTGCTGATAGTTTTATGAAATTCTTCTTGTACATTTTCTACTATTTTTTTTTGCCGTCAGCTTAGGTTCTTTTCTAACCTGCTGTACAATTTTTCGCTTCTCTCGGTTTGTTAAAAGGGGTGGTCTACCAGATCGCGGACGTGAGAGGTAATCTTCAGTGTCTTTATAATTATTAATTACTCTTTGAATGGAAGAGTGTGACCTGCCGACAGTTTCTCCTATTTTTCGAAAAGATTTTCCCTCTTTCCATAACTTTACAATAATTTTTCTCTCTCCCAATTCAATTTCCTTTCCTTTCATGTCCATTCTAACTTTTAGCTTCTAAGCCTCTGCTAATATAATTGACACTGATTATCTTTTATTTAAATCGGAAGGCGTACATCGCCAACTACGTATTTAAGTAAATAAGTATATTTTGGAGAAGGGGTCTTTATTTGTACGCAGATATTTGCATACGCATTATTTGGAGAATTTTTAATTTTAATTTTTATTGTAACTAATATTTCTGTTTTATTGATGCATATTTTGTTAATAGAATTATATGTAGTTAATACACAAAATAAAAAAAATTGAAGTTTATCACATTAGATCATGACCCTTATTTTTTCAGTTAAAGTGTTAGAAGTTTTTTGTACGCAGACTTCTGCTGCTAAGTGTATTTAAAAAAATTTGGCAATTATTTACGACAGCACCCAGAAAGATATTGCGGCAATTCCTTTTTTATCTGATGTAAAATAACTTAAAAAAGACGTTAAAAATAAAAAAAGTGCGGAAAAGTGTTAAATTTACCAAAAAATCGTTTTAAATTTCCGATGTGACGTCTTGCAAAGTGACGTCACGGAGCTTGCTAACAATGTATTTTACCCTAAAAGGTGATTAAAATAGCCTGCAACGGATGCTCAACCCGCAAGTTAAAACTCATCGCGTGCTACAGACCCAATCCAGGAGTTGAAACCCACGAATATTACTTCGGCAATGAAGAACAAAAATATTTTTGATTTCGTAGCAGGCGCTGTGTTCCAACTTCCGGGTTGGGTTTGCTTAGGTTTGGGTCCGTTGGAAAAAAGGGTAAGACTCAGATCGACACGAATATTTTACTCAAAAAAATGAAATAGTTGTTAACTACAAGTACCAAGACTTTCACGACCGGTGTTAATTGAACTAAAATTAGAACTAGAAACTTTCGGGTTTCGCCGTGCGTTTTTTGAAAAAATGTTTGACGTTTCGGATGCCATGTTGCAACCTTCTTCAGAAACTGGTTCTAACTGTTAGAACCAGAGTTAGAACCAGAGTTAGAACCAGATCTGGTTCTAACTGTTAGAACCAGAGTTAGAATCAGTTTCTGAAGAAGGTTGCAACATGGCATCCGAAACGTCAAACATTTTTTCAAAAAACGCACGGCGAAACCCGAAAGTTTCTAGTTTTAGATCTAGTGTTAGTCCTAGTGATAGTTCTAGTGTTAGTGCTAGTGTTAGTTCTAACTTTAGTTCAATAGTTGTTAACTGTTTTGAACTCCGTAGAAGGTGGTGGGTCTTAACTTCCGTTTACGGACCCAACCCAAAAGTTATACATAGAAACTGCTATGGACTCCGTAGCAGACGGTGGGTTCCAACTTCCGGGTTGGGTTTGGTTAGGTTTGAGTCTGTTGCAAAAAAGATTAAGACTTAGATTTTCTGGAAAAAATACGTTGTTAGCAAGCTTTGAGATGCCAAATTACGTGACGTCACATTACCACTTTAAATTTATTTTTAAATTGATTTTTCGTCAAGTTTGATGCTTCGTCGTACATTTTTTTATTTTTAACCTGTTTCTTAGGTTATTTTACGTCCGTAGCACGCGATGGCAGGCTGTATTAATCGCCTTTTAGGGTAAAATACACTCAGCAGCAGAAGTCTGCGTACAAAAAACTTGTAATACTTTAATTGAAAAAATAAGAGTCATAATCTAATGTGATAAACTTGATTTTTTTTTATTTTGTATATTAACTACATATAATTCTATTAACAAAATATGCTTCAACAAAACAGAAACAGTAGTTACAGAAAAAAATCAAAACTAAAAATTCTACAAATAACGGGTATGCAAAAATCTGCGTACAAGTCAGGACAGTATTTATAAAAAATTCATAAATGAGATCATTGTTTCTATATTAATATGAGGTCGGATAACCTTTACGTTTAATGACCTCCCTTAAGCACTAATTTCTTCGTTTCGTCCGAACTGATTTTGGCCCATTCCTCAATCATAACATTTTTTAACGTTTCCTTCGACGTTATGTTGTATTGCCGAATCCTGCGTCCAGCGATTGTCGAGGTGTTTTAAGTTGCTTTGGGGTATTCTATAGTAGCCAAAGCTTAGTGTTGTGGGCGCAATGTTTGGGGTCATTATCTTGTTGAAAAAAGTATTCGGGCCCCAAGCCCAAGTTTTCGATGCTAGGCTTCAAATTTTCTTTTAAAATGTCTATATACATTTTATGGTCCATTGTCGATGTTATGAAAACCAACCTTCCCACCCCTTTGGTGCACATACACCCCCAAACCATAACTCCACCACCTCCGTGTTTTACAGTCGCTTTCAAATTTTCGGGATTAAGGGCAGTATTCGGTTTTCTCCATACAAGTTGTTTACCCTTAATGCCGAAAATGCAAAATTTGCTCTCATCTGTAAAGAGAACTTTCTCCCAGAATTCAATGGGCTTGTCTAAGAGTTTTTTTGCAAAGGCGATCCGTTTCTGACGATTGACCTCTGACACAAATGGCTTTTTTCGTGCAACGCGACTGTGATAGTTAGCTTTTTTTAACGTCCTTCTCACCGTATCTTTGCTGATAGTTTTATGAAATTCTTCTTGTACATTTTCTACTATTTTTTTTGCCGTCAGCCTAGGTTCTTTTCTAATCTGCTGTACAATTTTTCGCTTCTCTCGGTTTGTTAAAAGGGGTGGTCTACCAGATCGCGGACGTGAGAGGTAATCTTCAGTGTCTTTATAATTATTAATTACTCTTTGAATGGAAGAGTGTGACCTGCCGACAGTTTCTCCTATTTTTCGAAAAGATTTTCCCTCTTTCCATAACTTTACAATAATTTTTCTCTCTCCCAATTCAATTTCCTTTCCTTTCATGTCCATTCTAACTTTTAGCTTCTAAGCCTCTGCTAATATAATTGACACCGATTATCTTTTATTTAAATCGGAAGGCGTACATCGCCAACTACGTATTTAAGCAAATAAGTATATTTTGGAGAAGGCGTCTTTATTTGTACGCAGATTTTTGCATACGCATTATTTGGAGAATTTTTAATTTTAATTTTTTTTGTAACTAATATTTCTGTTTTATTGATGCATATGTTGTTAATAGAATTATATGTAGTTAATACACAAAATAAAAAAAATTGAAGTTTATCACATTAGATCATGACCCTTATTTTTTCAGTTAAAGTGTTAGAAGTTTTTTGTACGCAGACTTCTGCTGCTAAGTGTACATTATTAACAAGCTTCATGACGTCACATTGTAAGAGGTCACATCGGAATTTTAAAACGTGTTTTTAGGGTATTTTACATCAGATAAAAAAGAATTATTACAATATCTTTCTGGATGCTGTCATAAATATATTACGACAGCACCCATTTTATATATTATTTATAATTTATTTGGCCTTTACCTTTTTTCTTACGGCGTACCTTGTTATCGGCTAAAATAATGGTGATTAATATGAATTTTTATATGTGAAATAAGTACCTTTCAAACCGTCAGAGCGATTACCTTTCAAATTATCCTTTCCCTTCGGTAACGGCAATTGAAGTGATGGTGATTCGGAAGGACATTCTACAAAATAAACATTTTTATTTTAAATTTTGTTCATCAAAATTAAATCAGATGATTTTATCTGCCAAAACAAAACTTTCAATACTTATGGTGGGTTCATGCAACGTGTTTTAGTATTAGTCGTAGTCTTAGTCTTTTTTTTAACCGTTTGCGTTAGCTTTAGTTGTAAGGAAAAGTATTGGTTCGTACAATATTTAAGCATTGCACATTAAAGCAAAATTTGAACATATATAAAGTCGTGTAATACAAAAAGAAATCTGGTGTGAAACAGATTTCAAATGTGTTAGAAACATTTTGTTTCTAACATTATTTAATATGAATAAAAAGAAAATTGTTCGGGATCCCTGGATCCCGGAATTGTTTCCATAATAACTAATTTTTATGAATCCGGGATTTGTCGTTGATCAATGTTGGTCAAAAAGTACCGAAAATCTCCAACAAAAAATAAAGATCTTCAAAAATATGTAAAAGAAGAACATGGAAAAGAACTGAAACTTCAACTTGACTGCAAAAAAAGATGAAATAGCCCTTTAATCATGTTAAAGCAATATGACAGTCTAAACTACTGTATTATATACACTAATGACAGTGAGTTTCAAATTATGAGAAGTTGGTTTAACGTTTAGATCGGGTCAAAATGACTGTTGAAGGTATTAGTCATCGAAACATGAATCTTAATAAAGCAGATATTGCTTTAGAATGCATGCTGCAAGAAATTAAAAAAAAGTTATGCTCCTTTAGAAAAGACCTTTGAAGATTATTTGATTTTGATGATTTAATAGCGTAAGAATGTATTCGTCTTCGTGCAGCCTTTTTGAAATTCAGGTAACGACAATCCTTTCTTCAATAAAACTAACAATAATATGATAGAAAATATAATAGAAAGATTTAGAGGAAATGAAGGTAAAAATGACAAAGTCGACCATTAAGAAGAATGCGATATTTCACCGTCTTTCTGGAGAAGAAAGTTGACCAGGAGAAACCGAAGTCTTTTAAAGAAACACTTGAAAACAGATAAACCAATCTCGAAATCAATCCCGGGATCCTGTCTTCATAAAATGTAATCCCGAGATTGTGTGTTTGCTTCGGATTTGTAATCCCTAACTTGAATACAGTTTTATTAATCGCACAAATACAAAACATAAAGATTAATTTATTTTTATGATCTTTGTGTGCTGTATCATAGAGATATAAGTATCATAAAGATATTGGTACTCTTGTACCAATTCCATTAATTTTGAATCAATTTGATCTGAGTTTGATTCCATTAAAATCAAAGCTGGAAAAACATGTTTTCTTTTTAGACCGTTTAGAAATGACGTTAACAAACGGTCATTACTTGATCAATATACTAAAATGTGATTTTGAGGATTTTGATGAATTATCTATAAGCATAGGCTGTCAGTGCTTTCAAAAGACTTGATACTGTCCATAGAAAACTTAATACTGCTTCTAGAAGACCTGATACTGCTTCCAAAAGATTTGAAATGTGTCCAGAATACTTGTAATGCCTCAGAAGACTTGAAATGCTTCCACAAAACATGATATTGCCTTTGAGAGACTAGAAATGCTTCCAGAAATTTTCACTGGTTTTTGAAGACTTAGTACTACTTTCAGAAGACTTGATATTACCTCCAAACGACTTACTACTGCCCCTGAACGACTTGGAAGACTTGATACTGCATTTAAAAAGGCTTGATCTTGCTCTCAGACGATATGAAATGCTTTTAGAAGATTTGATGTAGCTTCCAGAAGACATGTAATGACTTGCAATAGTGACAAAAGACTTAAACTGCTTCCAGAAAATTTGATATGCCCATAGCAGATTTAATACTGTTTCTAAATAACCAGATATTGCTTCAAAAAGACGTGAAATGTTCAGAATACTTGTTAATGCTTTAAAAGATTTAATACTGCTTCTTGAAGTTCTTCCAGAAAACTTGATATTGCTTTTGGAAGACTCAAAATGCTTCTAGAAGGCACTTTTTCTAGAAAAGCGTATATAGCCTCTGAAAGACTTAATACTGGTTTTAGAAAAATTGAAATGCTTCCAAAAACCTTGATTCTGCTTCCAGAAGACTTGATATTGTTTTTAAAACTTCTGGCAGAAAACATTTTCATTGCAAAAAACACGATATTGTTGATAAACTGTTTGAGTTTCCTTCGAAAATATTAAATACTATTAGACAAAATGCAAAATCTTGACTGGTAGATTGATCTTTTTTTATCTCTTTGGATGCTATTATATTAAAATTATTTTAAAATAGCTACATCCGATGTAGTAGCATCATCTGCCAATATTAAGCGACTTTTACTTCCTAGGACTCAATACCATACTTTAAGCAATAGATTAGGAATTGATAAAGCAGCAAAAACAGTTTGCATATTTCAACAGTTAAATGGAGTAAATAATGCATCTAGCAGAAACGGGTAGCGATTTTTTTTAAGTTTTGCTTAAGTTTTTAATCATATATTAAATTTTAATTATAATGTAGGTTTGGCGATAAACATACATAAAGGGGAAATATTCTATTTTCCTGCCAATTTTGAAACAAAAGTGTTCTTTTAAAAAACACCCCATGTTTTAAATCACCTTTTGAACTGTTTAAAACATATCATACAGTTTTAAAAATGCTTCAAACAGTTTGTTTTAAACACTTTCTTAAAAATATAACAACCCTGATTGAAATTATTGTTATAATTGTAATATAATGAAATCAAAAAGTTAATCAACTCAACCTTTATTTTATATATTACATTATTTTATAAAGGTTTTAGCTTTAAGAAGTTGAAAGTTGGACAACTCTTGTCACTAAGACAAAAACCGTTTTAGTCATAAGGTGTTGCATGAACAGTACTACTATAACGCACTACCTTAACTTTTCACTCTTATGACTATGACTAAGACTAAAACACGTTGCATGAACCCACCATTAACCGTTTGCATTAGCTTTAGTTTAGCTTTAGCAAAATTTGGACATATAAACAGTCCTGCCAAATTAAAAATATAAAAAGAAATCTGAAAATGGTTTTATTTTGGGTTAAACAAATTTAAACGTAAAATGAATTAAAATAAATAAAGCTATGAATGTATTAAAATTTATATCATATTTGTTTTAAAATTATTTGGCGATTTACCTACGAAATGTAAATTTGGGGCGGATTTTTGAGCACCTTTTTTCTTACGGTGTACCTTGTTATCGGCTAAAATAATGGTGATTAATATGAATTTTTATATGTAAAATAAGTACCTTTTAAACCGTCAGAGCGATTAACCTTTCCCTTCGGTAACGGCAATTGAGTTGATGGTGATTCGGAAGGACATTCTAAAAATAAACATGTTTATTTTAAATTTTGTTCATCAAAATTAAATCAGATGGTTTTATCTGCCAAAACAAAACTTAATCGTCTTAACGTCTTAACCGTTTGCATTAGCTTTAGTTGTAAGAAAAGGTATTGGTTCATGCAATATTTAAGCACAGCACATTAAAGCAAAGTTTGGACATATAAACAGTCCTGCCAAATTAGAAATATAAAAAGAAATCTGAAAACGATTTTATTTGTTAGAAATATTTGGTTTCTAACATTATTTATTACTTCCTCTGTCCGAAAATAGTTGCTACATTTCAGTTTAAATTTTGTCCGGAAATAGTTGCTACAGTTCAGTTTGAAATTTGTCCGATAATAATATCTACATTATATATATTTTATTATTTTATATATATTTGGAAAAGAAAAGGGCATACTGTACACAGAAAATATTTTCTGCGGCATACTGTATACAGAAAACCTACCCACACGAATCGATACTTAAATGCATCTTCTCATCATCATCCTTCACAGATCCAATCAGTCGCCAATTCACTAATCTCAAGATCCATTCGACTTACAGATAACGATAACAGATCAGAAAAAATGACGAAAGTCACCTTGGCTCTTGCTCAAAACGGCTACTCCAAATACATGGTGAAGAAAGCCATCGATCGACAATTCAAGCCGAAGGACCCACATTCACAAGAAGAGACCAGAAGACCCAACGTCGTACTACCTTACATCAAAGGAACAACTGATCGCATAGGAAGACTTCTACGGAAACACATCAGTACCACTTACAGACCCGGCAAGACTATAGGAGCTTCTCTCAGGAATCCAAAAACACCAAATAATATTGGAAAATCTAGGAGTTTATTCCATCCCCTGCGGCTCATGCGACAAGAACTACGTGGGACAGACCAACAGAATAGCTGCCAGAGTAGAAGAACACAAGCTGGGCATCCGAAACAAACAGCTCACTTCTGCTCTCTTCCGCCACCATCTGGACACAGGCCATACCATCAATTTCGAGGGTTGCAAGCAGGTAGCCAACGTTCCGCATTGGAGAACCAGAGTGATCCGGGAATCCATTGAAATAGCGAAGAACAGCACCCTCAACAAGAGGGATGATGCCCTACACTTGTCAGCAGCGTGGAGGACGGTCCTAGAGCACTCCAGGCCCAGGGCTGCTTTCCTGAGGCAAGGACCATCCAATTCGGAACGGCAGGACGCCGAACTGCCTATCATACCTGAAGCGTGTAGTGGGAGCAGCCCAGGTCCAGCAATCACCGGACGGCGGGTCGGTGGCCTCTTCTCGCCCATGGATGACGTCACCAAAGCCATATCCGGTGGAAAATCCCCAGGACCATTAATCGCCGTACGACAGGTCAATGACCTCCCCCCATCACCCACGACTCACGTCACGTCGGACAGAAACAATGGCAAATACAATTTGGCAAATATCACCATGGTCGTTACATTCAAATATTCTTTTGCCGTTTGAACAGCATTTTCGTCACATTTAATGGACAATAAAGTCGAACTAGAATGATTACGTTTCAATCTCATTTTGTTATGTGTTTTAATTTATAATTGTTAGAACCTTTATGAAATAATGTACACTCCATTGCTTTTTGCAATGAAATAAATACATTGTCTAAAGTGTCTCTATTTATACCCCAAAAGGACTGACTCACTGCATCGATTAGTTCATCGATATTTTTTTGGGGTAATTGATGTTGAACTGATTGAATTGAATTGAAAAAACCTAAATCCAGTACATTTAAATCAGGACTGTTTGGTGGTTGACATTTCAGTTGAATATCCCAACTATCTGCACTGAATTTCTGAGTTAATGTAGGATCGTTACTGTACAAATGCGGTTTTGCATTGTCTTGTTGTATATATATATATTGTATTTTTCCTAGAATCAACAGGCCGTTTATTGCGTATTGCTGGAACTAAATTATGCAGAATCATTATTTGTATTTCAATAACGGAACATTTTGGGACCACAGATTATATAAGAAACTATCATTAATTTCCGATGTAGAATCACCCCCTTCAATATTCGCATATCATTACGGAACACCCTGTATAGTGTGATCCCAAAATTCCCAGAATTATGTTTTTGCTTTGGAATTGTAATCCCCAGCTTTATTAATTACACAAAGATAGAAGAATAAACAATAAAAATTAATTTATTTTATATATATTTTTACCAATTCTAATAATTTTCAATTAATTTGATCTAGGTTTGATGCCATTCAAATCAAGGTAGAAAAAAAAATATGTTTTGTTTTTTTCATTTTAAACAAAACGCATATTTCTTTATTGTTTTAAATGGTTTTTTTATTTTAAACTATTTTTGTGTACTAGTTTAAAGATTGTGTTTTAAACAACTAAAATTTGTTTTAAACCAGTAACTGCACACCAGCTTATGTTAGAAATCATATTGTTCGGGGAATCCCGTTATAAAATTAAAAATCATTACTAAAACTGAACTAAAATTACGTTGGGTGACAGGAAAAACTAACTAAGCGCATAAAATAATAAAATCGAGATTTTGTCACTAAATACATTATCTTTTAATAATCTTTCATAGTTATAGAATAGAAAAAGTCATTAATTGTATAATGTGTAGCTTATCCGGCAGGAAAAAGTAATCAGTGCACTTAGAGAGTTTCAGTTGGCTGTGATTACCTTTAATCATAGTGTTAACATACACTTAGCAGCAGAAGTCTGCGTACAAAAAACTTCTAACACTTTAACTGAAAAAATAAGGGTCATAATCTAATGTGATAAACTTCAATTTTTTTTTATTTTGTGTATTAACTACATATAATTCTATTAACAAAATATGCATCAATAAAACAGAAATATTAGTTACAAAAAAAAATTAAAATTAAAAATTCTTCAAATAATGCGTATGCAAAAATCTGCGTACAAATAAAGATGCCTTCTCCAAAATATACTTATTTACTTAAATACGTAGTTGGCGATGTACGCTTTCCGATTTAAATAAAAGATAATCGGTGTCAATTATATTAGCAGAGGCTTAGAAGCTAAAAGTTAGAATGGACACGAAAGGAAAGGAAATTGAATTGGGAGAGAGAAAAATTATTGTAAAGTTCTGGAAAGAGGGAAAATCTTTTCGAAAAATAGGAGAAACTGTCGGCAGGTCACACTCTTCCATTCAAAGAGTAATTAATAATTATAAAGACACTGAAGATTACCTCTCACGTCCGCGATCTGGTAGACCACCCCTTTTAACAAACCGAGAGAAGCGAAAAATTGTACAGCAGGTTAGAAAAGAACCTAGGCTGACGGCAAAAAAAAATAGTAGAAAATGTACAAGAAGAATTTCATAAAACTATCAGCAAAGATACGGTGAGAAGGACGTTAAAAAAAGCTAACTATCACAGTCGCGTTGCACGAAAAAAGCCATTTGTGTCAGAGGTCAGTCGTCAGAAGCGGATCGCCTTTGCAAAAAAAACTCTTAGACAAGCCCATTGAATTCTGGGAGAAAGTTCTCTTTACAGATGAGAGCAAATTTTGCATTTTCGGCATTAAGGGTAAACAACTTGTATGGAGAAAACCTAATACTGCCCTTAATCCCGAAAATTTGAAAGCGATCCCTGTAAAACACGGAGGTGGTGGAGTTATGGTTTGGGGGTGTATGTGCACCAAAGGGGTGGGAAGGTTGGTTTTCATAACATCGACAATGGACCATAAAATGTATATAGACATTTTAAAAGAAAATTTGAAGCCTAGCATCGAAAACTTGGGCTTGAGGCCCGAATACTTTTTTCAACAAGATAATGACCCCAAACATTGCGCCCACAACACTAAGCTTTGGCTACTATACAATATCCCAAAGCAACTTAAAACACCTCCACAATCACCGGACTTGAATCCCATCGAACACCTCTGGGATTTACTGGAACGCAGGATTCGGCAACACAACATAACGTCGAAGGAAACGTTAAAAAATGTTATGATTGAGGAATGGGCCAAAATCAGTTCGGACGAAACGAAGAAATTAGTGCACTTCATGCCTAAACGTTTAAGGGAGGTCATTAAACGTAAAGGTTATCCGACCTCATATTAATATAGAAACAATGATCTCATTTATGAATTTTTTATAAATACTGTCCTGACTTGTACGCAGATTTTTGCATACCCGTTATTTGTAGAATTTTTAGTTTTGATTTTTTTCTGTAACTACTGTTTCTGTTTTGTTGAAGCATATTTTGTTAATAGAATTATATGCAGTTAATATACAAAATAAAAAAAGTTTATCACATTAGATTATGACTCTTATTTTTTCAATTAAAGTATTACAAGTTTTTTGTACGCAGACTTCTGCTGCTGAGTGTAACCATTAGTGTTACCGGTTTCTCGTACGTATTCACATGTGGATATCGAACCGATATTGTGCTGTTGATCGATAACTCGGGTGATATCCGTCCATTGGGTTTCTGAAAGCGCCAATAGCAGATATTAGATCGACAGTGACGCATGTCAAAAGTGATAGTTTCTATTTTCTAATTTATATTTACATAAATATTTACGTAATTAAACATTGTGTATTATTTTGAAATTTTTAAAAAGGAAATTTCCTTGCCTATCGATGAGAATACGATTAAAACGTAGGACGATATTATTGCCAAAATTTTCCTTGTGTAGTTTTATACAATATCTACATAGGAAATGTTGCCATACTTGAAGAAGGAATTGGGAAAAATATTAATGAATCCCTTTATTTGAATTAAAGGAATTTTTTGGGATTTTACTAATTACTGGACGTTTCCGGGTATTACACGAAAACGAAAATTATCTGTGGGAGAAAATGTTACTTAATAAATTCATTGGCATTTTAGGACTTCTGCGTTTCGATTGCTTTCTAATACGGGAAGAAACAAAAAATCCTGGAAGGAACATAAAATTTGGCGAAAATATAATTACATAAAAATAAAATTCGAATATCTTCTCACAGAATTGTATCTCAAAAGAATCAGGTCGATTTTATCAACTTCAAGTTCATCCAAACACCCATATTCTAAAAATTCTAGACATTAACCAAACTCACCCCTGATGATTCATTATAATAATATATATTTTGTTTATTTTATCATGGTAAGAACCGAATTAGAAAATCTTCCTAATTTTTTATGATTTTTGAAATTAATAGTCTTATTTTAAAAAATCACGAAAAATCGAACCCTTAAGATATTTTAATGAATTATTCATGATTTATAGAGGAAAGTGTCTACTTTCTCGCGATGAAACTGGATCTTGAAAATATTTATTCGTTTTTGAGATATAAATCATTAAATTTAACGTGCATATTTATGACTCTCTCAAGTAAATTAAAAATCACCAAAAATCGAATTCTTGAGATATTTTAATGATACATCCAAAATTTATAGAGGTGAGTGTCTATTTTGTCATGGTGAGTGCCAAATTAGAAAATCTTTATTCGTTTTTGAAATTAATAATCTTGATTTAAAAAATCACGAAAAATCGAATTCTTAAGATATCTTAATGAATTGTTCGTGATTTATAGAGGAAAGTGTCTACTTTCCTGTGATGAATCCGGATCTTGAAAATATTTATTAGTATTTGAGATATAAATCATTAAATTGAACGAGAACATTTATGGCTATCTCAAGTTAATTAAAAATCACCAAAAATCGAATTCTTGAGATATTTTAATGATAAATTCAAAATTTATAGAGGCAACTATCTATTTTGTCATGGTGAGAACCAAATTAGAAAAACTTTATTCATTTTTTGAGATAAAGATTATTTAAGTTAACCTATTTTTTAAGATTTTTTGAAATTAATATCTTGATTTAAAAAATTACGAAAAATCGAATTCTTAAGATATCTTAATGAACTTTTCATGATTTATAAAGGAAAGTGTCTATTTTCTTGTGATGAAAGCGGATTTTGAAAATATTTATTCATTTTTGAGATATAAATCATTAAATTGAATGTGAACATTTATGGCTATCTCAAGTTAATTAAAAATCACCAAAAATCGAATTCTTGAGATATTTTAATGATACATTCAAAATTTATAGAGGCAAGTATCTATTTTGTCATGGTGAGAACCAAATTAGAAAAACTTTATTCGTTTTTGAGATAAAGATTATTCAAGTTAACCTATTTTTTAGATTTTTTGAAGTTAATAATCTTGATTTAAAAAATCACGAAAATCGAATTCTTAAGATATCTTAATGAATTGTTCGTGAGTTATAGAGGAAAGTGTCTACTTTCGTGTGATGAAATCGGATCTTGATAATATTTATTAGTTTTTGAGATATAAATCATTAAATTGAACGAGAACATTTATGGCTATCTCAAGTTAATTAAAAATCACCAAAAATCGAATTCTTGAGATATTTTAATGATACATCCAAAATTTATAGAGGTGAGTGTCTATTTTGTCATGGTGAGTACCAAATTAGAAAATCTTTATTCGTTTTTGAAATTAATAATCTTGATTTAAAAAATCACGAAAAATCGAATTCTTAAGATATCTCAATGAATTGTTCGTGATTTATAGAGGAAAGTGTCTACTTTCCTGTGATGAATCCAGATCTTGAAAATATTTATTAGTATTTGAGATATAAATCATTAAATTGAACGAGAACATTTATGGCTATCTCAAGTTAATTAAAAATCACCAAAAATCGAATTCTTGAGATATTTTAATGATAAATTCAAAATTTATAGAGGCAAGCGTATATCTTGTCATGGTGGGAACCAAATTAGAAAATTTTTATTCGTTTTTGAGATAAAGATTATTTAAGTTAACCTGATTTCTTATGATTTTTGGAAATTAATAATAAATATAATTTACCTACAATTGTTCTCTGTGTAATTAAGCCTTTAAAAAGTTTTCTTATTTGTTAATTATGTTCTTTTACTAATAATTTTCGTTATTATTTGATTTTCTTTTTTTAATTTTCATTATTATTAATTGCTTGTTCAGCAATATTTTATTTTTGTTAGGAAATTATTTATATATGTTATTTATTACTGGATGCTTCGCTGGGCTTTCCAGTTTTCATTTCAAATATTATAAGTAAACTAATAAATAAAAAAAAAATAATAATAAATAAACTAATAAATATACTATAACGTACGAGAAACCAGGCATCAGTTCTTAATATTTATAAATATTAATTAATGTTATTCAAGTAAATTTTTAATAATCAAAAATATACCTTTATCTTGTTTGACATTCATTCCATCACCTCCAGATATGCGATCATCTTCCACAGTAATTGCAGGTGCTCTAACTTTTTGAGCTAAAAAAGACACATGTTAATCATACTAATCAAAAAACTTCCTAGTACTACTTTACGTTTAGCCACGTTTAAATGTCGCGTTTTAATGTGACATAATAAGGCAGCAGCATCAAAAGGAACACATGCATTACACAAAACACATCGTATATCAGAAGCTTGTTTCCTAAAGAATGGTTTTTTACTTTGATATTGATCAGGTAAAGTTTTAAAAGCGTCATGGTATGCAGCGACCATGGATATATTTAATTTGTTTGATGCTGATTTAACATGTTCAGGTTGATTTAAGTGTTCCATAATTGTTCTTCTAAGTGTAAAGTGGCACGTGAGGCAATAAAAAGTCGAATCATGACAAACTTGGATTATTGGATAGTAAGTGTCCCCCACCATTACATTTGGAATGTTATAACAGTTGATGACTGTTAAGAAAGATTATTTAAATAACAGAATTAATTGTATAAAAATTCTTACTAAAGAATAAGGTAAGGTTAGCTGATTTCAGATTGTTGTGATGGTCATTACTATTCTTATGTGTTATAATTTCTGCTCTATCAAGGTTTAAAACACGCTGACATGGTAAGCATAGGATACTATTTTCGTGAAAACAATAATTAGCTACTTCGATTTGTTGTGAAGCTCTGAAAGAACTAAAAATTTGGTGGTATTTTTTTAGAGTCTCCGTTAGAGTATAAGAACTTTGAAGAAATAAATGTGTATCATTCTCACAATGACCCCAATACTCTACTGCAGTAACCATGCTAGAACAAATGAGACACACACAGTTGTTTTCTTTTGACTTAATACGTTGCATAACTGGATAATTAATCCCATCTATATTCAAATAAGGAACATCAAAAAAAATACTTTGTTTTATTTTAGGAGCATATCCAACTTCACTGATTGGTTTTGCAATGTTTTGGCTTTTCTTAACCTTCCTATTTTTACAGGGATTTGGGTGCACAAGCACATCGTCATACTTTATCAATGTCCCACATTGCTTACATTTCATATATATCCCATCAATGTAAGAATAGCATAATTGGATGTCTTGTTTAATAGGCTTTTGTGCTTTCCAAAAATCGTGATATTTAGACAAATTATTGCAATGCAATTGGAGTTGTTCCATATGGAATAAAGTACAAACATGGTCAAACAAAGCTTCAACCTTCATTTGTGACACAAAATAATCGCATACCAGACATTCTATGATATTATCGTCTCGTAAACGAACTGAAAATGTGTTGTAACCTTCAATTCCATTAACAACATCTAGGATATGTGCTGGATACAATCTTAATTTGACGGATTCGTTGTATTTTTTATTTAAAAAGGGTATTGATGGATCGTCAACACCTAGAATGTAATTAAATATATTAAAATTGAAATTAAATTTAGTAATTTAAGGGTTATACCAGAAAGAAATACTGTCATAAGGCTCAATAACCAGCAAATCTGAAATTCCGCTTCGTCCATGTTCTTTTTTGTGTCCATATGTTCGACGCATTTTTTTAATTTTTTTAAATAAGGTATAACCTCATCTAAATTTATTTTTAATAAATCAACGTCTTCTTTGTTTAAAAATGTTACATTTCTTCCATAATTAATCAATGTATTAAGTAATTCTTCTGGGGGTTTGAATTCCTCTTTTAACGCGAACATAGAAGCCACTTCATTCAAGGGATCTCTTTTTTTAGGCATTTTGTGTAGTAAATCAATTCTTTTAATAATAACGTTGCAATATATTGATAAGTAAACTGATAAAGTTAGAAATAAACAAAAAATAACTCATAACCTCACACTCTAATGTCAGTCATTATCATCTGTTGATTATCAGGGTTACCACGCGGTGTTTACACTACTTGAATTAGTGACTTAAAATATCTTGAATGCATAGAATGGAATGGTAACTTATTAATAAGCCCAGATTTTTGTGTTGATTTTAAAGCAAAATAACGAGATTTTATTTGAGGTAAAAATCAAATTAAAATACGTTTGTTTTTAATTTTGTTGCTAACCATTAAAATTTTAAAAGCGATACCACCATTAAAAAAAGTAATTTTTTGAATTTTTATAATAAATAAAAATCCGTTCTTTTTAAAGAAAACAAATTTATTTAAAAACGAATTAATACAATAAGAAAAATAATAAAATAAAGCCGCGAATTAATACCAAAAAAATTAACTTAATAATTAATACTGAATACTTTTCATAATGTAAAATAACAAAGTAACATAACTTTTAATCCATATTATCACATTCTTGCTTTACGGGTAACAAGAATTTCGAATTGATTTTTTTTCTTTAATAACAAACTTAAAATTCTAGATTAGGTAACATTAATAATATTTGCCTGATAAACCCTGATTGTTGCAAGTCACGATTAGTTTGAATCCGTCTATAATACACAGGACAGTCCAACGATACACAACAAATCTCGTCCGGCCTTCCACAACACGATTGGCAAATCTAAAAGCACCAAAAAATTAAAATCGTACAACCCCAATTTATTTATTTATTAATTTATTCACCTGTAAAGCGTTAAAAAAATTTTGTTCCCACAATCGAACTTTTTCATGAAGCAACAACGCAGATTGTTGCGGGTTATTTTTACATTTTTCGCACAAACCGTCCTGGGTTAAAGCCCCGCATATCGCGCAATCCAACGTCGAAAAGAATTGTGTTATCGTAGTCTTTTTAGTTTTATTTTTACCTGGAGATGAGGAGGCGGTTGGGAGATATTGGTGTTGTTTCCTTGGCATTTCGTTAAACCATTGATTCAAATCGGCTCCGATCAATAGGAAACATCGATTTAATGGGGGAATTATTGCTTTTGTTATGTAATACAATGCGTTTATTCGAATTGATGAGTCGTTTAGTACATCTCTTGGACTTTTTACTAGTTTTATTAATGGTTGTCCTGGTGGGCCATTTATTATTACATATGGCACTCTTTCACCTTTACGTGGTTCGTTTCTTTTATCTATAGATGTCCATTTTCTAAGGATTAATTATTAATAAGTTAGTAATAATGTAATTATCAGATTTATTTGCTAGATATAGGTTTAAATATTTACAGTGAATTTTTTAAAGAAAAGTTTTTAACTGAACTTTCATAATATTTCAATATAATGCAAAGATAAAATCAAAAATTCATTTTACCGTCTTTAAAAAGTAAAATAACAAATAAAAATCTTTCAATACAACATGCAGTCAAGTTGTCTATACTATAAGATTATAAATTGCTCGCCTTTGATGTGCATGGGATCAGTTAGAGGATGTTACAATTGTATTGATCAGCAATTTTTTCCCTATTTGTGCTAAATGTTTAATTGGTGTATCTGGTTCTCTCGTCTTACTCGACTTCTCCAAAGGTGTCGATAATTCTATCCTGATACCTTGTTTTAATACCACCATTAAAAAAAAACTATATAAGCTGCACTCTATACCGGTTTTAAGCCAATGTTTGTAACCTTTGGTTTGTGTACTAACATCCTTTGCAAAACCAAGAATGTGCACAAATTGGATTATAGATTCAGCAGATTATCGTCAAGTATTTTACTATTTGGCCATGTTTTGATTTCAAGTTTTAGCGTTTACAATTGAGGCGTGTAGTAGCAAAACTCGCCTTAAGTTATTAAGCGTGTTTTTAGTAGTGGTGTAACGGACATTCGCATCCGCATCCGCAACTGCGGATAATCCGCATTGTTTTGAAGATCCGCATCTGCATCCGCATCCGCATATATTTTAACGGAGCTCCGGTAAAATAGTGACAGTTTTTTGTTTCGATTTTTTAGATAAAAAAAATTTTTAGATATTGTAACATGCACGAACACGTGAGGTAATCGCGCTCTAAAAGATCTTAATTCCTAAAGACGATCAGTTGTTGAACGGATGGCAACTTGTATGTATGCTTTTGCGCATTTATCGTCATTCGTTTTATTGTTTGCTATCCATCGAAATTAAATTAATTAAAATGAAACCAAAAACAAGCTTTATTTGGGAATATTTCTCGGAAATTAACAGTTTGATTGCTCGTTGTAAGATTTGTGAAAAGGAATATTCACGAAAAGGACGTACCACATCTTCTTTAAAAAATCATTTGAAATCTAAGCATACAAAAATATTTGAAGAGTTAGAAAAACGTATAGCTGAAAATGCAGAACAGAACCAGCCAAGTTGTAGTACATCTACAGATATAGGTCCAAATACAACAAAACAACTTACTTTACAAGAATGTTTAACGAAGAATGTATGTTGGGATTTCTCATATACAAAATCCAAAGATACGGATCGATTAATAGGCGAAATGATTGCTTTGGAAGACTTCCCATTCAACTTCGTCGAAGGTGTTGGTTTTCGGCGATTAATCAATACAATACTTCCACGATATAAATTAAGGGGACGTCAGTTTTTTACGTCGCTTGTATGTGACGATTTATATAACGGTGTGGCAAATAAAATTAAAGCACTATTAAAAGATCTTAAGAAAATATCCTTTACAACTGATGTTTGGTCAGATACAAGTTGTGGGACTTCATTAGTTAGTTTGACTGCTCATGGTATAAACGAAGGTTTTGAAAGAGTAAGAATTATTTTGAAATGTGAAATAATGGAAGGCCGTCACACTGGTCAAGCTATTTCGACAAAACTTGAAACCATTCTTGAAGAATGGGGTATAAAACAGGACAATGTTCACTGTGTGGTACGCGATCGTGGTAGCAACATGATTAAAGAAATGCAGATATCTGGATTTACTGATTTTGATTGTGTGATTCATCAAATACAGTGTTGCATTAAAAATGTTATATTATCGGAAGAATGGGTTCAAGAAGTAATTGAAAAAGTGAAAAAAGTGTCAACACATTTTAATCATTCCCTAGTAGCACAAGATGAATTAAAAGCTATACAGGTAATAAGATTGAAGCAACCTCCAATGTCAACAATACAAGATTGTCCCACTAGGTAAGCCAACGATTGTCTATAAATTAAAAAGTATAACTAATTTTCATTTCAGGTGGAACAGCACATTTTACATGTTGGAACGTTTTGTTAAAATAAAAGATTCTTTACTTCTATACTTAACTACAAAACAACTTGTGTCATTTTCTCCGGATGATTTGTCAACAATTAAACTGTTGTTAAAATTGTTGGCACCTTTTGAAGACCTTACTAAAGAATTAAGTAACTCGAAGAACAGCATTTCTATGGTTATACCACTTCTGCACGTTACTTTGACAATATTAAAAGCTGAGAAAGATAGCTCAAATACGCCAGAAAATATCAAAGCACTTTTTGTTAAAGTTATACGAGTAATAAGTGAAAGATTTGGCGATTTAAACAGAAATTTACTATGTTCGATTTCCACGTACTTAGATCCCAGATATAAAACCAAATTTTTTAATAGTTTTGAAATAGAAGAAGTCGAAGCCACAATAGCTAATTTGTGCCAAATTCAAACGATTCATCAAGATAAAGATTGTAGTCCGATACATAAGAAAAGAAAAATTGATAAACAAATTATTACTAATTCTAGCTGTTGTTCTTCCAAACTACTGCAGTCAGTACAATCCGTTCTAAGTTCAAGTAAAAGCGAGGCAGAAGATGACCAATTAATAACACTGAAAATTGTGCTCCAAAATTATATTAAAGAAAGAAGACTACCTTTAGAAGAAGATCCATTAATGTGGTGGCGACAAAATGGGTACAAATATACCCTTTTATTGCCGGTTGTTCGACAATATTTATCAACACCACCAAGCAGCTTTACCAGTGAACAGCTATTCAGTGGAGCATCGTTAATATACACAGATAAAAGAAAAAGTCTGAAAGGAGAGAAGGCATCAAAATTGCTGTTTTTAAAATATAATTTGCCTATAATAAATTATGAATATTAATTACTTTATTTGTGCATTAGATATTTTCAAGAAAATTTTAGCATGTAACTTTTTTCAACAACTCCGCATCCGTTAAATCCGCATCCAAAAATCTGCTTACGCATCCGCATCCGCAAAATTAGAATTAAAAAATCCGGTTCCGCATCCGCATCCGTTAAACCCACATCCGTAACACCACTAGTTTTTAGGTGTTGTGTACATAAAAATTATGTCTAATATGAGTCAAGATGTTATTTTACCCTCAAAAAAAGGGAAAGGAAGAAAAAAAAATAGCCGATAAATCAAAATGGAAAAGAGAAATCAGTAAGCGTGAAAGGTAAGCTCTTTTTTCTTAAGAATTTACTAAGCTTGTACAAAAAGTACTCGATCTGTCCGTTTCATAATTTTTCGGCCACATGTTAACAAGGGAAGTTAATTTTTTCGAATAGTAAATTAAATTCTATGATACACAGCAGAATAATTTAACTTTATTTCCTTCAGATATTCCTCTCCTAATCTGCCATGTTTCCCAACATGCAAGCACAATGGCAAAACCTTCCACTGCAAAAAATTAACAAGAGTGGATATTTACAATTTTCATCGGAATTTTTATTTGCATAAAAATAAAGTTCAGCAGGATGCATTTATTTTAAAATACTGTAGCCACGGCAAACCAAAAAGACAAAACCAAAATTTAAAAGAAGGAAGCAGCCGAAAAAGTGTGGCAATAAAATACTTTGTGAAAAAATTTCGCTGTGAAAAATATAAAATTCAAGTATGCCAACAAACGTTTCTTCAGATTCTTCACGTTTCCAAAGATCGTGTACAAAGAATTTGCAGAAACCATTTAAACACACGACTAATGCCAAAAGAAAATCGAGGGGGCGACCGGATTAGTACAAAATTTGTTGAGAAACGAATTTTGTTTGGTGTTGTGTACATAAAAATTATGTCTAATATGAGTCAAGATGTTATTTTACCCTCAAAAAAAAGGGAAAGGAAGAAAAAAAATAGCCGATAAATCAAAATGGAAAAGAGAAATCAGTAAGCGTGAAAGGTAAGCTCTTGTTTGTTAAGAATTTACTAAGCTTGTACAAAAAGTACTCGATCTGTCCGGTTCATAATTTTTCGGCCACATGTTAACAAGGGAAGTTAATTTTTTCGAATAGTAAATTAAATTCTATAATACACAGCAGAATAATTTAACTTTATTTCCTTCAGATATTCCTCTCCTAATCTGCCATGTTTCCCAATATGCAAGCACAATGGCAAAACCTTCCACTGCAAAAAATTAACAGGAGTGGATATTTACAATTTTCATCGGAATTTTTATTTGCATAAAAATAAAGTTGAGCAGGATGCATTTATTTTAAAATACTGTAGCCACGACAAACCAAAAAGACAAAACCGAAATTTAAAAGAAGGAAGCAGCCGAAAAAGTGTGGCAATAAAATACTTTGTGAAAAAATTTCGCTGTGAAAAATATAAAATTCAAGTATGCCAACAAACGTTTCTTCAGATTCTTCACGTTTCCAAAGATCGTGTACAAAGAATTTGCAGAAACCATTTAAACACAGGACTGATGCCAAAAGAAAATCGAGGGGGCGACCGGATTAGTATAAAATTTGTTGAGAAACGAATTGCGGTAAAAAGATTTATTGAAAATTTAAAATGTGTAGAAAGCCACTATTGTAGATCAAAAACAGATAGTAGACAATATTTGCCTAGCGGATTAAGCATCTCAAAACTTTGGCGCACTTATAACAGCAATGTTTTTGAACATCATGTAAAAAGAACTTTTTTTCAAAAAATTTTTACTAATGATTACAATATTGGCTTTGGAACTCCGGTAACTGATGCATGTTCCAAATGCATCGAACTGTCGGAGAGAATAAAACAGGAAATGCGTCCTAATGAAAAAAACAAATTAATTATAGAAAAAAGAGTTCATAAATTAAAAGCAACGGCGTTTTTCAAAAAACTACAAGAAAAGAAAAATGAATTAACTACATTTTCATTTGATTGCCAAAAAAATTTGGTTATACCAAAAATACCAAATCAAATTGCCTACTTCAGCCGGCAGCTATACATCTATATTTTTACCATTGTAAGAGGTTCTTCAAAAAGTCACATGAACCCAGAAAACGTATTTATTTATACGTGGATGGAGCATGAATATAAAAAAAGTTCCAATGAGATATCATCAGCTGTGTTTCATTGCCTATCACAAGTCGATCTTTCACCATATTCAAATATACGTCTATGCGCTGATGGTTGTGGAGGACAAAATCGGAATTCTACAATGATAGGAATGTGTTCTTATTTTTTGGCAAATGTGGCACCTCCGAATGTTAAAACAGTAGAATTGATTTTTCCAGTGCCTGGACATTCATATCTCCCACCTGATAGGATATTCGGTCGCATTGAAAAAATTTTAAAGAAAGAATCAACTATTATAGATCCTAAAATTTATAGAAACATTTTTGAGGAGCATGGAACTGTTGTGCAGCTGGGCAAGGATTGTGAAGTAAAAGATTGGAAGTTGAGCGTTAAAGAATTTTTGAAACCTGTTCAAGCGTGGCACTTTAAGTTTTCGCAAGCAAAAAGATTTATTTTATCGAGAAACAAAGAAATTTAATTCTTGTTAGTGGAGAGGTTTATTACAATTCTGACACTGGGACTGCAAAGTCATTATTAAAAAGAGGGAAACATTCAGTTATTTCTCACCAAATCAAATTGAAATAATGGAAGTTGATTTGGATCAAAAAAAGGTCGGTAACGTCAGGGAGCTTTTAAGAAAACATTTTGGTGATAGGTGAATGGAAAGACAAGACTTGAGTTTTTTTATACCTTTAGTAGTTGATTTAGATAGACCACCTTTAAAAGAACAAAAAGAAGAAGAAGAAGACATAGCATGTTTTTGCGAACGGAGACCACAAGAGGTTGATAACCTGTTAAGAATTTAAAATATTTGATTATTACTATTTTCAATTTAGTGTTCATTATTCAAAATTGTTCAAAAAAATAAATAATAAATACATTTTTTAAGAAAACCGTCTGTTGATTGAATATTGTGGTATAACAAAACTTGCTATTCATTCATAACACAGCAAAACTTGCCTTATTCAAATAAAATTATTGTTTCTTTTTCAAACTGGATAAAACCATTCATAGATCAACCTATTGTTGATAATATTTCATAACGTAATAGCTATATTTATTTGGGTGTTATATTTATTTTCCTAAAATAATTGCTAAAAACTTAAATTTTTGATTTTCTCAAATTTACTTCAAATGGATAAAGCGAGTTTTGCTACTACACGCCTCAATTGTAAAGTTCTTGTCATTCCATTTAAAATTCAGCACCTTTCTTGCTTAGACACACTTTGGGTCGGTTTTGTGACGTCCGGTTGACAGTCGGTTATCCGTCATCCGCCGGTTAACCGTTGTTTTGCGTTGCACGAGTTACGGTTGAGTAGTAACGTTCCGGTTGAACGGAGGTTATTTCAACCGCAGGTTCAAGCCGGGGTTGACCGGAGGTTGAGTAAGTAAAGTTGTCATCAGTTGTCATGATATATGTCATTTGATGTCATTCTTGCTTACCAGTTCGGTACACGCACCGGACTCTCACTCCGGGTTCTGCACCCTCTATTGTTTAACAGAAAAGGCAACTTTTTTACCGACATAATTATGTCGTTTTTGTGTCAAAAATTTCTTAGTGTATGACACAGTAAAATACGAATATGAATACGATAGCGAAGAAAAGTACTGTTTGAAGGTGAAGACTGAAGCTTTTCAAAAAATTTTGCAGACGGTAAGATGTTTTTTTTCCGTTCAAAATGGCTTCTTATCTAATTAGAAGAAACGAAGAAGACAATGAAAGCTGTAGAACATAAATGCCCCGAAAAATGTGCAGCGTATTCAACGCGGGCATTTATTTGCCTATCGCAAATTTTATGATAATAAAAAAACTTTTTAAATTATTGTCTTAAAAAGAATAATAAATAATTAAAGTCCCTAGATTTATAAAGTACCGCGGCTTCCAGAAGACTGTTACTGCTTCTAGAGGATTTAAAATACTTCCAGACGACTTACAATGCTTTCAGATAACTTGATATAGCATCTAGAAAACTTAAAATGTTTCCAGAACACTTGATGTTGTTACCTCTAGATGATTTGATACAGTCTTAAGAAAACTTTATATTGCTTTCAGAAGACTTGAATTTCTAGACTGATATTTCTAGAAGACTTAAAATGATGAATTTACAGATGTCTTACAATGCATCCAGACGACTTACAATGCTTACAGATGACTTACAACGCTTTTGGAAGCCTTGATATTGCATCTAGAGGACTTGAAGTGTGTCCAGACGACCTACAATGCTTCCAAAGTACTTTATGTCGCTGTTAGAAGACTTAAGATGCTTCCAGAAGACTTGATATTGTATCTAAGAAACTTGATATGGTTTCCAGAATACTTGGAATGTTTCCAGAAGACTGATACTGCTTCTAGAAGACTTAAAATATTTCCAGATGACTTACAATACTTCCAGACGACTTACAATGTTTCCAGAAGACCTTATACTTACTTTTAGAATACTTCAAAATTACTTGAAGTGCTTCCAAAAGACTGGATACTACTTCCAGAAGACTTGATACTGCTTCTAGATGTTTTAAAATGCTTCCTAAAGCTTTGATACTGCCCCTATAAGACTTTATACTGCGTCTAGACGATTTCAAATGCTTTCAGAAGACTTGACAAGTTTCCAAAAGACTTGATACTGCTTCTAGAAGATTTTAATAATTAAGAATCGATACTGCTTCTAGATATTCTAAAATGCTTTCAAAAGATTAGAATTAGACAGGGGCTATATCTAATCTAATCTATATCTAAGACTTTATACTATTTCTGGAAGATTTGAAATGCTTTCAGAAGACTCGAGAAGATTCCAGAAGACTTGATACTGCTTCTAGATGTTTTAAAATGCTTCCTAAAGGCTTGATACTGTCCCTGTAAGACTTTATACTGCTTCCAGAAGATTTCAAATGCTTTCAGAAGACTTGAGAAGTTTCCAAAAGACTTGATACTATTTCTAGAATATTTTAATAATGAAGACATGATACTGCTTCTAGATATTTTAAAATGCTTCCAAAAGATTAGATATAGCCCCTGTAAGACTTTATACTGTTTCTGGAAGATTTGAAATGCTTTCAGTAGACTCGAGAAGATTCCAGAAGACTTGATACTACTTCTAGAAGATTTAAAATGGTTACAAAAGTCTCGATATTGGCTCAAGTAGGCTTAATATTGGTTCTAGAAGATCTAAATTGCTTCCAAAACATTTGGAATGCTAACAAAAGATTTGATATTGCTGTCAGAATACTTGACATTGCGTCTATAAGGCTTGAAATGCTTCCAGAAAATTAATTTATTTGGTGCCAATCGTATTTTCATTGCAAATCTTTCTTAATGCTCCCAGACTTCTAAACGATAAATCTTCTTTCATGAAATCCCGGCATGAACCCGGAATATACTGGGACTGGACTGAAACTGAAATGTACAAGTATCTTAAAATTGAGATACCATTCCTAAGATGACTAATTGTTTAATTGTTAAGATTTCAAGACATTAAAGATGGTATTTGCACCTCCTAGCGGTCATCTCAGAATGCTGTCAAATAATTTCCAGTATTTTCTCTTAGCCACGATTTTATGATTAATAAAATCTTTTCCTGCAAGTTTAACTATCGACTTACAGAGTCTTTTAGCAATTTGCAACCGCTGGTTCGGCGGACCGCAACCATTCAAGTTAACATTTTTTTTAATATATCATCCGTTCTTGTCTACGAAAAAAGGACTTACTTTCGAAAATAAGTTTTGGTGGAAACAGCTAATAAAGGTAAATAGGTCATTTCGTCAGTTTCTAGTTAGTTAATCCCTTTTTTCTGTATTTGCCGATGTTGAAGGACGTCAAAGTATTATATCACATCAGAATGTTGTCGTTAATGGCGTTAGTTGCTAGTTTCAGATTTCTAAATATATAATACTGTAGAAGTGAGTTTGTAAATATAATTATATTGGACTCTTTTATTACTGATTGCGCAAGTGAGGAATAATCTTGGGATTGAATGAGAACACAGGCTGAGTAACTCATCTCCACAAAACTCGAAATCAAGTAGAGGATTATCAAAATTTGTGTGGAAATACAGATGGCTCAAACGGTTCGTCGTTTTAACTACACTGAGGTCACTCTGGAAGTGCTGCCAATGAAACGGCAGATGAGCTAGTGCTAAAGCGTTTTCAGAACCAGCAATTTGTGTAAGATTTACGATGCCCAAATAGAGGATTCGAAAAATTCTGCAGCTAACTGATTTATCTTTAGATCGTCAGTGGTTCATCTAACACAATCTTCGTAGCTTCATAAGCGCCGGTTTTTGAAAATAAGTATGACTGTTCTCAAAACAAAAGTGACATGAAAAACGTCCATGTATCTGGCGCCTATGGTTAATTTGCAATAGAAATGCCTTATATCAACAGTGCTTTGAACTTTTGAAATGAACATTTTGTATCCTAGCAGTATTTGATATTTTGGAAGCAAAATCAAATTGTATTAACAATTTCGTGCCTTTTGCAATAAAAATGTCTTCTTTAAGACTTTGCATTTTCAAACATTTTTTTGCCAGTAGTTTTACAAACGGTATCAAGTCTTTTGGAATCATTTAAAATCTTCTAGAAATAGTATCAAGTCTTTCAGCTGCAGTATAAAATCTTGTGGAAGCAGTTCAAGCCTTCTGAAAGCTATGCTAAGGCTTCTAGAAGCATTATCAAGTGCTTCTATTCTTCCAGAGGTAGTATCAACATTTTTGAAAGTGGCAGTATCAGCCACCGAAGAAACGAAAGGTGAACTTTAATAATGTTCTCGAATCGGGGGCGGAGCAAAACGTTTTTCTCACACATAAACTCCCTATTCGTACACCTGGTCACTGACATGCTGTCAAATCACCATTTTGGCTCGAATCGTTTGAATACGTAGAGATCACGAACCGCGGTACTTTAGTAATCTAGGGAGTTTAATACAAATTACTCATCAGCGCCATCTCTTATTTGGCAAAGAAACCCGGACTCTCAGTCCGGTGCGAGCACTCACGTCAAAAAAAAATGCGCGTGTACTGGAGGGTTACACCAGTGAATAAGTTAATTAAAAGCAGATTTCCATTCTACCAGTGCATGTTATCGATATTATCGATAAATATAGAATAGTCGCACACGAAAAAAAAAACAGATGCAATCACGTGGAAGGGAAAGGTACAGTTAATTCATAAAAAGCTGACTATTTTAAAAAATTTTTACTATTTAATTTAGAATACGCCTGGAAAAGAAACTGCGAATCAGTATAATGCTGCAACAAATTTGAAAACCTCAAAAAAGGCGGATAGATATTTAGCTAAAGAGCTAGAAGAAACTCTGAAATAAATATAAAGCAGAATCGACGAATTAGTCGATTAGAGCAGTAGGAGATAGTGATTTTATAGAACAGCCTTATTAACCCTTGTGTGACCAAAACTGGGTCAATAATGACCCGAAAACAATAATTGTTTAAATAGTATCCGAAATACAAATTGGATGTTGTTGTCCTTCCACATATTTTCTAGTATTACTATTCTCAGGCGATATGCAAGTTTATATTACAAATATTGTGATCATCAGATTGCTTTGGAATTAGAATAGTGCATCAAGTCTCTAGGCTTATAAAAGTTTAGAAAAATGAAGGACAACGAATATTAAATCGTTATCAGGTTTTTTTTTTTAATTTTTAAAATAATAGTGGAATATGGTGGATATTGTCTGCTGAAGAACTTCTCACAAAAAATTTAAATATTGCTCTCGTTATTCATCCTGATTCTATTCCGCAAAGGACATAAATCTATAATCAAAGCAAAGTGTGATAGTTTTATCATCTATGCAGCATACACATGAGATAAGCAATTGCGAAGTATATTACAAACCAAATATTGTCTTGGAATATAGCGAAACAAAGAATGGAGTCTTGGACAAAGTCATTCATGAACATAGGCACCGATTTTTGGAAATACGTGTGGGCGCTGAAAAAAATCTGAAATGGCAAAAAACTCAGGCGACGAATTGAGTTTGAAAACGCCTGAAAAAAAATTAAAATACGTGCTCTTTATATATTGAAATTAAAAAAATAATTGAACATAGTAACTTAAATCCAGATAAAACCAACAATACTGTTGAAGTTTACTTCAAAATTTCTGCACGCAATATAAAATCTGTTAGAATCAGTATCAAGTCTTCTCGAGGCATTTCAAGTCTTCCAGAGGTATTTTCAATTTTTATGGAAGCATTTCAAATCTTATAGAAGCGGTATCATATTTTCTGGAAGCATTTCAAGTTTTTTGCAAGCAAAATCAAGTCTTTCAGAAGCAATACCAATTCTCTTGGAAGTGCTTCAAGTCTTATAGAAACAGTATCAAGTCTTGTGGAAGGATTTGAACTCTTCTAGAAGCAATATCAATTATGTAGTAGTAATAGTCAAGAAATGCTTCCAGAGGAAGCATGCTTTCCAGAGGAAGCATTTCAACTCTTCTACAAGCGGTATCAAGTCTTGTGGAAAGATTTGAAGTTCTCTAGAAGAAGTATCAAATTTCTGGAAGCATTTCAAGTCTTTTCGAAACGTTTCAAAATTTTTGGAAGCAGTATCATGACATTTAGAAGCAGTATCAAGTCTTCTGGAAGCAGATCAAATCTTCTAGAAGTAATATCAAGCCTTCTAGCAGTAGTATCAAGTCTTCTGGAAGCAGTATCAAGTCTCTATTCAAAATATGTACTTTTGTTCCGATGCCTATCTTCGAGAGTATAGTTGACTTCTCAACCGGAGGTTTGACAACCGCCGGTCAACGTCAACTTTCATAAAACCGGCCCTTTATCATTTAGACCGACGTTTCGGTTATAAAACTATTGAATTTTTTCTCCTAGCATCGTTACTAATGTTTTGCAGTGACAGATGGCTTCAAAACGGTTTAAAAAAGTTTCAGCTTCAACGTCTAGCTGTTTGAGAAAACGTAGTGATCAAACAATGACATCAGTTATCAACAATAACAGTTATATATAAATGCTAAATATAAATGCTAAATAATCTATAGGTGTTAAATCCGAAATAGTTACTCAAAAATGAAGGACTTATATGTATGATGAAAGTTATATATCATTAGGATCTATGAACAGTAATCGTAATACGCAGTGCATTATTCGGAGCAAAAATATTCTAAATTGTTTTATGATTCCAACAAATATCAAATGCATCGATATTGTTAATCTGTTCATGAGGATCTTAAAGAAAAAAAATGATTAAATTTTCCAAACAAAAGTGTGATGAATTTGTAAAATTATAATCATTTATGACTCCAACCACAAAAACGATTAATGAACTCAGCAACGTCATGTTACATGATTTAAAAAGTCACATTAAGTCATATTGAACGTAAATAATGACGAAAAATTGATAGCCTATTGTCACAGACTATTAATGTCATATTTTGATGTTGCTGGAACATGATTTGTGACGTACTAATGTCGTCTGATAAACAGCCGTCTTATGGTAAGTTAAAACCTAACTTTTAGTAGATTCGTTAGATTGGGTTGGGTTTATTTGGGTTAAGATCTAACTTCAATCTGTCTACTGAACACTTTAGGAAAACTGTACGAAGCAATCCTAAGGGAAAGGAATGTAGAGAAATTGGAAAAACACAACTGACTCCATAGCGAAGTTATAACTGCAGCTAGCAGGTACAATAGGACAATACACGAGGGGAAAGATGAAAAAGTGTGTGCTGATAACGGTGGACGTTAAAACCGCTTTTGGATTAGCACCATTGGACCAAATTATGTCAACAGAACTGGTAAACTGTATTGAGGACTACTTAATGGATAGATCTGTGGAGTATAATATGCTACACAATATGAACTGCTAAGAGAAGTGGTACTAGGGTTCTAATGCTTTTCGATCAGATGCTGCGACAAAACAAAGAAATTATGGGCCTGTAGCTGACTCACAAAACAATTAGGACTCACAGACAAGGTGTGGTCGACAGATTGTCCTAAACGTTAAAGGACATCTAATTGAATCTAAGAATACGTGAAGTACCTGGGAGTTATAATCGACAGAGAATGACATACAGACACCTGTAAGAAAGCGCTGAAGACGATACATGTATAGAACTATATCGACAAAGGCACTACAGATATTAGAGGAATCACGGCCGGTGGACCTCATGATCAAGAGAAGGTCGGTACGCAAAGAAGTCAGGGAAGAGATGGATAACCGGATTGCAGATGAATGGAGATAAAGATGGAGAATAGACTCGAGAAAGGCAGCCTGGACTAAAGTATTAATATCAAACCTTAAATCATGGCTGGGAAGAAAATGGGTAGACATAAACTACTCTATGGCGCAATTATTAACCCTATCTGCATCTCTACAAGAGAGAGGACGAAGATAAATGTGGGTTTGCGAACAGAGGGATGATTCGGAACACATATTGTTCCATTGTCCAAGGTGAAGAAAAAGAGCAATAGAGGCAAATATGAAATTAGAAAGGTTGACACTGCAGAATACACTGGAAACGTTTTTGGAGGGCGAAGAAAAGTGGAGATAGTCGAGGAATTTTTGAGATAGCGAGTAATATGGGAAAAGGAACAAGATGAGGAGAGAAAGTATGAAAATAGACGAGAGGGAAGAGGAGCAGAGGAGGAGTAACTCCCCCTCGTCCGGACATGTATTAATAAGAATAGCTTTCAAGAAGCTAATGTTTTCTCTCTTGATAAAATAGACCTGGGAGGCTTGTAGAGCAACCGGATGTTAGCAAAAACAGGAGGTACAAGGAAAAGGTGGTCTGCGCCTCCAAACCGAGTATGCATAAAGTATTTAAAAGAAATTTCAAAAAAGTAGCAGGTTTCTATGTCTTCCTATATGAGTATGGGTGAAGAGAAGCATAGAAAAAAAGATGGTGTCCAATGGTGAATGAAATGAACAGAAAAGAGGGCTGTTTACGATGATAAATGTTTTATTGATTAAAACAGGATAATTCGGTGCAACAATGTTTCAGCTGACAGCCCATCCTGTATCAAGCACGATGACGCGTCGTCGAGAATACCACAAATGATGAGAGGATGTTTTCGAATAGGACGTTAGATGTTTATGTATTAGCTTCATTCGTATTTTATATTTTTTGCGATGAATCTCGAATCACAAATTTCCCAACATACATAAAAAACCATCATACTCAGGCTATAACTGGTTATGGATTATACAGGAGGGTGTCAAAAGTCTGGAATATAGCGAGTAACTTCGCCATTCGTGGTTTTATAGAAAAATGTTTCAAATAAAAGTCTTTATTAATTATGGCGTGTTTTCTGACCATATTTACTATTACTATGGCAACGAACATTGTTATTTTAAAAGGAATGCATATACTTTCTTGCATATTTTGATAGAGAATAAATCTATTTACGCGATGAACATATCAAGTCATATGACTGTATAAGAAAAAAATTAGAATAAATGCGTTTTTGAAAGTATATATAATAGTACTATAGCTATATTTAGAATAGTAAATATAGCTATATTTGCTATAATGGTTATATCCGCTTACTATTCATCAATTATAGTAGGCATTGAAATGATGTCGTTGATAAACTTAAATGTCACAAGATGACAGTAAGCAAATATGATGCAATTAAACAAACGATAAAGAATCAAAGTATTAATGATGTATAGATACGGTGCATGTTACTAGGAATCTACAGGTAAACTATTGCGCATCTTTAAGATAGCGGACAATGCATGTGTGATTGGTGCATTTTTTAAAAAAATGTTTGTCATTTCGAACCTCCTCGTAACTTTCAGAAGCTGCTTCGAAGTGATTTCGAATCAAAACTGATTTTGTGAAGTAGTATAGTGCTTGGATTACTGATGATACATCTGACGAAATATTGGGTTCAGTTGAATTGGGTTGTGTTTATAAATGCGATATTGTCTTTTTCGATCAAATGCTGGAAAAAACAAGATAACAAAGATGTAAAATTGATCACCTATGCTGACGACCTTGCAATCACAGTTAGTGGTTGGACTATTGAAGATATTAAACAAACTGCACAGCTGGCGTTGGATAATATTTTGAGTAAAATGGAGAAAGTATCTAGAAGTCGCTCTTTGAACAGATGAAAACAGTCCTAATGAGAAACAAAAAGTGTGGAAAAGAAACTACCAGTTAAAGTCAAAGATCATGTAGTAGAATCAAAAAACTCGCTTCAACATTGATTAGAAAAAACTTAAAATGGAAGGCACAGGTAGAGTATATAGGAAATAAGACGCATAGAAATGTCAATGTTTTAAATTTAATCATGGATTCAACATACAGGCCAAGGGCAAAAAAGAGCTGATTTGTGAAGATCGAAGGAACACGGAAGTTCAAACCGATGATGTTAGATGAGAGCCTGAGCTGTCAGGTCAAGGAAGGCAGGAAGAACTGACGTTGTATGACTAGTCAAAATTTTTCCTTCAAATTCTAAACGATACACTTTTACAACTTTTTGCGTCAAACTTCCATAGAATTAATATATATAACTACTAAAACTGTCATTTCGTGTATAATGAAAATAATTTTTAAAAAAAATGATATAATGCTACTAAACTCAAAAGAGAGGCTACTTTTTTACTATCGATTTGCCAAATATGTACCCATTTTTTTGATACTATATAGCTTCTCTGTAAACCAATTTAGATATTGCATTTAGGAAATCGAAATGTCTAATGATTCGTAGAATATTTTATAGTAGTATTATTGTTTGAAGCTCTAATTTATATGAAAAGAAAATGAACATATATTTAAGTAAAATATTACATCTGTAGTACTACTTTCGGTTGACAAATTTAATTCAAATCTTGGCACAACATTACCCTTTTGGTCTTTTAATCATATGCTAAGTTTCATAGTGACAGCTAAATGTTAACAGGAAAATAATATTTTCGATCGGGTTTTCATGCTATTCAGACCACTGTGCGTCGTATTTAGGTTATAACTGGTTATGGATTATTTATTTTAGGTATAGTATTTTAGGTTCCTGCTACGGGTTTTGTAATTGAAAATATTCTTTCGTCCACACAACAAAAAACATCAAAATGGTTAGATTTTAACTGGTTTTGGATTATATATTTTAGGTGAATTATCAACAACTTTTATTAATGAAGTTTCTTTCTAGCGATTTTGGTTCTTAAGTTACTATCAGTACATATGTACAGATATCTCTGTACATATCTGGACTAATGGATCAAGGAAAGTTGTAGGGAATATCTTCCAGCTACATATTTCTATTTTAATTTTAAGGTGGGCAGAAATGGACTGCATTAAAAAGCAAAATAGATCCTGGGCAATAAATCTTTAAATTCAATAATGTTATCTATTTGCAACTTAGGTAAGCTTGAGATAGGTCAGTTTCAAATCGCGTTTTGTGGCGGCAATTTTGACATATCGAGAGTTAGCGTGTTTTAAATGATGACACAAGATCAATTTTAAATATCAATTTGAGATAAAAGTGGACTTTGCATCTTATGCTGATGATTTACATATGTCACTAAATGACATATGATTTAATGACATATTTTAATTCGACTGTAAATATTCAAAGCTATATCTTACAAGTAACAGAACATAATAAAAACAAACTTACTTAGCTAACTCCAAAGCTGGAACGCAAGCACCAGGTCGATAATACGAAGCACCACGATACTCCTTAGCGAACGTAAGATCTTGAATACTAACCCTTCCACTTAACAACTTCGCAAACTGCCTTAAAACGTACTTCTTAATCAAACTAACGTCCCGAGTATCAAACAAAAGCTTCAAACATTTCTCGAGCATTTTCGCCGACGCCGGACAACCGTCCCGACGTACAGTTTCGATCCCTTTCGCCAAAAATTCCGGTTCCTTTTGATCGACCGATTCGTACATATAACCCACGTAGCGCTTTTTCGTCTGTAAGATGCAGGGTTGAAAAATTTTCTCCAATTTAAGTTTAACCGGGCTCGGATTCGAATTTGTAACCGCTTCCGCGATTTCGGCCCCAATTTTAAACGCGGATTCTTTAGATTTCCCCGGGATGAGTACGAAGAGTGAGTCAGTATCGCCGTAAACGACTTTCGCACCCCATTTAGATGTTTTCTCAACTAACTGAATGGCTCGTTGTAAAGTTTCTCTCCCTTTACTTACGACGCTATCTCCTAATTCAATACAAGGCATTCTTCCGCTAAAATTAGCCGCTGTGTAACCATAAGTCACGTTTGCGATTAATTTTAAGCCCAATTGACGGGCGTCTAAGACTTTCGATAAGACTTTATTTTGCGCGTTTTGTTTTAGGGATTTCTTGACCATTAATCGTGTGTCTAAGATTTCTTGTAACATTCGGGGTAAAATCCCCGATCTTATTGATTTATTTACGAACGCGATTCCGCACGGGGAGATGTTTAATTTTCCTTTGTTTAAGAAATATTTTAAATACTTTTTAGAAACTTTTAATTGATTGGCTCCAAATTCGAACGGGGAGGATTTCCCCAAATGTTCGATTCTCCCCAAACACGTCGAAAAGCAATAATTATACGCGATAATCATCGAGGGATATAAACTTTGAAAGTCTAAAACGATGACGGGATCCGTGTAAAATTTCGATTCCGGCTCCATGATTAATGGTAGCGATTCGGGGGCGCGCATTTTGGCCCGTTGTTGTTGATTCGGCGAAACCGGGATGAAATTTAACGGTTTCGCCAAACGTAGCATCATCGATTCAACGCGAAATTGCGACCCCCTCGATAAAACCTCGTAGAATTGGATCCCGAAAAGTTTCGCCAATTCGCTCGTTCTCCCGATTAAATCGAGTTGATCCATTATCTGCAAAACGGCGCGCGTTTTGTACGAATAATACTCGATCACTCTGTTACGATAAACCGCCGTTGGATGTTGTAACCAATTCGTTAAATCTTTGTGCGAGTACAAAGGGATTCTGCGATGTAGGATGTGATAAACAATATTTTCGAATGAATAACTCGTTAAAGCGATTTCATGGCGGAGGAGCCTCCAAAAATCGAGTAAGATTCTCCCGGTTATCGCTAACTCTTCGTCGTCTCGTTTTTTTCGGGGGATATCCGGAATTTTTGATAATAAAATCGTTAAGTTTAACCCTAAAACGTATCCTCTATCGATTAAATAACCCCAAGAGAGCATTTCAATTTCAAATCCGACGAAAATATCGGGGTCTTTTTCTTTCACAAATTCAACAAACTCATTTATCAATTCTAATTCTGTATTGACAGGTTTTAAGTTATATCTCGAATCGATTCCTTTTAAAATCGACGATTTTGTTTTCGTCGGACTTATTGGTAAGGTGTTTATTATAAAACCACCTTTAGAAATGTTATCATTATCGCACAACGTAAATATAATCGCTTTGATTTGATCTAATTCCGGGTTGGGTTTGTATTCATTTCGCGTTATTGCGATAACTTCGATTGAAAGGATCGTTAAGTAGAGGTTTTCTTTGACTGCTTTTGCTTCGTTTAAGTTGTGAGATGCCACTAAAAAGTTCGCTTGGGTTGTTCCTGTGATTTCGTGCGAATTCGATGGGGTACTTGAGGATAAATTTTTTATTACGGTATCGTTACTTTTTGAGGGTTCGGATTTTGGCAAATTTTGACTACATTTTTGATCGTTATCTAAATCTAACTTAAAAATCGTTGAATTTGCGTCGATTGGAGTGCAAGGGGATAAACTTAATGAATCGCAACTTTCTTCCCCATCCCGTCCTGGGCTATTCACCAAAAAAATTCTTTTCTTTTCTTTCCCTTTTTCTTCTTCAACATCTTTTTTATTCACTTTACCTTTTAGCCATTTCCCAACTTCTTTTCTATTAGGGGGTATTTTTCCTGGTGTTACCACGACATCACTATTATTAGATGTTGATAATTTATATTCCAAAATCTCTTTTGCACTCAACTTTTTGTTATCAACCTCTAAAACTTCTAAGGTTTTCTTTTTCTGGCTCTCAATCCCTTCAAAATCCGTTTTGAAAGTCGACAAATCAAACACGTTATTACTCGGGATTTTCAAAACTTTCCTCCCAACCTCTATACTTCCAGTAACATCATTTCGATCGCTATAAAATGGTTCTTGATTTGTAACTTCGGGGATATCATAAGATTCTAACGATGTTTCAACCATTTCTCTTGAAGGTGGATTAAATTTCGGCGTTATTTTTAAACTTGTTTCGTCATTTTTAATTAAATTTTGTGAGGTGGGCTTATAAACGCTCAACATTGAAGTATTTAATTTCTCAAACCTCCCAGAAATAATTTCATTTACAGAATCGGTGTTCATATGCAAAGACGAAATCGTTTCATTTCCCGTTTTATCAACGTTATATTCTTGAGATGTCTCGGAATTTTCCGAAAAATTATTAGCAACAACACTTTCAATAACATCTTCTATAATTATATTTTGTTCTCTTTGATAAGGAGTTATAACATCGCTACTCGAGCTATTATTGCTATGTTGAGATATTTTTTTAAATTGCGGGTCCATTTTCGATGATCCAGCTAAAGGAATAAATTTGTTTTCAACATCGTATTGCTTAGCTGGATCAATTTTACGACAAATGATAATCTCATCACTTTCCGGCGAAAATAAATCGTCAGAAAGAGAAGAATCATTCTTTTTGGGTGTAAGTGTATCATCTAAGCTAATATCTTCGTAATCCGCTCGATCTCTAAAATCAGTCTTTTCAATTATTTCGTTTACATCATTTTCAAGCGATTCATCTTGATCTAAATTAGTTTGGCACAACTGAATCGGTAAAACTTCTCTCTCACTCCCAATACTATTACAAGAACTACTAGAAGACGAATTCGATAAATCACAATCAATATAAACTTTTTCATTGACTTTCGAACTTCGCCGAGCTTTTAAGCGACACGATAAATGTTCTTCGATCTGTGTTGTGTTCGATTTGGTTTCGAAACTTTGTGTGAACGATAATTTCCGGCGGTGTTTGTACAAACTTTGTTTAGACTTGTTAGTTGTTAGTGTTGATTGTGTGAGTCTGTAATAAAAAAAAAATGTTCGAGTTTATTTATATCTTGAATAGTGATTGATTTTTAAGCTAATTTATAAAAAGTCTATGAATGTTATTGTGTGCGCATTATTTTCAAACAAGAAGCACGAGAAACTCACGCTTTAACGTTGCTTATTTTATCCTGCGATCGATTTCTTGACAGGGCTAAAGTGAAAAAAATTTTCCTCGAATGAAACTAATTTTAAATGATTGGAAAAATGACTAAATTACCTGATTTACCCACCGATTTTGTCGGTGAGGTATATTTAACTTTCAACGGGGCGTATTTTGAGGTAGATTGGCTTGCGATGTGTTTTGTAATTTTTTTAACGGTTGTGATAATGTCGTCATCTGATGAAGATGAATCGTTTGTTCCGTCAAAATGATCATATTGATTCACTGGGTATTTGGGAATATCTGAAAATAATAAGAAATAAAAATGTACTATTGTGTGTTTGACTCTTTATAGTCAATGCAAAAATTAAAAAAAAACTAAAAGAATTATATATGTTCACAACTCGAGATATTTAAAATCATCAGAGTCACTTTGAAAGACTTTTTGTAGCAATCTTTTTCTTACATCTACAATTTTCATGCTACATTTTCCAGAGCGTACCCAGGTAGCGGTGCTACGTTATTTTGAAGTCTGTCTTTAGTCATAATTCGTCAGCAATGTCTTATGTCCAATAATATGCGTCATAATTTACATCATTTTGAGACGGATAATATTTTTGGCAAAAGTTGTATTGCTCCTTGATTGTATTGCTCCATGATTATTGAATGGTATGAAGTTGAAATTAAACCCAACCTAACCAAACGCAACCCAACTAAACCCAACCCAATCTAACGAATCTTCTTTATTTGGAAATATTACATGATTTTTTTTCTTCTATAGTTGGATTAGGTTGAGCTCCAACTTCATACCATTAAATATAAGGGATTATATATAAGGGTTCAGCTCCAACTTCAAATGATTAAGTATGAAGAATGATATGAAGTTAAGCTTTATTCCTCATATAATAAAAAATCTTAGAAGAAGTTATTGAGAGTTGAAGAAAACTATTAAAACCATTTAAAGATGAACCTATTAATGGTGATCTTAACGAAATAGATGTAACTCTCGCTCATTACTTAGCCAGTATACTAGATCATCGATTTTTAGAAGCAAATCTCAATCAGCCACAATTAAATAGTGTAATGGAGTATGACGAAATGAATTATCCAGAAGCATAAGTTAAATAAATGGTAAATGTGTGGATGCTCTGGGTACACAAGCATTCATACAAAATTTTTAATGAGTGCAGAGCACCCATACGCACAATCGCTGAATAGGAGAGTACGCTGAGTGTTCCAAAAGACTTGACACTATCCCTGGAAAAGTTGAATTGCTTCCAAAAGACTTGATACTGCGTCAGAAAGACTTGATATGCTTTCAAACGACTTGATGTCGCTCCCAGAAGACTGGAAATGCTTCTAGAAGGCTTGATAGTGCATTTGGAAGACTTTATATTGCTTCTAGGACACTAGACATTGTTTCCAAAAGACTTGAAATGATTATAGAAGACTTGAACTTCTTCCAAAAGACTTGATACTGCCTCTAGAAGACTTGATATTGCTTCCAAAAGATTTGATACTACCCCTTGAAGAGTTGAACTACTTCCAAATGCTTCCAGAAAACTTGCAATGGTTCCAGAAGACTTGAACTTGCTTTTAATAGACTTGATACTGCCTCGGATGGCTTGACACTGCTTCCAAAAGACATGATACTGCCTCTGGAAGAGTTGAACTGCTTTCAATAGACTTGTAGAAGACTTAATCTGCTTCTAGAAGACGTAATATTGCTTCCAAAAGATTTGAAATGTTTCCAGAGAACTTGTAATCCCTCAGAAGACTCGATACTGCTTCTAGAATACTTGATACTGCTTCCAGAAGATTTAAAATGCTTCCAGAAGTCTTAATATGGCCTATGGAAGACTTGATACGGCTTTCATAAGATTTGATCTGGTTTCAGAAGACTTGATACTGCTTCCAAACGACATGGAATGCTTCCAGAAGACTAAAACTACTGGCAGAAAATATTTTCAATCATATACTCCTTAATAAATTCATGTGTTTTGAAAAGTCAATTTTAATTCTTGAGATAAATGTTTTTGAATTCAAGACAAATTTTTGATATTTTCTACTCGAGTCCTCAAAAAGAACCCTTTAATCTCAAAACATTCCGAGTTGGAACGCGTGTGAGTTAACTTGTGTTCTAACAGAGAATGGCTGAAAAGCTTTTGTTGCCCTGAGATAAGAGTATAGAGTTATATACGTAGGTCTAATAGTTAATAAGTCTACAAAACATACAAAGCACATTCATGTGCAAATAACACTTCACTAAAGTAACAGAACACCTCAACATATAAGACTATCAATAAAAAAAGAAATAATGATCCCCTATCACAGAAAAGATAAAATGAAATGCCATCAGATTCGCTATATTTCAACAGTGGAAACATTTCCAGCGGCACTCCCAAGAAATTGTGTTGCTTAAATAGAGATGAACCAGGCATATACACTTCGGAAGAAAGAAGAAATAGTAGCATAAGCTACATTATGGAAACTATAAACGACAATGAACATACAGAAAATATGGAATACGATGCCGAAGACAATGTCAAAATATCAACAACTCTGGGACACATACAAAGAATGCTAAGAACTAATAATATACAAATAGAAGAAAAAAATTTGGATTTCATCGAGGAATCGATGATTTCCCTTCAACTTCTTATTAAGTGTAGCTAAAAATAAACCTAGCTTATTAACATTCCTAAACCATAATACATATGACGTCATCGTAATTAGAGGAACATGGTTAAACAAAAACGCAAAATATATTATATTGGGAGATTTCAATGGCAATCATGTAAACTGAGGAAGCTCGAAAAACAACTCGAAAGGCTATGACATTCTGAAACTGGCGGAAGATCGAAATTTAAGTATCATGAACATCATGAAAATGTTAGCGTAATAGATCTTGTTCTCTACTCCAATGACATCTTCAGCAATCTGATCTGTTTTACTGGGTGCGACACTCTAGGGAGCAATCATTTCCCGGTCTACTGTAAAATTAGCAACTTGAATCCTAATGGTGTCGGATATCTTCCAAACAACAACAGGAAAACTAACAAGAAAATTGTAGCATGGAAACACTACGCCCAATCTATCAACAACAACGTAACGGAACAACACCTGGATTATGAGCAACTAATAAATGTAATAAAACATGGAGCTGACTGTTGAGAGGTAGATAAACCAAACAAAAGACGAGAAGAAACTCTTTAAATTTAGGACAAATTTTTGATATTTTCTATTCGAGTCAGACTAAAAAATTTTGAAAAATCGATTCCTTGAAAAATCTATTCAATACATTTCCCATTTAGCAATTAAAACACACACTTTTCAATGAAAATTTTTAAAAATATTTTTTATTCTTGAAAAAGAATAAAAAATAATTTGACATCAAAAGAAGTCAAATTGAACGGTTGGTGAAAAATCGATTTCTCGGAAAATCTTGATGAAATTTAATAAATATACACTTTTCAATGAAAATGTTCGTTTTTAAGACAAATTTTACGTCTTGAAACACATCTCTTTAATTTCGAAAGAAGCGTTTAACTTAATGAGTCAAATTAAAGTTGGTGAAAAATCGATTTCTTGGAAAATCTTGATGAAAGTTTCACCAATTAACAATTAAAGCATCTACTTATTAACAAAATCATTCGTTTTGAAAAATCAAATTTAATTCTGGAGATAAACTCTTTGAATTCAAGACAAATTTTTGATATTTTTTACTAGAGTCGAATTAAAAAATTGTGAAAAATCGATTTCTTGGAAAATCTTGATGAAATTTTTACCAATTTACAATAAAAGCATCTACTTATTAACAAAATCATCCATTTTGAAAAATCAAATTTAATTCCCCGATAAATTCTTTGAATTCAAGACAAATTTTTGATGTTTTCTACTCGAGTCGAATTAAAAAATTGTGAAAAATCGATTTCTTGGAAAATCTTGATGAAATTTTTACCAATTTACAATAAAAGCATCTACTTATTAACAAAATCATCCATTTTGAAAAATCAAATTTAATTCCCCGATAAATTCTTTGAATTCAAGACAAATTTTTGATGTTTTCTACTCGAGTCGAATTAAAAAATTGTGAAAAATCGATTTCTTGGAAAATCTTGATGAAATTTTTACCAATTTACAATAAAAGCATCTACTTATTAACAAAATCATCCATTTTGAAAAATCAAATTTAATTCCCCGATAAATTCTTTGAATTCAAGACAAATTTTTGATGTTTTCTACTCGAGTCGAATTAAAAAATTGTGAAAAATCGATTTCTTGGAAAATCTTGATGAAATTTTTACCAATTTACAATAAAAGCATCTACTTATTAACAAAATCATCCATTTTGAAAAATCAAATTTAATTCCCCGATAAATTCTTTGAATTCAAGACAAATTTTTGATGTTTTCTACTCGAGTCGAATTAAAAAATTGTGAAAAATCGATTTCTTGGAAAATCTTGATGAAATTTTTACCAATTTACAATAAAAGCATCTACTTATTAACAAAATCATCCATTTTGAAAAATCAAATTTAATTCCCCGATAAATTCTTTGAATTCAAGACAAATTTTTGATGTTTTCTACTCGAGTCGAATTAAAAAATTGTGAAAAATCGATTTCTCGAAAAATCTTGATGAAATTTTTACCAACTTACAATTAAAGTATCTACTTGTTAACAAAATCATCCGTTTTGAAAAATCAGATTTAATTCCCCGGAAAAATGCTTTGAATTCAAGACAAATTTTTGATATTTTCTACTCGAGTCGAATTAAAAGATTGTGAAAAATCGATTCATTGAAAAATCTATTCAATACATTTCCTATTTAGCAAGTAAAACACATACTTTTCAATAAAAATGTCAGGTTTTAAAAATAGTTTTTACTTCTTGAAACAGAACCCATTGATTTAAAAAGAAGCGTTTAACTTCATGAGTAAAATTAAAGAGATGGTGAAAAATCGATTTCTTGGAAAATCTTGATGAAATTTTCACCAATTAAAGCACATACTTATTAACAAAATCATCGATCGTGTAAACTTTTCAATGAAAATGTCCGTTTTTAAAAATAAGTTTTACTTCTTGAAACACAACCCTTTAATTTCAAAAGAAGCGTTCAACTTAATGAGTCAAATTAAACAGTTGGTGAAAAATCGATTTCTTGGAAATTCTTGATGAAATGTTCACCAATTAACAATTAATCATCCGTATTAACAAAATCATCCGTTTTGAAAAACCAAATTTAATTCTGCAGATAATCTCTTTGAATTCAAGACAAATTTTTGATATTTTCTACTCGAGTCGAATTAAAAAATTGTGAAAAATCGATTTCTTGGAAAATCTTGATGAAATGTTTACCAATTTACAATAAAAGCATCTACTTATTAACAAAATCATCCATTTTGAAAAATCAAATTTAATTCCCCGATAAATTCTTTGAATTCAAGAAAAATTTTTGATATTTTCTACTCGAGTCGAATTAAAAAATTGTGAAAAATCGATTTCTCGAAAACTCTTGATGAAATTTTTACCAACTTACAATTAAAGTATCTACTTGTTAACAAAATCATCCGTTTTTTTCTACTCGAGTCGAATTAAAAAATTGTGAAAAATCGATTCATTGAAAAATCTATTCAATTCATTTCCTATTTAGCAAGTAAAACACATACTTTTCAATAAAAATGTCAGTTTTTAAAAATAGTTTTTACTTCTTGAAACAGAACCCTTTGATTTCAAAAGAAGCGTTTAACTTCATGAGTAAAATTAAAGAGATGGTGAAAAATCGATTTCTTGGAAAATCTTGATGAAATTTTCACCAATTAAAACATATACTTATTAACAAAATCATCGATCGTGCAAACTTTTCAATGAAAATGTCCGTTTTTAAAAATAAGTTTTACTTCTTGAAACACAACCCTTTAATTTCAAAAGAAGCGTTCAACTTCATGAGTCAAATTAAACAGTTGGTGAAAAATCGATTTCTTGGAAATTCTTGATGAAATGTTCACCAATTAACAATTAATCATCCGTATTAACAAAATCATCCGTTTTGAAAAACCAAATTTAATTCTGCAGATAATCTCTTTGAATTCAAGACAAATTTTTGATATTTTCTACTCGAGTCGAATTAAAAAATTGTGAAAAATCGATTTCTTGGAAAATCTTGATGAAATTTTTACCAATTTACAATAAAAGCATCTACTTATTAACAAAATCATCCATTTTGAAAAATCAAATTTAATTCCCCGATAAATTCTTTGAATTCAAGACAAATTTTTGATATTTTCTACTCGAGTCGAATTAAAAAATTGTGAAAAATCGATTTCTCGAAAACCTTTGATGAAATTTTTACCAACTTACAATTAAAGTATCTACTTGTTAACAAAATCATCCGTTTTGAAAAATTAGATTTAATTCCCCGGAAAAATGCTTTGAATTCAAGACAAATTTTTGATATTTTCTACTCGAGTCGAATTAAAAAATTGTGAAAAATCGATTCATTGAAAAATCTATTCAATACATTTCCTATTTAGCAAGTAAAACACATACTTTTCAATAAAAATGTCAGTTTTTAAAAATAGTTTTTACTTCTTGAAACAGAACCCTTTGATTTCAAAAGAAGCGTTTAACTTCATGAGTAAAATTAAAGAGATGGTGAAAAATTGATTTCTTGGAAAATCTTGATGAAATTTTCACCAATTAAAGCATATACTTATTAACAAAATCATCCGGTTTGAAAAATCAAATTTAATTGTTGAGATACCTCTTTGAATTCATGACAAATTTTTGATATTTTCTACTCGAGTCGAATTAAAAAATGGTGAAAAATCGATTTTATAAAAAAGCTATTGAATACATTTCCAATTTAGCAATTAAAACACACACTTTTCAAAGAAAATGTCCATTAAAGGGTTGTCTTGAAAGACAACCCTTTAATTTCAAAAGAAGCGTTTAACTTCATGACTCAAAATAAACAGATGGTGAAAAATCGATTTCTTGGAAAATCTTGATGAAATTTTCACCAATTAACAATTAAAGCATCTACTTTTTAACAAAATCGTCCGTTTTGAAAAATCAATTTTAATTCTTGAGATAAACCCTTTAAATGCAAGACAAATTTGCTGTATTCTCACGTCAAATTAAAAAAAATAGTGAAAAATTGATTTTTTGGAAAATCTCGATGAAACTAACACCAATTAATAACTAAAGCATCTCCTTTTAACAAAATTATCCGTTTTGAAAAATCAATTTTAGTTCTTAAGATAAACCCTTTAAATTCAAGACAAATTTGCTGTATTCTCACGTCAAATTAAAAAATGTAGTGAAAAATTAATTTCTTGGAAAATTTCGATGAAATTATCACCATAATTTAATAAATCCATAATTACTGAGTAAAATTCTTCGATTGGGTTGATAAATAAATAATAGACCTCTTGCTCAGTTAAAAATTAAATATACTTAGGACCGGTTTCGACAAAAAAAATTATCATCCTCAGCTAAATCTACAAGCGAATGTTTAAAATGAACACAAACGAAAGAAAAAAAATATATAAATAAACTTACAGTCAATAATTTAAAAAGTCTTACACATTAAAACGATCAAATTAAGTACAAATTTAAAATACAAAAGTAAAAAGGACAACACTGAACGATACGACAAGTTAAAATGAAGTGAATACGCTTGAGTAAAACAAGTTTAAAGGAATGCAAAAGAGAAAAATGTATATAAAAAAAATTTATATTTTCTTTTGAAGATATTAGAATTTTAAGCATGAATACAACGGTTTATAAATTGAATATAGTTGATCATTCATTAATTTCTGATTTTTGTATTTATGTCTGTCTATCTCAAGTTGTTCCAATAGATCTAATTTTATACCTTTCTTACAATTGTGTATAAGGGAAACATTATCATAATCGATGTTGTGATTATGTTCTATTTTATGTTGGTAAACATTAGATGAAGTGGTATTTCTATGTTCGTAAACCCTCTTAGTAAGTTTTCTATGAAAACCAACCTTCCCACCCCTTTGGTGCACATACACCCCCAAACCATAACTCCACCACCTCCGTGTTTTACAGTCGCTTTCAAATTTTCGGGATTAAGGGCAGTATTAGGTTTTCTCCATACAAGTTGTTTACCCTTAATGCCGAAAATGCAAAATTTGCTCTCATCTGTAAAGAGAACTTTCTCCCAGAATTCAATGGGCTTGTCTAAGAGTTTTTTTGCTAAGGCGATCCGCTTCTGACGATTGACCTCTGACACAAATGGCTTTTTTCGTGCAACGCGACTGTGATAGTTAGCTTTTTTTAACGTCCTTCTCACAGTGTCTTTGCTGATAGTTTTATGAAATTCTTCTTGTACATTTTTTACTATTTTTTTTGCCGTCAGCCTAGGTTCTTTTCTAACCTGCTGTACAATTTTTCGCTTCTCTCGGTTTGTTAAAAGGGGTGGTCTACCAGATCGCGGACGTGAGAGGTAATCTTCAGTGTCTTTATAATTATTAATTACTCTTTGAATGGAAGAGTGTGACCTGCCGACAGTTTCTCCTATTTTTCGAAAAGATTTTCCCTCTTTCCATAACTTTACAATAATTTTTCTCTCTCCCAATTCAATTTCCTTTCCTTTCGTGTCCATTCTAACTTTTAGCTTCTAAGCCTCTGCTAATATAATTGACACCGATTATCTTTTATTTAAATCGGAAAGCGTACATCGCCAACTACGTATTTAAGTAAATAAGTATATTTTGGAGAAGGCGTCTTTATTTGTACGCAGATTTTTGCATACGCATTATTTGGAGTATTTTTAATTTTAATTTTTTTTTTGTAACTAATATTTTTGTTTTATTGATGCACATTTTGTTAATAGAATTATATGTAGTTAATACACAAAATAAAAAAAATTGAAGTTTATCACATTAGATCATGACCCTTATTTTCTCAGTTAAAGTGTTAGAAGTTTTTTGTACGCAGACTTCTGCTGCTAAGTGTAAATATTTATAATTGACATTTAAAGTGAGACATATTTTTTATTAGTATACAGGGTGAGTCAATTATTTTTAAAAACGGACATTTTTACTGAAAAGTAAATGCTTTTATTGCTAACTAATGAATGTATTATGTAGATTTTCCAAGAAATTAATTTTTCACTATTTTCTTTTAATTTGACGTGAGAATACAGCAAATTTGGCTTGAATTTAAAGGGTTTATCTTAAAAATTAAAGTTGGTTTTTCAAAACGGATGATTTTGCTAAAAAGTAGATGTTTTAATTGTTAATTGGTGATAATTTCATCGAGATTTTCCAAGAAATCAATTTTTCACATTTTTTTTAAATTTGACGTGAGAATACAACAAATTTGTCTTGAATTTAAAGGATTTATCTCAAGAATTAAAAACGATTTTTCAAAACGGATGTTTTTTGTTAAAAAGTAGATGCTTTAATTGTTAATTGGTGATAATTTTTCGATTGGGTTGATAAATAAATAATAGACCTCTTGCTCAGTTAAAAATTAAATATACTTAGGACTGGTTTCGACAAAAAAAATTTATCATCCTCAGCTAAATCTACAAGCGAATGTTTAAAATGAACACAAACGAAAGAAAAAAATATATAAATAAACTTACAGTCAATAATTTAAAAAGTCTTACACATTAAAACGATAAAATTAAGTACAAATTTAAAACACAAAAGTAAAAAGGACAACACTGAACGATACGACAAGTTAAAATGAAGTGAATACGCTTGAGTAAAACAAGTTTAAAGGAATGCAAAAGAGAAAAATGTATATAAAAAAAATTATATTTTCTTTTGAAGATATTAGAATTTTAAGCATGAATACAACGGTTTATAAATTGAATATAGTTGATCATTCATTAATTTCTGATTTTTGTATTTATGTCTGCCTATCTCAAGTTGTTCCAATAGATCTAATCTTATACCTTTCTTACAATTGTGTATAAGGGAAACATTATCATAATCGATGTTGTGATTATGTTCTATTTTATGTTGGTAAACACTAGATGAAGTGGTATTTCTATGTTTGTAAACCCTCTTAGTAAGTTTTCTACCTGTTTGACCTATATATATATAGTGTCACAATCGTTGCATTTGATAGAATATACACCACTTTTGTTTAACATTTGTTCTTTGCTTTTGAAGTTCGATAGCAAATCTATTATTTTATAATTGCTCTTAAAGCTAATATTAATGTTATTATGCCTAAGAATTTTTTTAATTTTGTAATTTATTTCATTGTATGACAGAGAATGATAAGTTGTGCATTCATTATTATCAGAAGTGTATAAAGGGTCTAACTTTATTATGGTGTTGTAGAGTATTTTATTAGTAATATCTGGAGGATAATCATTTTCTATGGATAAAGATTTTATAATATTAAATTCATGTTGAATAGAGTTTTTATTAATGGGATATCTAAGCATTCTGTAAATGTATGATTGTAAAGCAGAAAGTTTATGGTTATTTGGGTGATGAGAGTCATAAGGTATAATGGTGTTGGTGTTTAAGCTAGTCGATTTTCTGTATATATCAAAATTGAGAACATAATCATCTCTATTTATAGTTAAGTCGAGAAAATTTAGTTTTTTATCATGCTCAATTTCTAACGTGAATTTCAAGTTGTCATGTATGTCATTCATATAACATATCATATTAGCTAAATCTTCTTTTGTACCTTCTCACAAGCAAACAATATCATCTACATATCTAATCCACTTTTTGATATTGTTATAATATGGATTTTGTTTATTCATGATATAATTTTTCTCTATATGATCGAGATAGATATCGGCGATAAATCCAGATATAGATAGACCCATAGGTAAACCATTTTCGAGTTTGTAAAATTTTTCGTTAAATTTATAATAATTTTGTTTGATAATAAATTTAACAAGTAATGTCAAATCAGAAGCTATCTTTGTGTCTTTGTATTGTTCCTCAAATAGTTTATAAATGATATCAATAGTAAAATTGGCATTAACATTTGTATAAAGATTAGTAACATCAAATGAAATCAAGATGTTATTTTGTGGTTTTATATGTTTTGTTTTATTTATAAAATCAAGTGAATTTTTAACTGTGAATTGAGGATTAAAATTTAATTTTTTAAAAATATCAGTGATAGGTCTTATAGGTAGATTAGATTTATGAAGCTTTATAGTGGAATATATTTGTGGGACAAAAGAATTCATAGGAACCAAGTTATAAGTATTTATTCCTAGTTTGATTAGAGTATCTTTAATTTCTTTGATTATATTTCTAGTTCCAGAAAGGATCAAATTTAGGGGATCTTTAGGTATTTCAATATATAAATGGTTTTTTAAAAATTTTAAAGTTTTTGAATCATAGTCATTTTTGTATATTATAACACAACCAGCATTTTTATCAGCTTTTACGAATAGTGCATTATTACTTTTAAGTTTTTGTTTTATAGATTTTATAATTTTTATATGTGGTGAAGGATGTTCATGATATTTATTATTTAGTCTTTCCTTCTTTTTTATAATAGGTATTATTTCGTTTTTGATATCAACATAGTTAGGTAATTTATTAATAATGCAATCAATTTCTATAGCGTTTAGATGTTAGTTATTGGCTTTAAAGCATATTTATGTCCTTTGTTTAATAAGCCGATTTCATTGTTATTGAAATGTATTATTTGGTTAGAAATTGGTTAGATTAGTAACATATTTCAGTTTTACCTCATGTTTTTCATCTATGGTATGTGAGTGTGGTTGTCAGCTTCGTTTTGTATAGCGCTAACATTTTTAGTATTATCTTTAATGTTTTTATTAGATATTAGTAATGCTTTTCTATTTTTCAAAACGTTGAGCTTTTTGTTCTTATTTACTAGATCTTGAATACTATATCATGTAGAATCTTCTTTGATGTTAATTATTATTCCTTCCATTTCTAGAAAGTGAAATTTCTTGTTTAGTTCCCTATGTAAGTACGTTAATTTCGAATAACATTCGTTGAGTTTCTTGAAATGCCTTCTCTTTTCCCTCATTATTATCCTTTTCTCCATATTAGATCTGTCGACATTGTTGATGTTCTTGGATTTTATTATTGCAAAATTCGGCGTGAGTTTATTTTTTAAACATTGATTTACAAAATAAATATGGTTTTTAATAATCGTAATACGCTTGTAGACTTTTTTGAATTTATGGATGGTGGACGAGGTTATATCCATTTTATAATTTAATAAATCCATAATTACTGAGTAAAATTCTTCGATTGGGTTGATAAATAAATAATAGACCTCTTGCTCAGTTAAAAATTAAATATACTTAGGACCGGTTTCGACAAAAGAAAAAAATTTATCATCCTCAACTAAATCTACAAGCGAATGTTTAAAATGAACACAAAACGAAAGAAAAAAAAAAAAATATATATATATATATATATATAAACTTACAGTCAATAATTTAAAAAGTCTTACACATTAAAACGATAAAATTAAGTACAAATTTAAAATATTATGTTCTGGATTATGTTCTATTTTATGTTGGTAAACATTAGATGAAGTGGTATTTCTATGTTCGTAAACCCTCTTAGTAAGTTTTCTACCTGTTTGACCTATATATAGTATCACAATCGTTGCATTTGATAGAATATACACCACTTTTGTTTAACATTTGTTCTTTGCTTTTTATAATAGATTAAAATTAAAATAATAGATTTGCTATCGAACTTCAAAAGCAAAGAACAAATGTTAAACAAAAGTGGTGTATATTCTATCAAATGCAACGATTGTGACACTATATATATATAGGTCAAACAGGTAGAAAACTTACTAAGAGGGTTTACAAACATAGAAATACCACTTCATCTAATGTTTACCAACATAAAATAGAACATAATCACAACATCGATTATGATAATGTTTCCCTTATACACAATTGTAAGAAAGGTATAAGATTAGATCTATTGGAACAACTTGAGATAGGCAGACATAAATACAAAAATCAGAAATTAATGAATGATCAACTATATTCAATTTATAAACCGTTGTATTCATGCTTAAAATTCTAATATCTTCAAAAGAAAATATAATTTTTTTTTATATACATTTTTCTCTTTTGCATTCCTTTAAACTTGTTTTACTCAAGCGTATTCACTTCATTTTAACTTGTCGTATCGTTCAGTGTTGTCCTTTTTACTTTTGTGTTTTAAATTTGTACTTAATTTTATCGTTTTAATGTGTAAGACTTTTTAAATTATTGACTGTAAGTTTATTTATATATTTTTTTCTTTCGTTTGTGTTCATTTTAAACATTCGCTTGTAGATTTAGCTGAGGATGATAAATTTTTTTTGTCGAAACCAGTCCTAAGTATATTTAATTTTTAACTGAGCAAGAGGTCTATTATTTATTTATCAACCCAATCGAAAAATTATCACCAATTAACAATTAAAGCATCTACTTTTTAACAAAATCATCCGTTTTGAAAAATCGTTTTTAATTCTTGAGATAAATCCTTTAAATTCAAGACAAATTTGTTGTATTCTCACGTCAAATTTAAAAAAAATGTGAAAAATTGATTTCTTGGAAAATCTCGATGAAATTATCACCAAATAACAATTAAAACATCTACTTTTTAGCAAAATCATCCGTTTTGAAAAACCAACTTTAATTTTTAAGATAAACCCTTTAAATTCAAGACAAATTTGCTGTATTCTCACGTCAAATTAAAAGAAAATAGTGAAAAATTAATTTCTTGGAAAATCTACATAATACATTCATTAGTTAGCAATAAAAGCATTTACTTTTCAGTAAAAATGTCCGTTTTTAAAAATAATTGACTCACCCTGTATACTAATAAAAAATATGTCTCACTTTAAATGTCAATTATAAATATTTACACTTAGCAGCAGAAGTCTGCGTACAAAAAACTTCTAACACTTTAACTGAAAAAATAAGGGTCATGATCTAATGTGATAAACTTCAATTTTTTTTATTTTGTGTATTAACTACATATAATTCTATTAACAAAATATGCATCAATAAAACAGAAATATTAGTTACAAAAAAAATTAAAATTAAAAATACTCCAAATAATGCGTATGCAAAAATCTGCGTACAAATAAAGACGCCTTCTCCAAAATATAGTTATTTACTTAAATACGTAGTTGGCGATGTACGCTTTCCGATTTAAATAAAAGATAATCGGTGTCAATTATATTAGCAGAGGCTTAGAAGCTAAAAGTTAGAATGGACACGAAAGGAAAGGAAATTGAATTGGGAGAGAGAAAAATTATTGTAAAGTTATGGAAAGAGGGAAAATCTTTTCGAAAAATAGGAGAAACTGTCGGCAGGTCACACTCTTCAATTCAAAGAGTAATTAATAATTATAAAGACACTGAAGATTACCTCTCACGTCCGCGATCTGGTAGACCACCCCTTTTAACAAACCGAGAGAAGCGAAAAATTGTACAGCAGGTTAGAAAAGAACCTAGGCTGACGGCAAAAAAAATACTAGAAAATGTACAAGAAGAATTTCATAAAACTATCAGCAAAGATACGGTGAGAAGGACGTTAAAAAAAGCTAACTATCACAGTCGCGTTGCACGAAAAAAGCCATTTGTGTCAGAGGTCAATCGTCAGAAGCGGATCGCCTTTGCAAAAAAACTCTTAGACAAGCCCATTGAATTCTGGGAGAAAGTTCTCTTTACAGATGAGAGCAAATTTTGCATTTTCGGCACTAAGGGTAAACAACTTGTATGGAGAAAACCTAATACTGCCCTTAATCCCGAAAATTTGAAAGCGACTGTAAAACACGGAGGTGGTGGAGTTATGGTTTGGGGGTGTATGTGCACCAAAGGGGTGGGAAGGTTGGTTTTCATAACATCGACAATGGACCATAAAATGTATATAGACATTTTAAAAGAAAATTTGAAGCCTAGCATCGAAAACTTGGGCTTGGGGCCCGAATACTTTTTTCAACAAGATAATGACCCCAAACATTGCGCCCACAACACTAAGCTTTGGCTACTATACAATACCCAAAAGCAACTTAAAACACCTCCACAATCGCCGGACTTGAATCCCATCGAACACCTCTGGGATTTACTGGAACGCAGGATTCGGCAACGCAACATAACGTCGAAGGAAACGTTAAAAAATGTTATGATTGAGGAATGGGCCAAAATCAGTTCGGACGAAACGAAGAAATTAGTGCACTCCATGCCTAAACGTTTAAGGGGGGTCATTAAACGTAAAGGTTATCCGACCTCATATTAATATAGAAACAATGATCTCATTTATGACTTTTTTATAAATTTTGAGATTGATCCATGTTGCAAGCAAATAATTTTGAATAAAATAAAAGACGAAAGCGAACTTTGCACTTGCTGAATTTATTATTTATATCGGGACCGGTTTCGAAGTTTAATACTTCATCTTCAGCCGAAAACTGAACAAAATTGAACAAAGTCAATAAAAATAATAATCTTATGCTACTTTAGAGGTTAAATACAATAAAATGTTGTGATACTCACTGTTAAAGAGCGAAGCTACAGAAGAATGGAATGCAATTTAAACATTTGAAATGTTGCACGTGGAAGTTAATTAAATAATTGAAATCGATGTCAATATTTACTGATGAATAAGAAGATATTAAAATGTTAAAATATTATAAATTACTTAAGCGATACAACGATCTTGGCGGGACGAGAAGAAGAGACTGGTGACGAGAACTCACGACGCATATAACCGGAAAAGCAAGTGAAATCAAAGAACTGTAAAAAATTAAATTTTAAATTTTTAATGTTTAAATTTTTAATTTGAAATTATTTAAATATGAAAATATAGGTTTATGGATGAGTTGAAGTTGTTCATTTAAAAGTTGACAATTGTTATTATTATTATGTTTAGTAATTTCTAAGATTTCAAGTAAGTCCATTTTATAACCTTTATTACAGGAATGTAAAAGTTCAACTCCTCCATAATCTATGTGATGTCCTGTATCTATATGATGTTTATAAATATTCGAGTTGGTTTTAATTTTGTGTTCGCGAATTCTAGCCCCCAACCTCCTTCCCGTCTGTCCGATATAAATGCAATTACAATTAGAACATCTGACCAAATACACTCCGCTCTCTTCAAAAATATTATGTTTCTTTTTAGTGTGATTAGTAAGTAAATTAGCGATTGAGTGACGATTAGAATATGCAATGTTGATGTTGTAATTTAAAAATATTTTACGAAATTTGTTAGTTAAGACATTAAATTGTAAAGGTTTATAATTCATTTTTTCAGTATTAGATTTATTAAATAATGGGTCTCTTTGTATACGTATTTCATTAAATAAACGATTGATCTTACCGATAGGGAAACCATTGGAATGGGCCAGACCATAAATGAATTCAAGTTCTTTATTTCTGTTAGTTTCAGATAGTGGGTAATCAAATAATCTTTTAATTAGGAAACGGAAATTGGCAAATTTATGTTGGTTAGGATGTGATGATGAATATGGAATAGTGGCAGAAACAGATGATGGTTTTCTAAAAATATCGTAACCAATGTAGTTATTATCCTCTCTTTTTTATAAATACTGTCCTGACTTGTACGCAGATTTTTGCATACCCGTTATTTGTAGAATTTTTAGTTTTGATTTTTTTCTGTAACTACTGTTTCTGTTTTGTTGAAGCATATTTTGTTAATAGAATTATATGTAGTTAAAATACAAAATAAAAAAAATCAAGTTTATCACATTAGATTATGTCTCTTATTTTTTCAATTAAAGTATTACAAGTTTTTTGTACGCAGACTTCTGCTGCTGAGTGTATGTCAAATTTTAGGTTTATCTCTAAACCGTTACGCAATGCTACCGAAATAAAGAAAAACATAACTAAAATTTTTAAAAAATGCATGAAAAAGAATAAAAGAGTATGATTAACATAAAATACATCAAATTGTTAGCGACAATGAAAGAAAAGAGTTAGAGAAAAAGAGAAAGAATTCTACAAAAATAATCGTGCAGATTTGAAAGTTACCTGATTTTCTATCGCTTGGTTTAACAATTCCACGTCCATAATTAAAATTAAAAAATCTTGGATAATTCATTCGTTCATCAACATCTTTTCTAACAGCAAACCCAAACAATTTGTTTTCATTTAATTGGCTCCTTCTTGATTTTCGCGAAGAAATCTTGGCTTCTTCTTTAATATATTTAATAATATCCATATTCCCGGGAATTTTTAAAGGCTTAAGTGCCGTTTTATAAACTTCGGGAGATCTTAAAGAATTTTTATTTAAATCATCATTAATAAGAAGCGATTCCTTTTTTTTAATTTCCATCTTTGAAATTTTTTGTTCCCTTACATTTTTGAATTGATTGTTACCCTTTTCTTGAGGTTTTAATGTTTTATACGACCATTTATTATCGTTATTAATCTTTAAATCTTTATTAACTCGTTCCCATAATTGTTGGTAATTCAAAGTTGAATTTTGAAGATTATTTTTACTTGTACGTGATGTGTTGATTTCTTTGTGTTGATTATTAGATTTTTCTTGAGTTTGCAACGATTTATATGAATTATTATGAATAAAATCGATTTTCTTTTGATCCGTTTGATGATTAATCACTTCCGAAACATTTTTTGAGTGATTATTAAATTTTTCTTGAACGTTCAACGTTTTACTACAAATCTTATCATCCGTTTTTATATCTTCACCAACGCAATTCCACATCATATCATTAATTTGAATTGGAGATGTTAATTTCTGATTATTCATTAAGACGTCTTTTGTATTATTCGTCGCGATATTAATAATTTCAATTAACCCATCGATCGTTCCTTCCAATTTATTTAAAGCCTCACTTTTCTCTTTTCCATCATTCGAAATAAATTTAAAATTTTCCAGATTATCATTTTCACTTCGCATCGATTTCTCCAATTTTTCTTCATCAACAACATTATCAAGTTTATTTAAATCAACCACATCATCTCGTTTCATTTCATTTAATTTTTTCTCAAAAACAATTTCATTCTCTTTAACCACTTTATTCTCTTCATAACAATTTTCAAATTCCTCTAAAACTAACCGTTGAAAATCAGAAAAATCGCTCATCGAATAATTCGCGGATTGCGACGATTCGTTATTGGCCGGAAATAAAGAAGATTGGCACAAATTATACGATTTCTTCATAGGTAAAGTTTTAATATCGATTCTTTGATTTTCATCCAACACCGTGCACGAGTGCATTATTATTTGTTTTTTCGAATTTTTCACCTCCAAGTCGAGATTGTTCCAATTTGTGTTCGGAAAATTTTCCACTTTGAATTGCGAAGTTCTTTTAGGCTTTGGTAAATAAGAATACGGGCGATTATTAGATTCGACGACTTTAAATCTTGGGCTCGGATATAACCCCGTTGAATAAGTAAAGCATGAATTGTTAATTTTATCAATAACCGGGGATGATTTGCAGAAAGAGTCTTCTAATAATGGCACATGCACCGTAATGGGAATTGTTTTTTTACCTATCGAATTGTTGATTTTAATTTCTTGATCGGTTTCGTTAGTTAATTTCCTTTTTAACGAGATTTTCTCACTTAATGTATTTGATGGGGTTAAAACCTCGTTTTTCTTGTCCTCTTTTAATCGCACACTTCGCTTCCTCTTCCTAACGATTGTTCTCTGTTTATCATAATCTCTTAATTGGCGGTCTTCATCCCGGAATATATCAATCTCTTTTACAACGCCGTTTCTAGTTTTAACGCAACTCGTTTTTGACGGATCACAATTTTTTTCTTCTTTTTGATCTGTTATTGACGAATTTAAATTTAACGTAGGCATACTTAAACCAACGTCTTTTCGAATATTGTTATCACATGGAACAGTTTCCGGTTGATTATTAATCGTACTCACATCGTTATCGCACGAACTTAACTCTATAATTTGAATTTCAGATTCTTCCGATACTTTCGGAGATTTCATTTGAGTTTGAGTTATAAAGGAGTTTTGTAATATCTCAGTATCGGTGGTGCTAATATCTAAATCATTAATGATTGTGTTAATATCAACATTTTCATTCCGAAAATCATTCATTTGAGTTTCGTTTAAATTCGTATCGTTTACGCAATTATTAACGTCTTTATCAATATTAACATTTTCTAAACAAAAATCTTTCATTTGATTTTTATTTGAATTTGTTCTACTTCTTGTAATATAGCGGGGACTTATGGTTTCATTATCTTCCCGTCTAACTCTTTTAGATTCATTAAGATTCTCCAAATTTTCATCATCTTTAACAACTTTTTCATCATTTACATTACTTTCTAAATCAACTGTTTCATTTATCCTCTTTCTTCCCGATTTATTGATATTTGATGACATTCCTGGATTTCCTTCAGTCGATAAAATAGAATTTTTGCTAACTTCACATCCTTTTAACTCATCTGCTTCCGATTGAATCATAACTTCCAACGAATTTTCTTTTGATTCTTTCAAAAATATTTCACAATTATTAACCAAATTTACTTGAACTTCTTCTGATAAATTTTTTCCCACATCTTCACATAAAAATTGTATTTGTTGTGTATTGCTTTTTATTTCCTCCCCATCATCGCATCGTGATAAACCCTCGAGCTTTTTTATATTTGGCGTTGAAGTTGCGCACTTTTCACGGTCAACATTTGATTTTGTCTTCGTTGCTCTTCTCTTTCTAGTCTTTGTTTTAACAGCTCTCCTCTTTCTTCCTGCTTTGTTCACATTTTTTGACACCCCAGGATTTATTTCAATCGAGTTTTCGCTAAAATCTCTTCCTGTTAACTGAATTCCTTTCGAATTAATCGTCATTTGCAACGAATTAGCTTTTGATCCATTCAAAAAACTATCATTTTGGACTTCATTTGTTAAATTTTTCGTCACATCATGATTCTCAATAGCAGATAAAGATGGATTCTCATCAAAATCACCCATAAGACAATTAAATTTATTTCGCATGCTTCTTCTTATTTCCTCCCCATCATCGCGTCGTGATAAATCTTCGAATGATTTTAAATTTGGCGTTGAAGTTGCGGATCTTTCACATTCAAGATTGAAATTTGTTTTCATCTCTCTAATCTTTATTTTAACAGCTCCTCTCTTTCTTCCTGCTTTGTTGATATTAGTTGACACCTCAAGATTTCCTTCAATCGAATTTTCGCTAACATCTCTTCCTGTTAACTCATCTCCTTTCGATTCAATCGTCATTTCCAACGAATTGGCTTTTGATCCATTCAAAAAACAATCATTTTGAACTTCACTTGTTAAATTTTTCTTCACATCATGATTGTCAACTGCAGATAAAGATGGATTCTTATTAAAATCACCCACAAGACAATCAAATTTATTTCGTAAGCTTCTTTTTATTTCTTCCCCATCATCGCATCGTGATAAATCTTCGAATGATATTAAATTTGGCGTTGAAGTTGCGGATCTTGCACATTCAAGATTTAAATTTGTCTTCATCTCTCTAATCTTTGTTTGAACAGCTCTTCTCTTTCTTCCTCGTTTGTTGATATTAGTTGACACCCCAAGTTTTCCTTCAATCGAATTTTCGCTAACATCTCTTCCTGTTAACTCATCTTTTGATTCAATCGTAATTTCCGACGAATTCTCGTTTGGTTCGTTCAAAACAATTTCGCAATTTTTTACCAAATTTATTTTAACTTCGTTTGTTAAGTTTTTCCCCACTTCAGATAAAGATGGGTCTTCATCAAGATGACCCACAAGAGAATTAAATTTATTTCGCATGCTTCTTATTTCTTCCCCATCATCGCATCGTGATAAATCTTCGAATGATTTTAAATTTGGCGTTGAAGTTGCGGATCTTTCACATTCAAGATTTAAATTTGTCTTCATCTCTCTAATCTTTGTTTTAACAGCTCGTCTCTTTTTTCCTGCTTTGTTGATATTTGTTAACACCCCAAGATTTTCTTCAATCGAATTTTCGCTAACATCTCTTCCTGTTAACTCATCTTTTGATTCAATCGTAATTTCCGATGAATTCTCGTTTGCTTCGTTCAAAAGAATTTCGCAATTTTTAACCAAATTTATTTGAACTTCGTTTGTTAAGTTCTTCCCCATTTCAGATAAAGATGGATCTTCATCAAGATGACCCATAATAAAATTAAAATTATTTCGTATGCTTCTTTTCATTTCCTCCCCATCATCGCATCGTGATAAATCTTCGAGTGATTGCAAATTTGGCGTTGAAGTCGCGCATCTTTCACGTTCAAGATTTAAATTCTTCTTCTTTGTTCTTGTCTCTCCTGTATTTGTTATAACCGGTCTCATCTGTTCTTTTGATTCGATTGAATTTTCTTTTGATTCATTCAAAAGTATATCACTATTATCAACAAAATTTATTTCTTCATTTGTGATATTATGATTCTTAACTTCAAATAAAGATGAGTCTTCATCAAGATGACCCATAAAAGAATTTAATTTATTTTGTAATAAATCTTCGGGTGATTTTAAATTTGGCGTCTTTGTTGCTCTTCTCCCTCTTCTTCTTGAGTTAACAACTCTCCCCTTTCTTCTTCTTTTCTTGATGTTTGTTGACTCTCCACGATTCACTCCAATCAAATTTTCACCAACATCATTTCCTTTTGATTCAATCATCATAATTTCCAACGAATTTTCTTCTGATTCTTTCAAAAGTGTTTCTACTAAATTCATTTGCTCTTCATCCGTTAAATTTTTCTTCACATTATGATTCATAACTTCAGATAAAAATGAACCTTCATCAATATTTTGTGTTGAATTCGCGCTTTTTTCATGTTCAAGATTTACATTCGTCTTTGTTGCTCTTCTTCTCGTCATTTTTTTACCACAACTCAAATCGGATAAATTTAAAGAATTAATTGACTCAAAATCCGTTGTGGTAGAAAGAATTAAATTCGATTCATTTAAAGAATTATTTCGTTTCAAATCCCGTTCGGGGTCAAAACTGGAACTTGAAGTGAACGTGTCATTTATCGATTTAAATTTAAAAGAAAACGATTTTTTATTTTTCTTCAGCGGGCTTCCTTTTCCTCGTTTCTTGGCACGCCCAATAACACTTCTTTTCAAATTCTTTTTTAACTCATCATCAGAAATTCTTGCATAAATCATTTCTTCGTTCTTCGCGTCTTCTATTTTTTGTGTTTGAGGTAATCGTTGTTTATAGTCCAAAAAAATATCATTTAATTGCACTTTTAATTCAGGTAACTTATCACTTTGATTCTTTTGAGATTCATAATTTTTATTGAGTTGACTCATTTCTAAATTTAATAAATCGCTTTGTTCTAAAACGAGCTCATTCAGAGTTTCATTCAAAGAAGATAACGTCGAGTCTTTATTTTTCTGCCTGGATTTGTTTGGACTCCTTCTTTTTTGTAAATTTAATTTATTAAAATTAATAGCTCTCCCATTGCGTAATTTCATATCGCGATTACCATTTTCTTTTTGAATCGACTCGCTAGGATTTTTTAATATTTCAAGAACGTCTTTGTTTTGAGACTGATGTATTTCTGCGTTAGATAGTAGATGTAATAAGCTGCATTTTAAATCGTAAACTGTTGAGATTGATTTACTTTTTGACGAGTTTTGTAACATATCAAAGATGTTTTTGTATAAGTTCGAGTTAGATTCTTTTGAGACGGATTGATTTAGGGAAAGGTTATTGTTACGCATTGACGATATTTGATCTAGCAGTTGACACTCTTCTTTACCAGAAGATCCTTCACCTATTAAAGTGTTTGATTATAACTATTATCAATGGCAAAAAATTAAAACCTCTCAATTTATCGATTAATTGAAAAAAAGTAAATATCACCAAAATTTAGTCAATATACAAATAATGTTTGGTTATCCAACCTAACTTATCTCAACAACACCCAATCGCAACAAAAAAAAATGATCGAACAGTTGTATCGATATCGCTTCCTAAATTGAGGGGTTTTATGCATTAACGCAAAGAAGAATTGTAATACATCGACACAATTTAATAAAAGAAAATGTAGGCTCGGTTTTATAAAAGCTCAATCAGAATCATGTTAGTCAATAAGTTAATTGAAAGCGCGTTGATCAAGCAAAGTCGCAAAACGTTTTATAAAGTTAACAAAACAAGTTAGATCAAAAGATAACAATCAGAAATAGGTTTTACAAATCCATTTGATCAATTTTCATAAACCTAAAATTCATCAAAGCCGGTTTTGTTTAATTAATAAAAAAATAGTTCATTAGTAATAATTATTATTTTCAAATATAAAAATCATTTTTATCTTATTTATTATTAATTGATGTGGAGAAGTTTTTAGAAGATTTCATTCTTCTCTTATTTCAAAAAGAGTAGCTTTGAAATAGGGGAGATGTCTCGCCAAGATCTTATGATGAAAGAATGGTTGAAATCTTAGAGCGACCACAATAACAGATACTTTTGCATCCATGGAAGACTACGCATCATCAACCATCTTATTTTTATCTCTTTTTAGATTCATTTCTGAAAAAAGATCTTAATCAAAATCATTTCCATACAATTTCTAATAAAATTTATTAACTTACCCTAAATCCCAGTGAATATAGGCACTTTCACTAACAAATATAACTTGCATCATAACAAATATATGTATAACATACCCTTAACCCAAGGTCTGTAAAGCGTATTGTACCAGGTTGGCCAGAAACTGAAGAACACGTTTTGAACGGTAAGGAAACGAGTGACGTCAGGAGTTACGAAGGAGTGGAAGTTAGAAATTGAATGAATGTAATTTATCTTATATGTACTGCTTTTTTAATTCTAATTATGAAAGTAACGTTTTTTTTATTATTTAATTAAATAAAATATTTATGTTTGAAACATGTGGTTCGAGGTTTGCCAGGATCAGCTGTTTGCGCTATGGATGTTTGTAAGTACACAGACTTTCAAGGCCAGAGCAGCATCTCATCCAATTAATTATGATTAATTATGTTGCTATAGTAGCGGGAGAAGACTCAAAAAATGCTGACGGGCGAAGTATCAAATATTTTATTAAATACAAAGATTACTAAATTCGGAGAAAATTGGAACCAGAGTTTCCCAGAATTAAACTCCTTCTTCAGTCGTTGTTGGCGATGGTAATGACGGTTGACTTCGTGACTATAGACTCGTAAGTTAGAACTCGTACTTCGGAATGAATGCTTTGAACCGATCCTGACCCTTTTATGCCCCGCTGGAATATCTGCACGTGTTGTTCCGATGTTTTGGAAATAATTTCGGAACTACCCGGCGAAAGCGTTTCCGAGAATCCACGACCAGGACTGGCCGTAAAAGTTTTTACGGCCATTCTTTGTTTTCAAAAGAATTCGGTTGACGAAGCGTCTTTCGGCCACGTTGTAAAAACTTTAATTGAGTCATAGTTGCTTGCCTGTCGAAAGTCCGAGAAAGCGTTTTGTCTGTTATAAATTTAAGACAATTCTGGGTTCTTCGTACTTCCCAAGGCTCTTGAAGAAATTTCATCTGTTTGGCAGATGTTCGCCACATCGATAAACTTCGCAATATTTATAATTTTGACGACAAAAGTTTAGTTCTAGTCCGATCTTATCTGTACGGTAGATCACAGCAGGTGAATTGTGGTCAAATGACATCGATATGGGCCACTATGATTCGAGGTGTTCCACACGCTTCTATCCTTGGTCTTCTTTTATTTTTGATATTTTTCAATGACTACGTACTATCTATGTATCTACGTACTAAAATCCACGTTTCTGGAGCAAATAGAGTAACGTGAAAATTTCTTGATTTACTACAACATATTGAAGAACCAACTCGAATAACTCGCAATTCGCGCACTTTGATCGATCACTTGATTATGAGTTCGGATGCACCTTAAATCAGGACCTTCACAGTCATCAATGTATTTCTGACCACCTTGGAATAGTGTACTCTAAACTTAACACCACCACCGCGTAACAATATTAAATATATCTTTAGGTCATATAACGAATTTGATTATGAGCATTCCAAAATGATTTATATAAAGTTCCCTGGTTTATTATTTATGATTTGCATGAAGTCGATTAGAAGGTTAATTTTTTTAATACTAACATCACCAATATTTTTAATGCTCATGCTCCGATAAAGCGAATTAAGAGGAAGCAGCCCCCTGCACCTTGGCTCACTTATAATATCAGATTGATGATGAAGTGTGGTGACAAAGCTCTTGCTAGATATCGAAAATCCAAACAACTAAGTCATTATGACTTTTACAAACAAATGCGTAATGGAACCCGTCGCGCAAACAAAAGAGAAAAGTGCGCATTTTACCGATTCCAATTTGCTTCTAATCAGAAATATAGTAAAGCCATATGGAATATAATTAATAAGCTTAAGATCGGAAAAGCGAAGAATTCTACTATCCCATCTAGTTTAAATGATGTCGAGTTGTTATACAGTCATTTTTCAGCTCCCCCTTCTCTTCCTGTCAGCACCCCACCGAACTATAGTCCTCCACCTAGTGAATTACCCCCATTTTCATTCCGAACACTTTCGTATGGAGGCATAGTTGAAGCTTTTAAGAGATTGAAGAGTAACTCAGTAGGATGTGATGGTATTAATCTGTGTATGTTGAACTTCGACATACCATAGTATATGGAAGGAAACTCTTATAACACCTATTCCTAAATTGTCACATATTGAGGACCTCAGAGATCTCCGGCCAATAAGCATATTACCTGCTCCCGGAAAGATGTTCGAATTATGTCTCAAGGTGCAGCTACGGAAGTTCGTGACTAATAATGATATTTTGTCGCCTTTCCAATCAGGACTTCGTCGGGATTACAGTTGCATGACCGCCTTATCTCATTTAACTGATGATATTATTTCTGCATGGGACGAAGAAATGGTAACAATTTTGGTTCTTCTTGACTTCAATCGACCATTCGATACTGTTGATCACTTTACCTTAACATTTACAATGCGATCAATGGGAATGTGAGGCTCGGCTGTGGACATGATTACGTCTTACCTCCATAGAAGAACTCAGAGAGTAAAGCTTAATGGTGAAACGTCTACTGCGGCGGTCCTCAGTCATGGAGTCTGTATGTAACTTCCATCTCGAAGATAATTAGTTAATGTAAATACCTCCTTTACGCTGATGATACTCAGATGTAATTGTCATTTAAACATATTTTAAATCTTGCAATAAACCCTGCTAAATCTCAGTTGATAGTTTTTGGCCCTAAACAAATCAGAGAATCTCTTTTACCGTCTATTATTGTGTCTGTCAATGGCGAACAGATTCCCATGGCCTCTGTTGTATCTAACTTGGGCCTACATCTTGATAGCTCTCTTTGATTTGAAGAACACTCGTCGTCTATGATCAGAAAGGCGATTAGTGCATTAAAATCAATATATATACATATATCGACACCTATTTATTCCGATACCAAGCGCCTGCTTTGCGATCCTTTGGTATATTAAGTTTACATACTGTGATGTAATTTACAATAATTGAATAACCGATCAATGTTCGAATGGTATTCAACGCTTGCAAAATTCTCGCCTAAGACTAACGTATGGTATATGAGGACGACGTGGTGTGTCAGAGACCCTTAGGCGATCTGGTTCTTTAAATATGAAAAATAGACGACTGGTTATTTGAACAGCCCCGAATCTATTCAACAGGATTCAATTTAGACATCAACAACATTCACGAAATTAATTTATCCGGTAGTATGAGACTATAGCTGTTCACAGTTTAAGTGCCGTTTCATTAAGCAGTTACTTGACAATCAGTGATTGACTGTTGTGTAGAAGACATGGGAATCTTTAGCATATTAACTTGTTTATCCATTATTTACATTAATTGAATTTATAAAATATTGTTCAGTTTTAGTTATTTTTCCTTTCTTATATTAATAAGTAAATAAATAAATTCAATATTTCTTATTGAATTTAAAATTTATCATTTATACTTTTCTTTTTTTATTATATGCTTTTATTATTATTAAAAAGGCTAAAGGAAGAGCGCCTAAATGCCTATGGCATAGGCGATTTAGTCTTATTGGCACAGTTAGCCATCACAATTTACTAATGTATGAGTAATGTACTACTGTAAATTTACAGCTGCAAATAAATTTTATTATTATTATTTTGAGGACATTGACTTCTATATGTCATCAGTTTATTGTATACTAATGCCGCCACTTTTTTCGAGGTAGTGAAACTGAAGGAGTTATTCAAAAATCTAAATTGCTTCTAGGTAGAGCACGTAAATGGTGCATCACGAATGAGTTGTGTCTGAATAATAAGAAAACAGTCAAAATGATATTGAGCCAGAGAAATTTTAATTTTAAGCCTTCTGGAAATATGTCAAGTTTTCTAAAAAAGACTTTCAAGGCTTTTAAAAACAGTATTAAATCTCCCCGAGGAAGTATCAAGTATCCTGGAAGCTTAAATCTTTAAAGTTAAATCTTCTCGAAGTAATATGAAGTCTTCTAAAAGTAGAATCAATTTTTTTGGAAGCATTTCAAATCTTTTAAAAGCAGTATTAAGTCTTCTGAAAGCAATTCAAGGCTTGTGGAATCTGTATCAAGTCTTGTGGACGCATTTCAAATTTTCTAGAAGCAAATCAAGCCTGTTGGAATTAGTATCAATCATCGAAGAAATAAACATTATCTGCTTAGTAATGTTCTGGAACCAAGAACGGTGCAAGATCCATGTTTTTAACAATTTACACCTAAAAAGGTTTTAAGAAAGATGATTATAAAGAAAAATATAAAAACTGCTTGATATTGTCAAAGTATGTTTTTTGAGTAGATTTTTTTATCTCTTCATGTATTTTCCCAACATAAAATTTCTGTTTGTTTCGTGTTTGTATATACTCTTCTTTATCTTATTTTTTTAGGGAACTTCGAAACAATCTGAAAGTCTTTGTACTTTAAGACGTTTAAAAGAACGTCTCGAAGTCACACTGAAACCATAAGTAAATGGAAATATTTTTTTCACTTATATGTAGACCAGGTCACATATGATTTCTTACTATGGGGATCTCTAAAGAACCAGGTGTACACTCATAAATCACGCAATTTGGATAAGTTACAAGAACCTAATTCTCACGATTATTTTGCGCACTAACTGAAATAACACTCTTTGTTTTAGTATAAATAAATTCCTTTCAAATTGAAAATTTACCAAGTTCAAGTGAAGTGTGAAATAATACTCGCTGTATTTTTAATTAATTTAGGTTGAATACCTTTAATAATTTAAAAAATTCAAACGCAATTTTTATTCAAAAAGTAATTAGAAAAGTAATTGGCAAAATAATTAATAATTTTATTTTACATAAAGATATGTACTTATAATTAATTCCTATTTTGGTAAAGTACTTTGTAATTGTAATTAATTAATTTTTGAAAAGTATTTTGTAATTGTAATTATTTTTAAAGTACATATAATTACCCAACTCTGATTTTGAAGATTTTTGCTGTATTCTTGTAAATTCTTTATGTTTAGGTTGTTACTGGTTATGAATTATGGTTCCACACCATTATGAACAATTTTAGCAAATGAAGTATGAAAAGTATAAAAAATTTTCAAATTTTTGAAAAAGAAATTTTTTTTCAATAAGAATCAATTATATTTTTGAGATTTTGACCTTATTTCTAGCCAAACCATAATAGCCAAATTGTAATGTGTTGCGGATTCTTAAGTTTTTTTATTCTCACAATCTTGTCATATCTAGGTTCTAATTGGTTATGGATGATGCTTTTCTGGTTCATTAACTATTTAAAAAAGAAGAAAAAACTTATTAAGCAACGTTCGTTTAATAAGGTTGTCTGTAACTCTTGTTTGTTGAACTATGGTGGATTTTTTTGGAAATGATATAGATGAAAACTCGAAATAAAAACGTTCAAGATGATGCTTGAAGCGAATACGAAGATGATTCGTGCTTTAAATTTTTATAAAAATAGATTTTCCTTTTACTAGCACGCACGCCACTCACGTGATTATTTTACACGAATCACGTGACTCACGCGCGGGTCACGCCAATTCACGTAAGTCACGCTGGATTAGGTGATCAAATGTGTGAATCATGCGGGATTACTTGTTAATATAACTATTTTATTCATAACGTGAAAAACCAATAAGAATTTACGATTTTTCCACCAATTGCGAGTATTTCAGCAGTTATTTGGCCGTCACCATGGAGAACTATTATACGAACCTTTGTATAATTGCTATAATACAAAGGTTCGTATAATCGCTCGTATGACATTTAAATAATTTCAAAATATTCATGAAAGTTTCCATAAGAATCAATGCAATTTATTAATAAACATCGCACGTTTTTCTAACTAAAATTCTAAAAATATATTTTTACGTCTAGTTCCGGTTATTTCTAATTGGTCATCAATAGCTTTAGGTTCTTCTTCTAAAATGGAGTGCAACATAGTTCGTATTGTTCGAATTTCACTTTTGCCTGCATGTCTTTACTTAAAAACTTAAGAGATTTAAAGCTAGTATGTAAAAATACAGCTATGTAATGCAACTGTTGAAGTTGAAATCGTTTTTGCAATGCAGCTGATGTTTACTTTTTCAATTCTTTAACCATATCTGAACCTTCAAATTGCAAATTACCGTGCTGAATAAGCTTATGTTCCCATAAAACGTAGTGGTTTAACATAGGATACAAATCTGAGCTAAGATTTTCAGAACATTCTCTAAATTAATTTAAAAAATCTATTATAGATTTCAATGTTGTGAGATTTAAACCACCGAAATTTTCATCCTTAGCAATCAATAAGTTCTAAATTTCCCCATAAACGTCTTTTATACTGGCCAACATAGTGTAAATAGAATTGCAGCGTGTTGAAATATGTTGCTTTAACGTCTTAGATAGTTTATTATTTCACTCAGAGTGCTTGAAATATGCTACAAGTTATTTTTGATGAATTTACAACTGCTTTTAGCTTCGGGAGTGTATCGTTCCCTAAAACATCGTGCGTAACCAAATTTAAATTATGGCATGTGCAGGAAATTCAATAACTGCGAAATTTGACTGTGTAACAGAATAAAAAAGAGAGATATTGAGAACAATAACAGAGAAAGAGTTTAACATCGATAGATTAGCCTAAACCGAGTTTCTAAGGAATCATCTATAAGACGCCAACTGACTTAGTTTTTTAATTCACCTTTTTTTTGTTATAAATTATTTGTGTAGGAGTTTATTTAATAAAGTTATTAACGCTGTCTTAGCTGCCTCTTTAAAAAAAATCAATTTTTATAGTAAAATCTCGTTTAGGCTCTTGATTTTATGAAGATTTAATTTAAAATGATTTAAATTGTAGAAGTTATGAACCTTTAAAAAGTTCGGTATAGATAACAATTCTCACATCGTTTTCCATAGCGAAATTGGTTTTTATAACTCCGTCTCTTTACCACGGTGGGAATAAAACAGAAAAAACCGGATTATTCTCTCTATATTAAGAAACATATCTCTCTTGCAAATTGTAGAGAAAAAATGGGTTTAAAATAATTTTGGTTTTAAGAAATTTAAATTCGATCCTGTTCTTGTTTAGACGACTTTTATTTGTGACCGTTATAAAAATCGATGTTCTTTGAAATTGTGGCATAGTTTCCGATATTTCTGATAGTTTTTACAAATGTGATAAATAATATTGGTAATAATTATCACTGGGAAAAATCACTTCAAAATACACGATTTACAATAAATTCACATAGCGAATTTAGTGCACTTCGTTTTTATTTTATGCAAATACTTTTTTTGCGCATAAAAAACAATAAACAGTTATACTACCATTATAACTTAATCACTGTGTATATTCGAGAAATACAAATTTTAAATAAATTGTGTTCTTGTATTTTTCGTTAATGCGAACCTGAACAACTTCGATATAGCGGTCTGTCCGGCGTTAGGTAAAATATTTTTATTAAAGAAAAAATAAAATATCGATCCAATCGGGTCACGGCGGGTCCTGTCAAAATCAGTGTTGGTTACGATCACGCACGTTCACGTGAGCGGTACAAGAATTGGTGCCCGCGCACGCCGGATCACGCATGAGCCCTCGTGACCCGGCGGGAATCACATAATTTGCACATCTCTAAGTTTACTCTTCATACGTTGAAATCTTTTGTCTGGCCAACCTGGTACAATACGCTTTACAGACCTTGTCTTAACCAATTATAAGGCGCGTATGTACAGCAAATACATGCTTAAAATTGCTTGCTACTCAGAGAACTTTTTAATTTTGGAGATTGCCTTACATACATGCATCATTGTTCTCAAATGGTGACAATAGCTAGTCACTTAAGCGACGAATATATAGAACGGATGTTTGCAAAATTTACTACAAATTTATTCATCGAGTTGTAACAGTAATATTCATCCCCAAAATGAGTATATGCGTACATTTGCTGGATATTCATGCGCCTAACATAAATTTAAATCATTTTTTTAAAATTTCATCGCCCGAATTATAATTTTATATCAATCAAATAATATTAAAATAGCCAACATCATGATTAAGACTTTATAAAACCTGCGCCATAATCATCTTATTAATATATTTAAAACTTACCCGCTCCTATCGCATGACATTCAACACCAGTCGTTTTTCTACCCCTTTTCGTAGGAGTTAAATCATCCGCTCCATCCAATTGAGGAATACTGATAGATAAATCAAAATAACATTCATCCAAATCACTTTCATTTTGATCCAAATTTTCTCCGCCACTTTTAACCGGAGTTTGAACATAAGGCAACGGCACGCTTAAATCTTCCTCTTTTTCTTCATCGTCCGATTCCCGCTCGGGTAACGCTTGCGAAAGAATACTATCGCTTTCCACATTCTCCCGAAGATCCCCCAAAACTTCTAATAACTCCATCGCATCTCTATCCAAAGAAAGATTAGCCTCGTTCTCCTCTGGAGTGATCGTAAAATCTAAAAACGTCGAATCAGACGATTGAGAGCTATAAATATGACTTTCAATTGTTGAGGCGTTTAATATCTTTTTTGTATTATCTTTAGGCGTTTCAGCTGGATATACGCTCAAATTTTGTTTGTCTTCATCTTCATTTTTCGCCGGTTTTCTTAGCTTTTCTTTTAAAGCGTTTAAATAAGCTAAATGAGTCGCGGTCGGTTCAATATCAGTTCTGTTTTGCGTTAAACAATGTTCGACCAAAGAATTATCTCCAACATTTCTTCTACGTTGTTTTTCGTCGTCCCAAAGCGCTTGTATACCCGGGTTTAATCCTAAACTTTGTGAATTTACCTCTAAACGGTTTAAAATATTCTCTGCCAATCCATCAATTTCTAATTTGCAGGTACTCATTTTTTGTATTGTTGATGGTAAAATTAATTCCTCAGGTATATCAATCAAATCGATGCTATTTCGGTATTTTACTTCGGAGATGTTTATAAAACTCATTCCGTATAAATTATAATCAATCATAAATTGAAGAATGTATGGGATGTGTGCTTCGTGAGGTTGAAATATCCTTCCCATGATGCTTCCATTTTGAAGTAAGGCACAAGCTTTCTTTAATATTAGTGGGTTATAAAAATAGAGTTTGAGGAATTGATGATGTTTTGGATGATAACCATAAAAAGGACTAAAATGAAAATATGTATTTAAAATTATCACTAAAACTAAGAATTATACAGGGTGTATCTGAATGATGTTCCTAATCTTCAGGGGACTTCTCAAGATAAGCTCAATTTTTTAGAGATTAAATAAAGAAGAAGATGGGGAGGAAGATAAAGATGAAATGTTTAAAGCTAGTAACTGATTTAGCTGTTTCAAAAGTCGTTGTAATTGGTATAACATCGCAAAAAATGGAGAAGGGGCAAGCGCTGATAAAGAAATTGCGTCGCTTTATCCAAAAATTCTCAAGGCGATGATAGAAGATTTTAAAAAAATGTCTCTTAGGTCTGTTTAAAAAAAATGCTTAATAGAACTTTTATTACGCGCGAAGAAAAATCTTTTCCAGATTTTAAAGCCACCAAAAATCGAGATGAATCTTTTCATCTTTTAGTTTATCTTTCTTAAAATCCAAGAGCATTAAAAAATAAATGTAATATTACCCGTGATTTGGAAGTGGAATGATAAAGTTTAGGTGACAGTTTCTGTTTTTGAGGATTGAGCTAGTCACCTCTTGCCTGAAGCCAAACGTTATTCAAACAAATTAAATTTAAAGTAATATTATTAATTGACAATGCACCAGGATATCCTCCTATAACTCTACTTAATTTCGAACCACAAATGAATTTAAAGCTGATTAAGCACATCTACATGAAGCTATGAGACAAAATCATCGAAATTTGTGTTAAACATTTTTGAAAGCAATTCAATGTTTTAGATGCTATGGGAATTATTAGATAATCTTGGAATGAAATTTTAGAAAACACTTTAAATGGTACTTGGAAGAAATTGTGTCCATCTCTTTACTCCACTGGAACTAAGAGAGGATCAACAGCAGATATCTGATCAAATTGATAATATGATTGAAATAGTGGTCGATCTTGCCAGAAAATTAAATTTACAGATGGATGGCAAGAACGTTTAAGAAGTACTGGGTTCACACAATCAGATATTGACTATTATTGAGCTTGTAAAATTACGACAGCAAAAAGAACAGCAAAAAAACCATTTAGATCCGATTCAATCTGAAGACCAAATAATGGTTAATTATAGATTAATTGAAATTACTTGCTAATTCTTTGCCATACATAGGGTTACTGGTAACTCGACATATTCCTTGCAGGAGGATAAAGGGAAACCAAAATGCATCAATTTAAACTCCCTATGTGTATATCCGAAAATTAATAGTTTTCAAGATATTTGGACTTTTAGGTTATTTACCAAAATGCCCATTTATTCACATTATTTTTTTAAATAAAGAAAAACTATTTATACAATGGTTTTTTAATTCAATTTATACAATTTGAATTTTAATTGATTGCCAACTCTTAGCCAGACCTTTTTTCATAACCAAATATCCGAACATGCTGATCAATTCAATATTAATCATTGACAAAGACTGATACTTTTTGTAAAAAAAATAGTTATTCTTGAAATCAGGCGCTTTATTTCAAAAAATTATTATGACACCAAGTGTGCGAACTGCTTTAATAATTTCCTTGTTTTGTTAACTTTCTAAAAAGAAATGAATGCTAAAAAAAAGGCTATTGAATGTCAATCAGTAATTGGTTTTCATCTACTGTAGGAAAAATGGCATGATTTGGGGCTGTCCTTTTTTACTTGCTTTGACGTTATCGAAGAATTTCTGAAACCGGTCTGCTTCAACGACAACAAAAAGACACCGGAAGGTCAAAATTATATGCCTCTGAAGACAAAGAAGAGATACTTCGTCATTTCCACGAAGACCCTAACACTTCAACCAACGTAGTGGCGCGCCAGTTTGGGATATCGCAGTGGAAGATATGGAATGTACTGCACTAGTCAGGTCGCTATCCTTTTCATTACCAATCAGTGCAAACGCTTGAAGATGGAGATCCATTGAGGTGCTTGCCATATTACGGCTTTATGATAAACGCCGATTCTTAAGATGCGGATTTTTTGAAGATGCGGAAGAGTTGAGGTAGCGTATAATAAATGCAGCTGAAGTAATGAGGGAGACTTTTACTTCAAAGATTACTAAAAGTGAACTCAGAAAACGCTTGCAAGATGTGTGAATTTAAATTTAAAACTAGTGTTATCTTTTATTTTTTGTTACCTCTACGTAATATGTACTGAGTAAATCATCTTTTTGACGTTGTAATTGCCTTTATTCTTTGAACAATCATACGTTATTAAAAAGCCAACAAAACAAGGAAATTATTTTAGCAAGTCGCACCCTCGGTGTCACAATATTTTATAAGATAGAAGGCATGAGTTCAAAATTATCAATTTTTTTTTTAAATATCTGTCTTTACTAAAGATTTATTTTGAACTGTTGAGCATGTTCGGATTTTTAATTATGACAAAAGATATGATAAGAGGTGGTCTTCAATTACAATTCAAATTGATGCCGTTATACAAGTAGTTTTTTTATTTAACACAAAAATGTGAAAAATGTTTTTTTTTTGTAAATAACCTAAAATTCTAATTATCTTGAAAACTATTAATTTTCGAATAAACACATAAGGGGTTTAAATTTTTGCATTTTGGCTGCCCTTTAACCTCCTGCGGGGAATACGTCGAGTTACCAGTAATCCTGTATATACATATAAGGTGAGATGGAGTAACTTGGTGGTGGGGATAATTGGGCCCAAGTTTGTATTTCCCAGGTAACGTGGAATTTCTCCATTTGAACAATTGAATGCATTGAAACATGGACTAAAGCATCTAAACCAGCAAAAATAAAGGTCCCAGTTACCCCAAACTTTGCCGTGGAACTGGACACCATGCTTGGGTCAACTGGACTTTAGTGGAGTCCAGTCACAGTGTTAAAACTTTGACAAAATTTTTTTTTAACTATGCTTATATAATCTGCATCATTGATACAAAGTGAAAAAAAAAATTAATAATTCTAAAAAAAATTAAGAGTGAAACTAGTAGGATCAGAAGAAAAGAGACAGTGATGATGAGACTTCATGATGGTGAAGATATACTTTTATCTTTTGTGGAAGATGTTACAATACATTTATACACTACACTTGGGAAGACTGGACGAGGAGATGAAGTTGGGAGAATTTTTCCGGATGGACAGGCAGGCATTCAGAAGGGAAGGAGACCAATCGACAACCTGCATGTGTTGAAGCATCTGGCAGATAGGGAGCTGGATAAGAAAGGGAGCAAATTATACACCTTGTTTATCGATCTGAAAAAGCCGCTTTTTTGATATAGTAGATAGGAGGAAATTGTGGGAGGAGGGAGATCACGGATCACCTAATAGCGAGAGTGAAGGAAATATACATGGAGACTATGGCGGACTTGGAAGATAGATTGAGGAAGGGGCAGATGAAAGGGGTGGTGGTGGGAGAGATGCTAGCGTACGCGAATACCGTGGTCATGGCGAAGGAACCGGTGAAGATGAAGGATATGATAATTATCTTGAAAAGATATTTGAGGGAGAAGAGGTTGGAAGTAAATGTAAGGAAGACGAAGATGATGAAGTTTTGTAAGTGTGGGAGAAAAAGAGCGGAAAGCTGGAGATGAAAGAGATAGGAGATTAAGCAGGTTAAGGAGTATTCTTACTTAAGGTATAATTCGTTATTTTTCTATAATACCAGTCAAGTTAAATTTTGTAGGATTTCTGTTAGTATTACCTAGGATCTCTATAAAATGTATGTTGCTTTGCTGTGTTTTAGTAGCTATTTCAGTGACAAAATAGTTGAGGCAAAATACTGGATAAATACTAACTAAGATACCAACTACTTATCATTAAAGAATTGAGTGGAGGCTCTGACTCTCACATTGAATTCCAATATAGGAATACCTCAACAATACTGGTGACTTGCTGAAACAGTTAAACTATTTTTCAATGTCTGAAAAACTGAAATTTATATAGCACCAGCGGTCCAATGCCATAAATGTAAAAATTTTAAAATAAAAAATAAGATGTCCATGATCTTAAACAATGTATCAATAAAACTAACTCTAGCTGTATTTTTTGCATGGCTAATCATATAGCAACAGAACTCACTATAACTAGTTGATGGTTTTATCTTGTTTGAAGATTATAATCAACTTCTGTTATTTTTTAAATTTTAATGTACCATTGAGGTTTTTCTACCCATTCTGTCCATTCTATCCTGACTTAATACTGCGTTCAGAAAAATTGAAAAGTTTCTAGACGACTTGCTATACTTCCAAAAGATTTGATACTGGTTATAGAAGACTTGAAATACTTTCCGAGACTCGATATGACGCCTTTGATAGACTTTAAACTGCTTCCAAAAGACTTGATATTGGTTGTAGAGAATACTTGAAATATTTCCAAAAGACTTGACATTGCTTCTGGAAGACTTGAACTACTTCTAGAAGATTTGAAATGCTTCCAGAACACTTAATAAACCTTCTGAAAGATTCGATACTGCTTCCAAAAGACTTGAAAAACTTCCAAAAGGCTATATATTGCTTCTAGAAGACTTAATAAAATGCTTCCTGAAGGCTTGATACTGCTTGTAAAACTGTTGGCAAAAAAGATTGATACTATTGAACAAAATTCAATATCTTGACGTAAGTTTTGCTGAAAGATCTTGTCCTGAATTCCTCAAACAAACTAAAATTAAAAAACTTAAGGCAATCTATAAGATTTCCGCTTATAAAGAAATGATGGCAGTAACCAATATATTGGATAAGCAAATTACTATAAACAGACTAAATGACGACATAAACTTTCCTAAGATACCTGCAAATAACTATATCAAGAGACGTTGCAACACAAATGAAAATAAATGGACCCCCCCCCCCAAATTAAGAAAAACTTTACATACAAGAGTTGTCAAATCCCAAGCACATGGCGGTTCTCAGAAACGTAGAAGTTCTAAACCCCCGGAGCTGATTTTATTTCAAAAAGGAAGAACCCCGGAAGCATTAATTTAAAAAATCCGACCTACTGAGGAGGGTTTTGACAGAGCCCAGATTAGAAATAACATTGAGGAAGTGAATAATGGCAACACAATGAATCATCAAATGAAATTGCTTACGTCAATTTCCCGTCTCGGTCCAATGATAGTTTTATTATTAGTTTTATATATTAGCGTTCATTTCAATGCATAACTCAGATTCACATATAAATGTAATGTTATGGAATTCATTTAGATTAGCAAGAAATAAGGCTGATTTATATAATTTTATCTCTGATTACCCCCAGAATATAATTAAATTATATGCGAAACATGGCTTAAGAAAAATGTTTAATAACTCCTATTTTCAATGCCAAACACATAATCAGAACTGATGGTTATTTACAGTAAATTTACAAGTACAATAGCTAAATAAAATATGGGGATCTCAACTAAATTATTTTGGAGTGTGAAATGTATGAGCTGGGAAGGGGTAGACTGTTCTTTAAGTTGCAACATTTGTATTGTCAACTATTTATCAGCAATACTTGATAATCCGAACCACCTTCAATCCCAATCAGTTCTAATTATCACAGTTCTACTGTGTTTTAACATAAAAATCATTCCAACATTTTTCTGTTTCTAAGAGAGTATTAAATTTGACATGAGTTAGATAAAAACATTTTAGAATATTTTTATATATCTAACTGCAATTTCTAATTTTCTAAGCCATTTATCATCTTCACACAATAAATTTAATCCAAAATTGAACAGGTGTGGTTATATTTAAAATGAGCTAAATTTAATTTAACATTTAATGTGAGTTAAAAAAAAAATTCCATCATTCTTGGAATATCATGGGAATTATAGTTCATATAAAAAGGAACTCTTTAAATTTTTTTTTAAAATCACTCCTTAAAACGTAGGAACATCATTCAGCCACACCCTGTATAACTTACATTCCTGAGACAAGTGTAATCTTAAAAATATGTTGCATATTAGACGATGTTTGCCCCAACGAAACATTGATGGCCTTATCCAAACTAGTAGCTAATTGATACATAAAGCTTTCAGCTCCTTCGCTCCCATCATAAGGGATATAAATATATGGAAACACTCCATGGACGTGTAAACATGTTTTAACACCTACAAAAAAAATAATTACACAAATTTGAATTTAGTTAATACAATTAAAACATCGTTTTACCGGTATCGGTGGACCCAAATATCCTTAAAATCGGTACTTGGTGTGTTGCAGAGCCCCGAAATTCCGAATAAAGGGGGTCCAGATTGGAAATCGGGGGGTTCATATAAAAATCGACGTTCACCACGCGAACTAACATGTTTGCGGTGATTAATCTGATAAGTTAATTGTTAGGCTAGTTTGGGGTTAAATTTCGTGTAAAATCATTTCGAAAAGGGAACGAAACACTCGAAAATGTTATGAACACTAATGTGTGAGGTTATGTCGGCAATCGGTATGCGGCGATGTTTAGTTCGCACGAGAGAGATGGACTTATGCGGGTTTAATGAGTAAGACGGAGTGGGAATGATGTTAAAATGGTTGCCTAATCTTGACGGATTTGCTTTTAAAAATTTACTGATAACGTGACTGGGTTATTATTCGCTGAGTAATAAGAATTATAAAAAAAATATGCTTGTGTTACAAAACACTGAGAAATGTTCAATGGCTCATTGTTCTTTTTTATATCAAGTTATTTAAGAGGGGGGTGTAATTTGATACGATTTATTTAATCATAATATGATTACTAAGAATAAATGATCATTTAATCCGGCTTTAACTTCAATGATTTGTTCGTTTTATTTAAGCATTCCATAACTATTATAATATGTATTTTACTCTTTTTTAATCACACTGATTATTTAAATATTACTACTTAAATATCCAACTCGTCGTGTACTCCACAAATCCAATCGCCCATGTCAAATAATGCAATGAAATCCGCTGAATGGTAATGACATTACTTAACACGTTGAGTGCCATATGAGATCGCGTTGGTCTCATGTTGTATTGGAACGTAGAGACTGCGCGAGTCCACCCTGGTCTCATATTAAACAATTTTACATTTGGCCGTGTGTGACCACGGTGATATCACGTAATGCATTGAAATACATGTGGTAGCAGAGTAGACGGCCAGAAGAAACGATTTATGTCATTGGCCTGTTATTGTGAGACCAATACACTCAGCAGCAGAAGTCTGCGTACAAAAAACTTGTAATACATTAATTGAAAAAATAAGAGTCATAATCTAATGTGATAAACTTGATTTTCTTTTATTTTGTATATTAACTACATATAATTCTATTAACAAAATATGCTTCAACAAAACAGAAACAGTAGTTACAGAAAAAAATCAAAACTAAAAATTCTACAAATAACGGGTATGCAAAAATGTGCGTACAAGTCAGGATAGTATTTATAAAAAATTCATAAATGAGATCATTGTTTCTATATTAATATGAGGTCGGATAACCTTTACGTTTAATGACCTCCCTTAAACGTTTAGGCATGGAGTGCACTAATTTCTTCGTTTCGTCCGAACTGATTTTGGCCCATTCCTCAATCATAACATTTTTTAACGTTTCCTTCGACGTTATGTTGTGTTGCCGAATCCTGCGTTCCAGTAAATCCCAGAGGTGTCCGATGGGATTCAAGTCCGGCGATTGTGGAGGTGTTTTAAGTTGCTTTGGGGTATTGTATAGTAGCCAAAGCTTAGTGTTGTGGGCGCAATGTTTGGGGTCATTATCTTGTTGAAAAAAGTATTCGGGCCCCAAGCCCAAGTTTTCGATGCTAGGCTTCAAATTTTCTTTTAAAATGTCTATATACATTTTATGGTCCATTGTCGATGTTATGAAAACCAACCTTCCCACCAATTTGGTGGACATACACCCCCAAACCATAACTCCACCACCTTCGTGTTTTACAGTCGCTTTCAAATTTTCGGGATTAAGGGCAGTATTAGGTTTTCTCCATACAAGTTGTTTACCCTTAATGCCGAAAATGCAAAATTTGCTCTCATCTGTAAAGAGAACTTTCTCCCAGAATTCAATAGGCTTGTCTAAGAGCTTTTTTGCAAAGGCGATCCGCTTCTGACGATTGACCTCTGACACAAATGGCTTTTTTCGTGCAACGCGATTGCGATAGTTAGCTTTTTTTAAAGTCCTGCTCACCGTATCTTTGCTGATAGTTTTATGAAATTCTTCTTGTACATTTTCTACTATTTTTTTGCCATCAGCCTAGGTTCTTTTCTAACCTGCTGTACAATTTTTCGCTTCTCTCGGTTTGTTAAAAGGGGTGGTCTACCAGATCGCGGACGTGAGAGGTAATCTTCAGTGTCTTTATAATTATTAATTACTCTTTGAATGGAAGAGTGTGACCTGCCGACAGTTTCTCCTATTTTTCGAAAAGATTTTCCCTCTTTCCATAACTTTACAATAATTTTTCTCTTTCCCAATTCAATTTCCTATCCTTTCGTGTCCATTCTAACTTTTAGCTTCTAAGCCTCTGCTAATATAATTGACACCGATTATCTTTTATTTAAATCGGAAAGCATACATCGCCAACTACGTATTTAAGTAAATAAGTATATTTTGGAGAAGGCGTCTTTATTTGTACGCAGATTTTTGCATACGCATTATTTGGAGAATTTTTAATTTTATTTTTTTTTTGTAAATAATATTTCTGTTTTATTGATGCATATTTTGTTAATAGAATTATATGTAGTTAATACACAAAATAAAAAAAAATTGAAGTTTATCACATTAGATCATGACCCTTATTTTTTCAGTTAAAGTGTTAGAAGTTTTTTGTACGCAGACTTCTGCTGCTAAGTGTATCTAGTCTATCTATTTATTTTACCTTTTATAATAATACAAAAAAATACATAATTCTTAATACATTAATACAACATAGATATAATCCATAAGAAAACATAAATATCATTCGAAAACATGGATATAAATCTTAAAAAAACAGAAAATATGGTGTGTGTACACTAAATTTTAGAAGCTGTATGTGCTTCAAAAAAACAGTTCAAACAAAAATATTGATCGCAAGCACTACATTTCAACGTGGTTTGGAGAGTTTTCCTCGATGCTTGTTCTCTTCCAGATTCGTTTGAAATTTTCTTGTAGCATATTACACACCGATGTGTTTTATAACGACCAACATCTTCTAATTTATGCTCTATTTCGGTCATGTTTTCAGATATTTCTTCCTGTCTCGCTGTTTTCAACAGACCACTTATGACTTCTTCTTTGAACGCAGTTATTGATATTTTATTATTGGTTATTTCTTTATACGCAATGTAGGCATTTACTATTGCACTTCCAGTTAATAACTCGAACGCCAATTTCCTATATCATTTCATACTACAGCGAAGGCAGGTATTATAAGATTTTAACTGATCAGATATATCAATATATAATTTATATTTATTGTATTCAACCACATTTTTGGGCTTTTGTATTTCTTTACCTCTTTTGATTAAAGTAACCATTTCATTTCCATATCTAGTGCTCAATACTAATACGTCCCTTTTATCTCTCCATTTTTCAACTACTATTCCTTGCTTACATTCTTCAGCTATTACTTCTCCAACTTTCAACTTTTTATCTACAACCCTTTTGGGGTTATATTTTCTATTAGATCGTAATGTTCCAATAAGATGTGTTTTTCTATGTAATAGTGCATTAGCTAAACTCACTGATGTGTAATAGTTGTCAGTGCATAAAGTACGTCCGCTGTCTAAAAGATTTGTCATCAAATCCATTACAACTTTTGTAGGCACTGACACATGACCATCCTTCGATTTGCCGCAGTATACTTGGAAATCATATGTGTACCCATCTTTTAGGCACAGCTTAAATAATTTGATTCCGAACTTATGTCGCTTATTGGATATATATTGACGAAATTTCAGTCTTCCTCTAAAAGGTACAAGAGTCTCATCTATACAAACGTACTCGGAGGGTGTCATTTGGCACTGAAATGATGTCCGAAGCTTGTCCACAAGTGGTGTTATTTTGTGTAATTTATCATCACTAATTTCCTCATTATTACTAAAATGTATCATTTTCAGAAGTAACTGAAAACGATTTCTGGACATTACACTTGGGATTGCATTTTTGTACAATCGTTTCGTTGACCAGTATGAAGAAAGTTCTGGGAAAGAACACAACCCCATCCACAAAATAATATCAATGAAATGTTCTATTTCTGTAGGGTCTGTGGGAGTCCATTTCAGAATACGTGCGTTTGGTAGAATATTACTTCGTTTACACTGTTCAGCGTATCTGTTTGTTTCTTCTATCTAAAATATATATTATTATTATGTTATTTTAATAGAAGATTTTTTGACTCACGATTAAGCTTATGATGTCGTCATTCACAAAAACTTTGAAAAAATCATATGGCATTTTGTCGTATTGTTCATACAGAGCAATACTAAAACCAGAGTTTGGGACACTAAACTGCAAGTTTTTTAGATTTTTCCCAGTTGCATGAGCCCACTCAAACTCATTACTTTGGTTATTTGCTTCTTTTTCAATATCATTATTATTTTCTTCATCACCCAAGTCGTCATAACGCATGTTTCTTATAACTTCTATTATTTCATCCATGTAATTGGGGCTTTCTATAATTTTTTGTGAGGTAGACGGTTCTGGTTTTTGCGAAGATGGTGTACAATTATTTTTTTTGAACCGTTTAGATTTAGACCGATAATCGTCCTCGGATTCAGAACTTTCTGTAACCGGTTCGTATATTTCGTCGCCGTCAAAAATATTTGCCTCACTTTCTTCATCAGAAAGCAACTCTTTCCATAACTTCTTCAAACGTGCTTGTTCTTTTTCGTATGACATATTCACATTCACAATTACACTCACAACATCCAAACAAAGACTGCGAAAAGTAATACTCGATCGCCGTAAACACGTGTATGAGAGATTTTACAAGTTCAAACAGGAATTACGTGATGACACATTGGACTCACATGGCTACTCGAGATGTACGCGTCTATTGTAGGCCGCGCGAGACCAACGTGTCACCATAAAATAAAAGTTTAAAATAAATATCAAAAAAAAAAATTATAATAATAATTTATGTTAATTCCTGAATCTGTAGAGCAATAATTACAAGATTATAATATATGGTGGCATTCAACGTGTTAACATGTACAATTGTATTTGACAAGTACACGATGAGTCAGGCCGCTTGTTGGAACAATGTTAATATTCTAACAGTAAGACATGCTTACATTGCAGCAGATGAAGCATCATTTTGGGTTTGAAGCCTTCTAAAGACCGACTTTTAAAAACCTTTACTATCCGAAAGTGCTCACAAATTGATAAAGTTGATAAATGCAGTATGAACACGGAAGCTATATATTGCTTGTATTAGAACCGATCACCAACATTCTAAAAGGGGTTGACAATGAAAATTTTGGGTACATCGCATATTAAAAGCCAAACTAACCCATGGAATAGGTACCATTGTATTCAAAGTCATAAGAATGGTATCTAAAATTCAATTACATATATAGTGCACGCCGCTTATTGTGATCACAACGGGACTCGGGGTTTATGATAACAATAACCGATTGATAATAATAGCCGAAAAAACAAAACTTTATTTTAATTAAAAATATGTACATATATAACGTAACATAAACTCTTAAAAAATGTTACTACATAAAATATGTATTCCATTTAAATTTTAAACAAAATAAAAAACAAATTCATATTAAAAAAACTCATCTAGCGTTGTTTGTCTCTGATTTTCGCGGAGCAAGTTATTAACAAAAATTTCATAGTCGTAATGCGTCTGAAAATCAGATGACCTGTGCTGCACACCACGTCGCAAAACTTCCAGCGCTTTTCTCATTTCGCTCATTGTCGGGGGTTGCATTGTTTGTATGTCTACTTCTTCCTGTGGCCCTTGATTTTCAATTGATGACGTTGTTACACTTTTGCACATTACATTTTCGCAAATCTCTTCTTCTGTTACGTTCTGTGCAACATTTAACTCGTTATTTATTGCCATCCACTCCTCGAACTCACTTGTCGTCATGTCGGGTGGCTGAATGTTTAGGTGTTCAGGTTCTATGTCATCTTTTGAAAATCCATCATGTTTGAAACAATTCTTTATTGTTATTTTGGAAACTTGGCTCCACGACATGGTAATAAGATGTAAAGCGTCTAATAAATTTGTTTTCTTGGCTAGATCATTTGCGCTCATATTTAGGGTATCCTCCATACTTTCCAAAATTCTAGTACGCATCTCTTTCCGGTAATACGCTTTCATGGTCCTTATAATGCCTTGATCACACGGTTGTATTATCGAAGTAGTATTGGCCGGTAAAAAAATAACTTTTATATTTTTTAATTGACAATTTACACAGCGTGCAGCGCTATTGTCCACGAGAAGAGCAATTTTGCGATTTACTCTCCTATCCCATTTTAAGAGCCAATCATTAAAAATTAAGGATGTCATCCAGGCATTTGTATTTGAATAATAATCAACAGGTAGATTTTTAACACTCTTAAAACAACGTGGATTCTTACTTTTGCCGATTACTAAAAGCTGTTCTTTGTCACCCGACATATTTGCACAACACAAATTTGTTATACGTTCTTTCGATGTCTTACAACCCTTTGCATTGTCTTTTTTAAACATGTATGTATCATCGGGGAAAGCGCGATAGTAAACCCCAGTCTCGTCTGCATTAAAAATATCATTAGGAGTAAATTCCCCAGCAATCCTGGTCCATTCATTTTCAATCCAGTGTTCTGCACTCTTAAAATCAGCATCTTTTTGCTCGCCGTGTGTCCGTTTGTATACGATGTATTCTCTTTTTTCTTCTCGGTTTCTTCTCGGTTGCAACAAAATTTTCTTTTCCCATTTTATTTGTAAGTTCTTCCGCTTTCTGTCGCATCAACGGGCCATCTACACGTGCGTCATGTTCGCGGACATTCACAAACCATAGTTTCAACGCAGATTCCACTTGAGCGTATTTCCCAGTTCGATTTCTTTTAGTCAGTAAATTCTCATTTTTTTTTAGCAGATTTTTTTAGATTTTTAATTGTGCTGCTGCATTTCGCTGACTCAATTTCGGCAACTTGTCATATTTTTCTAAAATGTTAATTTTTTCACTTAAACTAAGATCACGTCTCTTTTTTACGTCAGTCATTACAAAAGGTTAGAATAGAACTGAGACGTAACGTTCACAGCCGAGCGTCCCGTGTTCGAGTTTTCAAATGCAGAGTTTGGGGATTCACCGAATCTATGTCAACATTATTTATTTTGCTCGTAAAAATAAAATTTATTGCTCATGTCGAAAACATTTTTAAGAAAGAAATGATAACATAAACCGAAATCATGATTACTATAAGCGAAAATTTTTGTTATATAATATTACACGTCCGGCCCGTTCTTCCCAAAAGTGATAACAATATCCGATTGATAACATTGTCCGTGATTCTAATAAGCGGCGTCCACTGTACCTACATTTTTCTCATATCTTTTAAGCCTCTATTGCTCACCACCATTTTATTCCGTTTTTCATACAGTGGGCATATTATCCCCATCCTCCGCCTGTTCGGAAACCTCTCCCCTATCCATACGTCGTTTACTACCTTCCATAGCTTCTTCTTCACTGTCTCAGTCGCCTCGAACCACTCTTCTGGATTCTCGATCTCATCCTTTCCTGGCGCCCTTCCCCTCTTCAGTCCCCTCAACACTGCCTCTATTTCTTCCAGTATTATCTCTTCTCGTCCTTGCACACCTCGCTATTCCTCTCCCATTGTTCTCTCTTCCACCCCTCCCAACAATCCCATGAAGTAGATTCTCCACTCACTCATTTGTATATTTCTGCTGACTTCCTCTCTTCCCTTTCTCATCCTCTTTAAGTATCTCCATACCTCATTGTCCTCTTTCAACTCCTTAATCTTCTCAGCCTCCCTTTCCTTCAGCTTCCTCTTCTTTTTCTTGTATTCTTCTTTTTAGTTTCTCCTGGCCTCTATATATCTACTTATCTCTACATCCCCTCTATCTCTTCTATGCCGTTATGTACTAATTGGTTAATAGGTTTAACGTTAGCTCTCCCTGAAATTACATCAGCTTCTTGAGGGTTCTTGGGTGAATTTGGGCATTTTTTAAATTTGATCGAATCCGATATTTTAGCTCTTTTCTTCAATTTTAGCAGGAAATAGCCCCTAGAAATCATAGCCTACCCCTCTTTAGCTCATAGGAAATAAAATCTTGTAATGAAAAGCCAGTTCGTAGGTTGTCCCTTTAGTTGAAACTGTGACAACATTGAAAGATAATAACAATAATGACTTTATTTCACGCAAACCCTACATTTATAAAATAGAAAATAAGCACAGCAAAAAATGATGAAAAAGCTGAAGTTCAGAAATTAAGGGTTCAGCTCTAGCTTAACGTAAGTCATCATCACTACAGTAGGTTTAGTCAACAAAAAGAAAAGAAAGTAGAAACTAATCTATTGTACAACATATACTTTAAAATAAAATAACTGAACAAAACATCTCATGTCGTTCGTATAGACCAATACTAAAGACTGTATAGGATTGAAAAGGTTTGAAAAAAATCAAAGTACATATTCTCCAAAAAAACGTTCGCAGCAGTTGCTAAAACCGAACTAGAAAAAATAGCTTAATACGTACATTAAAAATCGAAAAGTAATATAAAGTAATAACTTCAATCCAGATAAAAAAATTAACAATATTGTATAGGGACGCTTTTAGAAGCATTTTAAGTCTTTTAAAGTAGTAATAAGTCCAAGTAGTAGCAAGTCATTTGGAAGCCGTTCAAGTATTCTGGAACCATTTCAAGCCTTCTGGAAGCAAGCTGTGTCTTTTGGAAGCAGTATCAAGTCTTTTGGAAGCAGTATCAAGTCTTTTGAAAGCAGTATCAAGTCTTTTGGAAGCAGTATTAAGTCTACTGAAACCAGATCAAATCTTATAAAGACCGTATCAAGTCTTCCATAGGCCATATTAAGTCTTCTGGAAGCATTTTAAGTCTTTTAGAAGCAGTATCAAGTCTTCCAGGAGCAGTATCAAGTCTTCTGGAATCAGTTCAAATCTTCGGGAATTAGTTCAAATATTCTGGAAGCAGTATCAAGTATTATGGAAGTATTTGACGTTTTCTTGAGACATTATAATTCTTTTGAATGCAGTATAAAGTCATCTAGAAGCAGTATCAAGTCTTCTGAAGTAGTTTAAAAGAAAATGTAAGGAAACATAAAGGCAGTGCTAAGAATAATGAATGTTAAGGATAATGTTTTAAGAAATATAAGGAGGATGTTGAGGAATGTCGTATTATAAACAACGTATAATAATTGATAGATAATGAGTGAAATGTAGAAATCCCAAACAATGTTCTGAATGACCTCAGGGATTAGTCCAGAAAGACGTGATATTGAAAGATGTCAAAAATGATTTGAGAAGATATTGGGAGATGCCAAGAGAGTTTGAAAAATTCCAGGGATATTGCTGGGAGATGTCAAAAACAGTTTACAAAGATACCGTAAACAATACTAAGAAAAATTAAAGATGCTATCTTTGAATAACTATTTCAAAGGCCAGAAATGTTATTTCAAAATGTTGAGTAAGACTAGAATAATGTTCAGGAAGGTGAGAAAGACATCATAAATAATGTTTAAGAGAAAATGTGAGGAACAATCAAGGCAGTGCTAAAAATAATTAGTGTTGCTGGGAGATGTCAAAGACAGTTTAGAAAAATACCATAAATAATACTAAAAAAATCAAAGATTCTATCTTTGAATATCTTTGGATTAGAGATGTAATTTATTTATATTTGTTATTTATAAAAATGTTGAAGAATACCAGAACAAACAAGAAAGCAGATCTTGAAGGATAATTAAAAGAGATATTGATAAAGGAAGAAATATAGAAATCTTGAACAATGGTCAAAGAATTAATGATCTTAGGAGATCTTAGGAATTAATGATTGTAAAAGATGTTGAAGAAAGCTTGAAGGATTTCAAGGATTTTGCTGAGAGATATCAAAAACTACGCTGTAACGAAAAAATCAAGCTGTAACTATACTAAGAAAAATCAAGTATTTGAATGATACAGTAAATGTTGAGGAAAACCAGGATTGTAATGAAGTATATGATATTGAGAAATCTTAACGACGATGTTGGAGATTGTTAACAATGGAGAGAAATATCAAGTATCAGTGATAATATTGAGAAAAGATGGTAGAGATTTTGACAGTAAAGAGGATTCTAATGGAAGGAACAGGAGCAATTTGGAGATAATAAATTGGATCTAACATAAGCGATGTTAAGGGACAGTTAGGAAGATGTTAAAGACAAAAACCAATTTTGGAAGATGCTAGGGACTATACTGTGATATGTCTAGAATGATAACTAAAATGTTCAAAAAATGATGTTGCTGATGATAGGGAAAATATGGAGACACGTTGTTGATTAAATCTTGTAGATATAAGGGATGCCATGCTTAGAGATGTAAAAGAAAATGCAAGAAAGAAAATGATGAATGAACTGCTAAAATGTGGGTCTTCCAAGTAAAGAATTTCTTTAACAGTTTCTTTAATATTTTCAATACAAGTTGTTTTAGAAAGATAAAATTTTTTCTTATTTTGAATTTTTTTCTTTTATTTTTTCTTATTTGAATGATACAGTAAATGTTGAGGAAAACCAGGATTGTAATGAAGTATATGATATTGAGAAATCTTAACGACGATGTTGGAGATTGTTAACAATAGAGAGAAATATCAAGTATCAGTGATAATATTGAGAAAAGATGGTAGAGATTTTGACAGTAAAGAGGATTCTAATGGAAGGAACAGGAGCAATTTGGAGATAATAAATTGGATCTAACATAAGCGATGTTAAGGGACAGTTAGGAAGATGTTAAAGACAAAAACCAATTTTGGAAGATGCTAGGGACTATACTGTGATATGTCTAGAATGATAACGAAAATGTTCAAAAAATGATGTTGCTGATGATAGGGAAAATGTGGAGACACGTTGTTGATTAAATCTTGTTGATATAAGGGATGCCATGCTTAGAGATGTAAAAGAAAATGCAAGAAAGAAAATGATGAATGAACTGCTAAAATGTGGGTCTTGTAAGTAAAGAATTTTTTTTAACAGTTTCTTTAATATTTTCAATACCAGTTGTTGTTTTAGAAAGATAAAATTTTTTCTTATTTTGAATTTTTTTCTTTTATTTTTTCTTATTTGAATGATACAGTAAATGTTGAGGAAAACCAGGATTGTAATGAAGTATATGATATTGAGAAATCTTAACGACGATGTTGGAGATTGTTAACAATGGAGAGAAATATCAAGTATCAGTGATAATATTGAGAAAAGATGGTAGAGATTTTGACAGTAAAGAGGATTCTAATGGAAGGAACAGGAGGAATTTGGAGATAGTAAATTGGATCTAACATAAGCGATGTTAAGGGACAGTTAGGAAGATGTTAAAGGCAAAAACCAATTTTGGAAGATGCTAGGGACTATACTGTGATATGTCTAGAATGATAACTAAAATGTTCAAAAAATGATGTTGCTGATGATAGGGAAAATGTGGAGACACGTTGTTGATTAAATCTTGTAGATATAAGGGATGCCATGCTTAGAGATGTAAAAGAAAATGATGAATGAACTGCTAAAATGTGGGTCTTCCAAGTAAAGAATTTTTTTTAACAGTTTCTTTAATATTTTCAATACAAGTTGTTTTAGAAAGATAAAATTTTTTCTTATTTTGAATTTTTTTCTTTTATTTTTTCTTATTTGAATGATACAGTAAATGTTGAGGAAAACCAGGATTGTAATGAAGTATATGATATTGAGAAATCTTAACGACGATGTTGGAGATTGTTAACAATGGAGAGAAATATCAAGTATCAGTGATAATATTGAGAAAAGATGGTAGAGATTTTGACAGTAAAGAGGATTCTAATGGAAGGAACAGGAGGAATTTGGAGATAATAAATTGGATCTAACATAAGCGATGTTAAGGGACAGTTAGGAAGATGTTAAAGGCAAAAACCAATTTTGGAAGATGCTAGGGACTATACTGTGATATGTCTAGAATGATAACTAAAATGTTCAAAAAATGATGTTGCTGATGATAGGGAAAATGTGGAGACACGTTGTTGATTAAATCTTGTAGATATAAGGGATGCCATGCTTAGAGATGTAAAAGAAAATGATGAATGAACTGCTAAAATGTGGGTCTTCCAAGTAAAGAATTTTTTTTAACAGTTTCTTTAATATTTTCAATACAAGTTGTTTTAGAAAGATACAATTTTTTCTTATTATGAATATGGAGGCTTATTACTAATTTAAAATAAAACACAACGACACAACTCCTCCCAATATTTTCCTTCTTATTACCACAACGTTTCGAAATTTCCTCCCATCTTCAGGTTTAGAATCATATCATCCTATTAAAACACACATACATCAATTGTTTAGATGATAGTGTGTTTTAATAATTAATTATAGTTAGTTAATAGTTATTAATAGATAACTGTTTTAATAAGGTGATATAATTGTAAACCTGAAGATGGGAGGAAATCGCGAAACGTTGTGGTATTAATAACAAGGAAAATATTGGGAGGAGTTGTGTCGTTGTGTTTTATTTTAAAGCATAAAATTTTTTTAATTGATTTTTTGCCATTTACAGTTTGTCAAAAAGTGGGATCATGACATATAAGTTACTTTTTTCTATCTCTATCTCTTTTAGTTTCGGAGATAACCTACAATAACCTATGCGGACATTGTAATTCTGACACCTTACTTATATCACAAAGTTTTGCGACGAGTTGAGCCGCGGAAGAAGCATCATTTTAGGTTCAAAGCCTTTAAAGTTGGTCTTTGTGAACATGTCGCTAATTCAAAGGGGTTCTAAGCCTCTATCTCACAAGTTGTCACATTGGAAAGACTGCAATTTCAACAATTGCTCTTAAGCTGCAGAAAAAAAGGCATAAAACTGGATGAAAATCATGAGGAGAATGAAGTGATGCCTTCATTGCTATATACACCTTATACACATCAGAAACTGGAAGAGAGTAGCTTCTATCTCAGCTAAAATAAGAGAGTAAAAATAAAGTAACAAACTTTATTCATAAATGTCACAAACACAAAAACTACAATCACTTAATTACTATCATCAGATGAAATTATAACAGCCTTTTTAGATTTCTTAATTTTCTTAGCATCATCTACTTTATCACTTTTCCTTTTCACAGTTTCCAAGGAACTAGAACCCCCCAAAATTTTCTCAAGTTCCTTATTTTCCCTCATTGTAACCAAAAACATATTTTCATTTTCACTTTGTTCTGATAATCTAATATAAACGTTTGTGGTGTAGGGCGTGTAATTAAAGTAAAGTTTTAAATAATTTTCTTTAATTAAATTGGCTATTATAAATTCTAAAATCCCTTCGGATAATTTTCGTTTGGTCAATTTCGTCCAAGCTTGAACTAATTTTTTTAAAGTAAACCGAGTTTCTTTATCGTTTTGAAACACTTTACTAATTTCGTTTGCAAATTTCTTTATGGAGTATGATTTAGTGGTGACTTTTTGAGTGCAATTATCGCAAGATGTTTCACATTTGGGGCAGGTTTCGTCAAATTGTTTGCAAAGAATCGCGTGACGACAATTCACGTTGTTTAAACAATACTTAAAAATTTCGAGTGAGTTTTCTTGTTCGATTTTAGAGTGCGAATTTGAGGCAAGTTTTAAATAATCGTCGATTTTGTACCATAAAATGCAAGTTGATGGATTTCCATCCCTCCCAGCTCTTCCACTTTCTTGGTATAATCCTTGTAAACTTTTTGGGAGAGTTATATGAACAATAAATCTCACATCAGGCTTATCAATACCTAATCCAAAAGCAATTGTAGCTACAACGACTTGATAAGCACCTTCTAACCATTTCTTATAAATTTTTGACCGATCTTCTTTGGTTAAATCCCCGTGATAACGACCAACTTTACAGCCTTTTTGATGTAAAGCATAAGCAATGTCGTTTGCGTCTTTAATTGTGGCCGTGTAAAAAATTCCTGATTGATCTTTAAATTCTTTCATATAACTCATTAATTTTAAAATATATTTCTCCATATTCTCCGGCTTCGGCTCAACGCGGTACATTAAATTTTTTCTCAAAAAACTTTTCTTAATTAAAATCGCGTTGGGGATGTTCAAATTGGTTATGGCATTATCAACAACTTTCACTGTCGCGGTAGCTGTTAATCCCATAATTGGGACTGTTTCAAACAACTGCCTTAACATACCCAGATTTAAGTAATCTTTTCGAAAATCATGGCCCCACTCTGAAATGCAATGCACCTCATCTACAGCTATTAAACTTAATCTGCCTGAGTCATAACATTTTTGTAATGAAGTCATTAATTTTTTGCTGTTAACCAAAAACTCTGGAGTTACATAAAGTATTTGAAAAAATTGCTTTTTACTCCCATCTAAACACCCAAAGATTTCATTCTTTAATGAAACCTCTAATCCTTGTCCTAACTTTTCTACTGGTATCCCAAGCTGTGTTAAATGACAAACTTGATCTTCAATCAATGATATTAACGGAGAAATCACTAAAGTAATCCCTTTCAATAATAATGCAGTCAATTGATAGCACAACGATTTCCCTCCCCCCGTAGCCATAAGAAGAATAACATCCTGTTTGGACATAACAGCGTTAATAGCTGCTAATTGACACTCCCTAAATGAAGATAATTTAAATTTACTCTCAAGAACCGATTGGGCTTTCTCACTCCATTCATAGTTTTCGTTTGAGAATGTTATCCAAGTTGAACTTAATTCTTTGGTGTTTTTGATTTGTATTTTAGATTCAATCTCCTTTTTCTCAACGTTTAATTTGTGGAGGATTGTTGATATTCTCATTCGCTCATCTTCTAATTTTATTACTTTTGAGGTTATATGGTTTAATCTTGATTTTAAAGCTTCTAATGAATCTTGAAATTAAAGAAAAACGTTTTATTTAGACACCTGTATAGATTTTAATGTATTACCTTCATTATTATCCATATTTCTTAATTGAAATTTGAATTGATTTTTTTTGAGGTTAGAAAGGTAAAACTTATTAAATAAGTTTATTTTATTAATATTGTGAGGCTTATTTCATGTTTTAAGCGTATTTGGATCTTCTTTAAGGTAATATTAATTAATGATTATGAATAATAATACAATAACTAATAATGTAGTTGTTAAGTATTAAAGTTTTAGAACTTTGTGACGTCATAAAAAGTCATTAAAATTTTTTAAACGGCTAAAAACTTTATGGCCCTAAAAATGGGGTTTTTTTACAAAACATTTTTTTCTGAATCTAGTAGAGTTAATATTAATTACTTAAGAAAATTTTCAAGAAAAATTACCTTAAAGTTTAATCATTTTCCATTATTTGAGATAGAAATTACTCAATAATGATCGAGTATTATTGATATACTCGATTAATGATAACTCTTCATCTTTGAGGGCTTTCACAGCTAACAAAGGGCGTGAATCTAACTCCTTTTTATACTTAGATATTAAAGACTCTAAAAAAATTTAAATAATTTTTATTGTTACTCATTTCATGCAAGCGGATCGATTGAAACGTTTTAATCCTAAACCTACCAAGGTGTGCTTTTGAGGCACAATTGGTTTTGAAATTGCTGGAACTTTGTAAGTTAACTGCCCACAGACTGGAGGATTTTTGTATTCTCAAAATAAACTATTTAACACAGAATGACATAAATTTTTTTTAAATATTATTCCTATTTTTACTAAAAAAATTAAACATAATTTACCGACACGTCCTACCATGATGTGTCTCTTTGAGGCACATACTGTTATTATACAATAAAATGCATTGCTACGTTATTTAGCTAGGTATGTGGGTAAACCCCCGTAATAAGATATGCTTTATATTTTGGGACTTTCCCCTTGTATGTAAGAACTTCCAGTTGCATATGAAGGGGAATTCCCTAAATACTGTGAGCGTCAAAAAAAAGTAAACAGCTGTTGTTTTTCTATTTTATTATTTTTCTATCTATTTAATAAAAATGCGGTTAATAACGAAAATCAAAAAGTTTTATTGCAGTTTTCACAACTCATCTATACTATATTTAAATCAATAGAAACATAAAAAAAAAACAAATCATTACCCGTAATAATTCAGATTATTGTAAATATCTACCGAATTTACGCGTCAAAAGAAAGTAAACAGAATTCGGAACTAATAGGTATTAAGTACAAAAATAAATATAATATAAACTTTTAATACTTGTTTGAGCTCCTTTGGCTTTCAACACCTCCCTTAATCTCCTTGGCATGGATTCCACCAAGTTTTTTGTAATATTTTGAGGGATTTTCATCCATTCTTCAGCTAAAGCTTTTTTAAGGTCGTCTTTATTTGAAATTGTCCTTTCTCTGATCTTCCTGTCAAGGTGATCCCACAGATGTTCTATAGGATTAAGGTCTGGGGACTGCGGTGGATGATCAAGGGTTTTATGGACTCGGTATAGCATCCATTCCTTCACAATTTTGGAAGTGTGCTTTGGATCGTTATCCTGTTGGAAGCCCAATTCATTAATACTCGGGGAACAATTGTTCTTTAAAATGGTTAAATAGTCCATTTTATTCATTGTTGATTCAATAAAAACTAGATTACCGACCCCTAACGCCGCCATACAGCCCCAGACCATAACCGAGCCTCAACCGTATTTGATGGTATTGGTAACAAATTTCTCTTTGAAGGTCTCATTTTTTGGCCGTCATATCTTTGGTGGTTTTCTTTTACCAAAAATTTCAAATTTACTTTCATCACTAAATAATATATTTTTCCAAAACTCTGGAGCTTCTTTCTGATATTTTTTTGCGAAATCAAGACGTTTCTGTTTATTTATTTTCGATATGTAAGGCTTTTTACGGGGTGTTCTTCCATGCAGGCCACTTTTGTGGAGTGTTCTTCGTATGGTACTGGGAACTTATGGTTGTGTTTGCTATCTGCGATATGTCGTTTGCTATTTTAACCGCACTTGAACATGGATTATTCTTCACTTCTGTTACCACTGCTCTAGCCTGTGCCTCTGTAAGCTTTGGTCGTCCAACGCGTTGTAAATCGGCTACAATATGATGTTTTGCGTATTTATCCAAAATTTTTTTTATTGTGCAGTGATTTCGTCCCATTATTTTAGCTATTTCGCGTAAGGATTTACCTTTTTTATTTAAACTTAATATAATTTTACGCGTTTCTATACTTGCTTGTTTTCCTATGATGATTTTTGGTATTTATAATTAATTTCGACGTTCAACCACTTGCTGTTTCTTTTAAAATGTTCTAAAGTTGTCCTGGGAGGGGTTTATAAGTATTTATACGAAAAGTGTGGTACTTCCCCTAAATCTAAAATGAATTTACAACAACCGGACCGGCTGTTTACTTTCTTTTGACGCGTAAAAATCGGGGTACTTTTACTCTAAAGGGGATATACCATATTTGTGGGGTTTTTTGCTTAACTATTTTTTACGATAGGATTGCTCACAAATAAAGTCGTAAATTTTGGTATATAAATTTTTATTGTAAGTTAACAGAATCGTAGTAAAAAGGGTTTTTAGAAGTAAACAGCTAGTGTTTACTTTCTTTTGACGCTCACAGTACGTTTTGCTAAACAGTCAACTTACAAACTGCATTGCTATCAGTGTTTTAGGTGTCTATTAGTTAATTTTATTTCTTTTACCTAGTGGAGAGTATATAGACCAGGTAAGCAAAATAAAGTTTTGATTGATCCCAGTATAAAAATAGATTTGTTTTTTTATGCTTATTAGGTTTTGAAATTTATGCCCGGCCATTCGCAAACTTTTATTGGAAAAGATGGTATCGAGTGGAAGGCCACGCCAATTGCCAAGGGAAAAACATGTGCACACAACATAATTACAACAGCTTTGAACAAAGTGAAACTTCCACCTGGAGTGCATGTTGATACACCTTGTGACGCATTCAATTTGTTTTTTGATGATACGGTTATTGGTATTGTGGTTACTTTCACTAACCCTCCGTCTGTCGGGTATGGTCTGCGAGTCCACGACAAAATGAAATATTTTTTAAATTATTTTGCTCAAAACTTCTACGGTCACAGTACCTTTCAAGTATTTGAATATCAACTGTTTTCGCTATAAAAAACTGTTTTTCAAAATTCCAAATAGTCGCTACATAATATTTTGTCCTGACAGACCCTTCCCGATCAAATGTGTAACAATATTCGCAGATGTAATCTGTAAGAATCGTATTTCAGTTGGAACTCTATGCGTTCTTTTTGTGTTTGTAGGGGTATTACCGAGTTATAAAAGTATACCTCGGAGTGATCGCAATATAGTTCGGTAGTTCCCTTAATAATTACTATATATACGGTTACCGTATCGTTGACACGCCAGTTTACTATTGAACCCCATTTTGAGGCGTTGTGTTATGTGTTATTTACTTTACAAATATAGAGAATAAAAAAGTGCATAACAAATTATTTATAACTAATATCAAATATCTGGTTAGCAATCTACAAATAGCATACTTACAAATAGGTAAGTATGCTATGTAAATGATTTATTATTTGATAGCATTGTGATATGGATCCTTATGAAAAGGAGAGAGAAAGATTACAGAAAGTGTATGAAGAAGTTAGCACGGGCAGTGAAATAGAAGAGTCTGACGATAGTTCGATATCAGATCCAGATTTTGTAAGTATCAGTGATCATGATACAGAAATCGAGCCGGAAAACGTAAATGAAGATGTAGATATTATACATCAAGATGACGGCGAGGATGATGAAGATGAACAACCCGTGATTCGTGATAGATGCTCGTATTTTTTGGTAAAGATGGAATTAAATGGAAAAAGGCTGTTCCACCTAGAAATATTAGAACTCGCAACGAAAACATAGTGTCTCACCTGCCGGGGTCATCGGTGACGCACGTGACGCATTATCTCCCATGCAATGCTGAATGTACATGTTTGGAGACTGCATTGATAGTGTAGTTGAAAACACTAATTTATTTATTGATAAAATTTCTATTAAATACCAAGATAAGACTGAGTGTAGACCTACCGACTCTGTAGAAATCCAAGCGCTGATGGGTTTGCTTTATTTAACTGGGCTCCATCATGGATCAAGGACACATCTAGCAGAGTATTGGTCATCAGACGGTATGGGATGTGAGATATTTCCTGCTACAATGGCAAAACGGAGGTTCGTCTTTTGTTGAAATGCATTCGCTTAGACGATACCACAACTAGAGGTCAAAGAAAAGAAATGGACAAACTAGCAGCAGTTCGTACTATTGTTGACAAGTTCAAGGACAATTGTAAGAAAACTTATTCTGTGGGCGAGTATGTAACATTAGATGAAATGCTGCTTGCCTTTAGCGGTAGGTGCAGTTTCCGAATGTACATTCCAAGTAAACCAAACAAATACGGATTGAAAGTCTTCGCCGTTGTTGATGCCAAAACATTTTTCACTTCACACATAGAAATTTACGCTGGTGTTCAACCCAATGGTCCATATAAAACTGACAACTCTACCGCTGCAGTAACTGAAAGAATGTGTTTACATTTATTAGGATCAGGAAGAAATATTACAATAGATCGTTGGTTCACAGGATATTCAATTGTAAAGAAACTGCTAAGAGAGTACCGCCTTACTGTGGTTGGTACAATTAGAGCCAATAGAAGAGAACTATCTCTTGAAATAACACAAGTTAAAAACAGGAAAGTATATTCTTCGTTATTCGCATTTAGTAATGATATGACTGCAGTTTCATATATACCCAAAAAAGGAAAGAATGTGCTTGTAGTTTCAACAATGCATCGAGACGATCATATCAATGAAGCTACCGGTGATCGGAAAAAGCCCGAAATAATTACTTTCTATAATAGCACAAAAAGTGGAGTAGATGTTGTTGATCGAATGATCACATCATATAAGAAACACAAAGCGTTGGCCAATGGTAATTTTCTATAACCTCCTCAATATAGCAGCAATTAGCGCTTTTGTTATCTACAAAGGCAACATACCAGATGGTGAATTTGCTAAAACTCGCAGACTGTTTCAAAAAAATCTTGGTATGGAGTTATTGAAAAATAACATGCAAAGAAGAGCCGTTGATAAGCACTTGACCAAAAGTGTGCGTACTTCTGCATTGAGGCTCTTAGGTATTGAAGATGAGATTATTCCAGAGCCACAACCAGGGAAAAGAGGAAACTGTAAATATTGCAAAAGACGAAAAAATCGTTATTTTTGCAAAATTTGTAAATGTTGGTTGTGCATGGAGCACATAACAGCGTGCTGCAACGATTCTTTGTGAAATATGGAGACCACAGTTTGAAGCCCTCCAGTTTGTGCATAGAATATTATTCTTTAGTTAAGACATTTTTTTTATAACACTTTATACATTTTCAAATAAATATTATTATAGATCGATTTTCTTTTCCTTTATTTAGGCGTTGTTTCCAAATTTTGAAAAATATGTGATTAAATTGTAAGCATTTTCTTGAAATCAAATTAACATAAAACGTGAGTTTGGAATTGGCCCTGTATTAGGCTATTATATAGTACAAGCATCATATAAAACATATTTATGAGAAATTAGCACTCGTTCGCACACGTTGGCGTCCTTTAGAGTTTTTTCTATTTTGGACTCCACAGACCACACCCGATCGAAAGTGTTAAGAAAGCGCGCCCGACAGACGGAGGGCTAGTAAGGAGGCTGTTCGTATTCTTGGCGATTTGTGGAAACCAGTTGACGACGTTGAAATCCGTGCTTTCTTGGGCCTTTTGATTACTGCTGGAAGAAATAAACAAGGAATGGTGGACTATAATGAGCTATGGAATACTTTATATGGAAATCAAAAGGACAAGTTGGCACCAATTAGAGACCTGTGGGATCGTGTTAATACAAACTTGCTGAAATATTATCTTCTTGGCAGTAATCTAACCATCGATGAAAACTGGTGCTTTTTAGAGGTCGTGTATCTTTCCGACAGTACCTGCCAAGCAAGCCAGATAAGTACGGTATGAAAATTTGGTGGATATGCGATAGTGGAACAAGTTATCCGTTTCGTGGTATACCGTACTTAGGAAAAGAAGGTCTCAACAGAGCAGGAAACTTAGCGCAAAAGGTGCTTGAAGACCTTTGTGAACCTTTTCTGAGAACTAAAAGAAATATTACGTTCGACAACTTCTTCACCAGGTACGAGCTTGCATCCAGTTTGCTTACCAAAGGCCTAACTTGCGTAGGAACGCTCAGAAAAAATAAGCGCTGCATACCACCAAATTTTTTACCTCACAGGCATCGGAATATTGAAAGCAATATGTTCGGTTTTCAGAAGACAATGACTTTGGTATCTTATGTACCTAAGAAAAATCGCTGTGTCATATTATTATCTACAATGCACAACGACTCCACCATTGATGAGGAAAATAAAAATAAATCTGAAATTAATAAGTACTACAATTCCACGAAAGGAGGGGTGGATACACTTGATCAGATGGTACATACATATTCAGTGAAACGCAAAACTAATAGGTGGCCTTTAGCCTATTTTTTGAATATAATTGATGTGTGTGGAGTAGCTTCATTTGTCGTTTGGAGAAATATCCGTCCTGACTGGCATATTTCCAAAAAACGAAGACTTCGCAAAATTTTCTTACGAGAAATTACAACAGAAGTTTGAGTGGCTTGCATAAAAGTCATACTTCATTGATACAAACTACGTTGAATCGAGTACCAACCACAGGGGAGTCTTTGGCTCGAGAAGTAAGAAAACGAAAACGGTGCTATATTTGCCCATCAAAGAAAAGCAGAATGTCAACACAGTTATGTGATAAGTGTAAGCAAACGGTTTGTGGTTAACATTCAGAGAAAATACTCACGTGCACAAATTACAAACTATATAAATAACTTTCAAATATTTTACTATCTTGTACTATTTTTAAATTATATCTTCTGACACACAATATTCTTTCTATATGTTTTAATGTTACTGTATACCTACTACCTACTACATGAAATAAATAATGCATATTTTGCTATTATTTACATCAACAATGTGTACAAATGGATGTGTACCTGTGTGGCACACCTTGGTAGGACACGTTACGATAAAACGTTGGTAGGACTAGGGTTAATTATATCCTTACTTGTAGCTGTCTTCTAAATCTAATCGATCGCTGGTTCTATTTTCAATTTCATTCTCTCAATTTTGTTTTAAAGCCCCATTTTAAACTCTCATCTTAAAAACTTGATTTTCTAATCGAGATATTTGCTGTTTCATCTCGTCGTAATGCGTTTTCATTAGATTTCATTAGATTCACTTTCCCTTGAAGTTCAACTCACCTAAAAAATTATTTTAAATTAAAATTAAATTAATTATTTTTTATATTATTATATATATTATTTATATTATTTTTTTATATTATTCTGATGCTATAGCTGAGCTAACGGGAATGATCTACGAATCATTAGATAATTCTAAGGCTTCGATGGCAATATTTTTAGACTTAAGAAAGGCATTTGACTCTATGGATCATGTCTTGTTATTTAACAAATTGGAGTACTATGGTGTGAGAGAGTTACCTCTCAAGCTGTTCCATTCTTACTTGCAGGAACGAGAACAGGTGGTTCAGATAAATTCTATGAAAAGTTCTACAGGAGAAATGTCTTTCGGAGTACCGCAAGCCACAGTCCTCGGTCCCATCTTATTTCTGCTGTACATAAAGATTGTTGGAATTAAAACTTTAAACGGGAAAATGGTTTCTTTTGCCGATGATGCTTCGCCTTACTTGGATGGAATGGATTGGGGATGAGTGGAACGGGCGGGTGTAGAAGATATGATTAAGAGAACACGTTGGTTTTACACAAATCGTTTTTCTAACTTTTTCTACCAATCAAAACACACAACTAACAAATATAGAACGCCTTAAAATACATAATGCTACCTGTACCTGCTCGTTTCCGACCTGTGGGTGTCCAAAAATATCTAAAACCTGTTTAGCAAAGTATCTTGGCGTAATAATAGAGCAATTTATGGGGTGGGATAAACATGTGATCAATACCTGTGAACGACTAAGATCAGTTTTATTTTTATTAAAAAAACTAGCACTATATCTGTACCTTGAAACAAGAACAACCAACGTCATAAAATAGCGGACATGACATTTATTATTTATTTGATAGTATTATTTCGATACTTCTTAATACAAGAGTAGTCGATGTCGTGAAATGATCATTATCTGAGATATTGTAAAAGCCAGCCCCAATGTCAACCGTGGTTATGAGGAAATATCAGTGCAAGAACAACCAAACAAACAATGGTCGGTTGAGTATGTATACTATAGTATGCAACAATAGCCAATGTGGACATTGGTTGTTATTGCAGTTGTAATAATGGTACGCTTAGAGCTTACATTTGTTCTTAAATGTAGGGTTATGTTTATGTTCTTACTTATTGTGTTTCTGTTTATTGTTATATTGTAAATATGTCGCAGAAAATAAGTTAATAGCAGAACAGAGAACATAATGAGTTGCAATATTTTAGAGGATATTGCTGGCTTATTAGACGTTTATGTAAATAAAGACCCACCTGCAGAATCACTAAATGAGATATCAAGCAATTCTGGTTTATCTAGAATCATGAATGATTCCATTAATTTAAGTAACAAATTTAAGACTTGAACGTTTCAAAAATGTATCACTTGTATCAAATTTATTGTAACGAAAATGATATTACGGATATTGGTAGTGAGGTAATGTACAGAAAAATATTTGTAGAAGAATTCAACTTATCCTTCAATCAACCAAAAAAAACACTTGTGAAAAATGTGATAAGTTCAAACTTATTTTAGAAAATTGTAGCAGTGAGGAAGAAATATTAAGCTTATAAAAGAATGCGCTGCACATATCCAATTAGCTGAAACTTCATATGACGAAAAAAAGAAGGATAAAGATAAAAGTTTAAATGATCCGAACTGTGCATTTCTGAGTTTTGATCTAGAGAAATGTTTACCCACACCATGTTTGAATAATAATTTATCTTTTTACAAGAGGTCTTTATGGATATTTAACCTTACGTTTTACTCAGTGATAAATCAAAAGAGGGTTGCCTGTTGTTATATTTGGGATGAAACAGTTGCTCAACGCGATGGAGCAGAGATAGCTTCATATATTAGGCAGCATCTTCTTAGTTTACCAGAATACATTGCAGAAGTAAATCTGTTTAGCGACTCTTGTACTGTTCAGAATAGAAATATTGAAGTAGCTGTCGTATTCTTACATTTTCTTGCTGCTGATGCAGCTAATAATTCTAAAATGAATTTACAAATAATTAATCAAGAGTTTTTACAACCAGGACACACAGATTTGGAAGCAGTTACCATTCAGCTGCAATAGAAAACAAAAGAAAAAAAAAGTATAAGTAGTGAATAAGAAACTGAGGAACTCAACCAAAATCAGCATTTTATAAAGTTGTAAGAGCACGAAAACAACTAATGTCAGGTTAAAAACAAAAACTAGAAAAAAAACAAAAACGTTTCATATCACCAAATCAATCTATGCAAAACACTCATTAAATATTCATAAAAGCCTTTTCTCAAAGAAATCAAGGTTAAAAATAAAATCGTGTAAAAAAGATAGCTCAATTTTCTTTAACCTTTTCCTCAAAACTAAAAATATTGACATTGATTGTACTTGTTTCAAGGTACGGATATGTCACCCCATCTTTTTTAAGAACTTACTGATGTAACAAACCGCATTACGCCTAGTAGATATAAGAATTGTTTATTAGAAGTTAAGCGATGCAATTTGATCGTTCTAGACTGACAGCGTTGGCTCCACGGTACGGGATGAAATTTAAGTCATTTTTTTTTCTAAATTAACTTTTTGGTTCAGTTTAGTAAATTTAAATACTTTGTCCTTTCCTTAATGATTTATTTTAATATCGCTGAGTTTCGTTTAGTGCGTAGACTAAACAAAACTTAACATTCTTAAGCCGTGGGAGCCGTCGCGTGGGTGATGATAAGAGGGTGAGATGAAAAGGAAGGGTGAGAAAGTAATAAAGGTACGGAGTCGAATATAAAAAGGGTTGAATTGTAACAATTTTCCGAAAAATAGTAATTTTTCTTATTGCTGTTTGTTGTCCGTAAATTGAATTTCGAAGTTTGAGCTGTATTCTTGGAAAAGGTTAATTTGTTCTTTTTTTGTTTGTTGTTTAAAAGAAAGTGATTCCGTAAGTAGAACGTAAATAGAATTTTCTCGAATTGTGAACATCAGCGCCTCTTATCGAAGATTACCATCGTATAGTTTGTAAATTGTTGAAGAGATTAACTAGCTAAATCATATTATATATATTTTTAAACCTTTGTTTGTTTCACTTATCACCTGCCTTTTTCGAGTCCTGCTGTTCGTTTTCAAACGAGCGCGATAGCAGAGTGCACGACCTTCCCCAGTAAATTACACGAGCCGCTCCGTGTCTTTTACACTATTATGCAATGGCAGTATTGGAAATGACAATAAATATAAATCAAAATGTGATGTTTGTCATAAATATGTATGTAATATACATTCAATACATTCAATCTATTATCCGATACGGTCTTATTGCATGGGGTAGGACTGCGAATACTCATTTAGAAAAAAATTATAGTCATGCAGAAGTTGATAGTGAAAGCCTGAGGCAGTTTACGAGGATTCACAACTACTGTCTGTTCCTTTGTTATACATAAGCCTTGTCTTGGACAGGATATTTGGCGGTAAAGAGCCACTGAGCGATATGGATCATACACATAATACTAGATCTAAAAATTACATTTCTGTGTGGCTGACTCGTGTGCGTAAAACGGCCTGACAGCGTTCCTTCAGGTACTTTTCCCTTAAAATATATAATAAGTTTATGAAATATGCTCTTGAAAATGGTTTATCTTTGGGTTAAACCAGTCTCAAATCTTCAATTAAAACATGGCTTCAAACTATTAAGGGCACAAACCTCTCCACCATTTTGGATTTAAATTGATTTGAATAATTTTGTTTTCCATATTTATATACACATATTTATGTTTCTTAATTGAAGAAATAGTAAAATATTACTTTTTTAGTTTGGTTTTGCTAAAGTATTTAAACTATTTAATTAATCAGTGCGTGCTGGCGTTGTAAGTTGTAAAACCACGCGCAACACTGCTACATAGCAGAGTTAGTGGTGTATATTGTTAGAGAACGATCGAAAGAAGTAGAAGAGATGACTAATGTTTATTGTTAGAGAACGATCGAAGGAAGTAGAAGAAATGACTAATGCTTATTATATGCTTACTATATTATTATATAGTTGCCGTTATATTTTTTAAATGAAAACAGAAGGAAAGAAATTTTACCTAACACACGTATAGACAGGAATAAATGAAAAGAAATGATAGCAGCGCTGGGATCCCAGCGCTTCTTTCCTTCTGTTTTCATTTATATGTGCCACACGTAAATAAATTAATTCCAATTATTGTTTGTTATATTTTTTCCCTTTATCTAACAACAGAAGTGGGACAGAATCTACTACACCTCTGTTGCAGACACAAAGATCGGCCACTGAGCAGGTAGACTTTCATCGACCAGAAACAGATGACGCAATTAAGTGGGTGATCAAGTAGAACTGATTCGAAATGATTTTGCGTACCGATATTCAAACGCTCGATAGGATCGGTCGTTATTTATTACATAGTGCGAAATTGTAATTCAAACATTGGTCGCCAAAGACTCGCGACTGAAAAACATTTTCTAAAGAATTTGTCGAAGCATTTCCCCCTACACGAAATATAGGCCGTTTACTCGAAACGACTTCATCATATAAAAGTTCTAAAACGAATACGAAATGTATGTTCATGAGAAGGCCGCGAAATTAAAAAAAAAATCATGCAAGTTGATCCGAAGTTGATTTAGTAGAATTAATGATTTTGAATATTTGAGAATGCCGTTTAGAATGGCTAATGCTTCAGCAGTTTCTCAAAGAGTAATTAATTTAGCGCTGGGTACTTTAAAGGATACTATCGCTTAGGATGATGTTTTAATACCCAGTTAAAGTTATGATGAAGGATTACATTTATCTCAAGTATTAGATGCATTAAGATCTGCAGGATTTTCTTTAAACATTTCCAAGTGTCGTTTTTGCAATCTTCTATTGAGTATCTCGGAAAAGAAATATCAGTTGCTAGTATTAGACCAGGAACACGGAAAATACAAGCGATAATAAGTTCTCCTATTCTTACAAACATGGGCGAAGTCCGTCAATTTATGGGGTTGGCAGGATGTTTCCGAGCATTTTCGAAAAGAATATTCCTTTCGTTTGAGGACCTAGTCTAACCAGAGATTATGTGTTCCGTCATCTAACATTGAGACCGCTTTTAACAGTTTTCAATCCGAATGTACCAACTGAACTTCGATTATGATTCGGAGCTGAACTAATGCAGAAATACCAAGATGAGTTGAATGTAATTGCTTTTTATGGAAAAAGGGCTACCGAAAGCGAATCAAAATTACATTCTTATGTGTTGGAAACACTGGCTAAAGCACTTCAGAACTGCTTGCTTCGCATATTTCATGATGAACAATGCCATGTTGGTTCGGATAAAACATATGAATCTATATCGGTTCATTTTTGGTTTCCTCGAATGAGATGATTTGTTAAGAATTATGTTAAGCATTATCTATGCCGTGAAGAAAAGAAGAACTAGTCCATTACAAGGATTTTTTTTTCCAATCGAAAAAAACTACTGAACCATTTCATACTCTTCCTATGGATTGTCTTGGTTCTTTGCCAATATCAAAAGATGATTACAAACATGTACTTGTAATAATCGATGCCTTTACAAAATATTACATTTTAAAGCCAATAAAATCTGTTACAAATGCAGAAAGTCGTAAAAATTTAGAATCGGTGCTTGCACTTTTTGGCACGCCAAAACGAATAATCATGGACCCTGCAACTTCGTTCAAGAACACCACATTTTCAAATATATCGATTATCATTTCGTTACTCCTGATGTCCATAGGGGATACGGTCAGGTGGAAAGATATATGAGGACAATCAGAAATATGCTTAGTAATCTAACTGTTACATATGTACATCTTCTATTGACGATAAATCTAATCAACGCCGAAGAGATACTGTGAAATACTCTACGGAAGATTTTGTGTTATTACACCGTGACTCTGAGATGCACAAAAGCAAGTCGGATTATGAATTTTTTGGTCCTTATGAAATAGTAGTTTATTTGGACAATGGTCGTAAACTTCAGAAAGTTGGTGCCAATACTCAAACTAAAGCATTGTTTGCAGATTGGCCTTCTCAATAGTCTTTGACGTGTGACATGAACGACATATTAGAGTTCTTTGAAACTGATAATGAAGAAGGTGTGTTAATTAATCTGCTAATTGAAGCAGTAGCTACTAGGGTTGAAAGATTACTATAATTCATTACTTACTATAATTGTGTTGGATCTTTGTTCCGTCAAAGGTAGAGCCCGATGGTTGCTGAGGTTTCCATCCGTTGTAAAAAAAATGATAAATAGAGAAATTGTGTTGGGTCTTTGTCCCGTCAGAAGTAGAGCCCGATGGTTGTTGAGGTTTCCATCCGTTGTTAAAAAAATTAATAAAGAAATTGTGTTGGGTCTTTGTCCCGTCAGAGGTAGAGCCAAAGTGACGGCTGTGGTTTCAATATGTTTTATGAAAATTTTGAAAGAATTATGTAATTGTGGCTAATATGCATTGTGTAAGAACGGTGCAGTAAGACTGCATTGTTACCGCTGTAAAAACAATTTACGTTACAGATTGCCCTTCAGTGCCAATGGAGAACGTACCGTTTCGAGACCGAAGTGGTCGTCAGGAATGACCGTGTTAGAGAACGATCGAAAGAAGTAGAAGAGATGACTAATTTTTATTGTTAGAGAACGATCGAAGGAAGTAGAAGAAATGACTATTGCTTATTTAAGAAGACCCTGGTTACCTGGCTGTGCACCGACCTGCAGTTGCCGTTGGAGTACGGCATTGTACACTTCGTTATTAAACTTATTTTGTATTTTTGGTTATTATAAAATAGTTAGAAATAATGTTATTCATATTATTGATTTTGGGCGTTACATTTTTTTCCCTTTATCTAACAATATCTTGTGCACTCAACATGTCAGTATTATATTTAATGGTAAAAATTTCGTTATTGAATTCTTTTTTCTTTTTCGTTTTTATTTGAGTTGCATGACATGCTCCTTTTGTTATGTTAATATAAATAAATTTAAAATGTAACATGTGGAAATAAAGGGCTATAAAATAAAAATAAATAAAACAAATTATTTCTAATCAAATACTTTTCATCAATTTCTGCAAGTAATTATTTTCCTTGACTACTTGAACTATCCGGTTTGCTTTTTAATACATCTAACTCTGTTTTTGTCATAAACTAACTCTGAGGCAGTTGCGAGATTCTACAGTAAGTGAAAAGTAATATTCCATATTTGAGTATACTCATAAATTGCTAATTAATTTAATAAAAAATATCTGTAAACTTTATTGTATCAAATAATTGTACATTTAAATTAAATTAATCTAATAAATCTCAACTCTATCTTAAAAATTAAAACTCCTTCTTTTTGAATTCCTTTTTCATTAAAACGGTATTTCCGACAGTTACTTTTCCACCACGACGAAAAACCTTTCCCTTATTTTGAAAATCGTGGGTATCACTTGAAAATTGAACCTGCTTCTTTTGCAAATCATCGTTCTCTTTGTTTTCTCTGTTTAAACAATTCTTGTTTGTCACCAAACTGGCAGATCGCTTCTTTAACCTTGACAGATCAATATTCTTATCTGACACATAATTTCTTTCATATTTTATGCAAGGAACAAGATTTGGTGATTGCATAGGTGAGTCATCAAACTCTTTTTTAGCAGCAAGTGCTTCATACGAGTCTTCTAATTCCTTAATTTGCTCCTTTAATTTCATAATTGCCTCTTCTTTAACATCCAGTTCCTCTTGGAGTTTAACAAATTGTAAATGCCAAGAACTCGCCTCTATTTTCGCATTCCTGTTCTGATCAACTAACAACATATTCGATAAAGATGTGTGATCGTATTTTCCTAAGAGATTATCGATTTGTTTGTTCTTCATTTCGATTCTATACTCGATTAATGATAACTCTTCATCTTTGAGCGCTTTCACAGCTAACAAAGGGCGCGAATCTAACTCCTTTTTATACTCAGATATTAAAGACTCTAACACATTAATACGAACCCTAAAAAATTTTAAATAATTTTTATTGTTACTCATTTTATACAAGGATCGATTAAAACGTTTTAATTATGTCCTTACTTGTAGCTGTCTTCTAAATCTAACCGATCGTTGGTTCTATTTTCAATTTCATTTTCCCAATTTTGTTTTAAAGTCCCATTTTCAACTCTCATCTTAAAAACTTGATTTTCTAATCGAGATATTTGCTGTTTCATCTCGTCGTAATGCGTTTTCATTCGATTCACTTTCCCTTGAAGTTCAACTCGTCTAAAAAATCGTTTTAAATTAAAATTAAATTATTTTTTTGTTTAATCAAATACTTTTCATCAACTTCTGCGAATAATGAATTTCCTTGGCCGCTCGAGCTATCTGGTTTGCTTTTTAATACATCTAACTCTGTTTTAGTCATCATTAAATCTTCTTGTAACGTTTCAGCCATTTTTCTTGATTCAGCTAATTCGTCCGTTTTGCGTTGATAATTTTCTGATAATATATTGAAGTCGTCTTTTAAATTCTACAAAAAAATAAATTAAACTTAAAACTTAAATTAATTAAATCCCTTACATTCATGCTTTCTTCATAAATATGTATATCATTCTCAAGATTTAAAGCACTCTCCCTCATCACGCTGTTTTCCTCCTTTAACTTAGATATCTCCAATTCTAACTCTTGCACTTTTTGAATTAACGCTTGGATTTCTTCGGAATCTTCTCGAGAAAGCTCTGTTTTAGGCAAAGACTCAATTTGTTTCATCAAAACTTTTATCTCTTCATTCTTTGTTTGTAAAGCAGCTTCAACTTCTTCAAGGGCTTCCGTTTTGGCCAATTCCATGGCTCGTTTCTCCTCTTCCAATCCATCCACCCTTTTTTCCCAATCTTTGTTGTTTTTCGCAAGACGAAATTGTAATCCTTCAATTTCTGCCAAATAATCTTTCTCCAAAAGGGTTAAGCGAGCCACTTCGCGTTTTAAATCGTAAATTTCTTGATTTACCACGTCCGATGAGGATTGGTTTTGCATTTTGAAGGTGTTGGTTGTAAAATACGAGCGAATGAAACCTAAAAAATAAATTTGAAGATAAAACCGTTAAGATGTCCAATTCAAAATATGACGGTTATTGTAACGTACTTAATATCGTCGTGGTTATTTTGAAGGAACGAAATTGGTGTAAATATTTAAATTAATTTGTTTAATTGTGGTTTAGAAAAGCAACGAAAATTTTTGATTTGATTTTTATGAATTTGTTTGACAATTTATTTATGTCACTTTTATTTTTTTTTATGTCAATGTTGGCACATTAATAAAGTTTATGATTCAATTTTATTCTATTTAATTGTAAGATATTTATTGAAATTAAAATTATCCCAATATTTATTTATTTCTAATAAAATAGTTTAACATTTTAAATTAATTAATAATAAACAATTTTTTTCCCAACATCTGAACGTTACTTAAAAATTTCCTTTATAACTAAAAATTAATTCAAAATTACTCTTATTATTAACTAAATATACGCATAAAAACTACATTCTTAAAAATATACAATAAATAATCTTCAAATCCTTATAATTATTATAACATCGACTTCAGAACCATACACCCAGCACTTTATACGAGTTAACTGATCCACAGTGAACATAGTCACGAAAGTTAGGGAACCATCACGTTAGATGGCGCTAGAGATTGTTAAATACTTACTAATAACCTACTTTTCTCGGTGTAAGTTAATTTTCTGTTGATTTTATGATTTGTTAATCAGTTTTTTGTGTTTTTTGGAATTTGTTACAATCTGTTCTCATTAAATTACGTTATTCCCGGCAATTTTATATATGGTGAGTGTATCAAATAGAATTTTCTTCTTTATAAATGCACTTTAAAAATTATTTAAATGAATTTTCATTTGAAGAGACAATGAGCGGTAAAAATTGCGCTTTGAGCGAATACAGACAACCCCATGCAACATTTTAACAAATACCAAACCCGAAATTACCAATATTTCAAAGGTGGATTGAACAAATATTATGGAATATGTGAAATGAAATGTTTGTGGTTGTGAAATGTGTTTCCTTAAGGAGATAAATTGTAATACAGCACAGAATAATCATAAATTTTATGTGACTGTAAGGAAGTAATTGCAAAACCAAAGAATGTTAGTGAATAAAAAACTATAAAGTCAGTTTCAACTTTTAAAATAAGTAAATGTTTTACACTCTAGTTGCCATTTGATTGGTCTGGACTTCTTTTGGTCTTGAATTTTAATAATTCTACTTAATTAAGCTTCAAAAATCATTTAATTTGATACCAAACTCGATTAGGTTATCTTTTATTATGAGATTGACGTTTGGCATTGACAGATGTCAAATACGCCATTTATAATTTTAATAATATAATTTTAGTAATATAAAAATTACATTATTTATTTTTTTTATTGAAATTAACAGTAATATTATAAGCCTTAATGAACAAATTATCCCGACCCAAAAACCAATCTATAGTTGCCTGCGAGATCCGTACCTAAAACACAAATATAAAAACAAAAACAAAAAACCTAACGTCACACAACAACTTTTGACGTAAATTTTGAAAAATTGTAATTAATTTTTCTAATTTGTTAGTAATAACGTAAGATTTTACTATTTTATTTTTATATTAATATGTTCATTTTCGTATATTGTAAACTTGTAGGTACCTACTGAAGAAGAGCAAGGCTCGAAACTAGTTTAGAAAAATAAATTTTAATTATCACCAAAAGTAAATTTTTATATAGACCCTAATTTTAGTAAGCTTGGAGAAATCGTTTAATTATACCAATCATTAAGATCATTTAATTTCATACCAAACTCCACTATTTTTGCTGTTATAATAAATAGTTATGTGACATTGACAGATGTCAAATCCGCCATTTTTAATTTTAACAATTGCACTTAATTTGACTTAAAAAATCATTTAATTTGATACCAAACACGATTAGGGTAACTTTTATTATGAGATTGACGTTTAACATTGACAGATGTCAAATCCGACATTTTGAATTTTAATAATACAATTTTATTAAGCTTGGGAAATCGTTTAATTTAATAGCAATCATTAAAATCGTTTAGTTTCATACCAAACTCGCCTATTTTTACTGTTATAATAAAAAGTTATGTGACATTGACAGATGTTAAATCCGCCATCTTGAATTTTAACAGTTGCACATAATTTGACTTAAAAAATTATTTAATTTGACACCAAACACGATTAGGATATTTTTTATTATGAAATTGACGTTTAATATTGACAGATGTCAAATCTGACACTTTAAATTTTAATAATTCTACTTAATTAAGCTTACAAAATCATTTAATTCGATACCAATCACGATTAAGGTGTCTTTTATTAAGCTTGGGAAATCGTTTAATTTAATACTAATCATTAAAATCATTTAGTTTCATACCAAACTCGACTATTTTTGCTGTTATAATAAAAAGTTATGGGACATTAATAGACGTCAAATCCGCCATCTTGAATTTTAACAGTTGCACATAATTTGACTTAAGAATCATTTAATTTGATACCAAACACGATAGGGTAACTTTTATTATGAGATTGACGTTTAACACTGGCAGATGTCAAATCCGTCATTTTGAATTTTAACAATAGCACATAATTTGACTTAAAGAATCATTTAATTTGATACCAAACTCGATTAAGGTTTCTTTTATTATGAGATTGACGTTTGACATTGACAGCTGTTAAATCCGACATTTTGAATTTTAATAATACAATTTCATTAACTTTAGGAAATCATTTAATTTAATACCAATCATTAAAATCATTTAATTTCATACCAAACTCGACTATTTTTGCTGTAATAATAGAAAGTTATGTGACATTGACAGATGTCAAATCTGCCATCTTGAATTTTAACAGTTGCACTTAATTTGACTTAAAAAAATCATTTAATTCGATACCAACCACGATTAGGATATTTTTTATTATGAATTGATGTTTAATAGTGACAGATGTCAAATCTGACATTTTGAATTTTAATAATTCTACTTAATTAAGCTTAAAAAATCATTCAATTTGATACCATACACGATTAAGGTGTCTTTTATTATGAGATTGACGTTTGGCATTGATAGATGTCAAATACGCCATTTATAATTTTAGTAATACCATTTTACTAAGCTTGGGAAATCGTTTAACTTATAACAAAACGTTATGTGACATTGACAGATGTGAAATCCGCCATCTTGAATTTTAACAGTTGCACTTAATTTGACTTAAAAAAAAATCATTTAATTTGATACCAAACACGATTAGGATATTTTTTATTATGAGATTGACGTTTGACATTGACAGCTGTTAAATCCGACATTTTGAATTTTAGTAATACCATTTTATTAAGCTTGGGAAATCGTTTAATTTAATGCCAATCATTAAAATCATTTAGTTTCATACCAAACTCGACTATTTTTGCTGTTATAATAAAACGTTATGTGACATTGACAGATGTCAAATCCGCCATCTTGAATTTTAACAGTTGCACTTAATTTGACTTAAGAATCATTTAATTCGATACCAACCACGATTAGGATATTTTTTATTATGAATTGATGTTTAATAGTGACAGATGTCAAATCTGACATTTTGAATTTTAATAATTCTACTTAATTAAGCTTAAAAAATCATTCAATTTGATACCATACACGATTAAGGTGTCTTTTATTATGAGATTGACGTTTGGCATTGATAGATGTCAAATACGCCATTTATAATTTTAGTAATACCATTTTACTAAGCTTGGGAAATCGTTTAACTTAATGCCAATCATTAAAATCATTTAGTTTCATACCAAACTCGACTATTTTTGCTGTTATAACAAAACGTTATGTGACATTGACAGATGTGAAATCCGCCATCTTGAATTTTAACAGTTGCACTTAATTTGACTTAAAAAAAAATCATTTAATTTGATACCAAACACGATTAGGATATTTTTTATTATGAGATTGACGTTTGACATTGACAGCTGTTAAATCCGACATTTTGAATTTTAGTAATACCATTTTATTAAGCTTGGGAAATCGTTTAATTTAATGCCAATCATTAAAATCATTTAGTTTCATACCAAACTCGACTATTTTTGCTGTTATAATAAAACGTTATGTGACATTGACAGATGTCAAATCCGCCATCTTGAATTTTAACAGTTGCACTTAATTTGACTTAAGAATCATTTAATTTGATACCAAACACGATAGGGTAACTTTTATTATGAGATTGACGTTTAACACTGGCAGATGTCAAATCCGACATTTTGAATTTTAATAATTCTACTTAAATAAGCTTAAAAATCATTTAATTTGATACCAAACTCGATTAGGGTATCTTTTATTATGAGATTGACGTTTGGCATTGACAGATGTCAAATACGCCATTTATAATTTTAGTAATACCATTTTATTAAGCTTGGGAAATCGTTTAACTTAATGCCAATCATTAAAATCATTTAGTTTCATACCAAACTCGACTATTTTTGCTGTTATAACAAAACGTTATGTAACATTGACAGATGTCAAATCCGCCATCTTGAATTTTAACAGTTGCACTTAATTTGACTTAAAAAAAATCATTTAATTTGATACCAAACACGATTAGGATATTTTTTATTATAAAATTGACGTTTAACATTGACAGATGTCAAATCCGACATTTTGAATTTTAATAATATAATTTTAGTAAGCTTGGGACATCGTTTAGTTTAATACCAATCATTAAAATCATTTAATTTCATACCAAACTCTACTATTTTTGCTGTTATAATAAAAAGTTATGTGACATTGACAGATGTCAAATCCGCCATTTTGAATTTTAACAATTGCACTTAATTTGACTTAAAAATTCATTTAAATTGATACCAAGCACGATTATGAAATTATCAATATTATGAAATTGACGTTTAACATTGACAGATGTCAAATGCGCCATTTTGAATTTTAATAATACAATTTCATTAAGTTTAAGAAATCATTTAATTTAATACGAAACTCATAAAAAAGTTTAACTGTTACATTTGACATTGAAGAAAAAGTAAAATTTGACACATGTCATATTCTAAATATAACCAAATTAGTTTAATACGAAAGTTAAAAATGACATTTGATATATGACAATATATTTGACAGGTTTTATTATGACAGACGCCATTTTCATTTGGAGTGTCATTTATTACAAGAAAATCGTCGAATCTCGCTCTAAATATTACGTGTAAAAAAATAAAAAATTTGATAATAAATAAAGTTTGACATTTGAGACTGACACATGTCATAGTCACCATTTTGAATTTAATAATTTTTGGTTATTATAGTAAAAAAGCCTTTAATTAATGTTAAAGAACAACTAAATTAGCTATTTTATTCCATAAAAAGTTTAAATGTGACATTTGACGTTGAAGAAAAAACAAAATTTGACATATGTCATATCCGCCATTTAGAAAATGACGTTTTACGCTTCGTTAGATTTAGAAATCCTTTATTTGAAACCAATTAAGATAATTAAGGGAAAAATCTAATACTATTTAAATTTATTTAACGAATTTGACAGCTGTCAAAATTACTACAATTTGCGTTAACATGTCAAAATTATTTTTTATTCGGATTAGTGATTAGGTTGGTATCAAAATTTACGCTTAATTGATTAATATAAGCCGAAATAGAAACGTTACAAGTGACACCTGTCAAATGTCATATACCAAAATTATTGAATTAAAAAAAATAGTAATTTAACGTTATTTTAGATCGATTTAAAATTGAAAGTCTGGTTATTTAAGTACAAAAACGGCGAGTTTATTTTAAAAATGGACGAAGATACACGAAAAAATTAAATTAAAGATGGCGGCTGTCAATGTCATTTGGACGTTGGTTTAATTAATTGGAAATATAGATTGTGGGGTATTAATTTGAAGGTTTTTTTTGTGCATATTACGATTTTGATGTTTTTACAGCTTAAAAAAATAATTAGAAAATCAAAATGGCGGATTTATACTTTTTTTTTATTAAAACTAAATTTAATTAAAACAGTGACGAAAAGTACATTTTCAAAATAAGAAATAAGTCCAAACTCGATAAGTTTATCTTAATAATTAACAAAGTTATATATCGAAAAAATTAAATTAAAGATGGCGGCTGTCAATGTCATTTGTGACGTTGGTTTAATTAATTGGAAATATAGATTGTGGGGTATTAAATTGAAGGTTTTTTTGTGCATATTACGATTTTGATGTTTTTACAGCTTAAAAAAATAATTAGCAAATCAAAATGGCGGATTTATACTTTTTTTTTTAAATTAAAACTAAATTTAATTAAAACAGTGACGAAAAGTACATTCTCAAAATAAGAAATAAGTCCAAACTCGATAAGTTTATCTTAATAATTAACAAAGTTATATATCGAAAAAATTAAATTAAAGGTGGCGGCTGTCAATGTCATTTGTGACGTTGGTTTAATTAATTGGAAATATAGATTGTGGGGTATTAAATTGAAGGATTTTTTGTGCGTATTACGATTTTGACATTTTCACAAAAAAAAATTATTAATAAAAAATCAAAAGGGCGGATTTTTATTAATTTTTTTGTTTATTATTATTTTTTTTTTGAAAATATGGGTTGTTGGGTATCAAATTAAGAGATTTTTTGTACTCGTTGCGATTTTAATCAACAGGAAACCCTTTCAATCGGGACCAAAGAAATTCACATCGTCAATGTAAGTGCTTTGGCTCAAAAACTTGTCAATCTATTTATTATATTATTAAATAAGACGTTCACGATCTTTCAAATTTCATCATTATTATCTTGATTCCATTAAAGAGTAAAAACTTGATTATTTTTTAACATTTTTTAGGTGGAATAGATTGCAAATTAAAACAACGAGTTATACATCATTTCAGAAGAAGAATCAACCTTCAATTTGAGTCAATCGTCATTTCTTCATTATTTTTTGAAAAAGTTTTTTCATTTTTCAAAGTTGTATTTTTATGTTACAACAATCAATATTTAAATAAAAGTTTTAATTACAGAACATACGCGTCTTAATTGTCTTAAAATTAATAAAAAAACATTTAAATGTGTATTGAAAATTAAAAGTATGCCAATTGAATTTGGCGGTATTTGATTATAGTTAGGAACCGCTCCGTTTGAGGGCGCTAGGTTTTCTATGTTCAGAACGTAGCCCTATGACATAACCACATTTTTGACTTTGACCGTTCCCCTTTGCAGGTTTAATTGGAAATTTATTTTAGAAAAAACCGATAAAAATGAGTGCCTGGAGAGCTGCTGGTTTAAAGTAAGCTTTTAAAAACCATATTCGTTATCGCTAATTACTTAAAACGTAATTATGTGTTATATACACACTTTATATAGGTTATGTAAAAGTGCCCAAAATGGATGATATTTGATGAATTTATTTTTTTAGCTACATTAACTACTCAACTATTGCTGCCCGGCTATTGAGACAAGCCTTAAAACCTGAATTTAGAGCGGATGCGGCTAAAAGGAACGAATCTCACATTAAATTCACATCATGGATCGATGGAAAACCGGCCGGTAAGAAAATCTTTTAATTTAGTTATAATTTTATATATTTTTCTTTATTAATTAATTTTTAAAGGTCGTAAAGATTAATAATAAATCGCAAATCATCAAAAATGTGGTGAGTGCACAAATTCGAGGGCAAATAACTAAATAGCTGTGTGTCGAATTTAATGCTTTTAATATAAATTTAACAGGTTTTTTTAAAATATTTTTAACAGCATGATTGGAGTTCATCAAATCATATTTTTGAAGCATGTTTGGGGCCTCGATGATTAAGAGATTTTTGTATTAATTTGTTTGTTTAATTTTTTTTTCAGCTCCAGAACATGATCGCCGTTTGAACAAACCTTAGTAAATCCAGTTTTTATTTTTATGATGCTGTGTATTTGTGTTATGTGAACTTATACCAAATATAGTTAACCAAAGATTAAATGTGCTTTTATTATTTTTTAAATATTACAATCAACATATCCATCTCTGATGGCCGATTTCTTGTACTAAAAGAATTCAGGTCGATTTTATCAATTTCAAGTACATCCAAACACCCATATTCTAAAAATTCTAGGAATTAAGCAAACTCGCTTATGATGATTCGTTATAATAATATCTATTTTGTCTTATTTTATCATGTTGAAAACCGAATTAGAAAAACTTTATTCGTTTTTGAGATAAAGATTATTTAAGTTAACCTAATTTTTTATGACTTTTTTAATTAATAATCTTGTTTTAAAAAATCACGAAAAATCGAATTCTTAAGATATCTTAATGAATTACTCATGATTTATAAAGGAAAACGTCTACTTTCTCGTGATGAAATCGGATCTTGAAAATATTTATTCATTTTTGAGATATAAATTATTAAATTCAACGTGAACATTTACGACTGTCTCAAATTAATTAAAAATCTTTTTACACTTACTATTTATAGTAAGTGTCTATTTTGTGTATGGTGAGAACCAAATTAGAAAATCTTTATTCGTTTTTGAGATAAAGATTATTTAAGTTAATCTATTTTTTTATGATTTTTTGAAATTAATAATCGTTTTAAAAAATCACGAAAGATCGAATTTTTAACAAACTCGAAAAAATTCTACAATTTTCCACTTCCAAAGTTCATCGTGAGGTTAATCAAGCAAAAGAGACGCCATACCTCGACATTAGAATGTCGGAGATTCCTGATTTAAAAAAGAAATTCAATGAACTTAACAAGCATATCCAAGCCCTAATCAAACAATTTAAAAGCGAAAAATACATGGAAGATACAAAAAAAAAAGATACTGGCAAGAAATTCGGAAATTGTCCACATACCAAACGTCCCCTGAAACCAACGAACTTATTGACCCCTCGGATGGCACCTCACACACTGACCCTGAAGAAATCGTCAACATCATCCACAGCGCTTATTTTCAGAGCGTGTTTTCATTCTCAGAGGATGCCTCCTTCTGCTCCGTTAACAAAGCGACAATAGACGACTGGTATGAATCTGCTTTCCCCACCCACTTCTTAATCCTTAGCACCGGTATAAGCATCGCCCCTGGATACGATCATGTTACTAAAAATATACTAAGGAAACTAAACCCTCCTTCTCATACCTATATTATAAAAATACTAAACTAAAAGTACTAAAAAATACTCAAAAAAGATTCATCGCTATCCGACCCATCCAACTATCGGCCTATCTTCCTTCTTGCCGTCACCGGCAAGATTTTAGAAACACATGGAGAACAAATTAATGGAAGCCGTCTCCAAAAGGATACCGAATTACCAGTTCGGTTTTCAATCTGGTAGGTCGACGTCCCACGCTCTAGCAGTGCTCATATCCAATTTCCAAGTGATACGTTTCCAAAAGCACCATTCTGTGGCAGTGTTCTTGGATATCCGTAAAGCGTTCGGCTCGGTGTGGCATCGAGGTCTCTTATACAAGCTCCATAAATGGAATATTCCATCTTACCTGCTTAATCAATTCCTTTCTAACCGCTCTTCCGTAGTAAGGTTAAAAAAACACTTCTCTTGCAAAATCTCCCCCCCAGCAAGGCCTTCCGCAAGGGTCTCCCCTCTCTCCAACGCTATATAATTTATTTTGTGGTGACATCTATAATCCCAACCCAGATATCTTCGACTTGGATTCTTATGCTCTGCTGTACGCTGACGACACAGCTTTGGTGGCACACGGCGCAAATATCACATCAGCAGTCTAAAAGCTACAGACGCTAATCCAATCCACGGAGAATTGGCTGCGAAAAGGGAGAATCCAACTCAATCCACAAAAAACTCAATTTTTCATCCCATTTCTCTCCATGAACTTCTTACCTTCTCCCACCGTAACCATCCAATCCACAGTCATATCTCCCTCTACTAACTGCAAACATCTGGGAATCTCGATAGATAGAAGATTAAAATTTTTCGAACATGTTATCAAGGTTAAGATGAAAGCGACGTTTCGCGCAAAGCACTTCAGATCGTTAACTTACCAGGGACGTTGTATATCAACCAAATGCGCCGCTCACATCTACAAAACCATCTGCAGACCGATAGTGGAATATGCAGCGCGGATTCTGGCCGACGCACCTAGAGGAGCCCTATACCATCTGGAAGTAGCCGAAAGATCTGCCCTTAGATGCATCACCCGAATCCGGCACCCCCAAAACCCACTCTTGAAACCTAGCAACGAGCTGCTGTATCATCTTACCAAGATCCCACCAATTAAATCTCGCCTTAAATCTTTAGGTCATAATGTTGCCATCAAGTTCCCTTTTGACTTATTGAAAAACTTACTCATCACTAGTCAATCCGCGCAACTCCCTTCATCTTCTTCGCAAATTAGAACGGAACTAACTCCAAGAGCAAGATTCCTCCGAAGACTTCCCGGGCAGAAACCACGGTCGATAGCCCTTTTAGGCCAACATATTTTTGTTTTTCTCTCTCGAATTCTTAAGATATCTTAATGAATTATTTATAATATATCAACGCCTTTCTTTATATCAACGAGCCAGGGAGACTGTTGGATCCCGGAATGTCTGGACTTCGGATGGTCGTGTTTATATTGCTTTACCCAAGGGAAACAAGAAGGTAATACGGAAAGAATCGGACCTTCGGGATTACCAAGACATCGAGGCTCCTCGCAGGATTGCCACCCGGAGTCAGGCTATAAAGTCTGATTAATCTATCCGATGTATTTTCATGGGAACAGTGAGATAATAATTTATCTAGCTGTTTTGTTTTGTTACCACTTATCATAACTTTTTTTATTATATAATGTAAATCGCACCGATTGCCTATGGTCTTTGTTGTCTTTGCTGTACTTTGTAGGCAACCGCCCGCGGTACATTCTTGTTTCTTTGAAGCTAGTTTTTTTTTTATTGTTAACTTACACTTCTCCTGATTTTCTCTTTTTTCTTTCATGGATAACAGTTATCCTTCTTCATCTAATTCTTCTTCTTCTATTTCATCCACTTCTTCTTCTACAAGCTCGCTATTGGATTTACCTCGGTTAACCCACTCAAACTCCAGCGGGAGTACTGAAGCTGACGAATCGCATAATTTAATAGGGATTCCCATATCTAACCTCTTCTCCAATCGTATGAACAAGATCACTTTGTGTCATGTCAATGTCCAGAGTTTAACTGCCCACTTTAATGACTTTTTGATCACATTTGAATCTGGTATTTTTGACATCATCTTGGTGAGTGAAACCTGGCTCAAGCCTTCCCTACATTCTCCTATGTTTACTCTTCCGGGCTATCGTCTGTTAAGAAATGATCGTGTGTTTTTTAGGGAGGGAGGTGTGGCTGCATATGTTAAAGATTTCCTACAGGTTAACTCGATTGAGATGTCCGACGGATCCTCGCGAGTAATGGAATTCCTTTTGATTGAGGTTAAGTGTTTTAATACTAAACTACTATTGGGTGTTTTTTATTGTCCACCAATGATTAATTACTTCGAGCAATTTGAGGATCTCCTTGAAAGACACGGTATGTGCTAAGACACAATAGTATTAATGGGCGATTTCAATACGTGTACATCGAGAGATGACCTACGTAGTGAAAAACTTCGATTTGTTACTTCTTCCGCAAATCTATCTATCATCCCTTCTCAGCCAACCCATCACCTTCCTTCGTCTGACTCTCTGCTTGACTTGATCATCTCGTCTTGCACCGATAAGATTCTTGTTCACGGCCAGCTACCAGCTCTGCAATTTTCCAATCATGATCTTATTTATTGCGCTGTCGAAGTCCGATATGTAGTTTGTCCGCAGCGTAGTCTATCTTACCGGGATTTCAAACATGTTAACCTTCAAGAACTCAACTCTGATGCGCTGAGGATAGACTGGAAACCGTTATATCTTATGACGGACATTGATGCGAAAGTTAATTATTTTAATAACAAAGTAACATGTTTGTATGACAAACATACTCCGATAAGGCAAAGGAGAGTGAAACATTTTCCCGCCCCCTGGTTAACTAATGATATTAGGGGTCTCATGAGCGAACGTAATAAAGCAAAAGCGTTGTACAGACGTAACCCGTCAGTTAATAACTACAACTGTTATCGATCTCTGCGTAACAGGTGCAATCACAAATGCAAAACTGCTAAAAAAAAATATTTTTATTGGAAATTATCTTTGTCGACACCAACTACTTTCTGGAAGACCTTGCGATCTCTTGGCGTTACTGACTGCAAAGTCACGCAATCCACGCCGGATCCTAACTTGTTGGCCAGCTATTTTGCCGAATCGCCGGTAACGCTTGACACTATTCAGAAAGCTACCTTAGCTCAAATCATTCGTGCATCAGGAAATGTGAGCATGGATGATACTCGTAGTTTTTCATTGACTATGGTTGACTCGGAGGTTGTTCGTGATGCTTTCACTCAACCCCGCTCTACTTGCTGTGGTGCTGACCTTATTTGTCTAAAACAAATTTTGCCAATACTGGATTCTGTTGTGCCTCCGCTGACCCATATTTTTAACTTCTCTTTTGAATCATCCTCCTTCCCATCTATATGGAAACATGCTCACGTTGTCCCCATTCCCAAATTGAAGACTCCAATTTTGACTAGCGACTATCGTCCTATTTCAATCCTTCCTATTTTGTCAAAGGTTCTGGAGCGTATTGTATACACCCAGGTTTATGATTTTCTTCAGGAGCATCGATTGATCAGTGACAGGCAGTTTGGTTTCCGGCGGGGTCATAGTACTACTACTTCCTTGATCAAGATTATGGATGATATAAGACTTGCCTGTGATAATCGTCGTACCACTATTTTGGTTCTATTGTACTTGATTTCAGCAAAGCCTTTGACTCTGTCGATTATGAGCTTCTTCTTTCTATACTTTCATCTATTGGTTTTTCTTCCCCGAGTCTTTCATGGTTTCAATCATATCTTTCGAATCGCACACTGTGTGTCCGTGCCAATTCAACCTTTTCTAATCGCTTTGAGTTTTCTTGTGGTGTGCCCCAGGGCAGTGTTCTCGGTCCGTTGCTGTTTTCCATCTTCATTGATAGTGTCACCAAGGTTATTTCTTCAAATTTACATCTTTACCCGGATGATCTGCAGATTTATACCGATACATCAGTTGATGACTTTCCTCAAGCTATTGAGCGAATTAATAATGGTCTTGCTATTATTAACTATTATGCTTATCTTGTTAATAAGACCCAAGCCATAATTTTTGGTACAAATCCTTTGCGGAGCAGGGTGACTACTTTTGCTAGCTCGCAACTTCTACTTGGTGACTCCCTCATTAAGTTTTCGGATGTAGTTAAGAATCTTGGAGTTATGATGGACTCTGCACTGTCTTGGCGCCCTCAGGTTCAGGCTATTTGTAAGAGGGTTTACTCCTGTTTTCACTCCCTTCGTAAATTTAAGTGTTTTCTTCCTTCTTACGTTCGACGCAACCTCTGTTATTCGCTCATTTTTCCACGTCTTGATTATGCGGATACGGTTTGTACTGACCTGTCCATATCCTTATGTAATAAACTCCAGAGACTACAAAATAATTGCATACGTTTTATATTCGATTTTGGAAAATATTGTCATATTACTCCTTACCGCAATAACTTACACTTGCTTACGTACGTAAACTGTCGGTCCTTCCGTGCGTTAACAAGTCTCTATAAGATTATTCATACCCAAAGTCCACAATACTTGTTTAATAATTTTAAATTCCTATCGTCACACGAGCGTCCCACTCGTTCACAATCAGACTTAATACTACTATTCCCAATACATCATACGAATATATACCATGGGTCGTTTACGATGTGCGCCATATCCCTCTGGAATGGTCTCCCTATGGATATTAGAAACGCTCCAACCCTGTCATCTTTCAAGACTTGTCTTACACATTTCCTCTTCTCCCATCAAATTGCGATATTATAACAATTTACTTCCTTTTCTTTTGAGCTTCTTCTTTTCTCTTTTCTTTCCCATACCCCTTATTCACCTTCTTTCTCTTCTGCTTTGTTACTGTGTGAATTTCTTATAGTTTTCTTTTTTCCTTTTTGTTGTCTTGTCGTTTATTGTTTTGCCGCATTAGTTAATTAATTACTATTCTGTACATCTGGTGGTATCATTGTAATTTAGTTTAGACTGGGTCGATTGGAAGATATCGTCTGTGGCGATAAATCGTTCCGTTTGTCAAAATTGAAAATTGAGTTTATAAGTAATTAAGTAATTGTAATTTTTTTTACTATTATTAGTTATTTTACTGATAATTATAACAATGTACATTTTTTTCCCTTTCTACTTGTTTTTCTCTCTTTTTTTTTGACAATAAAGATTTATTTGAATTTGAAATAATTTATAGAGGAAAGTGTCTACTTTCTCGTGATGAAACCGGATCTTGAAAATATTTATTCGTTTTTGAGATATAAATCATTAAATTCAACGTGAACATCGAATTCCAAAAATCGAATTCTTGAGATATTTTAATGAAACATTCAAAATTTATAGAAGTAAGTGTCTATTTTGTCTTGGTGAGAACCAAATTAGAAAATCTTTATTCGTTTTTGAGATAAAGATTATTGAAGTTGACTTGATCTTTTATGATTTTTTGAAATTAATAATAAATGCAATTTACCTAAACTGTTCTCTGTGTAATTGAGCCTTTAAAATGTTTTTTTATTTATTAATTATGTTCTTTTACTAATCGTTTTCGTTGTTATTTGATTTTTTTGTTAAGAAATTATTTGGTTATGTTATTTATTGTGATTTATTACTGGATGCTTCGCTGAGCTTGTTCAGTTTTCAACTCAAATATAATGAATAAATAATTTTACGAATTTTTATTCAAAATTTTTACCACCACCTATCGACAAGAATAAATAAGTAATCGACTTTTTAACAAAACTATCAAAAACCATTCGATAACTAATGTGTGCAATATCTGTTGATCAGTTCCTACCAGAACACCAATAGGCGATATCGACTTGATAAAAGATATCGATCCAATGACTGTCACTCCGATATCTACTCAATACTATAACGTACGAGAAACCAGCCATGAGTGTATCTACTAAATAAATGATAAACGTTTAGAACTAAAATTGAAGAATAATTCATGTTAGATAAAACATCTTTTAACTAACTTATTTAATCAAAATTTTAGGATTCCCCACTTCGTTTAAAAGATGTTCGGACGCATCCTCAAGCTTTTTAGGCCCATCTCCAACTTTCGTTTGAATAATATACTTCAATTGATCCAATTCCATTCGATGATTCATTATTTTATTTTGTAATTCTTCGGAAATCGCATTTTGGGATAAATCGTCAAACGGAATTCCTCTAAAATATTCCTCCTTATTTGTACTTGATGGGTATACATAATTTATTAAAGATATCACTTCCGATACATTTTTTTCCAACATATATAAGCAAGCATTTGGACCTGCATCAAACGTATACCCCACCTAAAATATAAATTTAATTATTACTCCATATACAGGTATATTTCAAAAATCAAACCTCAATCGCCTTTTTAACTTCATTATAAGAATGCACTAAACTACAAATACTATGAGAAATATCATTCATATAAACACACGGTGGGTAAGTATCCAAACAAGTTGCGTGAAATTGATTCGAATCTTTCATAGTAATTTCAGCAAATTTCTCAAAATTTTTAGTTCTAATTGCATCAATCATTTCATCAATACGTTTAGGAACAACACTTTCGGCTCTATACCGAAGCAAAGGGGACGTTTTAACGCTCGTTTTCATCCCCGAGGTAGAACTATACTTTTTTCTTGAATCATTTACGACCAATATGATGACTCGTATTTCGGGCCAATGAGTTTTTGGGACGATTTGTTTCGCAATTGAATCAAAACCAAGTTCGTTTTCGCCCATGTGCCATCGAACCCATCCCCCATAAATACTTCTACAAGCACTTCCAGATCCTCTTCGAGCGACGTCGGAAATTTCGCCATCGATTTCGTATAATTTGGATAAAGTATAAACTAAACAAGCGTATCCCGCGGCTGATGAAGCAAGACCTGCCGCTGTTGGGAAGTTATTTTCCGAACAAATATGAATTTTCCAATCGAGACATTTCAAGTTTTTGTCCGCTTTTTTTCTAACTGGAACAAAAATTTACAATTTAAATAGGATTTTCTATATTTAGTTACCTACTTTCTTTCAAACAACTTTGCATTCTGATGTTATCAAAATCCTCCTCGTTTCCGTTTAACCAAAATTTATTCTCTTTGAAATTCGGATTTGCCATTATCGTGGTTTTCGCACACATCTAAAAATTTTTAATTATCTACATATTTATTTCAATAAATTGAATCTTTATTTTACCTGTTCCGTATCTAAAGTGGTGCTTATTGAATCATTTATGGGTAAAATAAGTTCTTCGTTCCTTTTACCCCCTAAAAGATTAATCAAAAAATATTTATTTATAAATTATAAAATAAAAAATACTCACAATATTTAATTACAGCTATATTTACCGGTGCGATACACGTTACAACCTTCATCGTTAAAAGCTAAATGTTTAAAAAAAGGGAAAGTTCTAACTTTTTACTTTGTACTCATTTGAAGTATATCCGATTTTTACCGATAGATGGCTCTGGTAAGAATTAGGTTATGTTTACCTTTTTGTTGATACTTTTCTTTGTTGATTGAAATAAAATTGATCTTTTAATATTACTAATTGATTTATCTATTTGCAATGCAAATTTGGTTTAGAAAGTTATACTTTTAAAACAATTTGTATACGTCCAGGTTAAAAAAATTAACCGCATTCCTTTTAATGCGCATGCTTAGAGTCTAAAACTTCTACAGGGTGATTCAATATCTACAAATACAATAATAAGTTAAAAATTTTCAATTACTATGAGTCATTTAAAGTTTACCCTTTAAAAAAGTGTGTTCCATATTCATATAATCTTATAAAAGAAAGTGTTTCATTCCCAAGTTTTTTAGAGGTTATGTCTTAAAACCTGTTATGATAATAATAAAAGAAAGTTAAATAAAAGTAATACTAATGTTATTTCATTTAGCGTGATTATACATTACAGCAATTACAGTGTGATCCATATATTCTTTAAAACATTCTGAGACAAGACTACCACCAAATGAAGACTTGTGTTTGGAAGATTCAAGAAGACTCAATCACAGCAGTAAGGGATCGTTTTTAGTTATATAGGGAAAGCTGTTAAAACCATGATAGCAAGAGATTTCAAGAAATATATCATGACATTTATAATTCGTTTTCTTCTTAAGGTGGCCGTTCAATTTACTCGGATTGCTAAACACGAATAAAATACACTCAGCAGCAGAAGTCTGCGTACAAAAAACTTGTAATACTTTAATTGAAAAAATAAGAGTCATAATCTAATGTGATAAACTTGATTTTTTTTATTTTGTATATTAACTACATATAATTCTATTAACAAAATATGCTTCAACAAAACAGAAACAGTAGTTACAGAAAAAAATCAAAACTAAAAATTCTGCAAATAACGGGTATGCAAAAATCTGCGTACAAGTCAGGACAGTATTTATAAAAAATTCATAAATGAGATCATTGTTTCTATATTAATATGAGGTCGGATAACCTTTAAGTTTAATGACCTCCCTTAAACGTTTAGGCATGGAGTGCACTAATTTCTTCGTTTCGTCCGAACTGATTTTGGCCCATTCCTCAATCATAACATTTTTTAACGTTTCCTTCGACGTTATGTTGTGTTGCCGAATCCTGCGTTCCAGTAAATCCCAGAGGTGTTCGATGGGATTCAAGTCCGGCGATTGTGGAGGTGTTTTAAGTTGCTTTTGGGGGTATAGTATAGTAGCCAAAGCTTAGTGTTGTGGGCGCAATGTTTGGGGTCATTATCTTGTTGAAAAAAGTATTCGGGCCCCAAGCCCAAGTTTTCGATGCTAGGCTTCAAATTTTCTTTTAAAATGTCCATATACATTTTATGGTCCATTGCCGATGTTATGAAAACCAACCTTCCCACCCTTTTGGTGCACATACACCCCCAAACCATAACTCCACCACCTCCGTGTTTTACAGTCGCTATAAAATTTTCGGGATTAAGGGCAGTATTAGGTTTTCTCCATACAAGTTGTTTACCCTTAATGCCAAAAATGCAAAATTTGCTCTCAACTGTAAAGAGAACTTTCTCCCAGAATTCAATGGGCTTGTCTAAGAGTTTTTTTGCAAAGGCGATCCGCTTCTGACGATTGACCTCTGACACAAATGGCTTTTTTCGTGCAACGCGACTGTGATAGTTAGCTTTTTTTAACGTCCTTCTCACCGTATCTTTGCTGATAGTTTTATGAAATTCTTCTTGTACATTTTCTACTATTTTTTTTACCGTCAGCCTAGGTTCTTTTCTAACCTGCTGTACAATTTTTCGCTTCTCTCGGTTTGTTAAAAGGGGTGGTCTACCAGATCGCGGACGTGAGAGGTAATCTTCAGTGTCTTTATAATTATTAATTACTCTTTGAATGGAAGAGTGTGACCTGCCGACAGTTTCTCCTATTTTTCGAAAAGATTTTCCCTCTTTCCATAACTTTACAATAATTTTTCTCTCTCCCAATTCAATTTCCTTTCCTTTCGTGTCCATTCTAACTTTTAGCTTCTAAGCCTCTGCTAATATAATTGACACCGATTATCTTTTATTTAAATCGGAAAGCGTACATCGCCAACTACGTATTTAAGTAAATAAGTATATTTTGGAGAAGGCGTCTTTATTTGCATATGCATTATTTGGAGAATTTTTAATTTTAATTTTTTTTCTAACTAATATTGCTGTTTTATTGATGCATATTTTGTTAATAGAATTATATGTAGTTAATACACAAAATAAAAAAAATTGAAGTTTATCACATTAGATCGTGACCCTTATTTTTTCAGTTAAAGTGTTACAAGTTTTTTGTACGCAGACTTCTGCTGCTAAGTGTATATGTATAGTTCCTTCTGATTTGTAGCGGTCGCTGGTGTGCAGTTTCGCATATTTAAAGTACCGATGTTTGGCTGCTACTGAAAAGTGGGACAGAAACACATCGACTACTTTATCTCACTTTTTATACTTCTATGACTAGCTGATTAGTTTTCTTCGCATTATGGAAAAAGTTAAAAGATATAAAAGATATATTAGTAAAAATAAAACTTTACAAAACAATTTTAAAGGTTGTTTCAAATTAATAAAAATTATTAAACATACTTAAGATAAATTCCTATAAAATATAAATTTTCTTATTTCTCATTTGTTTTTGGAAATTTAATAAACGACTAGAAACTGCTTTTATATATTATTTCGTTGCAGCGGTCGTGTTCATAAGAATTATATCTTCGTAGAATACGATCACAACAGTTGTGTTCAGAACTCCCATTCTTGTTATTTCTTAATTTTCTTTTAGTGAACTATCATTTGTTGTTATAGTTGTAGTGTTATTGTTGTTATATACACTTAGCAGCAGAAGTCTGCGTACAAAAAACTTCTAACACTTTAACTGAAAAAATAAGGGTCATGATCTAATGTGATAAACTTCATTTTTTTTTTATTTTGTGTATTAACTACATATAATTCTATTAACAAAATATGCATCAATAAAACAGAAATATTAGTTACAAAAAAAATTAAAATTAAAAATTCTCCAAATAATGCGTATGCAAAAATCTGCGTACAAATAAAGACGCCTTCTCCAAAATATACTTATTTACTTAAATACGTAGTTGGCGATGTACGCTTTCCGATTTAAATAAAAGATAATCGGTGTCAATTATATTAGCAGAGGCTTAAAAGCTAAAACAAGCTAAAAGTTAGAATGGACACGAAAGGAACGGAAATTGAATTGGGAGAGAGAAAAATTATTGTAAAGTTATGAAAAGAGGGAAAATCTTTTCGAAAAATAGGAGAAACTGTCGGCAGGTCACACTCTTCCATTCAAAGAGTAATTAATAATTATAAAGACACTGAAGATTACCTCTCACGTCCGCGATCTGGTAGACCACCCCTTTTAACAAACCGAGAGAAGCGAAAAATTGTACAGCAGGTTAGAAAAGAACTTAGGCTGACGGCAAAAAAATAGTAGAAAATGTACAAGAAGAATTTCATAAAACTATCAGCAAAGATACGGTGAGAAGGACGTTAAAAAAAGCTAACTATCACAGTCGCGTTGCACGAAAAAAGCCATTTGTGTCAGAGGTCAATCGTCAGAAGCGGATCGCCTTTGCAAAAAAACTCTTAGACAAGCCCATTGAATTCTGGGAGAAAGTTCTCTTTACAGATGAGAGCAAATTTTGCATTTTCGGTATTAAGGGTAAACAACTTGTATGGAGAAAACCTAATACTGCCCTTAATCCCGAAAATTTGAAAGCGACTGTAAAACACGGAGGTGGTGGAGTTATGGTTTGGGGGTGTATGTGCACCAAAGGGGTGGGAAGGTTGGTTTTCATAACATCGACAATGGACCATAAAATGTATATAGACATTTTAAAAGAAAATTTGAAGCCTAGCATCGAAAACTTGGGCTTGGGGCCCGAATACTTTTTTCAACAAGATAATGACCCCAAACATTGCGCCCACAACACTAAGCTTTGTCTACTATAGAATACCCCAAAGCAACTTAAAACACCTCCACAATCACCGGACTTGAATCCCATCGAACACCTCTGGGATTTACTGGAACGCAAGATTCGGCAACACAACATAACGTCGAAGAAAACGTTAAAAAATGTTATGATTGAGGAATGGGCCAAAATCAGTTCGGGCGAAACGAAGAAATTAGTGCACTCCATGCCTAAACGTTTAAGAGAGGTCATTAAACGTAAAGGTTATCCGATCTCATATTAATATAGAAACAATGATCTCATTTATGAATTTTTTATAAATACTGTCCTGACTTGTACGTAGATTTTTGCATACCCGTTATTTGTAGAATTTTTAGTTTTGATTTTTTTCTGTAACTACTGTTTCTGTTTTGTTGAAACATATTTTGTTAATAGAATTATATGTAGTTAATATACAAAATAAAAAAAATCAAGTTTATCACATTAGATTATGACTCTTATTTTTCAATTAAAGTATTACAAGTTTTTTGTACGCAGACTTCTGCTGCTGAGTGTATATCAGGTAAGCACAAAATATATTTTCTGGTATTAGGATTTTTTTTGCATATCTATTCTATCAAAGAAAAATGTCCTAACCAATAGTCTATCATTTACAATCTGATTTTTATGAGCCAAGCATAAAATGAAACAGTTTGATTAATTTTGTTTCCTGCTACAAATACTGTTTTTGTCACCACTCTTTAATATAAAGCTGTTGTAAACTTTTGTTTTTAAATTATTCTGTATATATTTTTTTCACATTATTGGACAGAGATTACTTTTCTGAAGCCATTGATGTACAATATATCAATATTAATTATAATGTTAGTAAAAGAAAAATTTTAATTATTTTTCAAACGTTGTCAAAATTATTGTAGTGTGCCATAGAGAAAAAAAGGCCCAATTATTAATTATTATTTAAGAGCCTGAAGCAGTTGTCAACAATAGTTATAAGTTCTTATGCATTTCTTTTTATAGTTAACTCCAATGTAATATAATAATTTTATAAGAATGTTTGAAAAATGTTTTACTTTTCTTCTCTAGCAATTTGAAAACAAAGTAAAGAGTCCCTTGAAATTAAAGATATCAGGGGAACAAATTTATTTGTAGTAAAATAAGAAACATTTATTTAAATTACACAAAACTAAAAGGGTAGGTCTTACTTAACTTATTCATATAAATAACAGCATAAGAATTATTTATATATAATTTTGTTTAATATGTATAGGTATTTATGCTCCGTGGTATTGCATCAAAATGGAAGCAACCTATCTATTTTAATTTTGCAAAAAGTGCTACAAATCATTTAAAAATTCAAGCCATAATAAAAGAAATAGTGACAGAGGTTGAAAAAGTTGGTTTACATATTATTGCAACTGTGTGTGACCAAGGGCAAAATAATGTAAGCGCAATTAAATACCTGGTGCAAGAAACAAGAGATATGTATTCAAAACATGGTGAAGAACTGTATGATTTTGTTTGAAATTGCTGGTCAACAAATAATACCTTTATTAGATGTTCCACATTTATTGAAAGGTGTTAGAAATAATTTGTTACAAGCCAATTTATATTTTAAAAAGGATGGAGTTAATTATGTAAGTAATGGAAAACAATTAATAATAATTTTTTGAGTTGTTGTTTGTTTAAGGTTGTCAAATGGCAAGATATAATTGATGTCAAATAAAATGGATCCACATATGGGAGAATTTAGAATGCTAAACAAATTAACAGCCGAACATGTACTTCCTAATAAAATAAACAAAATGAGAGTTAGCAAATGCGCCCAAGTGTTGAGTAGAACTGTGGGTAAAGCAATTGGCCTTTATGTCAAATCAGGTAAACATCAGCTTTTTTTTTACATTTTTTATTACTGTATTCTATAAACTTTAGGATGGACTGTAGAAGATCATCAATCACATGGTGTGAAAACATTACAACTACAACCATCTGCCTTGGGAACAGCTGAATGTTGTTTATTCTTTGATAGTTTGTTCGATAGCTTAAATGGTTCTAGCCAATTTAATTCAAAACCCCTACGGAAAGGCGTGAGTAGTTCTTCAGAACACCATGAATTTTGGCAACAAGCAGTTGCAATAATGGAGACCATGGAGTATCATAATTCGACTGGAAGGAGATCAAGACCACCTTCTATTACTAACTTTATTCAAACCATAAGAAACTTTCGTTTATACTATCAAAAATTAATATTATTAAATTTTAAAGTGGTTTTCCCAAAGACTGCCAATCAAGATTCAGTCGAAAATTTTTTTGCAAATGTTAGAATGGTGGGTTATAGAAATATTAACCCAACTCCGACACATTTTATTAATGTGTATCGGCGTATATTGTTACTTGGAATGTCATCTGCTCAATCCATTGGCAAAAATTGTGAAGACGACAACTCTGAGATATTTCTAACATTAAAAAGATTTATTACACAGGTAATATTTTATTTTTCTTATAATAAAACTTATTTAATTTTATTAATTATTTTCCAGTTACCACAAACTCAGGCCAATCAAACTCTAACTGTTGAAACATTTTCTGTTCAAAAAGACAATTTAAAATATCACCCAGCTAGAAAAGCAATCATCGCTTATGTTAGTGGGTACATTTTAAAGAAAATTTTGCCTGCATTAACAGAATGTATTTTATGTAAATTCAATTTTGTTGAATTTAATGTACAATCCATTGATGACTACAAATTCTTGATAGAGAAGGAGTATGATGCAGACAAAAAGAAAATGGTATATGTTAGAAAAACGTTTCTAGAAAAATTGTATGATACATATAAAATAATTTTATATGTGATGGCTCACCATCTCCATGAGAAAAATTTAAAAAGAAAAATTATAAATACTATTATGGAAATGATACAATTTAATTTGGAATCTTGTGAACATACAAATAATGTCTTGAAGAAAATATTAAACCATTTTGTCCAAATTGTTATCCATAATTACATCAAACAAATTAATTGTACCATGATGGGGAAAGAAAACCGATCATCAGGACAACAATCGAAATATTTCCGTCAAGTTGCAGAAATTGCCAAATCCAATTATAAACGAAAGTAACTGTTTAGTTTTATAGTTCAGCAAAAAAATTAGCTTTTTGTTAGATAGGATAGAATAAGAGGTCGTAAGTAGGGAACCTTACATGTATTACATGTATTATATACATGTATACATGTATTATATACATGTATACATGTATTATAGGTCTGTGCCTACAGGCGTATACATGCATGATATATATAATAATAAATCTTACAATATAATGATGTTATAATAAAATTATAACACTTGTTATACTTGTAATATTTATTTATTTAGCTTTTGCGTTAGATAGGATAGAATTAGAGGTCGTAAGTAGGGAACCTTAATTATATATATGTGCATTATACGTCCATACCTATGGGCTTACACATGCATGTTATAATAATTATAAATATTACAATAATGTTTTAGTGAATGGTCGGATAGGGCTCTCAAGATAAAATTGTCAGCGAACTCACCATTTAAAATAACGAGAAAAAATGAGCCTAGAATGTGACCTCCAGGGTGGTTTGAGAATGACTCAATTTGTATTTTCTCAGTACAGCGAGAATTGCGGATTATTCATTCTTTGTGGAACAACATTAACAACAAAATTGAAGTTTTTCTTTTCAGCCGCAACTTAAACAAAATAACTTTCAGATTATTATTTTATAATCCCAAGTTTTTTCTGTAACGGACTAATATTGTTTATAAATCAATTAACGAATATTATAAAATGTAAACTTTTATGTAAGTATTCAGTGCAACTGTTACTATAGCAACTAATCTTTATTTAAGATCATGTAAATACTAAAAGTTTATTTAATATGACTTGCAGCAACAGTATTTATAGATAATTATTTTATTAATTTTTTAGGATTAAGCATACAAGGCTATCAATCAGGACGGGATAATGCTTCAAAATAGAAAACAAATTAGGAAGGAATACAGATCAATAAAGTAAATTGTTGTGATACACATCCACAATCCAAACTAAACTACTTCTTCTAATTTATATTATTACAAATAGGTGATACCATGTTTATAATGCAAATAACTATATATTTATAATTATTTATATTTACTGCTTTATAAATGAAAAACTCTTGATCAAAGGTTGTTATCTAAGTTCAAAGTTTTTTACTTTTCAAAATTGTATTTTTATGTCACATCAATCAATGTTTAAATAAAAGTTTCAAATATATAACATGCACGTTTTAATTGTCTTAAAATATTTAAATTCTGCATTTCAAATTGCAAGTATTCCAATTGAATTTGGCGGTATTTTGATAATAGTAAGGAGCCAATCCATTTGATGGCGCTAGTGCTGAGTAAAAAAGTTTTAGACTGGTGGCACGTCTATAGGTTGTCTATGACAAAACTTTTGTAAAGCATCGGTAAAGTAGGTAACGTTATGATTTAACGGTCATCAGCGCCATCTAATGGTATGGCTCCTTAACGTTTGTGACTATGTTCACTATGGATCAGCTGACTTGTATATAGTGCCAGGGGCACAGAATAACCAGAAAGGACAAAGAGGCTCTCCCGCCAAAACTCATTTTTATGCGCATGTGCTGGTCCGCCATATCGTTGGAGTTTATTTACATCCCTGCTACCACGTACGTTTGTTGAAATTATTAGATTGGGAAAGTTTTTCTTCGAGTTATACCCTAGTTATTTAGTATATTATTCTATTTTTTCTAATATTTTAAAGTAGTATTGGTTTTTTATCTTTTAGCGTAGTTTATTTTTCAATCTTTTTAATAATAGTTTTTTAGTAGTTACTATATTAATTAATTTATTAAGCTAATTTATCAGATTAAGATTATTTTATACCATAACGTTTCAAAATCCGAAAATGAAAAAAGCACCTAGTGCTTAATTTTAAATTGTAAATAATTTATAAATAAAAATTTTTAATATTTTTAATTAACAATATACTGTACTAAATGAATTTTATATAATGTATTAAATTTTCATAACAGTAACCATAATTATATCTTCAATAGAATTTAGTAAAAGTAAATTTCAAAATCACTTTAGTGGACACTCTCCTACAATAGAGGAGTACTTTACGTTTAAAATTGGCGCCTACACGCCAACGCTATGGCCGAAGGTCAATCAAAATAGCTGGTGAAACATCAAAGGCACCGCCGGTTTTGTCCTTTCTGGTTATTCTGTGCCAGGGGTATGCGTTACTCGCACCCAGCGTTGCCAGATACACGGTAATTACCGTGTTTACACGGAAAATTCTGTAAGAATCTGGCACATGGTTCTCAATGTAATACCGTGTAATATAACACGGTAATTTCTAAATAAATTCTAGTTAAATAAAAAATTTAAAATTGCTACTGCCCTCTAGCCTTCAATAGCATAAGCTATTTACTGTATACGCTGTATACTTTACCGTACGTACGACTTGTAGAAATCACTAGAAAACCGAGGGGTTTCCCTGGTTAGTATTGTCGTACATTTGTCATTCCCACTAGTCATTCATTCCTTATTAATCAGTTAAAGCCTATAAGACAGTTGTGGCATTATTGTACTATATACTACATTATGAGTGATAGTGACTTATCAGATTTATCTGAAACGACCCAGAAACCCCAAAAAACTAAAGCAGTGAAAAGGTTACACCACAAACAAAAGTTTGTACAAAACTGGATGAAAAATTCACAATTTAAATCGTGGTTGAGGCCAGCACAATCAGTTTACAAGGGACGGTGTGCGGTTTGTAATGTATAGTTTGTGGCTGACCTGTCAACAAAAAAGAAACATTTGTTTAGTGGATGAATCCACAGATATTGCTTCATCTAAAACCATTTGTATTGTTGTCAGGTTTTTCAATGAGGAAAAACTAAAATTAACAACAGTTTTGTGGGATTTATTGCCAGTTTTTTCTCCAGATCAAGAATGTAATTTTGAGGCAATAGGTGAACACATTTTTAACATCATAATAAAATCATTTGAAGATTGTGGAGTTCCTACAGAAAATATATGTGGGTTTGGCTCAGATGGCTGTAATGTCATGATGGGGGAATTTAATTCAGTTGCTTCACGATTTCGGAAAAAATGTCCAGGAATATGTATTGTAAAATGCATCTGCCATTCTCTTCATATTTGCGCAAGTAATGCATGTAAGGAGCTACCCAGAAGCTGCGAAAACTTTGCAAGGAATGTATATGCATTTTTTAAGGTGAGTAAAATCATAAAATTGACATGCCGATATCTAGCAATGTTATAATAAAACAGGAATTATTTTTTAGTCAAGCTCCAAACGACAGAATGAACTTCAACAATTCCAGACTTTTGTCGACATCAAAATACATAAAATACTTCACCCATCGCAGACCCGTTGGCTGTCCGTTGGCCCGCTCGCAGTGGTGAGGAGAATTCTGGAGCAGTGGCCTGCATTAGTTTTATATTTTACTGACCGATCTTTTACCGAAAAACTGTTATCGTTTGATCAAATTTTAAATGCCTTAAATGACCCTTTCATTAAATTATATGTTTTGTTGTTAGATTTCGTATTGCCAAAAATCGTAAAGCTAAATGAATGGTTTCAGTCAGATAAAATTCTTTTAGCAGATTTATATTCTGAAGTGAGTACTATATATAAAGAATTACTGTTATGTTATATGAACAACGAATACGTTACAAAAAGATTTCTTGCTGACGTTGATCCAAAAAACTCGGATTATTTTTTAAACAACGACTCTATCTATTTAGGCATTAAAGTTTTAAATGAACTCCAAACTAATACAGATATTCAAAGTAGACAAGATTTAATTGTTTACTTTTTTAATAAATCTAAAAGTTTTTTATCAACGTTATGTTTTGAAATTAGAAAAAGGTTTGATTTTAATCCTCAATCAATTTTAGAAAAATTATATATATTTAAACCAAACTATGCCATGCAAACTGCAACGAGAAAATCATATCCTTCACTGTTTGTATTTTTAAATTATTTTAAAATAATTGTAAAAACACTGTCTTGTATGCGTTAATTTAATATTTAAATTTTAGAGTTAGTACGATTACAGCCGCTGGTGGCGTTGTAGTGGTTTTTAACGGGTTTTAGTAGCGTTGGAGAAAAAGAACGACTTCCGAGAGAATTACGCAAGATAACATTTTTACGTTTATGTCGCTTATGTATTATGTTATGTGTTATTACGCCTTATGTGCTTCATTTAAACGTTAATAAACAATATATTTTGAGAAGAGATTAATTATTCGGTCCAACCGAAGGCTCCCTCAATAATTCTTACAAATCAGGTGTGGGGTTCGAAAAAAAAAAAAAAGTGAGGTTAGGTTACGTTAAGAAGATACAAGTTCGACGAAGATGTCGAAAGAATATTCATCCGAAGATTTCAATAATTTTCAAGAAAGTCTACATTAAATTACGAAAGAGGTATGAATCCGGAAATGGGTACGTTTTTAAATACGATGAACGCCGTATTAGAACAAAACTCAACTATGTTGAAATTGTTGTTAAATGAAAAGTCAAAGAACGAAAACAATTCACAAACATACAGCATTATACCAGACTTTTCCAAAAGTATATCCGTTTTCAATGGTGAAAACTTAACCAGTAGCAAAGTATGGCTAGAAGCCATTGAAATTTCAGCGGCTTTACATAATTGGCCCGAATCTTTCATGTTGGAGACGGCCAGGACGCATTTAATGGGTGCAGCACAGTTTTGGTATGAGGGAAGAAGACAAAATCTGACATCATGGAAAGATTTTAAGCAAGAATTTACAAAAACGTTTATTCCGGAAAGAAATATCACTGCATTGTGGAAAACCATGCAATCAAGGATGCAAACAAGCAAAGAAAGTATAAGTTATTATTTCCATGAAAAAATAAGTCTATGCAAGCAACTTAACTTAAGTTTTGAAGAACAAAAGGAACAAATCATCATTGGTTTGTCTTCAAAGGATATTGCTGGCATGTTAATGGCTAAGAACCATACTGATGCAGACGACTTATTCAAGGATTTATTAAAATACGAACGAATGACTTATGAAAGAAAATACCATCATGGACAAGTAAAACAAGTAAGTGTTACTGCTAGTTCCGTACAACCTATCCGAACAAAACCAAAACCTGAGAGTTTGGATGCTGGTACAAGATTAAAATGTTACAACTGCGTTGAAGAGGGACATGTAGTGAGAGATTGTCCATATCCAAGGCGAGAAAAGGGATCATGTTTCCGTTGTGGATCACCGCAACACAAGATCGCAAATTGTCCCGTACAGACTGATCAAAACCGAAGAGCACCAAAGAAAGAAACTACAACCCATCTGGTAGAATCAAGGACATCGTATGAGGTACCAATGGTTTTACATACAGATGATGGTAACATTTTTGATGTCCAAGCTTGTTTGGACACTGGCAGCCCAATTAGCTTAGTAAGGTTAGATGTAATTGGTGAAAAGGTAAAAACAAATTCAATAATACGAAATTTTTGTGGCATAAATGGTAGTAAATTGGACATTATCGGTATTTTTGATGGGAAAGTATTAATACAGGATATAGAGGTCCCTGTTTTGTTGCATGTAGTGCCAAATCAAACAATGAGTTTTCCCGCATTATTAGGTAGAGACTTTACAACTTTGAAAACATTTCAAATAACTTTAGGATCAGAATTTAAGATTTCAAAAATAATTGATTCAAACGATATTACTGAAAATGTTGAAAACGAAATTGAAGAATTAATGATGATTGATGTAGATGATGTTAATAAAAACCAACCGCTAAATATAAATTCCGATGTAGACATTGTTACAAAAAATAAAATAGAAAAACGAGTAACCGAATATGTTAATTCAAAAAAATCGTGAAGTACTGATACAACTTTTGAATGTAAAATTAACTTGAAAACTGATCAACCATTCGCTTTTAGACCACGTAAATTGTCTTTTGAACAAAAATGAAAATTAAAAATAATTTTAGATGAATTGTTGCTTAAAGGTTACATTAGAGAGAGCTATTCTCCATACGCTAGTCCGATCGTTTTAATTAAAAAGAAAAATTCAGATGATTACCGACTCTGTATTGACTTTCGAGAATTAAATAAAGTAACTATTCGCGATCGTTATCCTTTGCCGTTAATTGACGATCAATTAGATCTGTTGAGAGGTAAATGTTATTTTACTAGTTTAGATTTAAAAAATGGTTTCCATCATATCAAAATGTCGGACGATTCAATTAAATATACTTCTTTTATAACACCATTGGGTCAATTTGAGTATTTACGCATGCCTTTTGGTATTACTAACGGACCATCTGTATTCAGTCGTTACATCTACAAGATATTTAGACAATTGATAAATGAGGAAAAGATTTTAATTTATTTAGATGATATTTTGATTGCGACGGAGACTATAGATGAGCATTTTGAACTATTAGACATAGTTTTAACAATAATGGCAGAAAATGCATTAGAATTGAGATTAGATAAGTGTTCTTTCGTACAGAATCAAATAATTTATTTAGGATATTTAATAAATAAAAATGGTATAAGACCTAACCCCGCGAATATTGAAGCTGTTGAAGATTACCCAATACCCGATAGTAGCCAGAAAGTACATAGATTTCTTGGTTTAGCATCGTACTTCAGACGATTTATTCCTTCTTTTGCAAAGATAGCCAAACCACTATACCACTTAATAAGAAAACAAACGGCCTTTACTTTTGGCGAAACTGAATTAATGGCTTTTAATTTGATAAAAGAAAAATTGGTAACCGCTCCAGTTTTGGCAATTTGTTCACCATTTCTTGTTACTGAATTACATTGTGATGCATGCTCAAAAGGTTATGGTGCAGTTTTATTACAGAAGCAAAAGGATGATTTATTTAGACCAGTTTCTTATTTTAGTAAAAGAACAACAGATACTGAATCAAAGTATCATAGTTATGAATTGGAACTTTTAGCTATTATAAACGCCTTAAATAGATTCCACACTTATTTGCAAGGTATACCATTTAAAATTGTCACTGATTGCAATTCAATTAAGTTAGCTTTAAACAAAAAAGACATAAACCCTAGAATTAACCGTTGGGCGTTGATATTACAAGACTATAATTTTGAAATAGTACATAGAGAGGGAAATCGCATGAAACATGTTGATGCTTTGAGTCGTACAAATTCGATTTTTGTGTTAGAGGAAAATACTTTTGAACAAAACTTAGCTGTTGCACAACATTTAGACAAAGATATACAAAATATTTCGGAAAGATTACAGGAAAGCGAATTAAGGGATTACGAATTAAGAAATGGACTTGTTTATAGGAAAATGAAAGACAAACTTTTGTTTTATGTACCTCGTTTAATGGAAAATCAAATAATAACAAATTCACACGATAATTTAGGACATGTTGGTAAGGAAAAGACCATGGAATATATTTCTCAAATATACTGGTTCCCTGAAATGCAAAAGAAAATAAAATTACATATTAAGAATTGTATAAAATGTTTATGTTACTCACCAACTGTAGGAAAACAAGAAGGTGTTCTACATAATATCCCTAAAGGAAATGAACCTTTTGTTACATTACACATAGACCATTATGGGCCACTAGAAAAAAACACCTACTGGAAAAAAATATATATTCGAGGTAATAGACGGATTTACCAAATTTGTGAAATTTTACGATGTTTTTGTGGACGATTTAAAGTCCACAAAAACTTGCGAAGTTATTCATAAACTACAGGAATATTTTAACAATTACAGTAAACCAATCAGAATAGTGTCAGATCGTGGTAGTGCTTTTACTTCTAATGAGTTTGCAAAATTCCTGAAAGAGAATAACGTTATACATGTCTTAATAGCAGCTTCGTCACCTAAATCAAATGGACAAATTGAACGTATTAATAGAGATTTAACGCCTATGTTTTTTTGCCATTAATAATACTTTTTCCAAATCAATTGGTTATACTCCTGCAAAACTTTTATTTGGTGTAAACCAAAAACACAAATACGATAGTCTGAGAAATTATTTAGAGGTTGATACCGACGAAACCGATATCATTGAAATTAGAAGAAATGCTCAAGAGAAAAACATACAATCACAAAATTATAACAAATCAACTTATGATGCTCGCCATAAATCACCGCAAAAATATGATGAAGGGGACTATGTTCTGATAAAAAATGTTGATGTAACCCCAGGTGTTAACAAAAAACTTATACCGAGATACAAAGGCCCATATCAAGTACTTAAAACGTTAGAAAATGATCGTTATGTAATTGACGCAAAAACCGTTTGAAAGTGTTTTAGGACCGGAAAATATGAAACCGTGGCTAGTAGTTTAGAAAAACAAATTGTTATTTTGGACCGTAGGTCGGGACGACCTATTGTCAGGTTGACCGATCTGTAAGCGTTAATTTAATATTTAAATTTTAGAGTTAGTACGATTACTGCCGCTGGTGGCGTTGTAGTGGTTTTTAACGGGTTTTAGTAGCGTTGGAGAAAAAGAACGACTTCCGAGAGAATTACGCAAGATAACATTTTTACGTTTATGTCGCTTATGTATTATGTTATGTGTTATTACGCCTTATGTGCTTCATTTAAACGTTAATAAACAATATATTTTGAGAAGAGTGAGAAGAGATTAATTATTCGGTCCAACCGAAGGCTCCCTCAATAATTCTTACAGTCTGAAGATGATCATCAGGCTATTGATAACGAGTGGCGTTTATTAAGCTCTTATGTGTTTAATGAATCAAATTTAGACACCTTTACAATAGATAATTTTTGGATATACCTTTTTAATTATAAGCCTTCTGGGATTTTTCTGTTCAGAAATGTTTCTAGGTTTGTCTTAACAATTCTCTCATTACCTCACTCGAATGCTGTGTGTGAAAGAATATTTAGTAAGGTGAATTTCGTAAAAACTAAAACGAGGAATAAAATGGTCACAAATTCGATAAAAGGGTGTTTATTAGCCAGCCAGATGGTTAAGGAAGAAGAAGGAACATGTTTTAATTTTCAACCCACGCACGAAATGATCATTAACGTGAATTCAAATATGTATCTAAACATTAATGAAAATGTTGATTTTTTCATTGACAATGAACAAGATATTTAAGCTCGCTATTTGCATGCTAAATCCTAAATGTGTCTTTTTTATATATAGTTCATACAAAATAAATTTTATTTAATAAACATTGTAAACGCATGTGATATAAATTATTTTATCTCAAAATATCCCCTCATTAACACATCCATTGCTTGCTTTTGCAATACTTTTTAAATTGAACACGGTAATATCCCTCCAAACAGGGGGCGCAATGGCTCAGCGTGTTAACTCTCGAGTTAACACGCAGACGTCCCGGGTTCGTATCCCGGTGTAATCACGTTGGGTCGCCCCCCGTCCTTCGGAGGGGACGTTAAGCCGTCGGTCCCGGCAACCAGTCGTTCATCTCTGGCTGTCGTTATCACTATGTGTGTAAGGGGTTTGAACAAAAATGGCTGAATGCGCGTTAGCGCCCTGGAGGCCACCGGCACCTCGTAGGATCCCACGAGGATGTGGAGGTATCCTGGAGCGGCACCTGACAGGGGCGAACCCACACTGGGCCTGTGCCATAGCACGCCCGGTTTGGTGGGGGGGTCGGTCAGGAAGCGGAATCAGCCAAAAAAAAAATCGAGTTATATACTCGCATTTAACATCTCAAACCTCTTAGAGGGAGCCAGTGTACAAGGGGCCCGTTGTGGCCTAGGTGCCGCGGATAGAATACGCACTCCTCACTACATACATACATACATCCCTCCAAACACGGTAACTTTTGGTTTAAAAGCACGGTATCCCCTGAGTTTCAATATGGCAACACTGCTCGCACCGGACTGTTACTCCGGGACAGGAGACGGACACGCAATAGTAAAAAATTTTCGTTGCTTTCCGCGCCCTCTTGCAATGCCCCCCTGAACTAATAAAGGTCTGCGAGGCAAAATGCCAGTTTAAAAATTTTTAAATCTTGATCAAATAAATAAAAATATAAAACAAGTCTATTAAATGTATAAAAATATTTATTTAAGACAAAGTAAACTATATGCTATGCATAAACTTAAATTGTTCCATAATGAAATATGAATAAATTAAAGTAAAAGTTCGATTGTTGGAAGAACCCTAATTCAATTTGTGGAAAAATAGTTGCTTTTAACAAACAATAAAAACTTACGATAATAAATATATTATAAATATAAATATATATTATATTATAAATTGTTTATATTATAAATATTTATTATAAAAAACTTACAAAAACTTACGGTTTTTTATTGTAAGAATTTGTCATACATTCTTACAATAAAAGAAGAAAATCAAAGTTTTTCAAAATTAACGAAACTCACAATTCTTTTCATTCGTTTCACATCTTAGCTTTTTTTTATTTTGAGCCTACAGAATTTCATTATTCTTTGTTATTTCTATACGTAAATTTGTGTTTTTGTTCGCATTATGTATCTTACAAATATCATTCAGTTCAACATTCTTTTATAATTTAATTAAGGTTTCAGTTCAGTTGATCACTCATATTTACGGACCGGATTTATAGAAAATATGCTTATGCTCAAAATTAAAGGCATTACAAATATATTTAAATATCTTTACGAATCAGTTAAAAATAAGTGAAATAAGACCAGGTTAGTTATGCCTTTTTTGAATTTTCATGCCTATTATTTTTTTATGCCTATTTAAAGCCTTTTTCCAACTTTTTAGCGTCTTTTCCCCAAAAATTGGTTGAATTATGAAAAAATGTTTCGTTGCGCCTCTGTACATTTCCTCGTTGTGCCGTCTGACGTAAGATCCGCGTTTTTCATCGATCCGAATTTAAGCTTTGCGATTCCCCGTATGTGGTTTGACTTGCGTCGAGTCTTCAATTCATTTAGTTGTATTAAAGTTGCTCGAGTGACAGTGTGAGGTTCTTGCGTAGTACAATGCCGAAACCAATGCCGAAGCCAACCGTAGAAGAATGGATTAAAGATTACAAGGAATTGAAATATGAACGCAATCGTTTATTTTGCCAAGCCTGTTCAAAAATCGTAAAATACTTACGATGGAGTTTATCGAGTAAAAACAATTAATTATATTAATTATATTTTTAAATAATGATTAAATTATGTATAATACCAAAGATTTTTAAATATTTAAAACCGAAATTTAAATCTTTTTACGGTAAAAATTGGAAATTATAAAGAATAGCATGTCCCAAAATTCACTAGAAATAAAATTCACTATTGATTCACTGTAGTACTTCGATCACTAAAATTAATAGAACAATATATTGATTGTTTAATAATTATGGAAAATATTATAAAATACTGACGTTATTAAATTACTGTTAACAGATTAATTGTGACAAGAAATACTACATAATTCAGCATGTCAAAACATCATTGCATATGAAAAATTAAAACTGACTAAAAGTCAATCCAAAAAACAACAAACTATAGGTACAGCTATACAATCTGTGGCATCAACATCCGGCTACACTGAACAATCAAAATTCAATTTTGATCTTTGCAAAGCTTTGATAAAAGCAAACATACTAATCCATAAAGTGACAAATAAATATTTCAAAACTTTTTTACAAACATATTGTACAATGCATATTACCGATGAAAGCCATCTCCGCAAAAATTATATTATTTCAGTCTACAAAGAAGTTATTCAAGAAATAAAAAATATTATTGGAAATAATTATATTTGGATAAGTGTAGACGAAACAACTGATGTATGTGGACGATATGTGGCAAAATTTAATACTTGGAGTATTAAGTGATGAAAATTCGTCAAAAAGTTTTCTAATAAGTACCAAAAAATTAAGTAAAACAAATAATAATACGGTAACAAGATTTATTCACGACGAATTAACGCATTTTTTCTTACCGGAGCCGGTACCGAATGATAAAATTTTACTGATGGTGTCAGACGCAGCGGCATACATGGTAAAAGCTGCGTCTAATACGAAGATTTTTTCACCCTAATTTAATTAATTGTACTTGCTTAGCACACGGGCTTAATCGAGTAACAGAAACTATAAGGTTACGGTTCCCATTAGTTCTTCTCAACCAGTTCTAACAAGGTGGGGAACATGGCTAGATGTCTCTATATACTACACAAACGCCTTAGATCATTTTAAACAATTAATAAATGAATTTCCGGCTACAAGTAGTAAAGCAATACAAGATTGCCAGGCCGTCCTAAAAGAAGTGGAGCTACAAAATAATTTGGCATTTATAAAAAGCAATTACAGTTATATAAGTGAATCTATAAAATCACTTGAAAAACAGGATTTACCGTTAGTGACTGCAGCAGAAATGATTAAAAAGTTTCAAGACAGCATGTATAGTGTACCAGGACATATTGGTCCAATAATTACGAATAAATTTAATGACGTTCTATGTAAAAATAAAGGATTTGCCACATTACAAAAAATTGCAATTTTAAGTGGTGAAATTGTTACTGGATTTATTATGGATCCCGCATTAATTACAAAGTTCAAGTATGCACCAATTACAAGTGTGGACGTAGAGAGAAGTTTTCGTAGAGGCTTACAAGAATACGTTAAGTGAGAGAAGACACAACTTCACAATGGAACATTTAGAACAGCATTTAATAATTAGTTGTTTTCGTGGTTAGTGGTTTAATAATTATATATGAATGTTTAGTTTAACGATGTATTTTTTAATGAAAACGTTATTAAAATACATTATTAATTAGGTATAGCAATTTTTTCGATTTATAATTTTTATGCCTTTTTAATGCTTTTGTTGCCAAAATTTCATGCCTCTTTAAGTGCCCTTTTCCGTCTTTTTTGTGCCTTTTAATCCGGTCTTTACTCATATTTAACTGTTTTTAATCATTTTAGTGATTAAAACTTAAGTGTTGTCTAATGTTACCGTTAGGGAAATGGATTGCAATCAAAATTGGTTGCTATTATAGAAAGTTACAAATGGAGAATCAATTTTTTACGACATAAAATAATAGTAATAATGTGTTAACTATTACTAGAATTGAAATTAAGTGGCAATGTTTATAAAATGTTCTACTGTCGCATTTGCTTTAATGTCTAATTTTTTGAGTTTCCTATTACATTCATTTATAAAACGACATAAAACTACATATATGTTAAATTTTTAATTATTTTGTTAGAAATATCAAGATAATTCGGGCAAATATTTTGAGGGAAATTTGTGTTTGGTATTTGGGTAAGGATATTAGGCAAATGGATAATATTGGGAATGGTTTGAAAAATTTGTTTTGTTATATTGGCTATTATGATGGTAAAATTTGTGGAAGATATTTCAAATAAAAATTGCCATCTCTCTCGTAATGCCGCATTGCTATTAAATCATGAATATCAGTAATGCCATCAGAACAGAAAAACTGATTACAGTACTGACATTCATAATTTAATAGTTTCTTTATCAAATACCCTGCAACATAAGCTGACTTGCTAAGGTCAACTTCAGGTAATGCAACGGTGCTTTTAGCGTTGGTAAATAATTTCGTAGTGGTGACTGAAGATGCCTGATTGATATGATCTGTAGGAATGCAGTTATTGACAAGTATTTTATAGGAGAGGAGGAAGTCTTCACCATCATCTTCACAATTCGTCCCAATGCCATAAAGAGCAGTATTGTTTAATATAACTGTTTTATAAGCATCGACGAATTGTGAAGCTGATGGCTTTGTGTTACCACCACATAATCCTCTAGCAACACTAAAGAGATTCTCTAAAGGATCTTGATTTAAAGATCTCAAAGTAATATACTTAAAACACCCTTATCCCTTAAAAATTCCCATAAGTGCCGTACATTACCAATTGTTGCTAACAGTAATTTGATCGTAGGCGGGTTTCCCACACTCTTACCATTGCACAAAAATTTAAGTTGGCTTAACTTCCTTCTAGCATCATCCCAAAATGCAAGATGTTGGGAAGTGCTAGTTAGTTTGCAAGCTAAAGGTTTTGTAGAGGAAAACACGGAATTAAGCGAATCAAAGAGATCGTTCATGAATTTAAGAAATGTTGCTGTTCCTATAGCATCCATTGCGCCCGTCTTCGATAGAATATTGAGGAGGGAAGCAGTGGAGTTGCTGAAAACTTGCGCTGCAAGTTTTACTTTCATCTTCTAACGATTAGTTGGGTTTACGTGAAAATATGTCAATTTACTTGCTCTTAATATTCCACTATCCCCATCTAATTCGTACAGTCGATGAATGTCACGCCACTTGACCGTTTTCCCTTCGAATACAATGTCTTTGGTCAACAAATTATTCCTCATGCTTTTCAGCATATGAGGGGCATCAAAGAGATGAATAATTTGGTGGCCATCAACATTGTATACGAATTGATCACCCTCTTTACCACACTCTACCGAAAGGCTACGCAACGCAGCTACATTCCATGAGCCGCCATCGCATACAGATGCTACGATGCGAAATCTGTTTGTTCATGAACGGCTCGTAAAACTTGCTTGATCAGTGATTTTAGTGTATAATAATTCGCAGCATTACGAGTAAAATAAAAAGCAACAGGTTGCTTCCATTTTTCGCTATGCCACCAATCATAAACACTAAACCATGATCAGCAAGTTTTTGACTTGATTCTGTTCCTGCCTCTACAAACCCTTCAACACGCCAACTATTCTCAGTTACTGCCAGCCTTAAATTTTTTCCAATGTCCATTTCATCAAACATAAGGATGTAGTATCGGTTACGGAGAGGCATTTTATTTGAAATATTCTTCAAACATGATAGTAGGTTTGGGTTGATGCCGTGTGTTACTTTAAAATTAGCAAGGGATCGCCTCAACGTCCTAGTTGACGGCAGACAGTGAATTTTTTGTAGATAACGGTAGGAACGGGGACCATGCTTTAAAATTGATAAAAATAATGCTTTTTCTTCAAGAGTATAACGTCGTGTTTTTTTTTGATTTGTGGAAATTTTGAAGTAGAGATAGGATGAAAATACGGAGAGGTTTCGGAAGGGAATGTATGTGTTGAATATTTGTTAGCGTAGACGGATAGAGAAGATTTACATTGTTGTTTTTATGGGATTGGATAAGGATTTGATTCGTTTTCTGCGATATCACAAAAGACTCTCTGCCTTCCTCAATCTAGTGAGGAGCCGTTGCTCCATCAGTGTAAGATTACTCTTCCTTCTGGCGCCCACTTCCCGAAGCGTTGTTCGACCTAAAAATTATATTTTGTTAATGCGCAGTTTGTTCTTATTTACTCTCATTTCATTCGACTAACAATAGACTATTTAATTATAATGTATTAAACATTTACCTTTGTAACATCTCGACCGAGAAATTGGATTTTTAGATTCAGAAGACATATTTTGATTAGAATGGGGAAGAGTATTGAGTGTAAAATTGGGAAGAGTACTGGGAGGAGAACACGAAGGTGTGTTAGGACTGGAATTGGAAGGAATATTGTCTTTTGAATCAGAATCACGTTGTGGAAGTTGATTACGGCACAATTTCTTCATTAATATATTTTGAAACTGACGTTCATTAAACTGCCGTTCCCAAACAAATATCTTTTTGGTTAAAATTTTTCGGTAGGAATGATCTAAAAGGTCATTGCTAACCATTCTCTCTAACCATTGCCGTTGCAGACTGTCATTTCTTGGCAAATAAAACATTCTTCGTTGTCCAGATGGCAACGCATTGGTTGGGCAGTTTTCTTTCAGACATTTCTGCAAAAGAGGATTTATAAAAGAATTATTACAGAGAATTTTTCAGCGCAAATACAGGTGTACACAAAAACAGCTTGGGTCAATTTTTCTGAACACCATGTATACTATATCAACAAGAATTACGGTCACTGCTAGAAAGCCGACAATAGCAAAAAAAATTTCAATTTGAAATAATCAAGTTTAAAGATTGTTAATTTTATCATTGCATCTTAATATAGCACAATTGAAAATGTATTTAAAAATGTTATATCGATATATTACAAACAAGGATCCAAAATAGAATAAAATTAATAATTTTTAAACTTGATTATTTCAATTTGAAATTTTTTGTCTTTTGTCTGTTTTCTAGCAAGTGAGCAAAGAACGGAATGAAAATATTAAATAATTTTGTACTTACTTCACGTGCAGGCATAATTACACTTATATTTTACACACTTTTTCTGAAAATATCTTCGAAAGCAAATGACGCGCAAAACTTTCATAAAAAGGACGCTAATTTGACAAGTATGACAAGCAAAAAATATATTAATATTTATATACTACCTCTGTTTCATAATAAGTGAGCCATTAGCGATTTTTATTTTTTCCAAAATAAGTGAGCCATTTTAATATTTTAGAAATACTACTAATATTTATTCTTAAAAATATGTTACAAAATGTTAATACAAACGAATAGTAGGCAAACGATTCTCTCTACGTAGCTTTGCTTTGCTAATATGTTTAAGCTTATAATTATTGTTTCCATCGCAATCTATAATAGATTTCATAACTAGTTGTAAACTTATAAAAACGTTATCTAATGTATGTCTAGTTTCTTCTTCGAAAGATTCTTCAACAACCTTTATTAAATCGTCTATATTTCGCGGTGAACGCTGATGTTGTAAGGATTGAATAGACGCAAAGAAGCCAACACCGAGAACATTCAAATCGGGACTATTTGCCGGTTGAAAAGTAAAGGAAATGTTCCAACCGTCCCTCCTACACTCTGCCTGTAGTCGCTCATCTTCAATATTGCAATGTGACCGTGCATTATCCTGCTGTATGATTATATTTTTTGAGGAACTCCTTGGCCACTTTTTTTTAATTGCCGGAATCAGTTTATCCATTAACATACGTTTGTAAACATTTTTACAGATATCCACAGGTTTGGTAACAAGTGCACCTCTAGGTCGATTTTTACTATTTTGGGCGGCTGCTTCTTGTACTACAAATGGCCATATGCCTATTTTGCCGTGAAAATGTTGGTTACGGTAACGATCGTACCGCGGTCGAGCAACAGCTGCTAAAAACATTACTTTGGTCATGTTTGATTTACTTGCCACTTGACGACATGGCTCAATTTCTTCTGGCAGGAGATAAATTTTTTGATTTACTTTAGTGATATAAAACCACTTTTCATCTATATGGATGTAATTCATCAAATTCTCAAACTCCCCATTCTCTTGCACAAATGATAGACAATAATTCAGGCGTGCTAATTTATTGTTCTCTTTTAGAAGGGGTTTCAAAGAATTGGAGTGCCTTTTAATTTCGCCATTTTTTAGCAACCTCCATAACGAGGTAGGCGGAATACCAACTCCAAATGATAATGACCGCAGTGTGCCTCTTCTTTTATAAGCAAGTGATGGTATTTTGGCAATTAATTCTGTCCTATCAATTGTTTTTCGACCAGAATTGTCTTGTTTTTTATTCTTAACATTCATAGGCTCATTCGCATCAAGACTACAACTACTACTATTAACAGAATCTTTACCTTGTTTCCAAATTCTTTTTATAGTGGCCCTTGATGTTCTGAATTTTTGAATTGCGGATATAACCGTTCCCTTTGTCAGCCGTCCATTTTTCTGACGTTGCAATAAAAACTGAACTATAGCCATTCGCTTTTCGTAATATATAAAAAGAATTTAAAAATAAATTATTCTAATTTAAAATATTAAACATCGACAATGACGGATAATGCCGAAGATTCCCGAATATTTAATAGCAGCGACATCTAACATTGCCCCCTCCCTAAACTAATAACTTGATTAACGTGTTTCCTATAGCGTGTCCCCCCCCTGCTCCGGGATTAGCACCCTCTATTGTTTAATAGAAAAGGCAACTTTCTTACCGACATAATTATGTCATTTTAGTGTCAAAATTTCTTAGTCTATAACTTAGTAAAATACGAACATGAATACAATGAAGATGAAAAATACTGTTTGAAAGTGAAGACTGATGATTCGTATACTGACATTTCTGATAGTGACTATTGGAACGCTCTTCAGAAGATTTAGCAGACGGTAAGATGCTTTTTTTTTCGTTCAAAATGGTATCTTATCCAATTAGAAGAAATGATGAAGATAATCAAAGCTGTCGAACTTAAATACCCCGAGAAAATAAAATTAACACATTCAAAGTGGTCATTTACATGCCTCTCGCAAATTTTATGATAATAAAACATTTTTCTTAATTATTTTTCTTTAAAAAAATACAAATTGCACATCAGTGCCATCTCTTATTTGGCAAAGAAACCAGAACACCTTACCAAATTGTTGTAAATTTGGTGGAATTAACGGGAAGTTTTGTTTTATCATGTTTTAAAATAAATGTGACATTGACGTTTGTTTGGACCCAACTTCTCTCTTTTTATTAGGCAAAAACTCAGGAGGGATTTCTCTCTTATTTTTTCGCAACGTCCCTAGGTATGTGATTTTATTAGCAAGTAATGACTTTGCTAACTGATAACTGCTATACCAATTATCGCATGTTAGATTCCTATTCTTTCCTTTTACATGATCCACTAATCTTGAAACAATATCTGCAGGTGTGTTATTGATAAAATAAGGCCCATCTGGCTGCTTTCCGCAATAAATTTCTACTTTACTAGTGAAGAAACTTTTAGCATCGCAAAGTGGAAACATTTTGATACCGTATTTTGCCGGTTTGCTTGGTATATATTGTATAAAATTGCAACGCCCTCGAAATGGAACTAACATTTCATCGATTGTCATGTACTCGCTTATGCAATAAGTCTTTTTACAGTTTTCGTTTAGAGCATCCAATATCGATCTAATTGGTGCTAGCTCATCCAGTTTACGTCTTTGTTCCCTTGTCGTTATGTCATCAAATCTCAGAACTCGTAATATAAAAAGAAATCTCTTATAGTTCATGCAGGCTCGAAATATCTCAATACCTGTACCATCAGTTGCCCATAACTCCAAAAAAGATGTATGATTGGCTCGCTTCATGCCAGATAAGAAAAGTAACCCAATAAATGCTAACATTTCATTTTTAGATATATATTTGCAGTCCCTTTCCCTTTGAAATTTCTGTTTTATACTATCTATATATTTATTTGAGTACATAATAATTTCATGTATCATCTCTATTGAAAATATTTTCAAAAAACTGTCTATCTCGTTTTCTATATCGCGAGCATCCAATTTTGGCCCTGGCAATATTTTGACTAAATTACGTGCCTTTGTTCTTACTGCCTTACGAACTAAACTTACTTTAGACCATTTCGTCGTCTTATCTTTGCCAAAATAAAATTTATCACTGAAAATTTCAGTATCTAAATTTTCTTCTTCACTATAATCGGTTGAAATTTCAGAATTGCTGCCATGCTCACTAAACGACACTTCTTCATCATCCAGATCATCGTCCTCTTCGTCATCTATTTCTACAAATGTTTCGCCTTTATCAACGTCTATAAGGAGCTCCAGCTCTTGATTTATTTCTTTCTTTTTTGAACTTCTGGTTTCCATCTTATCTATAATAAATAGAAATAAATAAAACGAAAACAGAAAAAATTATAAAATACCAAATCCGTAATAAAATAAAAATGTATAAAGATGTATACAATAAAAATAATGTAATAATATAAAAATGATGTAATAAAATAAAAATGATGTAATAAAATAAAAATGATGTAATAAAAATAATTGTAAAAAAAATAAAAATGTACTTACATAATTGGTCGCGCGGTATGCTTTAAATACCAACTTTTCTAAAGCTCAAAATAACCACTTTCTAGCACGTTTTAACAAGCCGACGTGATACACCGCTAAACACAACAGTGAGATAGTAAGGTACCTAGCGGCGCAGAGGGAGAAACGCCATATAACTATTTTTATTGGACATTTTTTGTAAATGGTGTACAAAATACACCAGCGCGCCTAATTAAGGGTTAAAGAAAGTATCCGTTTTGAGATATCCCGTTTGGTTTTTGAGATATATAAAAGAGCAGACGTTGTCGGCGTTAAGCGTGCGCCGTGGACTGTCAACTCCGTAACAAAAAATAATTAAAATAAATTATGTGGTGAGCTCAAATCCTTAATAATCATTTATTTCATGACACTAACAATATAATAGTAGTAAATTGCACCTTTTAAATTATTAAATTTAATAATTTTGTATTGTGTGATAACGCTCAAAACATGGTTCAATGCACAAGCCAACGTTACATTTCTTGCACTCGTTAAGGCATTTGTTTTTTTCCTTTTCGTGTAATAGATTGTATAAGTGCGGACTCGTGTACCAATTGTCAGTGATAAGTGTATGTCCTTTTCCTAGGTATGATTTCAAAAGTGTCAAAGTAATGTTTCCAGATTGTCCAATTGATGGAACTTCCTCAGTGACATCACTATTTTTTCCAGAATAAATTATGAAGTCTAGTATATAGCCGGTTTTACAATCACAAATAATGAATGACTTAATGCCAAATCTACACCTCTTTGTTGGGATATATTGTTTAAAGAAGAGTCTTCCTTTATAAAGCAAAAAACTTTCGTCTATGCATAAATATTTATATGGATAAAATGATTTAGAAAATGAGTTTCTAAGTTTAGTAACCACTGGTCTTATCTTTATCAACGGATCATTCGAGCTCATATTATTGTCATCATTAAAATGTAGTATTTTCAGCAATGATTCATACCTAATTCTGCTCATTAGTTTTGTAAAAATTTCAGTTTTTGTAACTTTATCAGTAGATCAATATTCTCTTATACTTGTTTTTTTAATTCTGGACATTAGCATAGTAATAGCAATAAATAAATATATTTCCGAAGGTGAAGTATCTGTCCAGTTATTTACACGTGAATGAACTGCATGACTTTAGTTTGCGCCAAATTTTTATGAAAATTATTTGTTTTCTCGCAAATTCCAGTAATTAATTCTTCTGAGAAAAATATTTTAAACGCATCCAAAGCAGTGGATATTTCCGATAAGTGTCCCCTTATCCCCGAATTTGATTCATCAAAATCATATAATTTTGGTGCAAAATATTTCTTAGACCATGAATAGTTTTCTGCCGTATAATTAGATATCGAATTAACATTTTCCTGTAGATCTTCGTCCTCTTCAGAAGATGTGCTAAATATTCGAAGATGTCTTCTGCTTCGCTTATTTAATGGAACTCTCTCTTCTATTTCAGAAGCTACAAAAAAAGGTTTGATTATTTTTGTTATAACATCCAACCTATTGTGTTGATTCTCACCGCTTGTATCACTGTTTATTCGTAGTCGTTCTTGGTCTTCTTATAGATCTCGGCGGAATCCGAAGACGAATATCGCATCCTTTTTCTTTTAAGTGTTTTAATTTCAACTGTTTCAATGACATGTTTATAGGACATGCCACTATCACTGTTACTAATGTGTTCAAACTCATTCTCCGACATTTTAAGGGTAATTTAAAAATAAAGTTTAAAACGAAAAAGTAAAGTAGCAGTACTTATAACCTTCAAAAGTATTAGGTAGCGATATGTTCGTTTGCATATATTCGTTTATCGATTCCCTTTTCGATTGAATGGTTGCGCGAGAACGCATATGTGGGTTCATAACCTAAACTGAATGGTTGCGCGAAAACGCATATATGGGTTCATAGCCTAAAAAGAATGGTTATGTGAAAACGCATATGTGGGTTCATAGCCAAAAACGAATGGTTGTGTGAGAACGCATATATGGGTTCATAGCGCTGAAAGGGTTAAATATCTTCCTCTATTCATCTTAAATGTCAAAGATTATGGTTCAGAAGGTAATAAACGTGAGTTCAGTGCTGAAGACTAAAGATAAAAAAAGTTTTGAGGTATTTATTTGTCACTTGTTTACCTTGAAAGAGTGTTTTATTCTATTTTATTATTTTTTAGATAGTTTTTACAATAAAAAATCATTAAAATCGTATTTGTCTAAAAATTTCTTAGTATTTTAACATCTGAATATAGTTACTGAAAAGTTACTAAAAGTCAGGCAAACAGCAATAATTTTATATGGGTCAATATCAAGGTTTATACAGGATGTTTCTGTAAGTCGTGGCATAATTTTAATCACAAATACTTGAGTTAAAATGATAACGATTTGTGTAAAAATTTTTGGTCTAAACCCATAAATGGCTAAGATATGGGCCTTCAAATGTGAGAAATTTTTTAACATTTTCTTAAATATTTTGAATATAGTTTGTCCTAGAAAGATAAAATTTGGCAAACAGTGCAATGTTATCATGAAAAATCATTTAAGACCAGGATGTCCACAAAGGAAATTTCATTAAAACTTTTCTATTATGTCGTAAACCCTTAAATTTTCCAACAGATTCTAAAAGCCTATTTCATTTTAAAACTATTTTCACTCTTAGACAATTTTGATTAGATGCATCCTTTTCGAGTTATTCGCAAAAAGATTCAAGCTTGTTTTTTAGGTTTTTCATTAATGGTAGGCGCCTAAGAAAACAAATTGTAAGTAAAGTAGTAAAGCAATCTGTCAAATTATTACCCAACATACGTTAGTCGTTAATTATTGTTTAAAATGGCAAATAATTTCAGTTTTAGTGAGCAAACTGACATGCTTTTAATTTTGGGAGAGTGTTTAGGCAATGCTAACGCAGCAGCAAGACGATGTTGCGAAACATTTCCCAATCGCCGACAACCTGACAGAAAAACATTTCTTAATATCGAAAGACGTTTACGCGAGACAGGAAATTTAAGACCGAAGTATGTAAATAATGGAAATCAGAGGTCAGTTCGTACACCCGAACTGGAAGAAGATATTTTGGAGTTTTGGCAGATCGTAGTACTGCTAGTACTGCTGATATAAAACGACAATTTAAAATATCTAGAACTACAGCTTGGCGTGTCCTACACGAACAGCAATTATATCCACACCACTTGTCCACAGTTCAAGAATTAAAAATTACTGATTATCCATTGCGAGTACAGTTTTGCCGTACTATGGTGGAAAAATTTACAATTGATGGTGCGTTTTTAGAAAAAATACTATTTACAGATGAATCTACCTTTTTAAAACATGGAACAATTAATTTGAGAAATGCTCATAATTGGGCTGAAGAAAATCCACATTTTACGTGTGTTTGTCAATCGCAATGGAAATTCAGTGTAAACGTTTGGGCTGGAATTGTTGGCGATTTTATTATCGGACCCGTTTTTTTGCTCTCCAGACTTAATGGTGTTAGTTATTTGGAACACTTGGAAAATTTGGAGGAGTTATTGGACAATGTTTCATATGAAACAAGACTTGAAATGTGGTATTTACATGATGGAGCGCCTCCTCATTGTACAAATACTGGTAAGGATTGGTTACATCAACACTTTCCCGGGAGTTGGATTGGACGAGGACCAGAAGCCCCTATCACTTGGCCGGCTCGATCGCCAGATCTAACTCCCCTAGACTTTTATTTATGGGGGCGTGTTAAAGATTTGGTATACAATTCGAATATTGATACTGTTGAACAATTACGCCAAAAAATTGTGGAGTCGTTTACAATAATACGGCAAGAAAACGCATTGCCTCGATTACGTGTTAATTTAAGACGTCGCTTTGAAATGTGCATTGAAGCAGGCGGAGGACACTTCGAGCATTTACTGTAATATGTACTATACTTTATCCACTTTAGTTGTTGTTTTTCAAGTTTTTATTTTATTTTACCCTGTTTTCTTAACTGATTTTTTTTATTGGTATTTACGTTTGAAGAGCTGTTTTTGTTGTTGTTTTTGTAATTTGTTACTTTTATTGTTAATAAATTCACTTTGTTCGCATTTACTAATAATGCCAAATTGCTTTACTTACGATTTCTTTTCATAGGCGCCTACGATTAATGAAAACCCTAAAAAACAAGCTTGAATCTTTTTGCGAATAACTCGAAAAGGATGCATCTAATCAAAATTGTCTAAGAGTGAAAATAGTTTTAAAATGAAATAGGCTTTTGGAATCAGTTGTAAAATTTATGAGTTTACGTTATAGAAAAAAAGTTTTAATGAAATAAACTTTATGGACACTCCGTATAGCAATGATCCCGTGGTTGTATGTGTTCAAAAGTGTTCAAAATCTTATTTCTCATTACAACATTGCACTGTCTGCGAAATTTTATCTTTCTAAGACAAACCATATTGAAGATATTTAAGAAAAAGTTTAAAAATTTCTTAACTTTGAAGGCCCATATCTTAGCCATTTATGGATTTAGAGCAAAAATTTTTACACAAATCGTTATCATTTTAACTCAAGTATTTGTGATTAAAATTATGCCACGACTTACAGAAAGACCCTGTATAAAGAAAAAATAAAAACTTAAAGATATTCAGAAATTATTTATTTAATCCTCGCTGTCCCAAAATAATAATCTTACATGAAATCCCTAAACCGGGTCAATGCTGACCCACTTAATAATTAAGGTTATATGATTTGTAAATATTCAGTACACTTTAATTATATTTAAAAACTGTTAATGTCAGAATAAGATATCAATATTTGTGATATTTACTGAATATTTACATTATAGTATAGATAAATTTTGAAACGTTTTATATCTATTTATAATTAAAAAATTACAAACTTAGTGTTACATACTTAGCAGTGGCAAGCTCTCTGTATTGAAGCTAACCCACTGTTTGAATGTGATCTTCAAAAAAAGTCAACTTGACCTCTTATTGTCGAAGGATAAAAAATCTTAAATTCAAACTCAAACAGAAAGTAACAATGGAGGTCAAATTTACTCGTAACACTGTTTACGAGTAACTTAGAAAGCGGTCAATATATGCTATTGACGTTCAACATCAAAAAATTTATAGTTCACCATCTTCGTCAATATCTGTAGATCTTCGTCGACAACTATTACAATTTGTTCTTTTGACAGTTTGAGTCGTTTTGCTGTGCTTCGGGCACACAAACCGTCCACAACCTTTACATTTGGTGCTGTACTTATTGTCGTTGCCGCGACAGGTGACATCTGCCACGTTTGGTACCCGATACAGGATTTTCCTGCCTTTTACGAACAGCCACACCTGAAGCTTCGATGGCCGCGCACACTGTATTTGAAAATCCTCGACCATCGTCTATAATTTGATTAGACCTTTTAGAGATATGGGGTTTGCTAAGCTCCATTCCTAGTTCTTCTAGAGAAAGTTTTCTTCGAAATTTTATTGATGAATTTGAGTTCCATTCAGGATTTTTCAAAAGCCATATCACCAAACTGTTGTAACACGCAATGTCAATAAAATTGAAAAATAATCGTAAGGGCCACCTTCTCGTGCTTCTCTTACATGAGTATTCTCTCACTAGTTTATCTAAAACGTCAAACCACTTTTTGTTTTATTGTATGTCAAAATCATTTCTGGCTTGAATTTATTTTCTGCAGTGGATATATCATGCTGATGATGTAACGATGACAGCAGTACGACAAATTTTCTGGGTTTTGCAATGTAGGACACTAAAGTCATTTTTTTGGTAAACAAAAAATCAGACGAATACAGCGCTCGTTTTTTCACGTCCAATAATTGCTTTGGAATATCTTTACGAGTCTTTTTCAAGGTGCCAACCAACGGGTTTTTTTTTCTGAGTAATTCTTGTGCTAAAGGAATGCTTGTAAAGAAGTTGTCAGTCGTAATATTACGCCCACTTCCATGCAAGTGATGTGCTAAGGTCTTGACAACTCTTGAACCTTGATTTTTTTCACTTATATCTCCTACTTTTCCCAAATACACTTCGAAGTTGCAACAAAAAAATGTTTTTGCGTCGCAAAGTTCCCAAATTTTTATCCCGTACTTGCCGGGTTTGCTAGGTATGTAGACTCGAAATCGCCCTCTAAAGGATACTAACTGTTCATCAATGGTTCCCCAAGGTGAAGCATAGTAACTATCTCTACAATTTTGAGCAAAAATATCAGACATCTCACGAATAGGAGCTGATTTGTCTTTTTTCTTTCTTTCAGGTCTGGCACTAAGATCGTCGAACCTAATATGTCTCATAATAGATAAAAGTCTGGTTCTACTCATTATTGCCTTATAGATAGGTCTGTTGAATGCTTTGTTGGTAACTGACCATAAGCTATGAGGATTTTCTTTATTTTCTCTAAAACGACCAGCCAGAACAAGAATACCTATGAATCCAAACATTTCAGTGACATCGACGTCATTCCATGTCATCCTATTCGGATTTTCTGCATTTTGTTGTTCTTCATTGTAGACATCCACAAATTCTCTGGCTCGTTTATTTGTATGTTTCACAATAAGATCTATGATATTGTCTGATATAAAAAGTCTGAATGTATCCAATATAGAAGAAACATTCTTGCTTCTTTTGGTAAGACATTTAACTTTACGAATGAATTCGGTGACTGTCATTCTTCCCAATTTCGGCGCTATGTATCTCCAATTACATACGGACTCATCTTGAACTTCATCGTCGCTAGATTCACTAGTGCTTTGCGAGTCATTGTCAACTTCGATTTCGTCAGTTTTTTCGGTATATACTTCAATGGCGTCCTCAGTTTCCGAAACGTCACTAAAAGCTTTGACTAGCGGTAACTCGCGATAATTTTCATCATCTGTATCATTCAGAAGAGTGTTGAAAAGCTCTACATCCGTGAGAGTTTAATTATTAGAAGACATAATGAGAACTTGTCCAGAAGAACACGAAACCACACAAGATAATAATGTTTTTGCATCAACTTTGCTCTACACAGTTGCGTGCGCAGCAAAAAAGTACAAGTTTTTAGTCAGTATCTTGTAGGTAATAACCATAACACCAACACCCAGAATCGGGTCAACAGTGACCCAATGTAAAGTAATTGCAAATTACACTTTTGTTAATTTTTAATTTGATGTGAAATATAGGAAAAACTGTTTGTGAATACTAAATAGTAGAATTCACAAGAGGAAATCGCAAGGAAAATAATTATGAGACTTCTTTCGGGACGGCGAGGGTTAAACCATAAATTTAATAAGAAATATTTATTTTATTGCAGTTACTATTCCATAATTATAATTTAAAAATTTTAATTGACAGCAAATTAACAACAACAAAGAATTATTTACTCTTTATACACTTAAATAATCCTATTTTAATGTTAAATTATTTTCACGAATATTCTATTTATATATACGAATACATAGAAAATTAATACATGTTAAGGCATGGAAAGGATCAATATACTTTACACGGTAACGAACATTACCGATAAAGTATACTTAGGTATTTGTGGATAAATAACCACCATGCGATTATTCCCACATTTCGTAAACACACAGGAGGGGTTGTAAGCCTCGCTAACAGAATGTCTCCATGCGAGTTTAACCAACACAATGATTATTCCCCACGTGGAATAATAGGGTGGATATGTGGTATGCACTAATAGAACGATTCTCGTTCTATCAGTATAAGAACCCCATATCAAAAATAGGTTGGACAAACAATAAATACTATTTTAATGTAAAATTATTTCGAATCAACAAATCCTATTTATACACATTTATTAATATGGAAACCTAGCAAGATGAGGTATAGAAGGGATTTGTATACTTTACACAGTAACGGACATTACCGATAAAGTATACTTAGGTATTTGTGGATAAATAACCACCATGTGATTATTCTCACACTTCGTAGACACCCAGGAGGGGTTGTAAGCCTCGCTAACAAAGTGTCTCCATGCGATTATAATCAGCACCATGATTATTTCCCACGTGGAGTAGTAGGGTTGATGTGTGGTATGCACTAATAGAACGATTCTCATTCTATCAGTGAATAGACCCCATATCAAAAATAGATAGGACAAACAATTAATATTATTTTAATATAAATTATTTCGAACGATTATCCTATGTATACATATCTATTAATACGAAAACCTAGCAATTTGAGGTATGGAAGGAATCAATATACTTTACACAGTAACGGGCATTACCGATAAAGTATACTTAGGTATTTGTGGATAAATAACCACCATACGATTATCCCCACACTTCGTAAACACACAGGAGGGGTTGTAAGCCTCGCTAACAGAATGTCTCCATGCGAGTTTAACCGACACAATGATTATTCCCCACGTGGAATAATAGGGTTGATATGTGGTATGTACTAATAGAATGATTCTCATTCTATCAGCACAAGGACCAAATATCAAAAATAGGTTGGACAAACAATTAATACTAATTTAATATAAACTTATTTTGAACGAATATCCTATTTATACAAATCTATTAATATGAAAACCTAGCAACTTGAGATATGGAAGGAATCAATATACTTTACACGGTAACGGACATTACCGATAAAGTATTTACACATTAGTGGTAAATAGCAACTTGCATATCGGCTGTCTATTTGTATAGGCCCCACTATCGACAATGTCTTGAAAATAATACCCCGCATGGAGTATGCATATCACAATGATTATCTTACGTGGAATGATAGGAGTTGATATGTGGTATGCTGATATTTGGGTAGATTTAGTATTTTTTTTATATATTTAGTATTTAGTATCTTTCTAGTTTTTAATTTAGACCTACAAATCTACTGTTTTTTAGTTAATATTGTAATGCCATATATTTCATGTATTATATAAATATCGTCTGTACTAATTCTACTTCAGATAAACTTGCCATCTAGAATTTAGGAGACCAAACTATGTAACTGATAATTGATTTAATAGATATCGTTAGTCGATAGAAAACAGAGACAAAACAGAGTTCTTGTTTTGTATTATTTGAGTGTTTTTATAATAATAAGTGCTTTAAAAGCAATGAAAAAGTTAGGAGTATGGTTAGTAGTAGTGATAATGAGTCACTTTTTGATAAATCACCACCTAAAAAGAAGAAAGTAGTCAAATACAAGCAAAAACGTATTTAAATTTGGCTCAAAAATGAAAAATTTAGTGGATGGCTTGCAAAAAGTAAAAAAGGTAATACGTATTTTTGCTGTTCTGCGTACGACAGTGATAGGAAATGCGGCATAACAATTCGTCTAAGCATGAAGGAAATTGTAAGAGATTGCAAATTCGCAACGGATGGCAAAAACCGGTGAAATTAAGCTAGCTTGTTTTATTGCAGAACATCAACATGTTACCTCACATCTCACTAATTTACTAAAATCTGTATGTCCAGATTCAAAAATTGCTGAAAAATTGTCTATGAGTAAAACAGAAGCTCTCGCGCTATTGTAGTAAATATAACAGGAAAAACAGCTGAAGAAAATTTGATAGAAATAAGACAAAACCATTTTTCATTGTTGGTGGATGAGAGCATTGATAAGTCGATCATCATTTAGCTTTGATCGCGAGATTAATCAACCTAAATTATGAAGTACAAGATAAATTTCTAACGTTAATACCAGTTACCGACTTTTATACAATAAAACTGTCGAATATTTTATTAAGAAATAAATCTCGTACAAGAAAAATATGTTAGGGTTTGCATTTGATGGCGCCAATCTAATGTTTGGAGACAATAACTCGATAGTTACTTATTTAAAGGACATATTCATGCCCTGGAATCGACAACTGAATTATACTTGGAGTTTTTACGATTTGCGTTACCTATATTCATTGATTTAAAGAAAGAAATGCACGCAGAGAAACTGAAATAGTACTTACTATATAATCAAATTTATACCGTTTTATACAACCAATTTATTTGGAATTAACAGAAAAAGAGAAAAACAATGCCAAAGATATTTCAACTGCCAAAGAACAGAAATTATTAAGTATTGACGTAAACGTTAGGACCCATTTACCGTTATTTGAAACATATTTAGACGGAATGATACTAAATTCGATTCGGTTAAGAAAAGATAGTAAAGAGTTGGGTAACGATAAACTAATAAATTTTTATAGAAAATATATAAAGTTTTACATTGAGGCAGCAACCCAAATCAGATGCAGATTTCCTTTCGATGACAAAGTATTTCCCCGGAAAATATAACGAAATTGGATAGGGAATTGGAAACTCTTCGCAACACCAATTTGAATTTGGACGGAGATTAGAAAAATCGATGGATCAACAACATTTCCGCCGTTATCTAATTTAACAAAAACACTTTTGTGTCTACGAAAGAACATTTGTTTTCAACTATTAATATTATGAAGACGAAACTTAAAAATAAGCTTTCTACGACCACAATAAAAGGTACTTTGTACACAAAATCAGAAATTAAAAGCTGTTTTGAGTTTGACGCCGAACGACTCTCATTCTATCAGTGGGGGACCCTATATCAAAGTATAAGATAGGTATAGTTAGGCAAACAATTAAGATATGGAAGGGATCAAAAAATTTGTGGATAAATAACCAACATGTGAATATACCCACTGCTGGAAGGCGTTAATTTTCACTAACGACAAGGTCTTCGTGGTTAATACTCACGAGCGTCTAACACCATGCTTATTTACCACGTGTAAGTTGATATGTGGATGGACTCCATATAAAAAAAATAAAAGATATTTTAATGTTAAATTATGTTAATATTTATTTACAACTAATCTATCCCACGCGAATCTATGGATGGTGGTCCACATTTCATCTGGTTCCAACTGGGACATACTGGAAAAATTAAAAACAAATTATTTATTATTTTAATACATTAATCGAAACCTGTTATTAAAAGTTAACTTTTTCATACAGCCTAGAACCATGGATCGTAATATCTAAGGTAACTGGATTTAGCAATTTAAATGGGTTTATCTTTAGCAAACCGTCAAATGATCGACTAAGAACGACGATCTTCGTAGCAAGGAGCATAATAATAATAATAATTTCCTTCTAACTGAGGATTTACAGCGTCTAATAGAAAAAACGAGAGGGGGGTTGGTGTCTCATAATTGGGTGCAACTCTTTTATTATTTCACACGGCCAAAGTGACATTACATTGGCGAAAATCTCGAAAAATATTGATATTTGGTCCGTATCCAATGAACCGTCCCTTTCGGATCATAGATGAATAATTTATGAAATTGGTGAAATTAAGGCAAAAATCAATATATATATATAGATCCAAAGCAGACCATTCATATAAGTTCATATAAGAAATCGTGTCCATTAAGAAGGAGACCAGATAAGTGCTACACCAATTCGTGATGGAATATTAAACATAAACTTGGTAAAAATTCTGTGAAGATATGGAAGACGCACCGTCTACTGCGAGGACTCACATAATGTTATGACGGCAATTATACCACTAATCCTATAGAAAGTATGCGATTACTAATGACTTCTCATTTTTCAGGTTGTATGAGACCTGTATGGAATCAAATGGTGGAATTAATCTTGTGGCGACTGAAACCAAAGTTGACTGGGCCATACTACCTGCGCTACATCAATAATTTATGGCGAATTTACTACCGCATCTGTTAAATATATATACAGAGGTTGCTTAGCATTCCGCTATTTTCCCTTAACCTAGGGAGAAGTAAAGGTAATCTTCATCCCCAAATCTGGAAGGAAAGATTACACTGAAACAAGATCATAAAGACCAATCAGTCTTTCCTCGTTCATCAGGAAGGCACTTGAAAGGCTACGCGAAAGTTAAAGGGAAACGACACTGGAAAGGTTTCCTCTACACTCAAACCACCATTCATACACTCCGGGAAAATTAAAAGAAATGGCCCTACAAGAAATTGTAGGAGCTATCAATAGATCTTTTGACTACAAAGAGTCCACTCTTGAAGTTTTTATAGATATCGAAGGAGCTTTTGACAGGACAGCGTTTCATATTATCAATAAAGCCCTTAGAGACAAAGAAGTTCAGCCTGCAATAGCGGGCTGGATTCTAAATATACTCTCAAAGAGGGCCATACATACTATAATTGATGACAATAACAGTAAGAACAATAAAATAAGATTGATTGTTGAATGAGGATGTCCGCAGGGTGGGATGCTGTCATCCCTGCTGCGGAATCTCACGCTGGACAATAGCTGAAAAATTTAACGTCTACGGTTATGCTAACGATCTAGCCATTCTGGCCCACAAGAAGTAGGATAACGTCTACGTTACCGAATTCAGGCTGGATTGAGAATAATTGAACGTTGGTGTCGAGACAAAATAAGACAAAGATGGTGCTCTTCATAAGGAAAAAGAGGCTGGGTACCTGTAGAGCGACCTGGCTTTGCAAAGTTCCTTTGCACTTTTCCAATGAAGTGAAGTATTTGGGGTTAACCCTAGATAAAATGCTGACATAGAGACTGCACATTGAAAGTAAGATAAGGGAGAATGTACTATGCCTGCTTCCTCTGAATTATCACGTTGAGGAGGTGGAGATAGCAACAATGATCTGGCTACGAGCGGTTAATGATAAATGGCTTTATAAATGTGGAAAATTTACTAGCCAGGTAAAGGATGAGACATGTAATAGACAACTGCTCTTAAATGGCAGAATAGATACGATTCCAACACGTCTTAACTTCAAACGACCATATGAAATAAAATGTATGTACGTAAATTTATGAACAAGGAGCATATAGGAAATGTTGGCCATTTCTCTGGCGGCTGATCAAGTTTCCAATAAAAATTATAAGAGAAAAATTATGATATATTCTATTTCCTCGTTGCTTCCTCTCTCTTGATTGCCATAACAATCTTTGTGAGGCAGCCGCTCGTAATGAGATCACGATTTGCTGATCAAAAGGTCAATCTGCAAATAAACTTCATAACATGGCGGACAAATTAGCGAGAAAAGCTACGGTGAACCTCCTGGATCACCAGAATCATTCATCTCCCCAACAACAAAGTCTTTAATAGAACTTCAAAAAGAGGAAACGCGCAACATGTTTCTAAATTACTGGGACAAGACGCCAGGATATCGTCAAGTTAATCTTTGATGTACCCTGAACCCAAATTAACAAATTTATTTATGGAGCTGTCCAGGAAGAACTTACGTTTGATAATAGATTTAATCACTGGACACTGGTATCTACAGAGGCACCTACGGAATATGGGAATAAGTGACACCGACATGTGCAGACGATGTGGTGAGGGGGAAGCCCTCCAAGCATTAAGATTTTCCATTTTTGAAGATATCAACAATTATAGGCAATTCTAGCCTTTCCCTCCAGGGTAAAATGGCCGAAAGGACCCTAGAGGACCCTACCGCAACTACAGAATATAGACATTGTCGTGCTCTTAATTGAATCATAAGCAACCAACTGTTAATTGTCATCATTATGCATAAAATTAATAAATTATACAAGTGAAATACTTAATTTTAACTTTCCATGTGTGCTCTCTACCGTTTTTTACTTAACATCCGTTTCGTTTAAATAAAGAGTTGTTCCTTGAAAATTTTTGTATTTAACCAACAGTGATTGATAAAAATTAGATCGTTAGAATCATTCCTATGCTTGTTATCACAGCTAGTGCAAATAACAAGTTTAATCTCTCGTATCTACGCTAGAAACTGACAATTTCGAAGATAAGATTGAACAAAAGGCTTTTATTTAACGCCCCTAGTAAATATCAAGTTTTATATCTCATTTTAACGTTTTGTAATGTCACATTTTACACAACTGTCGTTTCATTACATCATTCATGGTGGTGATACTCACACAATTTAAAAACTCGCTCGTTTCGCTCGCTCGTTTTGATAAATATTACATTCGTTAAACAAAGTTAGTATTTTCATAAATTACGCGAACAACTATTAGTTTTACTACTAGTTGTGAAAATCAAAGAATTTAATTGTTATGAAGAAATTACAAACTCAATATAACTAACATTAATACAAATTTTTGTTAGTTGCGCCGATAATGAAAGCTATTACAGTACTCAGATGGGTGTTGTAATGAACATAACACCTACATTGTCAAAATTTATTTTATTTTTGATAAAAAAAAAGATTAAAACGCAAATTATTAAATATACTTTTTCGAAAACTGTTACGTTTTTGTTCAGAGGACGTAAAAATCTTTTATGTCCAGCTACAAAAATCGAAGAATTTGATACTATTAGTTGGTACTAATTAATTGTATATCATTTTTGTATAATCATATGTGACGTTCAAAAATAAATGGTAGATTGTCAAAACATTAACCAAATTCTACATGTTATTATTTAATTTGGATTTTTTATTAATTTGTAAAGTTTAAAACACGCAGTTTTCGAAAAAATCTTGTTTGATTCACGTTCAACAAGTTTTTTTACTCGCTAATGGTTGCAAAACAGAAACTTTCGTTCTTGAATGAAAAAGCGTCACTTTGCTATTTATAAAAATATGTAGAAAATATGTAAGTATAATTCGTTTTTTTCTATAATATATGCCAAATTGTTGTAGGGTTGGCAAAATTAACTACAAATTTAATCTTATTATGTTTTAAAATAACTGTAACACTCACGTTTGTTTAATCTCTCATTATTTAAATAGTTAAAGGTAATAAAATTAAAATAAATGATAACAACTGGAGTATTCATATGGATAATGCTTCCTTTAAAACTTTAAAGATCTTCCTGTATTCATCATAAACCTTGAAGAATACGGAAGATTGATTTATTTAGTTATTGGAATAGTTACTAAAAATCATAAATTTTATACAACGTTACAGTCAACAAAAACCGTAAAAGCTTTACGTCGAAAGGTATTATAGAAAAAAATGAGAGTATAGGTTTTATTTATTAAATTATTTGTGGGAAAATCAAGTCAAGTCATGTCGCAACCAAAGTTACTCACGAAGAACTCACGTTACTTGTACATCTCTACAATGAAATGTGAGACTTTGAGAATCTTTAGATAACAAAAGTGATTATGGAAAATGTTTCGCACTTACAAGTTATTTAGTAGAAGTTGATGTCCAACTAAACGATTTTGTTTGAGTGGTTAGGTAGATTTGATAGGCAGCCGACCCCTCTTCTCCTCTTCTATTTTAATAAATTGTTTCATCTCCACTCACGTCAACCTGAAACAATTAAAAGGAAATAGCTGAGATTCGTGTAAAAATGACAAGAAAATTAAATTACCTTAGATGTTGAATGGCTTGATGATAAATGAAATGAAAATTAAATCGGAGTTGAACGTCTTTCTGATGGTTCAACGTCTTCGGAACGTAACACATGTCTACTCGACAAAGATCAAAAATCAAAGAGGAAAATTTCTTATCGATTTATACCTGCTCGTCAACCAAAAAACTCGAAACCGGCCGACTTGATACGTCACGCGAAAATTGTTGCCAACCGAAATAAGAATAAATTGTAAATAAAAATGTCCTCTTCTCCCTTCTTCTTTAATAAATTATTTCATCTTCACTCACGTCAAAATAAATTAATTAAAAAGAAATGAGTGAGACTTGTGTAAAAATAAAAGGAAAATTTAATTACCTTCGATGTTGAACGGCTTTATGATAAATAAAATGATAATTAAATCGGGGTTGAACGTCTTTTTAATGGTTGACCGTTTTTGGAACGTAATACGTCTTTACTCGAGTAAGATCAAAAACCAAAAATAAAAAGTTCTTGGCAACTTATACCTGCTCGTCCACCAAAAAACTCAAAATCGGCCGACTTGATGCGTCACGCGAAAATTTATTGCCAACCGAAATATAACAAATTAAAAACAAAATTATAATAAACAAAATTGAGGAAACCTAAAATAATTAAAAGGAAATACATAAGACTTGTGTAAAAATAAAAAGAAAATTAAATTACCTTCGATGTTGAACGGCCTTATGATAAATAAAATGAAAATTAAATCGGGGTTGAAAATTAAACCGACTTTGTAACGGTTGAACACGAAACGCGTTAGACAAAAACGGATTTTACCATCGTTTTCTGCGTCATTTAATGATATATAAAAGTTGACTTTCAGCGAATTTCGAGTTGCGTCGATTTTTTTGAAAATTTTCATCCTCCGCCCCCCCCTTTGGATTTTTTTCAAAATATTAATTTCCATTTTTTGGACAAACTAAACGCGTTAGACAAAAACGGTTTTTACCATCGTTTTCTGCGTCATTTAATGATATAAAAACGTGACTTTCAGCGAAATCGATTTTTTTGAACATTTTCATCCTCCGCCCCCCCTTTGGATTTTTTTCAAAATATTAATTTCCATTTTTTGGACAAAATAAACGCGTTAGACAAAAACGGATTTTACCATCGTTTTCGGCGTCATTTAATGATATAAAAACGTGACTTTCAGCGAAATCGATTTTTTTGAAAATTTTCATCCTCCGCCCCCCCCTTTGGATTTTTTTCAAAATATTAATTTCCATTTTTTGGACAAACTAAACGCGTTAGACAAAAACGGCTTTTACCATCGTTTTCTGCGTCATTTAATGATATAAAAACGTGACTTTCAGCGAAATCGATTTTTTTGAAAATTTTCATCCTCCGCCCCCCCCCTTTGGATTTTTTTCAAAATATTAATTTCAATTTTTTGGACAAACTAAACGCGTTAGACAAAAATGGTTTTTACCATCGTTTTCTGCGTCATTTAATGATATAAAAACGTGACTTTCAGCGAAATCGATTTTTTTGAAAATTTTCATCCTCCGCCCCCCCCTTTGGATTTTTTTCAAAATATTAAATTCCATTTTTTGGACAAACTAAACGCGTTAGACAAAAACGGTTTTTACCATCGTTTTATGCGTCATTTAATGATATAAAAACGTGACTTTCAGCGAAATCGTTTTTTTTGAAAATTTTCATCCTCCGCCCCCCCCATTTGGATTTTTTTCAAAATATTAATTTCCATTTTTTGGACAAACTAAACGCGTTAGACAAAAACGGTTTTTACCATCGTTTTCTGCGTCATTTAATGATATAATTCCGTGACTTTCAGCGAAATCGATTTTTTTGAAAATTTTCATCCTCCGCCCCCCCTTTGGATTTTTTTCGAAATATTAATTTCCATTTTTTGGACAAACTAAACGCGTTAGACAAAAACGGTTTTTACCATCGTTTTCTGCGTCATTTAATGATATAAAAACGTGACTTTCAGCGAAATCGATTTTTTTGAACATTTTCATCCTCCGCCCCCCCCTTTGGATTTTTTTCAAAATATTAATTTCCATTTTTTGGACAAACTAAACGCGTTAGACAAAAACGGTTTTTAAAATCGTTTTCTGAGTCATTTAATGATATAAAAACGTGACTTTCAGCGAAATCGATTTTTTTGAAAATTTTCATCCTCCGCTCCCCCCTTTGGATTTTTTTCAAAATATTAATTTCCATTTTGTGGACAAACTAAACGCGTTAGACAAAAACGGTTTTTACCATCGTTTTCTGCGTCATTTAATGATATAAAAACGTGACTTTCAGCGAAATCGATTCTTTTGAAAATTTTCATCCTCCGCCTCCCCCCTTTGGATTTTTTTCAAAATATTAATTTCCATTTTTTGGACAAACTAAACGCGTTAGACAAGAACGGTTTTTACAATCGTTTTCTGCGTCATTTAATGATATAAAAACGTGACTTTCAGCGAAATCGATTTTTTTGAACATTTTCATCCTCCGCCCTCCTTTGGATTTTTTTCAAAATATTAATTTCCATTTTTTGGACAAACTAAACGCGTTAGACAAAAACGGTTTTTACAATCGTTTTCTGCGTCATTTAATGATATAAAAACGTGACTTTCAGCGAAATCGATTTTTTTGAAAATTTTCATCCTCCGCCCCCCCCCTTTGGATTTTTTTCAAAATATTAAATTCCATTTTTTGGACAAACTAAACGCGTTAGACAAAAACGGTTTTTACCATCGTTTTCTGCGTCATTTAATGATATAAAAACGTGACTTTCAGCGAAATCGATTTTTTTGAAAATTTTCATCCTCCGCCCCCCCTTTGGATTTTTTTCGAAATATTAATTTCCATTTTTTGGACAAACTAAACGCGTTAGACAAAAACGGTTTTTACCATCGTTTTCTGCGTCATTTAATGATATAAAAACGTGACTTTCAGCGAAATCGATTTTTTTGAAAATTTTCATCCTCCGCCCCCCCTTTGGATTTTTTTCGAAATATTAATTTCCATTTTTTGGACAAACTAAACGCGTTAGACAAAAACGGTTTTTACCATCGTTTTCTGCGTCATTTAATGATATAAAAACGTGACTTTCAGCGAAATCGATTTTTTTGAACATTTTCATCCTCCGCCCCCCCCTTTGGATTTTTTTCAAAATATTAATTTCCATTTTTTGGACAAACTAAACGCGTTAGACAAAAACGGTTTTTAAAATCGTTTTCTGAGTCATTTAATGATATAAAAACGTGACTTTCAGCGAAATCGATTTTTTTGAAAATTTTCATCCTCCGCTCCCCCCTTTGGATTTTTTTCAAAATATTAATTTCCATTTTGTGGACAAACTAAACGCGTTAGACAAAAACGGTTTTTACCATCGTTTTCTGCGTCATTTAATGATATAAAAACGTGACTTTCAGCGAAATCGATTTTTTTGAAAATTTTCATCCTCCGCCTCCCCCCTTTGGATTTTTTTCAAAATATTAATTTCCATTTCTTGGACAAACTAAACGCGTTAGACAAGAACGGTTTTTACAATCGTTTTCTGCGTCATTTAATGATATAAAAACGTGACTTTCAGCGAAATCGATTTTTTTGAACATTTTCATCCTCCGCCCCCCCCTTTGGATTTTTTTCAAAATATTAATTTCCATTTTTTGGACAAACTAAACGCGTTAGACAAAAACGGTTTTTACAATCGTTTTCTGCGTCATTTAATGATATAAAAACGTGACTTTCAGCGAAATCGATTTTTTTGAAAATTTTCATCCTCCGCCTCCCCCCTTTGGATTTTTTTCAAAATATTAATTTCCATTTTTTGGACAAACTAAACGCGTTAGACAAAAACGGTTTTACAATCGTTTTCTGCGTCATTTAATGATATAAAAACGTGACTTTCAGCGAAATCGATTTTTTTGAACATTTTCATCCTCCGCCCCCCCCTTTGGATTTTTTTCAAAATATTAATTTCCATTTTTTGGACAAACTAAACGCGTTAGACAAAAACGGTTTTTAAAATCGTTTTCTGAGTCATTTAATGATATAAAAACGTGACTTTCAGCGAAATCGATTTTTTTTGAAAATTTTCATCCTCCGCCCCCCCCTTTGGATTTTTTTCGAAATATTAATTTCCATTTTTTGGACAAACTAAACGCGTTAGACAAAAACGGTTTTTACCATCGTTTTCTGCGTCATTTAATGATATAAAAACGTGACTTTCAGCGAAATCGATTTTTTTGAAAATTTTCATCCTCCGCCCCCCCCTTTGGATTTTTTTCAAAATATTAATTTCCAATTTTTTGGACAAACTAAACGCGTTAGACAAAAACGGTTTTTAAAATCGTTTTCCGAGTCATTTAATGATATAAAAACGTGACTTTCAGCGAAATCGATTTTTTTGAAAATTTTCATCCTCCGCCCCCCCCCTTTGGATTTTTTTCAAAACATTAATTTCCATTTTTTGGACAAACTAAACGCGTTAGACAAAAACGGTTTTTAAAATCGTTTTCTGAGTCATTTAATGATATAAAAACGTGACTTTCAGCGAAATCGATTTTTTTGAAAATTTTCATCCTCCGCCCCCCCCCTTTGGATTTTTTTCAAAATATTAATTTCCATTTTTTGGACAAACTAAACGCGTTAGACAAAAACGGTTTTTACCATCGTTTTCTGCGTCATTTAATGATATAAAAACGTGACTTTCAGCGAAATCGATTTTTTTGAAAATTTTCACCCTCCGCCCCCCCCCCCCCCTTTGGATTTTTTTCAAAATATTAATTTCCATTTTTTGGACAAACTAAACGCGTTAGACAAAAACGGTTTTTACAATCGTTTTCTGCGTCATTTAATGATATAAAAACGTGACTTTCAGCGAAATCGATTTTTTTGAAAATTTTCATCCTCCGCCTCCCCCCTTTGGATTTTTTTCAAAATATTAATTTCCATTTTTTGGACAAACTAAACGCGTTAGACAAAAACGGTTTTACAATCGTTTTCTGCGTCATTTAATGATATAAAAACGTGACTTTCAGCGAAATCGATTTTTTTGAACATTTTCATCCTCCGCCCCCCCCTTTGGATTTTTTTCAAAATATTAATTTCCATTTTTTGGACAAACTAAACGCGTTAGACAAAAACGGTTTTACAATCGTTTTCTGCGTCATTTAATGATATAAAAACGTGACTTTCAGCGAAATCGATTTTTTTGAACATTTTCATCCTCCGCCCCCCCCTTTGGATTTTTTTCAAAATATTAATTTCCATTTTTTGGACAAACTAAACGCGTTAGACAAAAACGGTTTTTAAAATCGTTTTCTGAGTCATTTAATGATATAAAAACGTGACTTTCAGCGAAATCGATTTTTTTTGAAAATTTTCATCCTCCGCCCCCCCCCTTTGGATTTTTTTCGAAATATTAATTTCCATTTTTTGGACAAACTAAACGCGTTAGACAAAAACGGTTTTTACCATCGTTTTCTGCGTCATTTAATGATATAAAAACGTGACTTTCAGCGAAATCGATTTTTTTGAAAATTTTCATCCTCCGCCCCCCCCTTTGGATTTTTTTCAAAATATTAATTTCCAATTTTTTGGACAAACTAAACGCGTTAGACAAAAACGGTTTTTAAAATCGTTTTCCGAGTCATTTAATGATATAAAAACGTGACTTTCAGCGAAATCGATTTTTTTGAAAATTTTCATCCTCCGCCCCCCCCCCTTTGGATTTTTTTCAAAAAATTAATTTCCATTTTTTGGACAAACTAAACGCGTTAGACAAAAACGGTTTTTAAAATCGTTTTCTGCGTCATTTAATGATATAAAAACGTGACTTTCAGCGAAATCGATTTTTTTGAAAATTTTCATCCTCCGCCCCCCCCCTTTGGATTTTTTTCAAAACATTAATTTCCATTTTTTGGACAAACTAAACGCGTTAGACAAAAACGGTTTTTAAAATCGTTTTCTGCGTCATTTAATGATATAAAAACGTGACTTTCAGCGAAATCGATTTTTTTGAAAATTTTCATCCTCCGCCCCCCCCCTTTGGATTTTTTTCAAAATATTAATTTCCATTTTTGGACAAACTAAACGCGTTAGACAAAAACGGTTTTTACCATCGTTTTCTGCGTCATTTAATGATATAAAAACGTGACTTTCAGCGAAATCGATTTTTTTGAAAATTTTCACCCTCCGCCCCCCCCCCCTTTGGATTTTTTTCAAAATATTAATTTCAATTTTTTGGACAAACTTAACGCGTTAAACAAAAACGGTTTTTACCATCGTTTTCTGCGTCATTTAATGATATAATTGCATGACTTTCAGCGAAATCGATTTTTTTGAAAATTTTCATCCTCCGCCCCCCCCTTTGGATTTTTTTCAAATATTAATTTCAATTTTTTGGACAAACTTAACGCGTTAGACAAAAACGGTTTTTACCATCGTTTTCTGCGTCATTTAATGATATAATTGCATGACTTTCAGCGAAATCGATTTTTTGGAAAATTTTCATCCTCCGCCCCCCCCTTTGGATTTTTTTCAAATATTAATTTCAATTTTTTGGACAAACTTAACGCGTTAGACAAAAACGGTTTTTACCATCGTTTTCTGCGTCATTTAATGATATAATTGCATGACTTTCAGCGAAATCGATTTTTTTGAAAATTTTCATCCTCCGCCCCCCCCCTTTGGATTTTTTTCAAATATTAATTTCAATTTTTTGGACAAACTTAACGCGTTAGACAAAAACGGTTTTTACCATCGTTTTCTGCGTCATTTAATGATATAAAAACGTGACTTTCAGCGAAATCGATTTTTTTGAAAATTTTCATCCCTTTGGATTTTTTTCAAATATTAATTTCAATTTTTTGGACAAACTTAACGCGTTAGACAAAAACGGTTTTTACCATCGTTTTCTGCGTCATTTAATGATATAATTGCATGACTTTCAGCGAAATCGATTTTTTTGAAAATTTTCATCCTCCGCCCCCCCCTTTGGATTTTTTTCAAATATTAATTTCAATTTTTTGGACAAACTAAACGCGTTAGACAAAAACGGTTTTTACCGTCGTTTTCTGCGTCATTTAATGATATAATTGCATGACTTTCAGCGAAATCGATTTTTTGGAAAATTTTCATCCTCCGCCCACCCCTTTGGATTTTTTTCAAAATATTAATTTCCATTTTTTGGACAAACTAAACGCGTTAGACAAAAACGGTTTTAAAATCGTTTTCTGAGTCATTTAATGATATAAAAACGTGACTTTCAGCGAAATCGATTTTTTGAAAATTTTCATCCTCCGCTCCCCCCTTTGGATTTTTTTCAAAATATTAATTTCCATTTTGTGGACAAACTAAACGCGTTAGACAAAAACGGTTTTTACCATCGTTTTCTGCGTCATTTAATGATATAAAAACGTGACTTTCAGCGAAATCGATTTTTTTGAAAATTTTCACCCTTCGCCCCCCCCCCTTTGGATTTTTTTCAAAATATTAATTTCCATTTTTTGGACAAACTAAACGCGTTAGACAAAAACGGTTTTACAATCGTTTTCTGCGTCATTTAATGATATAAAAACGTGACTTTCAGCGAAATCGATTTTTTTGAACATTTTCATCCTCCGCCCCCCCTTTGGATTTTTTTCAAAATATTAATTTCCATTTTTTGGACAAACTAAACGCGTTAGACAAAAACGGTTTTACAATCGTTTTCTGCGTCATTTAATGATATAAAAACGTGACTTTCAGCGAAATCGATTTTTTTGAACATTTTCATCCTCCGCCCCCCCTTTGGATTTTTTTCAAAATATTAATTTCCATTTTTTGGACAAACTAAACGCGTTAGACAAAAACGGTTTTTACCATCGTTTTCTGCGTCATTTAATGATATAAAAACGTGACTTTCAGCGAAATCGATTTTTTTGAAAATTTTCATCCTCCGCCCCCCCCTTTGGATTTTTTTCAAAATATTAATTTCCATTTTTTGGACAAACTAAACGCGTTAGACAAAAACGGTTTTTACAATCGTTTTCTGCGTCATTTAGTGATATAAAAACGTGACTATCAGCGAAATCGATTTTTTTGAAAATTTTCATCCTCCGCCCCCCCTTTGGATTTTTTTAAAAATATTAATTTCCATTTTTTTGACAAACTAAACGCGTTAGACAAAAACGGTTTTTAAAATCGTTTTCTGAGTCATTTAATGATATAAAAACGTGACTTTCAGCGAAATCGATTTTTTTGAACATTTTCATCCTCCGCCCCCCCTTTGGATTTTTTTCAAAATATTAATTTCCATTTTTTGGACAAACTAAACGCGTTAGACAAAAACGGTTTTTACCATCGTTTTCTGCGTCATTTAATGATATAAAAACGTGACTTTCAGCGAAATCGATTTTTTTGAAAATTTTCATCCTCCGCCCCCCCCTTTGGATTTTTTTCAAAATATTAATTTCCATTTTTTGGACAAACTAAACGCGTTAGACAAAAACGGTTTTTACAATCGTTTTCTGCGTCATTTAGTGATATAAAAACGTGACTATCAGCGAAATCGATTTTTTTGAAAATTTTCATCCTCCGCCCCCCCTTTGGATTTTTTTAAAAATATTAATTTCCATTTTTTTGACAAACTAAACGCGTTAGACAAAAACGGTTTTTAAAATCGTTTTCTGAGTCATTTAATGATATAAAAACGTGACTTTCAGCGAAATCGATTTTTTTGAAAATTTTCATCCTCCGCCCCCCCCTTTGGATTTTTTTCAAAATATTAATTTCCATTTTTTGGACAAACTAAACGCGTTAGACAAAAACGGTTTTTAAAATCGTTTTCTGAGTCATTTAATGATATAAAAACGTGACTTTCAGCGAAATCGATTTTTTTGGAAAATTTTCATCCTCCGCCCCCCCTTTGGATTTTATCGAAATATTAATTTCCATTTTTTGGACAAACTAAACGCGTTAGACAAAAACGGTTTTTACCATCGTTTTCTGCGTCATTTAATGATATAAAAACGTGACTTTCAGCGAAATCGATTTTTTTTGAAAATTTTCATCCTCCGCCCCCCCCTTTGGATTTTTTTCGAAATATTAATTTCCATTTTTTGGACAAACTAAACGCGTTAGACAAAAACGGTTTTTACCATCGTTTTCTGCGTCATTTAATGATATAAAAACGTGACTTTCAGCGAAATCGATTTTTTTGAAAATTTTCATCCTCCGCCCCCCCCTTTGGATTTTTTTCAAAATATTAATTTCCAATTTTTTGGACAAACTAAACGCGTTAGACAAAAACGGTTTTTAAAATCGTTTTCCGAGTCATTTAATGATATAAAAACGTGACTTTCAGCGAAATCGATTTTTTTGAAAATTTTCATCCTCCGCCCCCCCCTTTGGATTTTTTTCAAAATATTAATTTCCATTTTTTGGACAAACTAAACGCGTTAGACAAAAACGGTTTTTAAAATCGTTTTCTGCGTCATTTAATGATATAAAAACGTGACTTTCAGCGAAATCGATTTTTTTGAAAATTTTCACCCTCCGCCCCCCCCTTTGGATTTTTTTCAAAATATTAATTTCCATTTTTTGGACAAACTAAACGCGTTAGACAAAAACGGTTTTTACAATCGTTTTCTGCGTCATTTAATGATATAAAAACGTGACTTTCAGCGAAATCGATTTTTTTGAAAATTTTCATCCTCCGCCCCCCCCTTTGGATTTTTTTCAAAATATTAATTTCCATTTTTTGGACAAACTAAACGCGTTAGACAAAAACGGTTTTTACCATCGTTTTCTGCGTCATTTAATGATATAAAAACGTGACTTTCAGGAAATCGATTTTTTTGAAAATTTTCATCCTCCGCCCCCCCCTTTGGATTTTTTTCGAAATATTAATTTCCATTTTTTGGACAAACTAAACGCGTTAGACAAAAACGGTTTTTACCATCGTTTTCTGCGTCATTTAATGATATAAAAACGTGACTTTCAGGAAATCGATTTTTTTGAAAATTTTCATCCTCCGCCCCCCCCTTTGGATTTTTTTCAAAATATTAACTTCCATTTTTTGGACAAACTAAACGCGTTAGACAAAAACGGTTTTTACAATCGTTTTCTGCGTCATTTAGTGATATAAAAACGTGACTATCAGCGAAATCGATTTTTTTGAAAATTTTCATCCTCCGCCCCCCCCTTTGGATTTTTTTCAAAATATTAATTTCCATTTTTTGGACAAACTAAACGCGTTAGACAAAAACGGTTTTTACAATCGTTTTCTGCGTCATTTAATGATATAAAAACGTGACTTTCAGCGAAATCGATTTTTTTGAAAATTTTCATCCTCCGCCCCCCCCCTTTGGATTTTTTTCAAATATTAATTTCAATTTTTTGGACAAACTAAACGCGTTAGACAAAAACGGTTTTTACCATCGTTTTCTGCGTCATTTAATGATATTAAAACGTGGGTTTCAGCGAAATCGATTTTTTTGAAAATTTTCATCCTCTCCCCCCCCCCCCCTTTGGATTTTTTTCAAATATTAATTTCAATTTTTTGGACAAACTAAACGCGTTAGACAAAAACGGTTTTTACCATCGTTTTCTGCGTCATTTAATGATATAAAAACGTGACTTTCAGCGAAATCGATTTTTTTGAAAATTTTCACCCTTCGCCCCCCCCCCTTTGGATTTTTTTCAAAATATTAATTTCCATTTTTTGGACAAACTAAATGCGTTAGACAAAAACGGTTTTACAATCGTTTTCTGCGTCATTTAATGATATAAAAACGTGACTTTCAGCGAAATCGATTTTTTTGAACATTTTCATCCTCCGCCCCCCCTTTGGATTTTTTTCAAAATATTAATTTCCATTTTTTGGACAAACTAAACGCGTTAGACAAAAACGGTTTTACAATCGTTTTCTGCGTCATTTAGTGATATAAAAACGTGACTATCAGCGAAATCGATTTTTTTGAAAATTTTCATCCTCGCCCCCCCCTTTGGATTTTTTTCAAAATATTTATTTCCATTTTTTGGACAAACTAAACGCGTTAGACAAAAACGGTTTTTAAAATCGTTTTCTGAGTCATTTAATGATATAAAAACGTGACTTTCAGCGAAATCGATTTTTTTGAAAATTTTCATCCTCCGCCCCCCCCCTTTGGATTTTTTTCAAAATATTAATTTCCATTTTTTGGACAAACTAAACGCGTTAGACAAAAACGGTTTTTAAAATCGTTTTCTGAGTCATTTAATGATATAAAAACGTGACTTTCAGCGAAATCGATTTTTTTGAAAATTTTCATCCTCCGCCCCCCCCTTTGGATTTTTTTCGAAATATTAATTTCCATTTTTTGGACAAACTAAACGCGTTAGACAAAAACGGTTTTTACCATCGTTTTCTGCGTCATTTAATGATATAAAAACGTGACTTTCAGCGAAATCGATTTTTTTGAACATTTTCATCCTCCGCCCCCCCCTTTGGATTTTTTTCAAAATATTAATTTCCATTTTTTGGACAAACTAAACGCGTTAGACAAAAACGGTTTTTAAAATCGTTTTCTGAGTCATTTAATGATATAAAAACGTGACTTTCAGCGAAATCGATTTTTTTGAAAATTTTCATCCTTCGCCCCCCCCTTTGGATATTTTTCGAAATATTAATTTCCATTTTTTGGACAAACTAAACGCGTTAGACAAAAACGGTTTTTACCATCGTTTTCTGCGTCATTTAATGATATAAAAACGTGACTTTCAGCGAAATCGATTTTTTTGAAAATTTTCATCCTCCGCCCCCCCCTTTGGATTTTTTTCAAAATATTAATTTCCAATTTTTTGGACAAACTAAACGCGTTAGACAAAAACGGTTTTTAAAATCGTTTTCCGAGTCATTTAATGGTATAAAAACGTGACTTTCAGCGAAATCGATTTTTTTGAAAATTTTCATCCTCCGCCCCCCCCCCTTTGGATTTTTTTCAAAATATTAATTTCCATTTTTTGGACAAACTAAACGCGTTAGACAAAAACGGTTTTTAAAATCGTTTTCTGAGTCATTTAATGATATAAAAACGTGACTTTCAGCGAAATCGATTTTTTTGAAAATTTTTATCCTCCGCCCCCCCCCTTTGGATTTTTTTCAAAATATTAATTTCCATTTTTTGGACAAACTAAACGCGTTAGACAAAAACGGTTTTTACCATCGTTTTCTGCGTCATTTAATGATATAAAAACGTGACTGTCAGCGAAATCGATTTTTTTGAAAATTTTCACCCTCCCCCCCCCCCTTTGGATTTTTTTCAAAATATTAATTTCCATTTTTTGGACAAACTAAACGCGTTAGACAAAAACGGTTTTTAAAATCGTTTTCTGAGTCATTTAATGATATAAAAACGTGACTTTCAGCGAAATCGATTTTTTTGAAAATTTTCATCCTTCGCCCCCCCCTTTGGATATTTTTTGAAATATTAATTTCCATTTTTTGGACAAACTAAACGCGTTAGACAAAAACGGTTTTTACCATCGTTTTCTGCGTCATTTAATGATATAAAAACGTGACTTTCAGCGAAATCGATTTTTTTGAACATTTTCATCCTCCGCCCCCCCCTTTGGATTTTTTTCAAAATATTAATTTCCATTTTTTGGACAAACTAAACGCGTTAGACAAAAACGGTTTTTAAAATCGTTTTCTGAGTCATTTAATGATATAAATACGTGACTTTCAGCGAAATCGATTTTTTTGAAAATTTTCATCCTCCGCTCCCCCCTTTGGATTTTTTTCAAAATATTAATTTCCATTTTGTGGACAAACTAAACGCGTTAGACAAAAACGGTTTTTACCATCGTTTTCTGCGTCATTTAATGATATAAAAACGTGACTTTCAGCGAAATCGATTTTTTTGAAAATTTTCACCCTCCGCCCCCCCCCCTTTGGATTTTTTTCAAAATATTAATTTCCATTTTTTGGACAAACTAAACGCGTTAGACAAAAACGGTTTTTACCATCGTTTTCTGCGTCATTTAATGATATAAAAACGTGACTTTCAGCGAAATCGATTTTTTTGAAAATTTTCATCCTCCGCCTCCCCCCTTTGGATTTTTTTCAAAATATTAATTTCCATTTTTTGGACAAACTAAACGCGTTAGACAAAAACGGTTTTACAATCGTTTTCTGCGTCATTTAATGATATAAAAACGTGACTTTCAGCGAAATCGATTTTTTTGAAAATTTTCATCCTCCGCCCCCCCCTTTGGATTTTTTTCAAAATATTAATTTCCATTTTTTGGACAAACTAAACGCGTTAGACAAAAACGGTTTTTAAAATCGTTTTCTGAGTCATTTAATGATATAAAAACGTGACTTTCAGCGAAATCGATTTTTTTGAAAATTTTCATCCTCCGCCCCCCCCTTTGGATTTTTTTCGAAATATTAATTTCCATTTTTTGGACAAACTAAACGCGTTAGACAAAAACGGTTTTTACCATCGTTTTCTGCGTCATTTAATGATATAAAAACGTGACTTTCAGCGAAATCGATTTTTTTGAAAATTTTCATCCTCCGCCCCCCCCTTTGGATTTTTTTCAAAATATTAATTTCCAATTTTTTGGACAAACTAAACGCGTTAGACAAAAACGGTTTTTAAAATCGTTTTCCGAGTCATTTAATGGTATAAAAACGTGACTTTCAGCGAAATCGATTTTTTTGAAAATTTTCATCCTCCGCCCCCCCCCTTTGGATTTTTTTCAAAATATTAATTTCCATTTTTTGGACAAACTAAACGCGTTAGACAAAAACGGTTTTTAAAATCGTTTTCTGAGTCATTTAATGATATAAAAACGTGACTTTCAGCGAAATCGATTTTTTTGAAAATTTTCATCCTCCGCCCCCCCCCTTTGGATTTTTTTCAAAATATTAATTTCCATTTTTTGGACAAACTAAACGCGTTAGACAAAAACGGTTTTTACCATCGTTTTCTGCGTCATTTAATGATATAAAAACGTGACTGTCAGCGAAATCGATTTTTTTGAAAATTTTCACCCTCCCCCCCCCTTTGGATTTTTTTCAAAATATTAATTTCCATTTTTTGGACAAACTAAACGCGTTAGACAAAAACGGTTTTTACAATCGTTTTCTGCGTCATTTAATGATATAAAAACGTGACTTTCAGCGAAATCGATTTTTTTGAAAATTTTCATCCTCCGCCTCCCCCCTTTGGATTTTTTTCAAAATATTAATTTCCATTTTTTGGACAAACTAAACGCGTTAGACAAAAACGGTTTTTAAAATCGTTTTCTGAGTCATTTAATGATATAAAAACGTGACTTTCAGCGAAATCGATTTTTTTGAAAATTTTCATCCTCCGCCCCCCCCCCTTTGGATTTTTTTCAAAATATTAATTTCCATTTTTTGGACAAACTAAACGCGTTAGACAAAAACGGTTTTTAAAATCGTTTTCTGAGTCATTTAATGATATAAAAACGTGACTTTCAGCGAAATCGATTTTTTTGAAAATTTTCATCCTCCGCCCCCCCCTTTGGATTTTTTTCGAAATATTAATTTCCATTTTTTGGACAAACTAAACGCGTTAGACAAAAACGGTTTTTACCATCGTTTTCTGCGTCATTTAATGATATAAAAACGTGACTTTCAGCGAAATCGATTTTTTTGAACATTTTCATCCTCCGCCCCCCTCTTTGGATTTTTTTCAAAATATTAATTTCCATTTTTTGGACAAACTAAACGCGTTAGACAAAAACGGTTTTTAAAATCGTTTTCTGAGTCATTTAATGATATAAAAACGTGACTTTCAGCAAAATCGATTTTTTTGAAAATTTTCATCCTCCGCTCCCCCCTTTGGATTTTTTTCAAAATATTAATTTCCATTTTGTGGACAAACTAAACGCGTTAGACAAAAACGGTTTTTACCATCGTTTTCTGCGTCATTTAATGATATAAAAACGTGACTTTCAGCGAAATCGATTTTTTTGAAAATTTTCACCCTCCGCCCCCCCCCCCCCCTTTGGATTTTTTTCAAAATATTAATTTCCATTTTTTGGACAAACTAAACGCGTTAGACAAAAACGGTTTTTACAATCGTTTTCTGCGTCATTTAATGATATAAAAACGTGACTTTCAGCGAAATCGATTTTTTTGAAAATTTTCATCCTCCGCCCCCCCCTTTGGATTTTTTCAAAATATTAATTTCCATTTTTTGGACAAACTAAACGCGTTAGACAAAAACGGTTTTTACCATCGCTTTCTGCGTCATTTAATAATATAAAAACGTGACTTTCAGCGAAATCGATTTTTTTGGAAATTTTCATCCTCCGCCCCCCCCTTTGGATTTTTTTCAAAATATTAATTTCCATTTTTTGGACAAACTAAACGCGTTAGACAAAAACGGTTTTAAAATCGTTTTCTGAGTCATTTAATGATATAAAAACGTGACTTTCAGCGAAATCGATTTTTTTGAAAATTTTCATCCTCCGCCCCCCCCTTTGGATTTTTTTCAAAATATTAATTTCCATTTTTTGGACAAACTAAACGCGTTAGACAAAAACGGTTTTTACCATCGTTTTCTTCGCCATTTAATGATATAAAAACGTTTTTTATAACATTTAATGTTTAAAATTTCATTAACCTTAATTTATATTATTTATTTAAGATTTTTAAGTTCAAGAGATTTTTCAAATAAGTTCTATTTTCTTTATATTCTTTGTTAAAGAACTTGTTTTTTTTTGTATATAAGAGTGCTGTGCGTCGAAAATAAAAAAAAGTCAATGTCAAAAAACCTTCGTACGTTTCATTTCTTTTTCAAAAACACACTCAAAAATTCGGTTCAATAATTTCAAAAATAAGTAAACTAAGCAAATTAATTTTAAATTGCAACATATTTTTGGTCCTTCGAGCCGGATCCAAGTTAGGATCGGTAAAATTTCGTTCGATAGAAGAAAATTGTCACGCGAGTGTTCGCCATTTTTCATTATCGAAAAATGCGTGTGTCGGGAAAAGTTACAGCGTTTTCAAAGAAGTGTGGTGTTTTCGTCAATGTTATTCGAAGAATCTACATTGGAACTTCGTCTGTGCTTTATTTTCAAATTCAAAAAAAAGGATAAAGAAAATTTATTTTTTTGTCTATTCAATTTCTCCAATCTTCATCGCTCGGCGCTCCAAAGCTTCCGAAGAGGTCCTTTCATCACGCCGAGTTTTCAAGGAGTTTAACATATCCGTCCAGCGTCCTGGTTGGTGTCTTCATCAGATCCAGGAATTCATCGCCGTACAGACGTCTACCCCTTCAACTTCTCCAAGTTTTACGGATCGACAAAAAACGGTGACATTTCTTAAATTAATCAATAAATTAATTAACTTTTGTTTCGCGTCGGAGTGCTAAAACTCAAATTTTTTTAAAATTAGTGTTCAATTTCTCTGATTTGATTTTCGTTCAAATGGCTAAAGAAGGTAAAGAATTGGAATACATATTAGAACGACAAAATGAAATTTTTAGATTCATCGCAAAATCCGAAGAAAATCTTCGTAAATTGCCGCATGCGCGTCGTACGGCCGGTTTAATGAATACACGAGTCGAACGTCTTGATGATAATTGGAAAGAGTTCAAAGAGAACCATTTATTATTAAATCAGTACCGGTCGGACCATTCAGACGCGGCGTATTTCTTTGATGATTTATTCGGTACATGTGAAGAAAATTATACTAACGCAAAAGGTTTAATGTTGGACATGTTAAGCGACATAAGTAAAGCGGCAACTGGATCGGAACCGGTTCAGGTAGCTCAAGATGTCGTGATTCCTCGTCAGCGACAGCTTCCGCGTATTAACTTACCAAAATTTAGCGGTCGATGTGTTGACTGGAGTCAGTTTCGCGATTTATTCGTTACAATGATAACGAATGACACTTCAGTAACTAACGTCGAGAAATTTCAGTACTTAAAAATGAGTTTGGAAAGAGAACCGGCTAGGTTAATTAAAAATTTATCCATAACTCACGACAACTTCGATGTAGCATGGAAAATTTTAGAAGATCGTTATGACAACTTACGCGTTACAATAGAAGCGCAACTTACGATTTTGTTATCTTCAAAATCTCTTAAAACTGATTCGTCTGAAGAATTGAACAGCTTTATCGGTGAAATCAGAGAATCGATTGGTGCGTTAAAAGCCTTAAAATGTCCAGTCGAACATTGGGATCTTGTTCTAATACATATTCTTGTTCGTAAACTCGACAACGAAACGAGTAAAGAATGGGAGCGGTCGGTAAATAATCGCAAAATTCCGTCAAAATTTAACGAATTCATGAGTTTTCTTAACGACAGAGTTTTAACTCTTGAAGCGATCGAAAAACTTTCTATCAAAAAGAAAAGCTATCCAGTTTCGTCTGGGTCAGTTCAAAAACCCAGTCCGTTCAAATCCCATAACGTGTCGGTAGCGGTGCAAAAGTGCTTAATTTGTGGTTCTGACCATTCCATATTTCGATGTGAAAATTTTCTTACAAAATCTCCGAAGCAACGGAGCGAATTCATAGTTCAAAACAAACGTTGTTTTAACTGTCTCGGAAATCACTACCTTCCCGACTGTCGTGTAACAACACGATGTAAAACGTGTTCAAAACGTCATCACACTACCTTGCACGACTTTCCTCCTGAAAAATTAAATAAAAGTTCAAATTTAAATTCTAATAAAAACCACGAAGTCGTCGAAAATACAATAACCGTACCTGGTACATCCACGAGTCACCGAATTCACACGTTTCATCTTAGTTCATCGGTTCTTTTGGCTACCGCTTTAGTGCGGGTAAAATCGGTCCGCGGTGATTCTTTTCTTGTTCGCGCCTTGATCGATCAAGGTTCGGAAGTCTCGTTCGTGAGTGAGTCTCTTGTACAGCGTTTATCGTTACCGCGCCGCGCCACATGCGTACCAATAAATGGTGTCGGTTCAACGCGAACTTGTGTTTCAAATGGTACAACTTCGGTTAACCTAATTTCGAAAAACGACAATAATGTTTCCATCGTCGAAGAAACCCTTATTTTACCCAAATTGACTTCATACTTACCGAAACAAGAAGCAAGAAACATTCCGGTCGATGTAAAATCTTTGAATTTAGCCGATCCAGAATTCAATTCTAATCGTCGCATTGATTTGATTCTCGGAGTGAAATTTTATTCGCGAATTATTTTAAACAATATTCGTAAATTTAACGACGGTTTCATGGTCGCTCAAGAAACTCTTTTCGGGTGGATTCTTTTCGGTCACGTCTCTTCTAAAGATTCCAATCCGGAACGGTTCAGTTTTCGATGTTCCGTTGATCGCGAGTTGTTGACTGCTCTTCAAATGTTTTGGAGAATTGAGGACGATTCAAATTCGATTCAAAAACTTTCTTCGGACGATCTTGAATGCGAGAACCATTTCATAAACACTCATTCCCGAGACGTGAACGGACGTTTTTTAGTTCGGCTTCCGTTTAAACGCCCTTCATCAGATCTGGGTTCATCACGCCACTTAGCGGTTCGCTCCTTCGGTCGCATGGAGCAACATTTCGCCGCCAACGAAAACCTTCATGTAGCTTATCGTGATTTTATGCGCGAGTACTTGACACTTGGACATATGAGTTTGGTATCGTTAAACTCAGACACTCCGAATTATTATCTTCCGCATCACGGTGTGGTACGCGAATCAAGTTCTACGACAAAGCTCCGCGTAGTTTTCAACGGTTCGGCAGTTACATCATCCGGACTTTCACTTAATGACTGTTTGCACGTCGGTCCAAAACTCCAATCCGAATTAGTTGATGTTCTTCTCAGATGGAGACGTCACAAAATCGTGTTTTCGTGTGATCTGGAGAAAATGTATCGTCAGATAAACATCCATCCGAATGATCGTTCTTTTCAAAGAATTGTTTGGCGCGATAATCCGGATCAAGTGATCGAAAATTACGAACTTACAACAGTTACATACGGGTTGTCGTGTGCTCCGTTTTTAGCTATTCGGTGCCTCCACCATTTAGCTGATCAGCACTCCGTAATTCAACCTTCCGGATCGGTAATTCTGAAAAAGGATACGTACGTGGACGACATTTTATCGGGCGCGGAAAGTGTTGAGGATGTTAAAACTCTCATTGTTCAAATAAACAATATACTTGCGGCGGGTGGTTTTCATGCGCGAAAGTGGACTTCAAATCAAGCTTCTACGCTTGAAAATTTACCGCGCGGTGACATTTCTATGAACGACACTATAAAATTCGAAAACGAATTCGAATTTCCACACGCGTTAGGTCTTCTGTGGAACAATAAAACAGATCAGTTTTTATTTAACATAAGTGCTACTCACACTGATAAAAACCTTACAAAACGATCAGTTCTTTCATTTATCGCAAAACTTTTCGATCCCCTCCGACTTCTTTCTCCGTTCATAATAACAGCAAAAATATTCATGCAAGAATTGTGGGTGCTTGGACTCGGGTGGGATGATGATTTGCCAGAAGATCTCGCGAAACGGTGGCAAGAATTCCAAAAAGACCTTCTAAATGTTATTACGATAAGTGTTCCTCGATGGTTCGGCATCGATAATAATAAACTAAACATTCAAATTCACGGGTTTTCTGATGCATCAACTAACGCATACGCTGCGGTTGCGTATGTTCGCGTTGAGACTTTGACGGAAGTGCGGGTTACGTTAATAAGCTCTAAGACAAAAGTAGCTCCGTTAAAGGTAGTTTCAATACCACGTTTAGAACTGTGCGCGGCGGTAGTTCTGACTCGGTTAGTACGTCGAATTTGTTCTACGTTAGAATTCGAGAACTTTCCAATTCATCTGTGGACTGATTCCATCGTTGCATTATCATGGATACGCAGCCATCCCAACAGATGGAAAGATTTCGTGCGTAATCGTGTGATCGAAATTCAAGAATTATCAGAAGCGAAATGGGCTTACGTGTCTGGTTACGAAAACCCAGCTGATTTAGCTTCTCGTGGTGTGCCAATACATAAACTTCAAAACCAATCAATATGGTGGTGCGGTCCATCGTGGCTTCAACTTCCATCATCAGATTGGCCTTCATTTAAAATTCCGAACTCAGTCGAAGCTAATCGCGAAATTAAAAAAGTGATTTCTTCTAACCATGTCGCGATTCAAAGCTGGAACCTGAAAGAAAAATATTCTTCGTTAAATAAACTTATTCGCGTCACTTCATGGTGTTTCCGTTTTATAAATAAATTTAAAGTTTCAAATGTTTCAGACAATTTAACTACAAATGAACTCGAAAAATCATTGTTATTTTGGGTTAAAGAGGTACAGAAAGCTAATTTTCGAGAAGAAATTCAATTTCTAACAACTGGAAAGTCTATTTCAAAAAGTAGTTCGATCTATCGACTTATTCCTTTTATCGACGGCAATGGAATTCTACGAATTACCGGACGTCTTCGATTCTCCGTTTTGGACTGGGACGAGAAGCATCCTAAGATTCTTCCTAAGAATGATCATTTCACCAAACTAGTCATCGATGCTCATCATCGGCGAGTTCTTCACGGCGGGACTCAACTAACATTATCGTCGATTCGTCGACGATTTTGGATTGTTGGTGGAAGATCTCCTGTCAGATCCTTCATACACCGATGCATCGTTTGCGCTCGTCAGCAGTTAAAAACCGGTCAACCGATGATGGGTCAACTGCCATCGTCACGAGTAACCCCTTCAAGGCCGTTTTTACATTCCGGGGTCGACTACGCTGGTCCATTTATCCTGAAAACGAACCAAGGAAGAGGTTGTAAAACTTACAAAAGTTTCCTAATTTTGTTTGTATGTTTAGCAACCTCCGCAATTCATTTGGAACTGGCTACAAGCTATACGACAGATGGATTTATATCAGCTTACAAACGATTCGCCGGAAGACGTGGTCTCTGTCAATGTTTGTATAGCGATTGCGGAACAAACCTTATTGGAGCCGATCGAGAGCTTCGATCTTTATTTTCGGCAGCTTCCAAAGAATGGTCCCAGATTGTCGATATCCTCAGCAGCGATGGAACAAGTTGGAAGTTCAATCCACCTTCAGCTCCGCATTTTGGTGGAAAATGGGAGGTCGGTGTCCGTTCAGTAAAAACCCATTTACGTAAAATTCTTGGTTCAACCTTGCTCACATACGAGGATTTCAACACCGTTCTAATCCAAGTCGAATCCATCTTGAATTCCCGTCCATTATGTCCGTTATCAGATGACCCTAGTAATTATGATATCTTGTCCCCAGCGCATTTCTTAATTGGGTCATCACTGTCAGTAGTTCCAGAACCTTCAGTTCTTGACATAAATACAAATCGACTCAACCGTTATCAATTTCTACGTAAATTAATCGAAGAATTTTGGAAACAATGGGAAAGGTATTATTTACAATACATTCAAAATTCAAATAAATGGTTCGAAGAGAAAAACGTACCTGCTGTCGGTAGTTTGGTGCTGATAAAAGATGAACGCCTTCCTCCAGCAAAATGGATGATAGCCAGGATTCTTCAACTCCACGATGGTATTGATGGGAAGCCACGTGTAGCAACTATAAAGACGCCCACTACCACATTAGTCCGTCCAATTGTAAAATTATGTCTCCTCCCTTGTTAAGAGACAATTTTGGATGCGTCTATTCAAAAAAATATGAATACTTATAAATCTTGTTTAAAATATTCAATTTACTTATCTGTTTATTTTTCAATTTCACAGTTTCACTTTTAATTTCACTTTCAATTTTTTTTCAATTTTCGAAGTCATTTTTTTTTATTTGCTATTGAATTAAGTTCCTTTAATTAGAATTTTCCTTTGTTTTGATCTTTACAGTTACCGTTAGATTTTGACCCATCTTTGTTTCTGTTCATTTCTTTGCCGTAACGGCAAGGCGGGCGGTATGTTTAAAATTTCATTAACCTTAATTTATATTATTTATTTAAGATTTTTAAGTTCAAGAGATTTTTCAAATAAGTTCTATTTTCTTTATATTCTTTGTTAAAGAACTTGTTTTTTTTTGTATATAAGAGTGCTGTGCGTCGAAAATAAAAAAAAGTCAATGTCAAAAAACCTTCGTACGTTTCATTTCTTTTTCAAAAACACACTCAAAAATTCGGTTCAATAATTTCAAAAATAAGTAAACTAAGCAAATTAATTTTAAATTGCAACACGTGACTTTCAGCGAAATCGATTTTTTTGAAAATTTTCATCCTCCGCCCCCCCCTTTGGATTTTTTTCAAATATTAATTTCATCTTTTGGACAAACTAAACGCGTTAGACAAAAACGGTCTTTACCATCGTTTTCTGCGTCATTTAATGATATAAAAACGTGACTTTCAGCGAAATCGATTTTTTTGAAAATTTTCATCCTCCGCCCCCCCCTTTGGATTTTTTTCAAATATTAATTTCATCTTTTGGACAAACTAAACGCGTTAGACAAAAACGGTCTTTACCATCGTTTTCTGCGTCATTTAATGATATAAAAACGTGACTTTCAGCGAAATCGATTTTTTTGAAAATTTTCATCCTCCGCCCCCCCCCTTTGGATTTTTTTCAAATATTAATTTCATTTTTTGGACAAACTAAACGCGTTAGACAAAAACGGTTTTTACCATCGTTTTCTGCGTCATTTAATGATATAAAAACGTGACTTTCAGCGAAATTGATTTTTTTGAAAATTTTCATCCTCCGCCCCCCCCTTTGGATTTTTTTCAAAATATTAATTTCCATTTTTTGGACAAACTAAACGCGTTAGACAAAAACGGTTTTTACCATCGTTTTCTGCGTCATTTAATGATATAAAAACGTGACTTCCAGCGAAATTGATTTTTTTGAAAATTTTCATCCTCCGCCCTCCCCTTTGGATTTTTTTCAAATATTAATTTCCATTTTTTGGACAAACTAAACGCGTTAGACAAAAACGGTTTTTACCATCGTTTTCTGCGTCATCTAATGATATAAAAACGTGACTTTCAGCGAAATCGATTTTTTTGAAAATTTTCATCCTCCGCCCCCCCCTTTGGATTTTTTTCAAAATATTAATTACCATTTTCTGGACAAACTAAACGCGTTAGACAAAAACGGTTTTTAAAATCGTTTTCTGAGTCATTTAATGATATAAAAACGTGACTTTCAGCGAAATCGATTTTTTTGAAAATTTTCATCCTCCGCCCCCCCCTTTGGATTTTTTTCAAATATTAATTTCATCTTTTGGACAAACTAAACGCGTTAAACAAAAACGGTTTTTACCATCGTTTTCTGCGTCATTTAATGATATAAAAACGTGACTTTCAGCGAAATCGATTTTTTTGAAAATTTTCATCCTCCGCCCCCCCCTTTGGATTTTTTTCAAAATATTAATTTCCATTTTTTGGACAAACTAAACGCGTTAGACAAAAACGGTTTTTAAAATCGTTTTCTGAGTCATTTAATGATATAAAAACGTGACTTTCAGCGAAATCGATTATTTTGAAAATTTTCATCCTCCGCCCCCCCCTTTGGATTTTTTTCAAAATATTAATTTCCATTTTTTGGACAAACTAAGCGCGTTAGACAAAAACGGTTTTTAAAATCGTTTTCTGAGTCATTTAGTGATATAAAAACGTGACTTTCAGCGAAATCGATTATTTTGAAAATTTTCATCCTCCGCCCCCCCGTTTGGATTTTTTTCAAAATATTAATTTCCATTTTTTGGACAAACTAAACGCGTTAGACAAAAACGGTTTTTACCATCGTTTTCTGCGTCGTTTAATGATATAATTGCGTGAGTTTCAGCGAAATCGATTTTTTTGAAAATTTTCATCCTCCGCCCCCCCCCCTTTGGATTTTTTTCAAATATTAATTTCAATTTTTTGGACAAACTAAACGCGTTAGACAAAAACGGTTTTTACCATCGTTTTCTGCGTCATTTAATGATATAAATACGTGAGTTTCAGCGAATTTCGAGTTGAATCGATTTTTTTGAAAATTTTCATCCTCCGCCCTCCCCTTTGGATTTTTTTCAAATATTAATTTTAATTTTTTGGACAAACTAAACGCGTTAGACAAAAACGGTTTTTACCACCGTTTTCTGCGTCATTTAATGATATAAAAACGTGAGTTTCAGCGAAATCGATTTTTTTGAAAATTTTCATCCTCCGCCCCCCCCCTTTGGATTTTTTTTCAAATATTAATTTCAATTTTTTGGACAAACTAAACTCGTTAGACAAAAACGGTTTTTACCATCGTTTTCTGTGTCATTTAATGATATAAAAACGTGAGTTTCAGCGAAATCGATTTTTTTGAAATTTTTCATCCTCCGCCCCCCCCTTTGGATTTTTTTCAAATATTAATTTCAATTTTTTGGACAAACTAAACGCGTTAGACAAAAACGGTTTTTACCATCGTTTTCTGCGTCATTTAGTGATATAATTGCGTGAGTTTCAGCGAAATCGATTTTTTTGAAAATTTTCATCCTCCGCCCCCCCTCTTTGGATTTTTTTTCAAATATTAATTTCAATTTTTTGGACAAACTAACCGCGTTAGACAAAAACGGTTTTTACCATCGTTTTCTGTGTCATTTAATGATATAAAAACGTGAGTTTCAGCGAAATCGATTTTTTTGAAAATTTTCATCCTCCGCCCCCCCCCTTTGGATTTTTTTTCAAATATTAATTTCAATTTTTTGGACAAACTAAACGCGTTAGACAAAAACGGTTTTTACCATCGTTTTCTGTGTCATTTAATGATATAAAAACGTGAGTTTCAGCGAAATCGATTTTTTTGAAATTTTTCATCCTCCGCCCCCCCCTTTGGATTTTTTTCAAATATTAATTTCAATTTTTTGGACAAACTAAACGCGTTAGACAAAAACGGTTTTTACCATCGTTTTCTGCGTCATTTTATGATATAAAAACGTGAGTTTCAGCGAAATCGATTTTTTTGAAAATTTTCAGCCTCCGCCCCCCCCTTTGGATTTTTTCAAATATTAATTTCAATTTTTTGGACAAACTAAACGCGTTAGACAAAAACGGTTTTTACCATCGTTTTCTGCTACATTTAATTATATAAAAACGTGAGTTTCAGCGAAATCGATTTTTTTGAAAATTTTCATCCTCCGCCCCCCCCTTTGGATTTTTTTCAATTATTAATTTCAACTTTTTGGAAAAACTAAACGCGTTAGACAAAAACGGTTTTTACCATCGTTTTCTGCTACATTTAATGATATAAGAACGTGAGTTTCAGCGAAATCGATTTTTTTGAAAATTTTCATCCTCCGCCCCCCCCCCTTTGGATTTTTTTCAAATATTAATTTCAATTTTTTGGACAAACTAAACGCGTTAGACAAAAATGGTTTTTACCATCGTTTTCTGCGTCATTTTATGATATAAAAACGTGAGTTTCAGCGAAATCGATTTTTTTGAAAATTTTCATCCTCCGCCCCCCCCTTTGGATTTTTTTCAAATATTAATTTCAATTTTTTGGACAAACTAAACGCGTTAGACAAAAACGGTTTTTACCATCGTTTTCTGCGTCATTTTACGATATAAAAACGTGAGTTTCAGCGAAATCGATTTTTTTGAAAATTTTCATCCTCCGCCCCCCCCCCTTTGGATTTTTTTCAAATATTAATTTCAATTTTTTGGACAAACTAAACGCGTTAGACAAAAACGGTTTTTACCATCGTTTTCTGCGTCATTTTACGATATAAAAACGTGAGTTTCAGCGAAATCGATTTTTTTGAAAATTTTCATCCTCCGCCCCCCCCTTTGGATTTTTTTCAAATATTAATTTCAATTTTTTGGACAAACTAAACGCGTTAGACAAAAACGGTTTTTACCATCGTTTTCTACGTCATTTTATGATATAAAAACGTGAGTTTCAGCGAAATCGATTTTTTTGAAAATTTTCATCCTCCGCCCCCCCCTTTGGATTTTTTTCAAATATTAATTTCAATTTTTTGGACAAACTAAACGCGTTAGACAAAAACGGTTTTTACCATCGTTTTCTGCGTCATTTTACGATATAAAAACGTGAGTTTCAGCGAAATCGATTTTTTTGAAAATTTTCATCCTCCGCCCCCCCCTTTGGATTTTTTTCAAATATTAATTTCAATTTTTTGGACAAACTAAACGCGTTAGACAAAAACGGTTTTTACCATCGTTTTCTGCGTCATTTTACGATATAAAAACGTGAGTTTCAGCGAAATCGATTTTTTTGAAAATTTTCATCCTCCGCCCCCCCCCTTTGGATTTTTTTCAAATATTAATTTCAATTTTTTGGACAAACTAAACGCGTTAGACAAAAACGGTTTTTACCATCGTTTTCTGCGTCATTTTACGATATAAAAACGTGAGTTTCAGCGAAATCGATTTTTTTGAAAATTTTCATCCTCCGCCCCCCCCTTTGGATTTTTTTCAAATATTAATTTCAATTTTTTGGACAAACTAAACGCGTTAGACAAAAACGGTTTTTACCATCGTTTTCTACGTCATTTAATGATATAAAAACGTGAGTTTCAGCGAAATCGATTTCTTTGAAAATTTTCATCCTCCGCCCCCCCCTTTGGATTTTTTTCAAATATTAATTTCAATTTTTTGGACAAACTAAACGCGTTAGACAAAAACGGTTTTTACCATCGTTTTCTGCGTCATTTAATGATATAAAAACGTAAATTTTAAGATTAATTGCTTCAAAATCCATCAAAATTAAATTCATAATTATTTGTTGAAAAAATATTTTTTTTAGAATTTTGCTTTACTAAGTGATACATTTAAGGATTAACTTTTAATGAAAAAATATTATAAATTTGGGCGAAATTAACAATTTTAAAGAGTTTTAATACACTTTCTGTGTTATTTTGCATTAATTATTAGCTTTTAATCCAAATTAAATTAATTTATCTTAAAAATAGGAAATTTTTAAGTAACTAAATTTATGTTGGTAGTAAAATTTTCTCTTTGACTATTTAAAGTGTCACTTTTACTATTTTAACCAAGAATTTATGTTTTTTTAATGATTATTTCAAAGTTTAAGACAAATCGGATTTAATTATCGTTAATAAAGTACTTGCGGTACCCCATCCTTTGGAGTAATCAGATTTAATTCTGAAAAAGATCAATTATTGGGGATAAACAGAAACGTTTCGAGATAGAAGTAAGTTTTTAACTTTTTTTATAGAAATTGCTTTATAGTTGTTATATAGAGGCGAATTTTAAGATTAATTGCTTCAAAATCCATCAAAATTAAATTCATAATTATTTGTTGAAAAAATATTTTTTTTAGAATTTTGCTTTACTAAGTGATACATTTAAGGATTAACTTTTAATGAAAAAATATTATAAATTTGGGCGAAATTAACAATTTTAAAGAGTTTTAATACACTTTCTGTGTTATTTTGCATTAATTATTAGCTTTTAATCCAAATTAAATTAATTTATCTTAAAAATAGGAAATTTTTAAGTAACTAAATTTATGTTGGTAGTAAAATTTTCTCTTTGACTATTTAAAGTGTCACTTTTACTATTTTAACCAAGAATTTATGTTTTTTTAATGATTATTTCAAAGTTTAAGACAAATCGGATTTAATTATCGTTAATAAAGTACTTGCGGTACCCCATCCTTTGGAGTAATCAGATTTAATTCTGAAAAAGATCAATTATTGGGGATAAACAGAAACGTTTCGAGATAGAAGTAAGTTTTTAACTTTTTTTATAGAAATTGCTTTATAGTTGTTATATAGAGGCGAATTTTAAGATTAATTGCTTCAAAACCCATCAAAATTAAATTCATAATTATTTGTTGAAAAAATATTTTTTTTGGAATTTTGCTTTACTAAGTAATACATTTTAGGATTACTTTTAATGAAAAAAAATTATAAATTTGGGCGAAATTAACAATTTTAGAGTTTTAATACACTTTCTGTGTTATTTTGCATTAATTATTAGCTTTTAATCCAAATTAAATTAATTTATCTTAAAAATAGGAAATTTTTAAGTAACTAAGTTTATGTTGGTGGTAAAATTTTCTCTTTGACTATTTAAAGTGTCACTTTTACGATTTTAACCAAGAATTTATGATTTTTTTAAATAATTAATTTAAAGTTTAAGACAAATCGGATTTAATTATCGTTAATAAAGTTCTTGCGGTGCCCCATCCTTTGGAGTAATCAGATTTCAGAAAGTGGTTCAAGTTCGAACCAGTTTCTGAAGAAGGTTTGAAGTTCGAACCAGTTTCTGAAGAAGGTTGCAACATGGCATCCGAAATGTCAACCATTTTTTCAAAAAACGCACGGCAAAACCCGAAAGCTTCTAGTTTTAGATCTAGTATTAGTCCTAGTGATAGTTCTAGTGTTAGTGCTAATGTTAGTTCTAATTTTAGTTCAATACAACTAATAATGATTAACAAGCCCTATCGTCAGTTTCTACTTAGCTATTCTCATTTTTCTGTATTGACCAGTGTTGAAGGACGTCTGTGGTATGGTTTGAAAACGTTCAATAAAAACACTTATTCATCTTAATATATTTAATAACCAACTTAAAATACCTTGTTTGAGTATATAACAAAAACTACGTTCTATCGGTTGTATCGGTTCTACCATGACTCTACGTTAAAATCATTGCTAGTTTATCTTAGTCTCTATTTTTAGGATACCAACTGTATAAAACTAAAAGTCACTGTTTCAGGATTGCAATACCACAGCGTCAATTGCTAGTTTCGGATTTCTAAATAAATAACACTGGAGAAGCAAGCAAAGAACGATCTTGAGAACGAATAGGACAGAAGCTGAAATCATTTTCACAAAGCTCGAGATCAAGTAGTAAATTATCAAAATTTATATGAAAATACTGATGATTCAAATAGTGATTATAGCAGGGTATATCTGATCTGGGTCCTAAGTAACTCTGGAGTTGCTGTCAATGAAATGATAGTTGAATTGGTACGGGAGTCATGCGTTCGTGGGTCCAGAATCAGTAGTTTGTGTAACATTTGTGATGGCCAAATCAACATTTAGATTAGAGAAATTCTGCAATCAGCTGATTTATTTTTAGAGCGTTATTGTTATCTCTAGTACAATCTTCATAGCTTCATAGGCGCTGGTTTTTGAAAATAAGTATGGGTGCTGAAAAAACTGAATTGGATCAGACGACGATTGACGATTTCATCCATGGTTTGTTTGCATTGAAAATGCTTTCAGCCAGGTCAGTTTACAGTTTATACAAGCAGTATCCAGTGTTTAATTGACATTATTTAACCTTTTGACGTGAAGATTTTGTATACCAACAGTATATTGTATTTTGGAAGCAAAATCAAATCTTATTGACAGTTTCTTACCTTTTGCAATAAAAATGTGTTCTTCAAAATTTTGCATTTTGTCCAATAAACAACATTTTCTGCTAACAGTTTTATAAACAGTATCAAGTCTTTTGGAATCATTTCAAGTTTTCTAGAAGCAGTATTAAGTTTTTGGAAGCATTTCAAGTCGTTTGGAAGCAATATCAAATTTTCTAGAAGAAGAATTTATGTAGTCTTTTGGAAATATTTCAAGTCTTCCAGAGGCGATATCAAGATTTCTGGAAGTATTTCAAGTTTTCTAGAAGCAATAGTAAATTTTATTTAGTATTGCAAGTTTTCTGGAAACATTTCAAGGCTTCTAGAGTATGAAGTCTTCAGGTCTTCTACAAGCAATTGAAGGCTTCTGAAAGCTGTGTCAAGTCTTGTGGAAATATTTCAATAGTTCTGGAAGCTGTTTCAAGTCTGTTAGAAGACATATCAATCAGCGAAGAGACAAAACGGAGCAAGATCAATGTTTTGACATAAACAAACATAAAACAAACAAAAACAAAAATTAAAAAAAGTTGATTTTTTTAACTTTTTAGGGATTTTTTAAATAAGCTATAAGGGTATAAAATGCACACATAAGCTTCCTATTCGTAGACCAGGTCACATATGGCAATAAATTATATACTGTATATAATAAGAGATTGCATCCGGAAGACTTGAAATGTTTTGAGAAGACTTCATACTGCATCTAAAAGATTTAAATTGCTTGCAAAAGATTTGAAATGCTAACAGAAGACTTGATACTGCTTTTAGAAGACTTGAAATGCTTCCAGAAGACTAATTTATTTGAACCGAGGGTATTTTTATTGCAAATTAACGGGCGGTAGAAAAATCGTCATCAGACTTATCATGATGAAATCCTGGGATGAACCCGGGACTGCAGACCCATAAAACTGAAATGTACAAATTTCTTAAAATTCAAACACCATTTCTAAGTTGACATTCTTAAATAGTAACAACATTCGTTGTTAAGAACTGCTCTTCGCAATATGTACATGTTTTTATTAACGTTTCTTTTTAACTTAAGTAGGAGATTTTTATTCATCAATCCCGTTAGCAAATCGAGTAAATTTCTACTTCCAGGATAGGATTGAGGACAAAAAAGAACGCAATTATTTTTTCATAACCAATATTTCGCTTTCATTTATTGAAACTTCTTCAGGGTTTGAATTTCTACAATTAACAAGCTCAATTAAAATAACTAAAAGCTATTTTCACAGAAACTTACTAATTGAACTAGAAATAGGCGAAAAATCTTGAAATTAACTACCATACACAATTCGTATAGTCAACGACTATACGAAAACAAGTTTAATAAACCACGTGTTACTGATGAAGCGGGAAATTTAAAATTAAATTTGTCCTAAACACAACTAAAATAAAGTTTCATCAGAGGGTCCAGAGTCAAAGTTGTTTTTTTGTGTTGTTGTAAATTTCAAAAATTAAAGAGTACAAATTACTTAAAGAGCCGACGTCAGTCTGAAATTAACTGTATTATCAGTGTTAACAATATGAAACATTTTCAAAAATAAACGTTTACGGTAATTATCTTCTTTGTCCAAAATCTTAATTTCTTCAAAATTAAACAAATGACCCGTGTCTAAACTATGTTGTGCTAAAGCGCAACCACCTTTTGAGTTCTTTTACATCACTCTTGTGTTGATTTAACCGTTTTTTCAACATAACATTGGTATGTATGTAAGTATGACCAACATAACATTGGTTACAAGAACCGCAAGGTACGCAATAGATTACATTAGATTGATATTGGACAGGAATTTTATCTTTTAATTTCGAAAAAATTTTATTTAGCTTGCATGGATAATATTCTACTATTTTTAAATTTGCGTTAGGTGAATAAGTTTTGAACATTTTTATAAGCTTATCAGTTAATTGAGGAATGTACGTCAACTTCTTATATGGTATGGTATCGTTAGATAGTGTTTAACCTTCGTCAGGCGGACAAGGTACAACTGTAACTTTTACGATAGTAAGGGTTAATATTTATTTTTGTACAATACCTGTGATGTTGAGTTTTGGTGACATCTCTACATATATGTTTGTAGTTAAGTACATAAAGATCTATAAAAATATTTTCACTTATTTTCATATTATGTGATGAAATAGATTTTGAAATAGATCCTCAATTGACGTCAAAGGTACAATTGTACCTTTAACGATATTGTATGAAAACAGTATAAAGAACAAAAGTTTATGGAAAGAATACTTATTTTATTACATAAAAGAGTGGGTACAAACAGAATATTACTACCATATTGATATAATACTTAAAATAAATAGTTACTTTTGATTAATTTCATTGCAATTTATGCATGTTGTCTTCGCATTTGAATGCTCATCGCAAACCGGCTTCAAGCAAACTGTGCATGATTTTCTCGTTTTCCGTTGTTTTTGGTTCATCTCTCGACAGATTTGACAACTACCAACGATAGGGGACGCTCCACGACTGCCATGAGGTACTTTAGGTTCTTCTTATGATGTTATTGAAATTTGTTTTCCAATTATCATTTCAATTGCACTTCCGAGAAAATGATATCTCATCATAAGTGGATTGCTACTTCGAGCTTCAATTGCAGGCAAGCATAGCTGATAAGCAAGATCTTTTAAAAATTTTCTTCGTTGATCCTTTCTTCGTAAATGTGGGTTGTGTTCTCTATAAATGCTATAGGACGCTAAACCACCGATATCAACCATATTATAAAAAAATGCAAGAGGTCAACGCGTCGTCCTTCTTTTCACGGTGTACTCTCCCAACATTTTGTCCATAACATCAACTCCTCCTTTCGTTTTATTGTAATACTGGATTATTTCAGGCTTCTTTGTTTGCGTGTCTTCCACTTCTTCTGTCATATGCATGTACGATAAAAGCATTACCCCTTTATTTTTTTTTTGGTACATATGAACACACTACAGCATTACGATTATACGCAAAATTCGTTGAGTACACAATTCTTTCTTTACTGCTCTGCATATTGTTCGGTAGGAATGTTTTATTTTTTCTTACTGTACCAACTAGTGTCATGTTCCAGGAATTCAAAACCTTTGCCAATTCTAAAGTTGTAAAAAAATTGTCAGTAGTGACGTTTCTTCCAGATTTCTTGTACGGGCTAACTAAGTCTAATACGGTTTGTTCACCAACATTCACTTGTCGAGGACCATCTAGTGGTTTACCAGTGTAAAGCTGACCTCGTAGCGGATAACTAGAAGATGCATCACAAGCCCAGAAAACTTTTATCCCATATTTTGCTGGTTTGGATGGTATATACTGTGTAAATTTAGCGGTTTATTATGCGGTTTATATTCTTTTTCTAAATTTTTGTTTAGTATTGACCAAATATCCCTAATCGGTGCTGCTTTATCAGTTTTAGCCCGTTCTTCACGAGTATTTGCATTGTCAAATCTGATAAATCGCAACATCATTTTGAACCGGTCACGAGACATTGCTGCACTTGAGGCAGGGCATCAATTTTCCACATGTCGTCCAAATTTTGCTTGTTATCTCTGTGGACGCTACTAATAATCAATGCACCTAAAAATGCGTCAAATTCTGTTTCAGTGAAGTTCTTGAATGTCTTTGGTAATGGCCGCTTCGAAATATTGGTAAATTTGTTTACCAACTCAGTGTTATAAGCTTCGCAACTTTTGTTAGCTTTTCTATTTGTTTCTTCTAATATAATGGTACAGATCTCTGGAGATATTATTGATTTGAAAATTTCTTTAGGTGTATACGTTTTACTCTTCGCCGAAGGTCCACCTTTTTGGCGTAAAATATTCCGCGACTTTGTTTGAGTTTTCTGATACGGTGTCGTAGTACGCCACTCTGTTCCATCTTTAGCAGTAACACTTTGGCATTTATATTCAATACTGTCGTCAGAATCGTATTCACTTTGTTCTTCTATAACTATTTGTTGTTCACTGTCTGATTCCTCAATTGTGGATATATCTAATGGCAAATAGTTTTCTTCATCAGATGCAACATATGCCTCCTCTTCTTCATACTCAGAGTCAGAATCTTCTTCAATGATTGGTCTGCACATGAATCCAATAAAAATAAACAAATAAATAATGTAATAGATAATTATAAGAAACAATTTGAAATGTAACAGTAACTAAGCAATACTAACCTGCAGTATCGTTTTCCTGCGTCCCGTTGAACGCTGGGCCCTGCTATACTGTCACTCATGATCACTGAGTATAATTTGATTTTTTTTAAACGTTACTTTAACTTCCTTAAATCAAGAATGAGTGTATTTTACCAAAACCCTCTTTTATAACGCTTAAAAGGATTAGTGGGGGTTAAGTTAAGAAAAAATCTAAATATATAAGTATTTATATTGTTATCTTATCTGCGCTGGAAATAACAGGGTGATGTAAACTTTATGACTGGGTAATAAAAGGACAATAGGACTAAAATGAGTTAAAAATAACAACTTGGTACCTATTACTTCATGGGGTTGCTTTTGTAAGAAAACAAAACAAAAAGGTACAATTGTACCTGCTCCGCCTGTTAAGGTTTTAAACTTATGCAATCGGACAAGGGTTAAACTTGTTCGCTAATGTTGTTAGTGTTGGCATTAAAAAGTAATTTATTTAAGAGTCTGTGTGGGTATGAATTATCCAAGAAAATGCTTTTCAACTTAGTCAAGTTAGTCTGTATCAAGTGAGGCTCGGAAATGTTAACAATTCTATGCTTTATTGCAAGAACAGTATTAATTTTATGTTTAAGTTTATGAAACGAGTTAAATTGGATGTATCTACCTGAAAACGTAGGTTTATTATACCAATCAAACATAATGCTGTTGTAAACTTGTTTTTGTATAGTCGTTGACTGATGTTCGACCGTTATGGTTCCTTAAATGGCAATTAATTGTGTATGGTAGTTGATTTCAAGATTTTTCGCCTATTTCTAGTTCAATTAGTAAGTTTTTGTGAAAATAGCGTTTAGTTATTTTAAATGAGCTTGTTAATTGTAGAAATTCAAACCCTGAAGAAGCTTCAATAAATGAAAGCGAAATATTGGTTATGAAAAAATAATTGCGTTCTTTTTTGTCCTCAATCCTATCCTGGAAGTAGAAATTTACTCGGTTTCTTTTTAACTGACGTCTTCAGACGCTCGGCTAAACCGAAACTGTCTACTACTATTTTTATTTATTGGTCTTTATCGATTTCGATCTCCTGGTCGTCTTCAGAAGACGTGTCAAATTATAAGCACGAACATATCATTATTAAAACATATATTAAAGCATTACAGTAATTGATGGATAAACTGAAAAAGCACATGGCTGTATGAATGAAAAAGAGAATAGAAAATAAATAAACATCACCTGAGTATAAATTAATAAATTACACAACCTATAAAGGGGGAAAGGTGAAATAACATCCTACAACATATTTCTAGTACTAGGTCTAGTGTTAATTCTAGTTTTAGTTTGATACAAGTATACAACAATTTAAGCCTCAATAAGAACTAAAAATAGAGCCAACACTAATGCTAGAGCTAATACTAACCCTAGAACGAAAAACATTTCGCCGCACCTCCGATAAGATCAAAATATGTTTACTACAAATGATATCAAAGCTGAAATAATACAAAAAACCATGAACATATTTTTGCGTGAAAAACTTAAATATGCAATAAAAACTATATCATTCCATTTAAAATAACATACGAATGTTTATTTCGTCATATAAGCATTAATAAGGATTAAAATAAAAGCTAAAGATGTTTATTTATTTATTTACTTACAAATAGGGCGCAGCAACGGGACGAACCCACAAACGCTATGCCACACGTACATGTATACAAGTTATAAATTGTTAGAAACTATACATATATTTTTATAGTGTTGACGGGAAAAAAAATAAAAAATAATTCCAAAATTAAAAATAGGATATCAAATGTCTTTGATTAGGACATCGTGAACTCTGGCCCGAATATGCCGCCTATACGCCAATATATTCAAACCAAAAACGTCAACGCCAAGCCTGTCGACAGCCCTCTCCAGCCTCAACACCGGAGGGTTGCGATAGGCACTTGTTCTCGCTGAAGGCGCGTAAAACAAAAAATCATAACGCAGACGACGTGGGGGGACGTGTAAGTCTACTCTAGACAGCAGTGAAGCAGCATCACACACACCATTTACCAATTTGAAAAGGAACATGGCATCAGAACAATAACGCCTTTGACGAAGTGTGAGAATGCCCCACATGTCGCAAGCGGAGACGTAATCTGTGTATACCTTTCCAAATTTGAAACATAAATGCTTCACGAACCTTTTTTGCACAGCTTCGAGTCTCTCTATATACACACTATATTGGGGGTTCCACACAGTACCTAACATCCTGTAAGCTCTTCGCACCACTCCGTCTATATGTTCATCAAATTTTAGTTTCCGATCGAAGGTGATGCCAAGATCCTTCACCGTGGAAACCCTTGTAACAATATTCGTGTTTAGTTTGTATTCATATGTAATATATGATCTCTTCTTAGTAAATGTAATGACGCTGCACTAAAAACGATCAAGGTCGCTCTGAACCGCAAGACAGTCACTGAGGCTGGTGACTGGTGAAAATATTTTCGAGTCATCCGTATACATGAGAAATTGAGACGAATGAAAGCAGGACGCTACATTATTTATAAAGATATTGAACAATAAAGACCCCAAATGACTACCCTGCGGAACTCCCGACGCACAGTGGGGTATTTGACCCAAAAAGTTGGCCAAAATTATTTTATGGTTTTATTTTATATGTTTTGATATGATAAACTTGAAAAAAATGTTTAAAAAAATCTAGGAGCCAAGTAATGTGAAAATAAATAACAAAAAAGATATATTTACGAACAAAATCGCTGTATTAATTAATTGTTCTTTGGCTATTAATTGTGCTTGTATAAACCTGACCTGAAGGTAGAGATGATATACTTGAATACCTACTTTAAACAAATAGGTCCTTAATTATTTTCTGTTATAAATTTTTAAGGATAGGAAATACCAAGCTAATTTGTAAAGAAGTTCCGGATACAATAGATTGCTATTATTTTGTGGTACCAATTATTTTAAAATTGAACTGCAGGTATATATGGGAAATGTAAACAAAAAAATGCTATAAAATATTTTGTGACAGAACCTACCCTTTTGAGAAGTTCTAAGAAAAATAACTCATTACTTTTACTGCTCCGTTTTATTTTGAGAAAAGCTAAAAAAGACACTTCACAATAAATACTTGTTTAAAAATCTACTCGGAAATAGCAGGTATGAGAAGTAGCTCTAAAAAATATAGGTAAATTAAGATATTAAATTATTTACAATATAAATTACAAATAGGTTATTTATTTACAATATAAATTGGTTATTTACAATATAAATATTGTTTACAACATAAACAATATTTTTTTTTTGCAATATAAATCAATATACATTTACTAATCAAAATCTTCTTCTATTTCTTCTTCATGTTCTTCTTCATCATCATCTTCTTCTTTCTCATCGGGAAGCAACATTTCTACAGTTTCTTTCAGAAATGGCTTTGAAAGAGTTTTTCTTTTTTGTCTCATCGAAGAGAGCAGCGGATCTGAAGTTAATAATAAGCGATTTAATACATCTTCGTTACATTTTACTCTCGAATATTTCCGCGCAAATTTTTCTCGATAATTTCGAAAATGTTTGTTTCTGCATTCCGCTGCCTCTTCTGATAATTGCCCTATAGGTAACAGAGCATTTTTTAAAATTTCTGGTCCATGGATCAAAATTTTATGGAGAGTTGGAGACATTGGGTACCATGGGTATAAATTAATGTAAAGTTGAGCCGTCTCGAAAGTGTAAGCCTCAAACTTTTCTACATTTACTTTTTTTCCAGACGATATTACTTCTAAGATTACTTTAATACGAAATATAAATTCTTGATTTACACCAGTAATCTTAGCAGCAACTTCAGGGTCGTTAAAAAATCTTCTGCTGGTATTGCCATCATTAGTGTTACCAAAACCGGGTTTAGGTATGTCCACTAATAATCCCATTTCCGTTTTAAATAATTGTTTAATTTTTTGTTTTGTGTTTGCTACAATTTCAGTATCTTCTTTTGCTTTGGCCTGCCACTTTCCTATGGGAATTTTGTATGAAATGTGCAAAATATGCTCGAATAGACGAATTCTCGCATGGAGAATAGATAACCCGAATTCTAACGTGTCCTGCTTTATGGGTTTTTTCTGAGCGATGTTATTAAACTCTTTTGATGTTGCGCCACAAATATAACACCTCATGGTTGATGTAGTATGTGTAACGGAGTTACATACTTTGCCATCGACCATACAAAAAATTAAAGTGTGTTTAATTTTTCCATCGATTCCTTGGATTGCAACATTAGTCGGGTTTAATTCTCTAATTTGGTCATTAATGTAATCTACCTCTTCTGTTGTGACGTCCACAGTTTCCTGTAGATATCTAATCCTTATAGGTCTACAATAATGGGCAGAAGATGGTTTAGGATTCAACCAAATGGTTTTTTTCTTGGCCAACAATTTTAATGGCACCATGGAACTTTGGAAAATATGTGCATCAGAAGACGTGGTATTTTCAAATTTTTGTTGATATTGTGACTGATGAGAGCCGTCACATCCCCATTTATATATTAATTCTAAGCTTTTCATTTCCTCATCGCTTAACATTAGTAATACGTCTTTCAGATATTCGCATAAGCGTGAAGACGTGTGGTCCAGTAAATTTTGTAATTTTATTTCAGCACTAGTTTCGCTGACAATTATCGCATCCTTGGATGGATAGCACGCTTTCTTTTCTCGTTGCAATATACTATAGCAAGGATATAATGTCTTGTCAGCACTCCTATAAATTTCGTACTCTCTTCGAGATGAACCTGCTTCTACAAATATTGCCAAAGCTTCTAGCGGTGACAATCCTCTAACGTTACTTTTTGCAGTTTGCGAAAATGCAGCTTGATATTTTTGTCCTCGTGTTGGAGAAACTGTAACATCTTTCACTACACGAGAAGCAGCTACATTGCCAGATTCCCGTAGCTTCATTTGTGTAGCATAAGTTAATTCAGCTACCGACGAACTTCTCAATTCTTTAGTTTTTCTCCTCTTTGTTCGTTCGCTTGATTCATCAAAATGTATTGTTGGTCGACCAACAGTGCCTGAAGTTTGTCTTTCAAATGGTATGCAGATAGTGCCATCTAGCCAAGCGGCATTATTTTTTAAAAACACTTCGTGTTTTTTATGAGCAGCTTGCCACTTAGTTCTAAATTTCGATTTTAGAATTCTTTTTTGTAGATAAACATTTTCACTTTTTTCCTTGGTAAAATTTGTATCTTCAACTAAATATTTCTCCATAAAATCTAATTTTTTAGAGAAATTTTTTTCTGGACAATTTCGCATGATTTCGTAAAGATGCCTACGGGTTACTACTTTCATCCCAGATGAACCTAAAATTATATTGAAATTATCTATTAGATAGATTTTACAGACTTTATATTTTATTAATTTATAGTAAATTTTAATCGTTTTATGTCAAAAGCCTACCCACAATGCAACGCAAGAATATTAAATTTTTTTTTTTTAAAGGTAGGTGCTCAAAGAAAAATTCATAAAAAGTGGATCTGCGAATTTCCGCGAGAAATTCTTGATTAAAATTGTCGTAGATAAGTTACTGAACAGATTAAAAAAATATATACTGCGGTACATAGGGGTACACTACAACAAAAATCATTTTGAACATAAAAATTGATCACAGAAAATGGTTTACAATTAAGATTTTTTTTAACTGGTAATAGCGTTAATAAAAAAATGATTTTAATGGACCAGATAGTACACATTATAACTTACCTTGTTCCGAAAATTCCATGACGTGAAGAAAAAAATACACAATTGATAAATAAAACTCAGAAGCACAAAATATCACGCACCGAAGTGATGATTCGAAAGATTAACTTTGAAATGACTTCACGCCGTGGGTTTTATAGGTACAGTACCTGAAATGTTTTTCTGGTATTCCCTATCTATTGTACTACAATATTTGCCGCTTTTTACCTGTTTTTATAAAACTTTGGAAATTTGAATTTTGACCAGCTTTTTAGGTCAAATACCCCACTGTGCGACGTAACGGGTACAGGCTGGGAAGTGGCATCGCCAATAACGACGGCTTGAGTTCTACCCGTAATATATGATCTAAATCAATCCACCAGCTTGGAGCAAATTCCAATCTGGCGTAACTTTAGGATTAGGATTTCATGATCGACTCTGTCGAAGGCCTTACTGAAATCTGTGTATATAGCGTCGACTTGATTCTAGTCATCGCCTGACAAAAGGAGCTGATCTGTGTAATACAGTAGATTCGTCTCGACCGAGCGACCAGATATAAAACCGTGTTGTGCTGTGGTTAATAAAGGGCGTACAATGAAGAAAATTCTTCCATATAAATTTTTTTCTAAGATTTTGCCCATGATACAAAGAAGAGAGATAGGACGGTAATTGTCAACTTTGCTTCGGTTCCCAGACTTAAATATCGGTACCACCCTATCCTGCTTCCACAGACTTGGGAATTGACCACAAGAAATTGACAGATTATAAATTTTTAGTAAAGGTTTTGATAACGCTTCCCAGCATTTATTTATTATAATAGACGAGACTCCACCAGGGCCAGGACCTTTATTCGGTGCAACCTCTCGCAATGCCTGCTGAACCTCGGACAGTTCCAGCATTTTAATCGAGATATTGGTGCAAGACAATTCCCTCCCAACGTCGGCTGCGGGCTCACCCGGCACTGTGAACACGGAACTAAAATACCTAGAGAACAAAGAACAAATGTCTACCGCGCTGGCAGCGACGTCGCCATCAAATTTAACAACAGAGGGAATGCCGTTGCCACCTTTTCTTCTCTTTACATAGGTCCAAAATTGTTTAGCGTCATTGACAATATTAGACTCAACATTATCAAGATAGTTCTTATGATCTCTGTCGATTAAGAATTTTGCCCGGCCTCTTAGCAAAGAAAAGGTAAGGTAGTCCAGGCAGTTCCCATATCGTTTCCACCTTCTATGCGCCTTAATCTTTTCACGAATTACTCTAACCATATCACGAGTAAACCAGACAGGAACTCCCTGAAGGGAGTTCGTGAACGAGGGACATACTGATTAATAGCCACGTTTAAGTGTAAATAAAGCTCGTCCACCGCCTCGTCCACTCCCAGCCCATTCAGAATGACATCCCACTAGATACCGTTAAGATATTTACAAATATCAACAAAGGACGCTTTTTTAAAGTTTAGACAAGTGGATGAACATTGCGTAAGATTTTTTTGGTACATTACATTGCAAATGAATTCTAGAGTGGTTAGAAATTGTTTTGAATTTAATAAGAAACATTTATTATTACAGTTACAGTAAGTTACATTATCACAGTTCAAAAATTTTAATTAACATCAAATTGAACAACAATAACAAATTATTTACTCTTATATATACTTAAATAATCCTATTTTAATGTTAAATTATTTTCATGAATATTGTATTTGTATATACGATACATGAAAAATTAATACAAGCTTAAGACATGGAAGGGATCAATATACTTTACACGGTAACGGACATTACCGATAAAGTATACTTAGGTATTTGTGGATAAATAACCACCATGCGATTATTCCCACACTTCGTAAACACACAGGAGGGGTTGTAAGCCTCGCTAACAGAGTGTCTCCATGCGAGTTTAAACAACACAATGATTATTCCCCACGTGGAATAATAGGGTTGATATGTGGTATGCACTAATAGAATGATTCTCATTCTATCAGTACAAGGACCCCATATCAAAGATAGGTTGGACAAACAATTAATACTATTTTAATGTAATAATTATTTCGAACGAATATCCTATTTATACAAATTATTAATATGGAAACCTAACAATTTGAGGTATGGAAGGGATATATATACTTTATACGATAACGGACATTACCGATAAAGTATACTTAGGTATTTGTGGATAAATAACCACCATGCGATTATTCCCACACTTCGCAGACACACAGGAGGGGTTGTAAGCCTCGCTAACAGAGTGTCTCCATGCGAGTTTAACCAACACAATGATTATTCCCCACGTGGAGTAATAGGGTTGATATGTGGTATGTACTAATAGAACGATTCTCATTCTATCAATACAAAGACCCCATATCAAAAATAGATTGGACATACAATTAATACTACTTTAATATAAAATTATTTCGAACGAATATCCTATTTATACATATCTACTAACATGGAAACCTAGCAAATTGAGGTATGGAAGGAATCTATATACTTTACACGATAACGGAATTATCGATAAAGTATACTTAGGTATTTGTGGATAAATAACCACCATGCGATTATTCCCACACTTCGTAAACACACAGGAGGGGTTGTAAGCCTCGCTAACAGAATGTCTCCATGCGAGTTTAACCAACACAATGATTATTCCCCACGTGGAATAATAGGGTTGATATGTGGTATGCACTAATAGAACGATCCTCATTCTATCAATACAAAGACCCCATATCAAAAATAGATTGGACATACAATTAATACTATCTTAATATAAAATTATTTCGAACAAATATCCTATTTATACAAACCTATTAATATAAAAACCTAGCAATTTGAGATATGGAAGGAATCAATATACTTTACACGGTAACGGACATTACCGATAAAGTATTTACACATTGGTGGTAAATAGCAACTTGCATATCGGCTGACTATTGGTATCGACCCCACTATCGACAATGTCTTGAAAATAATACCCCGCATGGAGTATGCATATCACCGTGATTATTTTTTATGTGAAATAATAGGAGTTGGTAGTTGGTTGACCTACAAATCTGCTGTTTTTTAGCTAATATTGTAATGCCATATATTTCACGTATTACATATCGTCCATACACTAATTCTACTTCAGATAAACTTGCCATTCAGAATCTAGGAGACCAAACTATGTAACTGATAATCGATTTAATAGATAACGTTAGTCGATAGAAAACAGAGACAAAACAGATTTCCTGAGACGAGAAATCCCCCATCTTGCCAGAGCTGCTATTTGTTTAGATTTTTTAAATTATTTTGAGTGTTTTTATAATAATAAGTGCTTTGAAAGCAATGGAAAAGTGAGTCAGATTTTGATAAATCACCACCTAAGAAGAAGAAAGTGGTCAGATATGAGCAAAAATGTATTTAATTTAAGCTCAAAGATGAAAAATTTAGTGGATGGCTTGCAAAAAGTAAAAAAGGTAATACGTACTTTTATTGTTCCGTAGAGAACAGTGATAGGAAATGCGGCATAACAATTCGTCTAATTGTAAGCATGAAGGGAATTGTAAGAAATTGCAAAAGCAAATTTGCAACAATCGCAACGGATGGCAAAAGCCGGTGAAATTAAACTGGCTTGTTTTATTGCATTTAATGTTGCCTCACATCTCACTAATCTAGTAAAATCTGTATATCCAAATTCAAAAATTGCTGAAAAATTGTCTACGAGTAGAATAGAATCTCGTGCTATTATAGTAAATATAGTAGGAAAAACAGCTGAAGAAAATTTGATAGAAATAAGACAAAACCATTTTTCATTGTTGGTAGATGAAAGCACTGATAAGTCGATCATGAAGCATTTAGCTTTGATCGCGAGATTAATCAACCCAAATTATGAAGTACAAGATAAATTTTTAACGTTAATACCAGTTATCTACCTTTTATACAATAAAACTGTCGAATATTTTATTAAAAAATCTCGTACAAGAAAAATAAATTAGGGTTTGCGTTTTATAGCGCCAATAATGTTTGGAGACAATAACTCGATAGTTACTCATATGAAGGACATTCATGCCCTGGAATCGACAACTGAATTATACTTGGAGTTTTTACGATTTGCGTTACCTATATTCATTGATTTAAAGAAAGAAATGCAAGCAGAGAAACTGAAATAGTACTTACTATATAATCAAATTTATACTGTTTTATACAACCAATTTATTTGGAATTAACAGAAAAAGAGAAAAACAATGCCAATGATATTTCAACTGCCAAAGAAGAGAAATTATTAAGTATTGACGTAAACGTTAGGACCCATTTACCGTTATTTGAAACATACACAAAAAAAGATAGTAAAGAGTTGGGTAACGATAAACTAATAAATTTTTATAGAAAATATATAGAGTTTTACATTGAGACAGCAACCCAAATCAGACGCAGATTTCCTTTCGATGACAAAGTATTTCCCCGGAAAATATAACGAAATTGGATAGGGAATTGGAAACTCTTCACAACACCAATTTGAATTTTGACGGAGATTAGAAAAATCGATGGATCAACAACATTTCCACCGTTATCTAATTTAACAAAAACACTTTTGTGTCTACGGAAGAACGTTTGTTTTCAACTATTAATATTATGAAGACGAAACTTAAAAATAAGCTTTCTACGACCACAATAAAAGGTACTTTGCAAACAAAATCAGAAATTAAAAGCTGTTTTGAGTTTGAAGCCGAACGACTCTCATTCTATCAGTGGGGGGACCCTATATCAAAGTATAAGATAGGTATAGTTAGACAAACGATTAAGATATGGAAGGGATCAAAAAATTTGTGGATAAATAACCAACATGCGAGTATACCCACTGCTGGAAGGCGTTAATTTTCAGTAACGACAAGGCCTTCGTGGTTAATACTCACGAGCGTCTAACACCATGCTTATTTACCACGTGTAAATTGATATGTGGAGAGACCCTATATAAAAAAATAGGTTAGGTAAACATTTAAATGATGATATTTTAATAATAAATTATGAATGTTAATATTAATTTATGATTAATCTATCCCGCACGTATCCATGGATAGTATTGTGTCCATATTTCCTCAGCTTCTAACTGGAACATTCTAGAAAAATCACAATCGAATAAGTAGGAATTCTGAATTCAGAAAACTGTGAAATCATTCGTTTCATTCTTTATTATTTCAATGCATTTAACCAAAGACCGCTATTAATAGTTAACTTTTGCGTAGTACTTAGCAATCGTAAAATTACTAAAAAACTAAGGTTATTCATTAACGTGTATGTCTGATATTTTCAAAATTGTCGAATTATTGGGAAATTTTGAAAGTTTATATTTAAAAATGGCAAATCCAAATCAAGTTCAACCTGTTAGTAACACAAATAGATTAAATAATGACTGTAGAAGTTAATATTATTCCAAAATTTTCTGGTAATCCTGTATCTTTGCCGCGTTTTATTGAAGCATTAGAAAGTTTAACAAACAAACGAGCAAATAAGGTTAATGAAGATAATCCAATAAATTTTTGATATACTTCAAATTATAAATAAAATCTCGCTTTGAAGGAGAAGCACAAGATTTAATTGACCGACTTAATGAACATTTTTCGTAATCCAAACGAAAATCCGTATTCTTTAGGTAACAGAATTAGAAATGTTTTAAATCTCTTGTTGACAAAAGTTAAATTAATCGTACAACAACTCGCTGATAAACAATTAAAAATCAACAAAACTGTATTACAAATATACATGCTTTCAATATATTTATTTGAAAAATGCAGCAGATTGGAATCCGCTATGGAATAAAATTAAGAATTCTATTGTAAACAAGCTTCAAAAATAAATTAAATCAATAAAATTCACCAAAATAAAATCAAAAATGTTCCGCACTTACATGTTATATAAAAGATTTAAGTTAATGTCCAACTGAACGACCCCTCTTCTTCTCTTCTTCTTTAATAAATTATTTCATCACCACTCACGTCAACCTGAAACAATTAAAAGGAAATGCGTAAGACTCGTGTGGAAATTAAAAAAGAATAAATTAGTTTCGATGATCATAGACGAACTACTGGAACCAAATATAAGGCAAGAGAAGAAAGAGAAAGTAAACAATTGGAGGGAAATGTATTACATGTTAATAAACCAAAAACATTTAAAAAGATTTTCAAAAGCCAAATGAAAATAAATTTAAAAATGATACCTCAAATTTAAATGCCATATTTGCGGTAAAATTGGACATAAATTAAGTGATTGTTATTTTAATCAGAAGAAATTTTATAAATAATCTAATAATTCAAGTTTATACATTGAAGAATCAGAAGCATTGATAAATGAAGAAGAAAAAGGAAAACAAGTTTAGTATCTCAACAGCGGATGTACATCATAATAATAAAAAAACGTCCGTTGAAAGAATTGGCAAAATAAAAATGAATATAAAGAATAATTTTTCAATAAATCAAGTTCGACTCCAAAATACATTATATGTACCAAACTTGCGCACGATTTTATTATCTGTAGCTAAATTGCAGATCATGGCTATGATGTTAAATTTACAAAGGACCGAGCATTTATAATTAATAAAAGAAACAGAAATGTACTTGGAATATCTTACAGATAAAATACGAGTTATACTTTATTGAAAAACAAGAAGTAAATTTAATAAAAGATGAAAGCAAAGTTCAAGAGTGGCGTTATAAATTGAGACACTTAAATGAATAATCTCTTCAAGAAGTCTTAAAAAAACGGAAATCTTGAATTTTAACGTGAAAAACAAACTGAAAGCCAAAAGCAAGAACAAATCAGCCTTTACAAATTATTCACACCGATGTATGTGGTCCAATGAGAACAGAATCAAATGGAGTCAAGAAGTTTTTTATTATTTTTGTAGATGGATTACATAAGGTATACCGAAGTTTATTTTATTCGAAATAAAAATGAAGTTAAAGAAATTTTTAGAATTTATAAAGCTCAAGTTGAAAATTATACAGGTTATAAAATTAAATATTTGCAATCTGACTGCGTAATGTAATAAAAGTTTTGACGCATTTTTGGAACAACATGGTATTAAACGAAGATTAACAATTCCGTATACTCCTCAAAAAAATGGAATAGCAGGAAGAAAGATAGAAACTGTAAAATGTAATTTACTTCACTCAAACTTGCTACCATCATTTTGGGCAAAAGCAATTAACACAGCAAATTACAAATCTTGGGAAGTGTTCTGTATATGTTCTAAACAAAATACCAAACAAAAATAAATTTGCGAAAACAGCGAAAACATATAGAATTTATATTCCAAATAAAAGAAACATAATATTTAGTATAGATGTAAAAGATTTAAAAAGAAAAAATGTAAATAATATTAAAGATCATAAATGAAAATAAAATAGAAAATCGATCGACAAATAAAGAATTAAATCTCAAAAATTTAATAAGCAGAAATCAAAATGAAAAATGTAAAAAAGAAATTACGGAAAAAGTAATTGAATTCAAAAGAGGCAGGGACCGACATAAATTTTGATAAAACTGGTAAAAATCTACAAATTGAAGATAGAAAATGAACCAGATGAAACAAATGTTAAAAACCAAAATAATATAAACAAAATGATCTCTATGTGTGATGATACATATTTTGAAGCAAATATTGGAGAAATTTCTTTAAAGGAAGTTTTAAAAGAATATAAAAAATTTATCGATCGTAAGTAATTTGATTTAAATAAATAATTATTCAGGAAACGATCTATTATAAAATGAACTGCTTTATTTTATACTAATATTTCGACTGTTTATTTCAGTTTTCTTCAGAGTACACTGAAATAAAGTAAATAACAATGAAATACAATAATCAAAACAGATTAGAATACGTACAAAGTTGTGTTCCTTATTTATTAATAATATCATTAAAATTATTGAAAAAACGCTTTAAAAGAAGACTAAAGAGAATGAAAACAAGTAATGAGAAATGAAATAATAGCTCTGATCAAGAACAAGACGTGGGAATTGCTTAAAAAACCAAGAAGTAAAAACATAATCGGATGGAAATAATACTAAAGAAAAAATTAAATCAAAACTGCTCTTTAGAAAAATTCAAAGTTTCAAAGGAATTGATTTTCGTGAAACTTATTCACCAGTAATAAGGTTAAGCTGTATAAGAAAATTAATTGCTATTGCTGCAGAAAAGAATATGTACGTATTTCAAATGGATATTATCACAGCATATTTGAACGGTGAAATTAATGACATAATGAAGAAATTTATATGAAAATAAGATGATAAAAAAATGTTGGCTTAAAACAAGCCGAAGTACAAAAAATTAGATAATAAATTTAAAAAATTAAGATAAAACCAATTAATGCTGATCAATGCATTTATACTATAAATGAAGAAGAACCACTTCGCGACGATATTATAAAAGCATGTAAAAATTTAAAGAAAATTGAAGATTTTAAAAAGAAATTATCTCAATATTTTGAAATGAAAGATTTGGGAAAAATAAACTACTGTGTTGGTATAATTTGGTTGGAACAATTTGAGTAGTTAGTAAAGAAAAGTATAGAAATACCAAAAGTTCCTAAATCTAATATTAATGCAACTTTTAATTGCAGGCGAATTTACAACAATCAAATATTAAACGGCAGTTAAAGCTAGAACTAACACCTATGCTAGAACCTAATATTAGAAAAATATAGGTTTAGCCGTGCGTCTGAAGACTAAACTTTTTAGTACTAGGTCTAGTGTTAATTCTAGTTTTACTTCGATACAAGTATACAACAATTTCAGAGTAACTAAAAATACAATTTTTGTTCTCTTTCAACATCCATTCATGAAAGCAAAAGTGTTTCACTATCTAGAATCAAAGTATCATTTTCAAAATTATTTTCAGTCTTTCTTTGTTGTTCTGATTTGTTCATGGATGATATTTAAGTGCACGCGTGAGTCTAAATCGTGAGAGGGCGTGAGCGGGCTTAAAGGTCACTCACGCGCACATCTCTAGTTTATATTACAAATGAAGAAGAACCAGTTTTTTCATCATGTAACCTTACGATATAATATGCTATTTTATTGCCATCGGGGTATTTTGAGGACTTGCTACATTATGTACATATTGACGAAAAATGGTTCTACTTAACTAGAACTAAAGAGAGTTTTTACATATCTTCCGAAGAAGAACACCCTTATAGACCCTGTAAAAGTAAAAGATTCATTACAAAAGTAATGTTTATGGCAGCAGTGGCTCGTCCACGTTGGGATTTTCATAAGAAAGCATATTTTGATGGAAGATTAGGAATTTGGCCATTTGTTTCTTCTTCACCAGCTATAAGAAACAGCAAGAATCGAGCTAAGGGCACTTTAGTAACCAAAACTGTAGAAACAGTCAATAAAGAAGAAATAAGAAAAATGATTCTGCATAATTTAGTTCCAGCAATACGCAATAAATGGCCTGTTGGTTCTAGGAAAGATACAATATATATACAACAAGACAATGCAAAACCGTATTTGTACAGTAACGATCCTACATTAATCCAGGCATTCAGTGCAGATGGTTGGGATATTCAACTGAAATGTCAACCACCAAACAGTCCTGACTTAAATGTACTGGATTTAGGTTTTTTCAATTCAATTCAATCAGTTCAACATCAATTACCCCAAAAAATATCGATGAACTGATCGATGCACTGAGAAAGTCCTTTTGAGGTATAAATAGAGAAACTTTAGACAATGTATTTATTTTATTGCAAAAAGCAATGGAGTGTACATTATTTCATAAAGGTTCTAATAATTATAAATTAAAACACATAAACAAAATTGGATTCGAGTTCGACTTTATTGTCCATTAAATGTGACGAAAATGCTGTTAAAACGGCAAAAGAATATTTGAATAACTGTTAACTTAGAAGAAAGAAAAATGACCGATAAGTTGGCAGCTTTGAGAACCATTACAAATATTTTAACAAGAAATTGCAGAGATAATTACCGAGCGTCTAATGTAGGCACTATTGATGAACAATTAGTAACATTTCGAGGAAGATGTCCATTCAAGGTGTATATGCCGAGCAAGCCGGGGAAATATGGGCTGAAGTTATGGGCCCTATGTGACGCTACTACATATTATTGTTGTAATTTTGAAGTGTATCTAGGAAAATGCGGAAACACACCGGAGAAAGGACAAGGACAACGAGTAGTTAGAGTTCTTTCAGAGTTTTGGAAAGGATCTAATCGAACTATCACAACCGACAATTTTTTTACGGATATCTCACTTGCAGAGGATTTACTCAAAGATAACATATTTATAGTGGGAACAATGCGGAAAAATAGAAAGGATTTACCAAAATCTTTGATAACAATATCCGGAAGAGCTCAATTCTCTTCCGATTTTATATTTTCTGAAAATCTAACACTTGTGTCGTATATCCCAAAACCAAGAAAATGCGTAGTTTTACTTTCGAGCGTTCATCGAGAACATGCTATTTCTGACGAAAATAATAATTACAAACCTAATATTATCAATTATTACAATTCAACAAAAAGTGGAATGGATGTTTTAGATAAAATTCTAAGAGAATACACTTGCCGGAGATGTACACGACGTTGGCCTCTGTCGCTTTTTTTACATTATATAGATATTGCAGCCTATAATGCATTTGTACTATGGCAACTCAAAAATCCGGATTGGGCAACTGGTAACATAAAATCAAGAAGAAAACAATTTATAGAAAATTTGTCTGAACAGTTAGTTGCTGCAAACATAGATTCTAGAGCTAGAGCATTTGAAACCAATGCAGTAGTATTTTCGAGACACATTGTGGACGCCATCGAAAGTACAGGCCGAAAAATAAATAAACAAATGAGTACAACATTAGAAAAACGCTCAAGATGTAGCTTGTGTATTGGAAATGACAATAAATATAAATCAAAATGTGATGTTTGTCATAAATATGTATGTAATATACATTCAACATGTACAAAAAATATTTTGTGTACAAATTGTAATGATTTAGAATAAATATTTTTTATGTAATTTTTTTAAAATTTTATTTTTATGTATTATTTTATATCCCTAATAATAGTTCACCTTTAAAATAAAATAAGTCAAAATCATAATGGCAAAAACTTCATTTTTTATATTCTACGTAAACAAAAACTGTTCGGGTCTCGGTTGACCCAGGCACCGTCCGCAACGGTTGGCGAAACGTCAGTACTGCGATTGTTAAGCTAGTCGATTTTCTGTATATATCAAAATTGAGAGCATAGTCATCTCTATTTACAGTTAAGTCGAGAAAATTTAGTTTTTTATCATGTTCAATTTCTAACGTGAATTTCAAGTTGTCATGTAAGTCATTCATATAACTTAACATATTAGCTAAATCTTCTTCTGTACCTTCCCACAAGCAAAAAATATCATCTACATATCTAATCCACTTTTTGATATTGTTATAGTATGGATTTTGTTTATTCATAATATTTTTCTCTATATGATCGAGATAGATATCGGCGATAAATCCAGATATAGATAGACCCATGGGTAAACCATTTTGGAGTTTGTAAAATTTTTCGTTAAATTTACAATAATTTTGTTTGATAATAAATTTAACAAGTGATGTCAAATCGGAAGCTCTCTTTGTGTCTTTATATTGTTTCTCAAATAGTTTATAAATGATATCAATAGTAAAATCGGCATTAACATTTGTATAAAGATTAGTAACATCAAATGAAATCTAGATGTTATTTTGTGGTTTTATATGTTTTATTTTATTTATAAAATCAAGTGAATTTTTAACTGTGAATTGAGGATTAAAATTTAATTTTTTAAAAATATCGTGAATAATATTGGTGATTTTTGATGTTGGAGAATCATAAAATGCAGTGATAGGTCTTATAGGTAGATTAGATTTATGAAGCTTTATAGTGGAATATATTTGTGGGACAAAAGAATTCATAGGAACCAAGATATAAGTATTTATTCCTAGTTTGATTAGAGTATCTTTAATTTCTTTGATTATATTTCTAGTTCCAGAAAGGATCAAATTTAGGGGATTTTTAGGTATTTCAATATATAAATTGTTTTTTAACAATTCTAAAGTTTTTGAATCATAGTCATTTTTGTATATTATAATACAACCAGCATTTTTATCAGCTTTTACGAATAGTGCATTGTTACTTTTAAGTTTTTGTTTTATAGATTTTATAATTTTTATATGTGGTGAAGGATGTTCATGATATTTACTATTTAGTCTTTCCTTCTTTTTTATAATAGGTATTATTTCGTTTTTGATATCAACATAGTTAGGTAATTTATTAATAATGCAATCAATTTCTATGGCGTTTAGATGTACACTTAGCAGCAGAAGTCTGCGTACAAAAAATTTCTAACACTTTAACTGAAAAAATAAGGGTCATGATCTAATGTGATAAACTTCAATTTTTTTTTTATTTTGTGTATTAACTACATATAATTCTATTAACAAAATATGCATTAATAAAACAGAAATATTAGTTACAAAAAAAACTAAAATTAAAAATTCTCCAAATAATGCGTATGCAAAAATCTGCGTACAAATAAAGACGCCTTCTCCAAAATATACTTATTTACTTAAATACGTAGTTGGCGATGTACGCTTTCCGATTTAAATAAAAGATAATCGGTGTCAATTATATTAGCAGAGGCTTAGAAGCTAAAAGTTAGAATGGACACGAAAGGAAAGGAAATTGAATTGGGAGAGAGAAAAATTATTGTAAAGTTATGGAAAGAGGGAAAATCTTTTCGAAAAATAGGAGAAACTGTCGACAGGTCACACTCTTCCATTCAAAGAGTAATTAATAATTATAAAGACACTGAAGATTACCTCTCACGTCCGCGATCTGGTAGACCACCCCTTTTAACAAACCGAGAGAAGCGAAAAATTGTACAGCAGGTTAGAAAAGAACCTAGGCTGACGGCAAAAAAAAAATAGTAGAAAATGTACAAGAAGAATTTCATAAAACTGTCAGCAAAGATACGGTGAGAAGGACGTTAAAAAAAGCTAACTATCACAGTCGCGTTGCACGAAAAAAGCCATTTGTGTCAGAGGTCAATCGTCAGAAGCGGATCGCCTTTGTAAAAAAACTCTTAGACAAGCCCATTGAATTCTGGTAGAAAGTTCTCTTTACAGATGAGAGCAAATTTTGCATTTTCGGCATTAAGGGTAAACAACTTGTATGGAGAAAACCTAATACTGCCCTTAATCCCGAAAATTTGAAAGCGACTGTAAAACACGGAGGTGGTGGAGTTATGGTTTGGGGGTGTATGTGCACCAAAGAGGTGGGAAGGTTGGTTTTCATAACATCGACAATGGACCATAAAATGTGTATAGACATTTAAAAAAAAATTTCGCCGGACTTGAATCCCATCGAACAGCTCTGGGATTTACTGGAACGCAGGATTCGGCAACACAACATAACGTCGAAGGAAACGTTAAAAAATGTTATGATTGAGGAATGGGCCAAAATCAGTTCGGACGAAACGAAGAAATTAGTGCACTCCATGCCTAAACGTTTAAGGGAGGTCATTAAACGTAAAGGTTATCCGACCTCATATTAATATAGAAACAATGATCTCGGTGAACGGTGAACTTGACGGGCCTCTTGAGGTTCCTAGAATTTCTTCTTTAACCCTCTTCATCGGATCTAAAACAGACGAAAAATATATTAATTAATGTTCACTGATTTAGTGATATCGGGAGTAGGTATTGAAAGGATTGTCGGGTCCTGGATTGTTAGACTAGAAGCAACCTTGGCCGTTTGTAGCGAAGGTGTTCTGTGTCATAATCCATTAATCCCGCCAGGAGGGGATTGGGGTGGTTTTCGAGTCGCGTCAACTCGGTACTGGCCTTGTCCCGAATGAATTCCTCGATGGTCGCCATCTGGGAATCATTGTGCAGTGTCGCATTACTGACAAACCAAGGTGCATCAAATGCCATCCTTAGGACCTTGTTCTGAACCACTTGGAGTTTTTGCACGTGCGAGTGCGCGGCGTAACCCCAGACTGAAGAGGCGTAAGTCATCGTAGGCCTGATAACCGCTTTGTAGAGTCGAATCTTCCGAAGAGGATCCAACTTACTTCGACGATTAATCAGAGCGTACAGATTGACCAGAGCTGCCTTCGCCTGGTTCGCCATCGCGTCGATGTGACTTTTCCAAGTAAGTTTAGAGTCCAGAATGACACCCAAATACCTGGCTTCGGGACACCAGGGGACCTCGTCGTCTTGCAGTACCTACGCATCGGGGGGTCTCTGTCTACGCCGAGTAAAAAGTACTGCGGTACTTTTATCAGCGTTGATTTAGTAGTTGAGCAACTCGTCCGATGCTGCCTGCAGTCTACGAGCGGCGACCTCGGGGGACCAAGATCTAAAAAATATCGGTGAAAGCAACGACCCCTGAGGGACGCCAGCAGTTAGGATTCGCTCTCTCGAACGCGTACCTTCCAGTTTGATGCGCGCTTTCCTGCCGTCAAGGTAGGAGGCGATCAATTGGACTAATCCCAGGGGCACGCCCGCTTCTAGCATTTTCAACAAAAGTCCTTCATGCCATACTTTGTCGAACGCTTTGGCAACATCGAAAAACACAGCACAAGTGCTTTGCTTTCGATTGAAGCCTTCGGTTATATGTTCGACAAGTCGCAGTACCTGGTGTACGGTCGAATGTTTGGGTCGGAAACCAAACTGTTCGTCCTGGATGAGCTTAAGATCTCTAACGGATCTTTGTAGCCTCGTCTGGACGACCCTCTCGCATACCTTGCCGAGACAAGAAAGCAAACTGATGGGCCTGTAGTTTTGCGGGAACGTCAGGTTCGCTCTGGGTTTCGGTAACACGACGACGTCAGCGCTTTTCCACGTGGTGGTAAAGTGGCGCAGCCGGAGCGTCGCATTGATGATCCCCGTTAGCGAAACGACCGCCTTTAAAGGCAAGGCCTTTAAAGCGGCGTTTCCGATTCCGTCCGGTCCCGATGCCTTCTTCGACTTACATCTCGCGATTGCCTCTTTCACTTCGGTCGGGGAAGAGGGCTCGATATGCAAACAATCTTCTACCGCCAGTCGCCTACTCACTACGCGCTCGACTCGATCGATGAAATCTTCATCTTCGTCATCGTCGCATAGCGGGCTGCACTGGGTTTCGAAGTTGTCTGCATGAGCCTCAGCCTTCTCCTCGAGAGTGAAAGCCATTCCGGTTTCACCGTGAATGGGCGGCATGCGTGACGTGTTCCCCTTCAGCACCTTGACCATCTTCCAACAGGAGCGATCGCCTTCGGTGTTCAGGGCGTCGAGTTTGGCGTCGAAAGACGCGTATCGGAACTCTGCCAGTTCCCTTCTCACTTCATCGCGTAGCCGGTTATAGCGTCTTTTGAGATTGGGATCCCAATTTCGCTGATAAGTCCGTCTGACGCGATCACGCTCTCGCATAAGTTCCCTGATGCGCGCTGGTAGCACCCATCGACGGTCACTTCCGGAAATCGTGTTTGTCGCGTATTGAAGAGAATCCTCGATTGCAACAGTGAGTCGTTCAACGGCCTCTTCCAGTTCCTGAGCGTTGTGGATCGGTCGTATTGGTCCCATGTTGTGATGCATGTGGTCGGTAAAGGCCGGCCATGATACAGTGGAACGTACAACCGGGACGTGAACGTCCGGGACGTCTCCTAGCTGTAGCAACACAGGGAGATGATCGGAACTAAGTTCGTTGAGCGTGGTAACTCGATGAACTAGTCTGACATCTTTCATTACAACCACGTCCAAAACGTCAGATCGTTGCCTATCGTTCGACGGGTAATACGTGTGGTCGGGGGGGGCATCCGTGAGAATGCCCGTCTCGTCGGTAAAACTCCGCAGTATTCTACCGTTCGCGTTTGCGACCCTACTGTTCCACGATGGGTGCTTGGCATTCAGATCGCCGGCGATAACCACGCCTTTGTCTGTATCCAAGACACCCGTTAGATCGCCTTCCAACAACCGCCGGTTCGGCGGATTGTAAGCGGCGACCAAGCGGACGCGCCCCGATAGTGTTCGCACCACAATCGCGGTAGCTTCGAGATGTTGAAGAGGGGGAGTCAGATCCTCGTAATGATCCAAACTGGTCCTTACGAAGATGGCTGTCCCGCCGCCTCTCGCGCCAACTCTATCGTTTCTGTAGAAGCGATAATTGGGCAGCCGCGGCTTATCGCCAGCTCGTAGATGAGTTTCGCAAACGAGTATCGCGTCAAGGTCGTACCTTTCCGCGAACTCGCGAAGCTCATTCTGTTTATTGACGAGCCCCTTGGCATTCCAATAAGCTATCTCGAGCGAATGAGGTACTCTCGGTCGTCGATGCGTCAACATAAGAGTTTCAGCGTCTCGGACACGAGTTGCACACACAAAATTAATCGTGCGTCCCTATCGGTTTTGTCCAACGCGAGAACCTGACTAACCAGCTTCTGTATGCTGAGTAGGGGGTCAGTTGAAAGAGTAGGCTTGACTTGCTCTCAGACGATATGAAATGCTTTTAGAAGATTTGATGTAGCTGTCAGAAGACATGTAGTGAATTGCAATAGTCACAAAAGACTTAAACTGCTTGTAGAAAATTTGATATGCCCATAGAAGATTTAATACTGTTTCTAAAGAACCTGATATTGCCTCCAAAAGACGTGAAATGTTTAGAATACTTGTAATGCTTTAAAAGTTTTAATACTGCTTCTAGATAGTAATAGTAGTAATAAATAGGCTTGAAGTTCTTCCAGAAAACTTGATATTGCTTTTAGAAGACTTAAAATGCTTCTAGAAGGCACTTCTTCTAGAAAAGCGTATATAGCCTCTGAAAGACTTAATACTGGTTTCAGAAAAATTGAAATGCTTCCAAAAGACTTAATACTGCTTCCAGAAGACTTGATATTGTTTTTAAAACTTCTGGAAGAAAACATTTTCATTGCAAAAAACACGATATTGTTGATAAACTGTTTGAGTTTCCTTCGAAAATATTAAATACTATTAGATAAAATGCAAAATCTTGGCTGGCAGATTGATCTTTTTTTTATATCTTTGGATGCTATTATATTAAAATTATTTTAATAGCTGCATCCGATGTAGTAGCATCATCTGCCAATATTAAGCGACTTTTACTTCCTAGGAATTAATACCATACTTTAAGCAATAGATTAGGAATTGATAAAGCAGCAAAAACAGTTTGCATATTTCAACAGTTAAATGAAGTAAATAATGCATCTAGCGGAAACGGGTAACGATTTTTTTTAAAGTTTTGCTTAAGTTTTTAATCATATATTAAGTTTTAATTATAATGTAGGTTTGGCGATAAACATACATAAAGGAAATATTCTATTTTCCTGCTAATTTTGAAACAAAAGTGTTCTTTTAAAAAACACCCCATGTTTTAAATCACCTTTTGAACTGTTTAAAACATCTCATACAGTTTTAAAAATGCTTCAAACAGTTTGTTTTAAACACTTTATTAGAAATATGACAACCCTGATTGAAACTATTGTTATAATTGTAATATAATAAAATCAAAAAGTTAATCAACTCAACCTTTATTTATAAAATAAAACGAAACACTGCCATTAAAGGCACGAAGAAGAAAAGTATGCATGCGTTAAATTGCGACCGAAGGTTTTAGCTTTAAGAAGTTAAAAGTTGGGCAACTCTTGTGACTAAGACAAAAACCGTTTTAGTCATAAGGTGTTGCATGAACAGTACTACTATAACGCACTACCTTAACTTTTCACTCTTATAACTATGACTACGACTAAGACTAAAACACGTTGCATGAACCCACCATTTAACGTTTGCGTTAGCTTTAGTTGTAAGCAAAGGTATTGATTCATGGTATTGATTCATATTTAAGCACAACATATTAAAGCAAAATTTTGACATATAAACAGTCGTGCCAAATTAAATATACAAAAAGAAATCTAGGGGATCAAGAGTGAAACCGTTTTGTTTTTTAGAAATATTTTGTTTCTAATATTATTTGATAGCGATTATAGTGATTTAATAAGAATAAATAGAAAATTGTTGTCGCTGCTAATGCAATGTGTTTGAATGCAGAATTATTAATCGCACAAAGATTGAAGAATAATAGACGACGGCGTTTTGGTAGAAGGCCCATCAATAAGAATCGAAAATTAGAGGGGAGTTATGCCACTCTTATTAAGGCATAGAGACATAGAAGAGGACGATTTACAATTTTTTAAATATGTCCGCATATCATTCGAAGAGTTTAAACAATTGTTAAAACTGGTTACACCTTTTTTATCAAAAACACCAAATAAAGGTGCAATTTCACCATCTGAAAGGTTGATTATAACCCTACTGTAAGTTTTTATTTAAACCGTGTGCATTAGCTTTAGTTGTAAAAAAAAAGGTATTGGTTCATGCAATATTTAAGCAAGCACATTCAAGTAAAATTTGGACATATAAAGTCGTGCCAAATTAGAAATACAAAAAAAATCTGAGTGAAAAACGGAAGAAAAGAAAACAGACTGAAACCGTTTTATTTATTAGAAACATTATGTTTCTAACACATTCTAACATTATTTAATATGAGTAAGAATAAAATTGTTATCGCTGCTAGCGTAATGCATTTAAATTAGGGATTACAATCTCGGGATTTCGGGATCCCTGCATCCCGGGATTGTTCCTATAATAACCAATTTTTCCGAATCTGGGATTTAAATGTCGTTGATTAATGATGGTCAGAAAATAACACCAACAAAAATCCAAGTTCATTAATGTCATCATTAATCACAGTGAGTTTCAAATTATGAGAAGTTAGTTTGACTTTTAGATCGGGTCTTATTTGTCATCGAGACATAAATCTTAATAAAGCCGATATTGCTTCCAAAAGACTTGATACTGTCCATAGAAAACTTAATACTGCTTATGGAGGACCTGATACTGCTTAAAAAGGATTTGAAATGTGGCCAGAATACTTCAAAGTAATGCTTTCAGAAAACTGGACATTGCCTTTGGAAGACTAAAAATGCTTCCAGAAAATTTCATACTACTTTTCGAAAACTTTCAAAAGACTTGATATTGCCTCGAAACGACTTAATACTGCTCCTGGACGACTTGAAATGATTCCATAAGACTTGATACTGCATTCAGGAGATTTGATGTCGCTTCCAGCAGACATGGATTGCTTCTAGAAGGCTTGGTACTGCTCTTTGAACACTTAATACTGTTTTTCTTTTGCTTTCGCTTGTTGCTGCATTTAGAAGAATTGAAATGCTTCCAATAGACTTGATATTGGTTCCAGAAGATTTAGCTCATGCTGCCAAAAAGTTGGCAGACTACAAGATAATGCACAGCGTTTGGAATAGTAGTAACTCCTGCTGTCAACAAGTTGGCAGACTAAAAACTAATGACCAGCACTACGGAGCTATAATAGCTAATCCTGCCAACAAGTTGGCAGTCTTTAAAATAATATAGTGTTTGGAACAGTAATAATTCATGCTCCCAACAAGTTAGGTAGTCATTAAAATAATATATAGTCTGTAGAACAGTAATAGCTCATGCTGCCAAAAAGTTGACAGACTACAAGATAATGCACAGCGTTTGGAATAGTAGTAACTCATACTGTCAACAAGTTGGCAGACTTCAAACTAATGACAACGACTACGGAGCTATAATAGCTCATCCTGCCAACAAGTTGGCAGTCTTTAAAATAATATAGTGTTTGGAACAGTAATAATTCATGCTCCCAACAAGTTAGGTAGTCATTAAAATAATATATAGTCTGTAGAACAGTAATCACTCATGCTGCCAAAAAGTTGACAGACTACAAGATAATGCACAGCGTTTGGAATAGTAGTAACTCCTGCTATCAACAAGTTGGCAGACTAAAAACTAATGACCAGGACTACGGAGCTATAATAGCTCATCCTGCCAACAAGTTGACAGTCTTTAAAATAATATAGTGTTTGGAACAGTAATAATATAGTCTGTAGAACAGTAATAGCTCATCCTGCCAACAAGTTGGCAGTTTTTAAAATAATATAGTGTTTGGAACAGTAATAATTCATGCTCCCAACAAGTTAGGTAGTCATTAAAATAATATATAGTCTGTAGAACAGTAATAGCTCATGCTGCCAAAAAGTTGACAGACTACAAGATAATGCACAGCGTTTGGAATAGTAGTAACTCATACTGTCAACAATTTGGCAGACTTCAAACTAATGACCAGGACTACGGAGCTATAATAGCTCATCCTGCCAACAAGTTGGCAGTCTTTAAAGTAATATAGTGTTTGGAATAGTAATAATTCATGCTCCCAACAAGTTAGGTGGCCATTAAAATAATATATAGTCTGTAGAACAGTAATAGCTCATGCTGCCACAAGTTAGTAGACATCAAATTAATGAGCAGGAGTTTAGAAAAAAAGTAACTGATGCTGTCAATAAGGGGCAGTTTTTCAAATAATATATGTATAGTCTGTGGAAGAGTAATAGCTCATGCTACCAACAAGTTAGCAGACTTTAAAGTAATAAGCAATACTTTGAAGATATAACAAAAGCTTTATAAATTGAACATTGTATGGACATGAAAAATTAGACAATACAAAATAGACTCAACTGAGAGCGTTAAAAATAAATTTGATACGAAAAAAACCTGTTCTTCATCGCAAAACACAATTTCGAACACCACAGTGTGCATGATCTGTATTTACCTACAATGAACCGAGAAATTTAAAATTCAAATATATAATAGTTATTTTTGTTTCTAGATAGCGAAATAACACTTTTGCATTCGAGAACGAAGTTTCTCGAAAAATCGCACGAGATTAGGATTAAAATAAAAGGTTAAAGATGTTTAGAAATTGTTTATTTATTTAAAAATCATAAATTACATAAATTTAATAAGAAACATTTATTATATTACAATTACAGTTCAAAAAATTTAATTAACTTCAAATTAAACAAATTATTTACTCTTTATACACTTAAATAATCTTATTTTAATGTTAAATTATTTTCACGAATATTCTATTTATATATACGATACATAGAAAATTAATACAAACTTAAGGAATGGAAGGGATCAATATACTTTATACGGTAACGGACATTACCGATAAAGTATACTTAGGTATTTGTGGATAAATAACCACCATGCGATTATTCCCACACTTCGCAGGCACACAGGAGGGGTTGTAAGCCTCGCTAACAGAGTGTCTCCATGCGAGTTTAACCAACACAATGATTATTCCCCACGTGGAATAATAGGGTTGATATCTGGTGTGTACTAATAGAACGATCCTCATTCTATCAGTACAAGCACCCCATATCAAAAATAGGTTGTACAAACATTTGAAACTACTTTAATATAAAATTATTTCGAACGAACATCCTATTCATACATATCTATTAATATGGAAACCTAGCAAATTGAGGTATGGAAGGAATCTATATACTTTATCCGGTAACGGAATTACCGATAAAGTATACTTAGGAATTTGTGGATAAATAACCACCATGCGATTATTCCCACACTTCGCAGGCACACAGGAGGGGTTGTAAGCCTCGCTAACAGAGTGTCTCCATGCGAGTTTAACCAACACCATGATTATTTCCCACGTGGAGTAATAGGGTTGATATGTGGTGTGTACTAATAGAACGATCCTCATTCTATCAGTACAAGCACCCCATATCAAAAATAGGTTGTACAAACATTTGAAACTACTTTAATATAAAATTATTTCGAACGAACATCCTATTCATACATATCTATTAATATGGAAACCTAACAAAGCACTGAAGATGCCATTCAGTGCTTTGTCGTAGTCTCCTGTTGACAGACTGAGGTACTGCGGTGCTCTGCCTCCTTTTTATAGTAGGTCGTCTTGGTCGTAGGTGATAGCGATTGGTCGGGGGTGGGGTGGTGGGGGTGTTTTTGTCCGACGTGGCGTGAGTCGTGGGTGGTGGGGGGAGGTCATTGACCTGTCGTACGGCGATTAACGGTCCTGGGGATTTTCCACCGGATATGGCTTTGGTGACGTCATCCATGGGCGAGAAGGGGTCACTGACCCGCTGTCCGGTGATTGCTGGACCTGGGCTGCTCTCACTGGACGCTTCAGGTATGATAGGTAGCTCGGCGTCCTGCGGTTCCGAATTGGATGGTCCTTGCCTCAGGAAAGCAGTCCTGGGCCTGGAGTGCTCTAGGACCGTCCTCCACGCTGCTGACAAGTGTAGAACATTGTTGTAGTTCCAGTGTAAACATTGATTTATAAAATAAATATGGTTTTTAATAATCGTAATACGCTTGATGATAAATTTTTTTTTGTCGAAACCGGTCCTAAGTATATTTAACACGTTGAATGCGACCATATATTCGACAAATGGGGTCCCACTGGCCAATTGTTTTTTATTTTAGAATCTTGTAATTATTGCTCTACAGATTCAGGAATTAACATAAATTATTATTATAATTTTTTTTTGATATTTATTTTAAACTTTTATTTTATGGTGACACGTTGGTCTCGCGCGGCCGACAATAGACGCGTACATCTCGAGTAGCCATGTGAGTCCAATGTGTCATCACGTAATTCCTGTCCGAACTTGTAAAATCTCTCATACACGTGTTTACGACGATCGAGTATTACTTTTCGCAGTCTTTGTTTGGATGTTGTGAGTGTAATTGTGAATGTGAATATGTCATACGAAAAAGAACAAGCACGCTTGAAGAAGTTATGGAAAGAGTTGCTTTCTGATGAAGAAAGTGAGGCAAATATTTTTGACGGCAAAACGGAAATATACGAACCGGTTACAGAAAGTTCTGAATCCGAGGAGGATTATCGGTCTAAATCTAAACGGTTCAAAAAAAATAATTGTACACCATCTTCGCAAAAACCAGAACCGTTTACCTCACAAAAAATTATAGAAAGCCCCAATTACATGGATGAAATAAGAGAAGAAGTTATAAGAAACATGCGTTATGACGACTTGGGTGATGAAGAAAATAATAATGATATTGAAAAAGAAGCAAATAACCAGAGTAATGAGTTTGAGAGGGCTCATGCAACTGGGAAAAATCTAAAAAACTTACAGTTTAGTGTTCCAAACTCTGGTTTTAGTATTGCTCTGTATGAACAATACGACAAACCGCCATATGATTTTTTCAAAGTTTTTGTGAATGACATCATAAGCTTAATCGTGAGTCAAAAAATCTTCTATTAAAATAACATAATAATAATATATATTTTAGGTAGAAGAAACAAACAGATACGCTGAACAGTGTAAACGAAGTAATATTCTACCAAACGCACGTATTCTGAAATGGACTCCCACAGACCCTACAGAAATAGAACATTTCATTGGTATTATTTTGTGGATGGGGTTGTGTTCTTTCCCAGAACTTTCTTCATACTGGTCAACGAAACGATTGTACAAAAATGCAATCCCAAGTGTAATGTCCAGAAATCGTTTTCAGTTACTTCTGAAAATGATATATTTTAGTAATAATGAGGAAATTAGTGATGATAAATTACACAAGATAACACCACTTGTGAACAAGCTTCGGACATCATTTCAGTGCCAAATGACACCCTCCGAGTACGTTTGTATAGATGAGACTCTTGTACCTTTTAGAGGAAGACTGAAATTTCGTCAATATATATCCAATAAGCGACATAAGTTCAGAATCAAATTATTTAAGCTGTGCCTAAAAGATGGGTACACATATGATTTCCAAGTATACTGCGGCAAATCGAAGGATGGTCATGTGTCAGTGCCTACAAAAGTTGTAATGGATTTGATGACAAATCTTTTAGACAGCGGACGTACTTTATGCACTGATAACTATTACACATCAGTGAGTTTAGCTAATGCACTATTACATAGAAAAACACATCTTATTGGAACATTACGATCTAATAGAAAATATAACCCCAAAAGGGTTGTAGATAAAAAGTTGAAAGTTGGAGAAGTAATAGCTGAAGAATGTAAGCAAGGAATAGTAGTTGAAAAATGGAGAGATAAAAGGGACGTATTAGTATTAAGCACTAGATATGGAAATAAAATGGTTACTTTAATCAAAAGAGGTAAAGAAATACAAAAGCCCAAAAATGTGGTTGAATACAATAAATATAAATCATATATTGATATATCTGATCAGTTAAAATCTTATAATACCTGCCTTCGCCGTAGTATGAAATGGTATAGGAAATTGGCGTTCGAGTTATTAACTGGAAGTGCAATAGTAAATGCCTACATTGCGTATAAAGAAATAACCAATAATAAAATATCAATAACTGCGTTCAAAGAAGAAGTCATAAGTGGTCTGTTGAAAACAGCGAGACAGGAAGAAATATCTGAAAACATGACCGAAATAGAGCATAAATTAGAAGATGTTGGTCGTTCTAAAAGACGTCGGTGTGTAATATGCTACAAGAAAATTTCAAACGAATCTGGAAGAGAACAAGCATCGAGGAAAACTCCCCAAACCACGTTGAAATGTAGTGCTTGCGATCAATATTTTTGTTTGAACTGTTTTTTTGAAGCACATACAGCTTCTAAAATTTAGTATACACACACCATATTTTCTGTTTTTTTTAAGATTTATATCCATGTTTTCGAATGATATTTATGTTTTCTTATGGATTATATCTAGTATTATTATAAAAGGTAAAATAAATAGATAGACTAGATAGATAGCCTAGTTGATCTTCTAGTTAATCTTTTCTATTTCTATTTGTTTTTTTCTAACTTTATTGCATTATTTACATATTACAGTTCCCTATGCCACGTGGTGACATATTGGTCTCACAATAACAGGCCAATGACATAAATCGTTTCTTCTGGCCGTCTACTCTGCTACCACATGTATTTCAATGCATTACGTGATACCACCGTGGTCACACACGGCCAAATGTAAAATTGTTTAATATGAGACCAGGGTGGACTCGCGCAGTCTCTACGTTCCAATACAACATGAGACCAACGCGATCTCATATGGCACTCAACGTGTTAATTTTTAACTGAGCAAGAGGTCTATTATTTATTTATCAACCCAATCGAAGAATTTTACTCAGTAATTATGGATTTATTAAATCTTAAAATGTGTATTAATATATGTATGTATAATAAAATTGGAAATACATGGTTTTTACTTATTTAATTGATTCGAATTAATGTTTCTTAATGTTTGGAATTGTATTTTATTTAAAGAGTTCTCAACGATGAAATAATGACGAACGAATTTGTAGACGCAAAGTCCTTTATCTAAACTCAAATAGTTGTGAAAAACTTTATTTACCTACACGATTCGATTCGTGTGTCGACCGATTACTCACTCAAAGGAACTCTTAGGCCAGGCGCGCACATGCGATTTTCTGTCGCGCGACTGTTTGGTCGCAAAAATAACACACATAGCATTAAATACAAATGCGCGCATATGCGACTAAATAATAGCAGCTATTAAAAAGATGTAACCTGCTCCATTTTTGTAACGACGCGATTGTCGCGTCTTTAAATGTATCATATGAACAAGAATGAACATGCACGCACATGCGACTGTTCAGTCGTAGTCGCAGCACAGGTCGAAGTTGGTGTATAGGATAATTATTACAACAAATTTATTAAAAATGGCTGAATCTTCAGAAGTGTCTGATAATAGTGACAATGACTTGACATCTAGTGTCTTAGACACAGAAACTATTATTATCGAGGTAGAAAAAAGACCAGCTCTTTACAACAAACATTTGAAAGAGTATAGTGACCGAAATTTAAAGGAAAAATTGTGGAGAGAAGTGTATAGCAAAGTTATATCCACTTGGAACAAGTTATCGGCCGAAGAAAAACACAAGAGAGGTACGTGATATTGTTTTTATTTAATAGTTTTTAATAATCTTATGTAATAAATGTTGTGCAGATAAGTATTTAAATTTTATCATATTGCCACGGAACTGAACCTTCGGGGGATGTAAAGTAATTTGCCATATAGTCTCTTATATTAAGACCAACTCTGTTAGGTCTTATTCCAGCTGGAGGACAGCTCTGTAATAAACACTCATAAAATTCGTCCTCCATTTGCACACCGTCTTTCTTTCGTTATGTAGAAGTTATGTAGAATGCAACATGTTTTAATGATAAGGTCTAATGGTCTAATGATCGATGCAAAATACGCCATTTGTTCGCTAAAATACCAAAGGTACACTCTACCATACGCCGTGCACGAGTCAGTCTATAATTAAAGACTCTTTGTTTCATTGTTAAGTTTCTTCGAGGATAAGGCCGTAAAACATTTTGTGATAACGCGAATGCTTCGTCTCCTACTATCATGAAAGGTATGGGTTCTCCCATCTCGTTGTTTGGTAATTTTTGTGGAGTAGGAACATTTAATTGGTTATTATGTAATCTTTGACCAAAATTCGAATTCTTAAAAACACTGGAATCGCTTCCAGCACCATATGCTCCTACATCTATTGCTGTAAAACAGTGGTCGGCGTCTACTATACCCAAAAGAATAGTCGAATAAAAGTTTTTATAATTATAAAATTCGGAACCAGTATTATTTGGTTTCTGTAATCTAATGTGCTTGCCGTCGACTGCACCGATACAGTTCGGAAAATTTGTCCTATCGTAAAACTCTTTGGCAATATTTATCCAATCTTCTTCAGACTTTTCTGGCATGTATAAAGGCTGTAAATAGTTCCATAATTGGTTACACGTGTCTTCAACAATTTCCCTTATCGTGGTAGCCCCAAGTAAAAATTCAAACTGTAAAGAATTGAAACTATTGCCGGTAGCAAGGTATCTGAAAAATAAATAATAACTGTTTTTTATTGCAGGAAAAATTATTCAAAAAAAAATGGAAAAATTTAAGATTGTTTCGCTAGGGAATTAGCAGCCCAGCGTAAAGCAGTGTCTGGGCAAGCAGCAAAAAAAAAGAAGATATATTTATTTCGACCAATTGCAATTCCTTTTCCCAATAATGAAAGATAGACCAACTACCAGCAACACCGGGCCTTCTCAATCAATTGAGATTGATCAAGAAAATCAAGAAATGATATCTTCTCCTTCTTTAGCAACCAATACAGAAAATTCGGAAAGTACATCCATATCTAAAAGAAGGGCTGTAAGAAAAACTGTGCTTAAAACAATTCCATATGAAGAATAGTTACTGAAAATATTGGAGGATAAGCAATGTGAAACAATCGACGAAGATAAAAATTTTTCACTTATGCTTGTTCCAATGTTCAAAAAATTAACTGATGACCAAAAACATTATGCGAAAATTGAAATCTTAAATATCATGAAAAATGCAAAAAACGTCGGAAATCCTCCAGTTTTTTACAGTTCAATGCAACAATCTTATTCTCATCTTTATCCTAACCGTCCGGTAGACCAAGTGCAATTTCCAAGATCAAATTTTCAACAACAGCAACAAGGAGGCAATGAAAGTATTTACTCCGCGCCATCGACATCAACGGTCAACTCTGCACAGTCCACACCATCAGCAACCATTTTTTCTGATGGTGACAATGCATATTTTGACTTGTCAAATCAATAAATTAATTAAATTAAACAAATAGAACATATATTTATTATTTAACCTTATTTTTAATATCTACTTCTATATATCTAGTCTAATAGTAGTTTGCAGAAAATATCTAGTTAATTTGGCAGAACGACGACACAAAACAAAAGCTGGTAAGTACCTTCTTACCTTATTGTTACTGCAAGACATTCCTCAGGTGGTATACATTTTCTCCATTTACTATTTTGGTACGATATGTTGTAAATTTTTGTAAAATGTAAAATTGACCCCGATGTTCTCTGTCAGATAAAATTGGATGCACCCAAAATTTTCTTTTCCGTTGCTTTCTTAATTTCTTTCGTAATAACAGAGCCACTATACAAGCGGTTTCTATGAAGTCCATGTTGATACTAGGCTCTAGTCACGATTAATCAGTCTCAAATGCGCGACCATACAAATTTTTTGTGACTACTACTTTTATATCGCTGCGACAAATAATCGCATGAAAATCGCATGTGCGCGCCTGGCCTATTGCTCCTACACAATGCGGAAAATTCCATAACTTTTCAAAAAGTTCTGCGTGTTGAAGCCATTCTTGGGGTGTCATAACATATATAATGAACTCAAACCGCAATAACATTTTCCCATATTTCCCTTCCCAAATTTACAATAGATATTTGAACTTTTGGTTTGGGAAATATTCAATTTTAATTTTATTTTATTTTAATCCTATTTTAATTTTTCACATTGACACAACATGACATTAATCACAAAATAAAATGTCAATAACATCAACAAATTTCTTTAAAATATATTTCCTGAAGATGGTTTAAACGTAACCGAAACCGGTAGTAACATTGTGTAAAATACTATCGCCTTGATAATAAAAGTGCAAAAAAATTATTAAATAAACATAAATAAACATATTATTTTTATACTTAAAAGTTAAATAATAATTATTTTTCAAAAATAATAAATATTTTTGAAATCAAATTAATTACGAACGCCATCTATTATTCAAAAATCAAAACTAAAACGTCACCAACATCATTTTATTTTTATTAATTTTAGGTTATGTTGGTTGAGGTTATGTTAAAAAGCGTGGTGTTTATTTCGAAAAAATGGCCAAATTGGGTTCTTATTTCGGTTTGTGCCCTTTAGTAGACCAACACAACTTACTCGGAATATCCGAAGCATCCGAAAACGGTCACATTATCGTTACATTATGCAAAAATATAGTTGCAAAATATAGAGTGAGTCAAAAAGCTTAATTTAATTCATACAATCTTATTTTTCATCCAGATTTTTCAGATCAAAAGCAAATACAAAGTTGGAGAACTAAAGATAAATTAAGTTCACCGGTTATATTTAACAAAGCCGATAAAAAATATGTTGGAACATTTAATTCGGTGAATATCAAAATTTGGAGCGATGAAGACGAGAATTTAGATAAATTAAAAAAATATAAAGTAAATATTAATTTTAATTAATTAACTTCATTATAATACATTTTTTTTAGTTTAATGAGCCAATTTATACGTTATTAAGCATCGGGGAAGAATCCTACATAATTTTTAACAACGGAAACATCTTTCCGTTAACACAATGCATTAATGAACGCAAACAATTAAAATTTGAAAAAATTTTTGATGATGAAAATGAAGAAATAGTGGATGTTTTACAAAAACGTCGCGAAAATGAAGTTTTCTTTGGGTTAATCGTTAATAATAATAATAAAAAATTCCTTTATTTATTCATTATTTCAAACGGAGTTCAACATCTTTTGAGGAAAATCGAATTAAAACGAAATAACGTTGAGTTATCAGGATATACTTTGTGTCTTTTACACGATAAATCCATAAATTTCTTATCTTTTTGTAAGAAATATAAATTTTAATTAAATCTGATTAAAATTATTTCTTTTTAGGGTCACACAGCAAACTTTATTCGTTGCAAATCAACAACAACAAAAAAGAAAGTTGCAATCTTGGAGAAATCTTTGCCACGATCGAATCAATTTCTTCGTCTCATTTTGCAGCTTTAACACCGATAACTAACGATAACATAGCTATTTATGGGGCTGATAGTAACCAGGAAGGGGCGAAATTAATCATTTATAACACTCAGTATAAAGTGGGGCAATCAACTTTGTCTTTTAAATTATTTTCGAGGGCCAAAAAAATTTGGTGCATTGAAAATTATTTGTTTATGTGTTCTGGACAATATTTAGCTGTTGTTCCTTTTTTTATTAATACAGAGCATTTATCAGCTTTGGTGGGGAGTCATAAGATCGATTTAACTGATACAGATCTCCAACAAAGCGTTATAATCAAAAATTTAGACAACAAAAATGAGGTTGAAGTTAATTATAAAGTTCCGAAAAGGATTAGAAAGAAAGTTAAGGAGTTATTCCTGCAAGGCGTTTCTGAGGTTGATGTTTCAAATCATTTAATTCCTTTATACATGGAAAATAACGAAATCGAATGTTTAAAGGAATGTTTGTTTTACTTCAAAGATATAAGCGAAAATTGTCTCGTTATCTTATTAATTTATTTAATTCAAAAAGAATTAAAAGAAAGAAATGAAATCAATTTTAATTCACCAAATTTTAATTTAATCGATATTATTTTGTCAATTCCAATTAGCGATGTTTTGATTATGCCGTGTTTAAAGCGAGAGTTTGATATTGCAACGAATTTATATCTCATTCAATATATTTCTTATTTATTATCGCGAGATGGTCATAATTTACCGAAATTAAACGAGATGGAAACTGAAAATAGATTGATTGAATGGGGATGTTTGTTGTTAGACGCGAATTATCAAAAATTTCTTTTAACTGAGGATCCGAATGTTAAGATTGTCTTGGGTAATTTTAATGAAATTGTTAAAGATTATTCTGAAAGTCTTAAAATGATTAAAAGTGTGGTTCCTTTGTGTGAAAATTTTGTTAAGAAACGCGTTCCGAAAAGTTGTGTGAGTCAACCTAATTTGATGTACTGTATAAAAGAAGTAATGTTGAGTTAGGGAATAAAATGATTAAGTAATAAATTGATTTTTAATTACCACACCAATTAACAAGACATTTTAATGATATATATTATCTTAAAACAAGGTCCGTAAAGCGTATTGTACCAGGTTAGCCAGTGCCAAACTGAATCAGTGTAATTTATCTTATATATATGAAGCGACTCTATTTTGACAAAAGTAAAGGTTTGGGAAAATGTCTTATTTAGATCCAGTTTACTCTCCTTTGGTTTTTGGTCAAATGACCAATCACAGCTAGTAAAATTATAGTAACTATCTAGAGAATAGTATAAAACGGTTTTTAATTGTTAGGTAAATTTATCAACAGTTGGTAAAAGTGGCCCTTACTAGGACATCATTTTGATTTCCTCAAAATTGGTGATGTTTTGTTTACAATGAATGTTTTGCTGTTACAAAAAATAAAATTACTTAAAAGAAAAGAAAAAAAAAAACAAAAAAAATATGTAAGAATATATAGGTAATTTGACAAAAAAAAACGATTTTTCACAAATTTTTAAATTTATTCAAAATATTGGAAAAATCCTAATTAAGTTTGGCAGCTTATATCTCAAGAACTAAGTGAAATATTTCAAAATTGACTTCATTTTTGGAAAGCAGATGCTCCAATTAATAATTGCGAGTAAGTTGACAATAGTTTCCCAAAAAAACGATTTTTCACGAATTTTTAAATTTATTTAAAATATTGGATAAAAACCAATTAACTTCAACAGTTCATATCTCAATAACTAAGTGAGATATTTCAAAATTGACTTCACTCTTGAAAAGTAGATACTCCAATTAGTAATTGAAAGTAATTTCGTATCAATTTTCCAAAAAAATCGATTTTTCAAGAATTTTTAAATTCATACAAAATATTAAAAAAATCCTAATTAAGTTTGGCAGCTTATATCTCAAGAACCAAGTGAGATATTTCAAAATTGACTTCATTTTTGGAAAGTAGATGCTCCAATTAATAACTGCGAGTAAGTTGACAATAGTTTCCCAAAAAAACGATTTTTCACGAATTTTTAAATTTATTCAAAATATTGGATAAAAACCAATTAACTTCAACAGTTCATATCTCAAGAACTAAGTGAGATATTTCAAAATTGACTTCACTCTTGAAAAGTAGATACTCCAATTAGTAATTGAAAGTAATTTCGTATCAATTTTCCAAAAAAATAGATTTTTCAATAATTTTTAAATTTATACAAAATATTAAAAAAATCCTAATTAAGTTTGGCAGCTTATATCTCAAGAACTAAGTGAGATATTTCAAAATTGACTTGATTTTTGAAAAGTAGATGCTCCAATTAATAATTGCGAGTAATTTGACAATAGTTTTCCAAAAAAACGATTTTTCACGAATTTTAAAATTTATTCAAAATATTGTATAAAAACCAATTAACTTCAACAGTTTATATCTCAAGAACTAAGTGAGATATTTCAAAACTGACTTCACTCTTGAAAAGTAGATATTCCAATTAGTAATTGAAAGTAATTTCGTAACAATTTTCCAAAAAAATCGATTTTTCAACAATTTTTAAATTTATACAAAATATTAGAAAAATCCTAATTAAGTTTGGCAGCTTATATCTCAAGAACTAAGTGAGATATTTCAAAATTGAGTTCATTTTTGGAAAGTGAATGCTCCAATTAATAATTGCGGGTAATTTGACAATAATTTTCCAAAAAAGCGATTTTAGGCGACGTTTGCTGCGTCATTTAATGATATAAAAACGTGAGTTTCAGCGAATTTCGAGTTGAATCGATTTTTTTGAAAATTTTCATCCTCCGCCCCCCCCTTTGGATTTTTTTCAAATATTAATTTCAATTTTTTGGACAAACTAAACGCGTTAGACAAAAACGGTTTTTACCATCGTTTTCTGCGTCATTTAATGACATAAAAACGTGAGTTTCAGCGAATTTCGAGTTGAATCGATTTTTTTGAAAATTTTCATCCTCCGCCCCCCCCTTTGGATTTTTTTCAAATATTAATTTCAATTTTTTGGACAAACTAAACGCGTTAGACAAAAACGGTTTTTACCATCGTTTTCTGCGTCATTTAATGATATAAAAACGTGAGTTTCAGCGAATTTCGAGTTGAAATCGATTTTTTTGAAAATATTCATCCTCCGCCCCCCCTTTGGATTTTTTTCAAATATTAATTTCAATTTTTTGGACAAACTAAATGCCTTAGACAAAAGCGGTTTTTACCATCGTTTTCTGCGTCATGTAATGATATAATTGCGTGAGTTTCAGCGAAATCGATTTTTTTGAAAATTTTCATCCTCCGCCCCCCCTTTGGATTTTTTTCAAATATTAATTTCAATTTTTTGGACAAACTAAACGCGTTAGACAAAAACGGTTTTTACCATCGTTTTCTGCGTCGTTTAATGATATAAAAACGTGACTTTCAGCGAATTTAGAGTTGAATCGATTTTTTTGAAAATTTTTGGATTTTTTTTCAAATATTAATTTCAATTTTTTTGACAAACTAAACGCGTTAGACAAAAACGGTTTTTACCATCGTTTTCTGCGTCATTTAATGATATAAAAACGTGACTTTCAGCGAATTTAGAGTTGAATCGATTTTTTTGAAAATTTTCATCCTCCCCCCTTTGGATTTTTTTCAAATATTAATTTCAATTTTTTGGACAAACTAAACGCGTTAGACAAAAACGGTTTTTACCATCGTTTTCTGCGTCATTTAATGATATAAAAACGTGACTTTCAGCGAATTTAGAGTTGAATCGATTTTTTTGAAAATTTTCATCCTCCCCCCTTTGGATTTTTTTCAAATATTAATTTCAATTTTTTGGACAAACTAAACGCGTTAGACAAAAACGGTTTTTACCATCGTTTTCTGCGTCATTTAATGATATAAAAACGTGACTTTCAGCGAATTTAGAGTTGAATCGATTTTTTTGAAAATTTTTGGATTTTTTTTCAAATATTAATTTCAATTTTGTTGACAAACTAAACGCGTTAGACAAAAACGGTTTTTACCATCGTTTTCTGCGTCATTTAATGATATAAAAACGTGACTTTCAGCGAATTTAGAGTTGAATCGATTTTTTTGAAAATTTTTGGATCTTTTTTCAAATATTAATTTCAATTTTTTTGACAAACTAAACGCGTTAGACAAAAACGGTTTTTACCATCGTTTTCTGCGTCATTTAATGATATAAAAACGTGACTTTCAGCGAATTTAGAGTTGAATCGATTTTTTTGAAAATTTTCATCCTCCCCCCTTTGGATTTTTTTCAAATATTAATTTCAATTTTTTGGACAAACTAAACGCGTTAGACAAAAACGGTTTTTACCATCGTTTTCTGCGTCATTTAATGATATAAAAACGTGACTTTCAGCGAATTTAGAGTTGAATCGATTTTTTTGAAAATTTTTGGATTTTTTTTCAAATATTAATTTTAATTTTTTTGACAAACTAAACGCGTTAGACAAAAACGGTTTTTACCATCGTTTTCTGCGTCATTTAATGATATAAAAACGTGACTTTCAGCGAATTTAGAGTTGAATCGATTTTTTTGAAAATTTTCATCCTCCCCCCTTTGGATTTTTTTCAAATATTAATTTCAATTTTTTGGACAAACTAAACGCGTTAGACAAAAACGGTTTTTACCATCGTTTTCTGCGTCATTTAATGATATAAAAACGTGACTTTCATCGAATTTAGAGTTGAATCGATTTTTTTGAAAATTTTCATCCTCCCCCCTTTGGATTTTTTTCAAATATTAATTTCAATTTTTTGGACAAACTAAACGCGTTAGACAAAAACGGTTTTTACCATCGTTTTCTGCGTCATTTAATGATATAAAAACGTGACTTTCAGCGAATTTAGAGTTGAATCGATTTTTTTGAAAATTTTTGGATTTTTTTTCAAATATTAATTTCAATTTTTTTGACAAACTAAACGCGTTAGACAAAAACGGTTTTTACCATCGTTTTCTGCGTCATTTAATGATATAAAAACGTGACTTTCAGCGAATTTAGAGTTGAATCGATTTTTTTGAAAATTTTTGGATCTTTTTTCAAATATTAATTTCAATTTTTTTGACAAACTAAACGCGTTAGACAAAAACGGTTTTTACCATCGTTTTCTGCGTCATTTAATGATATAAAAACGTGACTTTCAGCGAATTTAGAGTTGAATCGATTTTTTTGAAAATTTTCATCCTCCCCCCTTTGGATTTTTTTCAAATATTAATTTCAATTTTTTGGACAAACTAAACGCGTTAGACAAAAACGGTTTTTACTATCGTTTTCTGCGTCACTTAATGATATAAAAACGTGACTTTCAGCGAATTTAGAGTTGAATCGATTTTTTTGAAAATTTTTGGATTTTTTTTCAAATATTAATTTCAATTTTTTTGACAAACTAAATGCGTTAGACAAAAACGGTTTTTACCATCGTTTTCTGCGTCATTTAATGATATAAAAACGTGACTTTCAGCGAATTTAGAGTTGAATCGATTTTTTTGAAAATTTTCATCCTCCCCCCTTTGGATTTTTTTCAAATATTAATTTCAATTTTTTGGACAAACTAAACGCGTTAGACAAAAACGGTTCTTACCATCGTTTTCTGCGTCATTTAATGATATAAAAACGTGACTTTCAGCGAATTTAGAGTTGAATCGATTTTTTTGAAAATTTTCATCCTCCCCCCTTTGGATTTTTTTCAAATATTAATTTCAATTTTTTGGACAAACCAAACGCGTTAGACAAAAACGGTTTTTACCATCGTTTTCTGCGTCATTTAATGATATAAAAACGTGACTTTCAGCGAATTTAGAGTTGAATCGATTTTTTTGAAAATTTTTGGATTTTCTTTCAAATATTAATTTCAATTTTTTTGACAAACTAAACGCGTTAGACAAAAACGGTTTTTACCATCGTTTTCTGCGTCATTTAATGATATAAAAACGTGACTTTCAGCGAATTTAGAGTTGAATCGATTTTTTTGAAAATTTTTGGATTTTTTTTCAAATATTAATTTCAATTTTTTTGACAAACTAAACGCGTTAGACAAAAACGGTTTTTACCATCGTTTTCTGCGTCATTTAATGATATAAAAACTTGACTTTCAGCGAATTTAGAGTTGAATCGATTTTTTTGAAAATTTTCATCCTTCCCCCTTTGGATTTTTTTCAAATATTAATTTCAATTTTTTGGACAAACTAAACGCGTTAGACAAAAACGGTTTTTACCATAGTTTTCTGCGTCATTTAATTATATAAAAACGTGACTTACAGCGAATTTAGAGTTGAATCGATTTTTTTGAAAATTTTTGGATTTTTTTTCAAATATTAATTTCAATTTTTTGGACAAACTAAACGCGTTAGACAAAAACGGTTTTTACCATCGTTTTCTGCGTCATTTAATGATATAAAAACGTGACTTTCAGCGAATTTAGAGTTGAATCGATTTTTTTGAAAATTTTTGGATTTTTTTTCAAATATTAATTTAAATTTTTTTGACAAACTAAACGCGTTAGACAAAAACGGTTTTTACCATCGTTTTCTGCGTCATTTAATGATATAAAAACGTGACTTTCAGCGAATTTAGAGTTGAATCGATTTTTTTGAAAATTTTCATCCTCCCCCCTTTGGATTTTTTTCAAATATTAATTTCAATTTTTTGGACAAACTAAACGCGTTAGACAAAAACGGTTTTTACCATCGTTTTCTGCGTCATTTAATGATATAAAAACGTGACTTTCAGCGAATTTAGAGTTGAATCGATTTTTTTGAAAATTTTCATCCTCCCCCCTTTGGATTTTTTTCAAATATTAATTTCAATTTTTTGGACAAACTAAACGCGTTAGACAAAAACGGTTTTTACCATCGTTTTCTGCGTCATTTAATGATATAAAAACGTGACTTTCAGCGAATTTAGAGTTGAATCGATTTTTTTGAAAATTTTCATCCTCCCCCCTTTGGATTTTTTTCAAATATTAATTTCAATTTTTTGGACAAACTAAACGCGTTAGACAAAAACGGTTTTTACCATCGTTTTCTGCGTCATTTAATGATATAAAAACGTGACTTTCAGCGAATTTAGAGTTGAATCGATTTTTTTGAAAATTTTCATCCTCCCCCCTTTGGATTTTTTTCAAATATTAATTTCAATTTTTTGGACAAACTAAACGCGTTAGACAAAAACGGTTTTTACCATCGTTTTCTGCGTCATTTAATGATATAAAAACGTGACTTTCAGCGAATTTAGAGTTGAATCGATTTTTTTGAAAATTTTCATCCTCCCCCCTTTGGATTTTTTTCAAATATTAATTTCAATTTTTTGGACAAACTAAACGCGTTAGACCAAAACGGTTTTTACCATCGTATTCTGCGTCATTTAATGATATAAAAACGTGACTTTCAGCGAATTTAGAGTTGAATCGATTTTTTTGAAAATTTTTGGATTTTTTTTCAAATATTAATTTTAATTTTTTTGACAAACTAAACGCGTTAGACAAAAACGGTTTTTACCATCGTTTTCTGCGTCATTTAATGATATAAAAACGTGACTTTCAGCGAATTTAGAGTTGAATCGATTTTTTTGAAAATTTTCATCCTCCCCCCTTTGGATTTTTTTCAAATATTAATTTCAATTTTTTGGACAAACTAAACGCGTTAGACAAAAACGGTTTTTACCATCGTTTTCTGCGTCATTTAATGATATAAAAACGTGACTTTCAGCGAATTTAGAGTTGAATCGATTTTTTTGAAAATTTTCATCCTCCCCCCTTTGGATTTTTTTCAAATATTAATTTCAATTTTTTGGACAAACTAAACGCGTTAGACAAAAACGGTTTTTACCATCGTTTTCTGCGTCATTTAATGATATAAAAACGTGACTTTCAGCGAATTTAGAGTTGAATCGATTTTTTTGAAAATTTTCATCCTCCCCCCTTTGGATTTTTTTCAAATATTAATTTCAATTTTTTGGACAAACTAAACGCGTTAGACAAAAACGGTTTTTACCATCGTTTTCTGCGTCATTTAATGATATAAAAACGTGACTTTCAGCGAATTTAGAGTTGAATCGATTTTTTTGAAAATTTTTGGATTTTTTTTCAAATATTAATTTCAATTTTTTTGACAAACTAAACGCGTTAGACAAAAACGGTTTTTACCATCGTTTTCTGCGTCATTTAATGATATAAAAACGTGACTTTCAGCGAATTTAGAGTTGAATCGATTTTTTTGAAAATTTTCATCCTCCCCCCTTTGGATTTTTTTCAAATATTAATTTCAATTTTTTGGACAAACTAAACGCGTTAGACAAAAACGGTTTTTACCATCGTTTTCTGCGTCATTTAATGATATAAAAACGTGACTTTCAGCGAATTTAGAGTTGAATCGATTTTTTTGAAAATTTTCATCCTCCCCCCTTTGGATTTTTTTCAAATATTAATTTCAATTTTTTGGACAAACTAAACGCGTTAGACAAAAACGGTTTTTACCATCGTTTTCTGCGTCATTTAATGATATAAAAACGTGACTTTCAGCGAATTTAGAGTTGAATCGATTTTTTTGAAAATTTTCATCCTCCCCCCTTTGGATTTTTTTCAAATATTAATTTCAATTTTTTGGACAAACTAAACGCGTTAGACAAAAACGGTTTTTACCATCGTATTCTGCGTCATTTAATGATATAAAAACGTGACTTTCAGCGAATTTAGAGTTGAATCGATTTTTTTGAAAATTTTTGGATTTTTTTTCAAATATTAATTTTAATTTTTTTGACAAACTAAACGCGTTAGACAAAAACGGTTTTTACCATCGTTTTCTGCGTCATTTAATGATATAAAAACGTGACTTTCAGCGAATTTAGAGTTGAATCGATTTTTTTGAAAATTTTCATCCTCCCCCCTTTGGATTTTTTTCAAATATTAATTTCAATTTTTTGGACAAACTAAACGCGTTAGACAAAAACGGTTTTTACCATCGTTTTCTGCGTCATTTAATGATATAAAAACGTGACTTTCAGCGAATTTAGAGTTGAATCGATTTTTTTGAAAATTTTCATCCTCCCCCCCTTTGGATTTTTTTCAAATATTAATTTCAATTTTTTGGACAAACTAAACGCGTTAGACAAAAACGGTTTTTACCATCGTTTTCTGCGTCATTTAATGATATAAAAACGTGACTTTCAGCGAATTTCGAGTTGAATCGATTTTTTTTAAAATTTTCATCCTCCCCCCTTTGGATTTTTTTCAAATATTAATTTCAATTTTTTTGACAAACTAAACGCGTTAGACAAAAACGGTTTTTACCATCGTTTTCTGCGTCATTTAATGATATAAAAACGTGACTTTCAGCGAATTTAGAGTTGAATCGATTTTTTTGAAAATTTTCATCCTCCCCCCTTTGGATTTTTTTCAAATATTAATTTCAATTTTTTGGACAAACTAAACGCGTTAGACAAAAACGGTTTTTACCATCGTTTTCTGCGTCATTTAATGATATAAAAACGTGACTTTCAGCGAATTTAGAGTTGAATCGATTTTTTTGAAAATTTTTGGATTTTTTTTCAAATATTAATTTTAATTTTTTTGACAAACTAAACGCGTTAGACAAAAACGGTTTTTACCATCGTTTTCTGCGTCATTTAATGATATAAAAACGTGACTTTCAGCGAATTTAGAGTTGAATCGATTTTTTTGAAAATTTTCATCCTCCCCCCTTTGGATTTTTTTCAAATATTAATTTCAATTTTTTGGACAAACTAAACGCGTTAGACAAAAACGGTTTTTACCATCGTTTTCTGCGTCATTTAATGATATAAAAACGTGACTTTCAGCGAATTTAGAGTTGAATCGATTTTTTTGAAAATTTTTGGATTTTTTTTCAAATATTAATTTCAATTTTTTTGACAAACTAAACGCGTTAGACAAAAACGGTTTTTACCATCGTTTTCTGCGTCATTTAATGATATAAAAACGTGACTTTCAGCGAATTTAGAGTTGAATCGATTTTTTTGAAGATTTTTGGATTTTTTTTCAAATATTAATTTCAATTTTTTGGACAAACTAAACGCGTTAGACAAAAACGGTTTTTACCATCGTTTTCTGCGTCATTTAATGATATAAAAACGTGACTTTCAGCGAATTTAGAGTTGAATCGATTTTTTTGAAAATTTTCATCCTCCCCCCTTTGGATTTTTTTCAAATATTAATTTCAATTTTTTGGACAAACTAAACGCGTTAGACAAAAACGGTTTTTACCATCGTATTCTGCGTCATTTAATGATATAAAAACGTGACTTTCAGCGAATTTAGAGTTGAATCGATTTTTTTGAAAATTTTTGGATTTTTTTTCAAATATTAATTTCAATTTTTTGGACAAACTAAACGCGTTAGACAAAAACGGTTTTTACCATCGTTTTCTGCGTCATTTAATGATATAAAAACGTGACTTTCAGCGAATTTAGAGTTGAATCGATTTTTTTGAAAATTTTCATCCTCCCCCCTTTGGATTTTTTTCAAATATTAATTTCAATTTTTTGGACAAACTAAACGCGTTAGACAAAAACGGTTTTTACCATCGTTTTCTGCGTCATTTAATGATATAAAAACGTGACTTTCAGCGAATTTAGAGTTGAATCGATTTTTTTGAAAATTTTCATCCTCCCCCCTTTGGATTTTTTTCAAATATTAATTTCAATTTTTTGGACAAACTAAACGCGTTAGACAAAAACGGTTTTTAACATCGTTTTCTGCGTCATTTAATGATATAAAAACGTGACTTTCAGCGAATTTAGAGTTGAATCGATTTTTTTTTAAATTTTCATCCTCCCCCCTTTGGATTTTTTTCAAATATTAATTTCAATTTTTTTGACAAACTAAACGCGTTAGACAAAAACGGTTTTTACCATCGTATTCTGCGTCATTTAATGATATAAAAACGTGACTTTCAGCGAATTTCGAGTTGAATCTATTTTTTTGAAAATTTTCATCCTCCGCCCCCCTCCCTTTGGATTTTTTTCAAATATTAATTTCAATTTTTTGGACAAACTAAACGCGTTAGACAAAAACGGTTTTTACCATCGTTTTCTGCGTCATTTAATGATATAAAAACGTGACTTTCAGCGAATTTAGAGTTGAATCGATTTTTTTGAAAATTTTTGGATTTTTTTTCAAATATTAATTTCAATTTTTTGGACAAACTAAACGCGTTAGACAAAAACGGTTTTTACCATCGTTTTCTGCGTCATTTAATGATATAAAAACGTGACTTTCAGCGAATTTCGAGTTGAATCGATTTTTTTGAAAATTTTCATCCTCCCCCCTTTGGATTTTTTTCAAATATTAATTTCAATTTTTTGGACAAACTAAACGCGTTAGACAAAAACGGTTTTTACCATCGTTTTCTGCGTCATTTAATGATATAAAAACGTGACTTTCAGCGAATTTAGAGTTGAATCGATTTTTTTGAAAATTTTTGGATTTTTTTTCAAATATTAATTTCAATTTTTTGGACAAACTAAACGCGTTAGACAAAAACGGTTTTTACCATCGTTTTCTGCGTCATTTAATGATATAAAAACGTGACTTTCAGCGAATTTAGAGTTGAATCGATTTTTTTGAAAATTTTCATCCCCCCCCCTTTGGATTTTTTTCAAATATTAATTTCAATTTTTTGGACAAACTAAACGCGTTAGACAAAAACGGTTTTTACCATCGTTTTCTGCGTCATTTAATGATATAAAAACGTGACTTTCAGCGAATTTAGAGTTGAATCGATTTTTTTGAAAATTTTCATCCTCCCCCCTTTGGATTTTTTTCAAATATTAATTTCAATTTTTTGGACAAACTAAACGCGTTAGACAAAAACGGTTTTTAACATCGTTTTCTGCGTCATTTAATGATATAAAAACGTGACTTTCAGCGAATTTAGAGTTGAATCGATTTTTTTTTAAATTTTCATCCTCCCCCCTTTGGATTTTTTTCAAATATTAATTTCAATTTTTTTGACAAACTAAACGCGTTAGACAAAAACGGTTTTTACCATCGTTTTCTGCGTCATTTAATGATATAAAAACGTGACTTTCAGCGAATTTCGAGTTGAATCTATTTTTTTGAAAATTTTCATCCTCCGCCCCCCTCCCTTTGGATTTTTTTCAAATATTAATTTCAATTTTTTGGACAAACTAAACGCGTTAGACAAAAACGGTTTTTACCATCGTTTTCTGCGTCATTTAATGATATAAAAACGTGACTTTCAGCGAATTTAGAGTTGAATCGATTTTTTTGAAAATTTTTGGATTTTTTTTCAAATATTAATTTCAATTTTTTGGACAAACTAAACGCGTTAGACAAAAACGGTTTTTACCATCGTTTTCTGCGTCGTTTAATGATATAAAAACGTGACTTTCAGCGAATTTAGAGTTGAATCGATTTTTTTGAAAATTTTTGGATTTTTTTTCAAATATTAATTTCAATTTTTTTGACAAACTAAACGCGTTAGACAAAAACGGTTTTTACCATCGTTTTCTGCGTCATTTAATGATATAAAAACGTGACTTTCAGCGAATTTAGAGTTGAATCGATTTTTTTGAAAATTTTCATCCTCCCCCCTTTGGATTTTTTTCAAATATTAATTTCAATTTTTTGGACAAACTAAACGCGTTAGACAAAAACGGTTTTTACCATCGTTTTCTGCGTCATTTAATGATATAAAAACGTGACTTTCAGCGAATTTAGAGTTGAATCGATTTTTTTGAAAATTTTCATCCTCCCCCCTTTGGATTTTTTTCAAATATTAATTTCAATTTTTTGGACAAACTAAACGCGTTAGACAAAAACGGTTTTTACCATCGTTTTCTGCGTCATTTAATGATATAAAAACGTGACTTTCAGCGAATTTAGAGTTGAATCGATTTTTTTGAAAATTTTTGGATTTTTTTTCAAATATTAATTTCAATTTTGTTGACAAACTAAACGCGTTAGACAAAAACGGTTTTTACCATCGTTTTCTGCGTCATTTAATGATATAAAAACGTGACTTTCAGCGAATTTAGAGTTGAATCGATTTTTTTGAAAATTTTTGGATCTTTTTTCAAATATTAATTTCAATTTTTTTGACAAACTAAACGCGTTAGACAAAAACGGTTTTTACCATCGTTTTCTGCGTCATTTAATGATATAAAAACGTGACTTTCAGCGAATTTAGAGTTGAATCGATTTTTTTGAAAATTTTCATCCTCCCCCCTTTGGATTTTTTTCAAATATTAATTTCAATTTTTTGGACAAACTAAACGCGTTAGACAAAAACGGTTTTTACCATCGTTTTCTGCGTCATTTAATGATATAAAAACGTGACTTTCAGCGAATTTAGAGTTGAATCGATTTTTTTGAAAATTTTTGGATTTTTTTTCAAATATTAATTTTAATTTTTTTGACAAACTAAACGCGTTAGACAAAAACGGTTTTTACCATCGTTTTCTGCGTCATTTAATGATATAAAAACGTGACTTTCAGCGAATTTAGAGTTGAATCGATTTTTTTGAAAATTTTCATCCTCCCCCCTTTGGATTTTTTTCAAATATTAATTTCAATTTTTTGGACAAACTAAACGCGTTAGACAAAAACGGTTTTTACCATCGTTTTCTGCGTCATTTAATGATATAAAAACGTGACTTTCAGCGAATTTAGAGTTGAATCGATTTTTTTGAAAATTTTCATCCTCCCCCCTTTGGATTTTTTTCAAATATTAATTTCAATTTTTTGGACAAACTAAACGCGTTAGACAAAAACGGTTTTTACCATCGTTTTCTGCGTCATTTAATGATATAAAAACGTGACTTTCAGCGAATTTAGAGTTGAATCGATTTTTTTGAAAATTTTTGGATTTTTTTTCAAATATTAATTTCAATTTTTTTGACAAACTAAACGCGTTAGACAAAAACGGTTTTTACCATCGTTTTCTGCGTCATTTAATGATATAAAAACGTGACTTTCAGCGAATTTAGAGTTGAATCGATTTTTTTGAAAATTTTTGGATCTTTTTTCAAATATTAATTTCAATTTTTTTGACAAACTAAACGCGTTAGACAAAAACGGTTTTTACCATCGTTTTCTGCGTCATTTAATGATATAAAAACGTGACTTTCAGCGAATTTAGAGTTGAATCGATTTTTTTGAAAATTTTCATCCTCCCCCCTTTGGATTTTTTTCAAATATTAATTTCAATTTTTTGGACAAACTAAACGCGTTAGACAAAAACGGTTTTTACTATCGTTTTCTGCGTCACTTAATGATATAAAAACGTGACTTTCAGCGAATTTAGAGTTGAATCGATTTTTTTGAAAATTTTTGGATTTTTTTTCAAATATTAATTTCAATTTTTTTGACTAACTAAATGCGTTAGACAAAAACGGTTTTTACCATCGTTTTCTGCGTCATTTAATGATATAAAAACGTGACTTTCAGCGAATTTAGAGTTGAATCGATTTTTTTGAAAATTTTCATCCTCCCCCCTTTGGATTTTTTTCAAATATTAATTTCAATTTTTTGGACAAACTAAACGCGTTAGACAAAAACGGTTTTTACCATCGTTTTCTGCGTCATTTAATGATATAAAAACGTGACTTTCAGCGAATTTAGAGTTGAATCGATTTTTTTGAAAATTTTCATCCTCCCCCCTTTGGATTTTTTTCAAATATTAATTTCAATTTTTTGGACAAACCAAACGCGTTAGACAAAAACGGTTTTTACCATCGTTTTCTGCGTCATTTAATGATATAAAAACGTGACTTTCAGCGAATTTAGAGTTGAATCGATTTTTTTGAAAATTTTTGGATTTTCTTTCAAATATTAATTTCAATTTTTTTGACAAACTAAACGCGTTAGACAAAAACGGTTTTTACCATCGTTTTCTGCGTCATTTAATGATATAAAAACGTGACTTTCAGCGAATTTAGAGTTGAATCGATTTTTTTGAAAATTTTTGGATTTTTTTTCAAATATTAATTTCAATTTTTTTGACAAACTAAACGCGTTAGACAAAAACGGTTTTTACCATCGTTTTCTGCGTCATTTAATGATATAAAAACTTGACTTTCAGCGAATTTAGAGTTGAATCGATTTTTTTGAAAATTTTCATCCTTCCCCCTTTGGATTTTTTTCAAATATTAATTTCAATTTTTTGGACAAACTAAACGCGTTAGACAAAAACGGTTTTTACCATAGTTTTCTGCGTCATTTAATTATATAAAAACGTGACTTACAGCGAATTTAGAGTTGAATCGATTTTTTTGAAAATTTTTGGATTTTTTTTCAAATATTAATTTCAATTTTTTGGACAAACTAAACGCGTTAGACAAAAACGGTTTTTACCATCGTTTTCTGCGTCATTTAATGATATAAAAACGTGACTTTCAGCGAATTTAGAGTTGAATCGATTTTTTTGAAAATTTTTGGATTTTTTTTCAAATATTAATTTAAATTTTTTTGACAAACTAAACGCGTTAGACAAAAACGGTTTTTACCATCGTTTTCTGCGTCATTTAATGATATAAAAACGTGACTTTCAGCGAATTTAGAGTTGAATCGATTTTTTTGAAAATTTTCATCCTCCCCCCTTTGGATTTTTTTCAAATATTAATTTCAATTTTTTGGACAAACTAAACGCGTTAGACAAAAACGGTTTTTACCATCGTTTTCTGCGTCATTTAATGATATAAAAACGTGACTTTCAGCGAATTTAGAGTTGAATCGATTTTTTTGAAAATTTTCATCCTCCCCCCTTTGGATTTTTTTCAAATATTAATTTCAATTTTTTGGACAAACTAAACGCGTTAGACAAAAACGGTTTTTACCATCGTTTTCTGCGTCATTTAATGATATAAAAACGTGACTTTCAGCGAATTTAGAGTTGAATCGATTTTTTTGAAAATTTTCATCCTCCCCCCTTTGGATTTTTTTCAAATATTAATTTCAATTTTTTGGACAAACTAAACGCGTTAGACCAAAACGGTTTTTACCATCGTATTCTGCGTCATTTAATGATATAAAAACGTGACTTTCAGCGAATTTAGAGTTGAATCGATTTTTTTGAAAATTTTTGGATTTTTTTTCAAATATTAATTTTAATTTTTTTGACAAACTAAACGCGTTAGACAAAAACGGTTTTTACCATCGTTTTCTGCGTCATTTAATGATATAAAAACGTGACTTTCAGCGAATTTAGAGTTGAATCGATTTTTTTGAAAATTTTCATCCTCCCCCCTTTGGATTTTTTTCAAATATTAATTTCAATTTTTTGGACAAACTAAACGCGTTAGACAAAAACGGTTTTTACCATCGTTTTCTGCGTCATTTAATGATATAAAAACGTGACTTTCAGCGAATTTAGAGTTGAATCGATTTTTTTGAAAATTTTCATCCTCCCCCCTTTGGATTTTTTTCAAATATTAATTTCAATTTTTTGGACAAACTAAACGCGTTAGACAAAAACGGTTTTTACCATCGTTTTCTGCGTCATTTAATGATATAAAAACGTGACTTTCAGCGAATTTAGAGTTGAATCGATTTTTTTGAAAATTTTCATCCTCCCCCCTTTGGATTTTTTTCAAATATTAATTTCAATTTTTTGGACAAACTAAACGCGTTAGACCAAAACGGTTTTTACCATCGTATTCTGCGTCATTTAATGATATAAAAACGTGACTTTCAGCGAATTTAGAGTTGAATCGATTTTTTTGAAAATTTTTGGATTTTTTTTCAAATATTAATTTTAATTTTTTTGACAAACTAAACGCGTTAGACAAAAACGGTTTTTACCATCGTTTTCTGCGTCATTTAATGATATAAAAACGTGACTTTCAGCGAATTTAGAGTTGAATCGATTTTTTTGAAAATTTTCATCCTCCCCCCTTTGGATTTTTTTCAAATATTAATTTCAATTTTTTGGACAAACTAAACGCGTTAGACAAAAACGGTTTTTACCATCGTTTTCTGCGTCATTTAATGATATAAAAACGTGACTTTCAGCGAATTTAGAGTTGAATCGATTTTTTTGAAAATTTTCATCCTCCCCCCTTTGGATTTTTTTCAAATATTAATTTCAATTTTTTGGACAAACTAAACGCGTTAGACAAAAACGGTTTTTACCATCGTTTTCTGCGTCATTTAATGATATAAAAACGTGACTTTCAGCGAATTTAGAGTTGAATCGATTTTTTTAAAAATTTTCATCCTCCCCCCTTTGGATTTTTTTCAAATATTAATTTCAATTTTTTGGACAAACTAAACGCGTTAGACAAAAACGGTTTTTACCATCGTTTTCTGCGTCATTTAATGATATAAAAACGTGACTTTCAGCGAATTTAGAGTTGAATCGATTTTTTTGAAAATTTTTGGATTTTTTTTCAAATATTAATTTCAATTTTTTTGACAAACTAAACGCGTTAGACAAAAACGGTTTTTACCATCGTTTTCTGCGTCATTTAATGATATAAAAACGTGACTTTCAGCGAATTTAGAGTTGAATCGATTTTTTTGAAAATTTTCATCCTCCCCCCTTTGGATTTTTTTCAAATATTAATTTCAATTTTTTGGACAAACTAAACGCGTTAGACAAAAACGGTTTTTACCATCGTTTTCTGCGTCATTTAATGATATAAAAACGTGACTTTCAGCGAATTTAGAGTTGAATCGATTTTTTTGAAAATTTTCATCCTCCCCCCTTTGGATTTTTTTCAAATATTAATTTCAATTTTTTGGACAAACTAAACGCGTTAGACAAAAACGGTTTTTACCATCGTATTCTGCGTCATTTAATGATATAAAAACGTGACTTTCAGCGAATTTAGAGTTGAATCGATTTTTTTGAAAATTTTTGGATTTTTTTTCAAATATTAATTTTAATTTTTTTGACAAACTAAACGCGTTAGACAAAAACGGTTTTTACCATCGTTTTCTGCGTCATTTAATGATATAAAAACGTGACTTTCAGCGAATTTAGAGTTGAATCGATTTTTTTGAAAATTTTCATCCTCCCCCCTTTGGATTTTTTTCAAATATTAATTTCAATTTTTTGGACAAACTAAACGCGTTAGACAAAAACGGTTTTTACCATCGTTTTCTGCGTCATTTAATGATATAAAAACGTGACTTTCAGCGAATTTAGAGTTGAATCGATTTTTTTGAAAATTTTCATCCTCCCCCCCTTTGGATTTTTTTCAAATATTAATTTCAATTTTTTGGACAAACTAAACGCGTTAGACAAAAACGGTTTTTACCATCGTTTTCTGCGTCATTTAATGATATAAAAACGTGACTTTCAGCGAATTTCGAGTTGAATGGATTTTTTTTAAAATTTTCATCCTCCCCCCTTTGGATTTTTTTCAAATATTAATTTCAATTTTTTTGACAAACTAAACGCGTTAGACAAAAACGGTTTTTACCATCGTTTTCTGCGTCATTTAATGATATAAAAACGTGACTTTCAGCGAATTTAGAGTTGAATCGATTTTTTTGAAAATTTTCATCCTCCCCCCTTTGGATTTTTTTCAAATATTAATTTCAATTTTTTGGACAAACTAAACGCGTTAGACAAAAACGGTTTTTACCATCGTTTTCTGCGTCATTTAATGATATAAAAACGTGACTTTCAGCGAATTTAGAGTTGAATCGATTTTTTTGAAAATTTTTGGATTTTTTTTCAAATATTAATTTTAATTTTTTTGACAAACTAAACGCGTTAGACAAAAACGGTTTTTACCATCGTTTTCTGCGTCATTTAATGATATAAAAACGTGACTTTCAGCGAATTTAGAGTTGAATCGATTTTTTTGAAAATTTTCATCCTCCCCCCTTTGGATTTTTTTCAAATATTAATTTCAATTTTTTGGACAAACTAAACGCGTTAGACAAAAACGGTTTTTACCATCGTTTTCTGCGTCATTTAATGATATAAAAACGTGACTTTCAGCGAATTTAGAGTTGAATCGATTTTTTTGAAAATTTTTGGATTTTTTTTCAAATATTAATTTCAATTTTTTTGACAAACTAAACGCGTTAGACAAAAACGGTTTTTACCATCGTTTTCTGCGTCATTTAATGATATAAAAACGTGACTTTCAGCGAATTTAGAGTTGAATCGATTTTTTTGAAGATTTTTGGATTTTTTTTCAAATATTAATTTCAATTTTTTGGACAAACTAAACGCGTTAGACAAAAACGGTTTTTACCATCGTTTTCTGCGTCATTTAATGATATAAAAACGTGACTTTCAGCGAATTTAGAGTTGAATCGATTTTTTTGAAAATTTTCATCCTCCCCCCTTTGGATTTTTTTCAAATATTAATTTCAATTTTTTGGACAAACTAAACGCGTTAGACAAAAACGGTTTTTACCATCGTATTCTGCGTCATTTAATGATATAAAAACGTGACTTTCAGCGAATTTAGAGTTGAATCGATTTTTTTGAAAATTTTTGGATTTTTTTTCAAATATTAATTTCAATTTTTTGGACAAACTAAACGCGTTAGACAAAAACGGTTTTTACCATCGTTTTCTGCGTCATTTAATGATATAAAAACGTGACTTTCAGCGAATTTAGAGTTGAATCGATTTTTTTGAAAATTTTCATCCTCCCCCCTTTGGATTTTTTTCAAATATTAATTTCAATTTTTTGGACAAACTAAACGCGTTAGACAAAAACGGTTTTTACCATCGTTTTCTGCGTCATTTAATGATATAAAAACGTGACTTTCAGCGAATTTAGAGTTGAATCGATTTTTTTGAAAATTTTCATCCTCCCCCCTTTGGATTTTTTTCAAATATTAATTTCAATTTTTTGGACAAACTAAACGCGTTAGACAAAAACGGTTTTTAACATCGTTTTCTGCGTCATTTAATGATATAAAAACGTGACTTTCAGCGAATTTAGAGTTGAATCGATTTTTTTTTAAATTTTCATCCTCCCCCCTTTGGATTTTTTTCAAATATTAATTTCAATTTTTTTGACAAACTAAACGCGTTAGACAAAAACGGTTTTTACCATCGTATTCTGCGTCATTTAATGATATAAAAACGTGACTTTCAGCGAATTTCGAGTTGAATCTATTTTTTTGAAAATTTTCATCCTCCGCCCCCCTCCCTTTGGATTTTTTTCAAATATTAATTTCAATTTTTTGGACAAACTAAACGCGTTAGACAAAAACGGTTTTTACCATCGTTTTCTGCGTCATTTAATGATATAAAAACGTGACTTTCAGCGAATTTAGAGTTGAATCGATTTTTTTGAAAATTTTTGGATTTTTTTTCAAATATTAATTTCAATTTTTTGGACAAACTAAACGCGTTAGACAAAAACGGTTTTTACCATCGTTTTCTGCGTCATTTAATGATATAAAAACGTGACTTTCAGCGAATTTCGAGTTGAATCGATTTTTTTGAAAATTTTCATCCTCCCCCCTTTGGATTTTTTTCAAATATTAATTTCAATTTTTTGGACAAACTAAACGCGTTAGACAAAAACGGTTTTTACCATCGTTTTCTGCGTCATTTAATGATATAAAAACGTGACTTTCAGCGAATTTAGAGTTGAATCGATTTTTTTGAAAATTTTTGGATTTTTTTTCAAATATTAATTTCAATTTTTTGGACAAACTAAACGCGTTAGACAAAAACGGTTTTTACCATCGTTTTCTGCGTCATTTAATGATATAAAAACGTGACTTTCAGCGAATTTAGAGTTGAATCGATTTTTTTGAAAATTTTCATCCTCCCCCCTTTGGATTTTTTTCAAATATTAATTTCAATTTTTTGGACAAACTAAACGCGTTAGACAAAAACGGTTTTTACCATCGTTTTCTGCGTCATTTAATGATATAAAAACGTGACTTTCAGCGAATTTAGAGTTGAATCGATTTTTTTGAAAATTTTCATCCTCCCCCCTTTGGATTTTTTTCAAATATTAATTTCAATTTTTTGGACAAACTAAACGCGTTAGACAAAAACGGTTTTTAACCTCGTTTTCTGCGTCATTTAATGATATAAAAACGTGACTTTCAGCGAATTTAGAGTTGAATCGATTTTTTTTTAAATTTTCATCCTCCCCCCTTTGGATTTTTTTCAAATATTAATTTCAATTTTTTTGACAAACTAAACGCGTTAGACAAAAACGGTTTTTACCATCGTTTTCTGCGTCATTTAATGATATAAAAACGTGACTTTCAGCGAATTTCGAGTTGAATCTATTTTTTTGAAAATTTTCATCCTCCGCCCCCCTCCCTTTGGATTTTTTTCAAATATTAATTTCAATTTTTTGGACAAACTAAACGCGTTAGACAAAAACGGTTTTTACCATCGTTTTCTGCGTCATTTAATGATATAAAAACGTGACTTTCAGCGAATTTAGAGTTGAATCGATTTTTTTGAAAATTTTTGGATTTTTTTTCAAATATTAATTTCAATTTTTTGGACAAACTAAACGCGTTAGACAAAAACGGTTTTTACCATCGTTTTCTGCGTCATTTAATGATATAAAAACGTGACTTTCAGCGAATTTCGAGTTGAATCGATTTTTTTGAAAATTTTCATCCTCCCCCCTTTGGATTTTTTTCAAATATTAATTTCAATTTTTTGGACAAACTAAACGCGTTAGACAAAAACGGTTTTTACCATCGTTTTCTGCGTCATTTAATGATATAAAAACGTGACTTTCAGCGAATTTAGAGTTGAATCGATTTTTTTGAAAATTTTTGGATTTTTTTTCAAATATTAATTTCAATTTTTTGGACAAACTAAACGCGTTAGACAAAAACGGTTTTTACCATCGTTTTCTGCGTCATTTAATGATATAAAAACGTGACTTTCAGCGAATTTAGAGTTGAATCGATTTTTTTGAAAATTTTCATCCTCCCCCCTTTGGATTTTTTTCAAATATTAATTTCAATTTTTTGGACAAACTAAACGCGTTAGACAAAAACGGTTTTTACCATCGTTTTCTGCGTCATTTAATGATATAAAAACGTGACTTTCAGCGAATTTAGAGTTGAATCGATTTTTTTGAAAATTTTCATCCTCCCCCCTTTGGATTTTTTTCAAATATTAATTTCAATTTTTTGGACAAACTAAACGCGTTAGACAAAAACGGTTTTTAACATCGTTTTCTGCGTCATTTAATGATATAAAAACGTGACTTTCAGCGAATTTAGAGTTGAATCGATTTTTTTTTAAATTTTCATCCTCCCCCCTTTGGATTTTTTTCAAATATTAATTTCAATTTTTTTGACAAACTAAACGCGTTAGACAAAAACGGTTTTTACCATCGTTTTCTGCGTCATTTAATGATATAAAAACGTGACTTTCAGCGAATTTCGAGTTGAATCTATTTTTTTGAAAATTTTCATCCTCCGCCCCCCTCCCTTTGGATTTTTTTCAAATATTAATTTCAATTTTTTGGACAAACTAAACGCGTTAGACAAAAACGGTTTTTACCATCGTTTTCTGCGTCATTTAATGATATAAAAACGTGACTTTCAGCGAAATCGATTTTTTTGAAAATTTTCATCCTCCGCCCCCCCCCTTTGGATTTTTTTCAAATATTAATTTCAATTTTTTGGACAAACTAAACGCGTTAGACAAAAACGGTTTTTACCATCGTTTTCTGCGTCATTTAATGATATAAAAACGTGACTTTCAGCGAATTTCGAGTTGAAATCGATTTGTTTGAAAATTTTCATCCTCCGCCCCCCCCCTTTGGATTTTTTTCAAATATTAATTTCAATTTTTTGGACAAACTAAACGCGTTAGACAAAAACGGTTTTTACCATCGTTTTCTGCGTCATTTAATGATATAAAAACGTGACTTTCAGTTATTGAAACAGTAAAAATTAATGATTAATAATTATATTGCGCAAGAAGATAAACGAAAAAAAATTAATAATAATTATAAAGAAAAAAACACCATATTTATATGAAAAACGGATTTAAATGTATTATTCCGTTCTAGTTTTTTTATAGTCCAGTTCTACCCATGTTGTTGAATTTTTCAATATTATTTTAGATTACAACAACTAACCACAATCGTATAATGTAGAATAGAATAGTTTGAAGAAAACAACTTAATGTTGTTGTTTTTCTACTATTTTCGAATGTTACTTGGTAGAACGTAATAATCGTAATAAGTGTATTTGTATTTGTGTGTAATAATGGGATTATTTTTCGATTTATATGTAATATGTGTTTTTTTTTATAAAAAAATCGATCAGTTTTGAAATCCGGCTACGATTTGTTACATTTCATGAAATTCGTTATGTTATAAACAAAATCGTGATAAATAGGCCAAATGGTTTACTTTTAGATTTTTTTTAAATTAAAAAAAAATGATATTGTTCCAAATAAATACAGAAAAATTTACATCACAGCATTTCCTTTTTGTAGAATTTAAAGAAAATTCTACAAATATATATGTATATATATCTATATTATATAATAATTACAATTTGATTTTTTTTCATTCATCATTTCGTTAGCCTTGCTTGTTAATAATTAATTTTAATTAAAAAAATGCCAATATAACAATTATAACATTATAAAAACAACGTTGTTTTCGGATTTTTTTCTCAAGCGACTTTTTAATTTAATTAACATTTACAGGATGGCTCATGGCGATTTCAAATCTTTGTTATCGCCCTGTATTTACTTGATCACAATGCGATATCATGGTTATTAGAAAACTTTATAAAGTACCATAACGTACAGTAATAAATAATACAAGTAATACGTAAGTAATACATAACGTAGGTAATAAATACCATCACTACATTCAATAACACCAATAATGAAGAGAAAATTACTTACAGACCTATCACATTCCCAGGATATATATCACATAAATTAAAAAAAGTTTTCAAACAATACAAAGTATGTCTTTCATACAATACCAAAAACACCTTAAAGAATACCTTAATTAATAACAAAGACAAAACACATCTATTGAAGAAAAACGGTGTATACCAATTACAGTGCAACACATGCAGAGCAGTTTATATCGGTGAAACAGGAACAAACTTTATAATGGCGTATCGAAGAACATAAGACCAGAGAAAACTCAGCATTTGGAAGACATTTAAAAACTTTTCCTCAACATGATTTTAAAGAAGATAAAAACGCAAAGATAATCCACTAAGTAAATAAAGAAAAATAGAGCTACTAGAACAATATGAAACCGATCGTTTTCTACATAATAACCCAAAAGAGCTACTATTGAACGAGCAACTTTTTCCACACCAAAAACCACTGTATTCGTGCCTAAAACATCCATATCCGCCTTAAATTTATTTAATTTCATAAACCAAAAAAGCATTTTTTGGGGAAACTAATGCTTCTATAATGTTAACATATAAGAGCCCCAAGAAAAGAGTAACAAAATTACAAATAAACAAGTTTTAACCTCAACAAGAATCTCGGTCATCTCGTTTTTTGTTCATACAGTCTTGTACCAGGAGACCACAACCTATTATAAAGTGGTTGTTTCAAAAATGTACTGTTTTTTAATCAATTTTGGTTTGGCATACATTTTTCAAACAACCCACTTTGTTATAACATTCTTTAACCCATTAAAGTGCTTTTAAAACTGCTGATATTTCCTTTTTTTAAACCGAAAAAGCCAAAAAGTCATCGAAGCAAAAAAAATTGGAAACCGAAGTTTTTCGGCTATTTTCGCTGATTATTTTGGGAAATTTTTTGATATATTTAAGGAATTACAAGGATTTTCAGATCATTTAATATGAGGGATGGTTAAAGTTGAATCTCAACCTAATCAAACCCAAGCTGAAATAACAAACCTAAGTTCAATTCAATATGAAAGAAGGTATCAAATTGTGTTGGTTTGATATACCATTCAATATGAAGGATGTTATGAATTTAAAACTTAATCCAATCAAACTGTTAAATTTCAACAGTCAGTTTAAGTTTTCAAAAGACTCAGAGGAGTCGTTAGATTGGGTTGGGTTGGGTTTGGTTGGAATTGGGTTGAGCTCCAATTTCATATCATTGTGTTGATGATTGAGAAATGTTATGGGTTGGGTTGGGTTTGGTTAGGTTGGTGCTTAATCCAACCCAACCCAATCCCTTTTAATTTAAAAAAATATTACCCTATTAAATAAAAAAAGAACTAACTTGGAATATCTGACCTCCCACAATGGCTGTTGCACTATGTAATACAACTAATTGTTAGTTATGTTGTATTTGCAATTACATTGTGTTTACCTTGCACGTTACATACCCTACGTGGTCTTGTAATATTGCTTGTCTATCTTAGCATGTAGTGGCAGCATCGATATTTTCAAATAACCAAATTGTAACCAGATGTGGACTACAGGTCAGCTGTTCCACCAAATGTTATTGTTGTGATTGTTGTATGTTATTGTATTTAACATTTTTTGGTGTTTTTAAGTTTTGAAATAGTTCTACGAAACAAAATTATCGCTCTTTCTAGCGGTTGCATTAAGCAGTATGTCAATAAGCACATTAAATTAACAAAAACGTTCAGTAAAAATTTCTTTTAGATTTTAATTTTTTTTTTGTGATGATGAGCTGTACCACAGATATTTCCAAGACAATGTAACTATACAGTATTTATCAGAGTACTTTATGGATAGAACCAAAAACACGAATTTATGGCCACAGAGGACACCAGATATACACTTAGCAGCAGAAGTCTGCGTACAAAAAACTTCTAAAACTTTAACTGAAAAAATAAGGGTCATTTTTTTTTTATTTTGTGTATTAACTACATATAATTCTATTAACAAAATATGCATCAATAAAACAAAAATATTAGTTACAAAAAAAATTAAAATTAAAAATTCTCCAAATAATGCGTATGCAAAAATCTGCGTACAAATAAAGACGCCTTCTCCAAAATATACTTATTTACTTAAATACGTAGTTGGAGATGTACGCTTTCCGATTTAAATAAAAGATAATCGGTGTCAATTATATTAGCAGAGGCTTAGAAGCTAAAAGTTAGAATGGACACGAAAGGAAAGGAAATTGAATTGGGAGAGAGAAAAATTATTGTAAAGTTATGGAAACAGGGAAAATCTTTTCGAAAAATAGGAGAAACTGTCGGCAGGTCACACTCTTCCATTCAAAGAGTAATTAATAATTATAAAGACACTGAAGATTACCTCTCACGTCCGCGATCTGGTAGACCACCCCTTTTAACAAACCGAGAGAAGCGAAAAATTGTACAGCAGGTTAGAAAAGAACCTAGGCTGACGGCAAAAAAAATAGTAGAAAATGTACAAGAAGAATTTCATAAAACTATCAGCAAAGATACGGTGAGAAGGACGTTAAAAAAAGCTAACTATCACAGTCGCGTTGCACGAAAAAAGCCATTTGTGTCAGAGGTCAATCATCAGAAGCGGATCGCCTTTGCAAAAAAACTCTTAGACAAGCCCATTGAATTCTGGGAGAAAGATCTCTTTACAGATGAGAGCAAATTTTGCATTTTCGGCATTAAGGGTAAACAACTTGTATGGAGAAAACCTAATACTGTCCTTAATCCCGAAAATTTGAAAGCGACTGTAAAACATGGAGGTGGTGGAGTTATGGTTTGGGGGTGTATGTGCACCAAAAGGGTGGGAAGGTTGGTTTTCATAACATCGACAATGGACCATAAAATGTATATAGACATTTTAAAAGAAAATTTGAAGCCTAGCATCGAAAACTTGGGCTTGGGGCCCGAATACTTTTTTCAACAAGATAATGACCCCAAACATTGCGCCCACAACACTAAGCTTTGGCTACTATACAATACCCCAAAGCAACTTAAAACCCCTCCACAATCGCCGGACTTGAATCCCATCGAACATCTCTGGGATTTACTGGAACGCAGGATTCGGCAACACAACATAACGTCGAAGGAAACGTTAAAAAATGTTATGGGTCAAAATCAGTTCGGACGAAACGAAGAAATTAGTGCACTCCATGCCTAAACGTTTAAGGGAGGTCATTAAACGTAAACAATGATCTCATTTATGAATTTTTTATAAATACTGTCCTGACTTGTACGCAGATTTTTGCATACCCGTTATTTGTAGAATTTTTAGTTTTGATTTTTTTCTGTAACTACTGTTTCTGTTTTGTTGAAGCATATTTTGTTAATAGAATTATATGTAGTTAATATACAAAATAAAAAAAAATCAAGTTTATCACATTAGATTATCACTCTTATTTTTTCAATTAAAGTATTACAAGTTTTTTGTATGCAGACTTCTGCTGCTGAGTGTAACTCCGCTTGATTTTTACTTGTTTGGAAATATCAAAGATAAAGTTTACAAGAATAGACCTTAAAATCCGTAGCAACAAGTGGCGGTATGTAGAAGCAGTCAAGTCTTCTCGTATAGATATTCTTGAATTTTTAAGTTTACTTCTTACTTTTATTATAGTATTCCGGGTTTTGTAACTAACAAATTTGACGATGATCGGACGTGGAAGCTGACTGTTTTTTTTTCCAACACGATGACTGTGATCAACGTGGTCGGTCTTAATAGGGATTTCTAATTTTTCATGAAATAAAGAAATAATTTTATTTTCAATATTCTCTTCTTTATCCTCTTTTAATCCGAAAATACGAACGCTATTTCGGCGAGTATATTGTTCGAGATTATCCATTTTCTCTCTTAGTAACAGGTTTTCTTTGTGGAGCTCGTCATTTCGAGTTTTAAGCCCTTCAATTTCTTCGATTAAATAATCCTTCACGATACTAACGACTTTAGACATAAGTCTCAATTTTTATCAATTCATTAACTGAACCATTAAACAACTCTTTAAGTTCCCGTAAATTTTCGTTTGTAAAGCGCATTTTATTGGGTAAAAGTTGAGAGGAACACAACCTACTCAGCCGAAGTACATTACTCGAATGAACTCGTAATAAGGAAATAAAACTCGTAATTTTATTTAGTGTCAAACTACTTTATTTTGAAAGAGGATTAATTAAAACATCTCACTAAAAGTCTATGGTTAAACATCAACAGAACTTGTACAGGTAGGTATTCAAATTGAAACAATTCTAAAAATCTATTACACGGTCATCACATTCAGAGAAATATCACAAATTGGAGAATACCTTACTCCAACTGAATAATTTGGGGATTTCATAACCATTTTTATTTTACCACATTATTGAAACAGTAAAAATTAATGATTAATAATTATATTGCGCAAGAGGATAAACGAGAAAAAATTAATAATAATTATAAAGAAAAAAACACCATATTTATATGAAAAACGGATGTAAATGTATTATTCCGTTCTAGTTTTTTTTATAGTCCAGTTCTACCCATGTTGTTGCATTTTTTATTATTATTTTAGATTACAACAACTAACCACAATCGTATAATGTAGAATAGAATAGTTTGAAGAAAACAACTTAATGTTGTTGTTTTTCTACTATTTTCGAATGTAATACTTGGTAGAACGTAATAATCGTAATAAGTGTATTTGTATTTGTGTGTAATAATGGGATTATTTTTCGATTTATGTGTAATATGTGTTTTTTTATAAAAAAATCGATCAGTTATGAAATCCGGCTACGATTCGTTACATTTCCATCGCTCCATAAATTTATTTTTAATCCTAAAAAAATGTTTCTTTTTCTGTTTAAGTGCCATTAAATTGCATGAAATTCGTTATGTCATTATAAACAAAATCGTGATAAATAGGCCAAATGGTTTAATTTTAGATTTTTTAAAAATTAAGAAAAAATGATATTGTTCCAAATAAATACAGAAAAATTTACATCACAGCATTTCCTTTTTTTCTTTAAATTCTACAAATATATATGTATATATATCTATATTATATAATAATTACAATTTGATTTTTTTTCATTCATCATTTCGTTAGCCTTGCTTGTTAATAATTAATTTTAATTAAAAAAATGCCAATATAACAATTATAACATTATAAAAACAACGTTGTTTTCGGATTTTTTCTCAAGCGACTTTTTAATTTAATTAACATTTACAGGATGGCTCATGGCGATTTCAAATCTCTGTTATCGCCATTTTAATACACCCTGTATTTACTTGATCACAATGCGATATCATGGTTATTAGAAAACTTTATAAAGTGGTTGTTTCAAAAATGTATTACTTTTTAATTAATTAATTTCGGCATACACTTTTCAAACATCCCACTCTATAATAACATTCTTTAACCCATTAAAGTGCTTTTAAAACTGCTCAAATTTCCTTTTTTTTGAACCGAAAAAGTCGAAAAGTCGTCGAAGCAAAAATAAAATTGGAAACCGAAGTTTTTCATTATTTATGGCAGTGCGGAACACAATGTATTAAAGATTAATACTGAGATCAATGTTCTCTCACAAAAAAAAATTAAAACAAAAATCAAATCTTAGCACTACAAGTAATTAAAAAAATTGATTGGCAAAAATTAATTCTTTTTCTTTTTGATATTCGTCATTTATCGGTCGTAATTTCTCATTAATCATTTATTGTCTGTCCCCCATTTTTTTAAATTTTTCTTTTTCATTACGACCAGATCACAAAAATTCACCTTTATACATATTTATTTAAAAAACGGGTGCTCACAAGCCGAGTAGTACGTTGGTGATGTTTATATTCTCATATAATATAATTAAAAAATTATAATATGTGTCTATATTATATGTATGTATATATTTTTTATAAGCCATACGAAATGGTCATACTTTGTTCAGTTATGCGTTTATATTTTTTAATATAACATATACTTTTTTATAATTTTTTTTAGTATAGTATATATACGGTGCAAGGACTCTTCAACTATATGAGAAAAAAAATAATAATAATAAAACAAATATAGAACATAACAAAAAGAAAAAAACAAATAGCACAAAATCAAACGAACGTTATTTTAAAATATTCATATACAAATATTTATATACATTTAATCCTTAAATTAAACATGATTCAGTGGGGTGTCTAAAAATTAATTGTAGGACACCGATCAGTTCCTTTCTGGACAATTTATTCTTATTTATTTATTATTATTAATATTCTTTGTGCAGGACGCACCCTTTCATTATCTTTCTATTTATAACATATAGAAGAAGAATGGGTTATCAGTCGAGTACGTCCATCTTTTTTATGACCGATTAATTAATTAATTAATTCGGTTACTTGTCAGTACAGCACAAGAATTATTATTTCAAATTCACACATGATTTTTTTCGATTTTTGTTTTTTTAGCATTTCGGATTACTAAACAGTATGTTTTTAATTCATTAATAATTTTTTAAATAGACTAGATCTCGAATGGGTTATCCTAGTTTGTCATGTAACAATTTACGGTCCTTAGGGCATACAGCAACTCCGCTTGCATTCTTGCCTCCAAAATCATTAAGTTTACATGTACCTATAAAGAAAAAAAAAATTAATTAAACTCCCAAGTTTTATAATGTTTATCTTGTTACGATTACTTTATAATGCGACGTTTAGGTTTTATATTCAAAAAGTTCAGTCAAATTTAGAAAAGAATGATTAAATTTCGAGAGTCTTAAAGCCTCCCAAGAGAAGTAAAGTAACACAAATGTGGTACACCGATTGAGATGAAATCTGGTACAGTCATAGAATAGACAAAAAAAAATTTTTGCGTATTTTTTTATATAAGTTGTAAAAGTTTAAGTGTCCTCCACGTGGCGCTGCGTCCTGATAGATTGATGATTATATCTAACTGAAATGCTTCCAAAAGATTTGCAATGCTTCCAAATGACTTGATACTACATCTAGAAGACTTAAAATGTCTCCAGAAGTCTTGTAACTGTCTCCAGAAGACATGATATTGCTTCTGCAAAATTTTAAATGCTTTTAGAAGACTTCATACTGTTTCTAGATGATTTAAAAAATTTTAAATACTCCCAAAAAACCTAATATTGCCTCAGGAAGATTCCATACTGCTTGCCAAAGGCTTGCTACTGTCTTTGGACATGAATTGCTTACAGAAGACTTAATACTGCTTCCAGAAGACTTGAAATGCTTCTAGAACACGTGATACTGCTTCTACAAGATTTGATTCTGCTTCTAGATTTGAAATGCTTCGAGAAGACTTGATACTGCGTCTCGTCACAAGTTAATCGCTCGTAAGTCACACAAATAGGGAATACAAAAAATGATGATGATACATTATTAGAAAAGAGACTTATTTCCTGGACAAAGTTCCGTTTGGTTATTAGCCAACTGGTCTTCCACTTAATACATGTATATACAAAATATAAGAGACAAAAAGTAAACATTATTAATAATAACATCAAATACTAAATAAAAAAACAAAGAAAAACACGGCATTCCAGTATAAGCGATGTTATCACGAAAATACAAATACATCAGCAGTTCAGAGAAAAAAAAATCATGATGACTCAGGCAGGAGGGAGAATTTTAATTTACTTTTGAACGAAATGCAGCGTAATCTCTTAAGGCGCACACGTAGATCATTGTATGCTTTGGCTATCTGGTAGTGAAATGCTTTCAGAAGACTTAATATTGCTTCCAGAGGGCTTGATACTGCTGCTAAAATATTTGAAATGCTTACTAACGACATGTAATTACTCCCAGAAGACTTGATACTGCTTCTAGAACACTTGATAACGTTTCCAGAAGACTTGATTTTGCTGCTAGAAGATTTGAAATACATCTGGAAGACTTGATACTGCATCTGGAAGACTTGAAATGCTTTCAGAAGACATGATTTTGCTTCTAGAAGATTTGAAATGCTTTTAGAAGACTGAATATTGCTTCCTAAAGGCTTAATACTACCTGTAGAATACTTTGAATGCTTTCAAAAGACACGACTCTGGAAGACTCTATACCGCCTCTGGAAGACTCCATACTGGTGACAAAAGACATGTAATTACTTCCAGACGACTTCGTGCTGCTTCTAGAACACTGCATAACGTTTTCAGAAGACTTGATTCTGCTTCTAGAAGATTGGAAATACTTCCAGAAGACTTGATACTGCGTCTAGAAAACTTGATATTGCTTCTAGAAGACTTAATACTAATTCTAGAAAATTTGAAATGATTCCAGAAGGTTTGATATTGCCTATGAAAGGCTTGCAATACTTTTAGAAGACTTTATATCATCGGTACAGTCCCAAAACAGCGAATGTCCAAATTAAATGTTTTTAGAAAATGAGAAACAAAGTGTTGGACAATTTACAATAAATTAGCTAGAGATTTATAAACTGTCAGTGTTATGTTATTGTTAGAATTTAGAGCTTTCAGAACAGTAGTTGAAGTTATAATTTGAAAAAGTGTAGTTTAATACCAAAATTTTCTCATTCGAAAATAAGAATAAGAATTCTATTAATCCTACACATTCGCTGCTTTAGCAATGCCAACTTTCTTTAAACTTTAGAGGACGAGAATATAAGTAACATATTGTGTGAAAAAATCGTTACAAAATGTACTCCATACCACCACTTAAGTGGCGGTTCCGGTCCTTTAAAAGTTAAAAATATTTTTTTTAAATACATAATGCATAGTGCAAAATGACAAAATTTTGCATGAAATGTACTGATGATATTGCTTTTAGAAGACTTGATACTCTGCTTCTAGAAGATTTGAAATGTTTCCAAAAGACTTGATACTGCCGCTGCTTCAAGAACTTCAAACTGCTTTCAAAAGACATGAACTACTTCCAGAAGACTTGAAATGCTTTCAGAAGACTTTAAATGCTTTCAGAAGGCTTAATATTGCTTCTGGAACATTTGAAATGCTTCTGCAAGACTTGACATTGCTTCCAGAAGACTTGATACCGCTTTTAGAAGATTTGAAATATTTTAAAAACAACTCGATACTACTTCTGGGGGGACTTCATACTGCTTCCAGAAGACTTGTAATGGTTCTACAAGACTTGAAACTGCTTCCAAAAGAGATACAATGCTTCTAGAAGACTTGAAATGTTTCCAGAGCACTTGAAACTGCCTCTGGAAGACTTGAAACTGCTGCTAGAAAATTTGCGTTGCTTCTCCAGAAGATTTAAATGCATGCAGAAGACTTGAAATACTTCCATGAAACTTGATATGCTTCCAAAAGACTTGAAATGCTTTCAGAAGCCTCGATACTGCTTCTGGAAGACTTGAATCTGGTGCCAAAAGACTTGAAATGCTTTTAAAAGACTTGATATTGCTTCCAGAAGACTCGATACTGCTTCTGGAAGATTTGAAACTGGTCCCAAAAGACTTGAAAGCTTCTAGAAGACTTCATATTGCTTCCGGAAGACATGATACTGATTGTAGAAGATTTGAAATGCTGCCAAAAGGCTTAAAATGCTTTCAGAAGATTTGCGATGCTTCCAGAAGACTTGATACCGCTTCTAGAAAACTTAATATTGTTTTCAAAATACTTATACATACTTTAGTAGAAATTCAAAAAATAAATTAAGTACTTTTAAAGGTTCTCCAAGTTGCTTTTAAAGATATATCTCTGATAAATACCCAAAAAATTACAAAAAAAAACTTATAAATCATTTACCTACTTTAATAATTATAGGTTGTATTGGAGAATATTTCAAATAATACTTGCGCAGAATTACATGAGCAACAATTTTTGTAAATAATATATATCAAAATGTTCCAAAGGTGTCGCTGTGTATTAAAGTAAAAAATTAGTTTTATAGAGAATTCAAGTTTATATCTATAGATATACATACAGGATGATTCAAAAAGTCGCTGACAGATTTCCAGAGCAGGTGAAATGTTGTAAATGAAAAACAAACTGTAAACTGCAAACTTGTGATATATGTATTTTTTAAATCTAAATTAATACTGGTTTCGAAGGTTTAACTTTATCATCAAATGAAAGCAACATAGAATTCGATTTGAACAAAGTGATATAAAAATATAAATAGATTTACTGTCAATTGTCGATTAAAAAATTACAAAATTTAAAGAAAAATATGTGAATGAGTGAAGATCAAAATATTTCAAGGAACTAAAAATACAAAGATTTATAATTCGTACTCGAGTTAAAAATACTCGAGTCATAAACATGAGAAAACAAATTAAAAACTGTGAAGTGTTTAAAATGGCCATTACATCAGAGACTCAAAGAGATCGAATAAACTCAAAACCAGGCACACAGAAACCGGAAAACTGCAAAAATTCTTGAAAATTCTTCGAAAAAAAAACGAATATCTTTGTAGTATGAATGCAAGAGCTTAAGATCCTTATGATTTATATTATGTACAGTCTCTAAATGATGCTTATAGATGTTCGAATTAACTTTAATTTTCGTCTTATACATCGGACAGACTGGTAGAAGATTTTCTGTCATTTGAAGATTTAATTGAGTACCTCTCTCAAGTATATCAAAAACTTTTTCTGTATAATTGGTTAACCAAAATTTGCATATGCAAAAGACATCAACCAGGTATCTATTACATGTTCAAAGAAAGTATTAATTGGGTTCATGATATATTTATTCTCGATCCAAAAATATTTCAGCAAGAAATTATTAAATTTGTTATTAGCAAAATCGTTATTAAAGCGGCAATAATATTGGGAATCGATATATTTAATAATAATGTTAAAGCTGACGTTAAATGTTATTTTTATTATTAAAACGTGAATTGAATAATTTCGAAACTATTTCAAGTGTATACCTTAAAGGGACGTTGGGATACAAATTTGTAACATCAAGGGGGATTAAAATGCAAATGCTTGAAAATGTTAGTCATAAAATTTATTATGATTTATTAAATTAATGAATGTTTCCTCTGGAGTATTTGCAATTTGTATGAAATAACAAAATAAAAGACTTCACAAAATTAACCACCCCTTTAGACCAATAGTAACTTGCTGTAACACCATAACCCATAAATTAGATCTTGTAATTGAAGAGATATCACTCTTATTATCCTTTGACATTCAAAATTTATATACCAATATCCCAATACAAGAAACAATGATACGTTAGATTAAAACTTTTTTCAATTTGACGATCACTTCTATTCACAACCTGATGGTCTAACAATGGAACGGAAAATACATGGTAAACATGAATTGATACTTGGTAAATACATACAATTTTGGTGCAGATATGCCAACGACATTTTGTGCATTTGGAATGGAAATCCTGATCTGATATCTGAGTTTCTTCAAGAGATAAATAACCTTTCTAAACTTACCTTTACACATGAAATCGAAATCAATAAAAGTCTAAACCTTTTAGATTTAACGATCATCAGATTCGGAAATCACCTTAAATATAACATTTACAGAAAACCGACAAGCACAGACATCACGATTCCAGCATCTTGCCAACATGCATATGACATAAAAGCTTCGGCCTTTAATCATTTATTTAACAGATTACTTCAGACACCACTTGATAAGAGAGATTTTGAAAATGAATATAAGATAATAATACAAGTAGCTCGCAATAATGGTTACGATATAAAATACATTGGGTCACTTTTTAAATCAATCAAAGATAGACATATAATAAAGAAAGTTTATCCTCATTTTTTAAAGAAACGAAAATATTTTTTAATACCTTACAGCCCTAATCACCACAAATCAATAAATCATATAGCTAAGAAATACAACATTACGTTTATTCCAAGAACTAATTATTTTACTACCGAAAAATATTTAATTAATAACAAAGATAAAATTACATCACTTGAGAAAATTGGTATATACAAATTAAGTTGTTCGGATTGAAACGCTGTATATATTGACCAAATGGGAAGAAATTTAGCAATTAGATTTAAGGAGCACAACACCCAAAAAAGATCAACTTTTTTAAAACACCTACAAGAAAATAAACATAATTAACATGACATTGCTCCATAGTATGAATAAATCCACTAAAATGGACTACTATGAGATATTTGAAATAATTAAAAATTTAAAAAATGGATCAAATATTATTAATGAAGTCACGGAATAAATAAACTAGGTTTTATTTCCATAAAATGACAAGATTAAAATTTACTATCTGTATTGTTGAGAAAAATAGTAAATTCAGTCAGTCACCTCACACTCATTTATAACGTCTCTAGTATTTGCAGGTGTCCTGTCCTACGAGACTAATGCTAAAGAAGAATTACAATTAAAAGAATGTAAATTCGTAACTGCGATTTTTTTAAGCTTGTTGTTTTAATTAATAATTTGTAACAAGCTAATTTGATAGATATTTGATCATTACACAAAAATTTTGACATAATCTGAAGTGGCGTAGAAAATATTTAGAAAAAAAAGGTTTATTGCAGATTAAAAGAAACTTTGATGTTCTATTCCTTGTTAAAGATATTTTTGCGAGCCCATGTATATTAAAACCAAACGGGGTACCGGTTGTAATCTATACAAAGATTAAAAAATCTTGAGAATAGCAACCAATGGATAAGAAAACAACTTCTTTTTTCGCTATGCGAGCTTAAGGAAGTTGTTTTCTTATCCATTGGTTGCTATTCCCAAGATTTTTTAATCCATGTATATTAAGTTCGTCATCTTTTTTTTAAGTATTACCTGTCATAGAAGTCTGTCAGCGGTTTTATGAATCACCCTGTATATAAAATTTAGGTAATGATCTAATATAATTAATCTCTAATATTGTGAAGTATATTAGTAAACTAACTTCATCAGACTCTAATTTGAAACACTTCTCCATACTTGCAAGAACAACCACTCAAATAAAGCCATTAGATGTATAAACATCACCCTGTGATATCTGTATGATACATCAAATTTAAGCTTAACAACAACAAATATCAGTTTTAATTTATCAAATTTACACAGCAATTTTTATTTTTGAATTTTTAACCTAATTTTGGCTTATTTCATGACTGAAATTGTTATGTCACAGACTTACTTTTTCACTGTGTTTAAATTCCCTGAGAACTCTATCGTAATCCTTCTTAGTAACTCTTTCCGGATAACAACAGGCGCTCTTGATGAACGTTTTAAGAGTCCGTTCAAGCAACTGATTGATTTCACCATAATCGTAATCGTCGTGTCTAATACCAAGCAAACACTGTATATAATTCCAAATAGCACGACGGAACCGCGAAGTGTCCACGTCCGTTCGCCCTCCCATCGTGTAATACGTTAGATTGTAAGCGGTCTTGAACTTTTCATCGAGCAAGTTACCGACATCGTTGTACAGACGGTTTACCAGCGAGTAACCGTGATCGTCCCACGAGTAGTCCTGGACACGGAACGTCGAGATTTCCTGATCGCTACGTTTCGCAAAGTCTTGGTAAAGGAACAGGGGGTCTTCGACGAAGATTCCGATATCGGCCGGCGTTTCTTGTGGCTCCTGACCCACGGCGTTTAACTCCGCTGATTGGCTTTCAACGTTTTCAAAACGCTTCGTTAATTCAACCGGGGTACACTCTTGAGTCTGTTCGCTTAATGTTTTCATGCGTTGCATTAACGTTGAGATACCCACTTCTGGCTCGGTTGGTGATGGCGGACTAGATCTTGTACAATTACTATTTTTCCATTCTATAATAAATAAAATAAACAAAAAATTAAAAATTAATTTTAGAAGTGATATTTGCTATTCAATAAATTTAAATCTTTTTATTAACCTTTTATGGTACGCATAAAATTATTTTTTTAAATAATAATTTTTTAAATAACATTTTTTATCATACCTTGTCTTGTGTCATTAACTGGAATATCTTTCGGATCAGTTTTACTATGACGATGATGGATGGCTAAAGCGGCTCTATGAACTTCATCTTGAGTTTCGTATCGATATCCCCCGGCTTGATCGACCTCTTGGTTAACGCCGCACGAAAAGACGAAAGAACAAAGCGAATGGAAGTGTGCTAAGATGACGATTGCGTGGACGACTTCGGCCAAAGACCAACTATCGTTGCATTTGGTCAATTTGGCGATGTGTGATTTGTTGAGGAGCCACGGCCGATGGGCCAAGATCTTTGCGATATCATACAAATTGCGTAGCTTGGCCGGAATATGCTCCAGTCCTTTCAACCAATCTGGGTTTCCCCCTTGTAGGAGAAATTCTTGTTTTTGAAGTGATATTAAATAGCTACATTGATGACGGCCAGCAGCCTAAAATAAATTAGAAATAAAATTTGTTAATATAATAACAAAAATGAAACTGTAAATAATAAAACAAATAATATCAATAATCTTTATTAAGATACTCGACAAGTGATCAGTTAAACACATAATTAATCGAAAAGTATGGTATTACGTTTTTGGCTGGATGTTGTTACTTGACATTTAAGAGGATTTAAAGTTAACTTGTTGTCAAAACACCATAAAGTTTTCACTGCGCTGCTCGCAACGAATAGATCTAAACAGATTCAGGTCGGCTACGCATAAAAGTGAACGAGTGATAAAAATCGTTGGTAAATCATTCATGTAGATGTTAAACAGTAAAGGCCCAAGATTCTTGGGGCACGCCATTAGTAACATGAATCTGTCTAAACTTCAAAGCACTTAACTCGACGTATTGTTTGCGATCGGGTATATACGAAACTAAAAGTCGTGTGAGAGAGTAATCTTATCCAAATCTCTGCAACTTTACAACTCAACAAGCAATCAAAAGCTCGAGAAAAGTCGGCATCTATCACAACCACCTGACTTCGACAGTTTAGTGCATATCATACGTACTGAGTAAAGATGAGTAGGTTTCTGGCTGTGGATTTACCTTTACAAAGCTCATGCTGTTGGTCAGATATGCGAGAATTAGTGTAAAATTCAATTTTGCATGTTACGATCTGGTCAAGAAGGTTAGAAAAATTATTTGTAATATAATGGTCAATAATTTGTTATGCAGCATTTATCACCTTTCTATAAACCTCCTATTTAAAAAAAATAGGGCAAACTCTTCTCAATTTCCAGATTTTCGGAAACACAGCATTTTTGATTATTAAATTGAAAATATGCTACAAAGACTGTAATAATAACGGCCATTAGAGGCTACCAAGATAGCTACCACCATCTTATTATGATTCACTTCTGAAACGCCGAAAGAGATACCATTCCAGCCATTACCAATCTAACCATTTTAAGATTGACATCTGGAGCTGTCTTTCAAAGGTACATTCCTTCAAAATGATTGGCGAATATATTAATTATAGTCTCCATATCAGAAAAAATTTCGTCATCGTGTTTGAGAACATTTAGTGAGACTGCACTGTCTTGCCATATTAATAGATCTCTAAAAACTCTGGGTTTAATTTTATTTTCTGTTCCCTGGACGCATATGTGTTTTACAGTTTCGGCGGAGATGAAGATATCTTTTTCGATAAAAGAAGTTATTGAATCGTTTAGGCGATTTGTGGCAATGTTTTTTGTAGTTTAAGCATTCGTTTTAGATTAGAGGAACACCACAGAAGATATTTAACCTATATGTGTTTTCAATTGGTTCCTGGAATATACTTATCCAAGACACTATATAGTGTTGTATAGAAAACATCACGGGATACTTCAACTGATGGCAAAGATAGCAAGTAATTCCAGATAATACTCAACATTGCACTGTATAGGTCCGGCAGATTAGCTCTTTTCAAGTAATACTAGGCCCAATCAGTTGCCAATCATGTTACATCATAATTGTCTTCGCGAACCAAGGCAAAATCGGAGTGTACGTTAATATTTATGTGATGAAGCTCTCATCTCATCACATAGATCTCTTGAAGATCTATGATATGAAGTTACGAAGGATAGCAGTTACGAAGGATAGCAGTTAGTTCATCGTTTACGATAGCAAGTGATGGAATATTAAATTCGCCTAAGATCAACATACCCAATGACATATATAGTAATGATTCAATATAATACAGTTCTCCAGGAGTGCTACGCGGGATGTAGCAAACAAGAATATATTATATCAGAACGTATGTAATTTTCGCAGCTACCAAATCAATTAATTCTACTGGACAAGAGATCAACACAGCCTTTGAGATTGCAATATCAGAGTCAAGGGCTAACAGTACGCATCTAAAAACATCGTATCTGTTGGGCAAAAGCTTGAGGTCAAGAATGATTTCTTTGGGCCAAGTGTCACTAAGCGCCTTGAATTGCAGTTTTTGTCCGGGCTTGTACAATATCGTACTTGTCGCTGATTGAACATGTCTGGAATATGATGGGTGGCGACTAAGACAAGTACATAAACCTCCTGACAATCTGAATGAACTTCATCATCATCTAGAGGTTGCAGAGAATGAGATTCCCCAAGAGGACACGAACTGCTTAATAGAGAGCATGAATGGAAGAGTTAATGCACGCTTTAGACTTTTTATATTGTATGAAGACCACTAGTAGAAAACTTCCAGTGCATATCATTCTGTCTATTTGGAGATGATGCCAAACAGACTGCTCATTGTCCCTTTTCTGTGTTTATTGAAGATTTTCTTGTCCATGGTGTTTACTTTATTTCATGATTTGATAGATTAGTTCCACTTAAATCATACTATTGAGTTGGATTGGGTTGGATTGGGCCGAGTTAGGTTGGGACAAGAGAGAAGGAAGCCGATAAAAGAAGGATATAATGAAAGTCATGGGTACATAATTATTGACCGGCTTCCAAAATACCTTATGAAGGAAGGGAGTGGGGAAATGAAGAAGCTGATGGCTAGATATAATTGTGATAATGAGGATGGAGGTACTAAACGTATAATATAGAATGGTGGTGTCGGCTGTGTAGAGAGGATTGAGAATCATTAAAATATATGTTGAAATAATGAAGAGAATTGAGAAAACAAAAGAACTGAGGGCAGATTTTGGCAGAAGCAATTACGTTTGTCCCTCTTATTAAGTACTATTTTGTTGCGTTGGGTTGAATTAAGCTGACTTGAATTAGATTAAATAAGAGATGGAAAAGATGGGCTGAGATATGCATAGGTTCGGAAATTACGCCTGAAAATACCTCATGTTATATAATGAGGACAATTGGAAGTACATTGCATTCTTTGTTAGAGACATACTGGTGTAAAAGGAAAAGGGGAAGTGGCAGAGACAAAGGGATGAGGTGGTGATGCAAATGTGAATGTAAGGACCAGGCGTCTCGTAACGTCCAAACAATACAAAGAGAAGAAAGGAGGGAAGGACATGGGAGCAGTCTCTCTCTCGGTATGTTGTAGTAATTGTCAAACTATAAAAAGTTTTGTGTGTTTTTGTTTTGCTTCTTGTGCTATAGACACCAAATAAGAGTAATAAGAAGAAAGGGGTGGATCTATTGAAATCCATAACTTCGGAACGTGTAACCCTAAAAAGACGAACATGGAGATCTGGTGGACCAAAGTGATTCAAGCATTCACGTCATAAAAATTTATGACTGGTTATTGCGGTTTTCGTACCCTAATCAGAAACCATAATGAAGCAGGAAAGGGATGTTTCTGGTTTCCGGAATGCTTGTATGGTCGTTGAATTACAAAAAGTTTTTGTCTGTTTCAATTATCCGATGACGAGAAAGAAGAAAGGTAAAGGAAGGAAGAAGAGAAGCCTGATGATCTGGCACTTTTGATTATGTTTTTCTTGTAATTAGTTCTTGAAATAATAGTTGTATCAAAATGTCGGTATTTTTAGGACAATACCGGTTTTTACTATTGGTATTAAAAGCCCTAATTCGATACTCATATTAAATCCTAAATTTTTCCAATGTAACAAGCTCTTCTACCAGTTCAACATAATTTTCCGAAATCTGCTTTCCGAGGCAGTTTTGCGTTATAGAAACAAAATCTGACCAAGCATTCAATTCAACTACGGCTTTGTAAATATGTTATCTTTTGTAAGATTTCTAATTTGGGGGCCATTAAATATATCTGCTTCAATCTTATTCATATTTATCTTAGAAAATTTAAATATAAGATGAACTGTTTCTACTTCTGTTTCATGCTGTGTTGTGATGGGAGAATAAGTTTGTCACGAGCAGCTAACGGTATGTTTATTATATCTTTTCAACCGCGTACCATGTTCTCCCTTAAAAGCAAAATTTTCCTAACCAAATGTTATTATTTAGTTCTGTTATCCCAGAGACATATAAAACAGGGGAAGTTGGTATACTCAATTACCAATTTTTTTTTCTTTCAATCACGATGACAACAGTCCGGAGATTTGCATTAATCTTGTTCTTACAAGACCAACCCAATCCAAACCAACCCAACCCAAACTTCAGAGTCAATTTTTGATGAGTTTTTGCAAAATTTAATGCTGAACCATTAACGCAATTGTTGCGAATTGATGCCAACCCAATTCAATTCCAGCATATGCAACGAATGAAGATCTGAAATGTTTCCAGCAAACTTGATACCGCTTCTAAACGACTTGATTTGCTTCCAGAAAACATGATACTGCTTCTACATGACTTACTACTGCTATCAGTGGAGTTGAAATGCTTCAAGAAGACTTGAATTAATACTGCTTCCCAAAGACTTGATATGCTTGCAGAAAACTTAAAAAGCTTCCAGAAGGGTTTAACAGCTTTCAAAAGACTTGATACTGCATCTTGAAAACTTGATGTTGTTTCAGAAAATATGAAATGCTTCTCAAAAGAAACAAGAAGTCTCAAAATGCTTCTAGAAGGCTTCAACTTCTTTCAAAATAGTTGACACTGCATCTGGAAGACTTAATATCATTTCCAGACGACATGAACTGTTTCTAGAAGACTTGATATTGCCTCTGGAAGGCTTGGATGTTTCAAAAAACTTGATACTGTTTCTAGAAGACTTGAAATGATTCAGAAGACTTGATATTGCCTCTAGAAAAATGCTTCCAAAACACTAAATACTACTACTAAAACACTTGATATTGTTTTCAAAAAACTTGGAATGCTTACAAAAGACTTGAAGTGCTTCCAGAGGACTTGAACTGCTCCCAGAAGACTTGATACTGCTTTTAGAATACTTGCTACTACTTGTAAAACTGCTAGCTATTGATAAACCTTTTGAGTTTGCTTCAAAAATATTAAGTAGTCTAAGAACTGTTAATTAAAGACTACATACTGCTGGCAGAAGACATTTTTATTGCAAAAGGTAAAAAACTGTTAATAAAATACAAAATCCAAGTAAAATACAACATCTTTATATCAGATCTTGAAAAACTGTCAATTAAAGAATAGATATTGTTTGCAAAACAACAAATACAGACTTTTGATGAAATCAAAAATAGTTTTTCGCGATTCTTTGAAGCTATATTTCCCACATATATAGCAAAAATATTGTGAATTGTTTAAACAAGATCACTTCGAACTACTCATAATGAAAAATTCACGTCATTAGTCATAACATACTGTCAATTATACAAAACCATGTAATAATGAACAAAAAGCTACAGTAGTTTGTCAGTTATCTCAGAAACTTGAGTAGGTGATTAGATATTAATTATTAATTTGCTATTTCATTTGCAGCAACACAATATAAGTGAAGTTTTGTAAACTAGTGTAATAAAGCGAAGTTTCAAAACTGTAGTCTAAATCTTGTTTAAAGATTTTGTACTTAAAGATTTAATTAGATATTTTCCTATTATAATGGGTGCTTAAATTAGTTTTAAACTGGTTTGGTACAAGCCATGGAATTTCCTGTTTATGTCCAAAAAGAAAGATATAACGCACAAATGTTTATAAAAAGGCGCCTAGTTGTAATCATTACGGTATGTTGTGTAAACGATAGCCGTGTTAAATGGAAGCAGCAAGATTCTGTTTATCGTATTAAAAGAAGAATATTGTAATAACTCTAAAAAGTAAACTTTCCCCCCGATCTTTTATTCTACCCATCTTTCATCGCCGTTTATTTAAACTTACCATGATGGCAATATAATGTCTATAGGCATAAGGAAGTGGTCCATCACCTCTCAAAATGAAGTTTTGAGTCTTAAGGAAGTGGTCCAAATACGCAGGATGGAACCCCATTACCTGGCTAACGTGGTCGAGGCGGTTATTTTGAAGAAACGCATCCACAAAGAGAGTATGCGTCTGAAACAAAGAAAAACAATTTTTCAAGTAAAACATAGATTACAAAAAAATACGTATTAAAGTTAGATTAGTTAATCATTCTCGATTGTTATAAAACTGTTTACTCACACGACGACGTCCTTCATAAATAATTATCAGTTAATAAACAATTGCCATTTGCAATGGTGATAAAAGTGTTTTGAATGCGGGGCCCCCGGTTTGAAACACACAAACGAACAATGATGATTCAGTTCGAGTTGCATTTATTATTCGTTGATTTATTTTCGCCTTCGTGACCTTCGGGGACTTGTCTTCGAAAATATATTTAAGAAGGAAAATAAATTTTTGGTGAATGACCCAGATTTTTTTCTCCTCTCAAAAACAAAATATTTTTTTGTTTTATTCTCACACGTGTTGGCAGAAAAATATATAAAATACATATATAATTAAATGTGTGTGTGTGTAGATAAAACCGTCATCTTTTTTATAATAAAGGTGACCTCGATTAAGTTTTTATTTTTCACGTGGAAACTTTGATAAAGTTTCAATCAGGAACTGATAATCTGATATATTTATTTTAGACAAAAAAACGTGTATATACATCGAACCAAAACGGTTTAAGGTTTAAGTGGTTACATTCTTAAATCGTGATGATTTATGGGGAATTTGATAGCTTTAATGTTTTGAGTGTTATTTTGTTTAACATGGAAACAACTCAAAAATCGCGAAATGTTACGACTTGCTGTAACTAGATACCGCATGGTTTTAGTGTACACATGTGCACTTTGGTGATATTTACTCGATTTTCTGCAACTGGATACTACAAAGTTTAAATGGGGAAACGAACAAAAAAAAAGGGAGATCGAATTTCATTGGATATACAATCTTGTTGATTTTACTGGAAATTATATTAAATAAAATAATGTAAGAAAATTTTGCTGCAACATTAGCAATATTTAAAAATCAATCTTTGCGAAGTTAGTCTCCAATTAGATAAGATTTTACATAGAAGAACAAATAACAGATAACAAAGGTCCAACTAAATCTATATATAATTTTCTCTTTGATTCTTATCTAATATTGTATATTCTTTGACGAAACGAAATTTAATACGGTGTATTGTAGAACGAAAACCTGGATGAGTGAAATTTATTGAAAATTGCTTTCCTATATTTTTGAGATTGAAGTATTAAACTCGAATCCAAAATTTTTATTTCAGATAGTTTATTGCATTTGGAATTGTTATATACATAAATAATAAAATAATTTCCGTGGAGAATGCTTACAAAAATTATTAGTAAATTAATAATAAATTAATAAACATTGACTAGAAAGCTACAGGTTGGATTTCGTAATCGATCTTTTTTAGCAAGAATTGCTCCCATACCAATATTGGAAGCATCAGTGGACCCTAACTATTGATAATAGGAAAGTGAGGCATGATTAGATGGATGCACAAGTGTAGTCTCAGAAAAATAGCTTGTGGGATGATAATATATAATATAATATATTCGATTGACGATTGATAGATTAGGTATGAATCTATGATAAAAATTTATCTTGCTTAAGAATCGTTGTAGTTCTTTTTAAGGATACAGGTCTAAGAAAGTTTCTAATGATATTAATTCTTGACAATGAAGGACGAATACCTTTTGAAAATATGTGATGTACAAGAAAATGTAATTACTTAATCGTTTGAATAATTGCGTTAAATGTGGTATATGCTCGGTTTCATCCTTGCTTACAATCAGAATATCAATAAGATGAATATAAAGGAAATTGAAACATGATAAAATTTCATGGATGAATTGTTGGAACGCTTGTGCAACATTTTGAAGTGCAAATCTTAAATTCACACTCTTAAATTCCAAGAGTCCGAAAGTGATGGTTATTGCGGTCTTGTAAATGTCTTCTTCAGTTACTGGGATTTGATGATATGCTTTTACTAAATCATTTTTTTAAATTCAAGTTAAAGTCTTGTATGTGAAGAAGAGGGAATTGATCCAGAATTGTTATTATAGTTAATTCACGATAATATCTGCAGGGTTTCCAATCATTGGAATTTTTTAAGGACTATGTATAATGATTATGGCAAGTAAATATGCTATAATTTTTAGATAGATATTTTCATTCTACTACATTCTTTTTAGATGCTAATGGAACCTCAATAAGTACCCTCGGCAAAAAATTGTTAACACTATCATTAAAACTTAGAAGAAATTATCATTTCATATTTAGTATCGCTGATGTTAAAAAGCCGAATCATCCGTGCAGATTTTTGCATAAATACGAGAGAAAATTGAGATCGAGCAATTTGTGATGATATCGATAGAAAAAACTATGACAAATCGAATGATATATAGCTCTTGATGATTGGGAGCATCGTTTATGAGTTATAACTAGAGTCCGGATTTTTATGCGATTGCATATTTTGCATATAATTTCATATTTAGACTTTGAAGACGTATTACCTCATGCTACTGACAAGTTGGCAGCTTATAAAGTAATATATTGTCCATGGAATAGTAATAGCTCATTCTGCCAACAAGTTAACAGACTTCAAACCGATGAGCAGGACGTTGGAGACATAACACCATGCTGCCAATAAGTTGGCTGTCTTTAAAATACTGTACAGTATTGGGAATAGTAATAGCTCATGTTGCCAACAAGTTATCAATCTTTAAGATCATGCAGTGTTTGTAATAGTAATAGCTTATACTGCCAACAAGTTAGCATACTTCAACCTGATGAGCAAGTCTTTGAAGACATAACAGCACATGTTGCCAATAAGTCAGCAGTCTTTAAAACACTGTACAGTGTTTGGAACAGTAATAGCTTATACTGCTAACATGTTGGCAGACTTCAATTTGATGAGCAATTGATGATAATGTAGTCTTAAAGATAATGTAGAGTGTTTGGAACTGTAATTATTTAGTTGCCAATAAGTTGGAGGAATTTAAATTGATAAGTAGAACTTTGGAGACATAGTACCTCATACTGCCAGCAAGTTAGCAATCTTTAAGATACTGTACAGCATTTGGAACAATAATAGCGCATACAGCCAATTAGTTGGCAGACTTTAACTTGATGAGTAGGACTTTGGAGATATAACAGCTCATGCTGCCAACAAGCTGGCAGTCTTTCAGATAATGTACAGTACTTGGAACTGTAATGACTCAACTGCCAACAAGTTGGCAAACATTAAATTTTATTAATTTAAAGTCTGCCAACAGTTGGCCAACAGCAGGACTGTGTAAAGTAATATATTGTCTATGGAACAGTAATAGCTCATGCCGTCAACAAGTTAACGGACTTCAAACCGATGAGCATAACATTTGGAGACATAACAGCTCATGCTGCCAACAAGTTGGCAGTCTTTAAGATACTGAACAGTATTTGGAACAATAATAGCGCATAGAGCCAATAAGTTGGCAGACTTCAACTACTTGGAACTGTAATGACTCAGCTGACATTAAATTTTATTAATTTAAAGCCTGCCAACAGTTGGCCAACAGCAGGACTTTGAAGACATATCACCTCATGCTGCCGCCAAGTTGGCAGCCTATAAAGTAATATATTGTCTATGGAACAGTAATAGCTCATGCCGTCAACAAGTTGACGGACTTCAAACCGGTGAGATTAACATTTGGAAACATAACAGCTCATGCTGACAACAAGTTGGCAGTTTTTAAGATTCTGTACAGTATTTAGAACAGTAATAATTCATACTGACAAAATTGGCATACTTCAACTTGATGAGCAACACTTTGAAGACATAACAGCTCATGTTGCCAACAAGTTAGCAGTTTATAAAATAATATATACTTTGTGGAACAGTAATAGCTTACGCTGCCAGATTTTAAACTGATGAGCAGGACTTTGAAGAAATAATAGTTCATGCTACCAACGAAATTCGCAGTCTTTAAGATAATGTTCAGTGTTTAAAAATACTTATACTAGAATAAGTACTAGAATAATTTTGCTGCCAACAAGTCGACAATTACTCTTTTTGTTTATTTGTCTGATACGTTATTCGAAATTTTAATCAAGAAATTATCTCTGAAGTTTTCATCACTTCGCCAGGTCACAAAAAAATCATCAAATGTAGTTAAAACTCACCAAATCTGGCAACAATGCTCCTCTCGAACTGCCGATTTATAGTAAACTTAAAAATATTACAAACTTAATACACCTCACTTTAAATGATGGCAAGATCGAATCAATGACTTTTACACTATTCAATGTTGTATTTTTATTATTCTAGCCCATGCAAGTATGTTCATTTTTTTGTTTTACCGCATATTTTACTGCAGATTTCGACCACCTTTAACCGAATATAAAAAACTTATGTTGCTTATTTTTATCGCATAGAAACTCGGTCCTTAGTAATGACTATGACAACTCACAAGTCAAAATCGTCATTTTTCATGAAAGTACACGAAAATAATAGAAAACTGACGATTTTTAAGATACCATAACTCGTAAACAATTATTATATTATCAAGATCAATACGTCATTCGATTCGTCATGTTTTTTTCTATCGATATCATAAAATACTCAATCTCTATTATCTCCGGTTGACTTTGTACGGTCGTCGTAATGACACGGTGATCTGATCGTTTATGCACCATGAACGCCCCCAAAAGTCAAGCCCCCAATATAAAAACAATCCATTCAATCTAATATGATTTCGATAGAAGAAACTATGACGAATTGAATGACGTATAGAGTTTGATGATCGGATACATCGCTTATGAGTTATGTCAACTCAAAATCACGATCAAAATCATTATTTTGAAGATACACGAAAATAATAAAACTGACGATTTTTAACTCGTAAACAATGTGTGCTATCATCAAGACTAATACATCATTCGATTCGTCATATTTTTTTCTATCTACCTTTTTTCGCTCGGTCTACCCTCATTATAAAAAATTAATTAAAATTAATATGATTTCAATACAAGAAACTATAACAACTTGAATACTGTATAGGTCTTTATGATGGAGTATTAATTAAATATTTTTTATAAATCGAATGCATCATTTATGAGTTATGAGAACTCAATATATTACGATCAATATCGTCATTTTTGTGTTATTTTCGTGTACTTTCACGAATCTTTCATGTTTCAGTCATCATAACTCGTAAATAATGCCTATCAAGATTTATATGTCATTAGATTCTTTATGATTTCTTTTATTGATATAAAATACCCAATCCCAATTTTCTCCCGTTAACATTGTACATACAGCCTTCGGAATGACATCATGATTGGCTCGTTTATGGACTATGAATGCTCGAAAATTTAGCCCCCCAATATAAAAATAAGTAATTGAAATTAATACGATTACAGTAGAAGAAACCATGACAAATCGAATAACGTATAGATTTTGATGATTTATTAATAATAATAATAAGCTTAATTTCTATCTGATCAAAAATGCACAAAAAACGTTAAATAGTATTTAAGCAGTGATAGTTCTTGAACAAAGCCATTTATCAAATACAAGTTTATTTCTAAAAGATGTTGTTTGAGATACCTTTTAAATCCCGTGGACGATCTCATTTTTAAACTATTCGGTAGACGGTCCTTTTTTGTATCTTAATTAAAGTAAATAGACATTTTCATAGGTAAATCATTAATATGCTTGTTTCTATAAAAGATTCATATCAATTTTAACATCCAAGAACATCACCTATTCCACACGGGTAATATGTTTGCCATTGAATTGCAAATTGATGTTAGAGTTGGTCGCTGCAGCACTCAAAATCATCATAATGTTTGTTTATTCTATATTAAGTTGAAGGTTGTTGTTAGAAAAAGCAGTTGTGCAGTAAATTGAGATTATTTTGTGTTTATGCTGACAATTGTTGTTCTGTATTCTCCAGTAATGGAATCATACGCGAATAATACCAGTAAATCATTAATTACTAAAGGAAGATCATTAATGTACAAAATAAATAAGAACTCCTTGTAGAGCAAGTACTCATTTTGATGCTAGTTCTAGCTGAATACCCAGAGTTCCCATTGATTCTATCTTTATTAAAAAGTTCAATTCATCATTTTTGTAAATGAATCTTTTTAGTTTCATCAGTACTATCTCTTCAAAAACTTTTGCGACATTAGTATTAAAGAGATTAGTATAATTCGAAAAGTCTGATTTGTCACCTTTTCTATACAATGGCCTTATTAAAGTTCTTTTTAGGTTGTATGGATAAGTTGCTGAACCAAATTAAATGTTTATAATAGTAATTAAAGGTTCAGCAAGATAATTGGCGTAATTGCGTAAAATTACGTATATTAAAGAATTTGGAATGAAAGAAAGAATTTTAAGCTGTAAACCTAACCTCAAAGTTAGTTTTTGTTCATAACATTAATATAATTATATTTTGAATTAAAGAAAGTTGTTAAATAAGTGCAGTTAACTTACGTTTACATATTTTTTTGGTAAAATCGCTTTAAAATTAAAAATTTGGAATGATGAAAAGAATTTTAAGCAGTAAACCTAACCTAAAAGTTGTTTTTGGTTCATAATATTAAAATAATTATATTTTAAACTAAAAAAAGTTATTAAATAAGTACAGTTAACTTACGTTTACTTAATATTTTTGATAAAATCGCTTTGTTCTTTATTATTATAAATAAAAAGTTTAAAAAGTAAAAAAAAAGTTTAAAAAGTTTAAATAACTTTTGACATGTATGTGTTCACGTTAAGTATTTTTTTACTGCCAACCTCGAAAAAGTAAAATTACTACGTAATAAAATTAATGTAATTAATCGAATTATTTCATGTTTTCAATTAATCAATTAAGATTTTATGTAAATATTTGAAATGACAAAATCAAATTTGATATATCCATTAATAAAATTGATTTTAAATTGCAAAATTTGGAAATGTTACTAAATCTCAAAATATTTTTTTATGTTAAACGAAAAATTATAAATTAAGGTTAATTCCTGTCTAATATCATTTTAAACCAAGTATACTTTATGTAATTACGTGTATTAAAGAATTTGGAATGATGAAAAGAATTTTAAGCTGTAAACCTAACCTAAAAGTTGTTTTTGGTTCATAATATTAAAATAATTATATTTTAAACTAAAAAAAGTTATTAAATAAGTGCAGTTAACTTACGTTTACTTAATTTTTTTGATAAAATCGCTTTGTTCTTCATTATTATAAATAAAAAGACGTATTTTTAACGTTTAAATAATTTTTGACAGTTATGTGTTCACATTAAGTATTTTTTACTGCCAACCTCGAAAAAATAAAATTACTACGTAATAAAATTAATGTAATTAATCGAATTATTTAATGTTTTCAATTAATCAATTAAGATTTTATGTAAATATTTGAAATGACAAAATATATTAATAAAATTGATTTTAAATTGCAAAATTTTGAAATGTTACTAAATCTCAAAATATTTTTTTATGTTAAACGAAAAATTATAAATTAAGGTTAATGCCTGCTTAAATACCATTTTAAACCAAGTATACTTTATGTAATTACGTGTATTAAAGAATTTGGAATGATGAAAAGAATTTTAAGCAGTAAACCTAACCTAAAAGTTGTTTTTGGTTCATAATATTAAAATAATTATATTTTAAACTAAAAAAAGATATTAAATAAGTGCAGTTAACTTACGTTTACTTAATTTTTTTAAATAATTTTTGACAGTTATGTGTTCACATTAAGTATTTTTTACTGCCAACCTCGAAAAAATAAAATTACTACGTAATAAAATTAATGTAATTAATCGAATTATTTCATGTTTTCAATTAATCAATTAAGATTTTATGTAAATATTTGAAATGACAAAATCAAATTTGATATATCCATTAATAAAATTGATTTTAAATTGCAAAATTTGGAAATGTTACTAAATCTCAAAATATTTTTTTATGTTAAACGAAAAATTATAAATTAAGGTTAATTCTTGCTTAAATACCATTTTAAACCAAGTATACTTTATGTAATTACGTGTATTAAAGAATTTGGAATGATGAAAAGAATTTTAAGCTGTAAACCTAACCTAAAAGTTGTTTTTGGTTCATAATATTAAAATAATTATATTTTAAACTAAAGAAAGTTATTAAATAAGTGCGGTTAACTTACGTTTACTTAATTTTTTGATAAAATCTCTTTATTCTTCATTATTTTAAAGAAAAAGACGTATTTTTAACGTTTAAATAATTTTTGACATTTGTGTTCACGTTAAGTATTTTTTTCTGCCAACCTCGAAAAAATAAAATTACTACGTAATAAAATTAATGTAATTAATCGAATTATTTTATGTTTTCAATTAATCAATTAATATTTTATGTAAATATTTGAAATGACAAAATCAAATTTCATATATCTATTAATAAAATTGATTTTAAATTGCAAAATTTGGAAATGTTATTAAATCTCAAAATATTTTTTTATGTTAAACGAAAAATTATAAATTAAGGTTAATTCCTGTCTAATATCATTTTAAACCAAGTATACTTTATGTAATAACGTGTATTAAAGAATTTGGAATGATGAAAAGAATTTCAAGCTGTGAACCTTACCTAAAAGTTGTTTTTGGTTCATAATATTAAAATAATTATATTTTAAATTAAAAAAGTTATTAAATAAGTGCAGTTAACTTACGTTTATTTAATTTTTTGATAAAATCTCTTTGATCTTCATTATTTTAAATAAAAAGACGTATTTTAACGTTTAAATAATCTTTGACATTTATGTGTTCAGGTTAAGTATTTTTTACTGCCAACCTCGAAAAAATAAAATTTCTATGTAATAAAATTAATATAATTAATGGAATTATTTCATATTTTAATTAATTAATTACGTTTTTATGTAAATATTTGAAAGGAGAAAATCAGATTTGATATATCTATTAATAAAATTAATTTTATATTGCAAAATTTTGAAATGTTACTAAATTTCAAAATATTTCTTTATGTTAAACGAAAAATTATTAATTAAGGCTAATTCGTTAATTACGTGTATTAAAGGAATTTGGAATGATGAAAAGAATTTTAAGTAGTAAACCTAACCTAAAAGTTGTTTATGGTTCATAATGTTAAAATAATTATATTTTGAACTAAAAAAAAGTTATTAAATAAGTGCAATTAACTTACGTTTACTTATTATTTTTTGGTAAATTCGGATTATTTTCGCTTATTTTAACTAAAGAACGTATTTGTAACGTTTAAATCATCTTTGACATTAACGTATTGACGTTGAATCTTTTTTACTGCCAATCTCGAAAAAAATAAAATTACTACGTAATAAACTTTAAGTAATTAATCGAATTATTTATGTTTTTAATCAATTAATTACGACTTTACGTAAATATTTGAAATGAGAAAATTAAATTTGATATATCTATTAATAAAATTGATTTTAAATTGCAAAATTTTATTCTCACCTTTGAAAATGTCACTAAATCTTAAAATATTTAAGTAAATACACGAAATTCCATTTTCTCATTTCAAACTTAATCTTCGTGAATAATAACCCTCATTATATGCTCATATAATAATATATTAGATAGCATTCAGCATTTTTTCATTACTTTTATAGTTGTAATAAAAATTAATGAGTTACAAAAAATAAAAATCATTATTTTTGTGTTATTTTCGTATATTTTCGCGATCTTTTGGTGTTTAAGCCGAATTCTGAAGAAATTTCAACACCATACTCTTATTATAATCAAAATTCTATACATGTAAAATTCTATTTGGCAAAATTTAAGATAGTATAACTATAATTAATTTTTTGACTTAATTTTCAAATTTAATTGTTTCAAATAAATTTTATAAGCAATAAAAATGAACATCTCCCAACAATATCAAAGAGAATATAATAACTAAACCCCGTGTTGACAATACACATCACATTAAAAGAAAATTTTTACGCATTTTCTGACACTAATAGTAAAAGCCCGATTGATTTATCTAAAATTTCTCGTCTTAAAAACTTTTTTTTACTTTTAAACTAGGAGTGGTCCAGCAATTCTCTCCATCAAACCAACAAGGTTATCGTCCTCTTTATAGACGCGTGTGGTTGTGACCACAAAAATACGCCGTGTTGTTGCTCTCAAGCCAAAACTACTATTTTATTCTATCACAGAACGTGTAATATATTCGAACACGAATTCGTTACGTAAAATATACGCGGAAACGCGTATTGATGGTTTTTTCTATTTCTCTCTTCACCTTCATTTAAAACGGACGACGACGTTAAATTTATCATTCGAAGGAAAATCATTTATAATAATTTGTGTACGTTTCACAAAGGAGATAACGAAATACCGGGGCGGTGAAGGAACGGGGATAAAGAGATAGTGGAATATGTTTGTTTTATTACAATATTAACACGTTCACGATGGTTATACGGGCCCTCATGTAGATTAAAAACTATTGTTTATGGTGTTTTCTTTGATAAGAGTGGAATAACTTTAAATAACGGCGGTTTATTCACAGGAAATTATGTTTTGAAAAAATTTTAAATAATTAAAAAAAATGTTTCGTTAAAAAAAAACGAGAAATAAATAAAACATCTCGTATCTATAAATACTAGAATTTAATATTAGAATATCGTACGATACGATATTCGGGATACTGCAATCAGTTATTTGTCGGGCTGCCAACGTATCTGCGTATACACACATATTTTTCTCACTGCTTTTTAGTGGCGTAAATAAATTTTAAATACTTTACTATCGACACCTTAAAAATGAAAGTCAACACTTTAAAAATTGTTTTCGTTTTTTAAATAAGAAAGTTAGTAGTTTATGTTGTGAGTTATTTTCATTTTGAAATAAGTGTATATGAATATACAGGGTGGTTCAAAAAATTCTTCAGACGCACGGCTAAAGCGCTCTAACATTGAATTATCACTACAATCAGAACTAACATTAGCATTACAGCTGACACTAGACCTAGAACTAGAAACATTTGGATTTAGCCGTACGTCTCCTAAGACGGCTAAATCCGAATGATTCTAGTTCTAAGTCTAGTGTCAGTCCTACGTTTACTTTATCAAAGATATACAACATATTTGTACTAAATCACAAGTAAAATTAGAACTAACACTAGACCTAGGACGAGAACTATTTGCGCTAAACCCAAATATTTCTAGTCCTAGGTCTAGTGTTAGTTCTAGTTTTAGTTCAATGAAATATATACATTCTAACATTGAATACAACTGCAATCAGGACTGACACCAGCATTAAAGCTAACACTAGGCCTAGAACTAGAAATATTTGGATTTAGCCGTACGTATTTTAAGACGGCTAAATCCGAATGATTCTAGTTCTAAGTTTAGTGTGAGTCTTACGTTTACTTTATCAAACATATACAACATATTTGTATTAAATCACAAGTAAAATTAGAACTAACACTAGACCTAGGACTAGAAATATCTGCGCTAAACCCAAATATTTCTAGTCCCAGGTCTAGTGTTAGTTCTAGTTTTAGTTCAATGAAATATATACACTCTAACATTGAATACAACTACAATCAGAACTGACACCAGCATTAAAGCTAACACTAAGCCTAGAACTAGAAACATTTGGATTTAGCCGTACGTCTTTTAAGACGGCTAAATCCGAATGATTCTACTTCTTAATCTAGTGTGAGTTCTACGTTTACTTCATCAAACATATACAACATATTTGTACTGAATCACAAGCACCAGATTCGAAGACGCATTCCATCATTAGGAACATCTGTCTAACAAAATGATGCGTTTAGGGTTCAAACGAATATGGTAGCTTGTATGGTAGAAATTATGGATTCTTGAATGCGCATGTGCAACTGATAATTAAATGCGAAGTAGTACCATATTTTGTAACAACTCGAACAGTAAAAATAAAAAACAAAATTATTGAGGATATGACCCAACCTAATTTTAAAAAGTGAGTATCAGTTGTGTATTAATACGAAATTATACAAAATGCACGATTAGTAAACCAAAGAAATGGTAAAATGTGCTGTTTTTCGGTAAATTTTTCATTTTCTCCAGCTTGATAATTGTAGCTCTGGTTTTACATTAATTTGCTAGATCTTCACATATTACTCTACTCAGACGGAAATCTTCCATAAATTCTGTCTCTGTATACTGTTGTACTGTGATTTTGAAATACTCTTCATTTTTTTGGTCTTACCCGTCCTGGTGTAGCAAGGAATTCAGTAGCATATCACTATGGGGATGGAGAGGATAAGGTGTTCTGGAGGAGGCACAAAGTACTGGAGATAGGTACTAGGGTTAACGAGAAAGACTCCAAGGTATACGGTGAGGAAGAAGTTAAAGTAAAGGCTGGAAGAAGAGCAGTGAAAGGAGAGGATAGAAGGAAGACCTCATTACAGCATCCTGAGAGAGAAATCAAGGAAGAATGATTCCTTGGGTAATCTGGACCGAGGGACAGAGAGAGGCATTATAATAGAGCGATATATTCAATAATTGGCATAGAAAACAGAAGGGTGGAAAGAGATGAAATGGGGAGAGAATTAAGAGATAGAGATAATGACGTTCCGATGCACGAGAGAAGGTTACAAATACAGAAAGGGAGATACAATGTGAGGCATGGTAAGAGAGTGACGGAGGAATTCTGCGGATGACGAAAGAAAAAGAATGATTCCCAGATTATCTGTGGAAAAGGGGAGAAACTGAAGAGACACTGGGCGGACGATGTGGAGACGACTAGTAGGCTCAAGAGCACACGTTGAGAGGGTGTAGTGAACTGAAGGAGTTGGCGATGAACAAGAATCAAATTTTATGAAAGATGGATGAAGGAGATCGTTGTGACAAGAAACCAAGGGTGTGAAGGTCGTGGATGAGAGTAGATTGTATAATAGGAGGGTATAATTATAGGCTTTATTACAAACTAATTTACTTTCTAAATCATCAATTGAATACTTGAGTTTGCAAGTATTCTTCTGCAATCAGTATGTACAGAAAGGATCAGAAGAATTCGGAACTACAGAACTCTTGAAACAAAATAGACCTATGTTTATTTGTACTGATTACTTAAGAACAATTATAAGTCGATAGAGAAGTTATTTTGTTTTCACTTGCACATGACAGCACATAATTCCTAAACATACCTAATCAGTACTCAACTAATGCTAAAATCTGATCAAACACATGACTGTTAGTCGAAAAATTCAGAATTTGGTATTTATTTACTGCTTGAATAGCGTTACTTAATTTATTATTATTATTATATTGTATTGAATGTCAGAAATGCCTTGATGAAATCTCTCACTGTATTCAACGTGAGTGAATGTGAAAAAAAATATTTTAAGACTTATGTTACAACCTAGAGCCCATGATAACTTCTAAAAAGTTCATTAACAATTGATATGTAATTTCCAGGATTTATATTTCCTAAAAAATGTTGTGTCATCCTCTCAAAACTATTCCGAGTATTACGTTCCCAGTTATTTCCATGTCATGTGTCTTCAAATTATACATTTCATTATAAATATGGAGTTTATGTTATTTATGGCTGGTACAAGAAACCTTTCAGCACATTCTGGGCTGAATTCCGATTATAGTTGAATAAAAGTTAAAAGAACAATGTTACAAAACACATGATTTGTAGACATAAGAAGGTTTTCTTAAGGCAAGTTTTAGGAAATTACACTAGAAAATTTTAATATAAAAAAATGATTAAATTTTGGAGATTCTTAACAATTCTCCAGAGCTTTTAGAGATTTTGGCATTTTTCTGCAAAACTGCAATAGCCAAAGTTGAATAAGTTATGGATTATGAATCCTCAGGCCATAACGAACAATTTCCATGCATAAGACTTTTTCCATTGATATTAATTTTTGAGTTTCAACTAATTTTTATAATTACAAAAGATGACATTTTAGAGATTTTTAACAATTCTCCATTGTATCTATCCGGTTATGGATTAAGCGTTTATGGTTTATTGTCAACAACGTTTACGTAAAACGTATTTTTAGCAGTTTTAGTTTTTGAGTTGTGGCTGATTTTGTGCTGAAAATCCGAAATTATAATATTTTGAAGCTATTTGCAGTATTCCTGCAAATTCCTTATTTTCTGATTACAACTGGTTATGGATAATACTTTTTCATATCACTATAAAGCATCTTACTGAATAAGGTCTCTAAACATCCATAATAATAATGATAAAATAAATTTACAATAAAAATCATAAATTATGATATTATATGAGTTGGGTTACTACTGCAAAACTCTAAGAACCAAATTCAAGCTAGTTATGAATTATGAATCCTTAGACTATAACGAATAATTTTGATGCATAAGACTTTTCTCTATTGATTTCAATTTTTGAGTTTCAATTAAATTTTATAACTAACTACACACTTAAATGTTGACAGATTGAAAAATTTTGACAATTCCCCAGAGTTTTTATATCTCCGTTGTATCTGGTTATGGATTAAGCGTTTATGGTTCGTTGCCAATAATATTTATACAAAAATTATGTTTTTATGTATTTTAGTTTCTAAGATGTGGTTCATTTTGTGCTGAAATCCGAAATCATGCAAATATTTCCAGAATTCCTACCAATTCTTAAGTTCAGGTTGTAACTAGTTATGGATCATAGTTTTTCATATCATTATCAACAATCTTAGTAAATAAAGTCTTCGATTATCCATTATGGTTGTTAAGTAATGAAAATGTTTTGCAATAAAAATCATCAATTATGATATTTTAAATATTTTAGCGTTTTACTGCAAAGTTGTAATAACCAAATTCAAATGAGTTATGGATTATGTATCCTTAGACCATAACTAATAATTTTCAAACATAAGATTTTTCTCTATCGATTTCAATTTTTGAGTTTCAATTAAATCTTATAGCTACACTCGTAAATGTTGACAAATTGAAAAAATTTGACAATTCCCTAAAGTTTTTATATCTCCGTTGTATCTGGTTATGGATTAAATATTTATGATTCGTTGCCAATAATGTTTATGCAAAAAATATATTTTTATGTATTTTAGTTTTTGAGATGTGGTTCATTTTGTGCTGACAACCGAAATTATGAAAATATTTCCAGAATTCTTGACAATTCTTTATGTTCAGGTTGTAACTACTTATGGATCATGGTTTTTCATATCATTATCAACAATCTTGATGAATAAAGATTTCGAGCATCCATTATGGTTCGTGAGTAATGAAAATGTTTTGCAATAAAAATCATGATATTTTAAATATTTTTGCGTTTTATCGCAAAATTGTATTAACTAAATTCGAATGAGTTATGGATTATGTATCCTTAGACCGTAACGAATAATTTTCATGCATAAGACTTTCCTCCATCGATTTTAATTTTTGACTGATTTTAACTGATGACATTTTGGAGATTTTTGACAAAGTCCTCATATCTAGGTTGTGCTTGGTTATGGATTAGCGTTTATGGTTCATTACAAGCAATTCATGGAAAAAGTATCTCTACGTATATTTTAGTTTTTGAATTGTGATTGATTTTTATGCTGAAAACTCAAAATTATAATATTTTGAAAATTTAAGCTGTATTCCTGCCAATTTCTCATTTCTAAGTTTTAATTAATTATGGATTATGGTTTTCTGATTCATTCGCGCAATAAGTTTCTCACCATCTCTTTCAATTTTTGAGTCATGGTTCATTTTTGAATGAAACCCCCAAGTAAAGACATTTTGTAGATTTTCGCTTTATTCCTATAATTCTGTGATAACTAAATCGAAACTAATTAATGACTCATTTTCGACATTTTTATTAATTTTAAATAAATAATTTTCAAAAATTAATAATGAATGATGATCATAATGAATCATCCATAAATTAGGCGATAACTCACCTTGATTTTGAGATGGTTATGATAACATGGCAATTTAGTTGCTTAACAAACTCGAGAAATCGCAGAAGTAAATCTAAAACAATGCAAATGCAAAATGACTCATACATATATAAAATCTCAAATCTTTTATATGCAAGGAAGATATTTAGTGCAATTTTTTAATCATAAAATCCTCGCACGTGATTTAAAATATGTAATTAAGTTTCTGGGATAATTAATGCAAAATGTATCGGGACAAGTAAACAAGGTACAGTTAAACAGACTATACGTTAAACAAATATAGTCAGCTGAATGAGTTGGTTTTAATACAATAAAACAAAGCACTATTTCAATAAAATAATAGGACACAAAATGAGTTAGACTACGCATTAAAAGTCTCTCAAAAGGAGCAATTTATTTTTATCCTTCAAAAAGATCGTTGAAGCATTCAGTTGATACACTCAAAGTTAGCATTTATTGTAAAGATTGACATCATATCTGATTTACCATTAAATTAACAAACTTTAATCATGAGTATTAATGTCAAATAAACTTTGATTAGTGTCATTAAATATTAACATGCTTAGTCGGCCAATCAAAAAGTGAAACTTCGCGGTTAACCTCACATTAAGCAATGATTTACTTGATAGAACTTTATTTGAGTTTATCAAGCTTGCCAATTTATTACTAAATTTTATGGCAAAAAAACGTATCCATGATAATCGAGTAATCGAATCGCGTAATTCTTGGTTTGACTTGAGGGGGGCACGTTCCATCTTGATACGGGGACAGCACATAATGCGCTACACCGAAGTATATGTACCATGAAAACTGCCTTGTGGAGAGAAAAGCAATGGAGGAGAGCTGAGCCATCAGCATCCAACGTCGTGTGGTCATATCGAACGCACGTATATGCCAGTGCACCGAGAGACCACTCCGGTGGAGGTCAACGAACCTTGGGGGGCCGGGTCTCTTTCCTTCTGCACAATAAACGCCGCAACGATTTGCACACATTGCATTTTCTCTTCTCGCAAAAAGGGGGCTTGGCACCCACCTCGCGGGCACCTTCCTAAAAGGAACCCAAAATCGCAAGTCATACTCGAACCAACGCGTCAATTGGAGACGTTAATTATAAAGTCGTTAACGGGAAAGAAAAAGAAATGCCATGAATCAAGCATTTAGTATAACCACTGTTACCAAGCCAAAGTCATTTATGTATTAAAGATTTTCCCAATTTTTTTTTGTCCATTTTAAGACTAAGTAAGTATTAATATGAATCAATTTGATGATCAACTTTAATGATAATCAAGTAAAAAGTGATGTTTTGTTTTATTACGTTTTTGGTTGGTTTTGTTTTTAGCCACTCATTAAAGACAAGAAATGGTTAGATATAACGTAGAGAAACAAGTTTGGTGGGAGGTAAAGCAGAAAACTTTTCTCATTAAAAGTTACTTTCGAACCGTCGGAAAGTTTTGATGTTTATTTGGCGTTGATTACATTCGTTACTACAAGGAAATTAAACAACTTAAACCAATGTATACTTATTTTAAATCGTAGAAATGTAAACGCTCTAATAAGATAAATATGAAAAGCTGTGTCATTGATGCTGTGCAAAAGATAGAAAGAAATGAAAATTATTTCAAGAATAAATATCATTAATAATATTGGCATCTTATTCATTATAACCGGCTTAAGATTGAAAAATAGTTAAAAATAGAAAATTGGCATTTTTGATATACAGTGTTTAACACTGTTTAATTTGGACACTTCACTACTTTGTCTCCCAATTAAACGATTGTGCTAAATACATTATTGTAAAACAAAATGTTAAAAATGAAAAAAAAAACAAATCCTTCTTAGACAAAATATCCAACCTAACATAGACGCCGATTTTTGAAAAGACTCAAACGACGAACAACAACAATGATTACTTCAATCCTAATAAGTGCTCTTTTGGAAACATTTTAAGTCTTCTAGGAACAATATCACGCCTTTCGGAAATATTTCCAATCATCTCGAAGCAGTATTAAGTCTTCTGGAAGCATCATGTTTAATGGAAGTAACTTCAAGTGTTTTAGAAACAGTTTCAAATCTTTTGGAAGCAATTTAGGTCTTTTAGATGTAGTATCAAGTTTTTGAGTTATGGTTTTTATGATGAAAATCCGAAATGATATTTAAAAGATATTTATATATTCTCAATACTCCAAATTCTATCAGGTTGTAACTGATTTTGGATTTTTTCACCATCCATTTTGATTTTGAGTTAAGAGTTTTGCAATAAAAATCGTCTATTATGATATTTTAGAGATTCTAATTTATGAGTACCAATTCATTTTTATAATAAGACTCAAATGTAGTAAAATTGGCATTTTGAAGATTTTTGCTGTGTTCCTGAAAACTTCTCATATCCAGAATTTAACTGATTATGGATTATGCTTTTTTGATTCATTCACTTGTGATTCATATGCATTTATGATTAAATTAATTAAACGTACCATAGGCACCGGCTTTTGAAAATACGTATTTGTGCTGGGTGCTGAAAAAAAATTTAAAAATAAAAAAAATTGAAGAATAAGCTCAAAACTACATTAAAATTAATTAAAAATGATAATTTCAATCCAAATAAATCCATTAATAATTTTGGAAGCATTTCAAGTCTTCCAGAGACAATATCTTTTGAAGATTTCAAATCTTCTAGAAGCATCATGTTTAATAGTAGCAATATGAAGTGTTTTAGAAGCAGTATCAAGTCTCACAATCAATTCAAAATATATGTTCTCCAATAAAAACGTTTACAGCAGATATTAGAGAACTAAATTGGGAAGAAAAAGCTCAGTAGTATATTAAAATTAGCAAATTAGTTGAAACAGGCAACTTCAATCCAGAAAAAATTATTAACAATTTATTCCAGAGACAATGTCAATTCTTCTAGATGCAGTATCAAGTCCTTTTGAAGTATTTCAAGTCTCCTGCAATAACAATATTAAGTTTTCTAGAAGCCGGAATAAGTCTTCCAGGGGCAGTAGTAAATCTTATGGAATCATTTCAAGTCTTCTGGAATCATTTCAAGTCTTTTGAAAACATTTCAAGTCATTTGGAAGCACTATCAAGTCCTTCGGAGGCAATATCGAGTCTTCTAGAAACAGTTCAATGTTTCTGGAAAGTATATTAAGTTTTCCAGAAGCAGTAGCAAGTTTTCCAGGGGGGAAGTCTTCTGGAAGTATTTCAACTGTTCTGGAAGCAATAACATGTTACCTGGTGGCATTTCAAATCTTCTAGAAGGATTTCAAGTCCTCTGGAAGTATTTTAAGTTTTCTGGAATTTTCAGTATCAACTCTTCAGCGACAGTATCGAATCTTCTAGAAGCAGTTCAAATCTTATGGAAGCAATGTAGTAATGAGCGACTCCACGTTCATTGTGTGATAATTATAAGGAATAAAATCATGTGTAGATATCAAATGCACAGATTTACTTTTGATTTTTATAGCTCTGTACATTTGGTAGATCACCTCATTCTTTCGCTTTCTTAGCTTTCTATTTGATGAATGAGACGATGAAGTGTAATTTGCGGAATGCTTTTCATCACGCTCGAGGTTCCGATCACTTATAATTTTTTTATTGTTTCTCAATCTTTTTTCACATGATGCACTTTTTCTGTTAACTTCTTCTTTTCATGATCATTTGTGTTTGATTGTGATTGAGACCTTGTTGTACCTGGAGACAATAATAGTAACTGAATAAATTTATATCATTGCCTAATAATCGTTATTTTTGATATCTACATAAGATTTCATTCCCTATTTTGGAAGCAACTCTTCTGGAAGCATTTCAAGTTTTTTCGATGCGGCGTCAAGTCATTCAAAATCAGTATCAAGTCATTCAAAATCAGCATCAAGTCATTCAAAATTAGTATCAAGTCTTCTAGAAGCAGTATCAAGTCTTTTGGAAGTATATCAGGTTTTCTGGAAGCATTTCAAATCTTCTAGGAGCATTTCAAGTATTCTGGAAGCATTATAAATTTTCTGGAAGGGTTTCAAATCTTCTGGAAGCTCTTCAAGTGTTCTGGAAGAATTTCAAGTATACTGGAAACAGTACAAATTTTCTGAAAGCATTTCATATCTTTTGCAAGCAATATCAAGTTTTTTAAAAGCAGTATCAAATCTTCCAGCGGTGGTAGCAAATCACCTAAAAACAGTTTAAGTCAAGTCTTCTGGAAGTATTTCAAGTCTTTTGGAAGTAGTATTAAGTCATCTAGAAGCAATATCAAGTCTTCTGTAAGCAGATCACGTATGTGGAAGCATTTCAAGTATTTTGGAAGCATTTCAAGTCTTTTGGAAGTAGTATCAACTCAACTAGAAGCAATATTAAGTCTTCAGTAAGCAGCATCAAGTCTTCTACAAGCAGATCTAGTCTTCTGGAAGCATTTCAAGTCTTTTGGAAGTGGTATTAAGTCATCTACAAGCAATATCAAGTCTTCTGTAAGCAGATCAAGTATTCTGGAAGCATTTCAAGTATTTTGGAAGCATTTCAAGTCTTTTGGAAGTAGTATCATCTCAACTAGAAGCAATATTAAGTCTTCTGTAAGCAGCATCAAGGCTTCTACAAGCAGATCGAGTCTTCTGGAAGCAGTTCAACTTTTCTAGAAGCAGTATCAAGTCTTCTGAAAGCAGTATTGTCTCAGCTCAAAATATGAGCTCTCCAATAAAAACGTTTATATCAGATACTAGGAGAACCTACGTGTTTGGAGTTCATCCATATAGGTTCAAAGCACCTATCCATTAAACTTGGATTCCATTGGAGAGTCTTCATTGGTTGGGAGCATAAAGAGATACATAACTCTTATCAGATATGTTTATTGTTGCTATCTTGAATTTCAATATGCTATTTTCTAGACATAATAAGTTCGTCGATATCACTATCTGAATCTTCGACATTAGCATAAATCTCAAAATTATCGTCCACTTCTAAGCAATCGCCAACATGGGTTATTCGTTTTTAGCACAATGGCATATCACTTTTCTATTGGCAGTCACCAACAATATTTTTCTGTCTGCTACAAATTGCGTTACATGTAGCATGCTTACTTTAGAACTAACTTCTTTAGCACTCGACCACGGTTTCTTCTATTTGAAAATTAAGTGACGTACTATAGCTTTGTGATATTGTATTCTTAAATTTTATATTTTATTCTTTAATATTATATTTTTTTTATTTTGATTATAACGATGATGTCCATCGGTTGTGTTACATTTCATGTTTTATACTTTGTTCAAGCTAGGATTCATATTTATTTGGTATTTTGCTAATAATTAAAAGATTTTTGTTCTGTTTCTGACTTATACACAAAATAATGAACTATCAGCTGGACAGCAATAAAATAGTCCTGTTTCATTAAAAATGGCATCTGAATTGTTTAAATTCAGCAATTTCGGACTATTTAAGTTGGACCAAAGGGTTCGGTTTTCTACGATTTTTGCCTATTAGGCAATCATTTTCATTAACCGATTAAAAAAAAACGAACCAATTAAGCGGAGTATACAGTAATAGAGGATTATATCTTAAAAATTAAAAATGATAGAAAGAATCTCATTTCCAAATCAAATAAATGTATATGTCATAAGACACATAAGAAAATCTATGTCACTGCGTTGTAAAGAATACATTGAATGTTATTTTGATTTGAATTTGTTCCAATTTTTATCTATTTAAAACTATTATTTATTCCTTTTTGATAACCCAAAAATGTATTATTTACTTAAACGTTTACACTATTATAACATTTTAAAAGCTGGACAGAGTGTGTAACGATGATAGATTACCCAGAAACAGAGAGTCAGACAGTCATTGAACCCACACACACAAAGTGTCCTTGTAATACGTTGCACTTACACCCTCACACGCATCAAAGTCGATCGAGTACGAGTTCGTTAAATAGAACATGTGCAGTCCAACTTTTAACAAAAAGAAAACTTCCGCGTGCTTTTGTTGTTTTTGAGTAAGTGCATTTACGCGTAAACTATCAAAAGACATCATTTGCAAAACGTTAATGATGTAAATGAAAAAATTGTAATAAAAAAAGAAAGAGACGTAGTTAAGTAGACAATCGGCTAAATATCGGTAATCTTACACAAATCCCGGACGATAATAACGTATATATTTTCACTTTGATAACGGGAACTCACAAACAACGAACGACCCGTTAGAATATATCTCGTTAGCACGGTATCTGCGTGGTTTATCGGTATTTATGGCATCGACGGATTACTTCACTTATAAACGAAGATTACGCAAATGTTGCCCATCGCTGAAAGAGCTAAAATCGTATAAATTTTGTTTTAAATGAGACCACTTAAAATCGGATGCTACTCAACATTTTTTTTATACTTTATAGATTTCTTTTTTAAGTCGTTACAATAGAGGAACAGCTGCCCACCCGTATCTAAGTCCAAGTTTAATCTAAATCTTGTGTAAACACGTTCCCTTGACGTGACAGGATGGTTTAAAACCATCTGTTTTTCTTTCGAAACAATCATACCCCGCGTATTATTAATTATTGTAGTGCTGCGACATTTCGTTTTTTTTTTCGCTAATTTTAAGGATAAACATCGAAGGAGTATTGGTTTAAAAATAATATGTTCGTATTATTGACGACAGCAGCTACAGACATCATCATCTATGTTTATCAAGGCAATTATTTTCCAATTATAACGTAAGGAATCACTAATAACGTAATTATGCGTGCGTAAAAATCGTAATTTGGAGATTATTTATTTAGAAATCTAATAACTCTTAATAGAATGAGTTAGCATATTTGAAATTTTGGGTTATAATTAGATAATAAAATAGTTAATATAACATAATTATTATAACATTGAACATATCATTAATAATATTCGCATATTATTCATTATTATCAGCTTAAGATTTAAAAATAACTAAAAGCTGAAAATTGATGTTTTCGATACAATGGAGGGTTGTATCTTAAAAATAATAGAAAGAATCTTTTAAAAGAAAATCTTATTAACCCTCACCCGGACTTTGTATCAAATTGACACAATTTTTAGAATTAATTGATGATTTTTTTGTTATTTACGGTCGAATTAACTATTATCCGTGCCAGAAGTCATGGCTCCTCACTTTAGAGATCCGCAGTTTTTCTTCTATCGCGAGTTAATTGAAAAAAGTACACGATTTTTGAGAGTGGTGACAACTTTGTGTACTTTGCGATTATTTTTCTCAAAAACTATTTGACGAAAAATTTTCAAATTTGAATTAGTGGTAACTCAATGTGGGCCATATTTTATTTTAACGATATTCCATACAGTTTCGTGGAAAAACGCGGTTTAGTGAGATGTGGTTATTTTGAAAACGACCGGACGGATTTCAATGCGAATTTTATTAAAACATGTTTAAGAACTTGTTGGATTCCGTAATCAATTTTTCAAAATGAGGCCTTGACGTCTGGCACGGATAATAGATATTTTGGCTCAGTGATTTTTTAAAAAGATTTTGTTACTATCGATAAGCACTTGCCTTTCAAAAAGGGCCAAATATAGCATCTAATTATGAGTTACAGCTGATGCTGAGACGTACTAGGCATATAAGTGGTAGTGGATACCAATTCTGCTCGTAAAACAAATCAAGATGAACGTGTTGTTCTCGACAAGTGTGAAGGTAATTTCTTTGTGTACTATAGTTCTTTTATTTCGATTTTTTTCTTCTGTTATGGCCAATTGGTAGAAAAGTTAATTTTTATCACATTACATCGTTTGGCATGTGAATCGAAAAAATGCTAAATGACAATCGTGGGTACGATTTGTAAAAATCAATACGAAATACTACCTATCTTATGCTTACTTAATTTCACGCTTTTGAACTTCTGACATGAAGATATTGAATTTTATCAACAGTATTTGGTATTTTGGAATCTATATTAAATTTCATATTTGCTTCTGCCACCAGTATATACCTAGTCTTTAATTAACAATTTTGGACTACTTACGTAAAGATTTTGCATTATGTCCAATAATATTTAATTATTTTTTAACAGTATCTTGTTTCTTTGCAATGAAAATATTTTCTGCTATCAGTTTTGCAAGCAGTATCAAGCCTTTTGGCAGCATTGTAATTCTTCTGGAAACAGTATCAAATTTTTTGGAAGCATTTTAAGTCTATTGGAAACAGTGTCAAATTACCTAGAAAGAATATTAACTCTTCCAGAGGCAGTATCATGTCTTCTAAAAGCAGTTCCAGTGTCACGTTTGCTAGAAGCAGTGCCAAGTTTTCTGATAACATTTCAGGTAAAACTTTTGTATGGGTATTTGCGGACCTTTTAACTTATTATTTGACTATTCGAATTGAAACTAGTGATTTTGCAAATCCCCAAGAAGAAATCGGACATCATATAATTTTACAACAGCATTGTCGACCAAATGGGGTCAATGTACCAGGCCAAATGGTTGGTCCGTATTGATGCAAGTGGAAAATAAGTAGTACAATGCTTTCGTTTTATGGATCCAATTGGAGATCAATTAGAACAGTACAAAAAACAGTTTTCGCAGACGACTATTTTTCTTAGAAGTCAGCCAAGCATTATTCTTCTTATATAAAGCAACACTTTTATCTTTAATTTGGTATATAACTCATTTCTTAATCACTATATTTACGATCAGACTGATTCTTTATTCAAATCGAATAATAATCAAATTGCACCACATCACAAAAAACTTCGTTTGAGTCAAACTTTAAATCAAATGATAAAGTGTTTTATATCATTTTAAAGGAGACACTTTTATCTTTAATTTGGTATATATAAATCATTTCTTAATTATTATGTTTACGATCAGATCGATTCTTTTTTCAAATCGTGTAATAATCAAATGCACCACTTCACAAAAAACTTCGTTTGAACAAAACCTTAAATCAAATAATAAAGTGTTTTATATCATTTTAAAGAGGACACTTTTATCTTCAATTTTGTATATAACTCTCTTCTTAATCATCATTTTTACGACTAGATCGATTCTTTATTCAAATCGAATAATAATCAAATTGCACCACTTCACAAAAAACTTCGTTTGAACCAAACTTTAAATCAAATGATAAAGTGTTTTATATCATTTTAAAAAGGACAATTTTATCTTCAATTTGGTATATAACTCATTTCTTAATCATCATGTTTATGATCAAATCGATTCTTTATTCAAATCGTGTAATAATCAAATTGCACCACTTCAAAAAAAACTTCGTTTGAGCTAAACTTTAAATCAAATGACAAAATGTTATATATCATTTTAAAGGGGGCACTTTTATCTTTAATTTGGTATATAACTCATTTCTTAATCATCATGTTTACGATCAGATCGATTCTTTATTCAAATCAGTAATAATCAAATTGCACCACTTCACAATAAACTTTTTTTGAACCAAACTTTAAATCAAATGATAAAGTGTTTTATAGCATTTTAAAGGAGATACTTTTATCTTTAATTTGGTATATAACTCATTTCTTAATTTCTTATTTTACGATTTTATTCAAATCGCATAATAATCATATTGCACCACTTCACAAAAAACTTCGTTTGAACCAAACTTTAAATCATGATAAAGTGTTTTATATCATTTTAAAAGGGACACTTTTATCTTTAATTTGGTATATAACTCATTTCTTAATCATCATCTTTATGATCAGATCGATTCTTTATTCAAATCGCGTAATAATCAAATTGCACCATTTCACAATAAACTTGGTTTGAGCCAAACTTAAAATCAAATGATAAAGTGTTTTATATCATTTTAAAGGGGACACTTTTATCTTCAATTTGGTATATAACTAATTTCTTAATCATTATATTTACGATCAGATCGATTCTTTATTTAAATTGTGTAATAATTAAATTGCACCATTTCTCAAGAAACTTCGTTTGAGCCAAACTTTAAATCAAATGATAAAGTGTTTTATATCATTTTAAAGGCGACACTTTTATCTTTAATTAGGTATATAACTAATTTCTTAATCATTATATTTACGATCAGATCGATTCTTTATTTAAATTGTGTAATAATCAAATTGCACCATTTCACAAGAAACTTCGTTTGAACCAAACTTTAAATCAAATGATAAAGTGCTTTATATCATTAAAATGGGGATACTTTTATCTTCAATTTGGTATATAACTCATTTCTTAATCTTCAAATTTACGATCGGATCGATTCTGTATTCAAATCGAGTTATATTCAAATTGCACTACATCATAGAAAACTTCGTTTGAGTCAAACTTAACATCAAATGATCAAGAATTATATGCCATTTTAAAGGGCACACTTTTATCTCCAATTTGGTATATAACTCATTTCTTAATCTTCAAATTTACGATTGGATCGATTCTGTATTCAAATCGAATAATAATCAAATTGCACCACATCACAAAAAACTTCGTTTGAACCAAACTTTAAATCAAATGATAAAGTGCTTTATATCATTAAAATGGGGATACTTTTATCTTCAATTTGGTATATAACTCATTTCTTAATCTTCAAATTTACGATCGGATCGATTCTGTATTCAAATCGAGTTATAATCAAATTGCACTACATCATAGAAAACTTCGTTTGAGTCAAACTTAACATCAAATGATCAAGAATTATATGCCATTTTAAAGGGGACACTTTTATCTTCAATTTGGTACACAACTCATTTCTTAATCTTCAAATTTACGATCGGATCGATTCTGTATTCAAATCGAATAATAATCAAATTGCACCACATCACAAAAAACTTCGTTTGAACCAAACTTTAAATCAAATGATAAAGTGTTTTATATCATTTTAAAGGGCACACTTTTATCTCCAATTTGGTATATAACTCATTTCTTAATCATCATGTTTATGATCAGATCGATTCTTTATTCAAATTGTGTAATAATCAAATTGCACCACTTCACAAAAAACTTCGTTTGAACCAAACTTTAAATCGAATGATAAAGTGTTTCATATCATTTTAAAGGGGACACTTTTATCTTCAATTTGGTGTATAACTCATTTCTTAATCATCATTTTTATCAACAGATTTGACGTTTTAAAAAGTCAAAAATGTTATTAAGTCATTAAATTTTGTATAAAAATGTGTCCATATAATCTCTTAATTATAGTACTCTACCTATAATAATATAATAACCAAGATAATTACACATTTTTTGCGATTTTTTTAATTTTGATCTCTTGGGAAAAACTGAAAACCAGAATTGCGCGATTAGATGTTCTCGACATTGGAGATTATTAAAAAAAAGAGATCGAGACGTGTAAGCTACTAAGAATTTGGACCACCCTGTACATATCATTATATCGTGGGTCGTTTCAAAGAGTGGGAAATAGAGAAACTATCTACTTAGTAATTGTCTATCTTATAATCATACAAAAGGTATTTATTACGCCTAAATTGATTTTTTTAAATTATCGATGTAAACAATGAATAAAGTAGTTCAAGTTTTTGAGATTGCCAATTTATCGTTCATAACTTCTCTCAAATACACCTTATTTATTACATACTTATCTTAATTACATTAATTCGTACAAAATAAAACTTAAACAATTAAAAGTATTAATTATACCACGTATGTATGTTAAACCTATTCATAGAGATTTTATCTGTTCATAATAAAAAAATAACCACATCGTGACACTGAAAATATCAAATAATAACCTATTCATGAATTCATTAAAAACAGCTTTACCTACTATTAAAGTAACTAAGAAAAAAGGAAATAATAAAAACAGAGAACATAAATTAGTATATAAATCAGATATGCGGACATATCACGGTTATCAATAATAATATGTTCAAGGTCCATTTCGAAAATTTGTAATATTATATGCTGATAATTTTTAAAATAACGTTGAAATTCCATAACTGGAGGCAAACCGATCGATTGCATTTCATTTCATTTTCCAATAATAATAAAAATTTTAATCCAACGACTCTATTAGCATTTTGTTTAAACGTTTTAATCGAGCGATTGTGTGTCAGTCGAAAACGAAACGGCCGCATAAATGCCACTAAAACGACATGAATTACGTGAAACGTAGCAAAATCGTCATAAATTATGTGCTTTTCGAGTGTCGTCGTAAATTTTCTTCTCTTGAAACTCGAAAGTGATCGGAATGCGTGCGGTTTAAACACATTAATGTCCCGAAATTTATAGACACTAGTCTCAATTAAAATTTATTCGAATTCTAATAACGATTTTAATTTAATCGTAAATTATTTTGTGCGAAAACAAATCAATTTTTTTTAATTAATTTAATGTTAGAAAAAAAATTGATTCTATCAAATAAAATTGGTTACAAGTTAAATTAAGCTGAACATTTCGAGTGCTATTAAGCAATTTGTAAATTTATTCATTATTACCACGTTAAGATTCAAAAATAGTTAAAATTTTTTAATAATTATTCAATCTTGGGTTCAATAATGAAAATGAGAATACTTTAGAAAGTTTTTTATCTCAAAAAATTCTTACTATCATTCTTAATTTTTAAAATATAATCCCTTTTGATATACAGTATATCAAATTCGAGGTTTTTAATAATTCAATGTTGGGTTGACAACAAAGATTAATACATAAATATTATTAATGATATACATTCTAAGATTCTTTCTAACATTTTAATGACCCATTTACGCCATTCAGTAGCATAAATTCTTTATTTAATATGACGTTAATGCTGTATTGAAAAATAACATTATTTAATTAGCAATCATTTAACTTCGCTTTTAGAACAGTTAATAATTAAGCTGCTTAAGCTTGTTTCAAGTTAACACGGTGTTAATTGAAGTTTATAAAAAGATATTTTTCGCTAATTCAGAGATTACGTCCGTTTTAACATTAATTTAATGTGACTTAGTCCAAATTTGTAAGTCATTTTTTCCTTTTAATAAAAACTCATCGATTTTAATTTGTAATTTAAGTCATCAATCAATTTTAGTCATCACATTAAAACTTTAAGAAAAGTAAAATAATGTTGGGGTAGTTTTGAATTTCCCTTCCAATATTTTAAATAATTTTTTGAATAGTTCTCGAATAATCTGATGAGACTAGAAAAATCTCCTGTGATCGATTTGATGGTCAGAATTAATCTAAATTGATGAACACTAAAACATCTTTAATTCCAAATCATCTAGAGCATTCTATTATTTGTTCTCAATCTGAGAAGTTTCATAGATCAAAACGTATTCATGTTAAAAACCCAAATAAAGCTTATATTATTTGGGTTTTTCTCTTGAATCAGAAACTTTTCTCTTCAAGATTTCTTTGAGCACACAAGAAATTTAATACCTAATCCCAATCGAGCAAGTATTAAATGACCGATTGGAGAAAGCCGGTGGATTCTAGAACCGAGAGAGTGATACCTAAAGCTCAGCCATTAATTTCCTCGCTCCGTTGATTAACAACAGGTTTGTAGAAAAGAATTTAATTTATTTTATTAAAATGAACTTAATTCTTTTCCTCCGTCAAATATAAAAGTAGTTTTTTGACCTAGATCGGACGTATATGTTCATTTTAATCTCGCATTTACCCATACATATCAATTAAATAATTTAAGCTGAAGGTAAAACAAATTATCTTTCGTTCTGATTAATATATCTTTATCTCTCTTAAAATCCAATTAGTTAACCGAGACATAAACTTTGCTTGCTTTATTTATTTCTTTCATACAAAACGTTTTTATGTACTATTTATTTACTTTAACAGTTAATTAACTCCGCTAAAATGGACTTTATTTGATTTTATTTTAAGAACTCAATAAAATGATTTATTATTAATCAATTACGTGAAAATGAGTCGTACGTTTCCTGTTTTTCAGCAGACAAAATAAACACAAACGCTGTTAACTAGTGTTAATTATCGCGAACGAAAGACGTAAACGACTTTTTCGCAATTTTCAAGCTCGGAGAGGAAAAAATCGACAAGCATAATTAGGATCGCTAAACATTTTCTCTTATCGCCGGTTTTTTGATTTGATTAAATCGATCACGCAATTATTCTCGTAATAAATAATAATCTAATTATAAAACGATGCGATGTGTTTTTCGATCTAAATTGAAATGGCATGAAATAGAATCTCGAACCGCATAGAAACACATTAATTATTAACAAAGTTGCGGGCACCAATTATTCTTAAGTAATTATCAGAATGATTGGCAAAACACATCACTTTGAACTGTTATTTTTATTTTATGCAGTTGGCAGCGAATGGATTGCATCATAATGAATTTTTTTAATTTGCAAATTGCTTGATTTAATAGCACTCGGCATTTCCAGGTTAATTTAACTTGGAAACAATTTTAATTTGATGGAATCAATTTCTGTTTTTTTTGCCTTTCTAACATTAAATTAATTAAAAATTGATTTGTTTTTGTGCAAAATAATCTACAATTAAAGTGGTTATTAGTGGTATCAATTCTTGGGATAATTTAAAAAGTTTTTTTTGTCTCAAAACATTCTTTCTATCAATTTTAATTTTTGGAATTTGATGTTTTTAAAAATTATTCAATCGTGGTTTAGTAACAATGAATAATACACGAATATAATATAATAAGATGTTGAGATACAACCCTCCATTGTATTCATGTATTTCTGGGATAATTTAAAAAGTTTTTTGTCTCAAAAGATTCTCTGTGTCATTTTTAATTTTTGAGATACAATCACTTTTGATGTGAAGTATGTTAAATTTGAAGATTTTAACAATTATTCAATCTTGGGTTGGTAACAATGAATAATATACGAGTAATGTTGATGATGTGCATTTTAGGGATGATTCAAAATGTTTTTTGTTTGAAAAGATTCTTTCTATCATTTTTAATTTTTGAGATATAAGGCCTTTTGATGTGAAATATGTTCAATTCGATGTTATTAAGAATTATTCAATCTTGGGGTGGTAACAATGAATGATATACGAATAATGTTAATGATACGCATTTTAGGGATGATTCAAAATGTTTTTTGTTTAAATAGATTCTTTCTATCATTTTTAATTTTTATGATATAAGGCCTGATGTGAACTATGTCCAATTTAAGAATATTAAGAATTATACAATATTGGGTTGAATAAAATGAATAACACAAGAATATTACTAATGATATGGATTTTAGAGATGATTTAAAATGTTTCTGTCTAAAAAGATTCCTTCTATCATCTTTTATTTTTGAGATAAAATCCCTTTTATTGCGAAGTATATAATATTTGACATTTTTGGAAAATCTTGGGTTGGTAACAAAGAAAATACAAGAATATTACTAATGATATGGATTCTAGGTATGATTTAAAATGTTTTTGTCTGAAAAGATTCTTTCTATCATTTTTATTTTTTGAGATACAATCCCTTTTAATGCGAAGCATATCAAATTTGATGCTTTTAACAAATCTTGGGTTGGTAATAATGAATAATACAAGAATATTACTAATGATATGGATTCTAGGGATAATTTAAAATGTTTCTGTCTAAGAAGACTCCTTCTATCATCTTTTATATTTGAATACAATCTCTTTTAATGCGATGTGTATCAAATTTAATGTTTTTAACAAATCTTGGGTTGGTAACAGTGAATAACACAATAATATTACTAATGATATGTATTCTAGGGATGATTTAAAATGTTTTTGTCTAAAAAGATTCCTTCTATCATCTTCTATTTTTGAGATACAATCCCTTTTAATGCGAAGTATATCAAATCTGATGTTTTTAACAAATCTTGGGTTGGTGGCAATGAATAATACGAAAATATTACTAATGATATGGATTCTAGGGATGATTTAAAATGTTTTTGTCTAAAAAGATTCGTTCTATCATATTTTATTTTTGAGATACAATCCCTTTTAATGCGAATTATATCAAATTTGACGTTTTTAACAAATCTTGGGTTGGTAATAATGAATAACACAATAATATTACTAATGATATGGATTCTAGGGATGATTTAAAATGTTTTTGTCTAAAAAGATTCGTTCTATCATATTTTATTTTTGAGATACAATCCCTTTTAATGCGAATTATATCAAATTTGACGTTATTAACAAATCTTGGGTTGGTAACAGTGAATAACACAATAATATTACTAATGATATGGATTCTAGGGATGATTTAAAATGTTTTTGTCTAAAAAGATTCCTTCTATCATCTTCTATTTTTGAGATACAATCCCTTTTAATGCGAAGTATATCAAATCTGATGTTTTTAACAAATCTTGGGTTGGTGGCAATGAATAATACGAAAATATTACTAATGATATGGATTCTAGGGATGATTTAAAATGTTTTTGTCTAAAAAGATTCGTTCTATCATATTTTATTTTTGAGATACAATCCCTTTTAATGCGAATTATATCAAATTTGACGTTTTTAACAAATCTTGGGTTGGTAATAATGAATAACACAATAATATTACTAATGATATGGATTCTAGGGATGATTTAAAATGTTTTTGTCTAAAAAGATTCGTTCTATCATATTTTATTTTTGAGATACAATCCATTTTAATGCGAATTATATCAAATTTGACGTTTTTAACAAATCTTGGGTTGGTAACAGTGAATAACACAATAATATTACTAATGATATGTATTCTAGGGACGATTTAAAATGTTTTTGTCTAAAAAGATTCCTTCTATCATCTTCTATTTTTGAGATACAATCCCTTTTAATGCGAAGTATATCAAATCTGATGTTTTTAACAAATCTTGGGTTGGTGGCAATGAATAATACGAAAATATTACTAATGATATGGATTCTAGGGATGATTTAAAATGTTTTTGTCTAAAAAGATTCGTTCTATCATATTTTATTTTTGAGATACAATCCCTTTTAATGCGAATTATATCAAATTTGACGTTTTTAACAAATCTTGGGTTGGTAATAATGAATAACACAATAATATTACTAATGCTATGGATTCTAGGGATGATTTAAAATGTTTTTGTCTAAAAAGATTCGTTCTATCATATTTTATTTTTGAGATACAATCCCTTTTAATGCGAATTATATCAAATTTGACGTTTTTAACAAATCTTGGGTTGGTAACAGTGAATAACACAATAATATTACTAATGATATGGATTCTAGGGATGATTTAAAATGTTTTTGTCTAAAAAGATTCCTTCTATCATCTTCTATTTTTGAGATACAATCCCTTTTAATGCGAAGTATATCAAATCTGATGTTTTTAACAAATCTTGGGTTGGTGGCAATGAATAATACGAAAATATTACTAATGATATGGATTCTAGGGATGATTTAAAATGTTTTTATCTCAAAGGATTCCTTCTATAATCTTTTATTTTTGAGATACAATCCCTTTTAATGCGAAGTATACATAATTTGATGTTTTTAACAAATCTTGGGTTGGTAACAATGAATAATACAAGAATATTACTAATGATATGGATTCTAGGGATGATTTAAAATGTTTTTATCTCAAAGGATTCCTTCTATAATCTTTTATTTTTGAGATACAATCCCTTTTAATGCGAAGTATATCAAATTTAATGTTTTTAACAAATCTTGGGTTGGTAACAATGAATGATATAAGAATATTACTAATGATATGGATTCTAGGAATGATTTAAAATGTTTTTGTCTAAAAAGATACCGTCTATCATTTTTTATATTTGAGATACAATCCCTCTTAATGCGTAGTATATCAAATTTAATGTTTTTAACAAATCTTGGGTTGGTAACAATGAATAATACAAGAATATTACTAATTATATGGATTCTAGGGATGATTTAAAAGGTTTTTCTCTAAAAAGATTCTTTCGATCATCTTTTATTTTTGAGATACACCCCTTTCTAATGCGAAGTATATTAAATTTGATGTATTTTACAAATCTTGGGTTGGTAACAATGAATAATACGAAAATATTACTAATGATATGGATTCTAGGGATGATTTAAAAGGTTTTTGTCTAAAAAGATTCTTTCTATCATCTTTCATTTTTGAAATACAATCTCTTTTGATGCGAAGTATATCAAATTTGATGTTTTTAGCAAATCTTGGGTTGGAACAATGAATAATACCGGAATATTACTAATGATATGGATTGAAACATTTTGATGATTTAAAACATTTTTGTCTAAGAAGATTCCTTCTATTATCATTTATTTTTGAGATACAATCCCTTTTGATGTGAAGTATATCAAATTTAAAGTTTTTAACAATTATTCGATCTTGGGTTGGTAACAATGAATAATATAAGAATATTACTAATGATATAGATTCTAGGGATGATTTATAATGGTTTTATCTAAAGATATTCCTTCTATCATTTTTAATTTTTGAGATACAATCCCTTTTGATGTGAAGTATATCAAGTTTAATGTTTTTAACAAATATTCAATCTTGGGTTGGTAACAATGAATAATACGAAAGTATTACTAATGCTATGGATTCTAGGGATGATTTTAATTATTGTTAAGTTTGTTTCTTTTTTCCATCTTTCATTAACATAAAATGTTTGTTGTCTTTTTTTTTACTTTATTTAAAGATTGGTGTATAAACTATTTTCGTTCAACCGATTTCGATCTTTACTAGATCATCTTCAGGAACTACCGGGAACATGTCTTTTAACGGTTTCAGAGTATTTCATGTAACTATCTATTTTATATGAAACTTATGCCTAATGATATTTTTAGGTTAAAAATTTTTACCTAAAGACACGTTTGAACAGATCGACAATTACAAAAAAGTATGCTTAATAAGTTTCATATAAAATAGATAGTTACATGAAATACTCTGGTACCGATAAATTACGTTCCGGGAGTTCCTGAAGTTGATCTAGTAAAGATCGAAACCGGTTGAACGAAAATAGTTTATACACCAATCTTTAAATAAAGTAAAAAAAAAGACAACAAACATTTTATGATTTTAAATGTTTTTCTCTCAAAAGATTTTTTCTATCATTTTTAATATAATTTTTAACATAGAATCCCTTTTGCAGTGAAATATGTCCAATTTGAGGTTTTTAACAATTAATGATTCAATTTTGGGTTAGTAACAATGAATACTACACTAATATTGCTAATGATATGTAATCTAGAGAAGATTTTAAAATTTTTTTGCCTAAAAAGATTCTTTTTATTATTTGTAATTTTAAAATACAACCCTTCATTGTATCGGTGACGTCAATATTCGTTTTTTAACTATTTTTCTATCTTAAGTTGGCAATAGAGAATAGTACAGGAATATTATTAATGATATCTAGTCTTGGGATGATTTAAAAAGTATAATTATTAAAAACCTCAAATTTAACACATTTTAGTCAGAAACAAATTGTTATTTTGATGTCACCGACCTGAAAGAATAAGACTTTAAAGTTCATTAAGGAACTGCATTTGCCTTATTAAAGTTTTGGAGCGTTAATAGTTATAATGGATCTTATAGATCATGGTGATGAGAGCTAACTAGAACCAACAAAGAACGATAGAGTTCCAGCTTGAGGTTACAATGACGAATTAAAGAATTTTAGCACACTTAATAGTAATATCTAAAGTTTGTATCTGCATACAGAATTCGATTTGATTTGAATACATGAAAAGCAACTTTGCAAACAAACATTAATTATTATTCATTATTATCATTCTATCGAAATCATTAGAATATTATCTATCAAGTTTTAATATCGCAATCAAATCATTTTGTAAGCGAGATACTCATAAATGTTTTGTTAACTTCTTTTTAATGTCCCTATACAATAATAAATTTTTATCTATCATCTAATCATTTTAATTATTCTGAGACAATTATTCAAAATAAATTTCGACTCATTCAATTTTGAATTTATTTTAAAGACATCTACTAAAACTAATACTATAAATAGAAAAATAGTTCCTTAAGCTTTTAGTTCTAGAATTAGTCTAGTATTAGTTTTAGTGTTAGTTCTAGTTATAGTTCTATTCATTCTTTCATTTTTAATTTCATTCAATTGTTTTTATAACAAGATATTATTAATGTTCCAGTGATAAATTTTGTTGAGAGATAATTTTGAAACAATTCCAAGAAAAATTGGAGACGATTCGAAACAATTGCTGCATAAACAGAAGGGTAACACGACGAGTTACCCAATCAAAAAGAGAGGATGTTCGATTACGATCATGTTAAATCCCGATTAACTCGATAAAAGTTTATTCAACCCTAATTATTTAATTTTATTAAAGAGCTATAGCAACAATGCAAAAATAGCAGTAATTTATTTAAATAGTGTTACAATAAAATTGAATCTTTTTTTATAGGTCATAAAGTTAAAAAAAATTATAAACTATTAATATATTTTTAGATAAAGGAAAACTTCGTCTTGGAAAAACAAAACGATAAAAAACCGTTATAAATAAACGGGTTAAATTGAAGGAACCGGGTGTCTATTTGTTTAAACTACTTACATTTTGTGGTATCTGGCCCATAGTAATTCCTTCGCGGTCAGATCCGAGGCTCTTTGCCACTGGAATTTTCAGCAGATTCGAGTACAGCTTAACCGTTTCCAGATTACACACAATCGGCGAAAATGACAAAAGAAGAAGCAAGACAAGTTCGCCGGCAACAACAACGTTTCAATAAAGATTAAAGACGAAGGAAATTTCACACAAAGAGAAAACACTGAATAGGTGAAAAAAATTATGTTAATAGTTTTGTGTAAATTTTTTGTTTAATAACAAAATGTTCTTTCTCTTTATGGAGATAGAAAAAAAAACGGAAATTAGAAAAGCGAAACTCAACTAAACTCTACGATCGCGACACGCTAACTGAGTTTGTAACCAAGTCGGCCGGCGAAGTGTCTCCGACCGGCACTCAAAGCACGAGGCATCGGTGGAGGGGCTGATTTTCTAACGTCTCATTGGTTGTTCATCGACCATTGTGTTGTTACATCAGCTGATCGTGGCCGCATAGTAACAACGTAACCGGGCTACTGCCCGAACTGAACGAACTGAACTGAACACAACGAACAGAGACTTCGTTTCAGTATGATCCATTTCTCCATCTCTTTCCCGTCTTTATACATTATTGCAACTTGTAATTTATAAAATTGATATCATTTAAATCATTCATGTTACATCAGATATCTTCATCGATTATTATTTGTTGTAAATGTAATAAATAGTTATTTATGAAACAATGCGTGAAGTTACCTTGTATTTGTTGTTTGTATAATCTATATAAATTCTTTATAGATAATATGCAGCTAAAGCTTGGTCATAAGTCATTATCAGTACTGAACATAGAGTATACAGGGTGTTTCTGTAAGTCGTGGCATAATTTTAATCACAAATACTTGAGTTAAAATGATAACGATTTGTGTAAAAATTTTTGCTCTAAACCCATAAATGGCCAAGATATGGGCCTTCAAAGTTAAGAAATTTTTAAACTTTTTCTTAAATATCTTCAATATGGTTTGTCTTAGAAAGATAAAATTTCGCAGACAGTGCAATGTTATAATGAGAAATCGTTTAAGATCACTTTTGAACACATACAACCACGGGATCATTGCTATACGGAGTGTCCACAAAGCCTATTTCATTTTAAAACTATTTTCACTTTTAGACAATTTTGATTACATGCATCCTTTTCGAGTTATTCGCAAAAAGATTCAAGCTTGTTTTTTCGGATTTTCATTAATCGTAGGCGCCTATGAAAACAAATCGTAAGTAAAGCAATTTGGCATTATTAGTAAATGCGAACAAAGTGAATTTATTAACAATAAAAATAACAAATTACAAAAACAGCTTTTCAAACGTAAATACCAAAAAAAATCAGTTAAGAAAACAGGGTAAAATAAAATAAAAACTTGAAAAACAACAACTAAAGTGGATAAAGTATAGTACATATTATAGTAAATGCTCGAAGTGTCCTCCGCCTGCTTCAATGCAGATTTCAAAACGATGTCTTAAATTAATACGTAATCGAGGCAATGCGTTTTCTTGCCGTATTATTGTAAACGACTCCACCATTTTTTGGCGTAATTGTTCAACAGTATCAATATTCGAATTGTATACCAAATCTATAACACGCACCCATAAATAGAAGTCTAGGGGAGTTAGATCTGGCGATCGAGCCGGCCAAATGATAAGGGCTTCTGGTCCTCGTCCAATCCAACTCCCGGGAAAGTGTTGATGTACTCGTGACCACTCCTTAACAGAATTTGTACCGGGTGGGCCACTAAGAAAGGACGCCGGCTATATCTCAGAAACCGTTGATCGCATAGTTTTCAGATAAAAAAATTCTTATACAAAGTGATCCTGAGACTGGTGGAAATTGCTGTTAGAAACTGCTGGAAATTATTTTCAAGTTTGTAAAACTACCGCCAGGGGGCATAATGCCAAGGACAAAATTTAAAATGTAGATTTTCGTAAAATTTTGATAATAAACTTCATTCGGCTATAACATTTTTAGAATCTTTAGATAATTTCTGACATCTTTCGTTAGTCATTTTTTTTGCATACCACTTAAATGTAAACTACCGCTAGGGGGCGTAATGCCAACGACAAAATTTAAAATGTAGATTTTCGTAAAATTTTGATAATAAACTTCATTCAGCTATAACATTTTCAGAATCTTTAGATACTTTCTGACAACTTTCGTTAGTCATTTTTTTGCATACTGTTTAAATAAGTGAGGTACGGGGTGTTACATTTCCTATTATAAAAGTAGCCCTAACATTGGAATTGTTCATCCGAATACATCAAAATTGGTCTTGTTGGAAAGAGGAGAAATTTTTGTATTCGACGACATCCGAAATTAGCCGATTTACTTTCTATGTCAAACGCTAGGTGTCGTAATTTGACAGTTCTATTAATTTTTACAATTTTCTTGAAAAATTCAAATGGAAACGTATATTTTTGACAAGGCATGTGAAAAGAGCGTTAAAAAGTACGCCATACAGTGAAAACCGCAATATCGTACGTGTTTTAGTCTGAGAGATATTTAAAAAAGAGGGATAAATTAAAATGTAACTACGTTTGGGTGATTATATAATATCATAATAAGCTTTCAAAGAACACCTTTCACCAACTATCCTAACAGAAATCAGTGATGTCTTAAATGTTCAAATTGTCTGCCATCAGCAGCAATGCACTGCTGTAGGCGCTGGTGCGTAGATAAGACGGCAGCCTCTATTTCCGGTAATGAAATATTGCGGATAACATTTCCTATCCGTTCGATCATGTCTTCTCGTGTCGTAGGCCTGGTTGTAAAAACGCGGTCTTTTAATCGCCTCCACAAATAAAAATCTAAACATGTTAAATCGGGCGATCTAGAGAACAAAAATTAATAGTTGGATGTATCACAGAATCATAGGTACTACAGACTTGTAACGTTTAAATACTACTAAGTAAGAGGTACCTCGCTGGCCAAGGATATAAACTTCCTCTGCCTATCCACTTATTAGGAAAAGTTTCGTTCAACTCATTGGGCACCCATTGTGCTGAAAAAACATGTCTCTGCGAATACACTAATTTGTGCTAAAGGCGATGTGCCTTCCAAACGAATTGGCAGTTCATTTTTAAAAAAATTAAGGTACGTTGCACTATTTAGTCTATTGTTAAATATGTAAGGACCAATAATGCGTCCTCTTAAAATCCCGCACCAAACGTTTACGCTCCACCGGCCTTGATGCTGTATTTCTCGCATCCAATGAGGGTTGTTACGCGACCAGTAATGCATATTATGCAGGTTTACACCACCATCACTATTGAATGTGGCCTCGTCAGTCCACAGTATCCTTGAAAGCAGTTGAGGATCTTCTATTAACATGTTTGTTAACCAGTAGCAGTAATCGAGACGAATATCATAATCTCTTGCAGTCAGAGCCTGATGGAGAACTACGTGGTACGGGTGCATCCTACATCAAAATGTGTTAGTTTGTATTCTCTCTGGCCGATTTCATAAAACATGTAATATTTTCATATATTCTTTTATACCTACCTATATTCTCTTAAAATACGTCGGACTGTTGTCCGAGTAACACCCAAATCATCAGCGATTGTTCTTGTGCTAAGCTGTGGATTGAATTCCACATACGCTAAAACATTTATTACGTTTTCTTCAGTGCGAGTTTTACGTGTTCTATGATATATAGGACGATGAATACTTCCTGTAGTCCTTAACTAATGGGCTATACGGATGAAAACCTTTGTGTTATAATGCCGTCGTTGTGGATAACGAACTGCGTAATGTCTTGCAGCAATAGTTGCATTTTGCATGCATTCAAAGTAACTCGCAAGCATATCATACGCTTCTTCATTGGTCGGCATTTTTAAAATAGCTAAATTAATTTACTCACACGACAGAGAAAACACTAAATGACAGTAACAACTGTTTGACTTGGCGCCATAAAATTAAATAATCGGATTATGTTATGTTACTCAGGTCACCCTTCAACATATTATATAAGTGAACAAAAAAAGTAGTAAAATTGTTTCCTCGTAAGTTTCACATATAAAGCGCGGAAAGCTTACTATGATATTAAATAATCACCCAAACGTAGTTACGTTTTAATTTATCCCTCTTTTCTTGAATATCTCTAAGACTAAAACACGTACGATATTACGGTTTTCACTGTATGGCGTACTTTTTAACGCTCTTTTCACATACCTTGTCAAAAATATACGTTTCCATTTGAATTTTTCAAGAAAATTGTAAAAATTAATAGAACTGTCAAATTATGCCACCTAGCGTTTGACATAGAAAGTAAATCGGCTAATTTCGGATGTCATCGAATACAAAAATTCCTCCTCTTTCCAACAAGACCAATTTTGATGTATTTGGATGAACAATTCGTAAGTTAGGGCTACTTTTATAATAGGAAATGTAACACCTCGTACCTCACTTATTTAAACAGTATGCAAAAAAAATGACCAACGAAAGTTGTCAGAAATTATCTAAAGATTCTGAAAATGTTATAGCCGAATGAAGTTTATTATCAAAATTTTACGAAAATCTACATTTTAAATTTTGTCGTTGGCATTACGCCCCCTAGCGGTAGTTTTGCAAACTTGAAAATAATTTCCAGCAGTTGCTATGGGTCACTTTGTATAAGAATTTTTTTATCTAAAAACGGCGCGGTCAACAGTTTCAGAGATATAGCCGGCGTCCTTTCTTAGTAGCCCACCCGGTACAATGAGGAGGCACTCCATCATGTAAATACCACATTTCAAGTCTTGTTTCATATGAAACATCGTCCAATAACTCTCCCAGATTTTCCAAGTGCAGCCCAAACGTTTACACTGAATTTCGAACACACGTAAAATGTGGATTTTCTTCAGCCCAATTATGAGCATTTCTCAAATTAATTGTTCCATGTTTTAAATAGGTAGATTCATCTGTGAATAGTATTTTTTCTAAAAACGCACATCAATTGTACACTTTTCCATCATAGTACGGCAAAACTGTACTCGCAATGGATAATCAGTAATTTTTAATTCTTGAACTGTGGACAAGTGGTATGGATATAATTGCTGTTCGTGTAGGACACGCCAAGCTGTAGTTCTGGGTATTCTAAAATGTCGTTTTATATCAGCAGTACTAGCAGTACTACGATCTGCCACAAAATCCAAAATATCTTCTTCCAGTTCGGGTGTACGAACTGACCTCTGATTTCCATTATTTACTTCGGTCTTAAATTTCCTGTCTCGCGTAAACGTCTTTCGATATTAAGAAATGTTTTTCTGTCAGGTTGGTCAGGCTGCTGCATTACCTAAACACTCAAAATTAAAAGCATGTCAGTTTGCTCACTAAAACTGAAATTATTTGCCATTTTAAACAATAATTAACGACTAACGTATGTTGGGTAATAATTTGACAGATTGCTTTACTACTTTACTTACAATTTGTTTTCATAGGCGCCTACGATTAATGAAAATCCTAAAAAACAAGCTTGAATCTTTTTGCGAATAACTCGAAAAGGATGCATCTAATCAAAATTGTCTAAGAGTGAAAATAGTTCTAAAATGAAATAGGCTTTTAGAATCAGTTGGAAGATTTAAGGGTTTACGACATAATAAAAAAAGTTTTAATGAAATTTCCTTTGTGGACATTCTGTATAGCTTGATCCCGTGGTTGTATGTTTTCAAAAGTGGTCTTAAATGATTTTTCATGATAACATTGCCCTGTTTGCCAATTTTTATCTTTCTAGGACAAACTATATTCAAAATATTTAAGAAAATGTTAAAAAATTTCTCACCTTTGAAGGCCCATATCTTAGCCATTTATGGGTTTAGACCAAAAATTTTTACACAAATCGTTATCATTTTAACTCAAGTATTTGTGATTAAAATTATGCCACAACTTACAGAAACACCCTGTATATACAGGTATTCATTTCAAAACTTCCCACATCAATTTATGTAAATCCGAAAGTTTAAAAAGAAAATCTCAAACAACTTTTTATGCAAAAATTGACTAACTCACTTCCACCCCCGTCGCCAGAAACCAACCCCTTAAAAATCTTAAATGGAAAGGAGTGTCAAGATACATCATTTTAAAGGTCTTTTAAAGTACTACATGGTAGTTTTTTTTTTAATGATCTATTAGTTTTCGAAATTTTTGAGAAAACCTTTTTTTTGTATTTTCCACTTGTTAAATTATTTTAGAAGCGATGGAGCAAAATTAATATTAAAAACTTTAATAAGCTGCTTAAAGACAAGAAATAAATAATCTAACAAAATGAACATCAATTATTAACCTAATTTTCTAACTTATTAAGTTGCAGGGCGCTTATCCAGGTATTTTGGGTGACGGTCATAATTTTATTGATAAAAATAATGAATTTTTTTAATGAGAATATTGAACAAAGAAATGTTGTATTCGATAAAGTTTGATAAGTTATGTTTAACCCAAAATATTTGTATAGGCATAAACAAAAAACCAGTAATAGTATAAAAACTGGTTTCTGTCCGGTCCTGTTCCAGTACTCTTCGTTGGAAAGCACATGTGGTGTAGCTTTAGTATAAATTTAGTTATTTAGTGTTATCCACCTAAAAAAGTTATTTAAATAAAGTAGCAATTATGGTTTACACTTTGCAAAAAGGATTGAAATTGTTTTAATGTATGGGGCCCAAAATGAATGTGCTCGACGAACTGCGACAGTTTTCAACGAAAGGCATCCAGATAAGAACGTATTTCATAGATACGTCCTGAATCCCATAAAGAAATTTACTCAGACTGAGTCCGTTACCAACATAAAACATAATGAGCCGAGAGTTTTGAATGAAACCGCCCAATTGGAAGTGTTGGGTCATTTCGGTATCAATCCCAATACTTCATTGCGTCAGGTATTTAGAGCAACTGGTATATCCTTGGCTTCTATTCATAAAGTTGTAAAAGTTCATAAAAATTCCATCTTTATAAATTGCAAATACATCAAGAGTTAGTTGAAGACGATTTTGACAAAAGAATACAGTTTTGTGAAGAAGTGACCACTGTAAAATATCTGCTTTAGTGATGAATGTACTTTTTATATAAAAGGATTTGTAAACAAATATAACTGCAGATATTGGAGCAATGCAAACCCTCATCTGACTGTAGAAGGGCATCTCAATATCAGGCATTTTGGGAGATCAAGTGATTGGTCCACTGTTTATCGATGGAAATTTAAAAGGCTTGGATATGTTAGAAAATACTATCAATCCACTAATTACGGAAGCTCTCGAGAATCAATTGGATAGAGAAGGAAATACCTTACTTGATGAGAATCAATTACATTTTCAACAAGACGGAGCTCCTCCTCATTATGTTCTTCCGGTACGGCAGTGGTTGGATAGTGCGTTTCCAAACAGATGGATACGCAGAGAAAATATTTTTCAATACCTTACAGCCCCAATCACCACAAATCAATAAATTATATAGCAAACAAATACAACATTATATTTACCCCAAGAACTAATTATACCATCGAAAAATATTGAATTAACAGCAAAGATAAAATTACATCACTTGAAAAAAGTGGTATAGACAAATTGACTTGTTCGGATTGTAACGCTGCATATGTTGCACAACACTGCACAACACCCAAAAAACATCAACTTTTCTAAAACACCTACAAGAAAATAAACATAATACGAACATACATAACATGACATTGCTCTATAATTTGAATAAATCCACTAAAATGGACTACTATGAGGTATTTGAAGTAATTTTAAAAAATTGATCAAATATTATTAATGAAGTTACAGAATTCTCCGAAAATTTCTATCCTCATCTGGGTTGCGCACAAGACATGAACCATCATAATAAAATAAAATATTTCAGAGAACCAGTTGGCCTTTAATCTTCGTGACCACAAGTTCTACGTTGTCTTGTTATTGTCCGTATCGTAAAATTTTTGACTGTAAGTTTTATTTGTAAAAAATTTTAATTCAATGTATTAGATCTGATACGCTCTTTTCAGCTGAGTCTGAAGATGGTTGTATTACCGAAATCGATAACTCGTAAATAAATTTTATATTATTTGCAAATAATTTCTTTTATTTAAATTATTTCATTTTGAAGCTGTGTTTTGGCTTTTATATTTGGGTGAATATAATAATGATGAGGAAGAAAACCAAAAACATGAAGAAGACTTCAAATGGAAATAAATTGTACGTACAAGTGCGCCGAATTGGACACTTTTAAAACATATCGTATTTATGTCAATAACTACTAAAATATAGTTTTAAGCGAAGTTAACTTATATTATTATTAACCATCACATTTTACATAAAAAAGTTGCTTTGAAAATGCTTTGCAAAAACGAAGATTTTTCAATAATAAAAAAATTATGACGTCTTTTCGAAATTGCACTATTTTGAGAAATACCATGTATTTCCGAAACCGTAAAAGATATCAATATGAGGACTTTTCCACACATCTTTTTTTCTATATCTTATAGAAAAAAATGAGGAGTTAATAACATAATTATTTTTGAATAATTTGAACCTTTATATACTAATCAGTGTCTTGGAAAAATTCTACCATGGTTTTCAACATCACTTCGAATTAAGAGTGATGAGCGGGACCTTAACTTCATCTATGACCTTGTCGTAGGTGTATTTGAACCGAAGATGATACAGCATATCAAACAGAAATAGATTCGACATTTTAAATTATAAAATTGTCAACGATTTGTTGCGAGTATTAATGTATCAAATAACTAGTGCTGTCATTTCCGGTATATCCAGAAGTGATATAATGCTGCTACACTCAAAAGATAGGCTTCTTCTTTCAGCTTGTATCGCTTTTTACAATTTTTTAGTAATATTCTTCTATGAAAAACTAATTAATAAAAAAAATAAAATGAATATGTATTTAAGTAAAGTACTACTTCCGGTTAACGAATTTAATTTAAATTTTGACACAGCATTGCTCTTTTAATGATATATCAAATTTCATATTGACATCTAATTGCTAACAGCAAAATAATATTTTCGATCGAATTTTCAAGCCGTTTGGATCATTGTAAGGCGGCGCAGATTTCAGGTGAGAACACCTTAAATTCTGCGAAAACAGTCGAATTCATGGAAAAATTCTGTAAATTTGGCCTAAAAATATAAAACTAATTAACATAATATCAGATATGATTAAAACATCAGAATGTGTATTAGAGATGTGAAAATCACGTGAGTCCCGCTGGATCATGATGGGTCATGTGTGAGCGGGCATCAATTGTTATACTACTCACGTGAACGTGCGTGATCGTGAGCATCTTTGGTTTTGACGGGACCCAGCATGACCCGGTTGGAACAATGTTTGAATCTTTCTCTAATAGTAATATTGAATTTGTTGAGATCCGCATTAACGAAAAATACAATATTTACAACGGTTTATTTAAAATTGTAAATTTGGGTAAATGGGTGGCAGGTAAGTACTCGGTGGGTAGATATTTATAAATTGGGTATTTATACGGATATTTACCCTGATCTAGGGTAAATACCCAAACAGTGAGTACTTCATCAATTTGAAAAATTTATGGTAATAAATGAATACCTATATTTTTTAATTGGAATTAATTAATTTATTCATAAAGAAACAAAAATATCAATTTGAGTAGTTAGTAAAGAAAAGTATAGAAATGCCAAAAAAGTTTATGTCTAGTATTAGTTATACTTTTAGTTCTAGAAGAATTTACAGCAATCAAGCATTGAACACTTGAACTAGAACTAACAACTAACAATTAACTAACAACGTCTTCAGATGCACTTTTAGTTTTACTTTGATATAAGTATTCAACTATCTATGACTGAAGAATAACTAAAAATAGACTTTTTGTTCTCTTTCAACATCCATTCTCGAAAGCGAAAGTGTTTCGCTATCTAAAACCAAAAATAGCCACCTATTTTTTTGTTCTGGTAACGCACTGATTATTTGCCGACATTTTAGATCTCTTTGTATTTTTTCTCAGATTCGTATTTCACTCATCATTCAACTAACCAATATGGTTAAAATTATGGGTTCTTATGAACATAACCTAGTTGTGAAGCCTGTGCATAGTTTAATAGAACCAAGGGTGGTTTAAAATTGAATGCCAAATTAGCTTACGTTTTCACGAGTCGAAAGAAGCTTGCCCCGTAAGTTCATCCTGATAGTGCTCCTCATGTAAGTGTCGCTATCAAAGAACGAATTTTGGGTAGACTCGCTGAGGATGCTAATATTAGTGTTCGGTGTTTGGCTTTACAGTTTAATGTTCCGTAACAACTTCTTCATGTGGCTAGAGTTGAAGAAATTCTGCCTTCTGTCGCAATTTCTACGAATATGCGGAAGAAAATCCACACGCTAAGGATTCTTCACTTCCAGCGATATGTTGGAAGTGGCATTGGCATTGGCAAGGCATTGTCTTACCATGCCGACTGAATGGAGCGAATTATTTGGAATTTCTTATTATTATTTGGAATGTACTTTTGCACGACGGTGAATTTTTGAATACAAGAAAGAAACGTTCCAGTGGAGCGACCCGCCAGATCTCTTGATCTAACACCATCGGATTATTTTATCACATGGTACGGATGGAGGAGTTGTCGTCTGATTAAGCGGTTAACCATTGCTATCGGAACATTAAACTCCAACCCAACCCAACTTAGCTTCAGATCTAACATTATGCTTAGAACAAGAAACATTAGGGTTTAGCCGTGTTAAGGGACGTACGGTTAAACCCTAATATTTCTAGTTCTAGGTCTAATGTTGGTACTAAAGCTAGGTTGTACGGCTGTAGTGTTAGTTATACTTTTAGCTTCAGAAAAAGAATTTAAAACAATCTAGATCTAAAATTAAATTATATCCAAAATATTTTATTACTACTGGTTTATTTTTCAAAAATTATTAGTTTTACCTGAGCTGTATCGGCCTGAAAGCCATCATCGGGGGTACCATGACGAGTTATCATATTTTTACCAATGAACCCAAGAAGTCCTGTTCTAATCAAATTGCACAAATCTAACAAGCCTATTCGCCAGATAATATCTTCCATTGATTCAAGTGCCTACAAACTGGCATGGCCATTAATCTTAGTTAATTAGAATTAACCACTCTAAACTTTAGACCATTACACACCATAAAGAATCAATAACATCTTATTGAAGAATTGGTAAATTTAAACACTGCTGACGATTTTAAACTGGTTTCATTCGATAAAATCAAATTATACTTTTGAAACTGTTGAAATTATGCTGAATTTTTTTTATAGAAAAACTAGAGCTGGATGATGCCAATCTACACAATCTCTTAAAAATCTACCTGTCCCAAAACACTTATTTTTTTGACTATAGTCTATATAAATATGCGGATGGACTACATGGGTTCGCTAATGAGCGGATTACTAGCAGATTTTTTTCTCAATGGTCTCGAAAATAAGCTACTCCACAAAAAGAATGATATAACCAGAAACGTCATCTTCTGAAAAAGGTACGTGGATAACATCCTAATCATTTGGAAAACTAATACACACAATACTCACGATGATTGAGACAATGAAACAGAAATATAATAACACCTTACCTTATCCTGACCTTAAACTACTCAACATGAATAACGAAATAGAATTTGACATCTACAGAAAGAATACAAGAAGTGACGTCCTCCCATTCAATTCATATTATCATCACTCACATAAAAACGCAGTATTCCACATCTCTATAAAGAGGTTATTAACAACTTTTCTTAATAATATCAACAAAAACAAGGAAATGAATTAGAATAAAAGCACACAATAATGGATACCCCATAGATTTTATAACGAAAATAACAAAAAACTACAAACAAGAAACATCAACAAACAAATGACGATGTTCAACAATAGGGCAACAGACTCAGAAATAACATACAGATCAATTTCATTCTTAGCCAAGTTGGGGCTCCTGTTCAAAAAATTTCAAGAGATACAACATAAACATAAACTTTAGATCTAACACTTGCATGTTAAATCTCATAAAATGCAAAAAGTTTGGGAACATCCTGTACATATACATTTTGTACTAACTCCCGCATTTTAAAGAAAAGTTTCGGTTTTGGACGAAACTACGGTTATGGCCGAATTTCGGGTTAAAATTGAGTTTCGGTCGGACACTAATTTTATCTACGAACTAAAAATTAATAATAATTATTATTCGCAATTTTTAAAACAGTCAAGAAATTATTTGATAAATGTTTGACTCTTATTACTATAGAAACAGGCTAAATAAAAAAAATTTCATTACTTTACGAACAGCTGTTCATAATGACTAACTTTACGAGTTGAAAATGTCTTCAAAATAATAATTTTATAAACGAGAGTAGATAAAAAGTTTTTTTTCTCAACTTGATTAATTTTGCGGTTAAACTCGCACGTTTTCAAGGATATTGAACGCAAGTGGCTGTATGCACCTGATATACATAGTTAGTTAATTACATCACACTTTTTTAATCTGACTTATAGACGTAATTGATCTATTATTATTATTACCTACAACGTATCTCCATTTTTTTATGGACCAAAGACCGTATCTTAATACCATTCAAATTAGCATTATCGGGCTTAATTGGGCGTGGAATTTATTTCTCAGTTTTCGTAAACAATTTATTAAGTGCAATTGTTACTTTTTTAAGTACTTAGAACATTTTTGAGCACAATGATCAGTTAACATTGATTCAAATAATAAAATTGTTTACCTACATTAGAAATGAATGACAATGAAATATTAATATTGGAATTTTTAAAGAAAATATACTAGAAAAATACCTTGTCGTTAATTAGCATCGTTACCAGGATATACATACATTATTATACATATTAGAATTAATGTATTTTGACATTAGGAATTTTGCATATTAAATGTAATAAGCTATAATGAACGATGTGAATGAAACACACAATCGTAAAAATACACATTTATTACCAAGCGATCAAAAAAGCCGATACATAAAAAACTACGGATAGTAGGTTTTTATGGATCGTCTTTTTTGATTGCAGTGTAGAAGATGGGGAGAAAGAACGGGGTATCCTCAAAATCCTAAATCAAAATCACTTGATTGAAACTAAAACAGATCTTAAACCGTCATAATGCAATTCCAACCAGCCGCATAAAGTCATATTTATTAGTTATTTTTGACTCTAGATAGTGAAATGACATTTTTGCATTCGAGAACGAAAGTTTTTTTGCGAGCTTCCAACTGATGAACAGGATTTTGGAGCCACAACAACTTGTACTGCTAACAAGTTGGCAGACTTCAAATTGATGACCATGACTTTGGAGACATAATAACTCATGCTGCCAACAAGTTGACTGACTTCAAAATGATGAGCAGGATTTTGAAGACACAACACTTCACGCTGAAAACAATTTGCAGTCTTTAAGATAATATATGTATAGTCTGTGAAACACTAAGTGCTTATGTTACAAACAAGTTAGCAGACTTTAAAATGATGAACAGGACTTTGGAGACAATACAGCTCATGCTGCCAAGAAGTTGGCAGTCTTTAAGATTATATTAGTCTATGGAACAGTAATACCTCATGCTACCAATAGGTTGGCAGACTTCGAAATGATGAGCAGGACTTTGGATACATTTTTCGAAAATGTAATCGAGAAATGAAAAGTTGAAAAATCAGCAGAAATGAGAAATTTCTTTGTAGTTTTCACCATTTCACCACATCGTGAAAAAATCATCACATATGGTGCTGGTACACGGATGCTTCAAAGACAGTTGGAACTAAAATAAACATACGCTAATATAAACATTAGCGCACGAAATTACCACTCAAATCAGACAACTGTTTTTCAAGCAGTACTTGTTATAAATTTCTGCACCGATTTGAATCTTCAAAAGTGACGAAAAGGTATATCCATAATCATTTTCGTAGACAATCAGCCCGCCTTAAGGACAATTCAGACTCTGCATTGATCAAGGAATGTACCGTCATCCTATGGTGGGTATTAACAGATCTGACGAGACCACTGTCAGTACTGAATGCTAGACACTAGAGTGTACTGCTTAAAAGGCATGTTCTGGAATGGAAATGAAAATTCTTTAAAGCAGAATATTAAGAACCTGCTCATAAGTATCTACACATTCATACAAATATGAAGAAATTCTGGATATGCTTCAAAATGCCTAACTAATTGAAATTTGAAATTAAGTTTTAATTCTGAAATAACAAAATCATGGAAAATTGTTATTTATCAATCGTAATAATTTAAAAATGCTTAAAAAATTCTTGGATATCCTAAGAACTAAGTACAATGTAGGCCTAGAACTGTGACTCTGCATTGATCAAAGATATTACTCTGATATCCACAACGTTATCTAAATTAATCCAGTTGTCTAAACTTGTCTAAAGTTCTTTAAAATCATAAAAAACTGTATAAAATATGTCTCCATTAGGTGATAATTGTCTAAAGTTGTCTAAAATTATCCATAAGTTGTTTAAAATCATCCAAACTTTGACTAGCATGTATCTCTAATAGCTAATAAATGTCTAAAGATGTCTAAAATCATAAAAAATTCTGTAAAATATGTCTCTAAGTGTCTGTCTTTCTCTTCTTTGAGAGAAACTTGCAAATTATCATGATGACCATGTTTATGACCACCACTTTAGATCCATAACAGCTCCTTCTGCCAACAAGTTGGCAGACATTTTTGTTTAGCTGATACTATATTCAAAATATTAATCAAAAAATGAAAAGTTGAAAAACCACCAGAACATCACGAAAAAACATCACTGTGGTGAAATTCCACGAGATCTGGCAACAATGACCAGATTTCGCAGACAACTAGGCCGATCCTAAGATAACCCGATGGCAACAATATTATTACTCTATGGTGGGTGTCATCAGATCTGACGAGACCACTGTCAGTGATCAATGCTAAACACTAAATTGTAGTGCTTAAAAGACAGTTCTGGATTAAAAATGAAAATTTTCTAGTTAAGACAGAATATTAAGAACTTTTTCATAAGTACCTACATGTTCATTGAAATGTGAAGAAATTCTTAAATAACAAAATCATAGAAAATTTTTGTTTGTCAATCGTTATCATTTGGAAATGGTTAAAAATTCTTGGATATCTTAAGAACTGCGCACAATTTAGGCCTGCGTTGATCAGAGTGTGTACCAGCAACCTGAGATAAAGCGGTGGGAGCAATGATATTACTGTCATATCGTACATTGTGATATCAATGAATTAATCCTTTTGTCTAAACTTGTCTAAAGATGTCTAAAATTGTCAAGAACTGTCTAAAATATATCCCTAATAGCCTATAATTGTCTAAAGTTGTTTAAAATCATCAAAAATTGGCTAGAATATGTCTCTAATAGCCTAAATACGGTTAGCATTATCTGAAAATCCTTATTTGAAACCTTTGAGAGTATGTTAAAATTGTTATAAATCTTACAAATTTGTATGGCAATAAAAATTCTTTGAAAATCTTTCTTCATCTTTCGTAAACATTATATCAATATTGATAAAAATAAAAAAATCATAAATATCCATAAAGGGTCATGAAGCTCATTTGAAAATGTTGCTACATTTTTAGCTGCTGTTATAAATTTGTTAGAAATATCTTGATAAACTTGAATATCATTTTAAAATACATGCAAATACTTTTGCACATATCTCAAAATTCCTAGGCATTCCTGAATATCTAATTGTCAGAAAAACTTATAAATTTAATGCAAATTCATTAACATTTCTTTTCAAATGTTCTTGAAAATATCGAAGAATATAATAGAAAGCATTAGAAGTTCTTAGAAAAACCTTTTAAATCGTTTAAGGAATGTTAGAATTTTTTTTAGAAATTTCTAAAGTTTTCTCGATAAGTTCTTAGAAAATCCTTCTAGAAAGTTCAAAAAATTTCTGCATTTTTTCAGGAATTGTTAAATTTTTCTTGCTTAACTAGGAAGTTGATTGCACATTATAGAAATTTATAAATCATCCTCATCATTACAACCCTAGAATTTAGTAACATGTTATGTGTTAAAATTGAAAAGAAAGCTAAAAAAAACTTTTAACATTTACACATAATAAAGTTAATTAAGAAGAAAAATTATCATAGAACTTTAAAGAATTAAAGGATATTCATCTTCCAGATGATAAAAACATGAGTGCTAAAATAATTCCAGAGGGAGTGGTGAAAACGTACAAAATGATACTTATCTCATTTAACAAGTCTGATATGATCCTTATCAAATATTAAAGTCCTTTTAGAATGCTGGAAATTCCGTTTTAGAGGTCTTCGACATAGTGAAGTTTATGAATATTAAATTTGAAGATGTTATAAAACTGGGCGTTCTGAACAAAGATTCAAGATTTGAAGACATAAGCAATGGATAAGGTATCGTATCGAACTGTCTTCTTGAGTTGAGATCGGATTGAGTTAGGTTTGGATTGAGTTGAGTTCCTATGGAGCAAACATGGAGAAAAGAAAGCTTATGGGCTCGTTAGTCTTCTCGCAAATGTTGTCTGTTTGAAAATAGTGGAGTGTGAGATAAAAAAATACATACAAAAGTGACAAGTACAGATAAGAATTGCCCAATCGTGTTGATCACAAGAAGGTGAATGCCCATATAGACAAGAACTAAATATCATGGAAGAAGAAATAATGCAAGAGTTGAACACCCATTAGGTCAAGAAGACGGGAAATGTATAATGGACGTAAAGAATGATTTTCGAAATAAAAACAGATTGGGTAAAATAAGGTAGACAACGTGAAGCATACGTTCTTTAAGTGTAAAAGTTCGAAGATGAGAAGGAGAAAGATGAAAAGAAAGAAGATGAATGAAGAAAGATGAGAGGAAATCTGGGAGAAACTTAGTACCAAACTAACGCCAGACATCTGCATGAAAGGGTGGGCTAAGAACTAAGGAAATGAGGATGGTTTCATTGAGAAAGTCCCATCTGTATAATGGATTTTGTTATTGGGTTGGGTTTCTGGTCTGGTCTTGTCAATCAGAAACCCAACTCAATCCAACCGAACTCGATGCTATCTGGTTGCTTACGACTCAAAATCAGACATTTATACAATCAACTTTGTTATTGTTGGGTTGGGTTATGTTTCCGGCCTCTTCTTGTCAATCGGAGACGCAACCCAATCCAACCATACCATCTGTTTGCTCATAACATATCACTACAATAAATACATTGAATTCAAAATTAGCAGTAGTAAAAAAAGTTACAGTGCTGCAATAAGGCATTAGATTTTAGCAATTTTTTTTGTTCTGAATTATGTAAAATATCCTTTGCAACACAAATAATAGACAGATTTTAATATTGGCAATGAAAAAATGACTAACGAAACACAATGACTACGTTGAATTCAAAATTGGCAGTAGTAAAAAAAAATTACAGTATTGCAAAAAGTGATTTTATTAGCTCTAAATTTGTAAATTTGCATTTTCGTCAATTGGTTCTTTCTAAATTAAGTAAACTATCTAATAATTGATAATACTTATATATTTTATATAAAGAAAAATAAAATAGTTGATTTTATCATTGTTGTTTTTGGGTTGTGTTTAGAGTGGGTTGAGTTGATATATGTATAATCGATTTTGTTGTTGTTGTTGGATTGGGTTTTCGCCCTCTTCTTGTCAATTGGAAACCTAAGTCAACCCAACCCAACCTGACATAATCTGGTTGCTCACAAACCAGGACCATACGTGTGTATAGTTGATTTTATTGTTGTTGAATTAGTTGTTTGATTGGGTTGGCTTAGATCAGGGATTTGTAATCGGATGCCTCTCTTATTTATGCAACAATGATACTAAGAATGATAAAAATGTAATGGAGATACTTGTCTATTTTTGCCTGTTTCCGTTACGAGGTCAATCATTGGAAAGAGTATCTGAGCGCTGAGGTATGAGAAAACAATGAAAGATGGAGAACGGAAATAGGGAGGCCTTAATAAAGCTTCCGCGTCCAAATATGTAAAACGAATGTGTGCAAAAACAAAAAGTTATGTGAATGTGTATTATCGGATTTTTTAAATAAGGTCAATACATAGAGTTTGACGATTTTTTGTTAGAAAGACGTTTTTAGTGGATCCAAAATATCTAGCTGTCATCATCCCAGGCTAGATATCTATCTGAAAATTTTCTCAGATCTTGTAAAAAAAGGTTGGGATTGACTTGGGTTACGTTCAGGTTAGATTTGTAGCAGTACACTAAAAAAAGCCACACAAAACAGATAATTAATTGATGAAGGTAGTATTACGCTGGAAAGAACTTCCTAGTTCAGAAAGTCCAAATATAAGAGTTTTTTTGCCTCAGAAAAGAGGGTCTAAGGTTTTCTGGCTCAATGCGCTTACCAGCATAATTATTGAGGGACACACCATCAAATAAACTGTCGACTTTGCAACGATGAATCAGAAGCAATTGAAGAAACAAAATATAATGGTACGACTTCTCCCTTAATCGGATAGTAATAATAATAATACTAAGCAAAAAGTTGAACTTAAAACGTATAAATCGACAGCAAAGATAATCTGAATTTGTTAAATTCAAAAATATATGGCGACTTAATCAAGATTGAGACGACTTAATGAGTACTTATATAAAATTGAGTTCAGAAGTAAAATTATGTATATCACTGATTTATTTATCTTCAGCCGGACATTTTTATTTGGAACATCAACTTTAAAACCGGTAATTATGAAGATAAATGGCTTAAATGGTAGAAGGCTAGAATTAAGCCTTTCTAAATGTTTTTACAACAACCGTTATTAATAAAACTAAAAATAATTTTTAAATAATTCAACGAAAATAATTTATAAATGTACGAGATGTAGTAAAACCTCGTCAATCACGGTAAAATTTATTTATAGAATTACGTCTATTTTATATTCATTACGAATAAGTATTATCTATTTAATAGAAAATGTTTTTGTGTTTAATTCCAATAAATGTTTCTTTTTCGAATTTATCATTAAATTATTAAATTTGATTATTAATTAGTAATATATTGTAAATACTTAGTTCCTTTTTTTTATTAATAATAAAATTTTATTGTTTTCCAAGAAATCATATTCTATCAATAGCCACGGGCCAAATTGATAAAGCAAATGATGTTTAACAAAAGGAGCAAAGATAATCGACTCATAAAAGAGAAAGAAAGAGATAAAAGAGTGCCTCAAGCTCAATTATTTATCGGAGATAACTGAAGCAGTGAACCGACGGGAGCAAACTATCAAGAGTCGCGTTTTACGTCACAGATTCAGTTCGAAGTGGATTCGCGAATAAATAACCGTCTCTTCCGATGCTCTTGTCTTCTCCCCGTTTTTCTTTATCAATCGTTTTTGTATTCGTTTCTCGGATCGTAAACAGCCCAAGCTCCTTTAAACGCCAGACACAATACAGACGACAGTACGACAACAATGGTTGTTAATATCAAAGTTTATGAACGATTCGATTGTTTCTTTAATTGTTCGAGAAAAGAAATTGTTATGTTTAAATGCCTTCGATAAAGGAATTTTATTTCTTTTTTATACAGGGTGTTTAAACATTGTGTTTTGATGTTTTATCTCCTTATAGTTGTTCTCATCAAGATAAATAAAAATGTCTCAGTAAGATTAGGTGTTATAAAGAAAGTTGTAGAATAGACGTTATAACAAATTTCATTCTCAATTATTGCTCTCTTGCACTTTTGTTCTTAGATGCAAAGATATTATGAGAATTACAAAAATACGAAGATTTGATGAATTTGGTTGCTTTACAAGATCTCAATGGTAACACTCTCTCATCTCAATTATTAGAACAAACGTTGTAGGAAATTTAAACAATATTTACTAAGATATACAAGGAACGATTTCACCTCAAATCGCCGAGGTCGCTTGCGGGCGAGGCGCTGGATATGAAATAGTAAAACAAAATCGTTCATTTTGGAAAATTGCAGCGCTTCGCCTGGAAGCGACCTTGGCAATGTGAGAACAACATCGTCTTATAGAAGACTATATATTTACTAAGATATACAAGGAACGATTTCGCCTCAAATCGCCGAGGTCGCTTGCTGGTGCAGGTGCTGGATATGAAATATTAACACAGAATCGTTCATTTTGGAAGATTATAGCGCCTCGCCCGCAAGCGTCCTCGGCAGAGTGACAATAAAATCGTCTTATAGGAAACTATGTATTTACTCAGATATACCGGGAACGAGTTCGCCTCAAATCGCCGTGGTCGCTTGTGGGCAAGGCTATGGCTATGAAATATTAACACAAAATCGTTCATTTTGAAAAATTGTAGCGTCTCGCCTGCAAGCGACCTTGACAGTGTAACAATAAAATCTTCTTATTAACTAAGATATACTATGCATTAACTAAGATATACAAGGAACGATTTCGCCTCAAATCGCAGAGGTCGCTTACGAGCGAGGTTCAAGATATGAAATATTAACGGAAAATCGTTCATTTTGGAAGATTGTAGCGTTTCAGCTACAAGCTACCTTAGTGGAATGAGAATAAAACGTCTTATAGAAGATTTTATATATTTACTAAGATATACAAGAAACGATTTCGTCCCAAATCGCCGAGGTCGCTTGCGGGCGAGGCGCTGGATATGACATATTAACACGGAATCGTTCATTTTGGAAGATTGCATAGCCTCGTCCGCAAGCGACCTTGGCGAAGTGAGAATAAAATCGTCTTTTAACTATGTATTTACTAAGCTATACAAGGAACGATTCTGCCTCAAATCGCTGAGGTCGTTTGCGGGCGAGGCGTTGGATATGAAATATTAACACGGAATCGTTCATTTTGGAAAATTGTAGCGCTTCGCCTGCAAGCGACCTTGGCAGTGTGACAATAAAATCGTCATAATAACTAAGATATACTATGTATTAACTAAGATATACAAGGAACGATTTCGCCTCAAATCGCAGAGGTCGCTTACGAGCGAGGTTCAAGATATGAAATATTAACAGAAAATCGTTCATTTTGGAAGATTGTAGCGTTTCATCTACAAGCTACATTGGTGGAGTGAGAATAAAACGTCTTATAGAAGACTTTATATATTTACTAAGATGTACAAGAAACGATTTTGCCTCAAATCGCCGAGGTCGCTTGCCGGCGAGGCCCAGGGTATTAAACATTAACACGAACTCGTTCTTTTGAAAGATTGTAGCGCTTCGCCCGCAAACGACCTCGGCAGACTGAGAATAAGGTCGTCTTATAGGAGACTTTATATATTTACTGAGATATACAAGGAACGATTTCGCCTCAAATCGTTGAGGTTGCTTGAGGGTGGGACGCTGTATATGAAATATTAACACAAAATCGTTAATTCTGAAAGATTGTAGCGCTTCGCCCCAAACAACTTTGGCAGAATGAGAATAAAATCGCCAAAAATTGGCCAATATAGCTCTCTTACACTTTTGTTTTTGGACGTATAGATATTGAGGAAAATAAGTCTTTTTTGTTCATGTTAATAATAATACATTTATTTGCCCAACAATTGGATAATGTACATCGCACTGTAGCTTGCCCTATTTGCCGGAAAAATTATAATATTGCTTGTGCGGATATTTCACCGTTAGAAAGATACATAATAAGATGGGAAGGACTAAGGATGGTCCTGTACTGTCAATTCGAGCGTTGAAAATGATCTGAACGATTTGAAGAGGTAGTCCTATAATTGTAAGATGAAAGAAAAACTCTTAAATAAAACCTGACCAATTTTGATTTGTCTCTACTGGCTACTGAAAAAATCATACAAGAGATTGGAGATAGAAAGAAACGTGAATATAATTCGAATAGTGATCAGCTGACTTTGGATATTAAAACTTGATATGAGCATAAGTACCAGTGTTTTGACGCCAGAATGCTGGGCTTTATTTGATGCAATAAATACTGATCTGTGTCGCTCTATAAAGATCAAATTGTCAACAGAGTCAAAGATTTTGTCGCATGCAGCGGGAGGGCTAAAGAGTTGCGAAGTTGGAATTGCAGCTTAAGGAGAATGCTGGAGAAACTAATTTAATGATTAAGTGTAGTCGGAAAAGTGTAGCCCACAGTTGTGTAGTCGGAAAACTAATTTTGCCACAGGCTATCCCCAGTAAATATGAATCTTTGTCAGTGAACGTCTACTATCAAAATGTTTAGAGGTTTTGGAGGAACAGTTGCTGTTTTGATTATGATATAATATGCATAACGGAAAGCTGGTTGAGTGGTACTGTAAATGATTCTCCCCCTTCTTATATTGTTATAAGATCGGAATAGAACCTCATTAATCAATTGCGTTATTTGTAAATGTATCAGAGATTAAATTTTTATTGACTCGATCGCTTTCTATTGGAATTAGAGTTAATCACATTGAATGAAACGATAATTATCATGGAAGACTTCAATCTACCTAAATTTGATGACAACGCTTTGCTTAATGACCGAAGCAAAGCGTGAAGAGTTCTTCGCTGGAATTACTTGCTGATATAGACAGTCCACAAGAATTCTTAACCTTGTCTTCACTAATATAGAGAGAAGAATTTTGGTTTCACGGGAAGATAATTCTTTTGTGCCTGAAGATGCACACCATCCGTCTTTGAATATCATTTTTGACTTACCAAGTAAACGCGATCTTGGAAAATCATCGTGGAGAGTTCCCATCTTATCACTTTAGAGGAGTTAATTTTTCTGAATTATATGTGGAAGTTCTGGTTCATTGGTCTGGCCTTGATAAGACATTAAGCTGTTTCAGTTAGGTCGCAAGTGCGCAACCTAAATTATTTTCGAGTGTGGTTTACGTCTGAAATTCGGCGTAACGTCAAAATTAAAGACAACTACCCATAAGAAATGGTTAAGATCGGGTAGGCAGTCTTATTGAGTTGACTTCAATCGTCTTCGCTCAGTTGTTAAGCAACAAATATCGGAGATTCATCAATATTATTTGCAGAGTACTTCAGATTCTTCATTGAATTATAGAATTTTATTAATCAGTCTAATTCAACATGTAGAATGCCAAAATCATTACGTAATGGTAATATAATGCTTGATGATCTTAATCACATAGTTAATTCCTTTACTGACATCGTTGGGGATTAGAACATCATTGTTATGAGGAGCCTATAGCTTCTAACATGGATTTCTCCTCTCATTCTGCTTTTTCTTTACCTACTGCTACCGAAGAGCAACTTATTTTGACAATAATGAATTTACCTAACAAATACACGGCTGGTAGTGATGATTCTTGGAAAGAGATTGTCGTTACACCCTGGTGGGGCCATTGAAAATAATATTGATTTTGGGAATTAAAACTATGACCGTTCCGGATAGATGGAAGATTGCCAAGATTGTTCCAGACTTTAAGAAGGGGCAATTATAAACCTATATCCTGGTGGGCCCAATGAAAAGAATATTGATTTTGGGAATTAAAACTATGACCGTTCCGGATAGATGGAAGATTGCCAAGGTTGTTCAAGTCTTTAAGAAGGGGGGTAGACTGTGTATGGACAATTATAGACCTATATCCTGGTGAGCCCAATGAAAAGAATATTGATTTTGGGAATTAAAACTATGACCGTTCTGAATAGATGGAAGATTGCCAAGGTTGTTCCAGTCTTTAAGAAGGGGGATAGACTGTGTATGGATAATTATAGACCTATATCCTGGTGAGCCCAATGAAAAGAATATTGATTTTGGGAATTAAAACTATGACCGTTCCGGATAGATGGAAGATTGCCAAGGTTGTTCCAGTCTTTAAGAAGGGGGATAGACTGTGTATGGATAATTATAGACCTATATCCTGGTGAGCCCAATGAAAAGAATATTGATTTTGGGAATTAAAACTACGACCGTTCCGGATAGATGGAAGATTGCCAAGGTTGTTCCAGTCTTTAAGAAGGGGGATAGACTGTGTATGGACAATTATAAACCTATATCCTTACTTTCAAAATTCTCAAAAGTATTTGAAAGGCTGATTTATATCACCTTGTATAGCAGAGTAAAACTGTCTCTCTCTTTCCATCAACATGGTTTCATATCGGGAAGATCAACAGTAACCAAGTTAACATCTTTATCGCAACCACTTTGCAAACCTATGGATAGTCTTACCCAAACTGATGTGATTTATACTGATCTATCGAAGGCATTTGATAGCATTAATCATATTCACTTTATATATCAGCTGAACAGCTGTGATTGATTTGGGAGTAATCTTCGGCTCATCTCTGGCTTCCATGCAGCATACCAAGAAGTTATTTTCAGCGGCTGAAGGACTACTTGTATTTGTGTTTCGTATTGGTAGGAAGTTTTCTGACATTGAGGTTTTCAAGAAACTCTACATAGCCTTCATGTCATCACGACTAAAATATGCTTGCTAAATTTGGAATCCATGTTATGCCTGTCATTATTACTACATGCAATCAATTTAATTTATAGTTTATAGAAGATTCCTGAAATATATTTCCTTCCGTGTTAATGACAAATATCCTCCTATTGGTGCCGATCTGGATATAATCGAGGAGCAACTAGGTCTTTTACATCCAGCAGAAAGAAGACAAGGAAATTAGACAGTCCGTATCTTTTATCTAAAGATCGCCAATATCAATAATGTTCAGCTTATCAAATCTTACGCCTGAATCCGTATTTTGATTATACAGGTGATTCAAAAAACCGCTGACAGACTTCTACAGCAAATAATGCATCAAAATTGAACATGAATAGTCTTAATATACAAGGGTTTGCAAACGCGTTTTAGCGAAATAGATTGGGTCAAAGTTTCTTTAAAGTTAAAGATTATCTGCGATAAATCGCTTTTTAGAAATATTTTCTACGACAATGCAAATTTTGTCGAACGGGCAGAATTTTTGGCAGTGTTAGTAATGATTTTTTCAAATTTCTTACAAATGTTTGAGTAAAGTAACAATTTTTAAGTAATTTAGAGTTTTCCAAACCATATGGCCACTCTAGTCTTGATGGCTATTCTTGCGTTAATAAATGTTGGACATGCTGAACATGATGCAATTGTTGCTCGTCAGAAGAATCTATCCAATTAGCAGTGGCGAAAAAAATTTTTTTGGAAACGGCTGTTTATTTCAGATATTTACTTTTAGAGAAACTTTGACGTCCTATGTCTCGTTAATGAGGCATTTGCGAGCTTATGTGTATTAAGACTATTTATCATAGTTCCTCATGTATTACTAGAAGTCTGTCAGCGGTTTTTTAAGTCATCCTGTATAATAAAAATTGGTACTCTGTAGCATTCCTATATTATGTTGTTACTTGATTCGAATTATTGCAATATTATTTAATTTATGTTTACATTTGTCCTGTTCTTGGGGAAATAAATGTATTATTATCTTGATGAGAACTATAAATGGGTAAAGTATCCGAATACAACATCTAATCACCCTGTATATGTATAGAATTTTTTTAAATTCATTTTTAGTTTAGCTTTAAAAATAATTAAAATAAATTGGTTCAAATTTTGAGCGCCAATTTACCACTGTCACATTAAACAGCGGAAATGTCGGCTATTTAGCGATTTTACCGTAGAACCGGGCGGTGATTTATTAGTGTAAACGTATAGAAAATAGTTAAAAACGCGATAAAACGTCAACTGCGATAATATATCAGTGTTAATAGCCCGCTTTTATGTCCGGTTCATTATTCCACAGTTTTTGGCAAGTTTTTATACTTTTCCGTCCTTGGCACAATGGAAATTCCGGTAAATTGTAATTCAATATCAATTTATATACCTATATGTATAGGGTTCCAAATATAGCTATGAGTTATTGTTGCGTAACGGAACCGTCGAAAAATTAAATATCGTCGACTCTAGACTTATTGTCACCTATATAAAACCTTTGACGGATTAGATGACGAAAATTTTAATCATATCTGAATGCCATATCAAAAAAACGTTACAATGCTCATTTTGGAATGACAATGGTCGTACAGAAATAGCTGCATATTGTTATCTACAACTTGAATTAAGTTGTAAATTTATACGTTTAACAATTGTCAAGAAAGAGATTGTAAAATGGAAAATAAGTTTATTAATATTTTTTTCGGTAAAATTCTATCGTATCTTATTGTTGTTTTGACTCATTTTTATCGAATGTTTATTTCTTAAAAGAATTTATTTGTTTACAATATATTTACGTTGATTCAACATTTGGTAATGAATAATATAAATTTCACAAGATTAAATAATTTTTCCATCACTTTGCAATTTTTAACCGAAACTTATTACTAATCTCATTCTTTCTAGACTTTTATACGACGATTATTGCAACATTTAACGCAATCTGGGAAAATAAAAATCTAAATCCCATTAAATTCATCGTAATACAATCATCCTATTAATCACTTTTCTAACGTGTAATGCTGAGCGACATCGTACTATCTTTAGAAATAACCATTAAATTGAGGAAGTAATACATCAATCAGGATTCAAGACTTGATGCACTTGACGTAAGCAGGAACCAAAGTTTTCTTTACACCCTCATTATTTTCTTTTAAACTCTAAACAGGCTATAAATTAAAGTGAGATATTGTTACTAACAATGTGAAAAATTATCGGATTATAATTCATTTTTTAACTCATACTTAAAAAGTAATTTATTATGTTTTTAAAATCATCGAAAAATATTGTTAATTTTATCTTTAAATTATTAATCTTATTTGTCATCTCAAATTTATGATAAATATGGGATAAGTTAATTTCGACGATTTCAGAAAATCTCACAAGAAAATTGTACCTTATATTGCTTATGCAAGCTATTCATGGGTCACAAAAAAAGTTGGTCAAAAGATGAAAAGTAAAAATAAAGAAATAACTTGCCCACGTTACTTATGCGACAATGAGAAATGTGTAATTGAGAAAGAAATGAATAATTTGCTTAACAGCTGTCCTATATATGCAGATTGTGACATACGCACCTGGAGTTTGATGCGGGTCTTCTGCCTAAGTTAGTTAGTTTTTTTTTAATATCCAAATGGTTTTTCTATATATAGTACATGCTTCACTTAATAATTTTAATCCAGTTTTTTTCCTCACATAATAATACCATTTTGTGGTTCGATTCCATATTAAATTGTTATACATCACTGGGTAAATCCAAAGAAGTAAATTGATATGATCCTCTTGGATTGGAACAATTTGAAATTAATTATTTAAGTTCTCTTGCGCTTTTGTTATTAGAAAATTTAATAATTTTTGTTGTTGAATTTTTAGATGTTGTAAACAAGGCACCACAAGAATATGGATATTTGCTTTCATTAATTTATTAATTGACCACTTCATAAATATGGATTGACGTGATGGTTGGTTTCGGGCTTAGTTCGAGTTTTGTAGCAATTAAATTGGTTATAGAGAAAGGAAAAAGAAGTATTGTGTATCTTTGTTGTGCATGCATATATTTCTTTTTTATTTTATTTGATTCTTTCTCAGAGCAGTAATACAGGGGGTTTAAAAATTGTTTTCGGATTTTTACCCAATTATAGTTCTCATCAAGATAAACTAAAAAAGTATTATCTAAAAGAAAATAAAAGTTTCGAAGATATAAACAATTCCAGTGTTATTAGTGGATGAAACGTCTTAGTCTACTCTTCAAATGTAGGAACAAAACATAAAAAATGAATAGAAAATGCTTAAAGTATATGCATGATATCCCGCCATTTGAAGACATGCGTGACGTCTTCGTACAAAAGAATCGAATCGTTCAAAGATTCGAATCTTTTTGAGGTTGGTTTTGTGTTCTTTCTTGGAGATCCTCCAGGTTATTAACAGGTGCTGACACTAATGATTTTAAGTAACCCCACGTAAAAAAGGCTTGAGGATTTAAATCAGATGATCTAGGTGATCAAAATATTGAAACTTCCCTTCCTATCCATCTACCATAAAATTCGGTATTAAGAAAATTACGAAAAATGATCGCAATATGTTGTAACCTATCCCCATGATGCTAGAAACATAAGGTAGGATATTTAATCATTCAAAAATGCGATAGTTCTGCGCATGACGTCAGAAAGAGAGTAGTTTTAGCGGCAAATACGAAATTTTGATAAATATAAATATTTTTCAGTGTATTCAATGTATACAATGCTTCCCAAAAGTAACGGATAAATTCGATAAATCCATTAAAAACAATTTATGTGCAAACCGCTGAGATGGGTCTAATTGTAAGATTTAAATCGCCAGTTTTATACGGATTATGATGTTATCGATGTTTTTTTAAATATAATATGCTATTATTATTGTAGGATTTGAAAGAGGACAGTTTTCTACATTTAGTACAGTCAAAATTAATGTTTTTGCGAAAATGATATATTTTGATTAATGAACTGCAAACACTTACCGTAACTCTATCAAAGATATGAAAATAAGCATCAAATGATGTAAAAATAAACACTATAACACTTCACAAAATGTAAATAATATAAAATTCACTTCGACACAAAGGCTTTTGGGTAGAAGGTTGACTTTAGTGAAGATTTCAGATATATCTCTTTAATACGCTGAGTAATTTGAACAGTTTATTTCTCTTTGCTTCCTTTAATAGAGAAATGCTTAGTTCATGTTTTAAATCACAATTGACTACAAGATAGACACACACCATGACAAAGAGAGCGTTGTCTTTGGATGAGTAATCACCGAGGAACTCATCTTTTATTAGTCTTACCCAAGGCCAGGGCGTCAGCTTAACCTTTTTCTAAAAAAAATTTTTTGATGCGTTCCAATGATGCCTCCATACTCTCAAAAGCAATGCATCTTATCAATTCACCAGATGTTATACCTATAAACTTTTTGGTTTTGTTGAATCAACAGATTGCCCCAAGTTCTATTTCTGCAAGAGAAAGTAAGCAGATCGATCTCAAAATAGCCTTGGTCATTTCAGAATCCGCAGTGGGATTTTTATATGCGCCCATAATCCATAGCATAAAGATGCTGACAATTTCAGAGAATTTTGTTATTGTTGGAGCTATGACGACATAACAGTTACTTTTTATTATAGTTCGTTTTTTTTCTATAATACCTTCCAAATTGTTGTAAAGTTGGCAATATTAACAGAATTTTGTTTTGAAATAAATGTGATACTGACGTTTGTTTAAGCTTTCATTATTCAAAAAGTCAAAAGTAATAAAATTAAAATAAATAATAAAAACTGGGATATTCATATGGGTAATACTTCCTTTAAAGCTTTAATGATATTCCCATATCCATCATAAATCTTGAAGAATCCGGAAGATTAATTTATTCGGTAGGTAATTTATTAGTAGTTCAATCTGAACTATTTAATAACTGAAATAATTACTCTCAAGAAATCAAGAAAATAACATAAATTTGATAAGAGTTATAAGAAATATCAACAGAAACCCTAAAGAATTTATCTTGGCAGGTATTATCATGCCCCATTCACTCCTGATTGAAGTGGGAAACCTGCAATTAATTCTGGATACTGCTACTTATAGCGATGCTTTCCATTACAAAACCTATTTTAACTGATGTAGAAACCAGTAACAGAACTATTTCTTAAGTAAGAATTCTCAGTTTGACCGATTTGACCAGGTTTGACATTACATTACATTACATACATTTACTTATCGGGTAGGCGGACCAACCTAACTTGCATCGTGACACAAAGGGTCTATTGTACCCCGATAGATAACGCTATCAAATTTCCCTGCGAAGTTCAATGCTCTTAACAAACATTAAAATTTTGCTAGGTGGCCCTACAAATGCATTAGCGGTGCCCTCTTGTGCTAGCTCATTTGCTGCTTCATTGCCAACAACTCCAGAATGACCTGTGACCCAGATCAGCGACACTGTTTTCACGGCTTGCAGCGCCTGTATTGCGGCTTGACTGTCTAAGAAGAATCATATTGTCATGTTTCTCACCCCTTTCTTTAGAAGAATTTTAATTCCCATGTTAATAGCTAATACTTCTGCCTGGAATACTCAGGCTGTAAGCTTGCTTGATCCGAAGTGTCTGGTAGTATACTCCTGCCCCGACTAATTCTAGCGTTTTTGATCCATCTCTGAACATGCAAATATCTGCCTGAACCAGAGAATCTTTATTAGGACTGCCGTTCAGCTATTTAATCTGGTATTGGTCATTAAGCACTGACCGTGGCCTAGCCAAATCTGACGGCATTGAAAGCGCAGTATCTGTACTTATTGTATCTTCCACAGCCCATTGACAAGAAATATCGGATCAGGTTTGAGCATATTGCTTAAATCTGTAAATGGTAGTTCTGGCCACTTTTTCTATATGCATGCCCTTGCATGCATTAGACCAAGTAGAACATTCATTGCTATAGTTGGCGGTTGTGCTTATCGCACCAGAGATTGCCAATTAGCTGGATTGGCAATCTCTGGTTCAATTCTTGAAAGTTTGCTGATAACTGAAGTCTGTCAAACTTTCCTATACCAGGTAACCGCTCCATATGTGATCATAGGTCTAACCACAATTACATAGAGCCAGTACAGCCTCTCAGGGGTAAGACCCTAATTTTTACCACGACAACGACTACAACTCCACAAGGATAGTTAGCTTTATGTAAAACTCCTTGCAAATGTTCATTCCCTAACAGGGTTTTATCTAGTGTTACTCCTAGATATTTAGCCAAATATCCTTTGAAGACGGAATTTCTTCACCTTGGGTCTAGAGTCGTCTGGAAAACTTTGGATATCCTCGACAAACAGGTTCTTTTGACCATGACGACAAAGTTCTCAGCATATAAAGCACCAAAGCAGGGGGGATAACACCCCTCCCGGCCTGAAGCGCATCATGTCACCGTGTAGTGAACTGGAAACAATTCTATTATCAAGCATATTGCATTCAAAAGTAATTATACATTCTAACCAAACGTTTAAAGTTACCTATCTGTATAACAATATATTATATCTTATCTATGGGTATTATAGAAAATGAGCTATAGATAGTGGGGCAACTGGCGGAAAAATTGCCCAATTTTTAACCCAAGATATGAACAGGAGTGGATTTCTAATCTTAACAACCTGAGACGCATGTGTCCTAACCCAAAGATATTTTCGGTTATTTCTCTACTGCGTTTGGCCTTCGTTCCACCTAAGACATCCCATAATTTATTTATTTTGTTGTTATTAATCTGTTATAAATATCATAAAAAAGTTATGAAATCAGAAGATACATAGACCAGATTAAAAAATAAATAATTATTACAAATTTAACAAAGTCAAAAATAAACGCTCAAATTCCGTACATATTTCTTGAAAACAGGAGGCGAGACAATAAACAAATCAATATTGTTACAATGGGTATTGAAAAAGTGCATTAAACGTAATAAAGGTAAGTACGCATAGGATAAAGACTTGCGGGCAGGTAAATAGAAAAGTAGCTGCATTTGGGTTACATAAGATAACCAAACCATGAACCGATCTGTATAAGAACATTATATCAGCAACAACTCGGCGTCCTCTTAAAGATATGATTCCAAAAACCAAACAACGCTGGGCATAGGAACAATATGGAAGGTTAAATTTGAGGGCCAGGTATCTAGGTATATCTATTCAAACGTCAATATATATAGCGTATGAGGGATAGTGTCTTGTAAAAATCAATGCAATGCATTTCGTCCAATAAGATGTACTTGAACTACACATGGTGGACAAAATGAACCTCACAGACATGAGTTGTTTATTGTTGTAACGGAGGGATGCAAACATACCCTTCAAATCAGAAAATTTAGTAAAGACCTTTATTAATTTAGAAAAGCTTAGTAAAGAGTATACTTTTTTCAAATAGCGGAGGTTTGTACTAAAAATTTTTGATAAACTGGGCTTGTATGTCATTCATCTTAAACATTACACTGGTACTTTGATTATAGCTGTACAACTGAAGTAATATTTTCTTTTTTCTTCGAATTTTTTAACCGTCACTCTCTAAGTGATGTCATGCATACATTGTTCACTATCTTAAAGATGCGCAATAGCTTTTCTGTAGATTTCTACTGTCATGACCATACATACTATCATGATATATCTTAGAATAATATCGACAAAATATTTTGCAGAATGTCTAAATAAGTTTCACCAGTCAAGCAATTAGGAAGAATCGTTGGCCGTATCAGTCAGTCACTAAGTATACCAAGCCAAAAATTTACAGATAAGATTAGAGAGGAATTAATGTTTACTGCAGCAGAGATCCTTCTTACACTAGTACCTGGACTTTCTTCCACGTCTCACAAAACATCTTTTTCTAATGTAGGGGTACTCACATAATAAGAACAACAAGCATCGTAGTGAGTTATTTTAAAAGTACCTACTTCCGACAAACATTTATACAATATTACCAAAGATTAAAGAATAAACAAGATACCTTGAACGCTATAGATCTTTAAATTGGAATGCACATTGAATAGATTTATAGGTTAAAATATCAGCTGTTACATTTTTAGGTTTGATTTGTTATTTTCAAGATATTTAAATTAGAATGTTTCAAAAACTAAAGTCTCTTACTCTAGCATCGCATCTTGTTTACTCTTTAATCTTTGATATTACGAAAAATATATCACTAAATAGGTAAATTAGAGTTGGGGTAAGTCTCCGAGTAACGTGCCTCCTAAGCATTACCATTAGCAGCACCGTACATAAAGTACATGAATACATGTGTGTATTCATTTATGCTTACGTAAAATTAAAGCACCAACTACACCAGCGAAAATAACAATAACTAAAGACAAATGTGTCTCGTTTGGCACGAGTACCGATTGTATATGAACTTTATAGAAAAGCAACGTAAAATCAACTATATCTCTAAAACAATTAATTTTAAACCCTACATTTACTAACAATACTTTTTTGCTTATCTCGATGAGAACTATTTTATGGAACACAAAACTGCTTGTGTAGATCTGAACGTTAATGATTCATAAAACTTTGATCATTACGTTCATCCATAACGATTATCTGATTCAGGTAATATAGCTACAGGATTTAGGTTAATATCTGATTAAGGTGAAGTTGAAATGGAAACTTTATGTCATAAAATACGAGATAGAGCTGTTTCTTTTTTCTTATTTCAGATAATTCTTTTATCGATTATCCTCTTTATGATGAATGTACCGATTCTGTTTTATAACTTTTAGAGAAGCAATTAGTTCAAACTGATTTTGAGGATTTTAAACAAAAAAATGTATATTAAAGTTAATTCTTGTTTAAATACGATTTTAAATTAATTATATAATAAGTTATATAATTACGTATTAAAGTATTTGGAATGAAAGAAAAAAATGTAAGACGTATACATAACCTCAAAGTTGATTTTGTTCATATGATTAATACAATTAGTATTAATACGATTTAAGTAATTAAATAAGTGCATTTAACTTACGTTTGCTTATTTCTTTAGTAAAATCGGTTTCTTCTTGATTATTTTAAGTGAAAAACGTATTTATAACGCTTAAATAATCTTTGACATTTATGTGTTGACGTTGAATCTTCTTTACTGCCAACCTCGAAAAAATTAAAATTACTACGTAATAAAATTGAAGTTATTAAGCGAATTATTTCATCTTTTTAAATAATTAAATACGATTTTATGTAAATATTACAAATAAGAAAATTTAATTTGATATATCTATTAATAAAATTAATATTAAACTGTAAAATTTTATACTTTCTTTTTGAAATGTCACTAAATGTTAAAGTATTTTTTTAATTAAGCTTAATTCCTTCTTAAATACAATTTTAAACCAAGTATATTTTATAAAGCTACCTTAATTAAAGTATTTGGAATGAAAGAAAAAAATTTATGATGTAAACGTAACCTCAAAATTGGTTTTGTTCATAACATTAATACGATTATAGTTTAACTAAAAAAAAAGTTATTAAATAAATGTATTTAACTTACGTTTGCTTATTTTTTTAGTAAAGTCGGTTTTCTCTTGGTTATTTTAAGTAAAAGCGTATTTATAACGTTTAAATAATTTTTGACGTTTATGTGTAGATGTTGCATCTTTTTTACTGCCAACTTCGAAAAAATAAAATTAGTACGTAATAAAATTGAAGTAATTAAGCTAATTATTTCATGTTTTTAATTAATTACGATTCTACATAAATATTTGAAATAAGAAAATTAAATTTAGTAATAAAATTGATTTTGTTATCAAATTTTTTTCTTACATTTTGAAATGTCACCAAATCTTAAAATATTTTTTTTTATTTTAAACAAAAAATTATAAATTATGGTTAATTTTTGCTTAAATACAATTTTAACATATTAATCGTTATTGATTTTAAAGCTAGATTAACGCACAATTATTAGACACACATTCTATCAAATAAGATTCTATCAAATGAGATTCTATTAAATGATATTCTACCAAATGACAGGTAAGCAGTTGTCAAACGTCAAAAACTTGAATTGAAAGTATGAGTCGTAATTTCAACGAATTTTGTGAATATTACTCTATTTTTAATTTTATAAGATTTGTTGTGTCCTTTGTTAAGTAATAATGTCTTTGTAGTTTACGTTTTGACCGATTTCATACGAAAGTGCATGTTTAGAAATGCTGCTGATGTCACAAAAAGTGATACCACTTCGGATGATTAAAGTGATTTTTCGGTAAGTTCTACACTTTTGAGCACTTTGTTTTCATTGTTATTGTCTTTTTTGGATCATTTTCTATCGATTAAAAGAATCAAATAGTATCCAAGAGCAGAAATAGAAGTAGTATCAAGAAGTATCCAAACCCAATTAAACAATCAGTATAACTTACACATTTATCTGTTCTGTATAATAACTAGTCTTCAACCGAAACTGAATTTTGAGCCTAAACTAAAATTCGGCTATGATCATGGTTTCGGCCGAAACTGAAACTTTTCTTATTTTAATGTAAAAACTGGACTTTTTCTAAATTGAAAATTTTTTAAGTTCAATTTATGATATATAATGATAAAAACCATAAAATTAAGTTTTAAATGATCTCTAGTTTTAGCTGTAGTGTTGGTATTAGCTCTACTTTTAGCTGTTATTCTGTTTTAGATTATTGTATACTTGCATCGAATTAAAACTAGAACTAACACTAGACCTAGAACTAGAAAGATTCAGGTTTAGCCGTGCGTCCGAAGACGCACGGCTAAACCGAAACTTTCTAGTTCTAGGTCTAGTGTTAGTTCTAGTTTTACTTTTTGTTTACCTCTAGATTGTTTTAAATTCTCCTGGAACTAACAGTATAACTAATACTGGACCTACAACATTAGGCTAAACCCTAATATTTCTTGTTCTACATCTAGTATTAGTTCTGAAGCTAGGTTGGGTTGGGTTCGGTTCCATCTTAAGAGACGTACGACTAAACCCAAATATTTCAAGTTCCTAGTGTTAGCTCTAGCGTCAGTGTTGGCTCTAGTTTTAGTATTACAGTGCACAATGCTATAGTGCTGGTAGATCATGTTTTCGTGTAGTTAGACAAAAATTTGAACATGTTGGGGCACGCAAACTTATAAAAAAAAATGTTAACGGGTTTTAAATAGCAATTATTAATAACTATATGATTTGAATATATAAATAACTGCACTGAATAACTGACCAGTGTTCACTAAGAACTAACTAAGAACACTGGTAGGTGGCAAAAAGAGATATTTTAATGCAATTTATCGCAAGATAAGGTACAGTCTGGAATCCCAACATGAGTATATATCGATATACCATAAGTTTTAGTTCAAACTAGAGATGTGTGCGTGAGTGACTTTTTATGCTCGCTCACGTCCGCTCACGATCTAGCCTGACGCGGGTCACGAACGCCATTCACGTGCATATCATACATGAATCACGTGTCTCACTCTCGATTAGGTGATCAATTGTATGACTCATTTTGTGTTTGACAGAATGGCAGATTTTACAGAGTTTAGATTTATTTATCATGTTCTGAAATAAAAAAATAAGATATAATAAATAATAATAAGAAAAATGAGAAATAATAAAAGCTGACATATTCTTATGGGTGGGTCTATTATTAAGGAAGTATTCTTCCTTTAACGTTTTAAAGGTCTTCCTCCTTTTATTATAAATTTAAATTAAATTTTGCTCTGTTTCGTTAGTTCATAACAGTGACTCCCAAAGTGTTCTATGTATATCTTATAATTAGAGTCCGAATTTTTATATGGAATTATATGGGATTTTAGGATTTTAGGAGGTGTAAAGTTTCCGGGTGGTTTTTTTTTGGTCTACCCGAACTAACACTATTCAATGTTACATTTTAAACATTCTAGCCCATACAAGTATGTACTTTTTTTGTTTTACCGCATACAATGTATTACAACCACAAAATGGGGAGTCTACCGAAAACCGAAAAACATCACAAGGGGTCTACGACACAAAAAAGTTTGAGATCCTCTGGTTTATAGAATGTTTTTGCAATAAATATGCACTTCACTAAAATCGTATTTATTTAAAAATCGATTCGAATTTTGACCTTAACATTTAGTTACTGATAATGTTGTTTTATGTTGGAGCTGCGATAAACGAGATACTAAGAATGACGATACTACCGAAGAAAGCCAATAATATTGAAGCGACCAATTAAAGCACGAATTGCTGTATCCAAATTCATAGAAACAAATTTAACGCAGCTTTTATCGTTTATCACAACTCCAACGTAAACGTACCCTAAGTAACACTAATAGAAACCCCTAAAAAATTTTCCTTGACTCAACAAGTATTAAACAAATAAAACGAAATATTGTGCAGAAAATGCAAATCTCTAAAAAGTACAGTATAGATAACGACGGACAAGTCTTCCATATCAAGATCGGTTTTTATAACTCCAGTCTCTTTGCTAATGTGGACAAAAACGGCACACCTTTATTGCAAATTGTTGAGAGATAATAGGATTAAATTATTTTAGTTAAACAAATTTGAATTCGATCCTGTTCTTGTCTAGCCAACTTTTAATTATGACCATCGTAAAAAGCGGATAGGAAATTCACAAGGCATTGTGTTCTTTAACGTAATATATTAGAAAATAAAAATGGTGTACATGTGGTCGACTCGACATTTAGGATTTAGACTTAAAACTTTCCTAAGATTAAAAACTCATTCGCACTGTTGCCAAATGAAGGATATAAAATTCACCAGATCATGGATTGTGTTTGGAACAATTAACAGTAGTTCATAATGTAAACAAGTTGGCAATATTTAAAATAATATCTAGTGTATGGGACAGTAATAACTCATGCTACCAACAAGTGCCATCATAATCCGTGCTTACTAAAGTTGGAACAGGAAAATGTTAAAGCTTCTCAATCAATCCAGTACATTTTTTTTTTCATTTTCAGTACAAATTTTGGTGTATTTATTTTCTTCGGTGCTACAGCACTGATAATAGTTCATGTTACCAACAAGTTAGCAGACTTCAGAGCGATGAACAGGATTTTCGAGATTTAAAAACTTATACTGCCAACAAGTTGATAATCTTTAAGATAATGTACGGTGTTTCGAATAGTAATAGCTCATACTGCCAACAAGTTGGCAGACTTCAAACTGATGAGCAGAACTTTGGAGATATAACAACTCATGCTGCTAATAAGTTGGCAGACTTCAAATTGATGAGCATTACTTTGGAGACATAATAACTCATACTGCTAATAAGTCAGCAGTCTTTAAGATAATATACAGTGTTTGGAACAGTAATAGCTCATGCGGTCAACATGTTAACAGAATTTAAACTGATGAGCAAGTAAAATTAGAACTAACACTAGCAATAACACTAGAACTATTACTAGAACTATCACTAGGACTAACACTAGATCTAAAACTAGAAACATTCGGGTTTTGTCGTGCGCTTTTTGAAAAAATGTTTGACGTTTCGGATGCCATGTTGCAACCTTCTTCAGAAGCTGGTTCGAATTTCACTTCGAGCCAAGTATCACTTCATGGCATCCGAAACGTCAAACATTTTTTCAAAAAACGCAGGGCTAAACCCGAATGTTTCTAGTTTTAGATCTAGTGTTAGTCCTAGTGATAGTTCTAGTAATAGTTGTTCTAGTGTTAGTGCTAATGTTAGTTCTAATTTTAGTTCAGTTAACACCGGTCGTGAAAGCCTTCATACTTATATGATGAGCAAGTGCTTAGAATCACAATAGTTCATACTGCCAACAAGTTTGCAGAATCAAACTGATGAGTAGGACTTTGAAGATATAAAAACTTATACTACCAAATGTTCGTATTCTTGAAGATAATGTATGTAATATATATTTTAACTAAAATATTGTATGGGTAACTTTTTACTAACAATTCAGTGGCATGTGTAGAGTATTTTTCCCAAGTTTTATTTTCGAGATTTGACGAGTAACTTCGTTTTCTTAAATGGAAACCATATTTGGCTTGAAATAATTCGTTGTTTTTTTCTGATATATATATATATATATATATAGTTTGTTAGGAATATTTCTAATAATTATTGAACAATTATCAAACATTCTTGTTTTTCTAACACAATTGTTTGTATCCTTGTGACCTTATTACAATGCAAACCAATCTTCTAAAATCACAACATTTTTGGATAACAGGCTTAGGTCCATGCCAAACAAAGTTTGGGGAACAATGTTTAATGTTATCAAACATATGGTAACAGATAATTAATAACCTTGACGATACTGATGTAGGCCAAGACAACATTAAGCTACGGACAATGTTCTGAAAGATCTTACAATTAGTCAGAGATTATATTAAACGTGACAAAAAACGATCTTAACGGAAAAAAGTTGAAGGAGATAATGAAACAAATGTAGAAATCCTAAACAATGTTTTGTATGATCTTAGGAAGTAGTTTAGTCACAGATGATATTGAAAGATAACAAAGACTATCGTGGTGGATGATTGGAGAAGATATTGATAGAGACTAAGACAGTTTCCAAACTTTCAAGGATATTGTTAAGAGACGTCAAAAATGGCGTAGAAAGATATCATAAACAATAGATAATTAATAATGTTGCCGATATTGAAGTGGCAACATGAAACAACGGACAATGTTTTGAAAGATCTTACAATTAGTCATAGATAATGTTGAAAGGTGATAAAGCCGATGTTCATGGATGGTTGGAAAAGATGTTGAAGGAGACCAAAACAACATTAAGCAATGTCAAGGATGATCTTGATTGATAATAAAAGAAATGTATAAATCCTGGATAATGTTCTGAATGATCTTAATGATTATTGCAATCAGACATGATTTTGAAAGATGGCAAAGACGACAATGATGGGCGATTGGAAAAGATGTTGAAGGAGATTGAGACAGTTTGAAAAATTCTAGGAATGTTGCTGGGAGATGTCGAAAACAGCATAGAAAGATACCATAAACAATACGAACAATAAGAAAAATTAAAGATGCTATCTTTGAATAATAATCTTAAAGGCCAGAGATGTTATTTTAAAATGTTGAGTAAGAATTTCCTTTTCCCAAAACACTATTGTAATGATAGGTAGAATTCATAAACAATGTTCTGAATGATCTTTAGGATTCGCCTGTGATATTGAAAAATAACAAAAATGATGTTGAGATCCTGTCTTTGAATGATAATCTCTAGGGTCAGAGATATTATTTATAAAAATGTTGAGGAATACCAGAACAAACAGAAATACAGATCTTGAAGGATGATTAAAAGAGATGTTGATAAAAAAAGAAAAATAGAAATCTTGAGCAATTATCAAAAAGACCTTAGAAATTAATCGAGTCAGAGATAATATTGGAAGATGGCCAAGATGATGTTGATGAATGATTAGAAATGGTGCTGAAGGAAGCTTGAAGAATTCCAAGGATATTGCTGAGGGATATTAAAAACTACGCTGTAACGAGAAAAATCAAGCTGTAAACGATACTAAGAAAAATCAAGTGTTTGAATGATAGAGTAAATATTGCGGAAAACCAGGATTGTAATGAGAAATCGTAACGATGATGTTGGAGATTATTAACAATGGAGAGCAATATTAAGTATCAGTGATGATATTGGGAAAAGATGATAGAGATATAGACAGTGCTCAATGTCATTTTCATGTTTAGAAACATGAAAAGAGGTTTCTAATGGAAGGAACAGGAGGAGTTTGGAGGTAATAGAATTGATCTATCATAGGCGATTGGGACAGTTGGGAAGATGTTGAAAGACGAATAAATTTAGGATGATAACTAAAGTCTTCAAAAAATGATATTGCTGATGCTACTAACTATACCTATGCTTATATCAAAATTGGAACACCCTGTACAATGCTTTTAACAGTAATAGTAATATGCTGCCAATAAGTTGGCAAACTTCAAACTGATGAGCAGGACTTTGGAGACATGATAGCTCATGCTGCGAATAAGTTAGCAGTCTTTAAGAACTGAGAAGTTGAAAATCACCATATATGTCAAATTTATCTGACCATTTCACCAAATCACGAAAAGATCATTAGATGTGGTGAAATTTCATTTTTGATGAAATGATTTCACTTTGATCTAGCAATCTAACTGGTTCTAACTGATTTTAACTGGTTCAGTTAGAACCAGTTTCTGAAGAAGGTTGCAACATGGCATCCGAAACGTCGAACACTTTTTCAAAAAACGCACGGCGGAACCCGAAAGTTTCTAGTTTTAGATCTAGAGTTAGTCCTAGTGATAGTTCTAGTGATAGTTCTAGTGTTAGTGGTAGTGTTAGTTCTAATTTTAGTTCAAAATTGATTATTATTTGAAATTGTGATATAATAATAATAATAATAATATTTATTGGTTCATGTAAGTACATAAACAGTATAGTTACGCAAAAAGAAATGATAATAATAAGAAAATAACAATCAATTAAAACAAAGAACCAAAGAGGATTGAGTCAGTTTGGCTAGGACCAGACAATGGTGTAAGCCTACTGTTTTTCATCAATCCTCAATTTACCTTACATAAAACTAATAGAAGTTAACTAAAGCTAAACGATGTACGTCGCAGATTCAAAGAAGAGAAAAAGAAGAGAAAAAAAAAGAAAGAAATCAAAACAAAAATTACTAAGTACTTGATTTTAATGAGAACAAGAAAAAGAAATATAATACTAAAATAAAACAATACTTGCTTCTTAAACGTATTAAATAGAAAATATGTATTAGAATAACTAGTAAAAAAGCTATTTAAAGTAAATGAAAACATCCCAGAAAGAAAGATTGAAAGGGGAAGAGGACAACAGGAAAGAAAAACGCGCCATTCCGTCTACTCAAGATCATTTTGTTGGTTAAGTAAACGTTTCTTTACTGTTATTTTAAATGTACAACACGATAAACGTTTTAAAGAATCAGGCAGATGGTTGTACAAGTTAGGCACACAATAAGAGAACGATCTTTTATAAATTTCATAATTGTGCCTAGGTATTGTTAAGGCATGCCGGTGCCCTAACGTTGACATTATGAACATCAGTTCTGTAGCGTATTCTATTGTATAGGATATAGTTGTCGATATTTCTGATGGTTTTTACAACCGTGAGATATAGTACTGAGTAATAATTATCACTGGAAGAAATCACGTCAAGTTACATGATTTATGTTATTCCCTCGTAGCGAACTGACACATGATCCATCGTGACCCGGCGTGACTCACGTAATTAGCACATCTCTAATTCAAACAGATCGCAATTAACTATTATGGGAGTAATTTCGATTTCGGCCATGTTTCGGCCAAAATACAGCGATATATGGCAGAGAAATAATAACAATATAAGGCAGAGAAATAATGTAATGAACACAATATAAACGTAACAAATGTTAAAACCTTTTTATCAATGGCAAGAAAAAAAAAGGGAAAATAAATTCTTTCATTTAAAGTAATTTGAAGGTAATTGTAGTCATAAAATAATCAGTTTATAGTTAGTTGCGTTAGAATTGTACGAACGATGCGCAGTGAATTCGCGTTTCCTTATACCTGGCGCCAATTACCGAGAAAATTTCCTGAATTCTCGGTACGACTGCGTCGTTTTTTTTTCTACATTATATTCTATACTTGTTTGCTACCGTATTTACACTGTCAGTCGGCTATAATTCAATCCTGGATTGTAGCCTTTTTTCTAAGTAAAAACGTTTTCTCACGATATAGAAACGCTTTATTATCTTCATTATTATAACAAGTCATTTACGCACAACAAAAAATAACAACGTCCCACAATTAGCATAAATGGAAGTTTCAATAAAATCTTTTCTTATTCGTATTCATCAACAATAAAACCATTAAGCATAATAATTTGTTTTGTGCTATTTAATGAATGAACACGTGTTGTTGAACCGGTGCCAAAGTGTGACCAAATAAATATGTTTACTTGCTCTCCACACCGTGCAATTAAATTAATTATGTGAAAATAACCGAAGAAAGGATTTATTTTATTTCTTACAAAATACCTTTTATTTATTATCTTAAAAGATAACGAATGTTTTTTTTGTTTCGATTGGTAAATAAAGTGTAGTAAAATATTTATTTTTTCCATGACGTTAATTTGTCAATTATAAGATGATAGACAAAGAATCCCTTCCTTTATTTTATTGTTATTAGTACATTAGTTTCTATGTATCTACAACGCAATTATAAACCAATATTTATCGGTAACATTTAAACGTCCTATTTCTCTGTTGTTATCATTTTTGATACGGTATTTGCACAAGTATACATGAATTATAAAAACTCTCAGAAAATACATTTATCTTAAAAGGAACTCTTTTTCGAGGCGGAAAAATACGAAAAACACTGTCGTTCTATTTATTTATAGGGATGATCACCGCACTATAACTGTGGTTAAAAAGTACATCTGACTAAACAGAGTCAAAGCCAAAAACACCAAGTTTTATTTTTGAAAATGCTCTCGTGGTTGATCTTGAAAACATATGGTGGTTGTATGCACCGGCACAACTTTTAAATATAGATTATTATTACCCGGCAGAAACATTCTTTACATACGAATAGAAAATTAATATATGAGTTGCCGAGTTAGCAAAACCTTTTTAATAATAAACGTCCAACTTAACGTTTCAAAATAGAATACTGACTGTATGGTAGCTAATTTTATTCATTACGTTCTACTTTATTCACTTTAAACACACGATCTATAAGTGTAGGTACATTTATGTTTGAGTCGATGAGATTAAAATGCAAGATTTTAAAAGCTGATTAAATAAAAAAATATCTGACTAACGTATAAATATGGATGATGCAATAATATGCATAATGTTTTTTATTTATGCTGATCTCATTGCGATTTTTATTTACAGTACAAATATTTTTTTCTTGTATCGGTATTAACATACCATTTTTAATCCGGTAATAATAAAATTAAGGATGCAGGTATAAATCAGTGCTTTGGCTGGATTTTCAAAGAGATGCCTCTATTTATTTCATCACCATGCTATTCCTCATGACAAAATGTAACTGTTAATTCAAATATTTTTAGAACAAAAGGTATAGGAAACCTAATTTTAAACATTATTGCTCTGTTACAGTTTAAGAGGATGATACTAAAAAATTTTTAGACCAAAATTGTAATAAAATTTATCAACAAAGGTCTCCTGCATTTTTGGTCCTTTGTAAATTCGTCGAAATTGATCTATTCATCTAAAATAGATACTGAGATAAATATGTGACCTGGTCTACGAATAGAGAAGGGAAAAGCTTAGCAAATCTTCGTTTAAGTCAATATTAATAAGATCAGGCGCAAAGTTTGTGTGAATATGGAGAAAATTAAATAAAATGGTTTTGCTAAGTCCTCGAACTAGATACGATAGTAGAACGTAATTTTTATTCTGTTCAATGCAATTGTGCAGAAAAGAATGAGTGCCTGGATGTCTTTATAATAGGTTTGTAGGTGATAATGAAGGATGGTCTCAACGCTGTTCAGTCCTTTACCCAGGTCAATTTGAGTATCGAGTCATGGTACAGTTTTGAACAGTTTGATACAGTCCTGAACTTTTTGTTGTGCATCTGTAATTCCAAAGAGTGCGCACTTCTTTGTTGCTTTAAAGTTTAAAAGAAATGGAGTGACAGAACCTTTTCCGTATCACCAGCATTTTAACACCAATTGTGGAAGGCTCTGTGAAAATGATCGAGAACTTTAGAGAGGTTTTGTTCTTTTTCATTGTCAGGATCGTTCTTCACTTGCATAATGGATAGCGTGTTTTCTATTGAAGAAGAGGACGCAATTCAATCCCAACATGTCATGCAACCGTAGAATATGCTAACAATGACCTATTTACCACGATAAAATTCGCAAATATCATCCTGGTTTCATTACCGTAATAGGGGATATGTTCTTGTTCCGTATACGTTAAAAACTACGATTAGATATCTTTAAAAGTAACGTGAAGAATCCAATTTTTTATTGTTTGTTATGTTTCTCTCATTCTATATAAATTTATTTTATTGCAGTTGGATGACTCCATAGACGTTGATTTTTGAAAATACATACTGGTACTGGGTTGAAAAAAACTGAATTCAGAATAGATTCAAAGGAAGAATGATGGCTCTCCAAATAAGAGCCTAAATTGGGTCTAAAAAAGTTTGAATAGTATTCAAAATATCATACGTTCTCTCCAAAAAACTGTTTGCAGCAGATACAGATACTGAATTAGGAAGAATAGGCTCAATAGTACATTAAAATTAATTGAAAATAATAACTTTAATCCAGATAAAATCCACCCACAAAGTTGAGTGGGTGCTCTTTTCGGAGCATTTCAAGACTTTCACAAGTAATATCATGTCTAAGTCTCTTGGAAGCATTTCAAATCTTCTGGTAGCAATATAAAGTCTTCTAGAAGCAGTATCAAATTTTCTGGAAGAATTGCATGTCTTAGGGAACCTTTTCAAGTCTTGCAGAAGCAATATCAAGTCTTTTGGAAGCATTTGAAGTCTTCTAAATGCAGTATCAAGTCTTCTAGGCGCAGTATCAAGTCTTCGGGAAGCATTTCAAGTCTTCCAGAAGCATATCAAGCCTGTTGGAAGCACTTCAAATCTTCTAAGTGCAGTATCAAGTTTCCTGGAAGTAGTATAAAGTCTTCTAGAGGCAATATTAAATGTTCTGGAAGCATTTCAAGTCTAACAGAAGCAATATCAAGCCTTTAGGAAGCATTTCAAATCTTCTAAATGCAATATCAAGTTTTCTGGAAGTAGTATAAAGTCTTCCAGAGGTAATATCAAATTTTCTGGAAGCATTGCAAGTCTTCCAGAGGCAATATCAAGTCTTTTAGAAGCATTGCAAGTCTTTTAGAAGCATTTCAAGTTTTCTAAATGCAGTATCAAGTCTTCTAGGAGGAGTACCAAGCGTTCCAGAGGCAATATTAAGACTTCTGGAGATATTGCAAGTCTTCGGGAAGCTTTTCAAGTCTTCCAGAAGCAATATCAAGTCTTTTAGAAGCATTTCATGTCTTCTAAATGCAGTATTAACTCTTCTGGAAGCATTGCAAGTCTTCTATACGCAATATCAAGCTTTTTGAAAACATTTCAAGTCTTATAAATGCAGTATCAACACTTTTGGAAGCATTGCCAATCTTTTGGAAGTATTTTAAATCTTCTAAATGCATTATCAAGTCTTCTGGAGGCAGTATAAAGTCTTCCAGAGGCAATATCAAATGTTCTGTTTATTTTGGAAGCATTTCAAGTTTTCTAAATATCAAGTCTTCTAGGAGCAGTACCAAGTGTTCCAGAGGCAATATTAAGACTTCTCGAAATATTGCAAGTCTTCGGGAAGCTTTTCAAGTCTTCCAGAAGCAATATAAATTCTTTTGGAAGCATTTTATGTCTTCTAAATGTAGTATCAAGTCTTCTAGATGTAGTATCAAATCTTCTCGAAGCATTTCAAGTCTTCCAGAGGCAATATAAAAACTTCAGGATGTATTTCAAGTCTTCTGGAAGCAGTTCATGTTTTTTTGGAAGCAGTATCATATCTTTTAAAAGCAGTATTAACTCTTCCAGAGACAATAGTTAATCTTCTGGAAGCAGTTGAAGTACTTAGTACCTTTTTTTAAGTTAAATGGTTTTTAAGTATGTCGATTTTGGGACTATTTTCAGGAATTCCGGGATCTTTAGCCCAAGTATCGGGATTAATAGCATAGTTTAATATCACTAAGACCCATTACTACCATCTTTTAGTTAAAGTTATCTTATAGATAAACCCATCTACTAGCCAATCAGAGCGCGTAAAATAGCCGTAATCATGGAAACAATCTCTTAGATACTTTAACTAGAAGATGGTAGTAATGGACGTAAATCCAGTTCATTATGATATGATGTGTTCGATCATTTTTCTTGGTATCTTTGTATGGCATTTATTATCAAACAACCTTTTGAGATAAAGTTAGTTGGTTACCAAATCCTTCTTCCCTTCATCAGCAAAGAACTTCAACCTAACTCTGTTTCCTATTATTTTCTGCCTCAAGAATATGTAGCCTATCATCATCGCCGTTTTATGTGTCATTGTCTTTGATTGTTTTCTTTCTTTTGTTTTCATTTTTCTGTGATGTAGAAGCCCAGCAGAAATAATTATATGAAATGTTATTACAGAAAAAATGGCCAAAATGATAATAATAAAATTTAAGGAAATTGACCTCTGAAATGCAATGTTAACTTTTTCAAGACGGTTTTTTTTTGTGAGTGCGTAGTAATTTAATATGTTGTTTCATATCTTTAAATTAGAAGTTTTTATATGATATTTTCAATTCTTTTAATTAATTTTTTTTATGGAATATATTGTCCCATTAATCAATTACTTTGGGACAATATATTCCACTAGTTCTCAAACACACATGAATCGGTTGAGGAAACAATTTTAATGGTTTTTATAAAACTTATACATAATTTCACATATGGTAAACGGTAAAACAATTATTACATAACGACACGCTACTTGTTTTGCAGCCAGTTCTTGTCCGCTACTCAATTTTTCTTTCAAAACAACGTATTTACCTTTTTCGTTTCTCCTCGACAATTGGCATATGATCTCCAACATTGTTTTCTGCCTCTTTAGTGTTCATCCAGATGTTCAACGTCTCTTCGTCCCAGCTTTGATTTTCCCTTGCTCGATAAAGCTTTCAGCCAAGGCTACTAAGAAATTCACGAATGGTATCTATTTACGTCTGACTTAATTGTAAATAATAAAAGCGTTTTCAGCAGTTATCATCAACGCTTTATAAAATACTTTTTTCCACCATTTGGTAGACTTACGATCAAATTCATACAGGCCGGATAAATGATCTGTCAAGTCGACCCACTCATATACTTGTTGCAAAACGAAATTATCTCGGTGCATATAAAATCAAGATTTTCGCCATCCTTCTGTTTTCGTTCTACAAATGTAAGTTGATTTTCATGACAGTTGCTAATTGCCAATACTTTTTTGGTGTCCTACTACCTACTAAAGGTATCCCCTCATTTGTACATAAAGATTTTGCTTCGCTTGTCTCTAGTTTATCCTGACATTTTGATGTTTTTTCGCGTACCAATATATGTTCCTACTGCAGCATATGACAATGTATTGCAGCATACGTGCATATATGATGCAACATATCTGTGTTCCTAATCGAGCTGATAAGTTTTCTAATTATCTTTTCTCCTAATGTATCATCTGTATGAACAAACAGCTCCTTACCGCTGTACAGGTTGTCCAACTTTCGATGGGTTTGCAAGGTATCTTGATAATTATGAAAGATAGAAAGTTGCAGTTTTCGCGAACCTGAGCTACTTTTTTGTGAAACTTATAATGCCGCAAACCAAATTTTCATAGCCCTCTTCGTTTTTGATATACAGGGAGTTTTTCAAAATATACGATTTTCAGACACCCATACAGGGGGTGTCTGAAAATCGTATATCTCGGCTATCTGGAAACTTAGCAAAAAAGTAAAAACAGGTTCTAATAGATTTTTTTCACGTAGAATTCAATGGTGCACGTAGAAGTATTTTAGTCATCACGGTTTTTGAGTTATATATACAACATTTTTTTATAGAACCTCCTTTATTTTATATTTTCGTTGAACTAGATTTTCTTCAAGCTTTTCAAAAATTTATAATACGCTACTCTTACATTTATAATTAACCTCGAAAATTAATAAAATACATTATATTATAAGTAGGATAGCGGAATAAAGCTAGGTTACCGGAATAAACAAAGAATACTACAACATTTTCACTAATACTTTTATTTAATTGTTGTCTTACTAAATAAAATCTATTAGTGGTAATTTTTGTTTGCAAAAATTGATAATTAATTAAAAACTAATGATGATGCTGGTTTCATGTTACAAGAATTGTTCAAAGTTAGTTCCATTTTGTTGCACACATTGTTCACAAAGTTTAGTAATGCGTTTAAATGCAATCAACATTTAAAATTATTATGGGATGTTGTAAATGTGAAAAAGCATCATTTACAGCAATTTTTAATTCAACTTTAGTTTTATTTTAGCTACCATATACGTGCTTCTTTATATGTCTATATTTAATCGAATAAGCGGAACATTATCCAAAATTTCTGACAAAGCCTCTTGCAAGATGGCCAAATAGCGATTAACGCAATAATTGTGCGCTAATCGTAACAAAACCGCAATTGAATATCTCAATCTGTTTCTGAGATAACAAACTTTGATTTGTTGAGAATGTCTAACTTTGTTGAGATCAATCTTCTTGCTTCGATTACAAAAAAATAGTCAAAAACCGAAATCTTAAGATATATTTTGGTAGCTTTACCACATTATAGAAGAAAGTGTATACTTTTAGTGAACAAAACCAAATTTGAATATCTCAATCTGTTTCTGAGATAACAATCTTTGAATTTGTCGAGAATCTCTAACTTTGTTGAGATAACAATCTTTTTGCTTCGATTTTAAAAAATCGACAAAAATCGAAATCTTAAGATATTTTCTTATAGCTTTACCACATTATAGGAGAAAGTGTATACTTTTAATGAACAAAACCAAATTTGAATATCTCAATCTATTTCTGAGATGACTAATTTTGAATTTGTCGAGAATGTCTAACTTTGTTGAGATAACAATTTCTTTGCTTCGATTTCAAAAAATCGACAAAAGTCGAAATCTTAAGATATTTTCTTGTAGTTTTACCACATTATACAAGAAAGTAAATACTTTTTCATGAACAAAACCAAATTTGAATATCTCAATCTGTTTCTGAGATAACAAACTTTGAATTTGTTGAGAATGTCTAACTTTGTTGAGATAACAAATCTTTTTGCTTCTATTTCAAAAAATTGACAAAAATCGAAATCTTAAGATATTTTCTTGTAGCTTTACCACATTATAGAAGAAAGTGTGTACTTTTAATGAACAAAACCAAATTTGAATATCTCAATCTGTTTCTGGGATAACAATCTTTGAATTTGTCGAGAATGTCTAATTTTGTTGAGATAACAATCTTTTTGCTTCGATTTTAAAAAATCGACAAAAATCGAAATCTTAAGATATTTTCTTGTAGCTTTACCACATTATAGAAGTAAGTGTATACTTTTTCATGAACCAAAGCAAATTTGAATATCTCAATCTGTTTCTGAGATAACAAACTTTGATTTGTTGAGAATGTCTAACTTTGTTGAGATAACAAATCTTTTTGCTTCTATTTCAAAAAATTGACAAAAATCGTAAGATATTTTCTTATAGCTTTACCACATTATAGAAGAAAGTGTGTATTTTTAACGAACAAAACCAAATTTGAATATCTCAATCTATTTCTGAGATGACTAATTTTGAATTTGTCGAGAATGTCTAACTTTGTTGAGATAACAATTTCTTTGCTTCGATTTCAAAAAATCGACAAAAGTCGAAATCTTAAGATATTTTCTTGTAGTTTTACCACATTATACAAGAAAGTAAATACTTTTTCATGAACAAAACCAAATTTGAATATCTCAATCTGTTTCTGAGATAACAAACTTTGAATTTGTTGAGAATGTCTAACTTTGTTGAGATAACAAATCTTTTTGCTTCTATTTCAAAAAATTGACAAAAATCGAAATCTTAAGATATTTTCTTGTAGCTTTACCACATTATAGAAGAAAGTGTATACTTTTTCATGAACCAAAGCAAATTTGAATATCTCAATCTGTTTCTGAGATAACAAACTTTGATTTGTTGAGAATGTCTAACTTTGTTGAGATAACAAATCTTTTTGCTTCTATTTCAAAAAATTGACAAAAATCGTAAGATATTTTCTTATAGCTTTACCACATTATAGAAGAAAGTGTGTATTTTTAACGAACAAAACCAAATTTGAATATCTCAATCTATTTCTGAGATAACAAACTTTGAATTTGTTGAGAATGTTTAACTTTGTTGAGATAACAATCTTTTAGTTTCGATTTCAAAGAATCGAAATCTTTAGATATTTTCTTGTAGCTTTGCCACATTATAGAAGAAAGTGTGTACTTTTAATGAACAAAACCAAATTTGAATATCGCAATCTGTTTCTGAGATAACAAACTTTGAATTTGTTGAAAATGTCTAACTTTGTTGAGATAACAATCTTTTTGCTGTGATTTCAAAAAATCGACAAAAATCGAAATCTTAAGATATTTTCTTGTAGCTTTACCACATTATAGAAGAAAGTGTATACTTTTAATGAACAAAACCAAATTTGAATATCTCAATCTGTTTCTGAGATAACAAACTTTGAATTTGTTGAGAATGTCTAACTTTGTTGAGATAACAATTTCTTTGCTTCGATTTCAAAAAATCGACAAAAGTCGAAATCTTAAGATATTTTCTTGTAGCTTTACCACATTATAGGAGAAAGTGTATACTTTTAATGAACAAAACCAAATTTGAATATCTCAATCTATTTCTGAGATGACTAATTTTGAATTTGTCGAGAATGTCTAACTTTGTTGAGATAACAATTTCTTTGCTTCGATTTCAAAAAATCGACAAAAGTCGAAATCTTAAGATATTTTCTTGTAGTTTTACCACATTATACAAGAAAGTGTGTACTTTTAATGAACAAAACCAAATTTGAATATCTCAATCTGTTTCTGGGATAACAATCTTTGATTTGTTGAGAATGTCTAACTTTGTTGAGATAACAAATCTTTTTGCTTCTATTTCAAAAAATTGACAAAAATCGAAATCTTAAGATATTTTCTTGTAGCTTTACCACATTATAGAAGAAAGTGTATACTTTTTCATGAACCAAAGCAAATTTGAATATCTCAATCTGTTTCTGAGATAACAAACTTTGATTTGTTGAGAATGTCTAACTTTGTTGAGATAACAAATCTTTTTGCTTCTATTTCAAAAAATTGACAAAAATCGTAAGATATTTTCTTATAGCTTTACCACATTATAGAAGAAAGTGTGTATTTTTAACGAACAAAACCAAATTTGAATATCTCAATCTATTTCTGAGATGACTAATTTTGAATTTGTCGAGAATGTCTAACTTTGTTGAGATAACAATTTCTTTGCTTCGATTTCAAAAAATCGACAAAAGTCGAAATCTTAAGATATTTTCTTGTAGTTTTACCACATTATACAAGAAAGTAAATACTTTTTCATGAACAAAACCAAATTTGAATATCTCAATCTGTTTCTGAGATAACAAACTTTGAATTTGTTGAGAATGTCTAACTTTGTTGAGATAACAAATCTTTTTGCTTCTATTTCAAAAAATTGACAAAAATCGAAATCTTAAGATATTTTCTTGTAGCTTTACCACATTATAGAAGAAAGTGTGTACTTTTAATGAACAAAACCAAATTTGAATATCTCAATCTGTTTCTGGGATAACAATCTTTGAATTTGTCGAGAATGTCTAATTTTGTTGAGATAACAATCTTTTTGCTTCGATTTTAAAAAATCGACAAAAATCGAAATCTTAAGATATTTTCTTGTAGCTTTACCACATTATAGAAGTAAGTGTATACTTTTTCATGAACCAAAGCAAATTTGAATATCTCAATCTGTTTCTGAGATAACAAACTTTGATTTGTTGAGAATGTCTAACTTTGTTGAGATAACAAATCTTTTTGCTTCTATTTCAAAAAATTGACAAAAATCGTAAGATATTTTCTTATAGCTTTACCACATTATAGAAGAAAGTGTGTATTTTTAACGAACAAAACCAAATTTGAATATCTCAATCTATTTCTGAGATGACTAATTTTGAATTTGTCGAGAATGTCTAACTTTGTTGAGATAACAATTTCTTTGCTTCGATTTCAAAAAATCGACAAAAGTCGAAATCTTAAGATATTTTCTTGTAGTTTTACCACATTATACAAGAAAGTAAATACTTTTTCATGAACAAAACCAAATTTGAATATCTCAATCTGTTTCTGAGATAACAAACTTTGAATTTGTTGAGAATGTCTAACTTTGTTGAGATAACAAATCTTTTTGCTTCTATTTCAAAAAATTGACAAAAATCGAAATCTTAAGATATTTTCTTGTAGCTTTACCACATTATAGAAGAAAGTGTGTACTTTTAATGAACAAAACCAAATTTGAATATCTCAATCTGTTTCTGGGATAACAATCTTTGAATTTGTCGAGAATGTCTAATTTTGTTGAGATAACAATCTTTTTGCTTCGATTTTAAAAAATCGACAAAAATCGAAATCTTAAGATATTTTCTTGTAGCTTTACCACATTATAGAAGTAAGTGTATACTTTTTCATGAACCAAAGCAAATTTGAATATCTCAATCTGTTTCTGAGATAACAAACTTTGATTTGTTGAGAATGTCTAACTTTGTTGAGATAACAAATCTTTTTGCTTCTATTTCAAAAAATTGACAAAAATCGTAAGATATTTTCTTATAGCTTTACCACATTATAGAAGAAAGTGTGTATTTTTAACGAACAAAACCAAATTTGAATATCTCAATCTATTTCTGAGATGACTAATTTTGAATTTGTCGAGAATGTCTAACTTTGTTGAGATAACAATTTCTTTGCTTCGATTTCAAAAAATCGACAAAAGTCGAAATCTTAAGATATTTTCTTGTAGTTTTACCACATTATACAAGAAAGTAAATACTTTTTCATGAACAAAACCAAATTTGAATATCTCAATCTGTTTCTGAGATAACAAACTTTGAATTTGTTGAGAATGTCTAACTTTGTTGAGATAACAAATCTTTTTGCTTCTATTTCAAAAAATTTACAAAAATCGAAATCTTAAGATATTTTCTTGTAGCTTTACCACATTATAGAAGAAAGTGTGTACTTTTAATGAACAAAACCAAATTTGAATATCTCAATCTGTTTCTGGGATAACAATCTTTGAATTTGTCGAGAATGTCTAATTTTGTTGAGATAACAATCTTTTTGCTTCGATTTTAAAAAATCGACAAAAATCGAAATCTTAAGATATTTTCTTATAGCTTTACCACATTATAGGAGAAAGTGTATACTTTTAATGAACAAAACCAAATTTGAATATCTCAATCTATTTCTGAGATGACTAATTTTGAATTTGTCGAGAATGTCTAACTTTGTTGAGATAACAATTTCTTTGCTTCGATTTCAAAAAATCGACAAAAGTCGAAATCTTAAGATATTTTCTTGTAGTTTTACCACATTATACAAGAAAGTGAATACTTCTTCATGAACAAAACCAAATTTGAATATCTCAATCTGAGATAACAAACTTTGAATTTGTTGAGAATGTCTAACTTTGTTGAGATAACAAATCTTTTTGCTTCTATTTCAAAAAATTGACAAAAATCGAAATCTTAAGATATTTTCTTGTAGCTTTACCACATTATAGAAGAAAGTGTATACTTTTTCATGAACCAAAGCAAATTTGAATATCAAAATCTGTTTCTGAGATAACAAACTTTGATTTGTTGGGAATGTCTAACTTTGTTGAGATAACAAATCTTTTTGCTTCTATTTCAAAAAATTGACAAAAATCGTAAGATATTTTCTTATAGCTTTACCACATTATAGAAGAAAGTGTGTATTTTTAACGAACAAAACCAAATTTGAATATCTCAATCTATTTCTGAGATATCAAATTTTGAATTTGTTGAGAATGTCTAACTTTGTTGTGATAACAATCTTTTTGTTTCGATTTCAAAAAATCGAAATCTTAAGATATTTTCTTGTAGCTTTACCACATTATAGAAGAAAGTGTGTACTTTTAATGAACAAAACCAAATTTGAATATCGCAATCTGTTTCTGAGATAACAAACTTTGAATTTGTTGAAAATGTCTAATTTTGTTAAGATAACAATCTTTTTGCTGTGATTTCAAAAAATCGACAAAAATCGAAATCTTAAGATATTTTCTTGTAGCGTTACCACATTATAGAAGAAAGTGTATACTTTTAATGAACAAAACCAAATTTGAATATCTCAATCTGTTTCTGAGATAACAAACTTTGAATTTGTTGAAAATGTCTAACTTTATTGAGATATCAAACTTTTTACTTCGATTTCAAAAAATCAACAGAGATCGAAATCTTAAGATATTTTCTTGTAGCTTTACCACAATATAGAGGAAAGTGTATACTTTTTCATAAATAAAACCAAATTTGAATATCTCAATTTGTTTCTGAGATAACAATCTTTGAATTTGTCGACAATGTCTAACTTTGTTGAGATAACGATCCTATAACTTCGACGTTAAAAAATCGCCAAAAATCCAGTTCTTAAGATATTTTCTTTCTTGTTGAAAATCTTATATTTTCAGAAACATCCTGTATATCAAAAATGAAGAGGGCTATGAAAATTTGGTTTGCGGCATTATAAGATTCACAAAAAAGAAGCTAAAGTTCGTGAAATCCGCAACTTTCTATCTTTCATAATTACCAAGATACCCTGCAAAACCATCGAAATCTGGAGACCCTGTACACATTGAGATCATATACATAACCGGTAACAGAGTATCTTCTTACACATAACTTTATTCCACGTTGATCAGTTCCAAAGATAAATATTGCTTCAAACTTAACCTGCCCTTAAAGGGGCCTGTTGCTTAAGTTGCATAAGTGCTGCATACTTTGCATGCCCTCTCCTTCCCATACATACATACAACCTGCTCTTGAGTTTGACCATACTTTTATCTATAAATTGATGAAGCTAATCAATTCTTGCTTTTTTGATATGTATGTTTGAAGCAGTCTAGAAGCTCTTCGACATAATAAAATCAGGATTATTGAAGTATAATTTAGAAATTAGCTGCTTATAGCAATCACGTGATATTGTATTTTTATTTTAATGTTACCCATAACGTAATTTTATTCTCAATAATATAGCTCTCTCTTACACTTTCTCTTTTTAGATGCATAGATATTGAAAGAAATATCAAGATATTAATACTTGATGTTTTGTATTACTTGAATTTCGTTGCTTCACAAGATCTTAATAGTAACACTTAGTAATCAGATGATGTTACAAACAAACTATTAAAACAAAAATTGGCATCATCGTTTAGAATATTTAAGGCTTTCAAAGTGATCTTAAACGATTTCTCACGATAATGTTGCACTGTTTACCAAATTTTATCTTTTTAAAACAAATTAATCATTTTGACTTACAAAAGTACTCCTCATATGTTGTTACTTGTATGGTAACGGTAGAAAAAGATAAAAGATAAGCGAAAAAAGAAAACATATTTTTCTCAAATCCATTTTTTTAAAGTTATAAATAGGACTTACTCGTTTGTTTATTAATTCACGATTTCGTAACTTATTTGGATTCTTTTTTTTAATGTGTACACAATTTATCTTATTTTTTTCATATAGTTTTATCTAACAGCGCAAAGTAAAGGACGATAACAATACATCAACTTGAAATGCGTTAAGGCATATTTGTATTATCTAGGATTTTTCTCGAATTGTTATTGCAAAACATTCGTAGTCGATGCAAATCATAAATATTAACCGCGCGGTTGCAATTTCTTTTTATAAACTAACACAAAAAAAGGATTTAATTAGAGCTGTTTTTCATTTATCCGGCGTGCGTGCGCGTTCTGTATCGGCTTTAATGAGCGATAGATTATGTTGTTGACCTTGTCAGAAGCGAATGAACTGAGAATTGACAGACATACCGTAAACGAAATAAACGAAACCGAAACAATGTTTTTCTTGAAAAAACGAGGTTAAGGCTTTTCATTTTTCTTTAAGTTTAATTATTAATTTTTCTCTCATTAACATCTTTCAACGTGCTATTTTTAGTAAAACCTTCAAATATTGTAAACTCGCCTAGTTACAACGGATTATTACAATAACAACTGAAACAACGACAAGCGCATTTAGAAAATGCACGTTTTGGGATTTTTAAACAACGAAAACAAGTGTTGTGTACGTCAATAATAAAGAAACTTTCGTTACATTGTACATAGTAATTTTCAAATAACTAAATATTAAAAGGAATCTACTATCTAAATTATTTTAAACGATCTCGCATTCCTCCTTATTTTTTTCTTTTCAAACAACAACTTTTCCCTGGATAAATTTTCTCAAATTCTTTAACCTTCGCGGGGAGTTTCACAAATACAATAAATTGATTCGGGGTGGTAAAAGGAAAGCGGAAGGGCGAATTACAAATCACGGCACGTTTCTCCCTATACAGGGAGGCCCTCCACGGAGAAGGAGCAGTGACCTTCATCACTCGCTTCCGCCCCGGTTAGCGAAGGATTTATTTTACGGGAAGTCGTAAATCGGCGAAATACCTTTCACTGCGAACCCGGAAGTTACTCCCTCGCTTTTCTCAAAGTGCGTTCGAACTAACTTGCTAGCTCTTCGTTCAAACTAATAAAAAGAAAATTAGAAAAATTCCACTCTTTATTAATATAAAGTATGTGGCAATTAATAAGACTTAAAAGTATTAAAAGTTAATAATAATGTGTGAGTTAATTAAAGCGTATACCTATATGAGCTAAAAGTAGCTTGTGTCAACATATTTGAAAAAAAACTTGAACATAACAAATTAAAATATCATTTAGTGATGGAGTGGATTATGTGTAACTGTTAGTTTCAATTAAATCAGTTTTATATTATACCTGGTGATGCATTTAAGTTGAGACCACCTTATAACTCATAATCTACCAATTTTATCGAAAAAGTGTCAGATGTGATGCCTTTCGAGACTAACGGGACAATACATGTCAAGGCAGATTTCGTTTATACTAAAATCCGTGCAAAAAGTCAAGGCTCTCACTTTATAGATCGACGTCTTCGTAACCGCTTAATGAAAAAAGAAATTGCATAAAAAACATTTCTGCATATTACATGATAATTTGAAAAAGGTAGCCGATTTTTTAAGGTGCCAGCAACTTTCTCTACTTTGTGATTTTTTTCTCAGAAACTATTTGACGAAAACTTTTGAAATTTGTGCGGACTTGACTTTTTGCACGGACTTTAGTGGACACATTCGTCCCGCATTTATGTGTATAAATGCCAATTCAGCTGTTTGAACGACCAAGGTCATATAGAGGGTGTTGCTAATGAATCAATCAACAAAACTTGAAATTTATTGAACTCGTGGCGTATGTTGTACGTTTATTTGAGAACTAAAAAAGTGAAACCGACTGTTATGAACTTGTGATGGTAACGACGTAAACCTAAATTGCTCAAAATTGGTCAAAGAATACATCCTATAATTTGTTTAACTTACTTCGATTGTCAAGTGTTACCCTTAAAAACTTTTAAACAAATAAAATTCATTGAAGTTTTACATTTTCGTACTTTGCTCGATATTGACGTATTAGAGCGAAGAAGTATAAAGCAGCAATATTGCTGAGAATAAAATTTCCTACAACTTATTACTAAGTGTTACCGTTGAGAACTTGTAAAGCACGAGAAATTCATATGGCGTGATAGTGTTATCTCTATTGTCTCTATTTTCAGTGGTTATTCAGTTTTAAATTGTTATACTTGTATCGAACTAAAACTAGAACTAACACTAGATTTAGTACTAGAAAGATTTAAGCTTAGCCGTCCGTCTTCAAACGCTCAGCTAAACCTTAATGAACGCTCACTTTGATACAAGTGTATAACAATTTAAGATTGAATAACACCTAAATATAGAGTCAATATTAACGCTAGAGCTAATACTAGACCTAGAACGAAAAACAATAAGGTTTAGCCGTACCTCTCTTAAAACCAGGGTTGTTAGTTTTAAACGAATTGTTAAAAACTATTTGTTTTAAACATGTTTAAAACACTAACATATAAAACCTAACATGTTTTAAACTAAACTTGTTTTAAACAGTTCAAAAACCTGTTTAAAATCATAGGATTTTGTGTGATCAGTGGTAGTGGTTTCCTATATAATCGATTGAAGCTGTTGCAGTATTCAAATTCAAATGATGTCTGTTAAAAGACTATTGGTTTTTTCTATTTACAGTTCTTAAAAACTAAAAATTAGGCGTTAGAATAAAGTTCTCAAGTCTCAAGTACTCAATAACAAGAGAGGTGATTTAAAAAAAAATATCATTTTAATTTATGGAATCGAAGAAATTATAATTGATGTGTTAAAACTAGATTAAATTTGCTTCAAAATGATTTTTATTTCATGGCGATATCTCAATTCGTCTTTGAGATATGATGATGTAAATTAGATTATTCAATTTAACCTCACTAAGAGAGATAATTTAAAAGAATTTTATCTTTTTAATTTATGGAATCGAAATAATTATAATTGGTGTGTTAAAGCTAGATTAAATTTGCTTCAAAATGATTTTCATTTCATAATAATATCTGAATTCGTTTTTGAGATATAATGATGTAAATTAGATTATTCAATTTAACCTCAATAATAAGAGAGGTGATATAAAAAGTTTTATCTTTTTAATTTACGGAATCGAAGAAATTATAATTAGTGTGTTAAAACTAGATTAAATTTGCTTCAAAATGATTTTTATTTCATGGCGATATCTCAATTCATCTTTGAGATATGATGATGTAAATTAGATTACTCAATTTAACCTCAAAAACAAGAGAGGTGATTAAAGAAAATTATCTTTTAAATTTATGGAATCGAAGAAATTATAATTGGTGTGTTAAAATTAGATTAAATTTGCTTCAAAATGGTTTTTATTTCATAATAATATCTCAATTCATATTTGAGATATGATGATGTAAATTAGATTATTCAATTCAACCTCAATAATAAGAGAGATGATTTTAAAAAAATTTATCTTTTTAATTTATGGAATCGAAGAAATTATAATTGGTGTGTTAAAACTAGATTAAATTTGCTTCAAAATGATTTTTATTTCATAATAATATCTCAATTCGTTTTTGAGATATGATGATGTAAATTAGATTATTCAATTTAACCTCAATAATAAGAGAGATGATTTAAAAAAATTTATCTTTTTAATTTATGGAATCGAAGAAATTATAATTGGTGTGTTAAAACTAGATTAAATTTGCTTCAAAATGATTTTTATTTCATAATAATATCTCAATTCGTTTTTGAGATATGATGATGTAAATTAGATTATTCAATTTAACCTCAATAATAAGAGAGGTGGTTTAAAAAAAATTTACCTTTTTAATTTATGGAATCGAAGAAATTATAATTGGTGTGTTAAAACTAGATTAAATTTGCTTCAAAATGATTTTTATTTCATGACGATATCTCAATTCGTCTTTGAGATATGATGATGTAAATTAGATTATTCAATTTAACCTCAATAATAAGAGAGGTGATTTAAAAAAAATTTACCTTTTTAATTTATGGAATCGAAGAAATTATAATTGGTGTGTTAAAACTAGATTAAATTTGCTTCAAAATGATTTTTATTTCATGACGATATCTCAATTCGTCTTTGAGATATGATGATGTAAATTAGATTATTCAATTTAACCTCAATAACAAGAGTTTATACTTTATCTCATTTGAGTTATAGTTTATATAAGGCATAATTTGGACGTAAGGGTTCTAATATTTCATTTATTTCCAACAGGTTGTTTAAAACACACTTTAAAACAGGTTTAAAACACAATTTTTTGGTAGCAACGTAAAATATGTTTAATAATAAAAAAATAATAAATAATAATAAAATAATAATCAATATGGAGTTTTGTTCAAAAATAAAGAAAAAACTGCTTTTTTTCAACCCTGCTTAAAACGGATCCCATCCCAACCCAACCTAGCTTCAGAACTAACATTAGCCTTATGATTAGAACTGAATCAATAGGGGTTAGAAAGTTAGAAGAAAGTTAACAATTTTAACTCGGATGTATCCGCGGAAAATAATCGATTATTTGGGGAGCTGCAAACCGTGGGGATCTGTGATTTAAAGATTATTATATTGGTTATCTTTGGTTACCCATGGTTACTTTTATAGTGGTCTTTGTCTTTGTTGTACTTTTTGTTAATTTTAGAAATCCTCAAAATACCCATCTCGGGTAAATACCTCCGGGTATATACCCGGAGGAATACGATTTTTAATAAACTACTAAAGTCTGTGCAAAAAGTCAAGGCCCCTCACTTTACAGATAAAATATCTTCGTAACCGTTTAATGAAAAGGATTGCGGTAAAGCCTCTTATAATCAGTGATCATTTTTGCATATCATATATTAATTTGGAAATTGTCGGGTCTTTGGTTTTTCCCTTATCGCGAGATAAGTGAAAAAAATATCCAGTAGCAACTTTGTATACTTTGCGATTTCTTTTCTTTAAAACTATTTGATAAAAACTTTTCAAATTTGAACTGGTAAACTGATGTATTCTTAATATGGGTCATATTTTATTTTGGTCTATTAATCTTGCCCAAGGCCTGGTGATTTCTTGGGTGCAAGTTTGACCTTTTTCTATTGTTAATAAATAATCGAAACCGACGCCGAAATAATTTGGGACTTAAGAAAATATTTTAAAAAAACTTTATGAAAAATGAAATTGTTCCTTAGAAAAAAAAAACTTAACAGAGAAGAAGAATAAAGGAATTAGAAGTCTTTTGGTTCCTGTAGAGCAGACGAAAGCAAACTCCAAACCTTTACACAAAGTAAACTCTATTGAACATGCGTCACGAAATACATACGGAATAATAATGACTTAATAATAATAATAATAAAATGAATTACGTTAATAAACTATTTTTCATGGCAATAGCGAATTATCGAAAACTTTAAACATCTATGAAAAATTGTTTGATGCATCCCATAAATTCACCGGATGTCATACCTATGCACTTTTTGACATTGTTAAACCAACTGATTGCCCCAAATCCTATAGCGGCAAAAGAAAGTAAGCAGACCGATTTCAGAATAGCCTTGGTTATTTCAGGATTCGCACTGAAGACCCCATAGCATGTTCCATAACAAAATATGGACTTGGGGACTATACGTGGTAGACGATTCATTGAGCCTGGGGCTGGAATTGATTCGGTGTGATTGAATCTTATGGTCCACACAGTCAAATGCTTTTGGAAGTTCTTTATCACATTCAAAACGATCGTAAACCCGTTCAATTAGTCTCTGAAGGACATTTATCATTGTTGATGATTACGATTTTTTGTAAAAGATTGATACTAATTTTGCACACATTACCTTGGTATGATTTTATTATGGTTACTACTTCATCTAAAGACCGTGCAAAAAGTTAAGGCCCCCATTTTAGCGATCGATATCTTTGTAACCGCTCAATGAAAAAAAATGCGGTAAAGTTTGTTATAATCTCTGATTATTTCTGCATATCATATATTAATTCGGAAATCGTCGAATCTTTGGTTTTTTCTTTTATCGCGAGTTAATTAAAAAAACGATTTTTGAGACTGTCGGCAACTTTGTCTACTTTACGATTTTAATTTGTACTGGTGTTATTAACACGATGTGTGCTTATTGTAGGGTATATTTTATTTTATCGATATTCCATATAGTTTCGTGGAAAATCGCGGTTTAATAGGATGGAGTTATTTCGTAAATGACCTGGCGGATGTCAACGCGGTTTTACCAAAATATGTCATATAATGTTGTTTATTAGATTCCATAGATTCCACATTGCTCATTTCAGTTTCCCTTAAATTTGTAATTCCATTTTATCGCTTTTAAAAAATGAGGGTTTTGAAAAATTGTTAACGCATTCCAACAGACGCTATTCTTTGTCATATTTTGGTGTAAATCACATTAAAATCCGCTATGTTTTTTCGAAATAACCGCATCCTACTAATCCACAATTTTTTGCGTAACTACATGAAATATCGATAAAATAAAATGTACCCCATATTAAGAACACCACAATTTATAAAAAGGTCAAATTTGAGGTTTCGTCACATGGTTTTTAAGAAAAAATCGCAAAGTAGGCAGATTTACTGTCACCCTCAAAAACCGGACACTTTTTCACTTAACACGTGATAAAAGAAAAGAAACCGACAACTTCCAAATTAACATTGAGTGGTTACGAAGGTATCGATCTATAAAGTGAGGGCCTTGACTTTTTGCACAAACTTTATACATGTAGGAAGACTAGACAACTCGTTAAAGGAGTTAAAAGTCAACTCAATTTAATAGAATAATTAAACTTAGATATCTGTAAATAATTAAACACTAATTATTGAATCATAATAACGTTTTTACCCTCTTTTGTCTCGTTATAATAAATTTAGCAACAGTCTCACCAATTCAATAGAAAAATAATTTCAGTTTAATTTAATTATAGCTTTCAATTATTTATAGTTTATTTTATTTCAATGTTGCTAAAATAAATAAAATAAAAAGAAAAACATTACAATATTTTGATTCAATTGTTCGTTAATTGCTATGGAGAAAACAACGAATTTCAATAAATATTTCATTTCGTAGAATTTTCATTTTTCACGGAATAGCTCATTTCGAAAACGTTCTCGAATAAAGGACGACGTAAAAATTGCAAATTGATAAGCCACTCAAAATGTTTGCCATAGTTTAAGTACAAGTATTGACACAATTCGTTTTAAAATGTTGTCGAAGTTATAGATAAGGTTAATACTTTTCACTTCCTCCAAGCAAACGATAAACTTTATCCAATAATTACCGTATTTACAATTAGCTTACTGCAAATTACTACAAAATGATAGTTTTATTTGCAAAGTTAATTCTTGCGTAAAATTTGTTTTCGATGGAGAAAGAATTAACAAAACAATATCGTAAAAGTTGGCGTAGTAGTACAGCTATTTTTGATTGCCTGGAGTGGATTGTTGTGATATATTGAGTGTGACGAAACGGGGCATGGTATTATAGGACACTTAAGCTTTACGTTCACATAACAGTGTTATGGGTAAAAAACTCCGAAATAACGAAATAAGGAAGGATCGAAAATAAAATTGATTAATGATTCAAAGTCACTTGAATGAGAATTGTAATCAATGTGATTAAAATTTTGCAAACACACGTTAGATTAACATACAATACACCATTCACACTTACAAAAATGTTAGTTAAAAACATCATTTCCATCTGTTGCATACAATAAGTCACTCGAAATATGGCCACGAAAAAATTGTTGTGTGTATCTTTCGATTATTCGCGAAGAAAGTGATTGTTGATCTTTGGCTCGCTTCTCATTGGCGAGATTGCTTAAAGTTGCGGTTCACTTTCTGAATAACATGTTTACCGCATTTTTGACGAGATTAATCTATGATCCGTGGCAAAAAGCGCACTAAACTTCTAAATTTAGACTCGCACGGACGATAAAATCTGGTAAAATCGTCAATTTTCTTTTTTTAACTTTATTTAAACTCATTTTAATAATAAAAGTAATGCTCGTTTTTATGTTTATTATTTTCTCGGAACTAAATAACGCTCTTGGTCGGATATTCATCAAAACATCTTAAAAATTCATTTTATTTACGATTTTTTTTTAAATGACTAAGAACATTTTATGTAATGCTATAAATTTAGGTTTAGTTCAAATCTTGATATATCAAAATCTCTTTCCTTAGTAAATCACAAAAAAATTCATGAAGATATCATAACAATCGTTAATTCAAATTTATTTTTTCCTGTTTAAAATGTTCGCAATCAAGGGTTTTTTTAGTTTATTTCTCGACGTAAGTTTTTCATTGTAGAATTTTTTGATACATAACCTTTTAATTTAAAAACATTTTGCTTTACACAATTTACGTTGATTTAATATTTATTTATGTTTAAACTATCCTCCTGAAGATGATTTTATAGCAAAAATCGAAATTGAGCTTTATTTTAAAATTGTAGTTTCTTTAAAATTTAGATTGAGTTCAATCAATCTAAATGATACTTCAAAAATGAAGTATCGATTGATTCATTATTGATATTTCAAAAACGAAATGAGGTATTCATGCATGAATTTGTTCTTCAAAAAGGGCATACTTTCCTTCATAAATCGCGAAAAAAAAATTTTTCAAGATATCTTAATAATGCAATATACAGGTGTTTCTAAATTGATGCGAAAGATTTCAAGGGGTAATTTTTTAGTTAAAACTAAAGGAGGTCTTTGATATAACTTTTTATTCAAAACTACTTCTCCTCCAAGTCACATTCCCCTAAAGTTGTTTTTTTCTATGGATAAACTATTGATATTCAGAGAAAATGTGAAGAGACAAAAAAGTTGTGTATTCAAATAGAAAAATATAGGCGCATTAAAGAGTTTTGATGCAAACTATTGTATGGGTGATTTTTTCACCCCTTTGTACATAACATTTTAGGGTTATTAAAATCGCCTAAGATATTACTTTATTAGTAATAATTATTTGCCAAATTTCATTTATTTTAATTAATCCAAAATGGATTTATTGAATAAAAACAATTTTTTACTCCTAAGTTTAGAGGGATATGGCTTGGAGGAGAGGAGGTTTTGATCAAAAAATTACATGAAAGACACCCCTTAATTTTCACTGAAAAATCACCCCCTGAAATCTTTCTCATTAATTTAGAAACAGCCTGTATATATAACAAGTTTTTAGTGTACTCATTTTCAAACTTGTATCTTATAAGTGATGTTTTTGCATACTTGGCCAATACAAAGACCACATGTTTTAGGTATTATATATATAAGACGAAGAATCGAAGAAAGATAACGTGTTAATTGATAAGGATGTAATGTCAGTATTTGTCAAAATACAAATAGTGGTATCAGGATGATTCATAGTTTTAAAATTCCAGAATTTGATTATTTTACAAGTTTATTTACGGAAAATATTGTAAAAATTTAGCAAAATCACGCAAAGGATTGGAAAGAACTTTCAGCAGATGAATTTTATGTATTTATCTGTCCAACAATGCTGATTTTGAAACAAAACAGAAATAATTGAAAAGAATTAGTATTGGTCCACAAATTTCTTATTCAATTATTTCAAATGTCCATTTGCTGCGAAAGTTTTATTTTGAGAATGCGTATTTTCAATTGAGACTTGATGAACCATTAGATGCCATTAGATAACTTGATAATGCTTCCAAAAACCTTGGAACCCTGCAAGAAATCTTGATATTGCCTATATTTGACCTGATACTAAGCCCTTCAAGAAGGCTTGAAATGCTTCCACAAAATTTGAAATACATCTAGTAGACTTGATATTGTCTCTGGAAGTCTTAATACTGCTTCCAAAAGACTTGAAATGTTTTCAAAAGACGTTAACTACTTCAAGAAGATTTTATATTGCTTCCAGAAGACTTGCATGTTTCCAGAAGAGTTGATATTGATTTCAGAAGACTTGAAATACTTCGAGAAGACCTGACACCCTTTCTAGAAGGCTTGAAAAGCTTTCAAAGCACTTGAAATTCTCTAGAAGACTAGGTAGAGCTTCTAGACCACTTAAAATGCTTGATACTGCTTATAAAAGCCTGGAAATGCCTTTAGAAGATATGTTACTAATTATAGAAGACTTCATACTATATCTAGAAAACTTGCAATACTTCCAAAAGACGTAAAGTGCTTCCTGAAGACTTCATATTGCTTCTAGAGGACTTGATATTGCTTCCACAAGACTTAATATTATTTTCAGAAGATTTGAAATACTCCGGGAAGACTTGACACCCTTTCTAGAAGGCTTGAAATGCTTCCAGAAGACTTATGCCTGGTTGCTCGTACGTTATAGTAAAATAGACACTTTTCTCAATAAATCATGAATAGTTCATTAAGATATCTTAAGAATTCGATTTTTTTTCATGTTTTTTTAAAATAAGATTATTAATTTCAAAACATCAAAAAAAATTAGGTTACTTAAAAAATCTTTATCTCAAAAACGAATTAAGATTTTCAAATTTGGTTATCACCATGACAAAATAGACACTTGCTTCTAAGTTTTGAATGTTTCATTAAAATATCTCAAGAATTCGATTTTTGGTGATTTTTAATTAACTTGAGATAACCGTAAATGTTCACGTTGAATTTAATGGTTTATATCTCAAAAAGGAATAAATATTTTCAAGATCCGCTTTCATCACGAGATAATAGACACTTTTCTCTATAAATCGTGAATAGTTCACTGAGATATCTTAAGAATTTAGTTTTTCGTGGTTTTTTTAAACAAGATTACTAATTTAAAAAAAAATCATAAAAAGTAGGTTAACTTAAATAATCTTTATCTTAAACGAATAAAGATTTTCTAATTCGATTCTCACCATGATAAAATAAAAATAGTTATTATTATAATGAATTATCATAGGCGAGTTTGGGTGATGTCTAGAATTTTTAGAATATTAGTATTTAGATGAACTTGAAATTGATAAAATCAACCTGAATTCTTTTGAGATACAATTCTGTGAGATGTTCGAATTTTACCTAATACATGTACATAACTATATTTTTGCCAAATTTATGGCAAAAATATATATAAATTTATGGATTTTTTGTTTCTTCCCGTGTTAGAAAGCAATCAAAACGCAGAAGTCCTAAAATGCCCATGAATTTATTAAGTAACATTTCCTCCCGCAGATAATTTTTGTTTTCGAGTAATACCCGGAAACGTCCAGTAAATAGTAAAATCCCAAAAAGTTCCTTGAATTCAAATAAAGAAATATATTCCTACGTTTTAATCGCATTCTCATAGATAGGCAAGGAAATCTCCTTTTTAAAAATTTCAAAATAATGCACAATGTTTAATTGCGTAAATACATAAATTTACGTAACTACGACTTGACATTGCCTCTAAATAACTTGATACTGCTTGCAAAAGCCTGGAAATGCTACCAGAAGATCTACTACTGTTTCTAGAAGACTTGATACTGCATTTAGGAGACTTAATATTGGTTTTGGAAGACTTGATATTACTTCTAGAAGACTCTTGTACTATCACATGCAATGCTTCAAGATTTAGTATTGTTTCCAGAAGACTTAATACTGTTTCCAGAAGACTTGGATTCACGTCTTTGCCGCTCTCCCACAAATAAGACATCTTAAAGGAGATGTAAACAACTATAAATTTACGGTAAATATGTACTATTTGCAACGCGGGGTTTTAATAATTTTTTAGTAAAATCAAGACAATTTCATGAGTAATATTTTAAAAAACTGTTTAATTAATTGAGAATTCAACGCAACGTTCGTTATATTCGGATGATTCGAAATCGATGACATATATAACAACTAGAAAGTGTTGCTAACTATCAAAACTCTAAATATATGTATGCAAAGAAGCGTGTGGACATATTTTGTTTATTTTGGAAACCGTTTCTAATGTCTGAGTTGTGCATGAAGTGATTAAAAAGTATCAGAAAATTATTTGCCATTGTCTGGTTGTATGGAGGTCTGCAAAGGTGACTAAGAAGGAATTAAGATAGTTTGATAATTTTTGATAAAATAACAACTCCTTTGTTACCTTAACAAAATGTATTGACAAATGTTTTGTCATCATTGCCTATATTCTAGAAGACTATAGCGTACCTAGTCCCTAGCTAGTCTCCCTAGCTTCCTTCCACCATTCCCCCAGGATCTTACGGTATGGTCTTTTATCTATCCTCTCTTCATATTTAGCTATTCTTCTGCCCGCCTCCATCCTCATTTCATCCACCTTCACTTCCTCCCTCACAAGATATCCCGGTGTTTCCCTCGTTAAACCCAGAATTTGCCTCAAATACCGATTCTGTACGTCCTGAAGAATATCTCGCTTTTTCTATTCCTAAGCCTCCACCTCGTACATCATTGTACGAACCAGCCCATCAAACATGATTTTTCTCTTTCTGAGATCCCTTTCAAACACTCTCTCACCCCACCTCCACACATGTCCCATCATCCTACTCGCCCTTTTAGCCATATACCTCACATACATCTTCCCTGAACCTATAACCCAGATATGTTAATTCTCTCACTTCCTTCTTCCCCATTCGCAGAACTTCATCATCTTCATCTTTGACACATTCGCCCTAAAGTATCTCCCCAAGGCTCTTACCATCCCTCTCATTTTCGGCGCATCCTACCACTACTCCTCCTATCTCCTTCTCCAGCTTACCTTCCAAATCCGCCGTATACAAGGCAGAAATGCTCGTTCACCCCTATTTCAACCCTTATCTCAACCTTCTCTTTGTTCAAAATGCTTCACTCACGTCGTCTTCTAGTAGTAATATTTACTCTTTATCAACAGTTTTATGTCTCCTAACATCAGCCACTCCTCCTATCTCCTTTTCCAGCTTGCCTTCCAAATCCGCCGCTTACAAGGCAGGAATGCTCGTTCACCCCTATTTCAACCTCTATCTCAACCTTCTCTTTGTCCAAAATGCTTCACTCACATCGTCTTCTAGTAGTAATATTTACTCTTTATCAACAGTTTTATGTCTCCTAACATCAGCCACTCCTCCTATCTCCTTTTCCAGCTTGCCTTCCAAATCCGCCGCATACAAGGCAGAAATGCTCGCTCACCCCTATTTCAACCTCTATCTCAACCTTCTCTTTGTCCAAAATGCTTCACGCACATCGTCTTCTAGTAGTAATATTTACTCTTTATCAACAGTTTTATGTCTCCTAACATCAGCCACTCCTTCTATCTCCTTTTCCAGCTTGCCTTCCAAATCCGCCGCATACAAGGCAGAAATGCTCGTTCACCCCTATTTCAACCTCTATCTTAACTTTCTCTTTGTCCTAAATGCTTCACTCACATTGTCTTCTAGTAGTAATATTTACTCTTTATCAACAGTTTTATGTCTCCTCAAAAATCAAGTTATTATCAAGTTTAGTTCAAAAATAATATTAATAGAATTCTGGAAGTGTTACCAAACTTACTGCTTGCAGAATACAAGATATGCTAGAAATAGCAGTTTCTAGACCAGATTTAGGAAGAGAATTTGGAATGATATGTTTATGTATAGAAAGCCAAAATACATTCTCTAAGATTATACGCAATTTTTGTTGCATCAATTGACTTTGTTTGTGGATATAATTTTTCATCGCCCATCAATTTAGTCTGATAATAACAGTCTTGATTATTTCTTCTTTAGGATTAATTGATTCATCAATACTAATTATTCTTGCTGAATGATTCAGAAAACCAAACTATCTTCTTTCGTATAAATCGCATTTAATTTAATTTTATAAATAATGTAAATCAATGTAATCGAAATGAAATCCTTCGATATCTTAAGTAAATCCAACGTTAACTGCAGAACACCTTTATACACCAAGGTCATCCAGAAATCAAAAACAATTTTTTTAACGCAAAGTATCCACACATCGAGAACAACGGATGGATATATTTTTAGAACGGCACCGATTATATTTAAAGCGGGCGAGTGCTCAATAACGGTGTAAATAAATACTTTGGCTTTTATTTCGGCAAATTACGATAATCGGCCGGTAGCCAACAGATGCCTCGAGACTCGTAAAAAAATAAAATTCCAATCTAATTTAAAATTGCTTTACATCAACAAATCAATCGACTATCAAATAATTCCAGTGGGATTTGAAAAACATCCACTAAAAAAATAGAGATCAGAAGTTATCAAAATATATATTAAGCATTTTTAAAAATACTTCGAATAATGTACATATATGTAAAGATAAATGTTTTGGTCTCTTTACCGGCTTATTTAAAAATAGATTTAATAAGGCCGTAATTAGTGGCTGTGGCACGGGTGGAATGCACTCGAATAAATCACGAACGTCATATGGGCAGGTACACACCCGAGACTGAAAATAAAATAGTGCAGCCAGGAATAGTTCGCTCAGGTGTTGCTGTGCCTGCTTAACATTTAGTGCATGTGGGATTCGGCTTCTACACACGCTCTCCGGGTGCGGAAAACAATTTTGGCTCGTCTGCAATGTGCAAAACGGCCGTTTGCGTGCCATCGTTGTAGCCAAGCAGTCTTCTTGGCCTCTATCTCAGCGAACAGCTCACGTAACACACCTGTGCGATATCCTTTCCTCTCCCCCTAAGTCGTTGACGTTTCTAATACAAAACTCTAAACTCCACACTCGAATCATTTACACATTATTTCTATTCTGTTTCGGAACGTTTAAGGATTAGAATTTTTTTAAATAAATTAAAATTTCGTAACTCTCATAACTATTTATCACAGTCAATTAACTGTTAATAGATTAACCTCTCAATACGTTACAGGAGTTGTTCACCATAACTTATACATTTCTTAACACTCCTCGAAAGGTTCCAGAGCTTATCTCGAATGAATTATTTCTAGTGGATTCGTAAACACACACCGAAATGGTTTCAACTCCTTTCGTATTTTAGTGTATTTTTTAAAACGACATACGATGGACGTTGATTTACGCAACGAATCCTTCTAATCGCTTTGCATAATTCTCCCGTAAGTTTTCAGGTCGATATCTATCTGGTTGGTAGAGAGGTTACTTTCTCGACGCTCGGCATCTTGTGCTATTTTTAGTGAAAACGTCGCGACGCATCAGCACCGATTTTAATCAGTCGTACGAGACGCAGCAGGTGGTTTTATATATTTATAAGCTACGGGGTGGCAGTTATAACAAATAATGAGTCAATTTTTTTTGTTCAGAGTGACGACACCTTATTTATTTATAAAAGAATTCATTAAACTTACTGAATTATTTCTTAATGTCAATCAAATTTTTTTAATTAGTGATAGAACGGATAGTGATTTTATGAAAATCTGGATACCGGATATTAGTTATCACAAAGTGTCACAAAGTTATGATGATGCGAAAACTTTCATTGTTATTTACAAAGAAAAGGAAACAAAACAGGAAACATCGAAAATTGCGGTCTTGGTGCATATAGATGCTTTTAGAAAACTTGATACTGCTTTCATAGGACTTGAAATGCTTCTAGAAAACTTGATATTGCTTTCAGAAGATTTGAACTACTAGATAGCTTGTTATTGCTTTCAAAAGACTTGAAATGCTCCCAGAAGACTTTTCATAAATTTACTATATATCATTTATAACCTAGTGGTACTCGTAATCACTATTTTGCATTTTTTACATTGAGTGCCACTACTAGGTGCTGTATCCAAAAAATACTCAAAAAAGCAGTACATAATTTATAAACTTTTATCAACAATTATATACAAAATTTGGAAGGATTGTAAGTATCGCTGATAGACAACTGTTAAATCTTATCTAAGCTATATTTCATCATTTAATAACTCATAAGTGTTGTGTTAGTAATATGTAGTCTGCTAACAGGAGTATCTTAAATTCTACAGCTACAAAGCAGTCATCAAAAGACAGTTCAGACTAGAGATACATACGTGAGTGATATTTTATGCCCACTCACGATCTATCCCACACGGGTCACACACACAACACACGTGAATATCATAAATTAATTTTGATCACATGAATTGATGTGACTCACGCATAATCAGGTGATCAAATGTATGAATCATATTTCATTACTTATTAACTTGATTATTAATTAATTGTGTTTGACAGAATGGCAGAATTTAGAGGGAGTTCAGTTTCTATTTGGCTTCATGATATATCTATCTAAAGTACGTCGGCTTTCAAAATCAATTTTAACAGAAACACTACTTTTATGTCTTAAAAGGCTAGCTGTTCCACTTTAAAAACGGATTTGCACTATTTAATACATCGAGCAAAATCTTGAGCTTTATTTAGCGTGATGAAATGTGTTTTTAAATAAATAAATACATGTTCCAAACTTGGACAAAAGATTTAATTGGAGGAGCATATAGTTTAGCAGCAAAAAATTGTAAAACATGTCACGTTATTTAGGTGCATCTCCAACGTATTAAGATTGATAGAAAGCAAATACACATTTTTCATTCATGGCAGAAGAAATGATGTAAGAATTTGTTGATGTTCGTTCTACTGGTCTATCACAGCCTTGGGTCGCCAACTTCTGATGGGCGCCTGATTTTGCAACCGAACCCAACACAGTGTTTCCTCTGAGATGCGGATAATTTTTCTCTCGTTTCATCCAACCCAGCCCTAGGGTGCCAAATATCTTAGGACGGCTCTGATTCAAATATACAGTTGGGTTGGGTTTAGCCGCTCATCCGAAAAAAAAATTTTTAACGAAGGCTTCTACAATGAATAGCTTCTGAAATAGAGTACTTTACAAACTTATTTAGCAACCCTGTATATTTCAATTGAAATAAAACTAGAACTAACACTATACCTTGAAGTGGAAAGTACAGAACGGCTAAATCCAAAACTTTCCACTTCTAGGTCTAGTGTTAATTCTAGTTTTATATCATTAAATCTAACTCAGTTGGGTTGAGTTTAGGTTGGGTGCATTTCAAGACATTTTCTCAATTAAGACCTCTATGATGAATAGTTTCTGAAATAGATTTGGCAACCCTGTATATTTTAATTGAAGTAAAACTAGACCTAGAACTAGAATTCTTGTTATAATTTTTTTTCAGCCTTTTCATTCATCCAACCCTGCCCCGGGGCGTCAAATATCTAGGCGTTCAGTAAAATATTATTATTAACCCTCATCCGGGGACTTTGGATCAAATTGACACAATTTTCAAAAAAAAAAAAATATATATCGACCAGATATATTGTCTCAGTGAATGAATTTTTGTTAATTTTACATTTCCATTTTTGCTTTTACCCTAATTCCTATCAAGTAGGTCAGATTGATACAACGTAGACTAACATATTTGTACATTCCAATTATGATCCTGTAACATCTTGTAAGCAGATGTTATTGTAATAGGTGGTTACAATAAAAATTTCATTTTAATCACTTCATTTAGTGAAACGTTTAGAAAAACAGGTATAGTATTTGTGCTTTGGTGATACAATATTGAATTTATTATTCTATATTTACCAAATGGATGAATCATGGTTTGATCAGTTTGGTAGTAATGACACTAACACCGATGATAACGACTACATTCCATCTGAAAATGAAGTCGAAAATAAAGCAAAAGAATATGATATCCACGATTGTGGTATTGACCTCTGTATTGTTATTGTCGACAGATAAAGTAATTCTATATTTCAGACAATCAATGCTAATTACTCGTTCTATTAGCTCAGTATCCTTTGCTTCCAAACAAGCTAAGTGTTGCTCTTATTTCCGCAAACTATTCGAAAAATTGGTTATGATATAGGTCCAAAACCATTTTTCACCGTCAATATTACTTATTACTAGAAAATACGGTTCATTGAAATGACGAACTTTTTTGAACATTTGACATAAAGAGGTATCGCATTTTGTCAACAGTAAAATCATATATATACAGGGTGTTTCTGTAAGTCGTGGCATAATTTTAATCACAAATACTTGAGTTAAAATGATAACGATTTGTGTAAAAATTTTTGGTCTAAACCCATAAATGGCTAAAATATGGGCCTTGAAATTTGAGAATTTTTTTAACATTTTCTTAAATATTTTGAACGTAGTTTGTCCTAGAAAGATAAAATTTGGCAAACAGTGCAATGTTATCATGAAAAATCATTTAAGACCTTTTGAAAACATACAACCACGGGATCAAGCTATACAGGATGCCCACAAAGGAAATTTCATTAAAACTTTTTTATTATGTCGTAAACCCTTAAATTATCCAACTGATTCTAAAAGCCTATTTCATTTTAAAACTATTTTCACTCTTAGACAATTTTGATTCAGACAGATGCATCCTTTTCGAGTTATTCGCAAAAAGATTCAAGCTTGTTTTTTAGGATTTTCGTTAATCGTAGGCGCCTATACAAATTGTAAGTAAAGTAGTAAAGCAATCTGTCAAATTATTACCCAACATACGTTAGTCGTTAATTATTGTTTAAAATGGCAAATAATTTCAGTTTTAGGCAGTAAACTGACATGCTTTTAATTTTGGGAGAATGTTTAGGCTAACGCAGCAGCAAGACGATATTGCGAAACATTTCCCAATCGCAGACAACCTGACAGAAAAACATTTCTTAATATCGAAAGACGTTTACGCGAGACAGGAAACTCAAGACCGAAGTATGTAAATAATGGAAATCAGAGGTCAGTTCGTACACCCGAACTGGAAGAAGATATTTTGGATTTTGTGGCAGATCGTAGTACTGCTAGTACTGCTGATATAAAACGACATTTTAGAATATCTAGAACTACAGCTTGGCGTGTCCTACACGAACAGCAATTATATCCATGCCACTTGTCCACAGTTCAAGAATTAAAAATTACTGATTATCCATTGCGAGTACAGTTTTGCCGTACTATGGTGGAAAAATGTACAATTGATGGTGCGTTTTTAGAAAAAATACTATTGTATTTACAGATGAATCTACCTTTTTAAAACATGGAACAATTAATTTGAGAAATGCTCATAATTGGGCTGAAGAAAATCCACATTTTACGTGTGTTTGTCAATCGCAATGGAAATTCAGTGTAAACGTTTGGGCTGGAATTGTTGGCGATTTTATTATCGGACCCGCTTTTTTGCCCTCCAGACTTAATGGTGTTAGTTATTTGGAACACTTCGAAAATCTGGGAGTGTTATTGGACGATGTTTCATATGAAACAAAACTTGAAATGTGGTATTTACATGACGGAGCGCCTCCTCATTGTACAAATACTGTTAAAGAGTGGTTACATCAACACTCACCGGGAGTTGGATTGGACGAGGACCAGAAGCCCCTATCACTTGGCCGGCTCGATCGCCAAATCTAACTCCCCTAGACTTTAATTTATGGAGGCGTGTTAAAGATTTAGTATACAATTCGAATATTGATACTGTTGAACAATTACGCCAAAAAATTGTTTAGTCGTTTACAATAATACGGCAAGAAAACGCATTGCCTCGATTACGTATTAATTTAAGACGTCGCTTTGAAATCTGCATTGAAGCAGGCAGAAGACACTTCGAGCATTTACTGTAATATGTACTATACTTTATCCACTTTAGTTGTTGTTTTTCAAGTTTTTATTTTATTTTACCCTGTTTTCTTAACTGATTTTTTTTATTGGTATTTACGTTTGAAGAGCTGTTTTTGTTGTTGTTTTTGTAATTTGTTATTTTTATTGTTAATAAATTCACTTTGTTCGCATTTACTAATAATGCCAAATTGCTTTACTTAAGATTTGTTTTCATAGGCGCCTATGATTAATGAAAATCCTAAAAAACAAGCTTGAATCTTTTTGCGAATAACACGAAAAGGAAGCATCTAATCAAAATTGTCTAAGAGTGAAAATAGTTTTAAAATGAAATAGGCTTTTGGAATCAGTTGTAAAATTTAAGAGTTTACGTTATAAAAAAAAAGTTTTAATGAAATAAACTTTGTGGACACTCCGTATAGCAATGATCCCGTGGTTGTATGTGTTCAAAAGTGTTCAAAATCTTGAACGATTTCTCATTATAACATTGCACTGTCTGCGAAATTTTATCTTTCTAAGACAAACCATATTGAAGATATTTAAGAAAAAGTTTAAAAATTTCTTAACTTTGAAGGCCCATATCTTAGCCATTTATGGGTTTAGAGCAAAAATTTTTACGCAAATCGTTATCATTTTAACTCAAATACTTGAGTATTTGTGATTAAAATTATGCCACGACTTACAGAAACACCCTGTATAAAGATTAAAACAAAAATTTAAAGATATTTAGAAATTATTTAATTAACCCTCGCTGTCCCAAAATAATAAACTTACATGAAATCCCTAAACCGGGTCAATGCTGACCCACTTAATAATTAAGGTTATATGATTTGTAAATATTCAGTAAACTTTAATTTTATTTAAAAACTGTTAATGTCAGAATAAGATATCAAAATTTGTGATATTTACTGAATATTTACATTATAGTATAGATAAATTTTGAAACGTTAAATACATTTTATATCTATTTATTACTAAAAAATTACAAATTTAGTGTAACATACTTAGCAGTGGCAAGCTCCCTGTATTGAAGCTAACCCACTGTTTGAATGTGATCTTCAAAAAAAAGTCAACTTGACCTCTTATTGTCGAAGGATAAAAAATCTTAAATTCAAACTCAAACAGAAAGTAACAATGGAGGTCAAATTTACTCGTAACACTGTTTACGAGTAACTTAGAAAGCGGTCAATATATGCTATTGACGTTCAACATCAAAAAATTTATGGTTCACCATCTTCATCAATATCTGTAGATCTTCGTCGACAACTATTACAATTTGTTCTTTTGACAGTTTGAGTCGTTTTGCTGTGCTTCGGGCACACAAACCGTCCACAACCTTTACATTTGGTACTGTACTTATTGTCGTTGCCGCGACAGGTATGACATCTGCCACGTTTGGTACCCGATACAGGATTTTCCTGCCTTTTACGAACAGCCACACCTGAAGCTTCGATGGCCGCGCACACTGTATTTGAAAATCCTCGACCATCGTCTATAATTTGATTAGACCTTTTAAAGATATGGGGTTTGCTATGCTCCCTCCATTCCTAGTTCTTCTAGAAAAAGTTTTCTTCGAAATTTTATTGATGAATTTGAGTTCCATTCAGGATTTTTCAAAAGCCATATAACCAAACTGTTGCAACACGCAATGTCAATAAAATTGAAAAACAATCGTAAGGGCCACCTCCTCGTGTTTCTCTTACCTCACTAGTTTATCTAAAACGTCAACACCACTTTTTGTTTTATTGTATGTCAAAATCATTTCTGGCTTGAATTTATTTTCTGCAGTGGATATATCATGCTGATGATGTAAAGATGACAGCAGTACGACAAATTTTCTGGGTTTTGTAATGTAGGACACTAAAATCATTTCTTTGGTAAACAAAAAATCAGACAAATACAGCGCTCGTTTTTTCACGTCCAATAATTGCTTTGGAATATCTTCACGAGTCTTTGTCAAAGTGTCAACCAACGTGAGTTTTTTTCTGAGTAATTCTTGTGCTAAAGGAATGCTTGTAAAGAAGTTGTCAGTCGTCACGTATTGCGTCCACTTCCATGCCAGTGATGTGCTAAGGTCTTGACAACTTTTGAAGCTTGATATTTTTAACTTATATCTCCTACTTTTCCCAAATACACTTCGAAGTTGTAATAAAAAAATGTCTTTGCGTCGCAAAGTGCCCAAATTTTTATCCCGTACTTGCCGGGTTTGCTAGGTATGTAGACTCGAAAAGGACATCGCCCTCTAAAGGATACAAACTGTTCATCAATGGTTCCCCAAGGTGAAGGATAGTAACTATCTCTACAATTTTGAGCAAAAATATCAGACATCTCACGAATAGGAGCTAATTTATCTTTTTTCTTTCTTTCAGGTCTGGCACTAAGATCGTCGAACCTAATATGTCTCATAATAGATAAAGATCTGTTTCTACTGATTATTGCCTGATATAGTCTGTACCACGAGAAGTGAAGGTGACTCATCGCCTAAACGTGTACTTTACTTACAATTTGTTTTCATAGGCGCCTACGATTAATGAAAATCCTAAAAAACAAGCTTGAATTTTGTTGCGAATAACTCGAAAAGGATGCATCTAATCAAAATTTTCTAAGAGTGAAAATAATTTTAAAATGAAATAGGCTTTTAGGATCAGTTGGAAAATTTAAGGGTTTACGACATAATAAAAAAGTTTTAATGAAATTTCCTTTGTGGACATCCTGTATAGCTTGATCCCGTGGTTGTATGATTTCAAAAGTGGTCTTAAATGATTTTTCATGATAACATTGCCAAATTTTATCTTTCTAGGACAAACTATATTCAAAATATTTAAGAAAATGTTAAAAAATTTCTCACCTTTGAAGGCCCATATCTTAGTCATTTATGGGTTTAGACCAAAAATTTTTACAAAAATCGTTATCATTTTAACTCAAGTATTTGTGATTAAAATTATGCCACGACTTACAGAAACACCCTGTATAAAAACCGGTTGGTTGCTATGAGTACGCATGGTTACTACTACTTTTCATCTCAAATAAACGAAAAATTATAAAAGTTTAAGGTAATTTCTCGAACATTTTCTTATGTAACTAATATCATATTTGGAAAAAATCGAATTCATATTCCGTAATAAAAATGATATAATGAATTTATGCGTTACTTTCGAGAAGCACTGTATGTAAAAATAGCATGAAAAAAGAAACCTATATCGCTCCAGTTTTTTTTGTAGTTGCTCAACTATATAATTGTAGAAATAAAGTCCACATTTGAAGTAGAAAAGAAACGTAGCTCATTCTCGGTTGCAAAAATCCTAGCAGGGATATTTTCAGCTTGACGAGTTCAATGACTCCAGTGACAAATGCACAGGAGGTCTTGGCACGGTGCCAGTCACATGCAGCAGGCGAACGGACCTAGCGCAGCACTCTTACGACTGCGGTCGCACGAGTTTAAACGCCCAACGTCCCAACGTCCCAAAGTCCCAAACGACGATCCTCCTCTCCCAGCTAGCAATCTTCTTTTATCGGGAAACTTAAAAAGCAGAAGCTTCCATCACACTTCGCGAAAGTGTTACGGAAGGTTTCCGCCAATCTGGGTCTCGCTTACGAAATACTCGTAATAATATAATTTTCCCCATCTCCCAAGGGAATATGCATATATTTTTAGAACATTACATCACATGAGTAACTGCCTTGTTAATAAAAATTGATAAATTTGTTTTGTTTAATATGCACTCGAATCGATCATTTTAGAATAAATATTGTTCGTTGGCGTATGTAGAACGCACCGTACCTAGTAACACACTAAAAACGGTTTCGAAACGGTTCTTCCTTATTGCGAACTCGTCGTCGGAGTTGGTTGTGCTGTTGCCAAGCGCTCACGAAACAAAGGACTCGGGGTCGCTTTGCCACGTTACAGCTAAATCCTTCCAACTCGGAAGCTCGACAAAAGCTTCGACATCGTACACGGAAACTACTACTGGCTATTACCTAAAGCTTTAGTAAGCTGAGTACTGCTTTTACTGAAATTATCAACTAAAGTACTCTTCTCGAAAGATTACATCGATGACATCAACATGTACAATTTACACAAAAAATCATGTACTTATCAATAATCACCTATAATAAAATCGGTTGTCATGGCTTTAAGGACAAGAATAACAATATTAACCTTTCATTTTAATAATTGATGTCTTTATTAAATTGATTCTAATTTATAAGGCATTACGAACAAGGACAATGATCGACATCTAAATAAAATGAGTAATTGATATGACCGTGAAAGTAAAATGATGTTGATCGCCTACTACACGATTGAGAGCGGCAATTTTGTTCGATTGCATTATTTGATCGTGATGCATTTAAAGTCCCTGCGATTGCTTTAAAAAGCATTGTGGAAGGTTATGCGCGTCTGTTACGTGCATAAAAACTAAACTGACGTTATTATAACATACACGTTCGGTTCAAGAATAGTTAGTTATCTTGAACCGTCTTGACCGAAAATTATGCAACTTTATATAACTGTTTATGGCCGTTGTAAATGTGGTAATACAAATTGCACTTTTATTGAATCGTACTGGTAATAAAATTAATAATAAGGTGACACGTTGTCTGTTTTGTTCTTGATTGTAAATATTATACGTGGGGATATCTTATCTTGTTATAAGACCGAAATAAATCATTTGTTGCGATAAATCGAAAAAAACAACTCCCGAAAATAGAACGGTAGCACAGCATCTCCGCGAATGTTTGTTCTCATTCAAACATCGAAAACAAATAGTTATATCAGAGGCGGTATCAAAAAGGTTAAGAGTTTCTTATTTTAATTTTCCTTTTTTTGTAATGCAAATGTACGTAGTGTTGATAAAAATTATCGGGTTTATGAGAGGTTGTCAATTACTTGATTAATTGTTCATTTTCAATTGGTTTTTAAGCTTCTTGTTGTTTTTAATTAACGAAAAGAATAATAAAAATAATAAGTAAATGACCAAATCATATTTCATTGTCCGATAAAAATTTCAGTAGTCAATGAAACAGATTGTTGATTGAATTTTTCATTCAATTGTTAATCTAAATCTTTTTTTGAATCCCGAAAGTATAGATGATTATCGTACTACCAATTATTGCACCAAACTTGTGATTAGTTGTAGAGCTAGGTATTGTATTTGTTGATTTAGTTATAGAATTAATCTAATTGAAGATTTCTCTTTGAATATTTTATCGAAAAAGAAATAAGTCGAGTATTATCCGTGCCAGATGTCAAGGCCCCTCACTTCAGAGGTCGATATCTTCGAAATCGCTCGATGAAAAATTGCTGTAAAGTTTATTGTAAACAAATGAACATTTCTGTGTATCATAGGTTAATTTGGAAATTTTCGGATTCGCCGAAAATGCCGGCAACTTTCTCTACTTTGCGTTTCTACTTTACGTTTTTTTTCTCAAAAACTATTTGATGGAAGAAATTCCAATTTGAATTGTTTGTAACCCTATGTGTTTTTAATGTGGACCATATTTTATTTTATCGATATTCCATATAGTTTCTTGGAAAATCACGTTTTACTAAGATGCGGTTATTTCGAAAACGACCGGATGAGAGGAGAATGTCCTTTGTCGGATTCCGTAATCAGTTTTTCAAAATGAGGTCTCCCTCATGAGCACCTCTCCTCGGAGTGTTATTTCTGTGTTATTTCTTTAACTTGTATCCCATTAAATCGCTCTTACAAAATTAGGGAATCCCTATTTTGAAAAACTGGTAGCAGAATCCGTCATTCAACATTATTAAACACATTTTGGTAAAAATCGCGTTAAAATCCGACTGGTCGTTTTCGAAATAACCACATCTTACTAAATTGCGATTTTCCTATGGAAACTATAGAGAATATCGATAAACTATAACATGCCCGGCATTAATAACTGATTGGGTTAAAAATCAATTCAAATTTGAAAATTTTTCGCCAAATAGTTTTTGAGAAAAAAATCGCAAAGTAAACAATGTTGTCGGCACTCTCAATAATCGGGTACTTTTTTCAATTTACTCGCGATAAATGAAAAACCGCAGATTCGAACATTTCCAAATTCAAATGTGATACACAGAAATGTTCACTGATTACAATAAATTTTCCGCAATTTTTTTCATCGAGCTATTTCGAAGATTTCGATCTCTAAAGTGAGGGGCCTTGTCTTATGGCACGGATAATAGTGTGTAATTATCTTGTAATCTTCAGTATACGTTGATGGTGTATTATGAAATATGCAAATTATGAAATGCTGATTATAGAAGTTGTAGTTCAATAATAATTGCCATGTTAAATTTTTTATTGTATTATCAAATATTAAGATATGATATTATCTTAATATTTCATATAATTGGGTGATTTTCGGAGTCAAAGTTGTTACTTTAAATCCTGATTTAGTTAATATAGATTCTAAAATTATCGCTTTATAAAGTTAATAAAAACAACCAAGAGGTAACGGTGAAAATGTTTATTTTCATGTATCAGAGCTACAGCTGTTTCTGACATTAGAACCTTGTCCTTTTGTCCTTTTTCCTCTCCCATTACTAAATGTTGGACACATCTTACAAAACGAAAATCAAAAACACCAAGAGAGATATAAATTCACTCCTGTTAAAATAAAATGAAATTCTGAAGGGGCGATATTTTCATTATTATATTTTTATATATTTTGGGGTCATTTAAGATGTTGAACAATAAAAAATATATAAAAATTTTGTATTAAATTTTAACTTTTAATGAAGATATCGTCTTTCGTCCTTCAGGATTTCACTTTGTTTTAACAGGATAATCCTCTTGGTGTTTTCGATTCTCGTTTCATAAGATGTGTTCAACATTTAACAATCGTTTTCATCGATAATTAAAATAGAAAGAGCTGTAGCGCTGATGTAAAATAAGAGAATAAATATTCTCTTCTTTTATTGAGAAATGATAAGAATTTTCATCATTTTCTCAATAAAACATCTAAAACAATTGGTTAACATGTTTAAGTACAGTGGTCATACTTTTCTATCTTAAATAAATGAAAGCAAATTATGAAAGCACAATTAGTAAAATCACATATGTTCAGTTTTCTCGATGCCGCCATTATTTGCGCAATAGAAATTTCGGACCAACTTTGACCTGATTTCTGTCTGAAATATTTTTGGTCAATAATAGAGCGATACAATTTTAAAGACGATTTTGGTAATTAAGCGCCAAAAAGTAGTAATATAACAGATTATCATCAGTCATCCTCTAATAGCAAATCAAGTGTTCTGTTTTCTACCCTATCTATTTTCTATTTCCTACCGGGAGAATCTATTTTTAATATAAGATTGCTATTTTCCTACCGGGAGTATCTCTTGTATTCTGCAAGTACTAAGCAGTCATCTAGAGACAATTCGTCTCTGAATTGGATAGTTCTGAGACAGTTCTGTATTTTGGCTTTTTAAACAAAAAATCATATTTATAATTCCAGAGAAGTAACCAGTTATTTGGTAACAGTCTCAGAATTTTGTTAATAGTATTTAGTCTCTGCCAAAAATTTTTAGTAATTCAAAAGTAGAAAATCTTCTGAAAGCAATAAATAGCATTTAGAAACAGTAGTTAGTCTACTGCTAGCAGTTTCTATTCTACCACTAGATATGTTTAAGTTTAAGTATAAAGCTAATAACAGCATTGTGTTTCTGATAGTAGTTTTTAATCTTCTGGTATCAATTCTTAATATTCCAGTAGTACTGTTTGGTCTTATTCAAGTAATATTTCATTAGCTAGTAGCAAATTAAGTGTTCTGTTAGTAGATCTAGTGTCGTATCAGAAGAATCTTGTATTCTACAAGTACTACTGTTTTTAACTTTTTAAAAACACTAACAGGGCTAACTCAATAATACTGTGCTATAAACAATTAAATGTATAGAAATGTGGATACAGTTTATAATAGTAGTAAAACAATAATAATAAAGATACGAAAATAAAAGTAATAAAAAATTCGATTTGCGTATCTTGCCAATCTCAATAAAGGAAGCAACATTCGCTGCAAAATCGGATTTGTTTTTCAAAAAGGTAAGAAGCTAGTCAGTGCAAAACTTTCAGATGTAAAATATCTGAAGAACTTTCAACGATGGAAAAGATATGGTCACTTTGAGGGAGCATTTTCAAGTAGACAGCGCCATCTGGCCGATAGATGAAAACTAATATCAAATTCTTATTCGTCATCTTAAAAGATGCCAAAGGAACCAATTTTCCAGTTCATAATGTAAGAGAATACGAAATTATTTAAGAAAAACGAAAATAAAGTATTAACTTTAACTATCTGTATCTTCGTTATTATTAACAATTGGACTAAGGTAAATTGGGTTAAATCGTAATAATATTATGTAAGGATTTCACTGTTGCTCTGTGTCCCATTAGTAACGGACCATCCTGTATATAGTATAGAATCATCCAGAAAAAATAAAATATATTGGGTATATTCAAACAAGTTCATAGCCGATCAGCTAGCGAAAAAATCATGTACAATTGATTTTAAATTTCACGGCAACAAATAGACGTACCAAGATTTCTTCACGATCTCCAGATTTAATAATGGAAAGAATGCTTCCTCAATGAAGGAAACAGATCCGAGAGAAAATGGGATACCATCTGGACCAAAAGTGTACGTAACCCTGATACACATCAGGGTCTCCTCAACTATGCCAACGTTCAATTGAGTTAAAGAAAGTATATCAATTTTGACACCATTTACATTTCGTTGGACTGGAAAAGGATCAACAAAAACTAATGAAAAGAAATCAGCATACAATGAGCGTACTTCGACTCCGTCACAGAATAGTTCCATTCCATTATATCGCAGATGGAATGAAACATCTTTTTCTTAAAAACAATTTATGTTTTTGATAATACTCTTTAATAATACTGTTTTTGAAAAATTACTTTAAGGACTCATACTTTTCAACAATAAAGTATCTAAAACAATTGGTTAACATGATTAATCACGGCGTCTGCTACTTTTCGATCCCAAATGAATGGAAAATTATGAAAGCTTAAGATATGGGTTGGGTTGATCTAATGATGTCAAAGAATAATAGATTGGGTAATTTTCGGAGATATCTCTTACAAAGATGGCACATGATGTTCGCTATACATCTTTCTCAAAATTGTGGCCTTAAGATTTGAAGCAGCATGAATTCAATCCTTTTCCACAAGGATAAGTAAGTTTTTTCCTGTTTATTTGTCCAGCAGTGTGTAGTATTATGTAAGCAGTATGCCTTCTCTTAGCAGTATCTACATCGAGTATTCTCTTCAACAATGGGTTACTTATACAAATTGGACGAGAAGCGTCTCAACTGTTATTATTTTCTGATTATAATCAATTATATCTCTACTTTTTGATGCGTAATTACCAAAATCGTCTTTAAAATTGTAACGGTTTGTTGGCCAGAAGTATTTTATAAATCATGTCAAAAAGAAGTGGTTCAAGCCATCTAAACGATTTGAACTCTAATATATGTAACGAAAATAATGGCAGCATCGAGAAAACTGAAGATATGGGTACAGGAATGAGCGTGTCCCTCAAATAATGCCACAAAAATGATAAATTTGGTAATCTACGTTTAGGAAATGTTAGGTTTCTCGAAATTATGACTATTTGTTCTTGCCAATTGTGTGTATACTTGTATAACTAGTATGTCTTTTATTTACTAGAATAGATAGCTTAAGAAGAAATAACTTAATGTCAACAAATATATACCTATGCAGTATACGACGCCAATTCGTGTTTGGATTAATCAATGGTTTTCATAAATGTTATATATAGCATTTACGATATTAACCAAAATATCGTAAATGCTATCGAAAATTGTATACATCTACCAAAATTTTTTATAAAGAAATCACCTTCGATTTTTGACTTTCACAATTTTGTTCTGTATGTTCTTTCTACTGTTGTAATGATTCCCTGGCGCATACATTTGGGACATTATATCAGTGCAATAACATTTGGGGTACCAAAAGATGACAGCTGTATATTAAGGCGCGTTATCAATTAACAAAACAGTCTTTCTTGGTAAATTTATTGAGATAAGTTATTTATGTACTGGAGATGCAAAAATCTTTTGAAACCGTTCTTGAAAACCTGCTTATTCATCTAATCTTTGTTTTTATTGAAATAATTAACTGGTAAATTTTCTACTATTATCTCCCTTTAATAGACCTCGGTTTCTTAGATTTACCAGAACAAGAAGATTGCTACTTTCATAACCTACGAGTGGTAAGACATTTCTAAAATATCTCTGATTCATCGGCGTTATAAATTTATTCTCATGATATATCCTCAGACAACTAAAAATCTTCAAAATCACGTTAAAAATCATCAACTATTTGTTGATGATTTTCTCACCATTTAGAGACAATCTCTCTAATTTCATGACGTTTCTCAAAAGGTTGTAACCAAGCGGATGACGCTTCAAAATTTCCTTCCAATTCTAACAAATCACAGAAGATTTAGTTATAATGGTAAGGTTGGGCATTGGCAAGACCTCACTTCCTTCCTAAGCTAGCCACTTCATTAATGCCATGTAAATTTCTTCCGTTTTTTTATTTTATCATTCCAGACACTTAAACTAAAACAACGAAAAATACCAAGAACTTGTTTTTTTGCGTTAATATTTTGCTTTTATACATCTCGCACTGTTCTTTCCTCAATCCCGTATTCTAAACACATCTCTGATCTTTTAGCAATCATTTTCAACAAAAATCAAACTGTACAAAGATGATATCATTCGATGAATTGACTTCATTATCATATTGAACATGGTAACTATAAGTAGGTAAAAACATTATCACCATGATTATTATACAGTATGTCCCCAGATCGAGTTACAAAGTGGAAAATAGCTTATTACTGAATTTTCAAACTGAACTCAGTGTAAATAATGCGTCGGATATGTTCAATCGTACGAATTTTATACTCTAAATATAGAAATTAACTGATTATCAAAAAAAATTTCAACTTAGATTAATAATAGCTAACCATGGAAACCATAATGCTAAGAATACAATGATCATATAAAATTTATAGGTAGTTCATAAAGTTCATTAAAATAATTTTGTAACAAATCCAAATATTTTAGCTGATTTACATTTCCATCGAAGAAATATGGCTCAATTACCCTGTGATATGTTATAGCACACTACACATTTATTTATTCACACTTATTAACTACACGAAAACATGAACTGAACCCAACACAACCTAGCAAACTAGAACTAACACTAGATCCAAGTCTAGTAAGTCCAGTCTTAGTTGTAGTATTAGTTCTAGAAGAATTTTAAACAATGTAGAATTAAATAAGAATTAAAACTAGAACTAACAGTAGTCTTTGTGTTATCTAGTGTTAGTTCTAGTTTTAGTTCGATACAAGTATACAATATTGAATTAAAATTAGAACTGTCACTAGCACTAATACTAGAACTATCAGTAGAACTAATACTAGATCTAAAACTAGAAACTTTCGGATTTTGTCGTGCGTTTTTGACAAAATTTTTGACGTTTCGGATGCTATGCAACCTTCTTCAGAAACTGGTTCAGTGACTTTAAAGCGACTTTAATTAATAGATCAATCCGTGTGATTTAGTGATTAGAACATATCCCATGCATTATTTATGGTGAGATAAGTTTGAAAAATCAGTAATAATTTTTTCCCTCTGTGTAACTCGATCCGGGAACGTATTGTATAAAACGCATTTGTTTTCATTTTAAATTTTTTATTAATTAACAGTTTAAATTGAATTATTGATTAGTGTGGGTTAAAATCGTTTGATTTTGCGGTTTTGAATATCGGATTACAAAAGTTTCTCTTTGGTTATTGTCACGTGTCCATTTATCTTATAGCACTGCTGCCGTTTTGACAATAATTGTTCGAAAACACGCCGACAATTAACCAGAAACGTTATTTTCCGGGTGATAAATAATATTATCCGCAGACCGTAAACCAAAACCGATGGCAGCTCCAGATACCGTTTGACGTCACCTTGGTTCGAATTCCTTTCCGAGTCTATTTTGACTGGAAGATTAGTTCGGGTGCTAATCGTCTGTTCAAAGTTTAGATTCCGTGACGGTTTTTTCTGGTTATATTACTACAATTTTTCTTTTATTTTTTTTGTTGCTTTTTTTTCGTCAAGTCTGTGTCCATATTTACCAATTAGAGAGGTGGTATAACAATGGCTCCGTAGTGATGAAAGGTCGATACTATGTACCGAAAAGTTTATGATCAGAACGCGAACGGACGTAAACGTATTTGGAAAACAACTTAACGGAAATTAATTCCCTTATTTTTATTTAAAAATGTTAGCCCGAAAATAAAATCTGGGTGGGCGCAATATAATACTCTAAATTAAAAGTCTCCAGTTACAGGGAAAATTCATCTTTTGATTAAAAATTCTAATTTTAACGTTTTCGCTATTGTCCCATCTCGTTGAAACAAAGGCTTTGCCTTATTCGTAAAATTTCGAGTGTTCATACGCTTTCAAACGAGAGCTACTTTTGTCTTTCTCCCCCCGTTTCTTTCGTTCGTTTATTTTTTGCTCACGCGTTCGCTATATACAAAAGCGTTCGTATACGCGCGCTCATGTTTGAGGACAAGAAAGAAGAAGCCAATTATCTTTATGGCGAAGGGGGCGCCATTCACTCTCTTCAACTCACTTCTTTGATGCCGAGCAATGTTTTTCACCCGTGTGTACTCATCAGCTTAATGAAGGTACTCGTCTTCGCGCTATCAAAAGATCACGTATTATACGCAAATTTAAAAGGAAAAATAGAAATAAATGAATAAAATTAATGATGTTGGGGGCTTTTAATTAAATTAAAAGTTAAGCTAGATTATTATTTATAAGTGGTCGTTTAGTTGCTATGTTGAGAGAGTGTGGTTAAAATGCTCATTATTATAAGGCCGAATTGAATAATTGCGAAATGAACGGCAGCAGCGTGTCGTTTCTATTGCCAAGAGGGGCTTAACAGTAACAGCAGCAGCATTACAACAATTACCAGCAATTCAAGTTAATTGTTGGGCTGGTCCATTAGGAGCTCCACTATTTTGTTATGGCTCATTGCCGTACGCTTATTATGTTAATAATCAGGGTCGTCATCGTCGTTGATGGATAAATATATAGATAGGCTTTAACTTCAGAAAGCAATCACAATTTATCACGGCAGCTATAATAAATTACTACAAGGAATCACATTATAATAATTACAAATAAACACATTTTGCAATATCAAAAACGTATAAATACAAGCTCTTTCTGTAAGTCGTGACATAAATTTAATCACAAACACTTGAGTAAAAATGACGATTTATGTAAAAATGTTTCGTTTAATCTAGAATTAATTAAAGATATGGTACTTCAAATTTTTCTTTAAATTTCCTTAAATATTTTAAATAACAATCTTAAGAATTTTGAACATTTTTAATTTTATGAAATGATATAAATTAACGCAAATTGAAATAAACAATACCTATTCTGATCTTTTTATTTAGAGTCTATCCGGTATCGGCTTGTGCCATCATCAGAGACATTAAAATTCTAATATTAGATTTCGATAATTAATTGAATTCATATTATTGTTATTATGTGAACAATTGATTCAAAAGTACACGTTAAAAAAATCAAGCTCAAAATAGCACGTTTAAAGTTAAAATTGAATACGAACACAATTAAATTGACGGACACTTGTTTTATGGACACATAAATGAAATAGCTCAGTTAAAGTTTAAATAAAAAGACCAGAAAAGTATTGTTTATTTCAATTTGTGTTAGATAAAAAAGACTGCTCCACATGGATCAATCTCTAACATTTTGTTACAACTTTAAGTGGAGACCGAAATTGAAAATTAATATAAATTATTATATAAATCACAAAACATTACATCAGGATATCCTAACAATTCAATTTACTACGATTTATTAAAAATGATTAAGGAAATTTTGAATTTTATGAAATGTTACAAATTTTGGTTGAATTCAAAACTTGATATCTCAAAAACGGATTGGGAAATTTAAGTCCGTTTCGATCTAAAGAAAATACATACTATCATTTACAGATCACAATAAATTTCATCAAGATTAAAAAGAGTTCAATTTGCGATTTATCAAAATGATTAAGAAAATCTATGAAATGCTACAAATTGAGATTACGTTCAAAAGTTCAAGGTTTTAATATCAGAAAAATACGTTTCCTTCATAATTCGCAAAATATTTCATATATCTTAAGAATTCGATTATCTGAGATTTTTTAAAAATGGTTAATTTATTTTTTAATTTTATGAAATACTACAAATTTAGGTTGAGTTCAAAACTTGATATCTCAAAAACGAATGGAGATATTGGGGCATCGTTTTGTTTTTAGGAAAATACATAGTTTCCTTTATAGAACACAAAAAAAAATCATTAAAATATCGTAAGATTCCGATTTTCTGTGATTTTTCAAAAATGATTAAGGAGATTGTTATTTTTATGAAAAATGATTGCGTTATGTCTCAAAAAACGGATCAAGTATGGTTTTGAGCTTGGAAAAGTTCATACTTGCTTTTATAAATTACAAGAAAATTATCAAGATAACTTAAGAATTCGATAATAGATATACTCATCTCCGTTCTGTTCTGAAATAAGTGTATCGTATATGTCCAGAGTTTATTATCGTTACCACTATTCGTTTTGTAAAGATATTTTATCCAATATTTACGAATTTTACTTTTTATTAATAGATTTCTTAATCACTTTTTTGTCTTAATTATACAGATTTTAGTTGAGTTTTAGCGTTCAGGTCTTTGTCAAGTTGATAAAGTTGTGCATGAGGCTGCACAACTTTATCAACTAAAATCTGTATAATTAAGACAAAGAAGTGATTAAGAAATCTATTAATAAAAAGTAAAATTCGTAAATATTGGATAAAATATCTTTACAAAACGAATAGTGATAACGATAATAAACTCTGGACATATACGATACACTTATTTCAGAACAGAACGGAGATGAGTATATCTATTATCGAATTCTTAAGTTATCTTGATAATTTTTTTGTAATTTATAAAAGAAAGTATGAACTTTTCCAAGCTCAAAACCATATTTGATCCGTTTTTGAGACATAACGCAATCATTTTTCATCAAAATAACAATCTCCTTAATCATTTTTGAAAAATTACAGAAAATCGGAATCTTACGATATTTTAATGATTTTTTTTTTGTGTTCTATAAAGGAAACTATGCACTTTTCTAAAAACAAAACGATGCCCGAATATCTCTATTCGTTTTTGAGATATCAAGTTTTGCACAAGATTTGTGGATGTCAGATTTTGTTTCTGCTTTATCAATAATCTTATCGGTCTTATCTGTTGAATTGATTGCAAGAACACGTCCGTAATCTAAAACTGGTCTGCATAAGGCTTTGTACACTTTCATTGCTGTTGTTACATGCAGAAAACCGTATGCAAGCCAAAAAATGCAAGGGCTCGCTAGCTCGGTTTGGTAAATTGGGTTGTGAGAAAACGACTCCAAAATAAGAAAGAAAACAATTGATGGTAAAATTAGACGCCACCAAAGAACAGAGTTTGTGCTTTACACTAATTTACACAAAAATTAATTGAACTTATTGAGCAGGTAATATATCAAAGAAATTAAGGTGGATATCAGGAATCAGCAAAAGAAATAGTAATGATAATCAAAATCTATTAAGAAATTCAAGAAGAGGAACAAATATATTGTTACAATCAAAATTGCAGAGAGAGTTAAAATGATAAATTATCAATTTGAATAATTTAATTTCAGCATAACATCTGTTTAAATATAAACAGTATAATACTTAAATTTCCTTTCCCACAAAAAAGAAATAGTATTTTGAGTTAATGGCAATGAAAATTGAGTACATTGGAGGTTAGATTAGATTTAGATCTTTGATTTAATAGATATACAACTTAGTGATTAAGATAGTGAGTTTGGGAAAAGCCAGATACCCGATACCCGGCATCTTCTTCAGCCGGATATCCGGTTATTCGACATATCTATCCGACTATTAAGAGTAACTGGCAGTTTCAAAATCAATTTTATATCATATATAAGCGTCTGTTATCTTCTGGATGAGAGGAATATACAGATGTAGAATATTTCTATATAGATTCGTTCTTGAGATATAATTTGAGATAAACTTGTAGCATTTCATAAAATAAAAATTTCCTTAATCATTTTTGAAAAATCGTAAAAATCAAATTCTTAAGATATTTTGTTGAAATTGTTAGTTGTTTATAAAGGAAAGAATACACTTTTATCAGAATAATATCAAACTTGAGTTTCTCATTTTGTTTCCTTGACATCAAGTATAGAACTCAACCTAAATTTATAGCATTTCATTAAATATTTTCTTTATCATTATTGAAAAAATTGTAAAAAAATCGTAATATCCAGATATTTTGATAAAATTTGTTATAATTTATATAAAAAAATATGCACTTTTATATCCACAGAATCACACTGGAATACCTCAATTTGTTTTTGATATATTTGTTTTGAAGTCGACCTAAATATATATGTAGAATTTCATACAAATAACAATTTTTTCAACCATTTTTTGAAAAAATCGAATTTTTAAGATATTTTGATGCAATTTTCTGTTATTTATATTTTTGAGCTCAATCAGAACTTCACTTATTTCACGAAGATCACAATTTGCTCCAATGATTTTCAAAATATCGTAAAAATCTAATTCTTAAGATATGTTGATGAAATGATGGCTATTTGTAAAGAAAAGCATATACTTTTTCGTGAATAAACGCATTTAAAAAATTCTATTCATTTTTGAGATATGAATTTTTGAACACAAACGGAATTGTTATTAGTTTGCAAAGATAACAAATTTTCTCCAATATTTCTCATAAAAATTGAATACTTTTTCATGAATAAAGCAGCATTTATATAACTTTATTCGTTTTTGAGATATCATGTTTTGAATTCGGCCTTAATAGGTAGCATTTCATAAAAATAACAATTTCCTTTATTACTTTCACAAGGAAAAGCTTTAACGGCCCGTTTTAATATCGGCAAAGACCGAATATTCAGCAATTATCCGGTATCCGGCCAAATTCTAAAAAATGCCCGATTGTTCCCGGATTCCAGTAGGAAAAATGTACAAAAATTAGATTCGTTTCATATAAGAAAAAAAAAGCCTTACGAACAGGTGAAGATTTTATAAATCCGAAAAGATCAGTTGAATGGAAGATCCATTGATTAAATCGAACAATTATATCCGTATAATACGCAGCGATGAGTTTAAACAAATTAGAATTTTCGTTTAACTCTTTCGGAAAATCACTGCGTCTTATTGACAATCAATTAAAATGTCAACAAAATGCACGTTTGCTCTTTAACATCTGTTGCGACGAAAAAGAAAGAAAAATATATTGAAAATGATGATATTGAAAATTTTACACCGCATTCCCTCGAATCTAACACCTGATCCATACTACTCACTACTTGACGAGTAACATGATTTGACATAAATTTGGAAAGTATTCATCAGTCGAAGTAAATTGTACAGGGTGGGCGAATTTTAATGTTATTATTAAAGACCGGATTAAAAGGCACAAAAAAGATGGAAAAAGGCACTTAAAAAGGCATGAAATTTTGGCAACAAAAGCATGAAAAAGGCATAAAAATTAGAAATCGAAAAAATTGCTATACCTAATTAATAATGTATTTTAATAACGTTTTCATTAAAAAATACATCGTTAAACTAAACATTCATATATAATTATTAAACCACTAATCACGAAAACAACAAATTATTAAATGCTGTTCTAAATGTTCCATTGTGAAGTTGTGTCTTCTCTCACTTAACGTATTCTTGTAAGCCGAAAAACTTCTCTCCACGTCCACACTTGTAATTGGTGCATACTTGAACTTTGTAATTAATACGGGATCCATAATAAATCCAGTAACAATTTCACCACTTAAAATTGATGCAATTTTTTGGAATGTGGCAAATCCTTCATTTCTACACAGAACGTCATTAAATTTATTCGTAATTATTTGACCAATATGTCCTGGTACGCTATACGTGTTGTCTTGAAACTTTTTAATCATTTCTACTGCAGTCACTGAAGGTAAATCCTGTTTTTCAAGTGATTTTATAGATTCACTTATATAACTGTAATTGCTTTTTATAAATGCCAAATTATTTTGTAGCTCCACTTCTTTTAGGACGGCCTGGCAATCTTGCATTGCTTTACTACTTGTAGCCGGAAATTCATTTATTAATTGTTTAAAATGATCTAAGGCGTTTGTGTAGTATATAGCGGCATCTAGCCATGTTCCCCATCTTGTTAGAACTGGTTGTGGTGATAATGGGGTATTTGGTAACCTCTCTCTAAACAATTCTATCCTTAAAGGAGCTTTAACAAAAATTTGTTTACCGCTTTTTATTAATTTATTAACTAATGGGAATTGTAACCTTATAGTTTCTGCTACTCGATTAAGCCCGTGTGCTAAGCAAGTACAATGAATTAAATTAGGGTAAAAAATCTTCATATTAGACGCAGCTTTTACCAAGTATGCCGCTGCGTCTGACACCATCAGTAAAATTTTATCATTCGGTACCGGCTCCGGTAAGAAAAAATGCGTTAATTCGTCGTGAATAAATCTTGTTATATACCGTATTATTATTTGTTTTACTTCATTCTTTGGTACTTATTAGAGAACTTTTTGACGAATTTTCATCACTTAATACTCCAAGTATTAAATTTGCCACGTATCGTCCACATACATCAGTTGTTTCATCTACACTTATCCAAATATAATTATTTCCAATAATATTTTTTATTTCTTGAATAACTTGTTTGTAGACTGAAGTAATATAATTTTTGCGGAGATGGCTTTCATCGGGAATATGCATTGTACAATATGTTTGTAAAAAAGTTTTGAAATATTTATTTGTCACTTTATGGATTGGTATGTTTGCTTTTATCAAAGCTTTGCAAAGATCAAAATTGAATTTTGATTGTTCAGTGTAGCCGGATGTTGATGCCACAGATTGTATAGCTGTACCTGTAGTTTGTTGTTTTTTGGATTGACTTTTAGTCAGTTTTAATTTTTCCTGATGCAATGATGTTTTGACATGCTGAATTATGTAGTATTTCTTGTCACAATTAATCTGTTAACAGTAATTTAATAACGTCAGTATTTTATAATATCTTCCATAATTATTAAACAAACAATATATTGTTCTATTAATTTTAGTGATCGAAGTATTACATTGAATCAATAGTGAATTTTGGGACCTGCTATTCTTTATAATTTCCAATTTTTACAAAGATTTAAATTTCGGTTTTAAATATTTAAAAATAAGACGACACGGCACAACGGGGAATTCCAAAGCTTAAATTCGGATCGATGAAAAACGCGGATCTTACGTCAGACGGCACAACGAGGAAATGTACAGAGGCGCAGCGAAATATTTTTTCATAATTCAACCAATTTTTGGGGAAAAAACGCCAAAAAGTTGGAAAAAGGCTATAAATAGGCATAAAAAAAATAATAGGCATGAAAATTCAAAAAAGGCAAAAAAGGCATAACTAACCTGGTCTTATTTCACTTATATTTAACTGATTCGTAAAGATATTTAAATATATTTGTAATGCCTTTAATTTTGAGCATAAGCATATTTTCTATAAATCCGGTCTTTAGTTATTATAGGCTATATCAGAAACTATAAGAGATACGAAAAAGTAGGTGCCATGTCCCGGTCTCTTTTTTCTTTTTCGAGAAATATTTATTCCCACAAAGACAAAACCTCTATCTTCTTTCGTTTTTATGTTATAGCCAAAAAGTCATATATTCGCCATTTCAAAAAAAAAGGCTCCTATTTCGTTTCTTTTTGAATGTCAAGTCTTATGGCAAGAATTCAAATCTTCTAAAAGCAATATCGAGTCTTCTACATGCAATACCAAGTCTTCTGGAAGTATTTCAAGTCTCTTAGAGGCAATATTAAGTCTTCTGAAAACATTTCATATTTTCTGGACGCAGTATAAAGTCTTTATTGAAAATACGTGCTCTCCAATAAGAATGTTCGCAGCAGATACTAGGATTGCATTTGGAAATAAAGTTCATATTGAAAATGGCAGCTGATTTTTCCGTTCTATCTGTAGAACAAGACGATATTTCGAATATCTACCTTTAATATTTACCAATCTTTTAAGGATTAATGGGATTGTAGCCCAAGGGAGCCAACTCCTCATTGTGTCGTCATTATACATGTATTCAGTGTCCCCTTTGAAGTGGGAACCCATTTTTTTCTTGGGCATTGAATATTGTATGAAAAGTACAATATCTTAGGACGGTTCTGGTTCAAATATACAAGGTTCGGTTGAGAAAAATTTATCCGTGCATTTGAAGACATTTTTTAAAGAACACATTTTAAAGAAGCCCGTAGAGTACTTTACAAATTGATTTGACAACCGTGTGTGTTTCAATTAAAGTAAAACTAAAACTAACACTAGACCTAGAAATTAAAAATAAAACTAAATTGTTGCACTATATTATGATGTTTTATATTATTAATTTTCTATTAGTTTCGGGAAGTTTGATTCCCAATCTTCTGGAAAATACAACACCCCTTAGGAAGGAACGAGAACATCAGCACAAGGTAGTACCCTGATATTGCAACATTCCTACATCCTGGCTTCCTCCTCCTAAGAAGAGGAAATTTCAATTTCTTAGGTTGGTTGTCTCAAATGACAATTCATTTTTCGTTTTGTTACAACTTTCATCATAATTCGATTCACAATAATAACTATGTTGAAGGTTTAGTTTAAACATTTCGCTTTAATTTTTCAATATTTTTTAAATTGTCTAGTTTAGAATAATACATAGTTTTTAATTTTGAACTCAGGTATTTACCTGAAGATGGGGAATCAAACGCCCCGAAACTAGTAGGAAATTAGTAGTATAATACATCAACAATCTAGAGCAACAATTTAGTTTTATTTATTGAAACACCACGATGTTTAAAAACCAAGAAATTCATATTTTATCTCAACACTGCTAAATCCAAATGACTCTAGTTCTAGGTGTCAGTACTGGTTTTACTTCAGTTCAAGTATACAAGGTTGGGTTGGGTTAGCCGTTCATTTGAACACATTTTTTTAACGAGGTGTTCTAGAAGGATAGTTTATGAAATAGAGTACTTTGCAAACTGATTTGGCAACCGTGTATATTTCAATTGAGGTAAAACTAGGATTAACACTAGACCTAGAAGTAGAAAGTTGTGGGTTTAGCCGTGCATATCTCAAAACGGCTAAACTCGAATGATGATTCTTCAGTTTAAATATACAACGTTGGGTTGGGTCATTTAGAAGGAATAGTTTATGAAATAGAGTACTTTGCAAACTGATTTGGCAACCCTGTATACTTGAATTGATGAAGAGGAATCTGATGATTCCATTGTTCATTCAACAATTAAAAGAAATCAGTATTACGCTGCAGTAAATTAGGCAGTCCTCTTCATGAAGACGCTGGGACAAATGATTTTAAAAATGAGAAAGCTAGTAAAAGCTTATTTAGTTAAAGCTTAGCAGATATTATTATCTAGTACAATAAATCTGTAAATATATGTATATAAGAGTTTTTGACAACATCTAAATGTGACTTCAATAATCCGCACGCTTCCATAATTTGAATTAAGCTGTTTTTTCAGACGCAAAACCGAATATTTCTAGTCCTAGTTCTAGTTTTACTTCAAAGGAAAATATACAATGTAACGTTGAATAACAACTAAAACTAGAACTAACATTAGAGTTAAAACCGACACTAGCTTAGAACTAGAAACATTCGGGTTTAACCGAATAAAATATTGATTTAAGATATTTGATCGAGCGAGATCTTTTACTCTTTCTTTGAGATCACGGTGATTTGACATTAAGATTTAGAATTGAATTAAAATTAGAACTAATACTAGACCTAAAACTAAAAACATTCGGTTTTGCCGATTTTACCAAAAACAAAAAATTTATTTTGATGTAGAAAGCTTTCCCAAAAATAGTAAGGTGTACATTATAAATATAAAGTGGTCAAGGCTTTAGGGGAAGATTCCAAAGGGCTCCATTAGCATTTCAAATTTTCCACTTCTCTTTGTTTAAATTTCTCGAAGCTTCGCTTCGAAAGCAGGGGATTATCGTCCCGCAAAAATTTAAAAGGAAATAAAGCGAACCGGAAAGATACGGAACTCTTTTAAGCAACGAAACAATGAGTAAGAAATTCTTGGTATCAAGTTAAGAAGAATATTTCTCATATAGTTAAATTTAGAAAATAAACCGTCTTATATTATCATTAATAAACAAAGCACTATTTTATGTTGACGTAATTTTACAACTTTGAATTATTATCATTGTTTGACTTGTTGACAATCTAAAGCAAATGGATTTGTTTTTTGTTGCATCTTATTTGCCAAGCACCGCAGTCAGGTGAAATTTACTATGTTTTTCAATGGAACAGACACGAAAAAGGTCGTCACATTTATTTTCGTATCATTTCCTTTGAATTTTTTTGTTCTAATAACGCATAGTTTCATTTGATATATTTATGAAATAAGAACGTTTCTAGAACAAAGGATTTTTTGTGGGTACAAAACATAAACATTCGACCTATATTTTATATCAAAAGATTTTAAGATGTAACATAATTTAAACGTTTAATCATCAGAAGAGGAAAAATAATAATAATAATAATAATAAGTGTAATGTTTGGCATCGCTAGGCAAGATTTTCCAGGAAATTTAAATAGAGCACCGGGTCTTTTGAAACGCAGTAATGCAGATAATGAGTAAAAATTTGGCACTGTTCCCCTAAAAAAACATTTCGAGGCATTGTTTCCCCAGAACGCGGATTTGTTTTGGTGGCAATCACCTGTTCGCAAAATGTCACCGAACGAAACCGACACTAAATAACTAAAGTAAACGTGAGGCCGTCTAATGAATCGTAGGCTTTGTTAAAATAGACATAGGAATGTCGAGCACGAAGACTCCTGCCAAAGGATTGTTTTTACGCGAAATAAAAATAAAGATTTCTTCTCTTCCCCGACTAAAAAAAATTAATACATCTCGTCTCAAATCGCTTTCTATAAATTTATATTAAGTAAACATAACGCGAACACCGTTCGCGAATATTTCCGTAAATTTAAATTCATTTTCGAATTAAAATTAAACGATATCGCCCTAATAATAATGTTAACTTATGTTTAGCTTTCACTATATCGAAAACACTTTCATTTAAACGGACGTAATCGAAACGATTGCTACCGTGAGTGCAACCGAAAATAAATTTTGGCTGAACATGTTTGTGGTTACTTTTGGATGTGTTTGGCAATCACGTTTCGTACGTAAATCGCAATTTGCTGATAGAAACGAGAGCCCATTTACGTCGGAAAATGTAACACGAAGATATTTTCTTAAAATAACCACGGTTATATACGTGGTTATCCAATTTTAAATCAAACAAATCAAGAGTTTATTAAGAAAATTATATTAATTGAGTTTGTATTTATAATTTTGGATTCAAACTAAATTGCTTTATTGCTATCATTACGTCTTTTCATCTTATTATTTTGATCTTTACGAGATCGACCGTTTTCGTTTTGCTCTACCGGTTTCGATTGAGCTGCTAATTATCCTCAGGAGCATGCCATCTGTTACAGTATGGGGAGTACTATATTAATTTAATTAAATAAAATTTAAAAACTTTTAAACATTCACAAAATTGACTAAAAAGTCGTAACGTGTAAGCGTATGGCAGGGTTTCCAAAAGTTTTTCTTAGGCGGACTAATTTCATCTTACCGAAATTTTTTGTGGGCCAAAAAAAATTAAATACCGTATTCGTTCGTCATTTGCATGATTGTAAATATGATCGAAAAAAAGACGTCTTAAAATTGTATTGAAAAATAAATAAATTAAAATATTACGCAATAATGTTTGTTGATAAAATTTATTCGACTTGAAAGGAGGCTCAACTTTAAAATTTATAATTTGTTTCCCATTTAATAATTTTAACAAAATGTTGTATGAATTAATAAACAACAATTTCCCCTTAAAACATAAATCAAAAACACAAAAATGTAGAATAGAGATGTGCAAATTACGTGAGTACCGCCGGGTCACGATGGGTCATGCATGAACAAATAATCAAATATGATTCATACATTTGATCACCTGATCGAGCGTGAGTCACGTGAATTGACGCGTGACTCACGTGATTCAGGAATAATAATAATAATAAATCATTTATTGTTCATAACTTAATAGCAAAAACTTCTATAACATTCTTTACATTTAAAAAAAAAACTAAAGTATGAACAAACGGTGTTGTTCGACATTCCTTGTCGTTCTTTCACAAACACCAACAGCAACAAAAATATTAACAAAAGAAAAGAAATTATACAGAAAGAAAGTAACCTATTAATACAAAAAAATAAATATATATACAATTGCAAAACAGTAACCATAACAATAATTCCTGTAATAAGTTCCTGTAATGTCTGATATTCTATAAAGCGCATTGAGCCGAGAACAAAACTGTCCGGTATCGACGCCTAAAAACCCCAACGGACGTGCACAGTCCCATAACCTTAAAGATTTCATTCATTAATTGAGTAATTTTGTAAGAATAACATTTTTTGAAAAACTGCCGCTTATGTATAGGCGGTGTAAGTGTTCCTTTATATCTTATGTTAAGGGTGTGCACGTCCGTTCTGAACTGTATCTTTTGATAAGGGTAGGGAGGCCGCGCTGACACTATAATGTTGAAGTAAGTTGTCGCACAATGCAATTTTCTACGATTTACCATGTTCAACCAATTTACTTGAACCAATTTGTGACTGATGTGTTCTCGCCGTCTTATCCCGAAAATAAGTCGAAGGCATGTATTTTGAATTTTTTGTCAAGGCATCTCCATAATTGAAAACTGACAGCACCAAGCTTTCACATAGCAAACGTCTACTGCTGCCAGACAGAAAATGACGAGCATTATAAATAATTTTCAATTGATTGTAAGCAGAACGGATCTTTTTATTGATGTATTCATTGAAAGTTAGGTTTTCATCAATGATCACACCAAGACTCTTCACTGAGTTTTTGCACGTCAATTGTTTGTCCCACATTCTTATGTCGATTCTATTTTTAATCCTCTCTCTAAGTTTCTTTGGACCAAAAGCAATAACGTCTGTTTTTGATTGGTTAAGTGACAGATTATGACGACGAGACACCTTCATAAGAGTGTCCAGATCGGCACTGACACGCGCACAGGCCTCCTCCACCTCGTTCTCCCCAAAAGATCCATATAACTGTGTGTCATCTGCATATTGGTGTGTTTTACAGAAAGAAACAGATTTATAGAAATCGCATGTATAGATTGAAAATAAAGGTGGGGAAAGTACCGACCCCTGTGGTACATCAACCCCTACAGGTAACTTCTCAGACTCCCGGTCGTCCAAGCCAACGCACTGCATCCTACCGCCCAGGAAGCTGTTTAGCATGTTAATGGCCTTCTCCTTCAAACCAATATAATGCAACTTTGATAATAAAATTTTGTGACTTAAGGTATCGAAGGCCTTGGAGTAGTCAAGAAGGCAGAGGACAGTGGCTTTACCATCATCCATCGCTCTCACCACATCGTCCACGATATCTAGCAAAGCAGTAACGCAGCTGAAACCCTGATGAAAGCCAGATTGCCGATCGGGTAGAATGTTATTATTTATAATATAATCGTTTAGTTGTTCAAACAAAACCTTCTCCATCACATTGGACAGAACCGGAAGAATACTAATCGGTCTTGGATCCGTCATCTTCTGTGGATTCTAATCTTGGGAAGGGGATTTATTAAAGATACTTTCCATGCTGCTGGAAAAAGACTAGTCCCAATTGCGCAATTTATAATATGCCTAATATATGGTATAATATGTGGGCAACATAGTTTAATAGTTTGCATGTTTAATTTATCATAACCTGCGGCGTTACTCTTTATCCGTCGCATCGTTTCCTCCACCCCAACATCTTCAATCTCATTAAATTTAAAAACAGCACCACGTATTGTTCCATTTAAATAATGATTATAGAGGTCTACATCACACTCCAACGTACCTCCCCCTGCAAAATGTTTATTTAATTCATTCACGTTTCTGAGGTGTACGGGTATTGTTATCTGTTTTTTATTATAAAGTCCGGCCTTTCTTAGCGCTGTCCACTTATTGTCCACACTTCCTATTTGTAGTTCAAGATAGATTCTACGTTCTGTACGGATAGCTTCCGTGACTGTTTTTCTCATAGCTTTGTAAAAAGCCCATTTATGTGGTAATTTAGATGCTCTAAAATCACGATATGCTTTATCTCTAAGCTTTTACATGGACCTGATAGTGTCAGTAATCCATGGTGACTGGGGTTTTACAAATTTACAGGTCCTTAGTGGACAATGCACCTCCAGAACACTAAGTATGGCGCTGCTTAGGAAATCTACCTTAGTGTCGACATCCGGCATGTCAAAAATACAAAAGAATGGAATCTTGTACAGATCCTCCATGAATCCATCATATTGAAAATTACCAAAACAGCGAATGGCCCTGACTATGGACGCCCTTGGCGGAGACTTTAACTTCAATTTACCATAAATTAAAAAGTGATCAGAGATCTTAGCCTCCTCCTGAACATTAACTTCCGGAATGATATTCATGTGAGTGGCGTGCGTGTCACGCGTGAATCTAAATCGTGAGCGGGCATCAACGAGCATAAAAAGTCACTCAAAGCAGAGTTCTATTGCAGCAAATGATTTTAATAATATGCCACTGATAAAATCCCTCATGGAGTATATAAACCCGGAAATAAAATGCAAAACTTCTACTTTTAAAGATGTGACCTTTATAGAGCTTCAAGATGCAATAGGGGGATTGAAAAATAAAAACAGCAAAGACGCATATTTAATTTATGTTTAAAAGAAGGTTTCAAAAAAGGAGATAGCGGGAATGTTGATAATTACCGCAAGAATTATCATCGCTCTATATGTGAACACCAACTAACAAATCCTAATTGAATTTTTTTGATCACCGGAATCAAAAATAAAGTAAGTTTTTAAAAATCGCTAATATTTCGATTGTTGGCTACAATCAGCATTTTATTGCTAAAATTATAAAAAGAAAACAAGAAAAATCATAAAATTGTGAAAACTTGGCCCAAATCATTGTTTATGGGACAAAGACACTTTTTTGCTTGACTTGAAACTTATTTTTAATACATCAATATTCACCTTTGACAATGTAATTCTAGATGAGGATTTGGATAATAATAACTTCAGTGATACAAACTTTTCGTATCAGTTTTATAATAAAATATGCTGATATAATCATTGGAATACCTGAAGATAATATAGATTCAGCATTCCAGCAGTTTACTATTGAGATAGAAAAAGATAAACTGTATTTCTTTCCTACATGCGAAAATGATAAGAAATGAAAATAACATGATTCAGTTTGACTGGTACATCAAACCAACGCACTCGGGACGGCATCTGAATTATTTTTCAAATCATAAATTAAAACATAAAATCTCCACCGTTCTTGGCATAATGTATAGAGTATTATTCGAATATTTGTGATAAAGAGTTTTTATAAAAAATCTCAATTTTCTTAGAGCAAATTTCGTTAATAATGATTCACTAATTCATTAATGATTCAAATGATTCATTAATAATGCTCTCACAAAAAGATAATATCTATAAACTTTCTAAACATGCTAGTGACTGTAAACTAAAGAAGTCTAGTAGTGCTCTCTCTCAACATATATTGGACTCTGGACATGATTTTTTTTAGGATGTAAAAATATAAAACTGATACTCAAAACATTATCAACATCTATGCGTGTTTGTTTGCCATGGATAAACCACAATAAGTCACCTAATTTACAGATTTCTAACGCTTCTCTAATGATAGGTTTTTTATTTTTTAAACAGTTTATGTTAATTATTAGCTCTTAGTTGTCCTAAATTTATAAAAAAATTGTATCATTTATGTTCAATTGCCTGCTGAATTTTCAATCTCTCAGTACATTGAGTTTTTGGGTTTGTTTTCTCACTCCAAAAACAGGATTTTTCTCTTTTACAAAATGACAGTCGTGCGTTTTGCGTTTACCTGCTCTATTTAACGTGCAGAGATGGGCAAAATACTTTTAAAAAAGTATTTAAATACAAAATACAAATACTTTCAAATTTTTATACTTGAAATACAAATTACAAAATACTTTTTTAATTTGGCACTTAAATACAAAACATAAAATACGTATTTTCAAAATACCTTTATTAAAATACTTTTTACAAAATACGTTTTGTATACATTAAAGACGTCTTATTCTACATTTTTTACAAAAAGAGTATAATATGAACACAAATTCATTTCGTTGATTTTAAAATCACTATCTTTTAGAAAAATCGTCACTTATTTTTCTTCGATGTGGCCTCATTATCATTCCGCCAAAAGAAAAAAGGCGTTCTACAGGAGCAGAGCTTGGAATGCATGTATTATGATGAATAAAAACTTTTTTAATTGAAGTATATTTATGTAAACAATTCAAATTATTGTCACTATCTGTCAAATAGTGAAGTAGTTCTAAATCACTGATATTACTATTTCCATCATTTGTGGTGGACGAATCTGATGACTCTTCAAACAAATAGTAGGATTCATTTTGTTCATCTTGTTTTTCACTAGCATTTTCAGCTTCTCTTTTCTGTTCTTTATTTTTGATTTTCCGCACTTTGTCGGTAAATTTTTTTTTACATTTTCTCGTTTATGTTTAGATACCCATTTAAGTTTAAAAAATGGATGAGAAACAGCCGCCAATATAGCACTCTTTGCAGAGGGTGCATCCAAATCCAGGTGACAATTGAAGCGCTTAAGTACACTTTTCTCTATAGTATCGATTAAACTACTGCAGTACTTTGGTTTATCAGATTTTAGCGAATAAATGTCTTGATCGCCTTCCAAGCTTCTGATGGCTTTTGCAATTGGTTTTAAGCAACTTATGTATTCTGAGAGGTACTCTATTTCATTGTCTTTAAAAAATGGCAAGTACCGTCAAAAGGTCTCGAATACAGTTGTAATAAGAGTTCCATCTAGTTGGGCATGGAGAAGTAAGAGACCTTCCAGTAGACTCCAAATATATCTCGCACGCTTTTGGAGATCTAGAGCATAGATTCCATACTGCTTAACATTTAGCGAAGGCTGCGTCATGAAGTTTCTTGTAAGGATAATTTTGTGTTCTAGCTTGTTCTATATCTTTTGCAGCTATCAAATGCAGTGTATGGGTTGCACATCTCTCGTGATTAGGAAGTAAAAATTCCTCATGATTATCAGTTGGCTTCGGGAGAGCTGATGGAACTAAATCATCCTCATCATTATTATTATCATCATCAGAGCTGTCGAAATGTTCTCTTTTTCCAAAGTCTTTAAATGCCTTAACCATATTAAATGCATTATCAGTAACAGTTTTTACAATTTTGGATAACTTTAAATCATATTCTGAGTGAATATCAGAAATTAATTCGGCAATTTTATCGTATGTGTGAGATCCCTTAAATCTTCTACATGCAAGTGTAGCACTTTTTCATTTGAGATTATTATTACAATCAATCCAATGAACTGTAACACCTAAGTAGCTCTTTCTAGATGATGACCAAATGTCCGCGGTTGTACCGGGTGGGCCACTAAGAAAGGACGCCAGCTATATCTCTGAAACTGTTGACCGCACAGTTTTCAGATAAAAAAATTCTTATACAAAGTGACCCATACTAACTGCTGGAAATTATTTTCAAGTTTGTAAAACTACCGCTAGGGGGCGTAATGCCAACGACAAAATTTAAAATGTAGATTTTCGTAAAATTTTGATACTAAACTTCATTCGGCTATAACATTTTCAGAATCTTTAGATAATTTTTGACAACTTTCGTTAGTCTTTTTGTTTGCATACTGATTAAATAAGTGAGGTACGGGGTGTTACATTTACTATTGTAAAAGTAGCCCCAACTTTGGAATTGTTCATCCGAATACATCAAAATTGGTCTTGTTGGAAAGAGGAGGAATTTTTGTAATCGATGACATCCGAAATTAGCCGATTTACTTTCTATGTCAAACGCTAGGTGGCATAATTTGACAGTTCTATTAATTTTTACAATTTTCTTGAAAAATTCAAATGAAAACGTATATTTTTGACAAGGTATGTGAAAAGAGCGTTAAAAAGTACGCCATACAGTGAAAACCGCAATATCGTACGTGTTTTAATCTTAGAGATATTGAAAAAAAGAGGGATAAATTAAAACGTAATTACGTTTGGGTGATTATTTAATATCATAGTAAGCTTTCAAAGAACAATTACCTACAACAAGTTATAACAATAATAACGTTTTATATGTAAAACTTACAAGGAAACAGTTTTACTACTTTTTTTGTTCACTTATATAATACGTTGAAGGGTGACCTGAGTAGGTAATATCAAAATATTCTCATTGATGTTAGCGGACCATGATAAAACATAATCCGATTGTCTAATTTTATGGCGCTAAGTCAAACTGTTGTTACCATTAGTTAGTGTTTTCTCTGTCGTGTGAGTAAATTAATTTAGCTATTTTAAAAATGCCGACCAATGAAGAAGCGTATGATATACTTGCGAGTTAGTTTGAATGCAACTATTGCTGCAAGACATTACGCAGTTCGTTATCCACAACGGCGGCATTATAACACAAAGGTTTTCATCCGTATAGCCCATCAGTTAAGGACTACATCATTCATCGTCCTATATATCGTAGAACACGTAAAATGTAATAAATGTTTTAGCGTATGTGGAATTCAATCCACAGCTTAGCACAAGAACAATCGCTGATGATTTAGGTGTTACTCGGACAACAGTCCGACGTATTTTAAGAGAATATAGGTAGGTGTAAAAGAATATATGAAAATATTCCATGTTTTATGAAATCGGCCAGAGAGAATACGAACTAACACATTTTGATATAGGATGCACCCGTACCACGTAGTTCTCCATCAGGCTCTGACTGCAAGAGATTATGATATTCGTCTCGATTACTGCTACTGGTTGACAAACATGTTAATAGAAGATCCTCAACTGCATTCAAGGATACTGTGGACTGACGAGGCCACATTCAATAGTGATGGTGGTGTAAACCTGCATAATATGCATTACTGGTAGCGTAACAACCCTCATTGGATGCGAGAAATACAGCATCAAGGCCGGTGAAGCGTAAACGTTTGGTGCGGGATTTTAAGAGGACGCATTATTGGTCCTTACATATTTAACAATAGACTAAATAGTGCAACGTACCTTAATTTTTTAAAAAATGAACTGCCAATTCTTTTGGAAGTCGCCTTTAGCACAAATTAGTGTATTCGCAGAGACATGTTTTTTCAGCACAATGGGTGCCCAATGAGTTGAACGAAACTTTTCCTAATAAGTGGATAGGCAGAGGAAGTTTATATCCTTGGCCAGCGAGGTACCTCTTACTTAGTAGTTTTTAAACGTTACAAGTCTGTAGTACCTATGATTCTGTGATACATCCAACTATTAATTTTTGTTCTCTAGATCGCCTGATTTAACATGTTTAGATTTTTATTTGTGGAGGCGACTAAAAGACCGCGTTTTTACAACCAGGCCTACGACACGAGAAGACATGATCGAACGGATAGGAAATGTTATCCGCAATATTTCATTACCGGAAATAGAGGCTGCCGTCTTATCTACGCATCAGCGTCTACAGCAGTGCATTGCTACTGATGGCAGACAATTCGAACATTTTAGACATCACTGATTTCTTTTAGGATAGTTGGTTAAAGGTGTTCTTTGAAAGCTTATTATGATATTAAATAATCACCCAAATGTAGTTACGTTTTAATGTATCTTTCTTTTTTTTAATATCTCTAAGACTAAAACACGTACGATATTGCGGTTTTCACTGTATGGCGTACTTTTAACGCTCTTTTCACATACCTTATCAAAAATATACGTTTCCATTTGAATTTTTCAAGAAAATTGTAAAAATTAATAGAACTGTCAAATTACGACACCTAGCGTTTGGCATAGAAAGTAAATCGGCTAATTTCGGATGTCATCGAATACAAAAATTCCTTCTCTTTCCAACAAGACCAATTTTGATGTATTCGGATGAACAATTCCAAAGTTAGGGCTATTTTTATAATAGTAAATGTAACACCCCGCACCTCACTTATTTAAGCAGTATGCAAAAAAATGACTAACGAAAGTTGTCAGAAATAATCTAAAGATTCTAAAAATGTTATAGCCGAATGAAGTTTATTATCAAAATTTTACGAAAATCTACATTTTAAATTTTGTCGTTGGCATTATGCCCCCTAGCGGTAGTTTTACAAACTTGAAAATAATTTCCAGCAGTTTCTATGGGTCACTTTGTATAAGAATTTTTTTGTCTGAAAACTATGCGATCAACGGTTTCTGAGATATACCCGGCGTCCTTTCTTAGTGGCCCACCCGGTACATACAAACTCAGCCATTTTAAAAGCTGCTGTAGTATTTTGTTTTGACGAGACATAATTTTCGGGATCATCGATAACTGTTGAGCTCCTTCAATTAGAGCTTTAAATGAATCACTGTCTACTATTGATAACGGAGTCATAGTGTCAACAACAAAATTAACTATTAACTTATCAAAATTAACTGCTTTTGGTACTAAGTTTTTTGTTAGTGTGGTTTGTTTCATTTTTTTCGAACAAGTAGGTAAATCAGTGCTGTCGTCAGTACACTTGTTTCCCTTTTTCCTTTTTTTGTATGCACACATTTTTGTTTCTCGTAGTCATTCAATAGGACATAGGACATTCAATAGGACATAGTGGCCTTTCGTCTGGAGATAATGAAATAAAATTACTTAGGTCAATAATATAGACTAGATAATATTCTACAGGTTGTATAGACTATACAACTAAATTTTCGAGGGGTGCCTACACATCTTGAAAGAACTTATTAACGTAAAAATATCTTAGTAAAAGTTGCATAATAGGAGAAATATAACTGTTGAAAAGAGCTTTTTGAGAGAGATTTTGGATTTACATAACTGATTTGATTCAATTATCGTAAAACCTTTCTTATTCAGTGCCCACAGCTTAAGGGCCGTAAACATCCGAGCGTTTTTCTTGAAAACATTAAATAACGTAATTATGAATTTTGTTCCGAACTTTATCATCACCCTGTATATGAAATGTCTATGAAAAACTAATTAATATTTACCTTAATATGTTTTAAAAAGTTAGTAGTGGTGTTAATACTGCCTTTCAATGTTCTAGAGCATTTTATACAAACTGCAGATACGTTTACTTCACTTCCACCCTCTTTTTTAATATCTTTAAAACATTGTTTCAATATTAATGGGATATCTAAGTTATCTAATTGTAAGTATTATTTAGTGTTGTTGGAGTTATTTCTTCGTTTATGCTGCTTTACGCGTTTGCAAAGTTATAAATTTTGTGTCGATTAAGTAAATTAATTTAATCATGTTTGTACTTACATTTTAAAATTCACGAAGTTATACTAAATAAACAACAAGTAAAAGTTTGAGGGTGCACAAATAAATACAATTAAACTTCTCAACACTGCAAAATTGCAGGAGAGTTACAATATGCAATTTAAAAAATCCCCTCATTGACAATATATTACACCAGGTTCGAATATGGTAAATCCCCTGAAATTCGTTTAATTTCGTATTCGTTGGGTATTCACACAACTATAGATGTACTATCTTATTCATATAACACAACTCAACAAAATGATTACTAAAAATAATTAATTTTAGACATGTTTAGAAAAAATTATTTAGTATTTTCAAAATACAAAATAAGTAACTAAAAGTATTTAAAATATAAATACAAATTACTTTTGGTGAAATTTATTTGAAATACATAATACAAAATACGCATTTTGTATTTGTATTTTAAGTACTTTTATTTCAAATAGGTCGCATCTCTGGTAACGTGTTTGTAATCAATTTATTTTTGACGTTTCTTATGTATTTACGCCACTTCGAATAACAAGTAAGTTGTGTTATTTTTAAGCCTCTTTGATTTTTAAAATTATGACTGCTTAATTTATGGTGTTTCATTGTATAATTTTTTTAACTCGAAGCTGATAGATAGGCACCGAATACATAGGTATTTTGGGTGCGCAAGCAATCGGGCATACAAAATTTTTAATGGGTGCAGAGCTCAGAGCAAGAATTCATGAATTGTTTAATTGCAATTGCAAAAAATCAAAATGGTCAATTTTTTTTAAATGCCGTATTTATCGAAATTAATAAAGAAAGAAAAGTGAATATCATGTTAACTACCTGGTATAACACGTTGACGTATTTCTCTCGATTGCCCCGAATCCTTTAACAATAAAAATTGGCACTTCAACACCTACCTGCAAAAGAAAAAAAAACATCTGAGTTACTAAATGTATATATGAAAAGAATTTTATTAAATTACTTAAGGGGTAAGGTCTAAGTAAAATTTTCAAAAAAATTGAAACATATTTTGTTTTTTTAATTGATGTTATACAAAAAAATGTTAGTTATATTCATTTATTAATTATTAAGATAGTATTAAATTCAAACTGATATTCATTCTTAATAAGCTTTCATATTTTTCGGGTAATAATGTAATAATGTAGGGTAGTCATGTTTAGTGAGAGATGTTAATAGTTAGTGTAAAACAGGGAATATATCACATTTAGGGGTAGCTAACTACCCCTCTTAAAATTAATTTTATCAAGTCACTCATCGAGTTTGGTGAAAAATGTTACTTTTATTAAATGAACTAAATGAAAAAAAAGAATGATTACGTTACTTATGTTGAATGTTCAAAAAGCGTTTATATTTATATTATTCTACATACTGTTGAGAAAAGTGCTAGAAGTTTTTTTTACAATTAAACAATTAAAAGTGGGGAAAGATGTTTTCATCAGCTGAAGTTATGGATTAAAAGGTATTGCTTTGCGTTGTGCATAACGCTGAGTGAACTTTCACAATTTTAATTGTTTTAAAAGAAACTAATGGTACCTTTGGACCGAGGGTAGCAATCAGGGGCGGTGCCAGAGATTTGGCCGCTATAAGCGAGAATGAATTCAGTAATAACTGCATGTTATTTGTTGAACATGTTACAAATTGCAAACTAACAAATATAAATTTCGTAAAAATGTATGTAAATATTTAATATGTAAATATACATATAAATATGTAAGTAACAAAATCTACTCATCAATTATTAATTAAATTTGCTCCAAAATGCTTTTTAATTTATGATATCTCAATTGGTTCCTGAGATACGATTTACTAAACCACACTAAATTCAACTTAATCTCAATAATAATAGTTTTATTTAAGAAAATCATCATTAAGATTTATAAAATCGAAGAAATTATTTTTGGAGTGTTGAAACTAGATTATATTTGCTACAAATTCGTTTCTAAATCATCTCGATATCTCAATTATTTCTTTAGATAAGATGTTCTAAATTTAACATAACAAACTTAATCCGGCATAAATTGTTTAAAAAATCATTAAGTCTAAATTTTCGGGAATAAAGAAATAATTTTTATCTCATCAATTATTAATTAAATTTGCTCCAAAATGCTTTTTAATTTATGTTGATATCTCAATTGGTTCTTGAGATACGATTTACTAAACTACACTAAAATCAACTTAATCTCAATAATAATAGTTTTATTTAAGAAAATCGTCATTAAGATTTATAAAATCGAAGAAATTATTTTTGGAGTGTTGAAACTAGATTATATTTGCTACAAATTGGGTTTTAAATCATCTCGATATCTCAATTATTTCTTAAGATAAGATGTTTTAAATTTGACATAACAAACTTAATCCGGCATAAATTGTTTAAAAAATCATTACGTCTAAATTTTCGGGAATAAAGAAATAATTTTTATCTCATCAATTATTAATTAAATTTGCTCCAAAATGCTTTTTAATTTATGTTGATATCTCAATTGGTTCTTGAGATACGATTTACTAAACTACACTAAAATCAACTTAATCTCAATAATAATAGTTTTATTTAAGAAAATCGTCATTAAGATTTATAAAATCGAAGAAATTATTTTTGGAGTGTTGAAACTAGATTATATTTGCTACAAATTGGGTTTTAAATCATCTCGATATCTCAATTATTTCTTAAGATAAGATGTTTTAAATTTGACATAACAAACTTAATCCGGCATAAATTGTTTAAAAAATCATTACGTCTAAATTTTCGGGAATAAAGAAATAATTTTTATTTCATCAATTATTAATTAAATTTGCTCCAAAATGCTTTTTAATTTATTCTGATATCTCAATTGGTTCGTGACATACGATTTACTAAACCACACTAAAATCAACTTAATCTCAATAATAATAGTTTTATTTAAAAAAGGGTTGGAGGGTTGAAACTAGATTATATTTGCTATAAATTCGTTTTTAAATCATGTCGATATCTCAATTATTTCTTAAGATAAGATGTTTTAAACTTGACATAACAAACTTAATCCGGCATAAATTGTTTAAAAAATCATTACGTCCAAATTTTCGGGAATAAAGAAATAATTTTTATCTCATCAATTATTAATTAAATTTACTCTAAAATGCTTTTTAATTTATGCTGATATCTCAATTGGTTCTTGAGATACGATTTAGTAAACCACACTAAAATCAACTAGTCAAATAACCTCGATAATAATAGTTTTATTTAAGAAATTATTTTTGAGGTGTTGAAACTAGATTATATTTGCTACAAATTGCTTTTTACACCATCTCGATATCTCAATTATTTCTTAGGATACGATGCTTTAAATTTGACATAATTTAATCCGTCATAAATGGTTTAAAAAATGATTACGTCTAAATTTTCAGGAATGAGGAAATAATTTTTATCTCATCAATTACTAATTAAATTTGCTTCAAAACACTTTTTAATTTGTGTTGATATCTCAATTGGTTCTTGAGATACGATTTATTATACTACATTAAAATCAACTTAATCTCAATAACAACAATTTTATTTAAGAAAATCGTATCATTAAGATTTATAAAATCGAAGAAATAATTTTTGGGGCGTTAAATCTAGATGATATTTGCTACAAAATGGATTTTAGATCGTCTCGATATCTCAATTATTTCTTAAGATACGATGTTTAAATTGGACATAACAAACGTAATCTGTCATAAATTGTTTAAAAAATCATTACATCCTAACTTCCGGGAATAAAGAAACAATTTTTATCTTACCAAATATTGATTAAATTTGCTTCAAACTGCTTTTTAATTTATGTTTATATCTCAATTGGTTCTTGAGGTACGATTTATTAAATCACACTAAAGTCAAATTAATCTCAATACAAACATTTTTATCTAATAAAATCGTATCATTAAGATTTATAAAATGGAAGAAATTATTTTTAGGGTGTTAAATCTACATGATATTTGCTACAAACTGGATTTTAGATCATCTCAATATTTCAATTATTCCTTAAGATACGATATTTTAAATTTGACATAACAAACTTAATCCGTTTTAAATTGGTTAAATTCGTTATGTCAAAATTTACGGGAATAAACAATTTTTATCTCATCAAATATTAATTAAATTTGCTTCAAAACACTTTTTAATTTGTGTTGATATCTCAATTGGTTCTTGAGATACGATTTATTATACTGCATTAAAATCAACTTAATCTCAATAACAACAATTTTATTTAAGAAAATCATATCATTAAGATTTATAAAGTCGAAGAAATGATTTTTGGCGTGTTGAAACTAGGTTATATTTGCTACAAATTGATCTATAAATCATCTCAATATCTCAATTATTTCTTAAGATTTAATGTTCTAAATTTGACATAATAAACTGACCGTCAAAATATTGTTTAAAAAACCATTACGTCCAAACTTCCGTTAATAAAGAAACAATTTTTATCTCATCAAATATTAATTACATTTGCTTCAATATGCTTTTTAATTTATGTTTATATCTCAAATGGTTCTTGAGATAGAATTTATTAAATTATACTAAAATCAACTTAACCTCAATAGTGTACATTTTCATCTAAAAGATCGTATCATCGAGATTTATAAAATTGAAGAAATTACTTTTAGAGTGTTGAATTTAGATTAAATTTGCTTCAGAATGCTTTTTAATTTGTGGTTATATCTCAATTGATTCTTGAGGTACAATTTATTAAATTGCACTAAAATCAACTTAACCTCAATAGTGTACATTTTCATCTAAAGGATTGTATCATCGAGATTTATAAAATCGAAGAATTTATTTCTGGGGTGTTGAATCTAGATTAAATTTGCTACAAATTAATTTTTAAATCATCCCGATATCTCAATTATTTCTTAAGATATAAACTTTTAAATTTGACATTACAAACATAATTCGTCATAAATTGGTTAAAAAAAACGTTACGTCCAAACCTACGGGAATAAAGAAACATTTTTATCTCATCAGATATTAATTAAATTTGCTTCAAACTGCTTTTTAATTTATGTTGATATCTCAATTGGTTCTTGAATTGCGATTTATTAAATCACACTAAAATCGACTTAATCTCAATAATAAGATTTACATCTAAAAAATCGTATCACCGAGATTTATAAAATCGAAGAAATTATTGTTGGTATTTTAAATTTAAATTAGATTCATTACAAATTCGTTTTTAAATCATCTCGATATCTCAACTATTTCTTAAGATACGATGTTTTAAATTTGACATAACAAACTTAATCCATCATTAATTGTTTAAAATATCATTACGTCTAAATTTTTGGGAGTAAAAAACAATTTTCATCTCATCAGATACTAATTAAATTTGATTTAAAATGCTTTTTAATTTATGCTGATATCTCAATTGGTTCTTGAGATACGATTTACTAAACCACACTAAAATCAACTTAATCTCAATAATAATAGCTTTATTTAAGAAAATCATCATTAAGATTTATAAAATCGAAGAAATTATTTTTGGAGTGTTGAAACTAGATTATATTTGCTACAAATTCGTTTTTAAATCATCTCGATATCTCAATTATTTCTTAAAATAAGATGTTTTAAATTTGACATAACAAACTTAATCCGGCATAAATTGTTTAAAAAATTATTACGTCTAAGTTTTCGGGAATAAAGAAATAATTTTTATCTCATCAATTATTAATTAAAATTGCTCCAAAATGCTTTTTAATTTATGCTGATATCTCAATTGGTTCTTGAGACACGATTTAGTAAACCACACTAAAATCAACTAGTCAAATAACCTCAATAATAATAGTTCTATTTAAGAAAATCGTATCATTAAGATTTATAAAATCGAAGAAATTATTTTTGAGGTGTTGAAACTAGATTATATTTGCTACAAATTGCTTTTTACACCATCTCGATATCTCAATTATTTCTTAAGATACGATGTTTTAAATTTCACATAATTTAATCCGTCATAAATTGTTTAAAAAATCATTACGTCTAAATTTTCAGGAATAAAGAAATAATTTGTATCTCATCAAATATTAATTAAATTTGCTTCAAAACACTTTTTAATTTGTGTTGATATCTCAATTGGTTCTTGAGATACGATTTATTAAACTGCATTAAAATCAACTTAATCTCAATAACAACAATTTTATTTAAGAAAATCGTATCATTAAGATTTATAAAATCGAAGAAATAATTTTTGGGGCGTTGAATCTAGATGATATTTGCTATAAATTGGTTTTTAGATCGTCTCGATATCTCAATTATTTCTTAAGATACGACGTTTAAATTGGACATAACAAACGTAATCTGTCATAAATTATTTAAAAAATCATTACGTCCAAACTTCCGGGAATAAAGAAACAATTTTTATCTCACCAAATATTGATTAAATTTGCTTCAAAATGCTTTTTAATTTATGTTTATATCTCAATTGGTTCTTGAAGTACGATTTATTAAATCACACTAAAGTCAAATTAATCTCAATACAAATATTTTTATCTAATAAAATCGTATCATTAAGATTTATAAAATCGAAGAAATTATTTTTGGTAAGTTGAAACTAGATTAAATTTACAACAAATTCGTTTTTAAATCATCTTGATATCTCAATTCTTTCTTAAGATATTATATTTGGAATATCATACTTCAAAAATAATAATACAATTTAAAAAATATTAAATAAGATGAGAATTTCGGATTGAAACTGAATTAACATAATTAAAGTATGGATAGGTGTCCCAAATTTGCCTAATCTATCGAATATATCATTTTTTGTACTGGCTACCATATTTTATCTAAACCAAGGATTTAAAATTTTAGATTTGGCTTGAATATTAGGAAGTATATTCTCGATTTCAAAACTTTATGCTAATTTATGACACAATTCATTATGTTAATAATTTTTATTTAATGTTACTTTGATTTCATTCGTCATTAATCGTTATTAAAACAACGATTAAGTTACGATGTAACAATTATAAATTATATCCTTTATTTTATCGCACGGATTAATTTACATCTGACATGCAATATAAAGAAGTAATTCACAAAGAGCAGTGCTTTCAAGGACCATCCCATCGCCTTCTCCAACCATAATAAATCCGAATACTCAATGATATTTACATCGTACTCGCATGATTAAACTCCCTCGCGTCTGCAAGTACAATTGACGATGGACGTTAAAATTGAAGAAGGACATTCTGCGTTTTATTCCGCGTTTTATTCTAAGCGGGGTCGTTACTATAATATATTTCTAACTGGGTTATGGTATTTATGGACTATTAACCGTCCAATAACGCGGTTTATTAGTTGTTATTCTCGGGTTATTTTATTATCTTAAAGTAATTCAAATAAAAACTTTAAAACAGGTAAAGTAAAAAATGAGATAATTGAAACAACTTTTATTGGCTTTAAAAAATTTCAATTAGAAGGGTGTGGGTTTATAAAATTAAAAATAAGAAAAAATAACGAACACGGCGAAGTTTCCTGTTTTAGAAACTATATAATCTATTGGTAGTCGAGATATAATTGGAAGGAAGTAGTAATTGGAATATAGATGTATTGATTAAAGTTGGTTCGTTTGCATCATAAATGCGTGTTTAACGAGAGTTGTTGTACAAACGCGACAAAATTGTTTTCAATTTCTAAATCTTTTATAAGAATAATATGTTGATGCTAAATCTTAGTTACTTACTAGACAGTTATTGTCCCGAGCTGGTTATTTTAATTTAGAATTAGAGCGCGATATAATTGTCCGGGACGAATGCATAAACCACTCTCGAGGTGACATCATTATTTTCCAACAAGTAATGTTGTTTATCAAGACAAATTTAACGACCGAGTGGGCTTTAACACTTTGTGCCGGAAGCAACCTTCGCAAATCGCGATAAGTACTTTTAGAAAAATACTTAATAAATGAGTTATCTTTATCTTGTACCCAGACGAATAACAGGCAGCTCTTATTGTTTAATGGAATAATTTTTGAAATTTATTTTCGAGACGTTCGATGCTGATAATTGATAACTTGTTGCAAATAATATTCGAGACAGTTATGATTATTAGGTAATTGAAATTTATCTTTAATAAGACACGTCATTCGAACAAAAAAATATTTTTATATATTGTAGTAATAAATAATAAAGTCAATAGAAACTACACTGATTTACATAACCTTATTAAACTTAAATGTGCAGTATTTGCTTGAGAAGTATGTTAAATCAACATAAACGGTCAAGAATAGGACAATAAACACTAATTCGAACTAACAAGTAAAATATGTTGTACACGCATTTCAATAAAAAAAGAATTTATCTTTCGTTTTGAAACTTGTCAATAGCAATTTCACACACGATTTTGCCGGTGATCCGACGTTGTTTACAAAAATCCCCATTAATGGTGGTGGTTGGTAAACAACGCCGTCGCCGGGAGGTTCACACTCCTCTCCATCATGCCAATGGAAAAAGTGGAGAAAATTATTTTGTAAATATTTGAAGCGATAGGGTTACCAACTCGTAAAGTGCCACGCGTCGAACTAGGTCATGTAAATGTTGAAAAAGAACAAAAATTTTAATTTCCGTCGATACTGGTAATTTCGTTTCGAATAATACTAGTTTAAAAAATTTAAATCAATTCTGAAACTGTCTTAAGTTTTTCAACATCACGTCCAGTTTTCAAGATATTCACAAAAGTGTAGAAAATCGTAAATTAAAAGATATAGTAACGGTTCATGTCATTTTGCTTTTGCAGCGCAATTTTTTCGTCACAAATATGCGTATATGGACATGAAATAACGAACATGTTGAGGTAGGTATTGGTGACATAAATCTGGCTCAATGTTATTTTGGTATAGTCTAAAACAACTCTACAAAATCATTTTTTTTACATTTTTTCCATTTTTGTTACACTTCATCGCACCGTAACAAAAAACATGTATAAACGTAAAGTTAGCTATTTATCCTAAACAATGTTCTTCAACATGTGTTCCGTGGAACATTAGGATTTTACTTAAACGCTTTAGGCATTCAGCAGAACTAGTGAATCATTCTATCAGAACTATCAGAACTAGTGAAAGCACAACAAAATCATTAATTTATGTAAATACTTGTTATTGGTGTTTATCTATTTATCCAGTTATATAGGTGTTCAGAAATTCCTTTTATTCTAAATTACACCTTATTTAACAACATATAATGAAGACTAATGTATATCTATGAACAAATTATCTGAACTTTCAGATCCTCCTGAAGACAAATGCAGCGTGGTACTACATTTTAAAATAAAGATTTTCGCTTTAAAATCGAAGGAAGAATGTGATACGTATAGATAATCGGCCTTTTTATGAACAATCTGTATTATATAAGGCATAATTACTTAATAGTATCCCTGGAATACTTGAATTGGTTTCAGAAGGCTTGATACTATTTCTAGAACAGTTAAAATACTTCTAAAAGATTTGATATTGCCTCTGGAAGACTTGAAATGCTTCTAAAATACTTGATACTCCTTCTAGAAGACTTGAGACTACTCCTAGAACACTTGATACTGCTTCTGGAAGACTTTACATGATTTCAGAACACTTGATATTGTTTTTGGAAGACATAAATGCTGCCAGAAGGTTAGAAACTGTTTCTAAAAGACTTGAAATACTTCCAGAAGATTTCATATTGCTTCTAGAAGACTTGAACATTTTAAAATAACGATTTTCTCTTTAGACTTGAACAAAATTGTGGCATGTGGAGATTTGGTCGGCCAGTTTGTGAACACCCTATGTTATATAAGGAATAATTACTTAATATTGTCCCTAAAACACTTGAATTGATTTCAGAAGGCTTGATACTATTTCTAAAAGAGTTAAAATGCTTCTACAAAACTTGATATTGCCTCCGGAAGATTTGAAATGCTTCTAAAAAATTTGATACTGTTTCTAAAAGACTTGAGACTGCTTCTCCAAGACTTGATATTGCTTCAAGAAGACTTGATACTGTTTTAGAAGACTTTAGATGCTTCCACAAGACTTAAAATGATTACAGAAGTCTGGATATTGCATTTGGAAGACTTGAAATACTTCCTAAAGATTTCATATTGCATCTAGAAGACTTGAACCCAACCAAACATACAGTGTAAAGTAAAACAAACTTATAAGTACGCTTTCACGACCGGTGTTAATTGAACTAAAATTAGCACTAACACTAGAACTATCACTAGGACTAACACTAGATCTAAAACTAGAAACTTTCGGGTTACGCCGTGCGTTTTTTGAAAAAATGTTTGACGTTTCGGATGCCATGTTGCAACCTTCTTCAGAAACTGGTTCTAACTGACAAAATCGGGGATCGTAAAACAATATATAGGTCGAAAAACTAATTAATAATTAATTTATATTAATTACAAGTTAATTACTAACTAATTACTGCGTCGCGCCCGGTTTGGGAGTCGTGTTCGTTTCACCACCATCTTCCATGTTCTGCTGAGTTCCCAGCCATCCTCTCTGTTGATGTTGTTTTTATGTCGGTGGATTTCTATGGCTTCTCTTGTCAGCCGTTGATGATATTTATTATTCCTAGCCAGAACCTTTGTTTTGTCGAAGTTTATTCGGTGTCCCTCTGAATGGCAATGTTCCGCAACCGCCGACTGTTGAATCTTCCTCAGCCTCACATCCCTCTCGTGTTCCTTGATACGGCGTTCGATGTTTCGTCCGGTTTGGCCAACGTAAAACTTCCCACAACTGCATGACAGCCGATAGACACCCGCTCCTTTTAATAGAGGTAGCTTGTCCTTGGTTACCGGGAGTGTATTCCGAATTTTGGTGACCGTTCCATATCGTACCACGATGTCGTTTTTCTTGAGGTGTCTTGCAATTCGTTCCGTTACACCGGAAACGTAAGGAAGACAGATGAAACCAGCTGGTTCTGTACTTGCTGCAGCTTCTTCTCCCTGCTTCCGCTGCTTGGTGGCTCGGTTGATGTCCCTTAAACTATATCCATTTTTCTGTAGTACGTTCCGTAGAAACCGTTCTTCCTTCTTTAGGTTATCTCCTTTACATATTCTTGCTGCTCTCTGAAACAAAGTGCGAATTACGGACCTCTTCTGTTGGGGATGATGGTGCGATGTTGCCTCTAAGTATCTATTGGTGTGGGGTTTCTTTCGATACACCCCCAGTTCCATATCACCATTTGTCGTTCTAGTGACCAATACATCTAAGAAGGGCAACTGCTTGGCGGATTCTGTTTCCATGGTAAATTTGATCATGGGACGTTGAGTGTTTAGATGACCTAGAAATTCAAAGAGGCGTTCCCTACCATGTTGCCATACCACAAACGTGTTGTCCACATATCGGAGCCATAGCTTTGGTTTCCATTGGCTCTTCTTCAGAGCATTTTCTTCGAACAATTCCATGTAAAAGTTAGCTATCACCGGCGACAAAGGAGATCCCATGGCTGCCCCCTCAAACTGTTCGTAAAATTCTCCTTTCCAACTGAAATACGTCGACGCTAAACAAAAAAAAGTGGAAGCACTTTGTTTCAGAGAGCAGCAAGAATATATAAAGGAGATAACCTAAAGAAGGAAGAACGGTTTCTACGGAACGTACTACAGAAAAATGGATATAGTTTAAAGGACATCAACCGAGCCACCAAGCAGCGGAAGCAGGGAGAAGAAGCTGCAGCAAGTACAGAACCAGCTGGTTTCATCTGTCTTCCTTACGTTTCCGGTGTAACGGAGCGAATTGCAAGACACCTCAAGAAAAACGACATCGTGGTACGATATGGAACGGTCACCAAAATTCGGAATACACTCCCGGTAGCCAAGGACAAGCTACGTCTATTAAAAGGAGTAGGTGTCTATCGGCTGTCATGCAGTTGTGGGAAGTTTTACGTTGGCCAAACCGGACGAAACATCGAATGCCGCATCAAGGAACACGAGAGAGATGTGAGGCTGAGGAAGATTCAACAGTCGGCGGTTGCGGAACATTGCCATTCGGAGGGACACCGAATAAACTTCGACAAAACAAAGGTTCTGGCTAGGAATAATAAATATCATCAACGGCTGACAAGAGAAGCCATAGAAATCCACCGACATAAAAACAACGTCAACAGAGAGGATGGCTGGGAACTCAGCAGAACATGGAAGATGGTGGTGAAGACGAACACGACGCCCAAACCGGACGCGACGCAGTAATTAGTTAGTAATTAGCTTGTAATTAATATAAATTAATTATTAATTAGTTTTTCGACCTATATATTGTTTTACGATCCCCGATTTTGTCAGTTAGAACCAGTTTCTGAAGAAGGTTGCAACATGGCATTCGAAACGTCGAACATTTTTTCAAAAAAGCACGGCGAAACCCGAAAGTTTCTAGTTTTAAATCTAGTGTTAGTCTTAGTAATAGTTCTAGTGATAGTTCTAGTGTTAGTGCTAGTGTTAGTTCTAATTTTAGTTCAATAAAACAAACTTAATTAAAATATTATGGGTTAAATAGGGTCAACAAATATACATATAGCAAGAAAACTAGAAAAGAAAGAAAGTGAAAGACAGAAAGAAAAAATAAGAAAAAAGAGAACTTTGTGGTAATAACAAATAAAACATACAATCTTATATTTGGTTGTAAAGACCAACCCATTCCCCGACAGCTTTGAAAGCGTAAAATCGTTCAATAATTTAGGTTTAGAAAATGTTCTTTTGAAACTTTCCAGTCTATGCTGAGGTATTGTTAATGTGCGCCTATTCCTAACATTAATTTGACATTTGGTAGTTAAAATCTTATGGTAAAGGCTGGCGGGGTGAAGGGTCCTCCAATATGACATATTTAACCAGCTCACCCATTCCAACGTATATGATATATTTTCATGCTTACGAATATTATAAATGAACCGTAAGCAAATATTTTGAACTCTTTGAATTCCAACTTTCTGCATATTATCAATATAAGGGTCGTACAATACATCCCCGTAATTAAAGATATGAAGAAGGAACTAGAGTGTCGTATAAATGTATTCGAAGTCGCTGATCCAATAAGTGTCTACTACTATAAAGCACTTATTATTATTACCAGCTATATGCGAATCAAATCTTAACTTACTATCGATGCTGAAACCGAGATTCTTTGCACACTGAGCAGTTTGCAAAATATTTGAATTGAACACGAGCAGAGGCCGATTACGTCCCTGAGCTAAACTAAAAATAGTGAAAAATAAGAGGAAAATTTTGTTTTCCTCCATTTATGTGTGAGGATAATGCAATGAACCTCCCTATCTAGGGATGTGGGTAAAAATGTGAAAGCAATGGGGATTTTTGGTTTTGTTGCAACTTGTGTGGAATGGCGAACGAGAGAGAAACCCAAGAAAAAGAAGAGTCAAAACAGGTGTGATAAGAAACTTTGTTAAAACTTTAAATCCATGAAACCCAACATTTAAATAGCCCACCGAACTCTTTCCACAACTCTCCTACGTTAAACTTAAAGAAGGCATATTTGTTAGCCCTTAAATATTATTAAGAAAATTAAAAAAATTAGAACGAATTCGTTTCTACAACAATAAAAAAAGCATTGGCGTGGATTAACTTCAAACAAATCAACCATGGATTTTTAGGAAACCGTCAAGTTAAGAATTATCATGAAATAATTTCGAACTTATTGCACAACTACCATACCATAAATGCAAATATAGCTATCAAAGTCAATTTTCTACATTCGCACTTATTGTTAGACTTTTTTCCAACAATGATAGACCACAAAATGATGAACAATGCGTGCGGCTAAATCCAGATTTTACGACATTGGAAAGATGTTATTAAGGTTATTGGGGAGCAGGGATGATTTGAGATTATCTCTGTAATATCTCTGGGGTGTCATCAAAAAAATTGTCCCAAAGGCATACGAAAAATTGTCGAAAACGAGTCATTAAGTAATGTCTTAAGTAATACATTATATATAAAATTTAATGTCATAAAAGTTAAAAGAATCTCTGTAATATAGAAGTTATGACCAAAAAGCCAAAGAAATCTTTGGTATCGTTTGTAAGATCAGCCAGAAACTGCATCATGAAACTCTGCTAAAATTAGATATAAATATAATTCATTGAAAGAGCAAAAAATAGTTATAAGAGTAAAAGTGGCAGTGGACTAATGGCAATTTTAATTACTTGATATGCTTAATGTGCAACATTTAGAACAAGTAATTTAGAACAAATCTGGATCATTGTCTTTCATGTTCATGTAGATACAAAATCATACTATGCATTAACAAACTATAGACATTAACAAAATACTGATTTTTCATATTTTTGGAGATAATTCGAAAGCTGGACGTGGTAGAGATAAACCGAAGACAGCTTCACAATCTACTCAACATTCCATGTTATATAATAAAATTATTATATCACAGTTTTCGAGATTTGAATGTTTCAAATTCTTATGTAGATATGTCAGATTGAATAAAAAAAATCAATCTAAGAAAAAATAAATAAAGTAATGATGACTAAGAGTAAACTATTAGAATGGGCTAGAATTATGACTCATATTATAAAAAAAAATGATTGGCAAACAATGTATCGTTAATTATCTTTATCTGTGCAAATTGGGTTCCTGCAAATTGAGCCGTAAAGAACATTGCATCGAACCTTTCCCTCTCTCTTTCCAACTCTTCATTTTCCAATCTTCTCTCATTTCCTCTCAGCGTTTATTATAGTTCGGTCTCTATAACCTGCGCTACCACCCGTTCCCTGTCGGTTATACGGTTGTCCATTAACGTTCGACTATCGGTATATATTGTTATTATTGGGGCTGCGAGGATCACGTTCGCAATACGCCTTAATTAACGCGTTCAAATATATTGCCTGCGGTGTGGAGGTGCGCCTTCTCTCTCTACTATGTATATGCTAGCTTTCCATTGCGCCGTTAACGAGCTACTCATTATGCCCAATCGAACCGGACCCCGTTTTAACTAGCTACACACCCAACCCATCAGTTGTTGTATACTGTATACCATTCGAGAATAGAACTTAGAGAACTCACCTTTCCTATACTTGCAATTGCGCTTTTGCATCACTTGACCTATAGCGTAGTACGTTCAAGAAGGAACAAGTGCAATTCTAATGTATTCCGCGACCTGTTACCGGACTTGTAGTCTCTCTTCATTCTCATACAGTATAGTAGAAAATTTTTTTCAACTATCACCATAAATTTACAACACTTTCATATTGTATAGGATCGTTAGATTATCCTTGGATTTTTTATTCATTTACCATTAAAGTTTAATTAGACTATAAATTATTACCACATTTATTTCCCTATGTCTTATCAAAATTGTTTTCTGCTTTTCTGTTTAATCGAAAAAATTTGATTTACAATGAGGATTAATAAAGATAAATTTTCCAATCTAAGTACTACCTAAGTATTGATGTATTTATTGATTCAAGCTAATAATAATAACTTGCAAAATACCTCGTAAACAAGAGAGACATTCGCGTTATGTTATGTATTCAAAGTACGTTTTGTTCCACATGATTTGAATATTTTAAATGTGGTAATATATTATATTGAGACACTTTGAAATGAAATAATAATTACGGTTGTGACGTTTATCTTTAACAACTCAAGTTAAGTTAAATATAAGTATGTATCAGAAGAATTTAAAAGATCGCATTCTAATTTATGCAAAGTAACTTAAGTAACAAAAAAAATAAAATAAAATGTTATCGGTTCAAGAAGAATATAACAACAAACACCTCCATTGTGTAGACACCATTATGTGAAGATACTGCCTACTTCGCAGGAGATGAGCCACGTGTGGATATTTGCACACATATGTAATCGAACAAAAACGTTTTTGTTCCGAGTTCTAAATATTGACTCTTAACCATCCCAGAAAAAAAAGGTTACTCTAACAAAGACATCCTTTCTCCGGCAAGAAAACTTTATTCTTTATCACCGCACACCAAAAACCCGGCGAACAACAACAACAAAAAAATAACTCTAACGACCACCGTATTTACATACAAATCCGTTATTTTCATAAGAACATCGCAGTTAGCAACGGCAATATAAATGTTAATTCGCGGCCTATTCAAGAGACAGAATTAACGACTTCTCCACCGCAGTTTACGTTTACGTCCCGAGCTTTCAAAAAGATCCTGGTAAAAAAGAGAAAACGGGCTGTAAGAAAAGGGGACCGTAAAAACGAAGGTTTGCGAAAAACCCAGGCGAATTTCGTAATTGGAGACCCCGTTTTTGTTCCGACGATCTTTTCGGTTGAGACGAGTTTCGCAAATTAAAATTATTCCCGGAAAACGGAAGCGAAGGGCGTGTAATGCGTTAATCAAAACGATCCCCTTCGTTCCCGGTGAAGCAAAATCCAAAAAGATACTCGAAAAACGGACCAACTTACTACTAATTGGGGACGATGTTTTGTTTGGAGAACGCGCCAAAGAAAATTTCATTAAATCCGATCTGATATATGCGGTTTTCAAAATTGCATTTATGCGTATAAATGAATGCTTAATTGAATTACTCAATCACAAACGTGTCGCTGTTTAACGGAGATTAACGAGTTAAAAAAGTTCTAAGAGGGCATTGAGAGAAAGGAATTAACCGGTTACGGTCGATTAGGAAACCACTTTTCACTTTTGCACTTTTAATACATTGCGAATATTTTCAAATTAGTTTAGTACTATTTTTTTATCACTCAATTGAAGGACTTGGTGTAATAATCAACTATGGGCACAAAGTGCAGTTTTAAAATATCAAAGTTAAACGCTTGTTTGGCTTATGTCATAATTAATTACTGCAAAGATCTTCCTTTTGTCACCTTTGGTTTTGATTTACTTAACTTTACTCTTTTCAATAACAGCAGATATAGTATTTGGATGATTTTATAGACAAAGGTGCACCGTATGATGGTGATACATCACTTAAGTTATTGGAAAGTTATTGTTTTGTCCGAGAGTTACAATGTTGGTGTTCAGCACTAAACCATGCTTATAAGGGTAAATTGCTGCATCAATTGCAACAGTTTGCTGCCTATTAATCGCCATGAGATCTACGACCTATGATCGTTATGGAAACTATGCTGAAAGTGCTGTCCCTAGATATTTGTATCAGGGAGATAGTCGTGATAGCGTTGCTTCGATTGCGATCAGTGAATAATGAGCAGATTGTTAAAATAGAAATAGCTGTTCGTAAATAACCCCTACTTGAAGCTTGTACAAACTACATCACCCCTACTTTCTGAATCAAGCCACACTTTGGCTTTGAAACGATACACCAGAGCAAGCTAAGCTTGGGCAAAACACTGACTATCTACACTGATAAATCAAGGAAAGCTGGGGATTCTGGAGTGGGAATTTTCTTGCATGATCTGCTCAAGCCGAAATAACTGTTATAAACATAGCAGCCGTCAGCTATCGGCAATCACTCGAGTAGGCAAACGTACACAACGTCACGATAAAGTGCCAAGACGTCATCAATCTTCCCTGAACCGTTTGTACCACTAGATGTTTATTCAGCATCAAAGCTGATGAACTCCATCTCCCATTGAGTTCTTTTGTTCCACCGCAAAATACCTCTATGGGAGGTAGCAGTACTATTTGCAACAAAAACTTTGCTGTACCTTGATCAGAAAAAATCTTCTCGGTTTCTGACCGGACACTACTGGTTAAGTAAGTACACGTTCTACATGAAGCTTGCAAACACATCAATCTGTAAAGGGTGTGAAATGGAAGACGGCAAGACATATTGTTTGTGACTGTTCCAACCTCGTTTACTTAAGGGAATCCATTTTTGAAATACCATGGCCCTAGATTTCGGATATCAGAAATATACGATTCTACTCTATATTAACATTCATGAAAACATTAGACTGGTTTTCTGATTTTTAGATGATGATCTGTTACTTGTAGGGATGTCAGTGGGACCTAACTGTTATAAAGTAATTCACGTCTCCGTGAAACTACAGCCATACATCAGTTTTGTTTTTTAGAAACGCAATCCCTCCAACATTATGGCATTATCAGAATGAACTACATCGTACTTGAATAACGTAAACGTATTTCTTCTTAACAATAGCAATTTTCTTCAAATACAACAGTATATAAGATTTGTAAGAGTGTATTATTGATTGAGTGACACGTTCAACTTTGAAATTTTTACCACATGATTCAATTAATTTGTACTATTCATCTGGCAAATAAACTTTCTTTTCTTTCAATTTTTACAAAGTCCCTGTCAGCCATTAGAAAACTATGGCCAAGTTCCGAAAGTCGAATAATTGTTGAGAATCCACCAGTTCGAATAAGGGCTATATTGCAGTTCTTAATCTGGCCATCACAGTTGCCCATAAAAATATACAACGATCCAACATCATTAGATATACAAAGGATATTTTGAAAACGAAGTAGTTCATTGCATAGTCTCAAATGAAAACTTATCATATAAAGATTATGGTGATGTGTCACTTGCCCATGTTTCCCTTTTTTCTCATATATTTTCAAAAGAAAAAAAAAGAAACAAAAGAAAGCAAGCCGTTGAAGTTTTGTTTAATCAACTGTTATATTACTTATTTCCATTTAATCAATTTCACACTACATTGGTTTCTGTAAAACTGGTGTACTCTATTGCTGAAAAGGTGGAAGTTATCCACATTTATGGTGTCGAGTAATGAATTCGTGCCACAGTAAGAGTTTTTTTAAAGACAATTTGTGGAAGAAAAAGGCATGCTAACAAGGAAGTAGATAAAATGGCAGACATGGAAGCAACTGGAAATTTTATCATAGAGTCAACTAGTTCTTTTCGGTTCTCTTTTCGATTCTCTAATAAGCCAAGAAGTGTAAAACCAGCTTGGTGAAGAAGGTAATCAGATACTGGACGATGGTCTGGGGGAATTTATGCTTCGAAAGTTCGTAACGAATTTAACCGCAGATTTCCAAAACATTCCAGAAGAATCATATCAGAAATTAAGGCAATAATTTAAAACGGACATTACTACTGCATGGAAACCATTGATACTCATTTTGAGCAGTTCCTGTAAATGTTTGTTTTTCAGTTTTGTTAAAAAGTTATGTTCGATACATACCTAGATTAATTGAATTTAAATAAAACTATGTTTTTTTAGATGGATTTGTTTTTTATTCTTTGCTCTACCGGTTTCGAGTTTTTCCACTCATCTTCTGGAGCTTGTCACGTCAAAATCAACAATTATTTGTAACTCACTTTCTTTTTTCTCCAGAATTTAAACATACTTAGATGTTTAAATTCTTATCATTTTGTAAAATCTAACATTTTAATTCAACGCTGAATAAAAAAAGTACATCATATTCCTTATAAGATAAGCCTTCATTCTAGATACTACGCGATGGGTCATTTAATTTCTAATTTTTGGTTTTCGGTAGTCGTGATGGCTCTGAGGTAAACTTTAAAATGGTGAGTGGTGACCAATATGATGAAGTGTTGTTCTCTTCGAGCGGGCTGCTGATGGCAGCAAATGAGTCATATATTACCAATGAACTTCGTCTAAATAAAGAAAACACAGTCCAATTACTGTTCAATCTTAGACACCATCGTCTAAAGGAACTTTCCTCTACTAAAGAAATAGATAAATAAGAAAAAGATAGCCAGAAAGATTTTCTGATTGCGCAGATTAATTGAATCGGTGTCTGATGAGGTAGCAAGAACCACCTATTTCGCATTGATTCACTCAATCATAAGTAATTGTATAAATGCATAGAGGGGCGAGAATACAGCTAGCTGCCACATATTTGGTTTGTAGCGTAGAGCTTTGAGCGTCATTTCAGGACTGAGCTAAACGGACGATTACCATCACGTCTTCAGTCAGCTGAAAGCTTTGACGACATCTGTGTTTTTACGGAATGTCTTTTATACATTTATAATAACAGAGACAAATAGTACACGCATGCTTAGCTGCATAGCTATGAGACGCGAAACAGCGAAAATATTTATAGCTATGAATTTACTGCTCAAATCTTGTATAATAAATTGCCCTCAGAAATTGGAATATTCCAGAAATATAAATTTTTAAATGTTATGAGGGATTTTTTTGCTAAGAAAAGCGTTCTACTCAGTTGATGAGTATCTAATAGTGCTATGACATGTAATAATTTATTGTTAGTGCGTTTTACTCTACTGATTTTTGACTTTTGTATGTGACGAGTGTAAGCCCAGGCTTTGACACTATAACGTTTATCCTACTCTATTCCAAAAGTGTGATAAATCCTTTTCACTGACTTGTGTACAGGACGACCAGACGATCTATCACATCTTCTGTGACATTGTGTGTTCTCTGACCTACAGGATATCAGATTAAGTGTTTGGCGATGAATGACTTGCTACGGATGGTACTAGAGATATACCTCTAAGCTGTGTCCTAATCTTTCGTAATTCCGTAGGCTGGTGGATATAGCCGGTAGCTTATAAATATATGAAAATTTGGTTTTTTATACGTTATTGACAAAAATAAATCATAACGCTAGAAATATATACATCACAATCGAAACAAGTAATTAGCCATATGGAGCGACCTAGTACTTGGTTGGGCAACCCTTACTGTTAATAACAACTTAGCATCTATGATGCATGGAATCAGTCAACTCATCGATAGTGATCATCTGCTCGATCATCTCCCACTCCACCTGCTGCTGTCAGAACTTCTCATCGGCGAAAAGCGAGAGTGACTTTCAACTTGCGTCCCAGAATGTTTCACAGCGGTTCAATGATGTTGACATCAGGGGTGCGGCAGCATCAGTTCATTTCCATCACTTGATGCTGTGCAAACTAATTAGTGACAACCCTGCATGTGTGCTTATGATCATTTTTTTGCTGTTTTTGCATGTGTAAAGAGGCATGTCATACTGGAGGATATTATTGCTACAATACCTATAATATTTTGTTAATGCTTTTGCCGATTACTTTTCGAGAGTTTTTTGTGCTGACTCTACCTGTAATTTTGTTGATTTTCACTCTATACAGCCATCTATTATTGTAAAGAATATCACTGTAACAGGTTCTTAATGTTGTGGTGATCGTAACAACATTGCTGATTATCGTCCCATCTCCATAATATCTAACATCGTTAAAGTATTTAAGTAAATCATCTATGGAGCTATTTATCCACAAGTTCAATCTTTTGTATAGCAGCACCAATAAACCCATACTGGTGTTTATTAAACGTCGTTTACGGTTACTAATTTGGTGGTCATCACTGAGATAATATGAGAACCCTTGGTTGGGATTGGTCAAGTAGATGAACTGACTTTATTAACATGTTTGATGCGATTTATTATGATCTTCTCCTCCAGAAGCTCAGTATCTTTGACTGTATCCCTTTGCTTATATGTCTTTTTTGACCATATTTGCCAAATAACTCTAATTTAGGTGCACTACCATTTGTAATATTTGTTAACGCGTTATTAAATAAAATCAAGTGTAGTGTATTGGCTTATGCTGATGATCTTAAGATATTTCACACTATGATATCAGATGATGACGTGGCTTTGTTGCAGTCGGATTTGGATATCTTTATGGATTGGTGCGATCGTTATCAGTTAAGAATTAATGTGCAGAAGTGTAATGCTATTACACTTCTGTTAGTGGTTTATCCTATTGTCTAAATGTAATTTAAATGTAAATAAACTCTTTGATTGAAATTACTTCTGTGAGAGATCTTGGAGTAGCTTTTGAGATAGTATCACGTTTATTTACGGATTCTGCAATATATATCGCTATTTCTGATGCTTGTTCTATCAAGACTAAAGTATGATTTTGTAATATGATCACCGTATTATATTTCGCATCGTCTTCTATTGAATAGAATTTAAAATGGTAGAACTTATCCTGTTGCAACCAAACATTGTTGTAACGTTACCATCTTCGCTAAGCACTCGGTCATGATTATTAAATTTATTTATAAAGCTGGTGTATGATGAGAAGAATTGCAGTATCAACTTTTGTATACGAGGTCGTGCTACTCCTTACAGCATTGTCTTCTACATGAAGAATTGTAGATCTAACATTCAAGCTGACACTCAACTACAAAGAATATGCTTGCTTTTGAACGTGAATGACGTGATATCAATGCTTTTGCTTAATGTTTAATTGTATTTTCTCTTGATATAAATTTATCCTTTTGTATTCTAGAATAATGTCCTGCAATTGACATGAGAGACGTCTGTCAATAAGTGTTATTGAGTTAAAATTAAAACAAATACAAGAACAATCACTACATCTATCATCGGGATTAATACTAGTTCTAAAACTAGAAACCTTGCGGTTTCGCCGTGTGTCTTTTGAAAAAATGAAAACAGAAGGAAAGAAATTTTACCTAACACATGTAGAGACAGGAATATATATGAAAAGAAATGACAGCAGCGCTGGGATTTTGAAAAAATGTTTGACGTTTCGGATGCCCTGTTGCAACCTTCTTCAGAAACTAGTTCGTAGTGCACAAACCAGTTCTTTTTGATTCCTATCTTAAGAGCGTACATAAAAGTATAATTTCGATTGTATGGTTCCGTGTTTTCTATCACCTTTCTTCTTCTTTTTTCATCAGAACCAGTTACAAGACCTCTTAAATAAGCATCTTTCAAGATTGTTCAAATTTTTTTGCCTCAATTTGTTTCTTAATACTTAGATATGTTTTTCCACTATTTCGTTCTTATTTCTTACGTCATTCCTGTTTAAGTAACTTGCCACAAACATTTTGCCACTTTGTGAAAAATTGTTTTATACTTTCTTTAATTGTTTATAAGTTTATTAAAATGTTTCATTGTGTTCGTTTCTTTGTTGTCCACATGTTCTGGAAGATTATATCATATCCCTGATGATGAGCATTAACCCAACCCTATTCAAGGATCAATACATCGCGATATAATACCTTCCAGAAAATACGACTAATTGCTAGAATCAATGCCATAGAGAGGGGGGTAGATAATATAGATATTAATATAAACAATATTTATGATTTCTTTTCATCACTTCCTTATAAGTCAATTCATTTGAATGAATAATGTTTATATTAGTACTGAAAGACTCAGTTAATATGATAACTTATAGATATAAGCTTATAGACAGATAAGCTTATAGACAGATATAATTAAGTGAAAATTGTCCAATAGAAATGTGTTACAATAAAATAATGACATTTTGATATTAGATGTTTTACAAACATAATACGTTTATTTAAAATAGACAAATGTCTTAAACCAACACATGTTAACGCGAATTGAGCGGTACAGCCACCACACAAACGGAAAAAATAATCTCTTGTTTACACTGGTCGGTATTTTTATCCAACTTTAAAGCAAACGAATCGATGCCGAATTTTTCCAAGAGCTCCGAGACAGTGGAAAAGTTTAGCCGAAAAGATCAAAACAAGTGTGACAGTGTGCGTGGAGAATTTTATGTAACTTTTGGACAACGAACGATAATTCGTTAAACTGATAGTGACATTTTAAATAATCCGTACCATGTCACGCCGCGGACAGACGTATTATTTATTGTTAAAACGGGTAAATATGAAAATGGCTGTTTGCGTACACGGAGTAAAAGCGAATAACATTAATAGTTATTATATCCTGTAACCCGTAACCTTTCGGCGTTTTAATTTTTTGTCGGTATTAGTAAACTGAATGTCGAGATCGTTTCAACACGAGATGAAAAACACAGGGGAATCGTTCACGATCTCGACTCTAAGGAAAGTGATCTGTTGTTATTGTATTTTTTTTTGTTGTAAGATAAAGAGATTCAATGGCAGGTGCGATAAATCAAATAACAAGTTACGTCATGAAGCCGAAATTTTCCAGGTCGGAGATGTTTTTGCCGCTATACGTAAAGGGAACATTATAAGAGATTAATTGAAAAAATACACTCGCGGATTTATGATAATTTTTTTTAAACGGAAAAAAACGTTGCTATCCCGAACGTTTCGACGTCATCATGGTATCTATCTTTATTTGTTCCACTCCAAAATTAATTTTTATTATTAGTTTTATGACATCGTAAACCCTTAAATTCGCAAATGATTATAGAAGTCCATTTCTTTTTAAAATCAATTTTACGCTTATAACTTTTTATTGAACGCATCGTTTCCGGGTTCAATGTTTTTGAAAATATGCGATCACAAGAATACAGGTGTTCACAAAGGGTATTTACTTGAAATTTTTTTATAATGTCGAAAATTCTAAAAAATTGCTTTTAAAAATGATTTTTCAAAATTATATCAGGAAACTATTATTTTTATAAAATACTACAAACTTAAATTAAGTTAAAAAATAATATCTTAAAAATAGTTTTATACGTATGAAAGTACATATTCTTTTTTATAAATCACAGAAAATTTTATCGAGATATCTTAAGTTTAATTCAATATTTTGTCAAAAATAATCAAAAGTTTTTAAATTAGTAGAATGTTACAAATTTAGATTAAGTCTAAAATCAGATATCTCAAAAGCAAATTGAGATATTCAAGTATGGGTTCGTTCTTGGTAAAGTGCATACTTTCCTTTATGAATTATAAAAAATTTCACCAAGATATCTTAAAAATTCGATTTTTTACAATTTTTCAAAAATAATTGAAGGTATTTTCAATTTTATGAAATGCTTCAAATTTAGAATCTGTTCAAAAATTGATATCTTAACAATGAATTGAGGTATTCAAGTATGGTTTTCATCTCTGAAATGTACATCCTTTCCTTTATAAATCACATTAAATGTCATCAAGGTATGTTAAGATTTCAATTTTTTACAATTTTTAAAGTAAAGTTCTTAATTTAATAAATTGCTACAAATTTTGATTGAGTTCAAAACATGATATCTCAAAAAAGAATTGAGATTCTCACACACGGTTTTGTTGTCGGTAAAGTGCATTCTTTCCTTTATAAATCACAGAAAATTTTATCAAGGTATGTTAAGAATTCATTTTTTTACAATTTTTCAAGTAAAGTTCTTAATTTAATAAATTGCTACAAATTTTGACTGAGTTCAAAACTTGATATCTCAAAAAAGAATTGAGATACTCACACACGGTTTTGTTGTCTGTAAAGTGCATAATTTCCTTTAAAATCATAATAAATTTTATTAAGATATCTTAAGTGTTCGATTTTTACGATTTTTTTAAATGATTAACGAACTCATTAATTTTTACTACAAATTTAGATTGAGTTTAAAACTTCATATCTCAAAATGACTTGAGATATACAAGTATGGTTTTGATATCGGAAAAGTGCATACTTTCCTTTATAAACTTCATCAAGATATTTTACTAATTCGATTTTCTATAATTTTTCAAAACTGATTATAGATATATTCAATTTTATGAAATGTTTTAAATTTAGGGTATGTTCAAAACTTGATATCTCAAAAATGAATTGTGGTATTCAAGTATGGTTTTCATCTCGGAAAAGTGCACACTTTCCTTTATTTTTTCATCAAAAAAGAGATTTTCATCAAAATATGTTAAGAATTAAATTTTTTACGATTTGTTCAAGAAAATTGCTTTTAAAAATGATTTTTCAAAATTATATCAGGAAACTATTATTTTTATAAAATACTACAAATTTAAATTAAGTTAAAAAATAATATCTTAAAGATATATATTCAAGTATAGTTTTATATGTATGAAAGTATATATTCTTTTTTATAAATCACAGAAAATTTTATCGAGATATCTTAAGAATTTGATTTTCAATATTTTTTCAAAAATAATGAAAAGTTTTTAAATTAGTAGAAATTTACAAATTTAGATTAAGTTTAAAATCAGATATCTCAAAAGCAAATTGAGATATTCAAGTATGGGTTCGTTCTTGGTAAAGTGCATACTTTCCTTTATGAATCATAAAAAATTTCACCAAGATATCTTAAAAATTCGATTTTTTACAATTTTTCAAAAATAATTGCGGGTATTTTCAATTTTATCAAATGCTTCAAATTTAGAATCTGTTCAAAAATTGATATCTCAACAATGAATTGAGGTATTCAAGTATGGTTTTCATATCTGAAATGTACATCCTTTCCTTTATAGATCACATTAAATTTCATCAAGGTATGTTAAGATTTCAATTTTTTACCATTTTTAAAGTAAAGTTCTTAATTTAATAAATTGCTATAAATTTTGATTGAGTTCAAAACATGATATCTCAAAAAAGAATTGAGATTCTCACACACGGTTTTGTTGTCGGTAAAGTGCATTCTTTCCTTTATAAATCACAGAAAATTTCATCAAGGTATGTTAAGAATTCATTTTTTACAATTTTTCAAGTAAAGTTCTTAATTTAATAAATTGCTACAAATTTTGATTGAGTTCAAAACTTTATATCTCAAAAAAGAATTGAGATTCTCACACACGGTTTTGTTGTCGGTAAAGTGTATACTTTCCTTTATAAATCACAGTAAATCTCATCAAGATATGTTAAGAATTCAATTTTTTACAATTTTTCAAGTAAAGTTCTTAATTTAATAAATTGCTACAAATTTTGATTGAGTTCAAAACTTGATATCTCAAAAAAGTATTGAGATACTCACACACGGTTTTGTTGTCTGTAAAGTGCATAATTTCCTTTATAAATTATATTAAATTTTATTAAGATATCTTAAGAGTTCGATTTTTACGATTTTTTTTAAATGATTAACGAAATCATTAATTTTTACTAAAAATTTAAGTTGAGTTTACAACTTCATATCTCAAAATGAATTTAGATATACAAGTATGGTTTTGATATCGTAAAAGTGCATACTTTCCTTTATAAACTTCATCAAGATATTTTACCAATTCGATTTTCTATAATTTTTCAAAAATGATTACAGATATATTCAATTTTATGAAATGCTTTAAATTTAGGGTGTGTTCAAAACTTGATATCGCAAAAAGGAATTGTGGTATTCAAGTATGGTTTTCATCTCGGAAAAGTGCATACTTTCCTTTATTTTTTCATCAAAAAAGAGAATTTCATCAAAATATGTTAAAAATTCAATCTTTTACGATTTTTTCAAAATGATCAAGACAGTCAATTCTAGAAATGTAGGTCGAGTAAAGCTTGATATCTTAAAAACGAATTTTCCTTTATAAATTATAAAAATTTTTAGAAAGATATCTTAATAAATTCGATTTCTTGCGATTTTCTCAAAATGATTGAGGAAATCATTAATTTTATGAAATGTTGCAAATTTAGGTTGAGTTTAAAACTTCATATCTCAAAAACAAATTGAGATATTCAATTATGATATTATTATCGAAAAATTGCATACTTTCCTTTATAAATCACAAAAAATTTCATCAAGTTATCTTAAGAATTCAGTTTTTGAAATTTAGGTTGAGAGCATAAAAAAAAATTAATCATAAAAATGAGTTTTTCTTCACTACAACAATTTGGGTTTAAGTCAAAAATCTCCACTACAAATCTTAAATATTTTTTGTGTGATAGAACACTGCGAGTTAGAGTGAACGATGCATATTTGAAGATTTTCTTTACAAATGAGGGAGTTTCACGGTTCTTCACTATCTGCTATTCCGTTCAATATTTTTGTATCTGATATGATGACTGAGAGACATGATAAGAAAGCATTCTTTCTATATCATGAATGCACCTTGAATGGAGCAATAGAATATCTTTAAAATTTGACGCAGAAAATAAAAAATTGGTATAAAATGTGGTGTATATAAATTAGCCAACAAAAATATAGCTATTATTATGATTCCTTAAATGAACTGATCAATAATGATAGCTAATATGCCGATTGTTTCAATTAAGGTGTGCAAGTAGTTAGGGATTGACCTAGATAACAAATAAAAATTTAATAATCACACAAAAAAAAACTAAAATTAAATGTAAAGGTAAATTTTCTAAAATGTAAAAACCAAGGCATTCGTTTTCAAGACAAAGCCAGGCGAAATCTTGAAGTCGTGCTTAAAAAGTATAAGAAAATTAAGAATCCGTAGAAACCCTGTCTATAATAAAATAACCCTTCGAATCAATTTTTTTATGAGATATGCAAAATATTACCAATTTCGGAACGAACAGCCACACTTGGCAATAAAACCACCTTAAAAATAAGCGAAAACCACTATTTAACATTGCTATTTATTTGGGATAATAACCCTTCACATGATGTTAATTAGTTATACGGGTGAGAGTTCATCAAGGGTAGGAGGACCTAGGTCGAGAGCCCACTCAGGAGATCAATATAATATCAGAACTGTAAATGTAAGTGTAAATAACAATATCAATAATAATGCGTTGATTTCCAAATTAACAAAAATCAAATTTACAATAATTTAATTTAAGATAGGATGGAGTTAGGAATCAGAATTACTAACTTCGACTCCACCCTACAAAAAACGAAACAATCTGAGAAAGAAAACAAAATAATAATTAACTTTTACCTCATTTTTCTCTCGAACGGGTTTAAACTCAGAGACTTTATAGAACTGGGTAATGTATTATAAAATTTAGAGATACAATATGTGACAGACCTCTCAAGTAATGTTGTGATATGTACAGATGGGGTAATAAGACCTCTACTTCTAAAGTAAATATTGTGAACATCCGTTTTAAACGAAATTTTATTATACAGATAATGAGGCTTTTTCGACAAAAGAGCTTATGATAAAGTGATAAGAGCAACATTCTTTCTGTTAGATATATTTAAGCAGCCATCCTATATATACAGCGATTACCGTACGAGACCATAGTCTCAAGGATTCCAACTCGCCCAATACTGTTGTCAGTCTTATTGAGTGGGAAGAAGAGCTGAATGATATGCTTAACAACCAATCCGACATTCGGTCACAAAAAGAAGTATTAGGTCAAACTGAAGAAATGGATGACGACATTAATATACGGTTAGAAGAAATCACTCAGTAAAGAGAAGAAAGTGCACAAAGTTTAAAATGACAAGCTGATAAAATGCTAGGATGCAGTTCAAAAAAATTTTCATCCGTATGTACTAGAAAAAATATTTTATTGAAAATTCCGGATGTTGTTCGTGAGCGAACTGCACCTAGAAATAACAAGCGTTTATCCGTTGTAACTGTAAGACTAACTGCAAAAATAAAAAATGCAAGTGTCTTTTAAGACAATTAGGTGTAACAGTAAATGTCATCAGTCTTTGTCATGCTGCAATAAATAAGATCAATAATTACTTTAATACACAAAATATTTTTCGTGTTCTACTTTTATATATATGTTAAAATGTATTTTATTTTTTAAAAAGTTTGAGTTAGTTGAATGTTGTTATACCATGTTGCACATTTGAATACCTATTACCTACAGACATGCAATCCATTTCAACTTTATTAAAATCGGTATTTAATCAAGTAAGAGATGTGCGAAACTATTCAATTTGCGTTTGGTTAAAATTATCTACTCAAATGCCGAAATTCAGTTCTATTTCGGCATTGATTCAAATACATTTGAACATTCCGCGAAATGTTTGATTATTTCGGCACTTGTCCGAAATCGGCGATTGGGTCTAACATATACAGTGCATTTATGGAAATATCGTTGAAAGGGGTTAAATTTTTTGCGACTTTTTGCTATAGATTTCAAAATTCTTCCATTATTTCTAACCAAGTTATGACGTCATTAATATTTTCATTACAGAACATGAAAGAGGATTCTTTCATGTTTCAAAATGAAAATAAATAATTAAAAATAAAGTTTATAATTATTTTTGATTATCTACATAATTAAATTTCAAAAAATTTCATCAATTTCCATTCGTTTAAAATAGAAAAATAACAATATCCATATTAAGCAATTGTTTTAGATATCGTTTGAAAACAATGATTAATTATTGAGATCTAAAACAGTGGGCTGCTATGGTTACGCATGACCACTATTATGTCTCTATCTGAAATGAATGGAAAATTATGAAACTTTAAGGTGATTTTTTCGAAAATTTTCTTATGTAACTAATATTAATTTTAACTATACTAAATGTAAAAAACAATCTTCTTTCAAATTCCTTAATAAATCATGACATATTGTATTAAAAAAAACTATCGATGACGTCATAACTCGTTTAAAAACAACGAAAAAAATTAAAATATAGTCCAAGAAACTGCAAAAAATCTAAACACGTCTTAGCGATTTTCCTATAAATTATTTCTAATAGTTTTATCGAATTTATCGGTTACTTTTGAGAAGTACTATATATGAATTTAGGTATTACCCTTCCCTTACCGGAAACTAAGTTATTTATTTTAACTATTGTAGAGATAATTTGAAATTAAACAGTTAACATTTGCATCACATCCAATATTTTAGAAAAGATTAATAGAGTTTTTATGAGTCGCTCGAATTATGCTATCATGTTTACGAAACCCTGATTGATTTTGAGGTACAATATTATAAGAATCGATCGATTTCCTAATTTGAAAATCCATAAGTTTTTCCACCACTTTTAAAACAGTTGGCAAGATACTAATAGGTTCTAAATCTTTGTATTCCTTTGAATTGGTAACTTTTTGGTGATGGAGTGGATAATAAGTGTAACTCCGAAATAAGTTTATTACCAGTTGCCTTCTTAATTGCTTCTTAGAAAATTGATTTTAAAAAATTTTTGACTTGCTTTCATGATTAATGAATACGTTTTAAAAACGAGCTTGAATATTTTAGGAATAATTATGGAATAATTCGAAAACGATGTAAATGTGTAATCGACGTGATGTCGATTTTACGACAAATTAAAGAAATGTCAGATTTCTGCCAAGCAGGATTAGTGAATAGTTTGAAACAGCACATTAAAATCTAAATTTGCACATGATGGCCTTGGTTCATTTTGGATTAGATTAATAGAAGCGTATCCGGAAATTTTCAAACGCGCCGTAAAGAAGGTGATATCTTTCGCAACAACTTATCTCTGTTCACTTACATAATTACAAAATCGAAATAAGATCATAGACCCCGGACATTGGTGTTCTGGGTGCACAAGCACCCATACAAAAATGTTTAATGACTGCAGAGCAACATCTACCATTATCCATTATTTTTTTAATTTTGATCAATTATTGCGTTCTCCCTCAATTCAGTTCCAGTATCTGCTTCAACGAGGCCTCATTTGCTTCTAGAAGACATGATATTGCTTCCAGAAGACTTGAAATGCTTCCAGAAGACTTGATATCACTTCCAGAAGATTTAACTACTATCAGAAAAAACGATAGTGCATTTGGAAGACTTGTCACTGCTTCCAAAAACCTGAAATGCCTACAGAAGATTTGATACTGCTCATAGATAACTTGAAATAAAGACATGAAATGCTTCCAGCTAACTTGAATTGCTGTCAGAAGACTCGATCATGCTTCTGGTAGATTTGTCAATGCTTCCAAAAGGCTCGCTCCTACCCCTAGAAGAATTAATAGTGTTTCTAGAAGGCTTGATATTGCTTTCAGAAGAGTTAACTATTTTCAGAAGATACGATAGTGCCTCTGGAAGACTTATCACTGCTTCCAAAAGACTTGAAATGCTTCCAGATGACTTGAACTGCTGTCAAAAGACCCGACACTGCTTCTAAAAGATTTAACTACTTTCAGAAAATACGGTAGAGCCTCTGGAAGACTTGTCACCGCTTCCAAAAGACTTGAAATGCTTACAAAAGACTTCATACCGCTTATTGTTGACTTAAAATGCTTCTAGAAAACTTGATATTGCTTCCAGAAAATTGGAACTGTTTCCAGAAGAGTTGAATTGCTGCCAGAAGAGTTGAATTGCTGCCAGAAGAGTTGAAATGCTTCCAGATGACTTGAATTGCTATCAGAATGCCCGATACTGCTTCTAGAAGATTTGCCAATGCTTCCAAAAGGCTCGCTACTGCCCCTGGAAGACATAATAATGTTTCTAGAAAACTTGATATTACTTCCAGAAGATTTAACTACTTTCAGAAAATACGATAACGCCTCTGGAAGACTTATCACTGCTTCCAAAAGACCTAAAATGCTTACAGAAGAGTTCATACCGCTTATAGATGACTTGAAATGCTTCTAGAAGACTTGAAATGCTTCCAGATGACTTGAACTGCTGTCAAAAGACCCGACACTGCTTCTAGAAGATTTAACTACTTTCAGAAAATACGATAGAGCCTCTGGAAGACTTGTCACCGCTTCCAAAAGACTTGAAATGCTTACAAAAGACTTCATACCGCTTATTGTTGACTTAAAATGCTTCTAGAAAACTTGATATTGCTTCCAGAAAATTGGAAGTGTTTCCAGAAGAGTTGAATTGCTTGCAGAAGAGTTGAAATGCTTCCAGATGACTTGAACTGCTATCAGAATGCCCGATACTGCTTCTGGAAGATTTGCCAATGCTTCCAAAAGGCTCGCTACTGCCCCTGGAAGATATAATAATGTTTCTAGAAACCATGATATTGCTTCTAGAAGATTTAACTACTTTCAGAAAATATGATAACGCCTCTGTAACACTTATCACTGCTTCCAAAAGACCTGAAATGCTTACACAAGACTTCATACCGCTTATAGATGACTTGAAATGCTTCTAGAAAACTTGATATTGCTTCCAGAAAACTGGAAATGTTTCCAGAAGAGTTTAAATGCTGCAAGAAGTGTTGAAATGTTTCCAAAAGTCTTGAAATGTTTCCAGATGACTTGAACTGTTGTCAGAAGAGTCGATACTACTTCTGGAAGATTTGCCAATACTTTCAGAACGCTCGCTACTGCCTCTAGAAGATTTAATGTTGTTTCTAGAAGACTTGATATTGCTTCCAGAAGATTTAACTACTTTCTTAGTCCCGCTGGAAGACTTGTCACTGCTTCCAAAAGACCTGAAATGTTTATAGAAGACTACATACTGCTTATAGTTGACTTGAAATGTTTTACTCAAATTGAAATTACCATTTTTAATTAATTTTAATATACTATTGAGTCGGTGGTACAGATATTGACTTGATGCTGAAAATGATATGCGTTTCCACGTAACATCGATTCATCCAGATATTATTAGCTATGCTTATGACATATTTATATTATACAGGGTCCTGCAAAAGTGCGTCAGGCACCAATAGCACCTATATCAATTAAGTTAAGATTTTTTTCAAACGTAGGCTTGTACAACAATAGGCTTTTACCGTAAATTAAATTCGCAATACTTTAATATCTGCAGTTGTAACGACAACAGTGATGTCAATCCACATTGGGTTCAAGAAAGTCACATCCAATATCCTGAAAAAGGTAGTAAAAAGTAAAAAAAAACCTTTTATTTGAACACTACTCTGAATGGAAATAGATATTTAGATCTCCTATAAAATTAAACTGTACCTGCTCTTGAAGCATTATTTTTGAAGGATAGGATGGAAAAATACAGGAAAATATATTTTATCAACAAGATGGAGCACCTCCACGTTATAGATTGAATGTGTGAGAATATTTGCATTTACATTTTCCTGGGAAATGGATTGCTTCCTTTTGATATTTTTTTGTTAACACATTACTTAATATTTTCTTTTTCTGTAACTAATTCACCATGATTATTGGAACAGAAACGGCGTTTTTAATAATAATTAATGCTATTTTACCGCCTACTTCAATCCTTCCAGTGGTTTAATTTAGGTATTAACGCTGTTTCAGCGCCCACTGTGATTTAAATGGCTGACTTAATAATTAAACAAATCAATTTATCAAATTATTTCACTATGTAACCTTATGATACAATATGCTTAACACATAGAGAAAAATATGCAGTATCAAAAAAATAAGAAAAAAGAAATTCGTCTCACTTCAAATAAACCACCATGATAACCAAACTATAAACAATCAAACTTATACGAAATATGCGTAAACCTAAAAACTTTTATAAAAAAGATTTTTGTTAAAAGTAAAAATAGCCAAGTTATTTGCTATATTCCAACCTTTTGTGTATTTTTTGTATATAAGAGTGTATTTCTGGAAAATATGTTCACATTTCATGTACCGGATGGTCCAAAAAAGTGTGATGACACAAAATATATACTAATACTATTGGATAATATTATACAGGTTGGTTACCAGAACCGGTTAATATACGTAATGATTGGGAGATCATAACTTTGTAATTTTAACTTTAACACCCTGTATTTTTCCTGTATGTATAGCTTTGTTCAAGTGATCATGTATTTTCAAGATCTTAAACGAAACATTGCACTAATTGCCAAGCTCAATCTGTTTAAGACAAACTATATTGAAAACATATGAGAAAGTGTTTGAAAATTTCTCGTGTTTGAAGACTCATATCTTACCCATTTATGGGTATAGACAAAAAATTATTACGCGAATCATCATCATTTTTAGTTTAGTATTAGTAATTAGTGCCATGACTTACAGAATCATCCTGTATTGTGTATACAGTATACTTTGGAATACTTTATTGTTTGATTATCCCATTAGTAGTAGTTTCCCCATTTTCGTTCGTATACTCGAGTTAGAAAGAACGAAAGAAAAAAATAGTGGATAACGGGCAAGATCGCACGCTTGTCACCACTGTAAAAGGTGAGCCACGGGCTACGGGAGACGGAACTTTCCAATTTGCGGCAATGGAAGTCACTAAAAGGAGCGGAAGGAGAACGCTCCTCAAGCGACTGTATTCGTTATTCAAATGGCGTGCGAGTTCGAGCAAAAACTTTAGTATTTTCTCTTTGCCGGTTCGCGCCTCTGACAAACATGTTTATAACCTTGGCCGAGTATTGGCCGCAATTTAAATAAACGACAAGAAAAGAAAAATAAATAAAAATTCAAATCAAAGATTGATACACCGTTAAAAATAAACTTTTTTTTACACCCATAATCACAACATCACACAGATAGATAACATTACAACTCACTTAACGAGCCAAAATTAAATCGGCTACGAAAAACGCGTTTTAAATCACCGCATTTACATTGAAAATAAATTAAACTCATTTGCAACCGTCCTCCAATTGTTGGCAAAAACATGATAACATGTTATAAAAGAAAAATTGTATATATTAACATTCAAGCCTATTTACCGTTCGACGTCGCGAATGTATGTTATTAGGCTCGCAAGAATTTTAATAGCGAGTAATTAGATGACGAAAAGTATTAATTAACTCGGCGCTTGTTTTGGATTTTACTCGGCGCGAGAGAACGTTTAAAGAAAACGAGGGGAAGAAGAAGGGAAACTTACATGCATTATTCATTAAAATACGTAATTTATTTGACTCTTGAATATTAAATTTACGCTAATAATATTAAGAGTCGAGAAACCGTCCGAAATAGAAAATTTAAAAATCTTTAAAACTAAATACAGTGTACTCCGATTAATTGGCCCGAAAAATAATAACCGAAATGTTATATATATATATATATATTATATTCGCTTATAAGGTCCAATAATTCGATAAATAGGACCGATTAACAACAAGTTGGCAACTCAACCCAACCCAAATCATGTATCACAAATAGTGTCCGACCGAAATTTAATTTGGAGCCGAAACTGAAATTCGGTCGTAATCGTGGTTTCGGTTTATATATATATATATATATATATATATATATATATAAACTATTCAGAAATTAACAAATATTAATTGGAATTATTTACGTGTAGCAACATAAATAACATATACACTGTGATCAAGAAAGACGATCCATAAAAAGCTACTTTCCCAAGCGTTTGATCGTTATTTTAAAGCAAGCGCTTGGGAAAGTAGTTTTTTATGTATAGACTTTATGAATCGTTCGGTATAATGATAAACAGAAGGAAAAATATCTATTACACGTCGAAGACAGGAAAAACATTGAAAAGAAAGACGGCAGCGCCGGTTTCTTTCATCAATGTGTTGATGTTCATCAATGTGTTGATGAAAGTTCCCAGCGCTGCCGTCTTTCTTTTCAATGTTTTTCCTGTCTTATACGTGTAATAGGTATCCTCCCTTTTGTGTATCATGTATATGTTCAGAAATTGGCTGATAATTTATACGTAGTGACAAATATATACATACAGTAAAGCTCCACTAATTCATACAATCCCAAATCCGAATTCCTTTGTAATTCGAACAAAATTAGAAAATATAAAATTTACACTGTATCAATGATAATCCGAATAAGACGATATTTCGAAAATTCTGAAAGGCTTCTACTAAAATTCCCATAAGTATTTTGCCTATATTGTCTAAGATTCTGGAAAAGAAGTAGCTAGTAGACTTACTCAGCATCTAAATAAATTTAATAATCTACCAGTTCGTCTAACTCAGTCTGCTTTTCACTCAGGACATAGTTGTGCAACAGCCCTTCTCAATGTCACTGATGATATTTTACATGCGATAGACCAAAAATGAGTTACGATCCTGATTCTTTTGGACTTCTACTAAGGCCTTTGATGCCATTAACCACGCCATACTCTTGCCAATACTCTAGCATATTGGACTTTCGAAACGGGCCACAAATGTTTTTAGCAGTTACCTCCTAAATCGGTCACAGACTGTTAAGCTTCAGGCGATCCGCAGGGTTCAATTCTTGGTCCTTTACTCTACTTAATTTATACGGCTGCCTTACCAAAAGTGCTAAATTATTGCACTACTCACATGCATGCTGACCATACTCAGGTCTATTACTCATTCAATGAGAATGATATTAACAAGGCTGAAAGAGCTATTACATCTGATTCAGATAAATTGGTCCATGAAGCTTTAAATTGAACGTATGGTGAACAGAATCAAGGAGTGTCTAAGTATCAGAGTGGATGGTATCAAATTAAACATTACTAACAAGTACTGTGATTGGGTATTTATCTTGATACCACCCTTCGATTCCGTAGACACATCTCTGTATAAATTCAGAGCATACGTATCGTTTAAATTATTGTACAGTAACAGGAGTTTACTTAACCAACGTTTGAAAATCCAATTACGTGAAGTTCTCTTTTTGTCTATATTCAATTGCGGTGATGCTTTATACCATCCATGCCTCGACTCTATAACCAAAGCGCGTATACAGTACAGAACTCATGTTTGAGATTTATATATGCCATAAAAAGACGGGAAAACATATCACACACTCTGAATTGGGCAAATTGGTTAAATATGGCGTAACGCCGAATCCTTCACTGTGCTTGCCTCTTTCACAGAATCTTGTATAAATGTCCACCATATTTGACTAACAGAGTCAGGTATACGACATTATATACATATATACAACAATAAACGACATCGGCACATGTTATCATACCTCGCCATAAACTTCACATCTTTAAAAGATCTTATTCTTATAATATAGTTGTTATAATGAATAACATTCCCGATTCAATTAAACAGCAGAGTGAGCAAAGATTCAAGTCAAACTGTAAATTCTTATGATAAAGCAAAGCAGCATTTAATATAATTTACTTTAATTTCTAATAAAATGTTAATTTTCACTTTTTCTGAAACGTGTCTCAACCGGGTAGGGGAAGATTGTTTGCGGCAGCTTGTTCTACCTTCATTTGAGACATTTGATGATGTTTTTATTTTCTTTAATTTTGTGTGTTTCTTTAATGTTTTTAAATATTTTTCTTTTACTACATTATTCTTTATTATTATTTTATATTATTTTTCATTTTGTGATTGAATTAGCGGTTCAGTTTTGTGTTTATATAATATCAGTCAAACTATGTTTGCCATTGACTCGGGTCTTGTCGTTTTTGTTGCAAAATTTAAACTGTTTATGATTATACTTCCTTTTATATTTAGTATGGTGGCCGATATCTTCGAAATCGGCTAAATCTATGTCTTTTGATGTAAGAAATAATTTCGGCCGATTTCGAAGACGACGGCCCTCCCAATGGTCATTAAAAATATTTATGGCAATCCAACTCTTGAATCACAAATAATGCTTATGACGGTCGACGTCTTTGAAGTATATATCACGAACAGTCAACTAACTTATGACGGCCGATATCATCGAAATCAGTCGAAACTATATCTTTTGATGTAAGAAATAATCTTGGTCGACGACTTGAAAGTCGTCATTAAAAATACTTAAGGCAACCCAACCCATGTATCACAAACAATTAATCAACATATGGGTGCTGTATAATACTTATGGTACCCCAAAACAACTCAACTCAATTTGCTTCAAGTATCATAAATAATTGTTGGCCAACCCTAACTTATGATGGCAACCCAACCCAACTCATATATCATGAATAGGCCAATGTTTCAAATTTTTTAAGAAACAAGACGACACTTTTTTGACTGGAAATGACTTTAATGCTAAAGACAGACTTTGAGGCATGAAGGGAGCACGACAAAATTCAAAAACTCCTTAAAATTATAAAATGGTATAAATCGGATGTATATAGCATAAAGATAAGTCCGCAAACTACTTATAAGTATAAGAGGGTAGAATATGGATTCAAATCACTCTTTAATTATTTTAACTCTTGGGCAAATTATCATACTTGAATCGGCTACTCAAAATGATGGGTTGGGTTCATCTCAATTTCAGATTGAAATGTATATAGCAGATGACAACAAGGTATCCAAATACTCTAAAAGATATTCCAGGACTAGACGATAAGTGTCTTGAAGCTACCTGGCACTAATTCAATATCATTCTTGACTGCCCCATTTAAAAACCAGAAACATCTTGGGAACAACTTGTCTAATTTATGTTAATATTATTTAAGTTGAAAAGCAATTCCACACTTTTAGTTATTAAATCAAATCGATTATTAAAACCAAGTCGATATTTTTGAAGTTCAATAAATGTGAAATGGAAGCTTACATATTTTAATTTTAATCTTAATAATTTCTTATTAAAACGTCAGCTATCCTATATATCATTTTAAAGAAGGCAATTTCATCTTTAATTTGATCCATATATCACCCCATTATCTCCATTATTTTAGCCAAAGCAATTCTTTAATGCCTCCATTATTTTTTATTTTAATTTTATCAAGGTTGGAACGTAATTTTACATTTTTTTCTTGATTGTTGAATAGAATACATTATTTTAAAGAAGACATCTGCAATGCTGCTTTAATTTAAGCCATAATGCTTTATCATTTCTTTATCTCCATTATTAAAGTCAAGTCGATTTTTTGAAGTTTAATTGATTTAAAACGCAATCTTCCACATTTTAATTTTTATCATATTAACATTTATAATTTCTACTTAAAACTTCAGTTATCTTATATAAAGCAGGAAAGAAGTAAAGAAGTTATATTTGCCTCCAATTTGATCCATATCATCTCAATATCTCCATTATTATAAATAAGGCCATTTTTTAATATAAACATTTTTTAAATGTTATCACGGTTTGAATGTAATCTTACATATTTAATATTTTAATAAATTTTGAATAAAATAGCGGTTATCATACACCATTTTATAGAAGACATCTTTCAATACATCATTCAGTAATCTCCATTATTAAAGTTAAGATGATTTTTTAATTATTTTTTGATTATTGATTCTGACTTTTTTTAAATTTTTTCATTCCCTCATCATTATTAAAGCAAAGGCATTTTCTTGAAGTTTAATCAATTTGCAATTCACAATTTTAACATTTTATTTTTTATCATAATAATTTCTGGCTAAAACATCAATTATCCTACATCATTTTAAAGAGGACATTTTCTTCTTTAATTTGATCCATAAACCATCCTGTTATCAACATTATTTTAGCCATACTCATTTTTTAATGCTTCTATTATTTTTTATTTTAATGTACCAAGTTTGGAACGTTATCTTACATATTTCAAATTCTTTCTGAATAAATTTTGAATAAAACATAAGGCAACATACACCGTTTTAAAGAAGACATATTAATCTTCAATTTAAGCCATCATAGTTCCTTATATCTCCATTATTCAAATTTAAGGCGAATTGTTGAAGTTCAATTGATTTAAAATGCAACCTTACGCATTTCAACATTTATCACAATAATTTCTGGCTGAAACGTCAGCTACTTTATATTATTTTAAAAAGAGCTATTTCGTCTTCAACTTGATCCATATATCATCCCATTATCTCCATTATTTTAACCATAGCCACTAATAACTCAATTCTTTTTAATTTAATGTTATCCAGGTTGGAACGTAATCTTATATACCTCAATTTTTTCTGAATAAATTTAGTATAAAACGGCGGTTATCATACACCGGTTTAAAGAAGACATCTTTATGCATTTCTTTATCTCCATTATTAAATCCAAGCCGATTTCTTTAAGTTTAATTGATTTCAAACACAATCTTACACTTTTCAATTTTTATCTCAATAATTTCTAATTAAAATTTTAGTTATCTTATATCATCTCAAAGAAGACATTTTCGCCTTCAATTTGATCCATGATTCATCCCATTATCTTCATTGTTTTAACCATGCCAATTTTTTTAATCCCCCAATTTTTATTGTTACCTAAGTTGAAACGCAATCATATATACTTTAATATTTATCTTAATATTTTTTTGAATAAAACAACGGTAGTGATAAACCATTTTAAAGAAGACATCTCCATCTTCAATTTAAGCCATGATTAATTCCGTTATTTCCATTATTAAAGTCAAAACGTTTCCTTCAAGTTTAATTAATTTGAAATACAATCTTGAATAGTCAGAAATTATTAACAATCTCAATAATTTCCAGTTAAAAATTCAAAGTCATCTTATATCATATTAAAGAAGATATTTTCATCTTCAATTCGATCCATGATTCATCCCATTACTTCCATCATTTTAGTCATGATGTTCTTGAATTCTCCCATTTTTATCATTTTACTGTTACCTAAATCGAAACTCAATCTTACATACTTCAATTTTTCTGAATAAATTTCGAATAAAATAACAATTACCATACATCATTTTAAAGAAGACATCTCCATTTTCAATTTAAGCCATGATTCATTTCGTTATCTCCATTATTAAAGTCAAACCGTTTCCTTCAAGTTTAATTAATTTGAAACGCAATCTTGAAATGTCAGAAATAATTAACAATCGCAATAATTTCTAGTTAAGAATTTAGAGCCATCTTATGTCATATTAAAGAAGATATTTCCGTCTTTAATTTGATCCATAATTCATCCCATTACCTCCATCATTTTAGTCATAGTGATATTTTTGATTTCTCCCATTTTTATCATTTTACTGTTACCTAAATCGAAACGCAACTTTACTTCAATTTCTTTTGAATAAAGTTTGAATAAAATAACAGTTAACATACATCATTTTAAAGAAGACATCTCCATCTTCAATTTAAGTCATGATTCATTCCCTTATCTTCATTATTAAAGTTAAAGCGTTTCCTTCAAGTTTAATTAATTTGAAACGCAACCTTAAAAAGTCAGAAATTATTAACAATCTCTATAATTTCTAGTTAAAAATTCAGAGTCATCTTATATCATATTAGAGAAGATATTTTCGTCTTCAAATTGGTCCATGATTCATTCCATTACCTACATCATGATGTTCTTGAATACTCCCATTTTTATCATTTTACTGTTACCTAAATCGAAACGCAACTTTACTTACTTCAATTTTTTTTGAATAAAGATTGATAAAATAACAGTTAACATACATCATTTTAAAGAAGACATCTCCATCTTCAATTTAAGTCATTTTGATTCATTCCCTTATCTTCATTATTAAAGTTAAAGCGTTTCCTTCAAGTTTAATTAATTTGAAACGCAATCTTGAAAAGTCAGAAATTATTAACTATCTCAATAATTTCTAATTAAAAATTCAGAGTCATCTTATATAATATTAAAGAAGATATTTTCATCTTCAATTCGATCCATGATTCATCCCATTACTTCCATCATTTTAGTCATGATGTTCTTGAATTCTCCCATTTTTATCATTTTACTGTTACCTAAATCGAAACTCAATCTTACATACTTCAATTTCTCTAAATAAATTTCGAATAAAATAACAATTACCATACATCATTTTAAAGAAGACATCTCCATTTTCAATTTAAGCCATGATTCATTTCGTTATCTCCATTATTAAAGTCAAACCGTTTCCTTCAAGTTTAATTAATTTGAAACGCAATCTTGAAATGTCAGAAATAATTAACAATCGCAATAATTTCTAGTTAAGAATTTAGAGCCATCTTATGTCATATTAAAGAAGATATTTTCATCTTCAATTCGATCCATGATTCATCCCATTACTTCCATCATTTTAGTCATGATGTTCTTGAATTCTCCCATTTTTATCATTTTACTGTTACCTAAATCGAAACTCAATCTTACATACTTAAATTTTTCTGAATAAATTTCGAATAAAATAACAATTACCATACATCATTTTAAAGAAGACTTCTCCATTTTCAAATTAAGCCATGATTCATTTCGTTATCTCCATTATTAAAGTCAAACCGTTTCCTTCAAGTTTAATTAATTTGAAACGCAATCTTGAAATGTCAGAAATAATTAACAATCGCAATAATTTCTAGTTAAGAATTTAGAGCCATCTTATGTCATATTAAAGAAGATATTTCCGTCTTTAATTTGATCCATAATTCATCCCATTACCTCCATCATTTTAGTCATGGTGATATTTTTGATTTCTCCCATTTTTATCATTTTACTGTTACCTAAATCGAAACACAACTTTACTTACTTCAATTTCTTTTGAATAAAGTTTGAATAAAATAACAGTTAACATACATCATTTTAAAGAAGACATCTCCATCTTCAATTTAAGTCATGATTCATTCCCTTATCTTCATTATTAAAGTTAAAGCGTTTCCTTCAAGTTTAATTAATTTGAAACGCAATCTTGAAAAGTCAGAAATTATTAGCTATCTCAATAATTTCTAATTAAAAATTCAGAGTCATCTTATATAATATTAAAGAAGATATTTTCATCTTCAATTCGATCCATGATTCATTCCATTACTTCCATCATTTTAGTCATGATGTTCTTGAATTCTCCCATTTTTATCATTTTACTGTTACCTAAATCGAAACTCAATCTTACATACTTCAATTTCTCTAAATAAATTTCGAATAAAATAACAATTACCATACATCATTTTAAAGAAGACATCTCCATTTTCAATTTAAGCCATGATTCATTTCGTTATCTCCATTATTAAAGTCAAACCGTTTCCTTCAAGTTTAATTAATTTGAAACGCAATCTTGAAATGTCAGAAATAATTAACAATCGCAATAATTTCTAGTTAAGAATTTAGAGCCATCTTATGTCATATTAAAGAAGATATTTTCATCTTCAATTCGATCCATGATTCATCCCATTACTTCCATCATTTTAGTCATGATGTTCTTGAATTCTCCCATTTTTATCATTTTACTGTTACCTAAATCGAAACTCAATCTTACATACTTAAATTTTTCTGAATAAATTTCGAATAAAATAACAATTACCATACATCATTTTAAAGAAGACATCTCCATTTTCAAATTAAGCCATGATTCATTTCGTTATCTCCATTATTAAAGTCAAACCGTTTCCTTCAAGTTTAATTAATTTGAAACGCAATCTTGAAATGTCAGAAATAATTAACAATCGCAATAATTTCTAGTTAAGAATTTAGAGCCATCTTATGTCATATTAAAGAAGATATTTCCGTCTTTAATTTGATCCATAATTCATCCCATTACCTCCATCATTTTAGTCATGGTGATATTTTTGATTTCTCCCATTTTTATCATTTTACTGTTACCTAAATCGAAACACAACTTTACTTACTTCAATTTCTTTTGAATAAAGTTTGAATAAAATAACAGTTAACATACATCATTTTAAAGAACACATCTCCATCTTCAATTTAAGTCATGATTCATTCCCTTATCTTCATTATTAAAGTTAAAGCGTTTCCTTCAAGTTTAATTAATTTGAAACGCAATCTTGAAAAGTCAGAAATTATTAGCTATCTCAATAATTTCTAATTAAAAATTCAGAGTCATCTTATATAATATTAAAGAAGATATTTTCATCTTCAATTCGATCCATGATTCATTCCATTACTTCCATCATTTTAGTCATGATGTTCTTGAATTCTCCCATTTTTATCATTTTACTGTTACCTAAATCGAAACTCAATCTTACATACTTCAATTTCTCTGAATAAATTTCGAATAAAATAACAATTACCATACATCATTTTAAAGAAGACATCTCCATTTTCAATTTAAGCCATGATTCATTTCGTTATCTCCATTATTAAAGTCAAACCGTTTCCTTCAAGTTTAATTAATTTGAAACGCAATCTTGAAATGTCACAAATAATTAACAATCGCAATAATTTCTAGTTTTAAGAATTTAGAGCCATCTTATGTCATATTAAAGAAGATATTTCCGTCTTTAATTTGATCCATAATTCATCCCATTACCTCCATCATTTTAGTCATGGTGATATTTTTGATTTCTCCCATTTTTATCATTTTACTGTTACCTAAATCGAAACGCAACTTTACTTACTTCAATTTCTTTTGAATAAAGTTTGAATAAAATAACAGTTAACATACATCATTTTAAAGAAGACATCTCCATCTTCAATTTAAGTCATGATTCATTCCCTTATCTTCATTATTAAAGTTAAAGCGTTTCCTTCAAGTTTAATTAATTTGAAACGCAATCTTAAAAAGTCAGAAATTATTAACAATCTCTATAATTTCTAGTTAAAAATTCAGAGTCATCTTATATCATATTAGAGAAGATATTTTCGTCTTCAAATTGATCCATGATTCATCGCACTACCTGCATCATTTTAGTCATGGTAATGTTTTTGAATTCTCCCATTTTTATCATTTTACTGTTTCCTAAATCGAAACGCAATCATACATACTTCAATTTTTCTGAATAAACTTCGACTGAAATAACAATTATCATACAACATTTTAAAGAAAACATGTCCATCATCAATTTAACCCATAATTCATTTCTTGATCTCCATTATTAATGCAAAGGAGTTTTGTTGAAGTATAATTTAAATTTTTGAGTTTTATGTAGGTATCCTAAATTTCTGGTTAAATATCTGATTGAACCAATAAAATTGGCGAATATTTGAGATAATCGGTTAACTTAATTAAGCAGAGTAATATGCAATAATGTTATTTTTATTTTACTTACACGTGTCACAACAAAAACATTTCAATCTATTTAAAACTTCTCATTTATCATACAATAATTATGTCTGTTTTGCACCTTGTGATATTTTAATTATTTTTACTACATTTTTTAGTTGATTCGAGTCAAAAAAACAACGTTAAACGAGTAAACTAAACCAAAACGAATCTAAATTTCATACCTATATAACATATACAATTGCAAATTGCAAAACCTGTACTGGCCGATTAAATTAGCACAAACAAGCTTACAAATGAATTTATTAGCTTGTTTACTCTGTTAGAGAACTGAAAGAGCGTTACCTAAGCGCGAAGCCAAAGTTTTGTATGTAACAAAACACTTTTAGAAATAAATCTTTCTTATTATTATTATTATGTTATTTGTTGGTACATAAATACCTACTTGAGTAAATATAATGAAAAATGATTCATAAAATCCATCTTTTTTTTTTTCGGTGGGTTTATCTCAAAATACTTTACACCCATTTATTTATTGTAATAGTGATTTCATTCTTAGACCGCAGCTGCGGTTACGAGCGTCATTATTCAAAACGCGCCTTGAAATTAATAAAACGTATAATGTGGATACGTTACTAAAAATTAAACATAGCAACAAGACGGAAATAAACTGCCCCCTTGCATTATAACGAGCAACTCGCATAACAAAGACTTGCGTAAATAAATATTAAAATAATCAAGAGCATACATCGTAAAATTGTTTCAAAGTGCTGTGAGTAATCCATCACCGTAACAATACGACGGCTTAAAAAAATTAATAATAACCAAGAAGATTATAATTAATAAAACAATGAAGATTGTTGGTGTGTTATTTAACTTATTTGTTTCCGACAAATTTAATTAGCTGGATTATAATGAAATTAAACACTTTGTAGATTGAAAGTTGTTTGTTAACTTTTCTATTTGCAAGTTTGTTGTGTTGTTTTAATTTCGGAATGATATCAATTTTGCGTTATAATCAAATTCACACTTATTCCTGCGAAAAAAACAACTTTATATAAGGAATTATTTTGTATTAAGCACGGAATATTTCGCAGGCGGATATAATAAAGGGTATAAACATTTATTGAAATTTAAAGATCAAATATGACTTATACATGAGCGAAAAATTAGAGAAAATGTTTACAACTTTCTAGAAAACAAGTAACTAATTGATTTACCATCAAGATTCTTATATTTTGAAAAATCGCTAAATATATTTTATATAATTCTTTAAAGATTTACATTTTAAACTTTGTAGAACTAAAGATTTCCTATGATTATTCTAGGAATTAGGTCGAGATATCTTTAGATGTGTGAATATATGTATACAAAGTTGCAGTAATTTTTTTTAACGTACGTTAAGATGATTGTGAATCTAGAAACAATTACATAAATTCGGGTCGTTAACGTCTAAAATTTTTATGCTTAAAATTATTAAATAAACATATGAAGAAAGGAGAAAATTTACGGTGAGGAAATACGATTTTAATTTCATCGTTTTTGTAAATTTACATTGCAAATATTCGAAATATCGTATAAAACTTACGACTTTGACCGATGATACTTTCTAAATTCATATAGAGAAGAAAAAAATGTTAAGGAAATATAAGATTATAAAGGGAATTGTAGGTCTTTAACGTCACCAAAGTTTACTCATGTTCGCAAACTTTTTGAACAATTTTAGTTTTTTTATTATATAAAAAAATACCAGTACATAAAAAGTTGTACTATTACAATCCCTCGTTTATGTGAAGTTAAAAACTATATTACAACCATTGCTTTTGGATTTAGACAGGATTTTCCGAGTACTAAATTTTGTCCAAGGCGGTTTGTACACGAAATAGTACAACTTTTTCACAACTTTGCTTATAAATGACTCATATCTTTAAGAGTTAGTAACTTTGCTAATCATGGGATTTCCACTTTCTAACTAAATAATGGTTAGCATTATGTTTAATTTGCTAATCACACTTTTAATTTTTGAGTTATAATCAACTGCAATGTTGAGTCACAAATGTAATTTTGATACTCTTGACAAATTCTTAACAAACTTAATCCTTTTGATAAACTGTAATAACAAAAATCAGTAACTTTGCTACTTTTAGGGAGTTTTACTTTCTATCGTAAAGAATGATTGGCACTATGTTTAATCTGTCAATGGTTTATGTATTTGTGGTTCATATACAGATGTCCTGTATCTTCCGGATCAAAGGTATAAAATTTTTTCATATTATTTATAATAAGCGCACGAGAACTGTTTAAAAACATCTTACAGCGATTCTGGAAAACGACTGCAAAGATCGTAAATCAATTTCTGGCAATCGCTTCAACCTCCCTGTATACAACTGTAGTCAAAACACATTTTTTTAACTAAGTGCTCTACAATGAAAAATTTCTGAAATAGAAACTAAGATTATCAAAATCCGCAGAGAAATCATAGTTCCTTAATTCTCTCCACTGTCGATCTAAATCATTTATACCACTGCCTTGCATTAGGATAGGAAATTTTATTGCTAAAGGAACGATTGAAATATGTCGTCTACTTTTGACTTCTTCTGGTAAAATCATTTTCAGAAGTTTAAAAGTGCTGGAAACAATTTCTCTAAATTTAAATGTTTTATAAATTTTGTAGCAGTCATCTATGTAAAAATGTAAACATTTCTGTCAAAATTCTAATAAATCTTGGTCATCTAAACCTGTCCCTTTGCCTGCAATTAATGCCATTACCTCCCCACCAAGGTAGATATCGTCAACAAAATAATTTGGGTTTCGAAACTGAATATCTTCAGTGGAAGTATTTATTAAGTAATAATTTTTTAAATAACTATCTACAAGGGTTTTAAAAGTATTTTCAATTTTTGTATATAAAGTATGAATTTTGATATCCTCCAATTGCATTCCAATGTTCAATTTGGTAAAAATTGGTAACACAAAGTGCAAAAAATGTTAGTATAGTTTTACTGTTGGATCGCGCAATTTTTTAAAAATTGCTTTTACTGCAGAAATTTTATCATTTAGATGTGCACCCATAAATAGTAATAATAATAATAAAGTAATAGTGAATCATACTGTTCTAATAATCTTTGAAAAACTGCAAGCAACGAAGCCATCTGGTTTGTGCTAATTGCAACATTTTATGCGGCTTAAGCAAATAGAAAATAAACCTATATACAGGGTGTTATAGAGGACAAAAAATAAGATGATTTAATGCAATTTATCTCTATTTTAAGTTGTACTCCTGAGGAACTATAGCCCATCAGAGTTGGATTATAAATTTCTTAAACATTGGATATCTTAGTAACAGATAAAGTTAGAGAAACCATATTTGGTACAAGTTATGAGTGTACCAAGAGTATTTATTGGTAGGAAGTTGAGATCAATTGAGGCATTTCAAATTAATTGTGATGCTACACTAATTTTTGTTATTTTTTATCTTTTGATGAATTTTATATATTATTACCTCTTTTCATGTGGAATTTAACTCATCATTTATAAATCATTATTTATGGTACCATCACCCTTAATCAACCCTTTGAGGTGCTTTAAGTGATCTCAATCTGCTACCAATTAATACCCTTGGTATACCAACTTTGTTTTTTTTTTAGTTTACTGCTTGACTGAGGTATTGAATATTTTAAAAATTTAAGATTTAATTTTGAAGGGCTATCATAAAACTTAGTGTAAACATAAATTATCTTAATTTATGGTTTTTAACATATTCCTGCTCGGTTCTTATGTGAATCACCCTGTATAATATATACTTATTAAAGTTATTACTGATCGTAACAAATTTGAAAACTTTTATTACTTTAGGAAATATAATTTTTAAAAATAGAAATAATCATAATCATATTAATAAAAAATCCAAATACAACAATTTAAATCTACTAAAGAATGTAACGAACAATTGTGCTATCGGTCTCGACGATTGTTAGAATGAAAGGGGGTTCTTGGAGAAACACCCACTTTTATTCTGTTATAATTGTTGGAATAAAGTGGGTTCTCGGGGAAGTCCCACTTTTATTCTAACAATTGCCGTGAGCAATAGCGCAATTATTCGTTACTTTTTTAAAAAAGAATGTACAGATTACTTGAGAAAAATTCCTAGAGTTTATTCGTAATTCCGAAATTTCCCTAGATTTTGATAAAAACTGAAAATATTTGCCACGAACGGCTGAGTTTTTCTTTAGATTTAGGGAATATTTCCTGAAGCTGGCAACACTGCTTTTTTCACTGCAGTTTTAAATACTTGAAATGTTTCCAGAAGATTTGATGCTGCCTCTAGAAGACTTGAAATGCTTCCAGAAGACAGAAGACTTAAAATGTATTCAGAATCCTTGATACTGCTTCTAAAAGATTTGAAATATTCCCAGAAGACTTGATATTGCCTAGGAGGCTTAAATACTTCCATAAGACTTGGACATAATTACTTTTAGAAGACTTGATATTGCTTCCAGAAGACTGGAAATGCTTGCAGAAGACTTGATACTGCTTCTAGAACATTTAAAATGCTTACAGAATATTTGATATTGCTTCTAGAAGATTGAAAAAATTTTCAACAGCCTTTATTTGAAGGACTTGATACTGCTTCCAAAATACTATCAAGTTGTCCATGCCAAAATTTATGCACAATTTGGATTTGAAATGGGGATAGTTTAGACATAAAACAATTACATAATAATATTGATATTTATTTATATATTTCTCTTTTTTATGATATTCATCTTTGGTACTTCATCATTAACACGCATCTTGTTTTTTCTACTATTTAATTTTTTCCAGTATTTCTGTGGCGATAACACTTCCTTTTTTTTTGGTACACTCTTTGAAAGCGTTTAACTTGTTATTGGAAATTTTTAGCTATTCCTCTTTTGTTCCTCAATTTTATCATCAGACGAAAGTCTTTTCGTTACATAAGACGAGAAATTGTATTTCTCTGTAAAAATTGTTCTTTCAAAAGACGAAATTCCAGTCCAATTAAAATCAGACTTGATATTTTCAGGAGTTGATTAATGGTAACATGCCATACAGCAGATTGCTGGGAGATCAAAAATTGTAGCGTTTGAGCTGGATAGGATAACATCCAAGAATCTGTACTACAAGAGCTTTAATTTATTTCAAGTATGTGGCAGTAAAGTTAAGATCACTACATCATTGGCATCAAGTGCTATAACTAACAAACGGGATTTCTTCTTATCTATGGAACAACGAGTATATTTTACAAAATCTTCTGATACTTTAATAAAATTGTCACTTATCATCCAACCTGATTTATGTAGCACTCAAATAGTGTTGATTGTATCAGCAACACCTTGCATCGTCTTTTTTTTTTGATGAAATTATTATCTTGAGAAGAAACACATAGATAGTAAAGCTACACCAGTGGCACCTATTACTCCCACTAATGATATTAGTTCGCCACGTTCTCTTGAGGTTGCTGGTTCTATTTGATGATTACCCTTTTGTCTATTACATTCCGAATACATATTATATGACATAAAGTTTCTTTCTTAAAAGTTTGTTTCTTCCTTTTTATCAAAAAATATGGTTACATTTTATGGATTGAAGTTAATCATTCTCGCTAAATTTGCAGCCTCAAGAAATCTATTGATAAAAACGAGTTGCTCTTGATAAACCCTGAAAACCAATCAATCGCTCGCCATCTCATTTATAGCCCAAGTCTTGAGTATTAAAAAAAAAATTTTTGAGCATGTTTAACTGCTAATCATTCTATGGCTTCAACTAATGATTAATTTAAAATTTTAATAAACAAACAAAACTTTATATGACTTTCGGCGAATCAACGTTATACACGTATGTTGTAGACTATAAAGCATATCACTAGAGGCATCTTCTATAAAAATTTAAAACGTTTGACCGCAATACTACGCGAAATATTAAGATGTCCATTATAACCCCAGTATCCAATCTATAGTCAGTCTATCCTACTAAAAATATGGTGACTATAACGACAAGTTAATTTCTAGAAGTGCATTACGAACAGATGTGATGAGATTGTCAGAAAACACAAGAAGGTATATTCCCTTAATATGAATTAAAACTAGTATTGGGTTGGGTTGGTTTTGGATTCAGTTAAGTTGTGTTGAGCTTAATAATCTTGGTTACTATGGATAAACAAATTAAGTGAAAATTGAATTTATCTTTCTAGTTGATATGTATACAGGGTGATTCAAAAAACCGCTGACAGACTTCTAGAGCAGGTAATACATGAAAAAAATAACAAGACATACAGCGTCAAAGTTTCTTTAAAAGCTTTTTTTATAATTATTCTACGCCGCTGCTAATTTGGTCAAACGGGCGGTATATTTGTGTAAAGTGAAATAAATTTTGACAACAATACAATATTTATTAACATGCTTATTGTAAGAATTTTAAAAACATTGGGTGTGGCCAGAAAGATTGAGAAACACTAAACTAAATAGTATATGACAGTTTACGCCACTTTTAGCCAGTGCTTTAGACAACATGACCATGGCCCATTTTCCAAATATCCTCCTTAGCGTACGTTTTTATATAATGAATTTACTCTTACTATCGATACATTGCGAAATAATACAATTTGGTTTATTTATACAAATCAATCCTTTATGCTTATTTCTATCAACGTTATAATACAAACATTATGTTATTAAAATGTATTATTCTTTATAATAAATTTTAATTTTTTGCATAATTGTACCACGTTTATCAAAATGGGACCAACTGACATTTTTATAAAAACAGAAATAATGGTACCAAGCAACGAAGGTACCTTAAAAAAATATTCATTAAAAATCCTTAAGCTCTTTTTTTATTTATGCTGAAAATATTCAGATGAACCAACCGCCAAACTTGCAATAGTGCCTAATTCCTTCCTTATAGTGTGTGATATTTCTAGAGGTTTTTATTACCCTCAGAAACAGTTGTGGCAATAATTTCATTCGGACAAAGTAGCTGGTCTAGGGATAAAGTATTTTTATTTTATTTTATGTAAATATTACAAACACACGAACATTTAGATCACTGATGCTGATGCAGAGCCTAGAGATTATATGATATACTATACATTTTTCTATTCACAAGTTTACCATTTTTATTTTTTCCTAAGAACACAAATTAAGGAAACGCATACTTTTTGAATTATACATTTATTAGGACAGATAACAAAACGAAGTTTATGATTGAGTATATAAAACTCCAAGTCAGTTGAAAAGGATTAATTTAATTATTTATGTTTTATATATTTATATTTTAATTTTGAAATGATGTCCTGTCGTTTTTATATTTTGGTACTTGGTCCCCTTCCCATAAACATTGTCAAATTACAGAACAGAATAAAAACAAAACATAACTAGGATAACTTGCAATTAGAACATGTATTAATAATATATTCTAAGTAGGTTGTTCTTTCAATAGAAGTCTGTCATTTTGGATTTAAATGCATATCGACTATTTTTTTGATTATTATTTGGCGAACTTGACACAGAACTTCACACATATGTCAACAAAAAGTTCTTGCTGCTCAAAATAGTGTAGTTCAGTGTTCTCCAACCTATATTTCATGGAACCCTAAGGTTCCACTCAAACCCTTTAGGGTTTCCACGAGTCAATCAAGATGATGCGACGTTCATTTCACGACATGTCAGGTTTCTGCGAAGCGGAACTAGTTAATCGTTTGCAACACCACACTAAAATCTAGATTGTATTAGTTCATTTTACAATTAGATCAAATTAATCGATGAACATCCAGAAATTTTCAAACATGCCATAAAAGTATTAATGCTATTCGTAATCATCTACTCCGTCAGAAATCCAATCCTTTTCGACATACGTTCATACAAAAAGGAAGTACAGGAATCGACTTGATACTGAAAATGATATGAATCTCTAATTAACATCGATCCATGCAGATATTGATAGTTTGTGCAATAATAATTAAGCACAACAATGTCATTAATATAGTCACTTTTATATGAAATTACCAACCCATTAAAATTCAATCTACAATTTTGATACATGTCAAGACTTTCATCAAGACCTATATCAATGATTTTGATCTCTTACTCCGAGAGATTAGCAAAATGTTGCTCTTTCGTTCGGATTTGGTCCAACGAAAATACTCAGAGGTGTCGTTCTACTGAATAATTTAATACTTCCTGTATTATGTATTTTGGGATAATTATGAACAATTGTTGTTAATGACATTTATTTCTCTCTATTTTTGGTCTCGAGTTACAATCTATATTTATAACTAAAATTGTCGATTTTAACATTTTGATATTTTCCACTACATACATTAGGAACTGTTATCGTTAGACTTTATCTGATGATGGAATAGGTATTTTGGAATAATTATGAACACTTTTTGTTAATGACATTTATTTCTATCTATTTTGGTTCAGGAGTTATAACCAAAATATGCTTATAACCAAAACTGTCAATTTTGACATTTTGATGCTTCTTAGTTCAGCTCACAACTCCGAAGAAATGTTCTGACGAGCGGTACCGGAGAGAAGAGGAGGAAGAAGACGATTAAAGTTTGAGCAACAAACTTTAATCCGTAATTTCCTAACTACTTTACAAGCCGCTATCTTCGTTGTCTGTAGAAATAGCGAAATAATAAACCTAAATTCTAGTGTTAAAATTAACATTCGAATACTGAATACTAATAAATAGAAAAGAAATAGAATACTAACACTAGAATACACTAAAACACATTATCACTAGAACAAATATTTCTATTGATAATATTAATATTGAATGTTGCAAACATTCTTCAGAAACTGGTTTGAAGTGTACCAGTTCATCAATTTACGCGATTTAATTTGTGTTGTACAAAATGCTGGCGCAAGCTTGTGATCTATGAAAGCTATATACAACTGTAAAGGGCGGAAAATTTCCTATAGGTTCTATATGGTCTCAGAGTTTGATATGTCGTATAAGAAAGTTATGAGATCGTAAACAGTTTCCGCAGTTTTTGGGGCAGAAAATGCTTGTGCAAGCTTGTGATCTGTGAAACTTATATACCACTATAAAGAGCAGAAGTAGAATACGTTGTTTCACAGTTTTGTTCGCATTATGTAAGAAAGTTTCCGATTACTATATAGGGTTGTTTATAACGTATGAATTTTGGTTGACGTGGTTAGATATTGACCGGACAAAACCGGAGTTAGATAGCCCAAGGTGTGCTCTTGCTAAATTGATGAAGTTTTCACAACAGCTGCACACGGGCTTAAAATTTGACCATTTTGAGGTGTATTCGGAACACGGCGGTGTTCTTAATTTTTTTATGCGGTTTTTATGCGATATAGAAATATCGACAGGACAAAATATAAATTGTAAATGATTTGTAAATGTGCCTCACACATTTACAAATCCATATGCAGGCCAGTTATAGAATATGGATCTATACTTCTAAACGATGCGCCTAAAACTTCAAGATACCACTTAGAAGTGGCAGAAAGATCGGCACTGAGGTCCATAACAAGAATAAGGAATCCCCGGAATCCTGTTTTCAACCCCAGCAATGATTTGCTTTATAACCTCACTAATATCCCTCCCATTAACTTACGCCTACAATCCCTATCTCATAAAACTACCCTAAATTTCCCAACAAAACTCCTTCAACATATGCTCATTATCCCTAGAGTAAACCACCCATCTGATCGTCCACCACTCCTTCAAAAATTATTGATGAACAGAGAAGGCTAAAGCTGCCACTAGCTAACCAGAACTTGATTGAGCAGAAAGACTCCGGTCGATAGTCCTATTTTTGACAGACTTCATTTTTACTCATATATTTTACTTGTATATTCCTTCTTTTTAACTTATTTGTACTTTTTTGTTGCCAAAATAAAACTTGTTTTCTCTCTCTCTCGACAGAACAAAAGATGGTTCTAGATGAAGAAACGATCGAGCATTTTAGTGGTGCTTTTATTATTTCGCTATCTCTAAAGGCAAAGAAGATAACGACTTGTAAAGTAGATAGGTTATTATGGGTAAAGGTTTATTGCTGGGAGGTTTGTTGCTATCATCGAGAGATGGGATTTTTAGTGGGTCGGATATGCAAAGATGGACTCCAACCCCACACTATCTGGCCGCCCATCATCCAGGCCAGATGTTTGGGGTGATATCAGGTATTTTCCCCGACCTCGTAAAAAAAAGAGCAGAAAGATTAAAATTTGATAAATTAGCACCTATTCCGCAGTTATTTGACGAATTTGTAAAAACTAACTGACCCTTTAATACAATTAAAATAGGATTTTTAACATATGATTCAAAACTAGGCCGTTTTAATAAAGTTTACTTCAAAATACTTTCTATACTAAAAATCAGGGTTGAAGAAAAACAGTTTTTTTTTTAATTTTTGAACAAAACACCTGTTTTTAATTGTTTTAAACAGTTTTTTTTTGTTTTAAACTTATTTTACGTTGCTACTAAAAAATTGTATTTTAAACCTGGTTTAAACAAGCTGTTGGAAATAAATGAAACATTTAAGAATATTTTAACTCAAGTGAGATAAAGTATATACTCTTGTTATTGAGGTTAAATTGAATAATGTAATTTACATCATCATATCTTAAAGACGAATTGAGATATTATTATGAAATAAAAATCATTTTAAAGCAAATTTAATTTAGTTTTAACACACCAATTATAATTTCTTCCATTCCATAAATTAAAAAGATAAATTTTTTTTAAATCATCTCTCTTGTTATTGAGGTTAAATTGAATACTGTAATTTACATCATCATATCTTAAAGACGAATTGAGATATTATTATCAGTTAAAAATCATTTTGAAGCAAATTTAATCTAGTTTTAACACATCAATTATAATTACTTCGATACCTTAAATTAAAAAGATATATTTTTTTAAATCACCTCTCTTATTATTAAGTATTTGAAACTTGAGAACTTTATTTTCATGCCTAACTTTTAGTTTTTAAGAGCTGTAAATAGAAAAAGCCAATAGTCTTTTAACAGACATCGTTTGAATTTGAATACTGCAATAGCCTCAAGCGATTATATAGGAAACTAAAAAACACTACCAATGATCAATAATATTCGGGGATTCTCATCGTTTCTTCTGTGAAGTGATATAAGAAGGACCCCGTTTGGTCTTTTTGCGAAGAAATTAAAGGACCTAACAATAAAATAAGAGCTAAATGCAAAAAATGTAAAAAAAAAACATTCTCACAAATGTGCTATCCAGAAAATAAATTTTCGAGCAAATAGTACACCGTTTAAAAAATATATGTTTTCTAAATAACTAATAGACAACGACAAGCCCTTAGCTTGGTTATAGAAAGGATTTTTTCGTCTTTTGGTTTAGTACATTCCAGACAAAGCAGTAAAATTAGTTTCCATATTTAAGGAATTAAATAACAAATAAAATTTTAAAAAATGCTCACGTTTTAGACATTTTAGTTTAAAGTGTTATTAGAAATTACAAGTAAATACTTTATAATATTATTTATTGTGTCTTTTAGAAATAATCCTTCACACAAAGTCCTATGATTTTAAACAGTTTTTAAACTGTTTAAAACAAATTTAGTTTAAAACATGTTAGGTTTTATATGTTAGTGTTTAAACATGTTTAAAACAAACAGTTTTTAACAAATCGTTTAAAACTAACAACCCTGACTAAAAATATGTCCTAAACATGACCCAATGCAATCCATTTATTAATCACCGTCTCTCAGACCGGGGCGTGTAATTTTATTTGATAAGTTGATGCGTGCACTGAATAGTTAAGAAAAAAAAACAAATTTTGTAGTACTGATTATCAGCATCCTGAATAATTTCTACATTAATTTTGCTGAATTTAATTATTAAATTCGGAGCTTTCTTTGTGATTCCTTAAAATTAATTCCAAGTATTTTGAACGAAATAACTGTTTTGTTACTGGGATGTCATAAAATAGGGAAGGTATCAAACGCCCCACGCCACATGGCAATTAAAAAGCCGGCGCCCAACGAGGCTCGACCGTTAAAAGAGATCATAATCGTAACCGTAAATCACCGGAACGCGAAAACAAGTGTTTTCACTAACGGCCCACTATTTTTTTTCTTTTTTTTCGTTACTGATTTCTTCGTTTTGTGTCGAACGGTTTTATATCGACGACGTCGTCCTTCGTGTTATCCCATTTTGTTGATGCCCATCGCGAAAGGCATTCGTCGTAGTCCGATTGTTATTTTCGTTTGTTTACTACGAAAGCACGTTTTACTACTGCCAGCAATACTCCACAACCAACGTCGTAGTTTCGGGATCGTTAACTTGACGAAGTTATTTTATGTTATTATGTTCATGTGTTGGCGCCAGTAAATAACTTATATAAAGTTTTTGTTTTCAGCGTTAATTCTAAAATAAGAAAGATTTTACTAAAATGTAATTTGTGATCCTGATGGTAACAGATTACTTTATTCGTGTATAATTATATAATTATGCGGACAAATCTACCCGTTGTAATAACACGGCGAAGAACGAAGAACGAACGAGTCGGTTGGGTTAATGTGATAAAAATTATATAGCGCCAAGACGTGCCGTGAAATTATCGCTATTAATTTAATTATGAGCTGACAGACAACGTCGCGCTATTAATTTGCACTTAGCAATTTAAATTCACTCGAATTAAACTTTCTTTAGTTATCTTGAGGCGATAAGTTTGCGTAAAATACACCTACATACAAGAGATTTTTTTTTAATAATTCAAAAGTAAGATTAAGCGTTTCAGGTTTACATGAAATATTCATGGAGTCATTAAAATTTTGCAAACGTACCAGAACAAATGATTATTATTTGTCTTTTTCGTTGTTATAAACTATTTGACATTGTGTATAAATTTGAAAAAATAGGTCCGTTAGATTTGTCCTTGTTCAAGTCTTTTGCAAATTTCTGAGGCGCCACGCAGTAGTGGTTTTTAAGTTGTTTGTCGTGTCATTTGAATAATTCAAAGCCCAGATGACATTATAGTCACCTACACAAATTAACAACGACGATGAAAACGTCACCGAGAATCGTCGTCAACCTCTAAATGACGATTGTGCAAACTGTCAAAGCTTGGCGCCATCATAAGCGTAATGACAATTAACTCCAAATTGTTCATATGAGCGTCGTCAATTATCCGGGCGTTGTGTTTAATTAATGGTTTCCCCCTGTTTACCGAGTCAACGGGAGTGAAACAGCTTGAGAGATAAAGAGAGAGAGATTGAAAATAATTTATATCCGCCCTCCTCCAAGTTGCACTTTGTAAAATGGTCCCGAATGATGTATGTATATTAATGCATGATATTGAACAAATGAATAGAAGTTCAATTAGTAACATTCGAATTTATTGGGCAGCAGAGCGCAAAATTAACGGGCACGTGGCCTATTTTATTTTTCTCAAACCAAGGCCAAGGTTAACTACTACTAATTTGTAATTAAACGATTGTTATATCATAGTTTCAGATTTAAATTTGAACTGGAGTCATGGTCATTCATATTTTATAATCGCTTATTTTTTTTTTGCAAATTTAGGTAATAAATCAGTTATTTAAAGGTTATGTTTTTAACGTATTTAATTATTGTTAATAAACCTGTTTGTACATACATACAGTATATTTAGAAGATGACAGTAACATAAATTTTATTTTAAATGCTTCTGGTTTTAATTCACAATTTTGTCATCACTTTTGATGATTGGAAATATTTGGAGTTTTGGAATAATTTTAGAAAGTTACAAGATAAAATGAATAATATTAAGATAAATCATATAAAGTATAAATTCCAAAATATTAATAAAAAATAATTATTCACAATTTATGGAAAAAAATTCCAGAAAAAACTTCATCAATTCCAGAAAAAAAATCATATTAAGAAGGAAAATATTCTGTATGGTTAACGTCTTTAATTGTAATGTCCTTCAATTGTTAAGCGAATTTTTTAGATGGATACATATAAAAATATATGTATCCATCTAAAAAATTCGATTTTATATTTAATGCTTTTTGGTAATATGCGTATGTGTAAAATAGTGCGTGAGTCTCTAACTATTAAGGTAGGAAACGATAGACTTAAGTTTGTTGATGAGTCTCAAATATGGGTTAGGGTCTATATAAAAATTTACTTCTGGTGATAATTAAAATTTATTATTTTTCTAAACTAGTTTCGAGCCTTGCTCTTCTTCAGTAGATACCTACAAGTTTACAATATACGAAAATGAACAAACAAATTAAAAATGAATTAACAAATTAGAAAAATTAATTAAAATTTTTCTAAATTTACGTCAAAAGTTATTGTGTGACGTTAGGTTTTTTTGTTTTTGTTTTTATTTTTGTGTTTTAGGTACGGATCTCGCAGGCAACTATAGATTGGTTTTTGGGTCGGGATAATTTGTTCATTAAGGCTTATAATATTACTGTTAATTTCAATAAACTTGTTGATTTCGTACATTTCCATTATTTCCATAAGGTTGCTTTTATTAAGTTGGTGTAGTAATTTAATATTTTTATTTTCGTCAAATTCGTGGTTGTTGAAAATTAGATGTTTTCCGAATGCCGATTTTGAACTCTTTTTATGTTCTTTAAGCCTTGTTTGGATACTTCTTCCCGTTTCACCTATGTATGTGGCTGAACAGGTCCCACATTGCAATTGGTATATGCCACTTTTAGCGAGAGTTGTAGTCTTGTTTTTGTTATTAACTAATAATGCCTTCAGATTGTTTTTGCTTTTAAATGTCATTGTTATGTTGAACTTATGGAACATTTTCTTGATTTTATGGGATATTTCTCCTGGGTAAGTTATGGATCTGTACGTTGTTGGTTTATCAGGTTTTCGGTCGGATAGGGAAGTTGTTTCTTGAAGATTATATTTGTTTTGTATTTTCGAAAATATTCGTTGGATAAATGTCGGTGGGAAACTGTTTTCGCTTGCAATTTGGTGGATAATTTCGATCTCCTTTTCTAGGTCTTGTTGTTCCAATTTTGAATGGAAAGCTCTGTGTATATAAGCCCGGTATGCTGCCATTTTATGAGTTTCATCATGATGAAAATCGAATGGGATGGTAGTACTAGTTTGTGTAGGTTTTCTGTAGATGTTATATTTAATTTTGTTGTTTGAATGTCGTAGTGTATAGTCTAAGAAATTTAATTTTTGATTGTTTTCAGTCTCGATAGTGAAGTTAATATTGGGGTGTAAACTGTTAATATATTTATGAAGATTATTAATATGTTGGTCGTCTTTAATCAGTACTAAAATGTCGTCCACGTATCTTGTCCATAGGATAATATCGTCTCTATAAGGGTTTTTGACACACATAATTTGATTTTTCTCTAGGTTGTCCATGAAAATATCTGCCATCACACTACTCAATGGTGATCCCATTGGTAATCCATCTAGATATTGATAGTATTTATCGTTAAAGATACAAAAATTTTGTTCTAAGCATAGTTTTAATAGCGTTAAGATGGAGCGAGTTTTGTCTTTGTTTTTGAGGTCAGTCTTTAATATTTCTTCTAATATCGTTATCGTGTCGGTTATGGGTATGTTTGTATATAGGTTATTGACATCAAATGAGATCATTTTGAAACCTTCTGGTAGCTGTATTTTATCAATTAAATCAGGAAGTTGGTAACGATTAATTATGGTATATTTTGGTTTAAAATTGATGTCATTTATTATAAATTTTTGTAAAAGTTTTGCGAGTTTGTATGTGCTGGATTCAATGGAGGTTATAATGGGTCTTATTGGTAATCCATTTTTGTGAACTTTAGGTAGTGCATACAATTTAGGGATTTGCGGATTCATAGGCAACAGGCTGGTCAAGGTACCTCCGATTTCTGTTATTGTCGTTTTGTTTTCTTTAATTATGCTGTCTGAAGTTCCATTGCCAGTATTGGGAGGTTAATTTCTCTTTTTGGAGCATATTTCAGACCTTTTTCCATTAATCTTCTTTCTTGTTCTGTGAAAATCACGTTTGAAGTATTTGTTACTTTGGGAAAAAATTTATGAATTTCTCCTAGTTTGTTTGCTTGATGTTTATTCTTTTCTCTTTCTTTCTCTGTTCTCAACTTGTTTAGTTTTTTCAGTTTCTTTTTGTAAATTTCATTAAGAATTATTGTATCATGTAATTTAGCTTCTTTGATAATTTCTTCGATTTCAATGTAATGATATTGATTATTTAAATCCTGGTAGCATTTATAAAGTTTAATGTTGAGTTCGTTAAGTTTCTTATAATGGTTATTTAGGGTTATACGTATATGTTGAATTTTCATTTTATTAACCATATCACTTTTTATATGTTGTGGATATTTCTTGTTAGTAAATTTTGGAAATAATCCCTCTGTTAAGCAGATTCTTAGAAATTTTATGTATTGTAGTTGTAGTTTTATTTTATATGTCGTACGCTTGTAAGTCAGGATATTGTTGACCGTATTAGCCATTGAGTAAAAATAATTTTTCTTATCCTTTTTTCACCAATTATTAAATTAGGGTCTATATAAAAATTTACTTCTGGTGATAATTAAAATTTTAATACTCAAATATGGGTGTTGTGTTGGATACTACGTTTAGGTTTCGTTCACATGTTTCCACGCTTATTCGGCGTGCTTATTCAACACTACGACTTCTTTACAGTAATCGATGTTTGCTTAAAAGATTAAGCAACACTTTTAATCTAAGAAGATTAAAAGCTCAATTGTGTGAAGCTTTAGTGCTGTCTCTTTTTAACTATGCTGATACCTTATACGATTCTTGTATTGATTCGGTTACTACCAGTCGTATTCAGTGTGTTCAAAATGCCTGCCTTCGTTTTATTTACGGAATAAAGCGAAATAAACATATTTTTCATACACTCGCCTGGGTTAACTGGCTTAATATGGGACGTCGAAGAATTTTACACTCAGCATGTCTCTTGCACAGAGTAATTTTGAATAAGTCTCCTCCTTATTTATGGAATAAAATTCGTTTCCGATGCGACATACATAATCTAAACTTGAGATATCGTTTCACTCTTACGATACCTGCACATCATTCACAGCTATTTAAACGTTCTTTCTCTTATAATAATATATGTAGGGTTTATAATAATATTCCGTTGCACATCAAACAGCGTGGTGAGTCTGGCTTTAAGGCCCCTTTTAAAAAATTTTTGCTTCTTCAGCAGTTTTCATAACTTTCCTATTCACTTATTATTTTCTTCTACTTTTTACTTGCACACTTTCTTCTTGTGTTCCAGTTACTTTTTCCTTTCTATTCCTTTTTTCAGTTGTATGCCTCTTTTTCATTTGTTTTCTTTCCTTTTTTTTCTCTTCAAACTTTTAACATTTTATTTTATTAAATATACTCATTTGTATCAAGTTTAGTTTCTATTACCATTAATTATTTTTTTTTTATTTCTCAGGGGTTGATGAAAAACAGTTACACATGGTTCATCTATGTGAACTGACTCAATTCCTTTTGGTATAACGGTAGAATCAAGTTTTTAAATTTAGGATATAATTTTATAAGCTTATTAAGTTGTATTAGTTGAGTTTTTTTTTTACTATTATATATGCCAATAAATATATATTATTATTATTACATATATTTTTTCATCAATATAGACAAAATGCATTACTTTTATTTGAAACATTTTTTATTGTTTTGTATTTGTATGTGAATACCACAATTAACATCCACTATACTGTAATATTAAGGTGGTCATAAGAAGTTGCAGGTGTTTTAGTACCCTTATCTGTCAAAATTTGCAGTAGCTGCAAATTCTTCGCATATAAAAAGGCATATAAGTGCAGAAAGTGCAGAAAAGGCATATAAGTGTTTCAAGAAGTAAAATAATTTAAGTTGATAAAAAAGTAGCCCCCAAGGTGTTGTTATAATGCTATTATGCTTAGCTAACAACTTAATTTATAGTTAAGGGATATTTGGACATATACGGGCACTAAAACAACTGCAGTCTATCATGGCTATCCATCATCATATATGCTAGAACATCGGCACAACTCAAAATCCGTCAATTTTGATATTTTTGCATCAACATATGTGAAAAGGTGCATTCTTTTTACACAAACAATGTCATTTTCGTACATACAGTAATTACCAGTAGAAAGCCACAAGAATGTATTAAGGATACAATAATAAAATAGACAATTTTTAATCCTGATTATGTCAAATTGAACTTTTTTGAGTTGATTTTTTTATTTGAAAATAATATTTTTTCATCTTTTTTTCCAGAAATTGATAGGAGGTTATAAAGGATATATTAAATTTTTTTGAAATTCTTGTATTTATTTTATAGAATTTATAAAATATAGACCCAAAGATACCGTCAAAAAGCAACAAAAAAGAAAAATATGCGATATATAAATCAAAATAATACGAGATAATATAAATCAACTTGATATCTCAAGAATGAATTGAGATACTCACCCATGGATTTGTTCTCGTAAAAGTGCGTACTATTCTTTATAAATGATAAAAAATTGCATCCAGATAAGAATTCGATTTTTTGTGATTTTTTTCAAAATGATTAGGAAAATAATTAATTTTATGGAACGATTCAAATTTAGGATGAGTTTAAAACTTGATATCTCAAAAACGAATTGAAATTTTCAAAGACGATTTTATTCATCAAAATATCTCAAGAATTCGATTTATTACGATTTTTTTCAAAATGACTAAGGAAATCATTAATTTTATGAAAAGCTACAAATTTAGGTTAAGTTAAAAACTTGATATCTCAATAACAAATTGAAATATTCAGGAATGATTTTGTTCTCAGAAAGGTGCATACTTTCCTTTATAAATGGTAAAAAATTTCATACAGATATTAGCAGAATTCGATTTTCTACGATTTTTTTGAAAATGATTAAGGAAATGATTAATTTTATGAAAAGTTATAAATTTAAGCTAAGTTCAAAACTGCATATCTCAAAAATGAATTGAAATATTCAAGGTCGGTTTTTACTTTCATTTATAAATTTAAAAAAAATTTAATCAAGATATCTCAAGAATTCCATTTTTCAAAATGATTAAGGAGAACATAAATTTTATGAAAAGCTACAAATTTAAAAGTTAATATCTCAAAAATGAATTAAAATATTCAAGGATGGTTTTATTCTCAGATAAATGCATACTTTCCTATGCATTTATTTGAAAAAAAAAACGAAATTTCATTATGATATCTTAAAAACTTTATTTTTACGATTTTCACGAAATTTTGGAAAATGAAGTAAAGTTCAAAACTTAATACCCCAAAATCAAATTGAGATGCGTACGCATAGTTTGGTTATCAGAAATGTGCATACTTTCCTTTAAAAATCACAAAAAACATTATCTTAAAGGATTAAAGGATATCTTAAAAAATCGATTTTTCAAAAAACAAATTAGATTAAGGTCAAAACTTTATAAAACATTATAAATGATAAAAAATTTTATCAAGATATCTTGAGATTTCGATATACTACGATTATTTCAAAATGATCAAGGAAAATTAATTTTATGATAACCTACGAATTTGGGTTAAGTTCAAAGCTTGATATTTCAAAAACAAATTGAGATATTCAAGCATGGTTTTATTTCCAGAAATGTGCATCCTTTTCTTTATAAACTACAAAAATTTCATAAAATTAACTTAATCAATTTTATGAAAAGCTACAAATTTAAAAGTTGATATCTCAAAGATGAATTCAGATATTCTAGGGCAGTTTTTATTCTCGGATAAATGCATATTTTCCTTTATAAAATACGAAAAGTTTCATTATGATATCTTAAAAACTCTATCTTTATGATTTTTTAAAAATGATTCAGGAAATTTTTAATTTCACGAAAAGTTCAAAAATGAAGTTAAGTTCAAAACTTGATATCTCAAAATCAAATTGAGATATTCAAGCATGGTTTTATTTCCAGAAAAGTGCATTCTTTTCTTTATAAACTACAAAGATTTCATAAAAATAACTTAAGTATTCGATTTTTTGCGATTTTTTCAAAATGATTAAGGAAATAATCAATTTTATGAAAAGCTACAAATTTAAAAGTTGATATCTCAAAGATTAATTCAGATATTCGAGGGCAGTTTTTATTCTCGGATAAATGCATATGTTCCTTTATAAAATACGAAAAGTTTCATTATGATATCTTAAAAACTCTACTTTTATGATTTTTTAAAAATGATTCAGGAAATTTTTAATTTCACGAAATGTTAAAAAATGAAGTTAAGTTCAAAACTTGATATCTCAAAATCAAATTGAGATATTCAAGCATGGTTTTATTTCCAGAAATGTGCATCCTTTTGTTTCTAAACTACAAAAATTTCATAAAAATAACTTAAGTATTCGATTTTTTGCGACTTTTTCAAAACGATTAAGGAATTAATCAATTTTATGAAAAGCTACAAATTTAAAAGTTGATATCTCAAAGATTAATTCAGATATTCGAGGGCAGTTTTTATTCTCGGATAAATGCATATGTTCCTTTATAAAATACGAAAAGTTTCATTATGATATCTTAAAAACTTTATTTTTACGATTTTTCAAAAATGATTCAGGAAATTTTTAATTTCACTAAATGTTGAAAAATTAAGTAAAGTTCAAACCTTGATATCTCAAAATCAAATTGAGTATGCATAGTTTTGTTATCGGAAAAACATTATCAGGATATCTTAAAAAATCGATTTTTTAAAAAACAAATTAGAAACAAATTCGAAACTTTATAAAACATTTTAAATGATAAAAAATTTCATCAAGATATCTTGAGAATTCGATTTTCTACGACTATTTCAAAATGATCAAGGAAAATTTATTTTATGTTAACCTACAAATTTGAGTTATGTTCAAACCTTGATATCTCAAAAACAAATTGAAATATTTAAGAATGGTTTTATTTCCAGGAAAGTACATCCTTTTCTTTATAAACTGCAAAAATGCAATAACGATATCTCCAGAATTTGATTTTTTGCGATATTTTTAAATGATTGAGGACATTTTAATAACGAAATACTAAAAATTTTGCTTTTTTTTTCAATTAGATATCAAGTCAATATCTAATTAAAAAAAGTCATTATTGGTTTTGATTGATGATACGTATGAATGTTTCAAATTTAAGTTGAGTTTAAAAGTTGATATCTCAAAAATGAATTGGGATACATTTGTTCTCGGAAAACTGCATACTTTCCTTTATAAATCCGAAAATAATTTCATGAAGGTATCTTAAGAATATGATTTTTTGATAACCATATTGAAACTATTTAAAGAAATGTTTAAACATTTCTTGACTTTGGAGGCTCATATCTTAGATTTATGTGTAGATCAAAATGTTCACTCGATTTGTCATCATTTTTATTCTAGTATCGGTGATTACCAATCACTTATACGAATTTAGAAACGTGAAAATCTGACTAGAACGTGAATTACAACATATTCAATTCGTCAAAATGTGTTTAGAAGAAAACTTGAAACCCAGATTCACAAATCACAAATATCCCGTATAAACAACAACAAATCAAAATCAAAACTCAACGATAAGACGACGAATAAATAAACACTATATTAGATTGAATAGTATCACTGTTGAAACATATCATAATTATCAAAATATTACAAAATATTACGACAGCTTGGAAGTTGATAAGATTTACAATGAATTGAAACCATTTATAACGAGAAAGCTAGAAGAAGAATGATTGAATAAATAAACGAAACTTAACATATTACGAAGAGAGAAAGAAGAAGAAAAACACGTGCAATATAAAACATAAATTGAAAGAAACAACTTTAACATACAACATATATTTGATAAAAGAATCACAACTTGACAAATATAAAATTTGATCAACAAGAAATGAAAATGAGCAATACAGTACATAAATATGCCTTACCATTTAAACCTAACTTAAGAAAAACAGTTATAGAATTAGAAGCAATCATAAAGAACATGCCTTACAAAGAAGACATATAAAGGCAACTACGACAGGTATTAATTAGAGAAGAATCAAGAAAAACTATAAAGAAGAATGAAAAGACGGAAAGATGGATTAAGGAAGAGAGAAATCACAAGAAGTATCTTCAAGATACCTTAAGAATCTCTACGATTTTTTCAAAACGATTAATAAAATCATTAATTTTATGAAAGAAAAAATTAGCACGAGTTCAGAACTTGATATCCCTAAAACGAATTGAGGTATTCAAGTTTTGTTTCTCGGAAAAATGGAAACTATCCTTTATAAATAACAAAAATGTCATCAAGATATTTTAAGAATTTGATTTTCTACTATTTTTTCGAAATAATTAAGGAAATCATTAATTTTATGAAAAGCTACAAATTTAAATTCAAAGGATGGTTTGTTTCGATAAGTAGAAATTTTCCTTGGCAAATTAAATAAAATTCTATCAAGATATCTTAAGATTTCGATTTTTTACGATTTTTCAAAAAATATCAACGTCATTTGTTATATCACGAAATACTACAAATTTAAGTTCAATTCAAAACTTGATATCTCAAAAACGAATCGAGATGCTAATGCATGGTTTTAGTCCCGGTAAAGTACATACTTTCCTTTATAATTCACAAAAAATTTCATCAAGATATCTATTACTATATTTCCTAAGAAATTTTTAATTTGACAAAATGCTACAAATTTAAGTTGAGTTCAAAACTTGATATCTCAAAAACATATTGAGATACGTACGCATGCTTTTCTTTATAGATGATAAAACATGTGTTCAAGCTATCTTGAGAATTCGATTTTCTACGATTTTTTCAATATGGTTAAGGAAATTCTTAATTCTATGAAAAGCCGCCGGTTTAGGTTAAGTTTAAAAGTTGATATCTCAAAAACGAATTGAGATATTCAAGAATGGTTTTATTTTCGGAAAAGTGTATACTTTTCTTTATAAATCCCAACAATATCTTCAAGATATCTTAAGAATTTCAGTTTTCACGATTTTTTCAAACTAATTAAGAAAATCATTAGTTTTACAAAAAGTTTCAAATTTAGAATGAGTTTAAAACTTAATATCCCAAAAACGAAATGAAGTATTCAAGGATGATTTTATTTCCGGAAAAGTGCATACTTTCTTTATAAATCACAAAAAAATCATAAAGATATCTTGAAAATTCGATTTTCTACCATTTTTCAAAAATATGGAATAATTTATTTTCAATTTGATTTTAATTACTTTTTGTTTTCAAAGTTTTCATTTTTATAAACTTTCCACTTCTTCAAACCTTCCATTCTTTCTGATGTGTAAACATCGGAATGATTTTAAGGTGACACTTTATTTAAATTTATTTTGATATAATTATTTCGGGAATACAATTTATAATTTTTTTATTGTTCACAGATTTTTATTTTTACTATAATGATAATTTTGTTAAGCCAGTTTTAAATTTAATTTTTCATTCCTTTTATAATATAAGACTATAGTATCACTTTTTAATTTCATTTTGTTTATAAATTTACATAAATAATTTATCTTAAGTCTTAAGGGGTTATAACGGGAACACTTAGCCAGATACCTGTGTCTTTCCTTTTTTAACTTTTTAATTATAATTCAATTTTCAATTTCTCGTTTTTTATTTTATTTTATTGATACTTTTCAATTTTCCACATCTTTAACTTTTGTAACTTACGATTCTTAAAATTTAATTTTTAATCACATTTCAAAATAGTAAGACACATTTAAATTTAATATTTAAATTATCATTCCTTTTCCAACTTGACAACTTCAAAATGATGTTTTAAATCCAATTTTCAACAGAGTCATTTATAACTTTGAATTTTCCTTTTAACTTTTCGACGTTAAATGTCGAATTTAATATCTTTATTTATATTTTAATTTCTATGTTCTTATTTACATATGTAGCGCCGATTGTTCAATAAAATTTATCATCCTTTTTCAACAAACTCTGTTTTTTTTTAATTTTATTTTCAAAATAAGTAAATCAAATTCCTAAATTTATGAAATGCTACAAACACAAGTTTCTTACTTTTATAACTCACAAAAAATTTCATCAATATATCTTAAGAATTTGATTTTATACGATTTTTTTCATGATTATTAATTTTATGGAATACTACAAAAATAGGTTGAGTTCAAAAATTGACCTCTCAAAAACGAATTGAAATATTCACGCATGGTTTTATTTCCGGAAAAGTGCATTCTTTTCTTTATAAATTATAAAAAATTCTATCTAGATATTTTAATAATTCGATTTTTACGATTTTTTAAACATTTTTAAGGAAATCTTTAATTTTAAGACATGCTTCAAATTTAATTTGAGTTCAAAAATTGACCTTTCAAAAATGAATTGACATATTCACGCATGGTTCTCTTCCCAGAAAAGTGTAATCTTTCCTTTATAAATTGTAGAAAATTCCATCAAGATATTTTAAAAATTCGATTTTTTACTATTTTTTAAACAAGATTAAGGAAATCTTTAATTTTATGACGTGCTTCAAATTTAATTTGAGTTCAAACCTTGATATCTCAAAAATAAATTGAGATATTCACGCATGGTTCTCTTCCCGGAAAAGTGTTCTCTTTCCTTTATAAATTATAAAAAAATACATCAAGATATCTTAAAAATTCGATTTTCTACTATTTTTTAAACATGATTAAGGGAATCTTTAATTTTATGACGTGCTTCAAATTTAACTTGAGTTAAAATTTGATATCTCAAAAATGAATTGAGATATTCACGCATGGTTCTCTTCCCGGAAAAGTGCATTCTTTTCGTTATAAATTATAAAAAATTCCATCAAAATATCCTAAAAATTCGATTTTTTACGATTTTTTAAACATGATTAAGGAAATCTTTAATTTTATGACGTGCTTCAAATTTAACTTGAGTTCAAAACTTGATATCTCAAAAATGAATTGAGATATTCACGCATGGTTCTCTTCCCGGAAAAGTGTATTCTTTCATTTATAAATTGTAAAAAATTCCATCAAGATATTTTAAAAATTCGATTTTTTTCGATTTCTTAAACAAGATTAAGGAAATCTTTAATTTTATGACGTGCTTCAAATTTAACTTGAGTTAAAACTTGATATCTCAAAAATGAATTGAGATATTCACGCATGGTTCTCTTCCCGGAAAAGTGCATTCTTTCCTTTATAAATTATAAAAAATGCCATCAAGATATCTTAAAAATTCGATTTTTTAAACAAGATTAAGGAAATCTTTAATTTTATGACGCGCTTCAAATTTAACTTGAGTTCAAAACTTGATATCTCAAAAATGAATTGAGATATTTACGCATGGTTCTCTTCCCGGAAAAGTGTATTCTTTCATTTATAAATTGTAAAAAATTCCATCAAGATATTTTAAAAATTCTATTTTTTATGATTTTTTAAACAAGATTAAGGAAATCTTTAATTTTATGATGTGCTTCAAATTTAACTTGAGTTCAAAACTTGATATCTCAAAAATGAATTGAGATATTTACGCATGGTTCTCTTCCCGGAAAAATATATTCTTTCCTTTATAAATTATAAAAAATTCCATCAAAATATCCTAAAAATTCGATTTTCTACTATTTTTTAAACATGATTAAGGAAATCTTTAATTTTATGACGTGCTTCAAATTTAATTTGAGTTCAAACCTTGATATCTCAAAAATAAATTGAGATATTCACGCATGGTTCTCTTCCCGGAAAAGTGTTCTCTTTCCTTTATAAATTATAAAAAAATACATCAAGATATCTTAAAAATTCGATTTTCTACTATTTTTTAAACATGATTAAGGGAATCTTTAATTTTATGACGTGCTTCAAATTTAACTTGAGTTAAAATTTGATATCTCAAAAATGAATTGAGATATTCACGCATGGTTCTCTTCCCGAAAATGTGCATTCTTTCTTTTATAAATTATAAAAAATTCCATCAAGATATCCTAAAAATTCGATTTTTTACGATTTTTTAAACATGATTAAGGAAATCTTTAATTTTATGACGTGCTTCAAATTTAACTTGAGTTATGAGCTAAAATGAATTGAGATATTCAAGTATAGCTTTAATATCTGAAATGTGCCCACTTTCTTTTATAAATCATAAGAAACTTTATGAAAATATCTTAAGAGTTCGAGTTTTTACGATTTTTTAAACATGATTAAGGAAATCTTTAATTTTATGACGTACTTCAAATTTAACTTGAGTTCAAAGCTTGATATCTCAAAAATGAATTAAGATATTCAAGTATATATAGCTTTAATATCTGAAAAGTGCATACATTCCTTTATAAATCATAAGAAATTTTATCAAAACATATTAAGAGTTCGATTTTTTACGTTTTTTCTTTTTATGATTAAGGAAATCATTAATTTTATGAAATGCTATAAATTTAGGTTGAGTTCAAAACTTCACATCTCAAAAATGAATTGACATATTCAATTATTGTTAAAAAAGAGTAGATACTTTCAAATCATAAAAAAAATTTGAAGATATCTTAAGAATTCGACTTTTTACGATTTTTTAAAAATGATTAAAAAAATTTTTAATTTTATGATATGCTTCAAATTTAATTTGACTTCAAATCTTGGTATCTTAAAAACGAATTGAGATACTGAGATCGATTTTCGTAAAAGTATATACTTTGCTTTATAAATCACGAAAAAATCACAGATATCTTAAGAATTCGTTTTTTTAAGATTTTTTCAAAACGATTAAAACAATCATTAATTTCACGAGATACTACAAAGTCAGGTTGACCTCAAAACTTGAAATCTCAAAAACAAATTGAGATATCATGCATGGTTTCGTTATCTAGTAAAAAATCAGTTATTCAAAGGTTATATTTTTAACGTTTTTAATAATTGTCAATAAAACTTGTTTGTATACACACACACACGGTATATTTATAACATAACAGTAACATAAATTCTTTACGAACGTTTTTGGTTTTAATTCAAGATTTTGTTATCATTCGTGACGATGTTAATTTGGCATCAGCGAACATTTGAGACGTCAAAATTGTCGAAGTCATTCCGTTGGTTTCACGAGCCAAACATTCCGACAACTAACTGAATAAATGCACTGGTTATAGTAACTCGAAGGTTTCGTGACATCATCCGCTTATTATTATTAAATATGACAATGTACGACGATTATATAAAATTATAAATTGCTAAAGATTTAGTTTTGAAATAATTTTAGAAACGTACAAAATAATATAAATATAAATAATTTAAAATATAAATTCTTTAACATTAAAACAAAAAGATCATAGACAATTTGGGCGTCTATATACAGGGTGGTTAGTATGTAACTTTGATCGCTTATAGTTCGAAAACAAAAGAATTGCAATTATTTATATAAAAAACTTTTGTTATTTTGACAAGTAACATCGTCGTAAAATTTCGCGATTAAAATTTAAACCACCTGTATATTATAAAATAATCTGTTGTTATACTTGAATGAACACAAATCGTTTGATCGTATCTTGAAAAGAAATAATCCATTTCCTTTTTCTTTCGATCCAGGAGCAGGTATGTTAATCAATACAAGACGCGTGCTGTACCTGTCTCTTTAAAAAACGTTTTTCGATGACGCAACGCAATTGTCCGTACGATAACATCTACGTAGGTATAATTGAAACTGTGTGTACAAGCCGAAGGAGATTTTTTTCTTTCTCTCGTTAAGAGATCGGTAAGAGGTATTTGTATAGCCTCGAAGGATAAAAATTGTTTTACGCCGTTTTACGGGGACCTCATTAACTCCCAATTTGTCCTACCCAAGGTGTGCCCCGATTTGATCAGGCGCCAGAATCGAACGTGTAAATATTTAAAATGTTACTTATTGTTATTTAGATATTATCTCAATGAAAAGTCGTGTTTACACTGTTGCTTGTTTATTGTTATGAATAATAAGTAAACGCGGATGATTGTCTTAGTCTATGTGTTCATTTACACGAATTGATAAAGTGCATCGATCCCGTGTCCCGATCGGATTTTTCGTGAACCGTGAGGTCAACGAAAAAAAAAATTGAGCTTATTGGATTGGATGATAAGTTCGCGGGACGATTCGTTTGTCCTTCGTCTGTCTGTATAACCTACATTATTCGACGATAAATTGGTCAGCAAACGAGACGTAAGCCGATAACGTTATGTTGAGGCGAAATGTGCGAGCCATTTCATGGGATTTATGTTGTACGCATCTGTGTGTGTGCGTATGTGTGTGTATATATGCAAAAAACAAAAATGTATTCACATCAATTTCTATGAAAGCATTCCACTCACCACACATTTATTTTTACAAGATAAATTTTGATTTATAAGTCATACCATTTAATTCTCATTTTATACGATTTTTTTACACAAATTTAATTTAACACGAAATTTTCTTTTTAAACGAATTATTTCATTTTAACACGATTTTCAATATACAGGTGTTTCTTTAAGTTGTGGCATAATTTTAACCATAAACACCAGAGTACTAATGCTGATGATTCGTTTAAAAAGATTTTGTCTAAATTTTGAAATAACAAAGTTAAGAAATTTGTAGACATCTTCAAAGATAAAAATTTAGCAATGTTATCAAGTCTAATCGTTTAAGATCGTTCAAAAAGGATATTTTCTTAAAACTTTACATTTTCCAACTGAATTTAAAATTTTGCAAGTTTAGTCTCCAGATTCATCACATTTATCACAGAAGTGTAAATCCACATAGTCACCTTCAGATTCAATCTCCAAGTATTCCCAATTGCCCTTTGACACTAAGCTACTACAATCGTTGCTTTTTTAGTTTTGCAACTGATGTGTGATATCCAAGATATTTCACTTCTGGAATAAAGATTAATGGATTATTGCAGAAATTGGGTGGTGTTAAGTGTCAGTTTCTTCTGTTTAGAGCCACTTCTACCACCTCTTGATAAATTTATCTAACAGTTAAAAACCGACTCATAGGCAAAGGGAGCTCTTAAAATCGATATAACCACCACTAGTTAGCTTAACTGGAGGTTGGTAAAAATGGGCCTTAGTGAAGCGAACTATATCTCAGTCTTTTTAGTATTGATAGAGAGTGTATATTTTTCAGATCATAGTTCAACAAGTTTTTTTACTTTATCTCTTAATAGAATAGTCACGTCGTCGGCGTAACCAACTGTCACTGTGAATGAGATTATCAACTGTTAAGCACCAGAGAAGTGGTGAGAGTACTCCACCTTATGGGTAGCCTCTAACACAGCTCTTTGTACAGTGACCTTTCCTTTTAGTCTGAACAACTTTGACAGCCAGCATTGGTCTTAGCCTGTCTGCAATAATCAACGACACTCTTCGAGATTCCAATGCATTGTTAATGCTATTCAAGGTGGTTTTAATATAAAATAATTAATCATTAAAACAGACTACTTATAAATTTCAAAAATGTATAAGTACGGAGGCTTTCACGACCGGTGTTAATTGAACTAAAATTAGAACTAACACTAACACTAACACTAGATCTAAAACTAGAAACTTTCGGGTTTCGCCGTGCGTTTTTTGAAAAAATGTTTGACGTTTCGGATGCCATGTTGCAACCTTCTTCAGAAACTGGTTCTAACTGACAAAATCGGGAATCGTAAAACAATATATAGGTCGAAAAAGTAATTAATAATTAATTTATATTAATTACAAGCTAATTACTAACTAATTACTGCGTCGCGTCCGGTTTGGGAGTCGTGTTCGTCTTCACCACCATCTTCCATGTTCTGCTGAGTTCCCAGCCATCTTCTCTGTTGACGTTGTTTTTATGTCGGTGGATTTCTATGGCTTCTCTTGTCAGCCGTTGATGATATTTATTATTCCTAGCCAGAACCTTTGTTTTGTCGAAGTTTATTCGGTGTCCCTCCGAATGGCAATGTTCCGCAACCGCCGACTGTTGAATCTTCCTCAGCCTCACATCCCTCTCGTGTTCCTTGATACGGCATTCGATGTTTCGTCCGGTTTGGCCAACGTAATACTTCCCACAACTGCATGACAGCTGATAGACACCCGCTCCTTTTAATAGAGGTAGCTTGTCCTTGGCTACCGGGAGTGTATTCCGAATTTTGGTGACCGTTCCATATCGCACCACAATGTCGTTTTTCTTGAGGTGTCTTGCAATTCGTTCCGTTACACCGGAAACGTAAGGAAGACAAATTAAACCAGCTGGTTCTGTACTTGTTGCAGCTTCTTCTCCCTGCTTCCGCTGATTGGTGGCTCGGTTGATGTCCTTTAAACTATATCCATTTTTCTGTAGTACGTTCCGTAGAAACCGTTCTTCCTTCTTTAGGTTATCTCCTTTACATATTCTTGCTGCTCTCTGAAACAAAGTGCGAATTACGGACCTCTTCTGTTGGGGATGATGGTGCGATGTTGCCTCTAAGTACCTATTGGTGTGGGTTTTCTTTCGATACACCCCCAGTTCCATATCACCATTTGTCGTTCTAGTGACCAATACATCTAACAAGGGCAACTGCTTGGCGGATTCTGTTTCCATGGTAAATTTGATCATGGGATGTTGAGTGTTTAGATGACCTAGAAATTCAAAGAGGCGTTCCCTACCATGTTGCCATACCACAAACGAGTCGTCAATGATGGAAGACGAAGAAAATCATAGAAAATGCATTTGTGACAAACTTATTTTTAAAAATGTTATTGGAACATTGAGAAACATATAGAGATACGCAATTAAATGAATTTAGTAACATTTTCTGTGAACACTTAGATCAGGTAGTTCATTCAAACATATTTTTTTTTCTTTTTTTGTAAGTGGTGTTACATCATTTATCGCTATCATTTATAACCAGTGTTTCTGCTGTGTTTAAACACAACTAAAGATGGTTTATTTAAATGTCTAATGAAACTTAGTAATCTAGCAGCCAAGTTTCGACTTGTTTGTCCAATGTGTCAACCACACATTTCAATCATTTTTGAATACCTCAATTTGTTTTTGAACTTAACCCAAATTTATAGCTTTTCATAAAATTAATGATTTCCTTAATCATTTTAAAAAAATCGTAAAAAATTGAATTCTTGAGATATCTTATTGACATTTTTTGTAGTTTTTAAACGAAAGTATGCACTTTTTTGAGAATAAAACCATCCTTGAATATTTAAATTCGCTTTTGATACCAACTTTTGAACTTAACTTAAAGAATGATAATTTTGATATTAAATAGAATTTATTTTAAATATAATTAAAATTGGTGAAATTAGTTTTAACTTACAAAAATTACAGTAAGGAGTAGCATTACAAAAATTTTGAAATCTGATTTAGAATTAAAAAGGTAAAAAAGGAAAAGGGAAGAAACCTGCCCTTAAGACTTAAGAAAAATTAGTTATATTAGTTATATGTAAAAACTGTGAATTATAAAACATTAGAAATTGTAAGTGACTATCAAAATAAATTAACAAAAATAATAAGGAATGACAAAAGGAGTGCAATAAAGCGGAAATATAACTTGAACGTTATATGATTGAAAACTTTGGAAGTGAAAGGTTAGTTACCTTTCAAAAAATCGATTTGAAACTAAATTATGTCATATTTTTTAATACTAGAGTATCTTAATTAACTTTTGAGATATCAAGCTTAGAACTCAATCTCAATGAAATTAATGATTTGCACAATTATTTTTGAAAAATCGTAAAATCGTAAAAAAAATAATTTTATGTGAGTTATAAATAAAAGTGTGTACTTTTTCAAGAATAAAATCGTCCTTGATTACCTCAATTTGTTTTTAAGATATCAAGTTTTAAACTTAAATTAATTTGTAGCTTTTCATAAAATTAATAATTTCATCATTTTGAAAAAATCGTGTTATTTCTATATTCTGATTATTTACAAAGGAAAGTATTCACCTTTTGGGAAAAAAACCATTCTTAAATATCTCAACTTATTCTTGAGATATCAAGTTTTGAACCTATTCTAAATTTGTAACATTTCATAAAATTAATGATTTTTTAATCATTTTGAAAAGATTGAATTTTGAAATTGAAGAAAATCGAATTCTCAAGATATCTTGATGAATTTGTAATTTATAAAGAAAACTTTACATTTATCCGAGAATAAAACTATGAGTATGTATCTCAATTTGTTTTTAAGATATCGAATTTTGTACTTAACACCAATTTTTACCATTTCGTGAATTTAAAACTTTCCTTAATAATTTTTAAAAAATCACAAAAAAAACGAGTATTTAAGATATCATGATGAAACTTTGTGTAACTTATAAAAGAAACTATGCAATTATCCAACGACATAACCATCCTTGATATTCATCTTTGAGATATTAAGTTTTAAATGTAGCCTGAATTTGTAGCTTTTCATAATATTAAAAATTTCCTCAATCATTTTAAAAAATCGCAAAAAATCAAATTCTTGAGATATCTTGATGACATTTTTATAATTTGTAAAGGAAAGTTTGCACTTTTCCGAGAATAAAACCATCCTTGAAAATCTCATATCCTTTTTGGGATATTAAGTTTTGAACTTAACCAACACTTGTAGATATTCATAAAATTATTGATTTCCTTAATCATATTGAAAAAACCGTAGAAAATCGAATTCATAAGATATCTTGAATATCTCAATTCATTCTTAAAATAGCAAGTTTTTAACTTAACCTAAATTTATAGCTCTTCATAAAATTAATGATTTCCTTAATCATTTTGAAAAAATCGTAGAAATTCGAAATTTGTTACAATTTATAAGGGAAAGCATGTACTTTTCCGAGAATAAAACCATATTTCAATATTCCAATTTGTTTTTTATATACCAAGTTTTGAACTTAATCTAAATTTATATCTTTTCATAAAATCAATTTTCTTTAATTATTTTGAAAAATCGTAGGAATCTATCCAATTTTTAAGATAGCTTAACGGCATGATTTTAAAGGAAAGTATGCACTTTTCCGAAAATAAAAGCTTCCTTGAATATCTCAATTCGTTTATGAGATAACGTTAAAAAAGAAACAGAAAAACGAAAAAGTTAAATTTGTAAAATTTCATAAAATTAATTTTTTTCCTTAATTATTTAGAAAAAATCGCATTCTTCAGATATCTTGAGGAAATTTTATGCGATCTATGAATGAAAGTTTCCACTTTTTCGAAAACAAAACCATGCCTGATTGTGTGTGTATACAAACAAGTTTTATTGACAATTATTAAAAACGTTAAAAATATAACCTTTGAATAACTGATTTTTTACTAGATAATGAAACCATGCATGATATCGCAATTCGTTTTTGGGATATCAAGTTTTGGTCTTAACCTGAATTTGTGAAATTAAAAATTTGCTCAACAATTTTTGAAAAATTATAAAAAATCGAGTTCTTAAGATATCTTGATGATTTTTTTTTTGATTTATAAAGGAAAGTGTATTTTTCCGAGACCATAACCTTAGGCGAGTATCTCAATTCGTTTTTGAGATATAAAGTTTTGAACTAAACCAAAATTCGTAGCATTTCATAAAATTAATGATTTCCTTAACAGTTTGACAAAATCGCAAAAATCGAATTCTTGAGATATCTTGGTGAAATTTTTTGTCATTTATAAACGAAAGTATGCACTTTTCCGCGATTAGAACCGTCCTTGAAAATTTCAATTCGTTTTTGAGATATTAAGTTTTAACTCATCCTAAATTTGAATCGTTTCATAAAATTAATGATTTTCCTAACCATTTTGAAAAAATCGCAAAAAATCGAATTATCAAGATATCTGAATGAAATTTTTTATCATTTATAAAGGAAAGTACGCACTTTTACGAGAACAAATCCATGGGTGACGTTCTTGAGATATCAAGTTGATTTACATTGTCACATGATCGCATATTTTTCTTTTTTGTTGCTTTTTGACGGTATCTTTGGGTCTATATTTTATAAATTCTATAAAATAAATACAAACATATTACAAAAAAAATGTATTTCTTTTATAACCTCCTATAAATTTCTGGAAATAAGTTCAAAAAATATTATTTTCAAATAAAAAAATTAAATCAAAAAAGTTCAATTTGACATAATCAGGATTAAAAATTGTTTGTTTTATTATTGTATCCTTAATACATTTTTATGGCTTTCTATCGGTAATCACTGTATGTACGTAAATGACATTGTTTGTGTAAAAAGAATGTACCTTTTCACATATGTTGATGCAAAAATATCAAAATTGGTAGATTTTGAGTTGTACCGATGTTCTAGCAAATGTGATGATAGATGGACATGATAGATGGCAGTTGTTTTAGTGCCTGTATATGTCCAAATATCCTTTAACCATAAATTAAGTTGTTAGCTAAGCATAATAGCATTATAACAGCACCTTGGGCTACTTTTTCATCAACTGAAATTATTTTACTTCTTGAAACGTCTTTTAAACCTTAATTTATAAATTGTAACGAAGAATTTGCAGCTATTGCAAATTTTGACAGATAAAGGTAGTAAAACATTTGCAACTTCTTATGGCCATCTTAATATTACCAGCATACTTAATGCTAATTGTGGTATACACATGTTTCTATTATTGTACATTGAATAAAAAATGTTTCAAACAAAAGTTCAGTTCTGTGCTTTTTTCGACTGAGGAGTTTACTGTACGGTGTCATCTCTGCCCTGACCTTCGGTAATTTAATTTCATTAGCCCTTTTCCTCAAAAACCCTCGTCTCGCATCATCCACAGCTCAAGAAAATAAGCAAAAACACTACATAATCTGTGACTCTAACCATAGCTTCTCTTCCGCACTTTCTGCTTCTGATTACTTCTAGATCCAACTCCTCCATTTTACTGACTATACTATTCAACGCCAGCTGTGCAGATTGTTCAATATCTTCAATTTCCCAACCACTAACTATGACTACAAAGTTCAGAAAAAAGTCCAGAAAACGATATTCCAAATATTGGCCTTAAGATAGAACTCTGTGTGAAACATCTTCAATTATTGCCTCTATCGCAATTATGAATACAATAAAACCTAACTCAGTCCAATCTAATCCAACCTAACCCTACAAAATCGCACGGCTTAAATGGGACTAATCTGTCGTCAGATCATCAGACAAAGTAAATACCATAGATAAGAAAACCTTTAATGAACAAAGAAAAGGCATGGAACGTCTGGCTGGTCTTGGCATCAGTTTCTAATACAACCAAAATAATTTGCATTGTATAATTTGCATACGCCCATTCATGGGTAATAATTCAATATGCCCATGAATGGGCGTATTCCTAAAAGTAAGCATGACCTTTGTGTGAACGATAAACATAATGTATCAGAAAGAAACAGAGTAAGCTAACAAATTAATTTAACAACAAAAGTCAAAACCTAGCCGAAGAGCTTTCGCATGTAACAGCTCACGATGGCCTATTATTAATTGTTTATCATCATTCTTTAATGTTGGACTAGTAAAAAACATTAATCTAATACCGGTATTAATGCTGGTATTTCGGTTTTAAAATAATGAAAATACCGAAAACCAGTATTAAGATTTTGGTCCGATATTGAAAGCACTATTCACACCCAATTCTCTCTTTACTGAAATTTCAAAATTTTTGGGAAAGAATCTATCGGATAAGAAGAAAATTAGATTTAATTCTTTTAATTTTAGTAAAAATATCTTTAAGAATATTAATTGTTGATATAATTCCGTGTCATTCCATATAAAAAACAGCAACCTTTCATATCAAGTAACTATTTATAAGATCCATAAAAAATGTTGTTTATCTGTTTCGAATAATTGATTCAGTTGATTGATTAAAAATTCAAACCCCGTCATTGAAGGCAATATTAAAAATTAATTCTTTTAATTTGACCACTTAAAATTAATTAGAGAATCTTGAAATTTTAGATTACATCTTTGAAAGAAATAAGTGCAAAAGCTAAAAATAAAAGGATTGACGTATTTCTTTGATTTATAACAATTCTTATAAAATTGTTTTGTTAAAGTTAATCTGATTAAAACATTAATTCGCGTCAAGGTAAACGATCACGCAATGTTTACTTGTTGGTGACTCGACGAAGATTACAAAAAGAGAATAAAAAATGAAACGATAAAATCACTGGGTGAGTCAGACTCAGATTGCACTTTACGATTAAAGAGTAATCCAGCAACAAATATTTTTGCCGACTTAAAAAGGAATTGCAATAAATTTAAATCGATAACATAACAATGTTATAAAACGCACATTTCAAGGATATATTTGTTGTATGAATAAAAAATGCCCCAAAGCTATTATTTTTTTATAAAGAGTGTTTTTCCGATACAAGTTTGGAGAGTGTTGGTTACGAAATGTCCGCCTCCACTTACGTTGGAATTAATTATGATGTACTGTTTAGTCATATTTTCTCTTTAACAGGTTTATTTAGAGGATATGGGTAGGAATTATCGGCAATAAATATTAATTTTACCGTCATGAAATTGAATGATACACATGACATAACTCAAGTGTACACCGACAATTACCGGTGAAAAGAAACTTCATAACTTATAAAAGTTGAAGCCGCGTACTTTGTAAAAAGGCTATTATTAAAAACAAGTTATTTGTACGAACGATTACGAAGCTTCATCGACTTTAACGTAAACATGTAGATAGATATAGTTTTGAACCAAACTTGAACCACTGCATGCGATACACACCTTATCTCGCATTCCAATTATATTGAACTTCCGACTGTTTCTCGATAACAAGTTGTGCGAGATTTTAATGAAAATCATTTTCAACGCACATCTGATTATGTTAATAATAATAACAATAATAAGAGTTGTTAGTGTCTTTAGCAAATAAAGTTGTCGATTTTTTAAAAGAAATTTCTTTCCTACCTTTTCGTTGAATGATCCAAGACTGGGCAACTGTAACAAAGAAAATTAAAAATGAAATGTAAACACGAATAAAAGAATACAAAAGTGCTAATTAAGAAGTTGAAGTTAAAAGTTAACAAGGCAACTTTACCATCTGTACTAAGGTAATAAAAGTTCATTAAAATTCATCTCGCCCAGCGAGCGGTCAAAAACACAATTATTATGTGTTGTATGTTCGAAGGGACTGTTTTGTGGAGAGGGGCGAAATACAAGTGGGGCATGCATACTGCCTGATGTGGTAAACAAAGTCGTAAAATAAATAAAAAAAACCTATTTTAGTGTTAAAGTTGACGATCGTAAAAATGACAACGATTCTGATACCTCCACGTGCAGAACTACACGTATTTATGAATTTTTAAGTGTTATCTCGCATTTAAATTGCTGATTTTAGCAAATTATTACGATGATTCCTTAATAAAAACTTGATAAATGTGAATAAAATATTTTCAGGGAAATTCTTATCATTCTAGGGTGTGTTCGTTTCTTTTGTACAGGATGGTTCAAATTCGATGTCTAAATAGGCTATCTCAGAAACTGAGTGAGTTAAAAAATATCTTTATTATTATAGTTATTATAATTAAGACTTAAATATGACTACTATTCTGCAAAAAACTTTGAAAGAAATGACGTAAATTTTTTTTTCTTTTTTTGATTTTAAGATGTTATGACAATTTTTTTTAATGGAAACAATCATTAATTTTTAGTTTATTAAATTGGTTATTTTTTTTTTCATTTAAAAAATATGAGGTTGACAAAAGAATAAAGCTAAAATCATTTTTTTAAATAAGATTTTCATGGTTGCCATGTAGTGTCATCTTGTGTAAATATTTTATTGTCGCCAAAAATAGTAATTCAGTAAAAAAAATAAATTCTTGCAAAATTATATAAAAAAATAATAAAAAATATAAAAAATTAATAATTCTATTTCTCAAACTACGAAAAGAACGCTACATAAAAGCTCAAATTGACCACATCAAAATTACCAAATTATTTTACTATTTAAATTATTTTTAACAATGAATTTTGATGCTAGCGTTGGTAACGATGAATAATACACGAATATATCGATTTCATTTAAAAATCTTAAATTTTAATTAAAAATTTTGATTTTATCTTAAAAGACCACCATCTTAAGCTGGTATTAATAAAAAATATGCAAATATTATTAAAGATATCCATTCTTACGATGATTTAAGAACATTTTTATCTTAAAACATTCTTTGTATCATTTTTAATTTTTGAGATATATCTGTTGTATCAAAGATGTTAAATTTCGGTTTTTAACAATTTTTTTAATTTTAAGCTGGTAATAATGAATAATATGCAAATATTATTAATGATATCTGGGGGAGAGGAAATAGCAGAAGAGGAGATGGACGCAATCCGGGGGGATTAAGGAGGGGGAAGACGGGTAAGGCGCCAGGGGAAAATGGGATCCATAACGAGGCATGGTGATTGGAAACATCAAGGGTGGTGAGAATGAAGTTGTTGGAGAGAAGAATAGCGCATGGAGAGAGAGTAGGATTCCGGAGGGATGGAAAATGGGGGAAATTTGCCTAGCATATAAAAAGGGCAATAAGGAAAGTGTAGATACACTACAGGCAATTAACTTACTTGACTCGACATACAAAGTATACACGAAGACGCTGTTGGGAAGACTGGATGATGAGATGGAGTTGGAAGGGGACCAATCGAGAACGAGTATCTGTTAAAGAATCTGGCAGATAGGGAGCTGGATAAGAAAAAGGGTTTATAGATCTGAAGGCGGCTTTTGATAAGCCGTGGATAGGGGGAAATTGTGGAAGGAGATATGGAAAAGGAGGATCACGGATCACCTAATAGCGAGAGTAAAGGAAATATACATGGAGACTATAGCTAGGATAGAAGTGGCGGATAAGTTTAGCGACATGTTTTGGACAATGAAGGGACTAAGGCAGAGATGTCCACAGAGCGCAAGTCCGTTTGCAGATAGAAAAGTGCATATGTTAGCGTACGCGGATGACATCGTGGTCATGGCGAAAGAGGTGGTGAAAGATATTTTAGGGAGAAGGTGATAGTAATGAATTTAGAGAAGACGAACATAAAATTTTGTAAGGGCGAGAGAAAAAGAGCAGAAAACTGGAGATGGGAGGGAAAGGAGATCGAGGAGGTTAGGTAGTATGTTTAGGGAGGATAACAAGGAGTGGTCGCGTATAAAAGCAATGGCAAAAAAGCGAATTAGGTGATGGGACAAATATGGAGTTGGGAGGAGAGTGTCTTTGGAAAGAATGTGGTAACGAGGAAGATTATGTTTGAAGGTGTGCTAGCAATGCAATGATGTATGGAGCGGAGGTATGGAGATGGAGGGAGGAGGGAATGTTGGAGGACGTGCAAACTAAATATTGGAGATGGTAGTAAGGGTAGAGGTAAAGGTAGATAAGGTGAGAGTGGAGGCCAAACTGCGAGATTTTGGGGGAGTGTTTGGGAAAGGAGACAGAGACAATTGTTACAGAAGAGTGGGAGTTATGTGTTGACCATTATCTTGATACATCAAAAGTTAATAGTTCAACTATCTGTGTTTATAATAAAGACGTAATATTTGCCTTAATTTAACTGTTTGGTTTTGTATAACACTTTAAAAAAGAAGAAGAATGTATTAAAGTACCCCATACGTTAAAAGCATGTTGATCAGTCTTGATGATGATGAACCATCCTACACTATAATATATAGCTGTGCTTTATAGTGGTTATTTGGAACTTGGGATCAAAGCGGATGCCTGAATCAGGACGTATTCATAACATGCCATCATGTCAAAACAACAAACTTGGTCTCGTTGCACTGCTGTTTTGTTAAAGGCGAAGATCTACCAACATTTTTTTTTGTAATTTTTTACCAAAATCATTCAGCAAAATATAATTATCGCATCGCTCAAACATCAGAAACCAAAATAGATAAATGAACACTTGTGCACAAACCTACCCCATTACAAGAAAATGAAAATTAAAGTTTGCTTGAAAGCTGTCAGTCATATGTAGTATTGTTTACAGATCAATTCTCAAGTTGGCCTCTCTATCTATTAAGTAAAATAATACTAATTAATCTAGAGTACAGCATTTAGTAAGAAATGGTGTTCAAAGTGAAGCTAGAAATTTACTAACGTGTGACTAAATCACGTTTGGTATCACATAGACACGCAATTCACACTAACTGCTGTTAAATTCCGTCAGCAACTACATACATATGATGACTATGCACACAGGCAAACCTTATCCTATTTACTTGCATCTAACATAATATATATCTAGTGTATGATGGTGTCCCTTGTATGAATCTGCCCCACTTTCCCCTTCTGATTAGCATTCAATATCTCATGATAAATAAGATGTAATTTAGTATAAAAGAATTTTTCTATCACTTTCAATTTTTGAGATACAATACCTTTTGACATGAAATCTGTCAAACTTAAGGTTTTTAACAAGAAGCTAGTTAAGAACATAAGCGATCTAAGTAACATTTTTACAAAAAAAAAATGAGTTAAGTCACATTTTGAATATCTCTGTCATTACATTAGTTAATGCAAACAAAAATAATCGAAATATTATTGAGTACTCTTATCAAAGATGTATTGAGAGTCGACAATAACTTAATATAAGATAATCATAAACGGTGAAACGAGCTAAAGTCTCTCACAATGTTTTATTAAAGAAGTCCCTTGATTAAAATAAAGTGGTAAAACTTGTGACGCCAAATCATGTTGTTTATTGTTAAAATGTTTACTTCGTTTAAAAAATTAGTTTTACCTTTAGCAAATTCAAATTCTGTCTTCGTTGGAAACCCAGGTTTGCCTATTACAAGCAATAGTGACTCAACAATTGGTGGGTTTACCTTTAATCAGGATTTAACCCATTTCTTAAATTTATGTTGCAATTCTTCAATCAGATAATATTGTATAATTATTTTTAGAAAATGTCTCATTGAGGTTGTTTCTGATACTAAAATTGCAATACTTGAACAATTTTTGAAATCACAACCAGATCGTTACAGTGACAGTAATCAATCAGAAAATATTTAAAATGTATCTAAGTTTATTAATAACACATCCACCATAACTCGAGCAGAATTTTTATCAAGTTTATTTTTATCTGAACGCGTGAGAACTCGAAAACGGAAAAATGAGAATATATGGAAGCGAAATGTTATCAAACAAAAATGAAATCAAGGTGAACTATTCTGGAATGGCAGAGCCAACGAAACCTTGTAATTCTATTTTATGTACATACAAAAAAAGTGTGGTGATCAAGTTCCTACAAGAGTGTTGAAGATTCATTCTAAATTCTATACCTTAGATTGGAATGGACAACCGCCCAGCTATGTACTACTGTTACAATAAGTTTGCCTATGACAAGAAAACAACTCACTCTCAAAGAAAAGAATTAAATATCAGATCAGAGAGGTAAACAGGTGTTGGGAATAAAATCGTAGACGACATCAAGGAATTTGATTCCAACTATGCACTACTGTTGGAATAAGTTTGCCTAAGAGACGAAAAAACTTATCCTCAGAGGATATAGTTATAAGCAACATACTCGAAGTTTCATTTTCGGTGAGAATAATGTTTGTAAGTTCTTTTTTCTAAAAGTTCTTCACATATCCTAATAAAGATTAGATTATGCTTTTACAAAAAAAGAGAGTGTCAGCAACATACATGCTCATATCAGATCAGAGAAGTAAACAGGTGCCTGGGAATAAAATCGCAGACGACATCTAGAAATTTGTAAGAGCATCCTTGATATTACACTATGGTGCAAGATCGTCTAATCGCCAATATCTAGTACCAAGTTATTTAAACTGCAAAAACTTTATTCATCTTACGTTGAAAAATGTAAAACTTCTGGTAAAGATTCTGTGAAGAAAGCTACATCAGAACCATTTTTAACAACAATAATTTACATTTTTACTTTCCAAAGAATGACATAGGCAAAATATGTGATACATTTCGAATAGATATTCAGTATGAACAGAATGCTGAGAAATGTTTACAATTAAATCAAAGCAAAAGGAACATCATACTATAGCTGAAAGTTGTTGAGTGATCACATATCTTATAGACTTAACTCCTAATTGTGGAAACAGAAAACTCCAAGAAAAGTTGTAGGAAGAATTTATGGTAACGGATATGATTGAGAAGTTCATTGACTTTATAGGGTTGCAAACATGAACAAAAGTTAACGGGAATCATACCCTAATTTCTAAAATGAGAAAAACAAGATTCTGATTACTCGGAAAATTACGATGTTTTGACTTGTACAAACAAGGGAATATAAATCTGTTTCTAAGTATTCTGAAGTCTTTTAACCTAAAAGAAGCAATATGTAGTAAGCCGCTCACTCACCAAAAAAAAATGCAGAACTTAAAAAAATGTTACACCATTTGACACACTATTACCTTCGGTTTTATTTGAACTTACCACACTTACTCTTTCTCCATTAGTGCGAGAAATAGTGCAGCTGAAAATGAAGGCGATGCTGTCCTCACAAATGTAGAGGGTAAATAGTTTGTCATTGCCAATTACTAATAAAGTTATCTTCACTAAAAGTTCTTTCATTTCATTTCTATTATATCGTATATACACTGTTGGAAATAATTCACGAGCACACCTTATATAATCTGAATATATATATATAAGCTAGATATACGCGGTCTAGCGCAATGAAATTTGGTATGAAAGTAGTACTAAAGTAGTATAACTTATCTTCGCACAGAGTGCGGTATAACCTTGCTGGATGGGATGCGGAAATGACGAAAGTATCCTTTGCGAGTTGATATATTGCAGTGGGAGGGGTGGCCAACCATTCCGCCTCATCTCGCCTCTATAGCTCATCAACGTTAGCCTAAAGAGTTGGATAATGTTGAAGTCTTCAACACATCATATCAAAACATTTCAATTGGACTCAGATCCGGAGAACGAGTTAGTCATGAAGTATTCGATTAGGCGTTGACGTGGTGAGCATCTACCCAACCTCTTTCTGTAAAAACATCCTATCCAACGCCAACAAGGCATTTTTGTATAGGATGCGATGATACATGATGGACATGTCTGCTGTCTGCTAGACCATGAGGGGTCAACTATATGACCCCTCATGGTCTACTGATGATGAGATGCTACAGTCCGTTGTGCTTCAATACTCTTGGCAGTGTATTGCACAGACCTTTGTGGAAGAGCACCATATAAGAATGCTTCCATGACCAAATCGTTCTCCGGATCTTAGTCCGATCGAATATGTTTGGCGTAGGTTAAGCCGATGACTTGAATATTATCCGGCTTCTCACGTCGCTCTCCACGTGAGGGTAAGTTAAACTTTTCTTTTTTTCAATGCGCTAGACACACACATTCAGATTATACAGGATGTGCTCGTGAATTACATCCAAAAACTGTTGTTCAATATTGGATGTATTAAAAAGTTTTTCTAGTAAAAACCAAGTTATCATAATTTAACATATTGTATCAAAAATATATTACCTCAGTTTTAATAATCATATAAATACGTTTTACTTATGATCTCAATAATAAAAAAATGTTATTTCGATCACTTGTGTTCTTAACTAGCTAATTATTGAATCTTGTATTGGTAATAATCAATAATATATGAATATTATTAAGAATATGCATTCTATAGATTATTTAAAAAGTTTTATGTCCGAAAAGATTCCTTCTATCAGTTTTAATGTTTGAGATCCCCTATTGTACCAATAATATCGATTTTCGGTTTTTAATTATATTTGCATCATAAGACAGTAATAATGATTTATATCAATTATTATTAATGATATTCATTCTCGGAATGATTTAACCATTTTTTCTGAAAAGATTCTTTTTACCACATTTAATCATTGAGATATAATCCTCTATTCAGTTTTTGATATTGGAAGTTTTTAAAAAAAATCTTTAATTAATAATTAAATAAAAGAGTAAATAGTTTATGAGAGAGCCTATTCTGAAATCAAATTTGAACCATCCTGTATACTTAAAAGAAAATTTCCTTTGCCAACTTTTTATTTTTAGTTTCTCTTAATGTTATATACATTGTATGGTGTTTATTTGAAAACGTCCCACCTCAATTTCTAAAAACATGGAAAGTTGCAAAGAAAAAAATATTACACCTAATTTAAACTCCTACCCGCGAGAATCACTTCCTTAACAAACCTTATATCTAAAATTTCAAATATAATTTTATATTTTATATTATCAAATTATTCACGCAAACTTTGCACCCATTTTAAGCAACATCATTTTTGTAACCATTTCCAAGTTTTTCTATGATACTCCAATTATACAGAATTATCTAGGACAGCTTGTAGAGTATAGAGAGATTGTTTCCTATTGATTTGAAATCCTTGAAGAACTCGTTCCAACTAAAACTTATAATTTCGTTTGCAATATATTAGACGTCGAAGCCGCTGTGGAGTTGACGCGCCTTAAAAATAGGAAATGGCAGAGTGCGTAAATTATCTCGAGGTTAGACGTTAAGAGCCTTCTCCGCGAAAACAACGGCCGACTATAATTAATCTCTTTGTGCGAGCGCACACATTCCTATTAATGCCGTTGTTGCTACTTTACTCTCACCCCTACACAACAACCAAAAATAAAAGAAAAAAAAATCGTGTTCGCATTTCCAGAAAGTTTTGGAACTTTACATCCGAAACAACAAAATATAATTAAAAAATAAAATATACCTGTGTGTAATAAAACACCATTCCGTAATGGATTGTAGTGGTCAACGTTGTGGAAATAACATTCCCTCCTTCGTTAACTTTGGGTGAGCATTATAGCTCAAGTTTCCCTATAATGAGTTTTCGTCATTGATACGAAGTCGAAGAGTTTTTTCTTGTTACAATTTAGAGTAAATGTAACTAAAAATTATTGATGAAGCATAAAATTTGATTTGACATTTAAAAAAAGTTTGATGTCCCAATACGCAATATAAAAGACGGTCTATTTACCCCTCAACCTACTCGTTCATATTATACATTACACAAATGCAAATCACGTATCCATCGAGAATTTTACAGTATAATCGCAGCTGGTGCTCTAAACACAGTGTCAACAAGATGTGTTTACATACGAAACGCATGAATATGTATGTGAGAACACGCTGGATCAGTCGTTGCCGAGTCGGCAAACGAAAGCAAACTAGTTGAAAAAAAAATCGCCGAATCGTCATTTAAATACTTTGTTGTCCGGGTTACACAGAAAAAAAGCGAGAAAAAAAATGAGTGGAATTGCACAAACAAGCAGCTATTTTTATGTTCACTCTAGCGGTCGATTGCGCTTTCCCAATTAATACATGAACGGCAACTCGTCAAATTGTAATTGTAAAAAATGCACGTGTACGATTATTAATCGCTATATAAATTATGTAAATCGAGAATTTGCATCGTTGCGAAATAATCGTAGGATAGAAATGTTTGCGTTAAAAATCGAAAATAAACCAATAAACGTTTCGTTAACGCCATCTGTATGGAAATGTTGTTATTTTCGTGCCAACGTTATTATGTACGTATTCTAAACTTAGGTTTTGCGAATAGATAAAGCTATCCTCGTACAGATGGGGCTTCGTTGTTATAACATTTCAAAAATAATCGTCTACATTAACGATTTCATAACATTTTTAATCCTTGATCATTTATTACACAATTTTATAAAAGTTTTAATAGCTATTTATGAATTTAATGATGTATCTTACGAATTGAAAATGTCTTCAAAATGACGATTTACAAATGAGAGTAGATAATAAGTATTTATGAAACAGTTACTTTACGCACTGATATCCATAATGACGTACTTTACGAATTAAATATGTTCAAATCTAAGACACACCCAATTCTAAGACCCCAATATTAGGAACATCTGTTTGACAAAAATAGTGCGTCTTAGATTAGAAAGTATACGATATAACATGTTTGTACCTCGAATTTTTCTAGTCCTAGGTCTTGTGTTAGTTCTACTTTTGGTTCCATGGAATATATACAAACTAATATTGAATAGCAACTACAATCACATCTAACATTAAAGTTGACACTAGACCTAGAGCTAAAAACATTCTGATTGAGCAGTACATCGCTTAAGATGGCTAAACCCAAATGTTCCTAGTTGTAAGTCTAGTATGAGTTTTACTTTTAGTTCATTAAACATATACAGGGTGTATCTGAATGACGTTCCCAAACTTCAGGGGGTGATTCTTCAACAAATTTTATGGGTACTTTCTTATATAAACCATGAGCGACTTCGGCTACTCTGAGAAGCTAAGCTCCAAAAAAAAGTGGCGGAAAATTTTAATTTATAAAAACTGACATTTAAACTTCAAAAATATTTCAGGAATAAATTACAAAGGCTGCTAAGATATTTTTAACAAAAATTTATTGCAACTTTCGACTAACAACCCTACAGGGTTTGTTTATTTAACTTTTTCTCAGAAATTATCAACTTTTCAAAAAAATCAAAGAGACAAAAAAGATTTAGAACACCCTTAGCCTTAAAATGTATTTGTCATTTCTATACGAAAAATCTAAGCAAAAATTGACTGGAGTGGGTATGTTTACTAACTTGGAAGATAATATGGAAAGTACAAATAGGGTCAAAGTATGCCTTATTATGAGCTAAATTTACATCCCAAACTTTACTTTCCTGGTGTTTATACCAAGAAAGTACGAGTGATGTTTATACGAGCCGAAGTCGTCCATGGTTTATATAAGAAAGTACTCTTAAAATTAACTGAAGAATCACCCCCTGAAGTTTGGGAACATCAGTCAGATACATCCTGTATAACATGTCTGTACTGGTGCTGAGTAAAATATCGATACTTGTCGATGGTATCGATACCAAGGTTATAGATACTCGATACCAGCAAAGTATCGGTATCGAAGTATCAAAAGTATCGAAACATCGAAAACGTCGAAGTATCGAAAATTGTTTTATGTATACAGGAAATTGCGTTTACAATATATTTAAAGGAGTGATTTTACATAAAAAATATTAAGAAAAAGCCACATCGTGATATGACCTAAAATGCTTCAAAGGAACTAATATACTTTGAAGATGACATTCGATAAGCGATTATTCCTCATTATTTCAAAACTTGGTTAATAGCTCGAAATTTTATGTATCTACTTAGTTTTACGCGTTAAGTATAGAGGAAAATTATCAACAACATATTCATCCCATAAGTTTTTGATAAGGGTTGGAGGGCGGAATTTATTTCTCTTTTATTTTACCTTTATTATTTTCACTATTTTAACTGCAAAATTAAAGCTTACGAAGCAAAATACATAAAAATGTGCTTGTTATGTACTTATTATATTACTAAAATGTTATTACCAATTATTTGATAGTTTCGATACTTTGATACTTCGATACTGTGGATACTTTCAATACTTCAATACTTCGATGCTTTCGATACTTCAACACTTTCGATACTTTGAACAGTATCGATACCACGAAGGTGTCGATACTCAATACCTTATTTAAGGTACCTTATTGATATATTATGAGAAAATATTAAAAAAAGAATCGTTAATTAATAATTAAATAAAAGAGTAGACAGTTTCTGAGATAGTTTATTCTAAAATCGAATTCGAACTACCCTGTATACTTTTTTAAGTATAGAAGCCAATTTTCTTTTGAAAATTTCTCTTAATATTATATACATTGTATGGTGTTTATTTGAAAATGTCCCACCTCTATTTCTAAAAACATAAAAAGTGATTCTGTAAGTATCTGCTTACTGAAGTATCCAAAGTATCCACTTCGATACTGTGGATACTTTCGATACTTTGATAATTTCAATACTTTAATACTTTCGATACTTTGAACAGTATCGATACCACGAAGGTGTCGATACTCGATACCTCATTTAAAGTACCTTAAATGAGGTATCGCTTAGTTCTAGTGGTCCAATGACTAGCTATCATTGGACGTGTTCTTTCCGCGAAGCAGCTGGTAGGTTTAATATTACCATAAGTTTTACAACCTCTAATTAAACGAACAATTTATTTTATAAGCAACCCATTAGATGAAGTAAAGGATTGCGTACGAAAACAGATAAGGTGGATATGGAAAGATAGTTTTGAACAAATGGATATCCCGTAGTGATCATATATGATCAGTGCATCCATTTCTCCATTTTTTCGTATAATCCCGTATTAATACACAACTGATACTCATTACTTAATGGTAGCTTAGGTCATATCCATGTCATTATCAAAAATTTAATTTTTTGTTTTTACTGTTCGTACTATGATAAAATACGATTCGAAATTAATTGTGACTTGCGCATGCACAATTTATAATCCATCAGGAGTTAGATTAAAGACATAATAGCACATGCTATTATGATGTCTTTAAGATAATGTACAATATTTGGATAAGTAATAGCTCATGTTCGCAATAAGTTTGCAGATTTCAAACTGATGAATAAGATTTTGGAGACATAATAGCTCACCTTGCCAACAAGTTGGCTGTCTTTAAAATAATATATAGTCTGTGTAACAGTAATGGCTGATGCTGTCAATGAATTAGCAGCCTTCAAACTGATGAGCAGGACTTTGGAGATATAACAGCTTGAAATGGCATACTTCAAATTGCTAAGAATGACTCTGGAAACACACTACTTCATGCTGCTAATAAGTTAGCTGTTTTTAAGATAAAGTACAGTGTTTTGACCAGTAATCGCTCATCCTGCCAACAAGTTGACATTCAATAACATAATATATAATCGGTGGAACAATAATAGCTTATGCTGCCAAGAAGTTCAATAACTCATATATACAAGCTCAATATACAAGCTCAATAACTACACTTCGGATTTTTATGCAATTACATATTTTGCATATAGCTTAATATTTAGCATTTTTACTGCATATAAATTTAGTTGTCCATATAAGTCGGTGTAAGCACATGTTTCCACACTCATTCACTTTGAATAGTATCGAATGTAACGAAGTATCAAAAGTATCAAAATGAATCCAAACTAATCCAACCCAACTCATCTTGTTTCAAAATGAAGCCAACCCAATGGAACCCATCTCATCCTGCTTCCAGATGAACCTAATCCAATCCAACTCAACTCATCATGTTTCAAAATGAAGCCAACCCAATCCAACCCCTCTCAGTTTATATCTAGATGAACCCAACCCAACTCATCTTCTGTGAATAAATAGAAAGAGAAATAAATTCTGCAACGCAACCCTTATTCTCCCATGTTCTTAAGAATTTCAATTCTTGTACTCGACGCGTAAAACTAAATAAATACGTTATATTTTGTGATGAATATAACCACATATTGAATATTATCTTTGAAGTATCTAAGCTCCCTTGAAGGATTTGAGGATACATATCTATGTGAATTATTCTTAATATTGTTTTATGTAGGATCACTGCCTTACTTACTTATATACTATAAACGCAATTTCCTGTAAAAAAACAATTTTCGATACTTCGACGTGTTCCATACTTTCGATACTTCAATACCGATATTTTGCTGGTTTCGGTACTAGGTATCGAAAGCAGCAAAGATATCGCATGTAAATAACTTTTATTGCTTATTTTTATCGCATATAAATCCGGACCTTAGTAATAACTCATGCTGCCAACAAGTTGGCAGACTTCAAGCTAATGAACAGGACTTGAATGAACAAAATAGCTCATGCTGCCAACATGTTGGCAGTGTTTACGATAAAGTACAATGTTTGGAACAATAATAGCTCACGCTGCCAACAAGTTGACAGATTTCATGCTGATGAGTAGGACTTCAAGTAGATGAACATGACTTTGGAAGCAATAGCTCATGCTGCCAACAAGTTAGCAGTCATTAAGACAATTTACAGTGTTTTTAGCAACGTTAATGCTGACAAGTTGGCAGACTTGAAGCTAATGATCACGACTTTGGAGACATAATAGCTCATGCTGCCAACAAGTTGGCAGTCTTTAGGATAATATATAGTCTGTGGAGCAGTAATACCTCATTCTGTTAACAAATTGGCAGACTTCAAACTGATGAGCAGGATTATCTTAAAAGATAATGTAGAATGTCCAAAATTAAAGCTAAAAACCAAGAAAAATACATACAAAATGTACTTATAATGTACTTATTACATTGATAAAACATAATGTCCAATAATTCAATGCTTTTGATAATTTGATACTTCAATACTTTTGATACTTCCGATATTTCGATACTTTGAATGGTATCGAACTTGACATTGACAAAATCAACTTGAATTTGTCGATTGAACAAATCGAGTGAATTCCATAACTTTTGAATAAATAAAGATATTTTAGTGATTACCATCTCAAAAGAATCCCCAATATTGCACACACTAACAGAATTCTTAGAATCTCTCAAATCTTGATATCTTTTGAGCTAATAAAGATAATTTTCAAGATTAATATCTTAAAATAAAGCTTGATTAACAAAAATTTCACTCCAAACCAGTACATTTGATTACAACGTCTAGATTTTTTTGGAATATGGGTGTTTGGATGAACTTGAAATTAACAAAATCGACTTGAACTCTTTATATTCCATATCTTTCGAGTAAATAAAGATATTTCGGTGATTTATATCTTAAAAGAATGCTCAATTCATATCAATTTAAAGCCAACATTGCGCACATTAAGAAAATTTTTAGAATCTCTCAAATCTCCTTAGTGCAATCAATAATTGTTACAATCAAAACCTACCATTTCTTTGATATCTTTTGAGCGAATAAAGATATTTTCATTATTAATATCTTAAAATATATTTGGGTTTTGTTGGGTTGATATATCATCACTTTATCCCATTCACGGTGAATGATAATGACGTAATAATGACGTATTTTATGAATTGAAAATGTCATCAAAATAACGATTTTACAAAACAACGATAGTACACAAGCGATATTTTCATTTTTTAAGATTCGATTCATTTTCAGTGAAAAGAGGAAATCTTTACACTTAAACTTGAGTATTAATGAAAACTTATCAGAGCAGAACGAAGAGCACACGGCTCATTAGTTTTTACTTCGTGTGCAGTGGAACGACATTCGTCGTTTTTTCGCAAAGTTAATGCAGCACGTAAAGTTAAAACTTTTGCATAACGTGATAATTTGAAGAAAGCGCTTTTTGAATAAATCTGCTTAATTGGTTAAAGAGTTATTCAGTGTAGTTTAGTTAATTGGAACTACGTTGGAATTTAATAAATTTATCATTAACGAGATATATTCGGAATTAAATACATTTTCATTTCAAAATTTGTTAATTATATTTATTAATTTGATGAATTATTACACCGTCATGTTACCACAATGACATTATCTCCTAATAAACTATTCCGATTAAAATTTGGACAACCTTGTGTACATATCGCATATCATATCTTCTTTTCTCATATTACATCGACTCTTTATTTCAAGTAAAGACTTCAAAAATACATGGATCGATTGAGTTCAATTATAGCGGCCTTCTTGCTGATTTCATCACAATTAACACGTTGATTAAGTGTTTTTCGTTTAGCGAATCAACGCTACTGACATCATCCTCTCTTTGTAATTAGTTTATGTAGATAAAAAGAATCTTTTTACGCTTTAATCACTTAAATCCTTCTTTCCGTGTCGAACCAACGATTGGCCTTAGTATCTCTGAATATCAACATTGTAGTATATTGTATTGTCAATTCTAGAATCGCCTCATTGAAGAGATAAGTTAAGGTCATGGCTGAAAGTTTTCGATAAGGATATTCTAGAATTAGCCAAGCTTGAAAGTTTTGTAACCTTCACCTTGACCTTGTCCTTAACCTTGACCATGACCGTCGTCAAACTCTTTAAAAAATGACAATGGATAAAGGTTAAGCAATTGAAAATTAACTCCACCTAGCCGCTATTTGAACCTTCATTCTTTCTCTATATAATATTTCAGTTTGTCAGTTAGTATTTTGGTATAGTCATATTGCCGGCTTGAGTGTCATTATTATTCTATGTAAGAAGTATATGATATGATATCCCTAATTTGCGGGTGAGAGAAGTTTGTCTAGTGGATATAAACTCCACGTTTATATTTTATCAAAACATACGTGTAAATGTACTAAGAGATGAATTAGCGATGGCAAAACGAGATGTTGCCTACTTTTTGAAACTAACCACCACGGATGTAAAACGAAGAGTTAGAAAATATTAAGGGTATTGTAAAAGAGCATTGTATTATTTACATGAAAGGGAACCAAAAAAAGGTATTTTTAGTTGATGTAGGTGATCTTAAGGAGAAATTCGTAAAAGTTTCACGGTATAAGAAAACTGATGTACCCATGCTATATGTGTCCACCATAATACTCATATGTTACATAATTATCTTCCTTGAAGAACTTGAGTCTGACCTAACTGTTCGAAAAGGAGGGTCTTGAATTGGTAATGGAAGAACGAATTAGGTTAAAGTCTACAACAACTTCAAGGTTGTTGGAGTAATACGTGCAGGGGGGATACTTATAAGAAGCAGATATTGTTGGTGTTTAGTTTATATCTATAATCTCCTCATAATTATAGTTACCAATTAATAAATAAATACAACTGTATTTATTTAACTGGAGGAACTGTGATTACCTTGAGCGAGTATTTTCATTCTCAGAAGATTCTCCTTTCCTCACAATTTTCAAAAATTCGTTTTCATAACCATATAAAAGTCCTAATCCATGACGGTGAATACTTGCTAATCATGGTCAAAGGTACAAGCATCACTTCTGGGCACGACCATGTCAATAATCGGTCCATTTCAATCCTTCCCGTCATTAGCAAAGTGGATACTCATATCAAAGACAAGTTATTAGAAGCCGTCTCAAATAAAATATCGAATTATCAGTTTGGCCTTTAACCTCTCAGATTTACGTCCTACGCTCTGGCAGTACTGATATTCAACTTTCAAGTGACACGCCTCCAAAAACGTCACTCTACGGTTGTGCTCCTGGATATGCGCAAAGCGTCGACTCAGTATAACATCGACGATTCCTATTCAAACTCAATAAATTGAATATTCTGCGTTACCTTTTTAACTAATTTGTTTTAAACCGCTCCTTTGTTGTAAGGTTAGCACGCTTTAGTATTATAAGTTGTTTCTCAGCGATATCTATCATTCAAACTCAGACACCTCTGATTATCACTGTATTGTCGTGAGGACAATACCTTGATTCAATCTATAGAGCGATGGCTGTTAAAATAGCGAAATCAAGTTAACCCCTACAAAATACAATAATTCTTCATTTCATTTCTTCCCATACACGCGCTCCCCCTACAGTAACTAGCCAGTCTATGATCATATCCTCCCAATACAAACTGCAGATACCTGGATAAAAGACTAAAATTGTCCGACTATGTTTAATCTAACTATGTATAACACTTCAGATCTTTAACTACTAGGGTCATGGTATATCAACGAAATATGTCACCCACATCTACAAGTCAATCTGTAGACCAATCATCGAATATGCACCCCTGATTCTCTAGCTGACGTGCCAAGAGGAATCAGGTACCATTTCGAAGTGACTAAAATGATCTGCTTATTGTATCTTACGAATCCATCACTCATAAAACCCGGTCTAGGATTACTCTCCGCTTACAATCGTTATCCCATACTATTACCAACAACTTCCCACATGATTTATTAGAAAACTTATTCATCACTACCCAATGATCTCTTCATTTCGCTTATCTCTTACATAAATTATCTCGAAACTTGTTTCAACAACGATACATTAAAAAAATACATTAAAAGCAGTTGGCAAGGCCAAAATAAGTTATTAGTTCCACAGGAGATGTTTTCCAGAAAATTCCAAGACTTAGAGAGTATGACAAAGTTTGATTGGCGCGAAAGAAAATGGAAAATCAATCAAAAATATCCTTGGCATTTAAACATAAATGATAGAATGAAAAGGACTGTCATTGATGCTTTTTTTAAGTTTTTGAGAAGTATCAGAGAGTAGAAAATGTTTGTAGGTGCTTGTCAAAATGATATTAATCGATTGAAAATACCTTAAAATTAGTTGGAAAGGATAAAATGAGTTAATAATTTCAAAGGAGATGTTTTCCAGAAAATTGTAAGACTTGGAGAGTATGCCGAATTTTAATTGGTGCGAAAGAAAATGGAAAAATATCCTTGGCGTATTAAATATAAATGATGAAGTGAGAAGAACTGTCACTGAGGCTTTTTTAAGAATTTGAGTCAGAGTCAGAGAGAAGAAAAGGTTTGTTGGAGTTTGTCAAAATGATATTAATCGATTGGAAAAACCTTGAAATTACTTGGCAAGAGCAAAATACATCAATAATTACCATTGCGATGTTTTTCAGAAAATTCTAAGACTTGAGAGTATTCCAAAGTTTGATTGGTGCAAATCAAAATGGAAAATCGATTAAAAATAAACCTTGGCATTTTAAATAAGAATAATGGAATTATAAGGACTGTTCTTGATGCTGTTTAAATGTTTGAAAAGTATCAAAAAGTGAAATATGTTTATTACAAATCGATTGAAAATGCCTTGAAATTGTTTCACAAGGGCAAAGTAAGGCAATAATTCTGCAGACTATGCAGACTTTAAAATATGAAAAAATGTAGTCACAACCTCTTAAAAGTATTCTTATTCATTATATCTTGCTATGTACCAAAGTCGTAATCCATGATATTTTTCTAAATGTTGGTAAGTTCGTTTAGACAACCTCACTTAGAAACTTGACAATAAAAGCAGTCATAAATAAGTTGTGTTTCCTTAACTCGTAGTAACAGAGCCATGGAAAATATTGTTGAGAACATGTGTTAACGACCTTAAATGAATTGTGGAGGTGTACAAAGGGTCCGCTGTGAAGAAATTCACGCAACGTGAATTAACGGTTAAGAGCGTTCGGAATGAAAGGAATTAAAAATTTCAGACAGGAAGATTTGGGAGCAGTCAGTGAATGGAAAGTCAGGCAGTAAATTAGGATTTTAAGACATTTTTGGTCGGAAAAGTTTGCTGTTGAAGATTGGTCTCTGGTAAAGGTTGGAAGCAGTTAGTCCTGGATCAGTTAGAAGAGGCCTGGTTCAAATTGTTGGTAGAAATAAAGACGATTCCAGAAGAAAAGCGACAGAATTCAGAAAATGTTCACAATCTGTCAATGGAGAGGCTCGCACTCAGTGAGCATGGAGTCAATCGGTCAGTCAAGAAATCAGTTTTTGGGAGTTGAGTTTGAAGAAATTTTTGGTTAAAATTGTTTGATATGAGAACAACATTGGTTGCATGAGAAAAACTCATTGCTACGAGATGACAGTTGTAACCCTTTGTGAGTAATTTAATGTAAAATTGTATTACCTGTAATATACCAGTAAAAGGAAGCAGGCATCAATGAATGGGGACTCACGCTATCAATGACTGTGAAGTCAATTAGTCAGTCAAGAAGTCACTTTTCTGGAGTTGAGGTTTCAGAAAATTTTGGTCGGAAATGTTTGATGTGATAGTAAAATTGGTCTCTATTAAAGGTTGGAAGCAGTTAGTCCTGGATCAGTTAGAAGAGGCCTGGTTCAAATTGTTGGTAGAAATAAAGACGATTCCAGAAGAAAAACGACAGAATTCAGAAAATGTTCACAATCTGGCAATGGAGAGGCTCGCACTCAGTGAGCATGGAGTCAATCGGTCAGTCAAGAAATCAGTTTTTGGGAGTTGAGTTTGAAGAAATTTTTTGTTAAAATTGTTTGATATGAGAACAACATTGGTTGCATGAGAAAAACTCATTGCTACGAGATGACAGTTGTAACCCTTTGTGAGTAATTTAATGCAAAATTGTATTACCTGTAATATACCAGTAAAAGGAAGCAGGCATCAATGAATGGGGACTCACGCTATCAATGACTGTGAAGTCAGTTAGTCAGTCAAGAAGTCACTTTTCTGGAGTTGAGGTTTCAGAAAATTTTGGTCGGAAATGTTTGATGTGATAGTAAAATTGGTCTCTATTAAAGGTTGGAAGCAGTTAGTCCTGGATCAGTTAGAAGAGGCCTGGTTCAAATTGTTGGTAGAAATAAAGACGATTCCAGAAGAAAAGCGACAGAATTCAGAAAATGTTCACAATCTGTCAATGGAGAGGCTCGCACTCAGTGTGCATGGAGTTAATCGGTCAGTCAAGAAATCAGTTTTTGGGAGTTGAGTTTGAAGAAATTTTTGGTTAAAATTGTTTGATATGAGAACAGCATTGGTTGCTTGAGAAAAACTCATTGCTACGAGATGACAGTTGTAACCCTTTGTGAGTAATTTAATGCAAAATTGTATTACCTGTAATATACCAGTAAAAGGAAGCAGGCATCAATGAATGGGGACTCACGCTATCAGTGACTGTGAAGTCAATCAGTCATGAGATCACTCTCTATATTAATATTTTTAAAATTTTCATATCTCTCCAATGTTATATGATTGAATGGAAGAAATATTCAAAGTGCACACTTTGACAATGAATACAATTATTGATGACAATTATTGCTTTTACCCGTTTCACCTAAATGGCATCATCAGAAAGCATTGTCGCTATTTAAATACAGAAAAAATCTGTAGCATTACTTAAGATAAGTCGCAAAAATAAACCAAACCACTACTAAAGCTATCAGTGACAAACAATTACAATAATAACACAACGTTTTATAGTTTTATAATTAGTAGTATTAATTAATAGCTTATGAGATATATTAATTATAGATGCTGAAACCAATACAAATACATTTCAAAAATGCTTGAAAAGCTCCTCTTGAAGTGACTTCAAAGTATCATAGGGTTTACAAAATAGCATGGCACTATAAAACAGGCTCATAGACTAGGCGAAAAAATATTGTACAGCAGCATTTTTAGACGTGTCACAGGCTTTTGACAGAGTATGACATAACGGTCTTATAGCCAAAATTAACATAAACTACCTTATCCAGTATGTGCACTATTGAAATCATATATAACTAAGAGAGACCTTTTTGTTAAATAAAAGCAAGTCTCAATTATTATTGACACTTGCTGGAGTTACTCAAGGTAGTATACCTTATTATTATGACTACATATACATTATTCAAAAATTCTTACTTCAAAAAATTCAATACTTTGGTTCTAAAAAAGGGAATTAGTACAAAACAAAATCAAATAGCTGGTATTTTATCGAGATTCTCGAATCTAGATCATCACTTAACCTTGAAAAACAAATATGGACCAAACGGCTTCACCTTGAACTCTTATACAAAAAAATGTACTGATTTATGTATAGAAATTCACAACTCAGTTTAGAGAATAAATTGCTGATATATACTGCTAGGTTGCAATAGAAACCTGTTTGGGAATATAGAATCTACTTATGTGCACCGCTAGCGAATTAAACATTTTACAGCTATTTCAGTCCAAAGTTCTTCGACTACGATTTGTGTATAAACGACAATTCAAAAGTGTTAGCGCCTCGCCTGCAAACGATCTCGGCTATTTGAGCTGTACTCGTTCGTTACAAGTCTTGGTTGAGATATCAAATCTTTGATAAAATAACATTTGTACTCAAATCGCCCACATATCCGGCGTTTATGGGTATGAGTACTCTGCACCTGTTGTTTATGCGATAAATTGCAGTGATGCAAAAAAAAATAGATATATTAATCTAGCAAGATAGACTAACAAAGATGAATAATAATAATACGAAGTAGTAGCTTGATATATTAAAATTGAAGCGACAAAGTAAGTTACAATTAAAATAAAGATAATAAAATTCTTATCAAAAAAGTTTATGTTTCTTAAGAAGTTGGAATAATGTTGAAAAAAAAACAAAGTCAACAAATGGTCGCGTTTCCATCATATTCATCAATTATCATACATTTTTGTAACCAGATGATATAATGAAATCTTAGTATCACTTCTTCAGCTACTTTGTCTCAAACAAAATGATTTTTGAATTAAATTCTGAATAACCCTATATATAATTTAAGTGTTATTATCTACTTTCCAACAATCAAAAATTACAAGACCGATTTCTGCCACCAAAAAATATTTACCTTCTAAGAATTCCTGAATGTTTGCTTTACTTTCGGACGGTTAGTTTATGATTTTCTGAAAACACTTTGTTTGAAAACTCGACGTTTTCTTGACACCGTAATTGATGACGATTTTATAGTAAAAGGTAAGGGGGAAACTAAAAAAAAAACATGTTTTCGTTTTCAAGCAAACAGTCAATCAATAGGGAGTCACGCAATCAATGAGTGTGGAGCCAATCATTTTTTGAGAAGTCTTGTTTTAAGAAGTTTTAGATTGAAAGTCTTCGTGGGTGCAAGAATGATTTTTGGAAAATGTTGAACGCAGTTAGTCCTGAATTAATTGGAAAAGGCCTGGTTCGAGTTGATGGAAGAAATAAAGACGAATCCCAGTTCCGCAAAAAAAGTTGAATTCTTTTTTTTTTTCTTCACTATTTGCAATGTTAGTAATTTAATGTAAAATCGTATTACTTGTAATAAATCAATAAATTGAGGGCACGCATCAATAAAGAGAGGCATGCAATCATAAACGTGGAATCAACCAGTCAAAAAGTCAGTTTTTGGGAGGCGGGTTTCTAGAAAGGATTGGTCTCTAGAAAAGGTTGGAAGCAATTAGTCCAGTGTTTATTGGACTTGTTCCAGCTCGAGTTGATTGCAGAAATAACGCAAAGTTTCAGTTCCGGACAATTCAGAAAAAGATGTATTCTAGAAAAAGCGATAAAGTTTAAAAGATGAGAATAGCCCGAAGTTACGATGAGATTTGTAACCATTTGTAAACAATTTCATGTAAAATTCGTTCGGGTGTTTACATACTAGTTTGATAAACTCAAATAAAACATGTTATTTTGTACTTCTTGATTTTTTTTTATTTTTGACTCCTACTGGTTTCGTTTTGTTTAAACCGTTATCAAGGTAATCACGTCAGTTATACTAAAAGATCGAAAACAAGAATGAAAAACACTGAAACACTCTAAACATTGACTCAATCAATACGAAACTATCACTAACATGCTAAAATAATTTAAAATAACAGTTATTGTTATTTTTACAATGGAAGGAAAGTTTGGGTGGAAACTTTGAAGTACAAAATAACAAGCTTTATTTGATTTTATTATATAATCTTGTTGAATAATGGAAAATTTATAGCACTATATTATGTTTGATTTGTCATCAACACATTTAATGTATAACCCGTTTGAGACTCTATCTTGCACGGTAATGTGTTAACGAAGGTAAATGAGACTAACATGAAGAAATAATTTAATATGTACACTAAAACTGAACTACGATTAATATAATGATTAGATATCGTTAACGTTGGAGCAAAGAAGAAAATTTCGCTGAAACAAAATGATTTTTTGAATTAAAATCTGAATCAATATATTATTTAAGTGTTATTATCTACTTTTCAACAATCAAAAATTACAAGATCGATTTGAATTGCCACCAAAAAATATTTACCTTCCAGAAATTCCTGAATGTTTGTTTTACTTTTGGACGGTTAGTTTATGATTTTCTGAAAATACTTTGTTTGAAAACTCGATATTTTCTTGACACCGTAATTGATTATTGTTTGATAGTAAAAGGTAGGCGGAAACTAAAAAAAAATATGTTTTCGTATTCAAGCAACATTTTTTTCCAAATCATGTGATATTTCAAGGAAAAGAATTCTAATTAAATTAACATACATATTTATCCTATTAATGCTGTTTTTATTTGTTCTCTCTAGAACTCGCACAAGCGGTACTATCGCCAAAATAAAACGCGAACGAAATGCGCTGACGTTTCAGTATCGCACTGATAGAAGGTACGCACACATAGCGACATAACTTAAAACATTAACATTCGAGCAATTAAGTGTTTTTGTCGTAATTATTGACCTTCATATCCTGGGTAAAATATCGCTAAATTTACGCCTGATGAAATGTTTCATCTTTACAACTGAATGATGATGGCAAATTATCTTATCGCGGGGGATAACAAGTAAATATAGTTGTAGATCATCAAAGTTAGTTTTCATTGAACTTAAGTGTTATTTAATGGAATGCGATTACTTTTTAACTAGAAATATTAAAAAAATGTAAGTAAGTAATAATTTTCTTTATTAACAAAGAATATTTGATTGAGTTCTTTATCAATCGATGCGCTATAATAATATTTATTTTGATATTTTATACAGAAATATTCAATTAGGCCACTTGAACGAACAATATCCACTTATAGGATAACTTATGCTGGCTTAATATCGTTTTATATCAATATTTTATAAATAAAATCTCCTCCTATCAATTTTATCACAACACGCATTAAAACAAATATTTTTGAAAAATAAAAATTTTAAATTTAATATAAAAATGGGTGATTAAATTACAGTCAACTTCGATCTCTTGACTTATTGGCCTCTATACTAGTTATCAGCGGCGTTTCTTAAATAGTTTCGATTGTGACTTGCAGAATGGTAACTGGTTAAAATTGAGCTAAATTGTCCAATTTAAAATGTAAAACATCGCGACAGAAATTCGCCATTAGAATAAGTTTCTAACAAAAACAAATCGGCTCAGTTTTTCTTTCTATTTTATTTTTTATTCTGCGATCTAAAAATACACCTTGCCGGATTTACGTGCGCTTTTTATCAAACCGCACCACACAGAATCGAATTCCAGAAATACCCCCGGTATAAATAAAGGGGAAACGCGGCGTAAATATCGGCAGGGTAAATAAACTAAAGTGAGACGTCGACTGACAAGGTGGAATAATATAGCCGTGGATAAAACCGCCGGCGGGTAATTTAAAATTTCCTGTTCGGGAAAAACAGGTACACACCTTTGTAGTTTTTCCTGGAAAACTGTTTACGCCTGATTTAGAATCGAATACTCTACGTTAACTTTTATACTACTAAGTGAATAAATTTGAATTAAGGGATCAGATTTGTACAAGTAATTTTTAAAATTATAGTATTGATAGTAAGTCATAGATATTCATAAACATTGTTGTGTTATTAATGTTGTTTTGTTTGCCTTCTTTATTTGTGCCACATTATCTATACCTGCATATGGTAAATGAATTGAAAACAACATAATAAATACAATAAGGGTAATAAGTATATCCGGCATCACTGTACATATCAGGCATCATTATCCGGCATCTCAATAAGACCCTTATCTGTAACTGTTAGTTTCAACTATTAGTTCAGTTGTGTTTCATGTTATATTATTCAATTTAGAATTATTTAAATAATAATATAAGCATTATCGTTTAATTATTTTTTTATACAGGTTGTTCTGAAATTGGCGGATAATTTATACGTGACATTTTTCGCTTGACTCTGAATCGAAAATCTAAATGTTAAAATGTTGTATCATGCTTCGTATGGTCTCAAGTAGTACTTAAAAGAATCAGGTAATAATAAATAATAGCGGTGTCAGATAATAATAAATAATTATTTGTTGTTAAAATAATACCTATTAAAAGTAACACATAAATTACAAATCTATCTAAAATAATTATATTTCTTATTACATTTAGCAACAAAATGGTTCGAATTGCAACTGAAACTCGTAAGTGTCATAAATATAAAAAATAAAAATAAATGTAATCTGCGGATTATCATGTGTAATAATTAACAGTTTAATTAGTTTCGAATGAAAAAGCTAGAAATTTCTCGATCAAATTTGAATGACATTAAAACGTCAAAATTGCAAATAATAAATTAATCGAATTTTAAGAACCTCCGGAAGAGGTATGAAGCGTGATACAACATTTTAGTATTAAGATTTTCGTTTAGAATCGAACGAAGAATGTTTGTTGAAAATTTAGGAATACCCTGTATATGTATGTACAGGATATTCCTAAATTTATGTCCTTATACTAGATATTAAGATTTATTGACTCCATCTTCACCTTGTTGTGTTAGTTAAGGGTTTTTTTAAAAAATTAAATATACTTAGGTGATTGTATTTATTTTCTTTGTTTCTTGAAAAAAACTGAAACAGTATTTATTTTCTTTGTTTCAGTTTTTTTCAAGGAACAAACAAAATAAAAACAATCACCTAAGTATATTTAATTTTTTAAAAAATCCTTAACTTATACTAGATATATGACAATATTTCTAAAAAATATTTTTGCATATACGGGCTGGTTCAAAAAAGTGTGACGACACAAAATGTATTTTTTATATAAATTTTTTTTATATATTCTGATTAGCTGTCTTAAATACTATAACCGCATATCTTGTTTTCAAATTTTGCGTGTAAATGAAAATTTATATAGTCACATGAAATTTGTTATCTGCACTATTATTAAATTTTGAAAATTGCAATTTGGTACATAGATATACAAAGCTTGGGTTGTTCGAACATCACTAAAGTCCGTGCCAGAAATCAGGGCCCCTCATTTTAGGGATCAATATTTTCGAAATCGCTCAATGAAAAAAATTGCCGTCAAGTTTATTGTAAACTTAGGTGGAAGTACTCGTTGCATTCGTTAAGAATTAAGTAAAAGCTTATTGCGAACGCAACCAACGAGGGGGAAGAATTAAAAAACCTGCTTTAATCAAAACCAAGCTTTCGATAATTTATTCTTATCTTCTTCAGGGTACGCTACAAACGAGAAACCGTTCTGTAACATCATGTATTTCTATACATCTTAAACCGTAAATGTAAGTTTAGTTACGATTTATTGTAAACAGTGAACATTTCTGCGTAACATATGTTAATTTGGAAATTTTCGGAGCCGGGATTTTTCTTTTATCGCGAGCTAAGTGAAAAGAATACCTAAATTTTGAGAATGCCGGAAACATGTTTTTTTTGCGATTTTTTATCTTAAAAACTATTCGATAAAAAACTTTCTAATTTAAATTGGTGAAAATCGCGATTTTGACCGAAAATGACCGGGCGAATTTCAACGCGATTTTTATTAAAATATGTTGAAAAACGTCGTTTGTCGGACTCCGTTGCCAGTTTTTCAAAATTATTTCTCCCTAATTTTTTATGAGCGATTTAATGGAATTATAAATTAAAGAGGAACAGAATGAGGCAGAATAAGTCATGCGGGGAGAGGAGAGATCCGTCCAAGCGAAGTTGAAAAGATGGTGCCGGGTGGTGTTGGCGTACACTTCAGACGGAACGTGGCGTCTTACCGTCTACGCACGATACATAGATAAAACGATATTTAAAATGAGTTAATAAATGAACTCATTTCGTAAAAGATGAAAAAGAATTTATGGAATGGGTATTAGAAAAATGTCAATAAGAACATAATATTTTTTAATATATTTTTGATTGTCTTCTATTCAGCGGATAACTACGTTAACTGCATTAATCTTCATACACTAATTATCAACACTAATTTTATATAAGAAGTAGCCCACTAAAATCGATGGTCCTAAAACGTCTAGGGAGGGATTTTAGGGTGTTATTTAATAGGCAGTATTTTTTCCAGATAAGCATTAATGGAGAATCTTTTTGAATTTCTTAAAAAATCAATTGCCAGCCCTTTTAGAAGATGCTTCACAAAACGTTTGACAAAGAATGTGATCTCTGTACGATGGTGCACCTTCTCATTATAATAGTATTTTTACAGCATACTTAAATAGAATCCTCTGTGCACAGATGTATGTATACTTTTTCACATTTACGAACTAAACTTATTTGAATTTGTTTAAAATTGTCTTTTTCATGTCCCATTTCTTGTGAAAAAATCAGATTTATGCTAACATTATTGAAATAGTCTAATTATCTCAAAAAGCACCCGTGTTAGATGTACCATATGCTTAACAAAAATGAAAAGCACTTAATAAAGTCTTTTGTTGCATTGGAAAAATATAGAGTGTTCCCTTTTAATACAACAAAGTTATGATCCCCTGAACATCGCGTAAACTAACCGGTTGTGTTAATGGTAGTATTAATGATGGTCGGAAGGCTCAAGCTTTATTTATCGATACGCCAAATTGCAATCTTCAATATTTAATAATAAAGCTGATAACGAATTTTAAGCGACTTGATAAATTTTCAAAAATTTTCAAAAAATGGCTAATAACTTTGTAACCTTTGAACTAAAAATTTAAAAACAAGATATGCAGCTCTAAGAATTAAGACAACTAATCAGCATATGTAAGAATTACAGAGTGTTCCATTAAAAAAATACATTTTATGTCATCACACTTTTTTGGACCAGCCCGTATATGCGAAAATATTTTGCAGATATGTACAGTGTGCGCGTAGAGTATGGAAACATGAAAATATCTTTTTAAGGGCTTGATCAATTTGTACAAAAATTTGTGTATGTAGGTAATATAACTTTGCGAACACAATTTTCTTATGGGCAATATTGCCAAGTTTATGGTTTCTGAGATAAAATTAAAAGTTTTTTTTAATGGGACATACGCAACAGCAATCTATCAAAGTGTTTTTGTTGCAAAAATAAGTTTTAGGATCGTTTATTTTTCCTTCATGGCTGTCATTTATTGAGGAAATGAAAATTGTAAATCGTAATTTCTAGTCAGAGCATTTCGAAAATAGATATTGAGGAATATACGGAAATATGTTAACTGACTTTTACTTTTTGTTGTTAGTTTAAAAATAACATTAATATTAAAATACCGGTATTTTGAGAACAATACCGATTTCTATACCGTTCTAAATCATCGGGAATCCCTGTGCTTGGAATGCGGGGACAATTGTATTAAAACCCTAATTTTAAGTTGGCCTTGTATCGTGAAAAGTTTGACAGCCAGAGAGTTAAAAATGTTACCCAAAGATTTTATTTAGTCAAATTCACATTCACATTTCAAATTTGATGTTAATTCGATGCATAATATTAAGCCGGTGTCGTACTTAATGAACACTTACATAAGGAAAATACAGGGGGTCTTAGTCACAAATTATACAACTATCCGGTATTCGGTCGGATTTTAAAAAAATGACCGGGTAGGCCAGATCGTTGCCGGATATCCGTTCCATTTCTAGCACAAGTACATTTCAGAGACCAAAGAATGTTGAAGCACTGGATGTTATGAGAGATAAATTACTGCTATCTTGGCTTAAGAATGTTAATATAGTAACAACATTAAAGATTTCAATTAAGTATAGTTTCAAAAATTAATAAAATTGTCGAAAATAGTCAAAACATAGAATCAAAAATAGTTCGTTTTTTGAGATATTGAAAATTTTATCTTGAAATCACCTACTGTTATCATCATTAATTGCAACTATAGATGCAGTCATTATATGATTACTATAGTTATGATAGTTAACAAAAACTTAACTAATAAATTAATATTAAGATAACTACTGCATTTTATTAATAATTTAACAAACGAGGTAATAAAGATTGTTGAAGAAAATCTTTCAACCATCATAAAACAACCAACAATTAGCAAATTGGAAAAGAATGATGTTATAATAAATGATCAATATGCGCACCATTTACTTTTGAATAAAAGCGGATGCGTTTTTTAAATGAACTTCTAATGCGTTCAAAGATACCGGGAATTTGTCTTGCCACAGTTTGAACTTCTTCAGTTATTTGATAAGGATCAAATTAAAATTGCCAAATCTGCCATTTAAGTATGGTCCCGGGTAGCTTCTTCGTACATAAAGCAGTCTTGTAGGTTTTGCAGAGGTAATTCATTAAATAACTCTGTAAGATCAGGTGTTAACAATACTAATGAAACTAAAACTTTGAATATCTCAACAATGCTCTAGTTATGGGTCATTCTTTATTTGGTTTTTTGTCTATTTTCGAACAGAGAATATGCTGGTACAGTCTTGTACAATCGTTGCGAAATACTCGATAGCAATCATAAACAGCAACAAAATCAACTAACAAATTAAAAATTAACATTTGTTGTTATGAAGAATAACTGGTTTAGTACATGATGGTTTTAAATTAAAGAATACTGGGTTACCGTAATACTGGGTTGTAACATTTTATGTCGCATATTCTTCTGAAGCTATTCATAAGGAGCAAGAACAGAATAGAGACCATTTTAAAATTTTATTCTTCGTTCCGTTCATGGATTTCACTATCTTTTCAACAAGAACATTTGCTTCTGACATATATGAGAAGTCATCTAAGTTTGTTTAACATTTGATTTATAACTATATTTCTGCTTGCATTCTGCAGAAAATAACTGTTTTTAGTTGACTTAAATTTTTTGAAATGTAAGTTAGTATTAGCACTTCTTTCCAATAAAGCGCGATTTTGTTCACATTAATATTTATTCAGAACGACAACTTTTTTCTTTTATTAATTTTATGATATCACCAGGAAATTTAACATCTTGCTGATGATCAGCTAAAGATGAGTGTCTAAACAACTTAATGTTATGAAAATTACTTTAAATTTAATCATCTTCAGTACAATCCATATCACCCGAAAAATATTGATAAAGTTCCTTGGTTTTATTCTCTTTAATCCAAAGATAAAAAGACCTTTAATGATGAAGATATGCCACTTTTTATGTTATTATTGGTTAAATCTTATTTCTTTGTAGTTATAAAATTATAAGTTAAAAATGGTTTTACACAAATTTTTTACCTAAACTAAACAGGTTTTTGTTAAAAAAGAAACTTTAGGATTTAAAAAATTCCAGAAAGTTTTTGCAAGAAATCGATTGAAATCGATTTTTCACGAATTATAAAAGTTTATTACAAAAAACTATTAACTTTTAATGACAAACAATAAAAATATCCAATTCTGTTAAGATCTTTTTAAGAATTATTTTAAGAATTAACAGTGTTCTTAATCATTCATAGAAAACCGTAAAATATCGAATTCTTAAGATATCTTGATGAAATTTAGTACGGTTTATAGAGGTAAGTACACCCTTATAATAACCATATTTGAATATCTCACTTTGTTTTTTGAGATATCAACTTTTAAAGTTAACCTAAATTTGCAGTATTTCATAAAATTTACTATTTATTTGATTATATTAAAAAAATCGTAAAAAATCGAATTCTTAAGATATCTTGGTTAATATTTTTGTTGTTTATGAAAAAAAGCATTTTATAAACAACTTTAAGCAATTTTATAAAATAAACAGTATCCTTGATTATACTTAAAAATCGTGGAAAATTGAACTCTTAAGATATCTTGATGACTATTTGTGTCTTATTATGTCTTTTTCGGTAACGAAACCATATAACGTATTTGGGATATCAACTGATGAACTCAACCTAAATTTGTAGCATTTCATACATATAACAAGTTCCTTAATCACTTTTGAGAAATCGTAAAAAAATAGATTCTTAAGATATGTTGATGATCATTTTTGTCACTTATAAAAATAAGTGTCTACTTCCCCGACATAGGAACCATATTTGAATATCTGAATTTGTTTTTGAGCTATTCAGTTTCGAACTCAACCTAGGTTTGTTCCATTTCATAAAATTAAAAATTTCCTTAACCTTTTTTTAAAAATCGTAGAATATCGAATACTTAAGATATCTTGATAAATATTTTTGCCAATTTTAAAGGAATGCGTGTGTTTTTATGAGATTGAAATCATGTTTGAATATCACAATTCGTTTTTGAGACATTAACTTTAGAACTCATCTTACTTTACTAACATTTTATAAAATTTTTTATGTTCATTGATTATTTAAAAAAATGGTAAAAAAATGAATTTTTAAGATATTTTGCGCCTTTTGAAAAAATGTTTGACGTTTCGGATGCCATACTGCAATCTTCTTTAAAAACTGGTTCGAGTGAACATTTTTGCAAAAAACAGACGGCAAAACCCGAAAGATTCTAGTTTTAGATGTGGTATTAATCTTAGTGATAGTTCTAGTGTTAGTGGCAGTGTTAGAACTAATTTTAGTTCAATATGCTTCATTATTTTTTAAAAATCTTAGAAGATCGAACTTTTAAGATATGTGGATGGAAGTTTTGAAGAAAGCAACTAAGAATTTTTATAATATGAATATTTTGTAGATTGCTTCAGTTCATTTTACGAGTTTTGATAAGGGCTGTCCAAACATATATTATTGTATTGTATATTTGGTTAATATATTACTTTTAGACAGAACTTTTGAAAAATTATATTATGGAGTTCGTCATAGGACCATTCTTTTCAATGGACCTCAGAGTGCTACGTAAACTTAAAATATTTATGAAAAATAATGAAAGAACCTTGTATTACAAAACTTTTCTATCAAAAAACTTAAAGATCACATTTTTCAAAACAAACCCGTAAATAACTACAAAATACCTAAACATTTATTCACACAGTTTTTTCAGTTCCCACTTCTTAACCCACTTTTCTTTTTGATTATGAATAAAGTTCATTGCAATAGAGGCATGCAGCATCGTCCGAATTGTCTTATTAGAAATATTTTTCCAGAGTTTGATACTCTTCATCGCTGTCGTCATTTGCAAAATTTTTATTAGTTATTAATTTTTACCCTAATTCTTCGTACTTTGACTGCCTTTTGACGACCTCATCAAGTTCCGGTGTAATTCAGTATTCCCGTTTTTCCACGTTTTTTACCACTTTGTTTGATAATCAGAAACTGAAGACGGTGGACAAGTGTCTTTGACCGATATATTAAGAGCAGATTTGGATGATATATTGACAAATGGTGATTAAATGCGTGTAATGCAAGGTTGTGACAAAGACACAGAACTTTCCAGTTGAATGATATTTCCTTGATTGGAAGGTCCAAGCGTTATTTTGGTTTATTGATTGTTAATGATGGTAAAAGCTGCCACACTTCAGAAACGTCTGGGTTAAACGGATCTATTCCTATTTTTCTAAAGGAGTTGGTAGCGTTAGGTTTTAAATATATGGCATTTTTCATATAGGCACGACTGAATAAAATTGCTAGTTGAAATTGAGTCACAATTTTATCGTATTTTGTCCGTAATATAACTAAACATGATGCTAATATAGCTAAACATGATGGGTACAGTGGGCAGGAAAGCAAAATATTATAACTCCCTTTTGTTTTGCGTACTGCAAGGCTTCAAGGCCTTTCTGGCTAGTATGACCATCTAATAACAATAGAATCATATTTTCTTGAAAGCTTTAGTGTATCTGACTTCTCGTTCACGTGGTTTTTGAGATGTTAAAAGTCTGAGCAGCTAGCTTACCCCATTTTGTTGGCTCGAATATTCTTGTTGGCTTGTTCTATATTAATTTCATCTCATTGCTGTCGTTTAATGACCATATTTGAAAAAAAAACACAAAAATTACGCATTACCCCACTGTCTTACATATAAATTACATAGTAATATGTTATTGCTATGATGACCCCGTAGTCCATAAAAGGACAGAATACATGGCACCATCAAGTACATATCGTTTGTTTATATTTTATATCTCTCGTTATGTTTATTCTAAACTAATTTTCGATACAAAAACAGTAACACGATATTCATACGAACATTTGATATAAAATCTTACTCTAAAATTGAATTGAAAGAATTAAGAATTTGTTAGATTAGGACCAAGAGGGATGTTAGATGACGTTCTAAAATTATCGGTTGAACCAAAACTCACGGGAGACATAAAACTATGGTGGATAGGCCATCAATGGAAGGGAACCATCATAGGCATAATTCCCTTATGTACTTCTTCGAGAACAAAACCATATGTGAATACTTCAAATAGTTTTTCAGATATCAAGTTTTGAACTCAACCTAAATTTGTACCATTTTATAAAATAAACAATATCCTTGATTATTTTTAAAAAATATAAAAAAAAAACTTTGTACTTTCGAAGAAAAGTATGTATTTTCGTACTTTTAAATCGTAGAAAAACGAAGATAAATATTTTTGTCATTAATAAAAAAAAGTATGTACTTTTTAAAGAACAAAGCCACATTTGAATATCTCAATTATAAGGTCGTCTCATTTTAAATGCCCCACGCTGCACATAAATCCCTCAATCGCCTTTAAATAAATATGCTTTTCCATTAAACATTTTCCTTTATACTCAGCAAAATTTCGGAATATTTTCGCAATCGCTTTTCCACAAACTTTTAAAGTTGGTTAAGAAAATCCATTAAACCTTTAACAAGTTATAAAAATGGCTATAAATTTTTTTTACCCAAACTAAATGGGATTTTCAAAAAACAGGAGTTTCCGTTAAAAAGAAACGCTTTACGACTTAAAAAAATTTCAGAAAGTTTTTGCAAGAAATCGATTTTTCACGAATTATAAAACGTTTACTGCAAAAAACTATTAACTTTTAACGACAACCGATAAAAATATCCAATTTTGTTCAGGTTTTTTTTAAAGAATTTTTTTAATAGCACATTAAGTTTTTTTTAAGTTAAAACATTAATCGGTTGTCAAAAAGCGCAAAAACACAATGGGATTTTTTCATGATCAAACCAAAAAAAATCGGTCGTTACTTCCAGTCTTTTTCCTTCAAAGAGTTCACAAAAATATCTGGGTGATAACGAAGTTTCTATATTTATCAAAACCGCTTTATTTTTATCCATGATTATAAAACCAACAAACTCAACGAAATATAGATAATCGTCATTAATAAAAGGCGAAACGGTTGATTTTGTCAAATGGCGCATGTCCGTTCGTTTTGCTATTAACCGCGAACCTACGCTTAAACATACACAGCGTTAGTCGACTGCTAGAACTTTAGACTTGTGCTCCTACCTATTTTTGATTCTCAAGTTACAATCGAGACTTTTCGATTCATTGAACGCAAAAATTTATTCGCAGAAGGTACGTTCGTTGATAATTATGAGAGATAACATGACTTTAATAAAAATAAATCCGATTGTTTCAAATTTGTTATTAACAAAGAAAAATGTATAACTAGAATGTTTTCTAATATTTAAATTGTTTACTGTAAAACTTGCTGTGTTTTGGTTAGATTGAATGAGGTCACTAATACAATTTTATTGTACCGTTAGTTTTAAAGCCAAGAATGGTTCAATTCCGTTTTCGTATAACGTTCATAGTTCAATGTATTTGTATTTAACACTTTAACTCTTTGTTAAATTCCATTCTTTTTAAAATTAACCTTGAGACTTATCTAGATGTCTTATACATTAATTAACATAAATGTAGTATGTCCCCGGATCGAGTTTTATTACTGATATTTCAAACTTATCACACGAATTTTATGCTCTACTTATAGAAGTTAACTAATTATTCTCATTTTTATGTAAAAATTGGACTTAGAATTTTTATCGAACCATAATATTAATTTCTTTTATACATTAGGCTTCCATAGATTTGCAGTTAGAAATATTTGGATTTAACAATCCTAAGAGACGCGCGGCGTAACCCAAATGTTTTTAGTTCTAGGTCTCGTGTTAATTTGATTGTATTAGCTCCACTTTTAGCTGTTATCCGGTTTTAGATTATTGTATACTTTCATCAAACTGAAACTAGAACTAACATTGGACCTAGAACATGAAAGATTCTTGAATCTTTCTAGTTCTAGGTCTAGTGTTAGTTCTAGTTTTAATTCTTGTTTAACTCTAGATTGTTTTAAATTCTTTTGGAACTTACAACCCAGCTTCAGAAATAACACAAGACCTAGAATTAGAAACTTCAGGGACAATTTTGAACAACTTGTTGATGTGTTTAAACAACTTTAGATAATTGTAAGCTATTAGAGCCATAAGTTAAATAGCTTATGATCATTTTAGACATCTTTAGACAATTTGCTACTAGAGATATATTTTCGAAAAATTTTGGATGATTTCAAACAAATTTAAACAATTATAGGCTATTAAAGGCATATTTTAAACGGTGATATTAGACTGTTTGATGATTTTAGATAGTTTTTGATGACATTAAGCAACTTTAGACAAAATTAGACCATTAGATGATTAAATTATATAACATTGGCTAATTTTAGGATGATTGAAGAGAGGTCTGAAGACGGTTTAGTGTTAGTTCTAGTTTTAATTTTTGTTTATCTCTAGATTATTTTAAATTCTTCTAGAACTTACAACCCAGCTTCAGAAATAACACAAGACCTAGAACTAGGAACTTTAGGGTTTAGTCGTCTTAAGAGACATATGCCTAAATCCTAATGGTCATAACCCATATAATTATGATTGTAAATGACTGTGTAAGTACGAAGTTTAATTACCATCCCAATTTGTAAGATCTATAACAATTTTAGCCAAGCCTACACTCAAATATTTTAGATAATGCTAACCGTATTTTGACAATTAGACACATATTTTAGACAGTTTTTAATCATTTTAGACAATTATCAGCTATTAGAGATATATTTTAGACACATTTTGAACGAGTTTTAATCAATTTTGGATTATTTTAAAAAATTGTGGATGACTCTAAATTAATTTTAAATGATTTTGGACAGTTATTAATGATTTTAAACAACTTTAGACAATTATAGACGATTAGGAACATACCTTTGATAGGTTTTGATTATTTTAGACATCTTAAAATAATTACACTGTGTAGCATTTTCGGGGTCACACGAAAGTATCAGGCCAGTGTAGTAAAACCTCCAAAGGGTTTGGTATTCTCAGGCGAAACATCTTTCAATGACTTTATTTAAACTATGACCTTATCTTGCTGCTTGTTTTCTTAGATTTTCAGTTATACCTCAAGAACCATTGATGATATTTGCACTCTTCGCCAAAATTCTAGCTTATTCTTAAATATACATAAAATATCAATCAATATATTCATGCAAGAAATTATTTTAAAAAATGTTATCGAAGGAAAACTCCATTCTCAAAACATTTTAACTCCTCTGAAAGCATTTGAATTCTCTTAAAACCAATATCAAGTCTTCTAGATGCAGGTTAAGTCTTCTAAAGCATTTCAAGTCTTCTGGAAGTAGTCTCAAGTCTCATAGAAGTAGTACCAAAATTTGTGGAATATCAAGTTATTATATCAAGTTTTCTAATAGCAGTTCTTGGAAAATTTTATCGAAGGAAAACTCCAAAAGAAAAACTTAAACTATTTAGACAAATTCTAGAAGCTGTATCAAGTCTACTAGAAGCAGTATCAAGACTTCTGAAAGCATTTAAACATTCTCAAAACATTTTAACTCCTCTGAAAGCATTTGAATTCTCTTAAAACCAATATCAAGTCTTCTAGATGCAGGTTAAGTCTTCTAAAGCATTTCAAGTCTTCTGGAAGTAGTCTCAAGTCTCATAGAAGTAGTACCAAAATTTTTAGAATATCAAGTTATTATATCAAGTTTTCTAATAGCAGTTCAAGCCATTTTGAAGCATTTTAACTATTCTGGAAGCAATGCAAGTCTTTTAAAACCAATATCAAGACTTACACTGATTCTTATGGAATCAGTGTAAGTCTTCTAAAAGCATTATAAGTCTTCTGGAAGCACTATCAAGTTTCCTAGAAGTAATATCAAAACTTGTGGAAGAAATATCAAGTTATCTAGAAGCAGTATTAAGTGTTCGAGGGGCGGTATCAAGTTTTCTGGAAGCAGTATTTAGACTTGTGGAAGCAATATCAAATCTTTTGAAGGCAGTTTGAGTCTAAAACCATTTCAAGTCTTCTGCAAGCAGTATCAAGACTTGTGAATGCAATATCAAAATTTCCAGAGGGAGTATCGTGTGTTTTGAAAACAATTCAGATCATCTAGAAGTAGTATCAAGACTCCTAGAAGCAGTATCCCAACTCAAAATACGTGCTATGCAAAAAACATTCATAGCAAATGCTGACACTGTATTGGGAAGAAAACCTTTAATCCAACACTTACGTATCGTGTGAGACTCCACTACTGGCTCTACTATTGATAATTGATAGATAAATTAATAGAAATTATTTATTTAAGCCTTGGCTACAATTTTTCTGAAGAATGAAATGATCATCAATGGTTCTTGAGTTATAACTGAAAAATTAACCAACCTAACTTCAAAAAAAAAGGAAAAATGTAAGGTCGTAAATAAAAACATTGACCTGAGATTGTCAAACCCTTTGGAGTTTCTTCTATTACTTTCACCCTGTCTTGGAATGTCTCACCCCCAGAATGGCTGTTAGACTGTATTATTAATCATTAGAGATATAGTTTGGACAGATTTTGGACAATTTTGAACAACTCTGGAGAGTAAAACATTCCAAGTAGTCCATCATTCCAAGGGTTTGACATTCTCAGATCACTTTTTATTTATGACTTTTCATTTTTTCCTTTTTTTGATGTTAGGTTACTTAATTTTTCAGTTATAACTTAAGAACCATTGATGTTTATTTCATTTGAGAAAAATTGTAGTTAAGGCTTAAATAAATAATTTCTATTAATATATCAATTATCAATAGTAGAATCAGTAGTGGAGGCAGTAGTGGAGTCTCACATAGTCGCCGAATACATGGGTGATTTGGATGTATAAAATTTTTAATGGTTCTATCTAGATTAAGGTATTTCTTCCCAATTCAGTGCCAGTATTTGCAGTGAGTGTTTTTTGCATAGCACGTATTTTGAATTGAGATACTGCTCCTAAGAGGTTTTGTACACCTTCCAGATGACCTGAATTGTTTTCAAAACACACGATACTACCTCTGGAAAACTTGGTATTGCTTCCCAAAAAGAAGGAAATTTTGAAAGAGACTGAAGACTTGAAATGGTTTTAGATAACCTAAACTGCTTCCAAAAGTCTTTATACTGCTTCCAGAAAACTTGATATTGCTTCCACAAGTCTTGATACTACTTCTAGGATACTTGATGCTTCCAGAAGACTAATAATGCTTTATAATGTTTCCATGAGACTCGGTACTCCCTCTGGAAGATTTGACACTGGTTTTAAAAAAATTGAAATTCTTTCAGAAGAGCTAAAATGTTTCGAGAATGCTTAAATGCTTCCAGAAGTTTTGATATTGCTTCTAGGAGACTTGATACTGATCCTAGAATTTGTCTAAATAATTTTAAATTTTTTTGGAGTTTTCTTTCGATAAAATTTGTCGAAGCTTATTTTTGCATGAAAAAAATTTCTATGAATATAATTTTATGTATATTTAAGAATAAGCTATAGTTTTGGTGAAGAGTGCAAAAATCTTCAATGGTTCTTGAGTTTTAACTGAAAAACTAAGAAAACAAACAGCAAGATAAGGTCATAATTTAAATAAGGTCATTAAAAAATGTTTGTGCTGAGAATACCAAACCCTTCGGAAGTTTTACACTGGCCTAGTACTTTCATCGTAAAAATGTTTGTTCGAATTTTTCGCCAACCAGACAGTGACCCCGATCTCAAATCCGAATTGAGATATTAAAACATAGTTTTATTCTGGGAAATGTTCATACTTTCCTTTATAAACTATAAAATATTCATGAAGATATCTTAAGAATTCGATTTTTTTAAAATAATCAAGATATTTGTTAATTGTATGAAATGCAAAAAATTTTGATTGAGTTCAAATGTTAATATCTCAAAAACGTATTAATAGTTATATATATAGTCACTAATGGATTTGTTCTCGGAAAAGTGCATACCTTCCTTTATAAATCACAAAAAAATCATCAAAATATCTGAAGAATTCGATTTTTTACGAATTTTTAGAAATAATCGAGTAAATTGCTAATTTTATGAAATGCTATAAATTTAGGTAGAGTTCAAAACTTGATATCTCAAATCCGAATTGAAACATTAAAATGTAGTTTTATTCTCGAAAAAGTACATACCTTTCTTTATAAACGGTAAAAATATTCATCAAGATATCCTAAGAATTCGATTTTTTTTAATAATCAACATAATTGTGAATTTTATTAAATGTAAAAAATTTAAATGTTGATATTTCAAAAACGGATTAATATAGTCACTAATGGACCTGTTCTCGGAAAAGTGCATACCTTCCTTTATAAACCACAAAAAAATCATCAAGATATCTTAAGAATTCGATTTTTTACGACTTTTTAAAAATTGAGAGAGAAATCGAGAAAATTGTTAATTTTATGAAATGCTACAAATTTAGGTTGAGTTCAAGACTTGATATCTCAAATCCGAATTGAGATATTAAAACATAGTTTTATTCTGGGAAAAGTACATACTGTCCTTTATAAACGATAAAAATATTCATGAAGATATCAAAATTTTTATTGAGTTTAAATGTTAATATCTCATAAACGTATTAATATAGTCACTAATAGATTTGTTCTCGGAAAAGTGCATACCTTCCTTTATAAATCATAAAAAAATCATCAAGATATCTTAAGAAATCAATTTTATACGATTTTTTTAAAATAATACAGGAAATTATTAATTTTATGAATTGCTACAAATTTAATGAAAGTGATGATAGTCGTACTTTTACGATGAAAATGTTTATTTATGTTTTTCAGTTTCTACCGGTTATGGCTTATAGAAGCCAATCTCAGGAAACCATAATATGCATTTCATGTTTTCTCGTTACTATAATTGTGGCATTATCACAAACAAATTTAAAATGTATTACAAAAATCATATTATTTTATAAAATGTTATAGAAAAATTCAGATAAATTTGCCTTTTATTTCTATGATTATTTTTTAGACGTAATAATTGATAAGATTAAATAAAGCATATAATTTTAAGTTAAATAATAGTAATAATAAAACAAATATAAAGAGAAAAACAAAATATTATGATAAGGAGAAAAAGTTGATATCTCAAGTTAGATATTCAAATATGGTTTTGTTTTCGGAAAAATGCACACTTTCCTCTATAAATCATAAAAAATATTCATCAAGGTATCTTAAGAATTAAATTTTCTACGATTTTTCAAAAATATTGAAGGAAATTGTTAATTTTGAGAAATCCTACAAATGTGGATCGAGTTCAAAAATGGAAAGTACATATCTTCCTTTATAAATGAAACAAATATTGTAAATGAATAAAACGAAATATGAAACGAATCTAAGCCTTTAAAAGTGATACAGTTCAAGTATCAATTTATTAAAACTGATTTGAAATTCCGCTTTTATTTATACCGTAAACAAAGGAAATATAAACTTTAGGAATACTTATCAAAGCACATTGAATATCAATGAGTTTGCAGCGTTCAATTTCTCGATCCATCACAAGAATATATGATTATATTTACGTTAATTGTACTTTCCATTGTTCCTTATCGTCCAATTGAAATTGTTCAATACAATTAATTCTAACTATTTATTTATTTTCGAGAAAAAATCTGATTGCCCAAAAATTATGCTTGTGGCATAAAAATCTGAATGACATTGAAACGTGTCGAATGACTAAAAAGCAATTAAATATTCGCATCTTCTTGTTTAAAGATTTATTAAAACGTTTCAAACATAATTAACACATCTAAGATATCTAAAATACATAGAGCACTCACTCAATCCGTTCGGTTCGTAAGATTTAACGTTTTAAATAAACCTCGATTATTTACTTGTTAAATTAGAAGTTTGTTTTTTCCATTCTATGCGTCGTAACGTTTTTAATATACATTTTTCTAGATTTAATCGAACTAATCGAAATCGTTTAAATAAATTGAAATGTTTAAAAAGAAAATAAATCGTCGAAATCAATTTGCCGAATTCCTTCGCGCTTTTATTCCCGAAGATTTACGACCACTTTCGCACGTTTATAGAAGTTTTAATTTAACGGCAGTTCTTGAAGTAGTTAAGCCGTTTGATTAGCGACGTGGCGTTTTCTAAACTATGGCCACGTCCACCATCCACCAAGCACCGGGGATTTACGGGATCGTTTCCAAAAAGTTACGCTTTCGCGAACAAGAATAATAAATACTAAAAGTTAGTTAAACGATACAGCTGTTTTGTTCACTTTTCGATTTGCATTCGCTCTCTTTGATCGTTTTGATTACTCAATCTAATTGAGATGGAGTTATTTATTGTTTTCTTTGTAAATAATCTAATTTATTAGGATTCCCATTCAATAATAACATTTTTTAATTTATAATCCACATCAAGTGTTATTTATACATACAGTATGTCCCAAAATATTTATTACTGAATTTTGAAGTTTAACTCAGGATAAATAATTCAGGTCTAGTGTTAGTTCTAGTTTTAGTTCGATACAAGTATACAATATTCTGAAACCTAATGCCAGCTAAATTAGAGCTAACACCAACACTAACGCTAACACTAGACCTAGAACCAGAAACATTTGGTTTTAGCCGTATATCTCTTAAGATGGAACTGGACCCAACTCAATCTAGCATCAGAACTAATACTAGACCTAGAACTACAAACATTAGGGTTTAACCGTAAGTCTCTTAAGACGGCTAAACCTTAATGTTTCTAGTTATAGGTCTAGTGTTAGTTTTGAAGCTGAGTTGTAGGTCTAGTATTAATTATACTTTTAGTTCGAGAAGAATTAAAAACAATCTAGAATTAAACAAGAATTGAAACTTGAACTAACACTAGACCTAGAACTAGAAACATTTGAGTTTAGCCGTACATCTCTTAAGACGGAGCTGAATCCAACTCAATCTAGCTTCATAACTAATACTAGAATTTTGAAGCTAGTGTGAATGAATCAATTGTTTTCCGCCATCTTAATTTTATAAATAATTAATGTCTCATTGTCAGTAAGGTTAAAAGCAAAATAAACGATGTTTGGGAAACCAAGATTTTTGAAAAAATCTGAAAATTTTAACCTGATTTGACATATCACACTCCATACCCAACAACAAATTAATTTTTCAAACCGTAGAAGCTGCCATTTTTTAGTGTTTTGTTTTCTGCCATCTTGTTTTTACAAAGATAAAGGTATCTTCGTTTGTTATTATTCCTAGATATGTCGAGTTTGGACTCATTACAAACGTTTTTCAATTATCTATCATAATATCATCTTGTTTTTATAAAAATAAAGGTATCTCAGTCGTTTTAATTCCTAGATATATCGAATTTGGACTCATTTTAAACGTTTTTCAATTATCTATCTTAATATCTATGAATCACTTGTTTCAGGTATCTTGCTTCTATAAAAATGAACTATCTCAATCATTTTAATTCCTAGATATGTCGAGTTTGTACTCATTTGACACGTTTTTCAATTATCTATCATAACAGTTACAAATGAATTGTATCAATTGTATCAGATGCATTTCTAAACCCAGCACAATCTAACCCTGTATATTTGAATTGTTATAGAACTAGAACTGACAGTAGACTTAGAACTAGAATCATTTGAGTTTAGCTGTCTTGAGTAATTTACGGCAAAACCCGAGTGTTTTTAGTTCTAGACTTAGAGTTAGACCCAATAATATAAAACTAGAACTAACTTTAGTCTGATACAGCGTTGCCAAGTCGGTTTGTGAAGAACTCTATGCTAGATAATATTCATTGAGAGGCCTTCGTTAAAAACATGCCTTCAGATACACGGCTAAACCCAACCCAACCCAATCCTGTATATTTGAATTGAAGGAAAACCAGAACTAACGCTAGATGATCAAGTGGAGAGTTAAAATTATCAATGGAACCAAGATTTTCGAAAAGATCAAAAATTTTAACCTAATTTGATGTATCACACCACATACCCGTCATTCAATTTTTACAAAAATAAAGATATCTCGATCATTGTAAATCATAAATATATCGAGTTTGGACTCATTTTAAATGTTTTCTAATTATCTATCATAATATTTATGAATCAATTGTTTTCCGCCATTTTGATTTTATAAATAATTAATATCTCGGTAATTTGAAAATCATTTTTGGACTCGTTTCAAAGGATTTTCTTATAAAGAATACGAATATTTAATTTAATATTTGAATTCAATGTTTTAATACTTGAGACATTTGGGTTTAGCCATACATCTCTTAAGATGGAACCGAACCCAACTCAATCTAGCTTCAGAACTAATACTAGAAGTAGAAACAATAGAGTTTAGCCGTGCGTCTCTTCAAATACTAATGTTTCTAGTTCTAGGTCTAGTGTTAGTTCTGAAGCTGGGTTGTAAGTCTAGTATTAGTTATACTTTTAGTTCCAGAAGAATTTAAAACAACATAGAGTTAAACAAAATTAAAACTAGAACTAACACTAGACCTAGAATTAGAAAGATTTAGGTCTAGTAGTACGTCTCTTATGACGGCTAAACCCTAGTTTTTCTATACTAAGGGAAATTATTCTTGACTTTGAAGAAAAACTTATTCTTGAATGTATTTTTTCGAAACAAGTGGGTAAAGATGGGTACTATCTGTCTTTATCATAAAGACATTTGCGTAAATTTACTTGTATGGTTTTTTACATAACTTTTTGCAAAAAATGGAAAATGTATGAAAGTAACCCATATGCGGGGTACTTTCATACAGGTATGAGGCAGATTTATACATTTGAAAAAATACACAAGTTCGTATCAAAATCAAGATATGAAAACAGATTCGTATAGTTAAGTATCCGATCGGCAGTAAAATTGTATCTGCAATATATAGTTTCTAATAATATAATAAAAATACTAAGACTAATACTAAAATACTAGGACTAATAGTAAAACTTGAACTAAAACAAGTTCTTAAAAAAAAATGTTTGACGTTTCGGATGCTATGTTGCAACTTTGTTCAGCTAGTTCAATTGGTTGAAATAGTTCATTCATCAATTTGTCTCATGTTTTTGCAATATGTGACAGGTTAGTGAGGGTTTGAGGATAATATCTGTTTATGACAAATTGTGTCTCTGCCAAGAAATATAAAAAAAATAATAACGTAAAATCGTCGATGTGATTTGCAGGTAAAAGTATTTAAAGCATTGTTCATCAGTCTTGATGATATTGCACCACCACACAATATAATGATTATATCGCTTTCGAAACATCACATACTTTTTCAAAAGACACATGGTAAAATTCGAAAGCTTATAATTATAGTTCTACTATTAGGCCTAGTAATATTTCTAGTATTACACTGCTGTTTTATTAAAGTTAAATGATTTGGCAACATTTCTTTTTGTAATTTCTTACCATAATCATTCATCATAAGCCATAATTGTCCTTAATTATGGCTTCACTTGAATATCAGAAACCAAAATAGATATATGGGGCCCAGAAAAGAATGCAACATTTAATAAGAAAAGACGTTCAAAGTGAAATTTGAAATTTACTAACGAGTGGCTGAATCACATTTGGTGTCCCATGGGCTTGCATTTCACACCGATTGGTGTTAAACTCCATCAGCAACTATATTCATATGATAGCTATGCATACACGCAAACGTTATCCTATTGATATGCGTCTAAATTAAGATATATCAAGTGTATGATATTGCCCCTTGTATGAATCTGCTCCACTTTCCCCTACTTGCCCCTACTAACGATGAAATTAAATATCTTTATTTTTAGTTTCTACCGCTTTCAGCTTTTAAATCTATTCTTAGGAAAGCACGTTATGTTAACTTATGTTTTGTCATATATGTTGATTGAAATTATTTTCTGATATATCTTTTATTTTCTATATTTTAATAGTTGTTAATTATTTTTTTTCTTTTTCCTTTCCAGCAAAACACTTTAGTTCTTGAAAAAAAAATAATTTTATCGTTAAAGTACATTTCACATTTAATAAATTAATATAACAAGTTATTAATAATTTATAATTAACAATTTCCTTGATTACTTTAAAATCGAATTCTGGAAAGTCGAATTCTTAAGATATCTTGATACATTTTTTGTCATTTATAACAAAAAAATACACACTTTACGGAAACAAAGCTATATTTCAATATCTTAATTCGTTCTTGAGATATCAACTTTTGAAATTCTCTATTATTTTTAAAAAATTGTAAAAAATCGAATTCTTAAGATATCTTGATGAAGATTTTTGTCACTTATTAAAGAAGATTTATATTCTTTTGAGAATGAAACCATATTTGAATAGATCATTTTGTTTTTGAGATACCAACTTTTGAACTGAACCTAGATTTCTAGCATTACATAAAATTAACAGATTTGTTGAGTATTTATCAAAAATCGTACAAAATCGAATTCTTAAGATATCTTGATGAATATTTCTGTCACTTATAAAAAAAGTATACACTTTTCCGAGAAGAAAACCTTATTTGAATATCTCTTTTGAGATATTAACTTTTGAACTCAACCCCTAAATTTCTAGCATTTCATAAAATTAACAATTTTCATCATTATTTTCAAAAAATCGCAAAAATCGAAATTTAAGATATATTGATATATATTTTTGTCACTTATAAAGGAAAGTATGTACTTTTCCGAGAACGAACCCATATTTAAATATCTCATTTCGTTTTTGACACATCAACTTGTAAACTTAACATAAAAGTGTAGCATTTCATAAAATTAACAATTTCCTCTATTATTTTAAAAAAATCGTAAAAAATCGAATTCTTAAGATATATTGGCATATATTATGGTATGTACTTTTCCGAGAACGAACCCATATTTAAATATCGCAATTCGTTTTTGAGACATCAACTTGTAAACTTAACATAAAAGTGTAGCATTTCATAAAATTAACAATTTCCTTCACTATTGTTTAAAAATCGTAAAAAATCGTATTTTTAAGATATATTGATATATATTATTGTTACTTATAAAGGAAAGTATGTACTTTTTCGAGAACGAACCCATATTTAAATATCTCAATTCGTTCTTGAGACATCAACTTGTAAACTTCACATAAAAGTGTAGCATTTTATAAAATTAACAATTTCCTAAATTATTTTTAAAATATCGTAAAAAATCGAATTTTTAAGATATATAGTGATGACATTTTTTATGATTTCTAAATAAAAGTATGTTCTTTCCTCAGAATAAAACCATATTTAAATATCTCAATTCGTTTTTGAGACAGCAATTTTTAAACTTAACATTAAAATTGTAGCATTTCAAGGAATTAATTTTCTTGATTATTAAAAAAACATCGTAAACAATCAAATTTTTAAAATATATAGTGATGATAATTTTTGGTTTATAAAGGAAAGTATAACTTTTTCGAAAATAAAACCATATTTGTACATCTCAATTCATTTTTGAGATATCAACTTTTGAACTCAACCTAATTACATATACAGCATTTCACAAAATTAACAATTTCCTTGATCATTTTTAAAAACTCAAGAGTAAAAATAATGTTAAAAAGAAACTCGTAAATATTGGTTCAGGATAGGATAAAAGAATCAATGACAATCAATTGAACAGTCCTATATTCCGATTCAAATTGAATCTTCTTCAGGGAGTGAAATTTTGATTGTAAAGAAACTGGCTAAAATAAAACATTAAATACCAGAGTATTTCGTCCTAAATTATTCTTAAAATTATTGAGAAAAACATGAAACACGTTGTTACACACCATAGCGCTTTTTTATAATTATTTTGTTTTTTTTATTTTGATTATAAAAAAGCGCTATGGTGTGTAACAACGTGTTTCATGTTTTTCTCAATAATTTTAAGAATAATTTAGGACGAAATACTCTGGTATTTAATGTTTTATTTTAGCCAGTTTCTTTACAATCAAAATTTCACTCCCTGAAGAAGATTCAATTTGAATCGAAATATAGGACTGTTCAATTGATTGTCATTGATTCTTTTATCCTATCCTGAACCAATATTTACGAGTTGCTAACTGGGATAAAAAAATTATCTCATAAAGTTAAAAAGAAATCGACTTTTATTCTAAATGTTTCTCATAAACATTTCTTAATTTTGAAAATTATGTAAACATTTCGTATTTTGTTAATAAATACTATTTTTATAAATTACAGTCATGCCTGAAGAGAACTCTATATTTTGAGACGAAGCAATTACAGAACATAAATATATCGAGTTTGGACTTATTTTAAATGTTTTCTAATTATCTATCATATTGATATCAGTGACTTCTGAAGCTGGGTTGTAAGTCTAGTATTAGTTATACTTTTAGTTCTAGAAGAATTTAAAACAATATAAAGTTAAAAAATAATTAAAACTAGAACTAACACTAGACCTAGAACTACAAAGATTTAGCTCTAGTAGTACGTCTCTTATGACGGCTAAACCCTGATGTTCTATACCAAGGGAAATTATTCTTGACTTTGAAGAAAAACTTATTCTTGAATGTATTTTTTCGAAACAAGTGTGGAAAGATGGGGCAGCTTCATACAGTTTTTACGTTTCATCTTATAGAATTCCTTTGGGTATTGACCGGTATCTCGTATTCATTAAAAATCAATAGTCCAACTATCTGACTTTATCCTAAAGACACAAGATTTGCGTAAATCTACTTGTATGGTTTCTTACATTACTTTTTGCAAAAAATGTATGAAAGTAACCCATATGCGGGGTACTACATTTGAATAAATACACAAGTTCGTATCAAAATCAAGATATGAAAACAGATTCGTATAGTTAAGTATCCGATCGGTAGTAAAATTGTATCTGTAATATATAGTTTCTAATAATATAATAAAAATACTAAGACTAATACTAAAATACTAGGACTAATAGTAAAACTTGAACTAAAACAAGTTCTTTAAAAAAAATGTTTGACGTTTCGGATGCTTTGTTGCAACTTTGTTCAGAAGCTAATTCAATTGGTTGAAATAGTTCATTCATCAATTTGTCCCATGTTTTTGCAATTTGTGACAGGTTAGTGAGGGTTTGAGGATAAATATCTGTTTATGATAAATTGTGTCTCTTCCAAGAAATATAAAAAAAATAATTACGTAAAATCGTCGATGTGATTTGCAGGTAAAAGTATTTAAAGCATTGTTCATTAGTCTTGATGATATTGCACCACCCCACAATATAATGATTATATCGCTGTCTAAACATGTTATCATGTCTAAACATCAAACTTGATCTCGTTGCATTATAGAATTTGCTCCCACAGCTGTTTGATCCAGTTGGGAGAAGCTTTGGTTCATTTGAACAAATTTCTGAAGAAGGTTGCAACATGGCTTTCGAAACATCACATACTTTTTCAAAAGACACGTGGTAAAACTCGAAAGCTTATAATTATAGTTCTAGTATAGGCCTATATATATAGGCCTAGTAATATTTCTAGTATTACACTGCTGTTTTATTAAAGTTAAATGATTTGGCAACATTTCTTTTTGTAATTTCTTACCATAATCATTCATCATAAGCCATAATTGTGCTTAATTATGGCTTCACTTGAATATCAGAAACCAAAATAGATATATGGGGCCCAAAAAAGAATGCAGCATTTAGTAAGAAAAGACGTTCAAAGTGAAATTTGAAATTTACTAACGAGTGGCTGAATCACATTTGGTGTCCCATAGGCTTGCGTTTCACACCGATTGGTGTTAAACTCCATCAGCAACTATATTCATATGATAGCTATGCATACACGCAAACGTTATCCTATTGATATGCGTCTAACTTAAGATATATCAAGTGTATGATAGTGCCGCTTGTATGAATCTGCTCCACTTTCCCCTACTTACCCCTACTAACGATGAAATTAAATATCTTTATTTTTAGTTTCTACCGGTTTCAGCTTTTAAATCTATTCTTAGGAAAGCACGTTATGTTAACTTATGTTTTGTCACATATGATGATTGCAATTATTTTCTGATATATCTTTTATTTTCTATATTTTAATAGTTGTTAATTATTTTTTTTCTTTTTCCTTTCCAGCAATAATCTTTATTTTACATTTAATAAATTAATATAATAAATTGTTAATAATTTATAATTAACAATTTCCTTGATTATTTTTAAAATCAAATAGTAGAAAATCGAATTCTTAAGATATCTTCATGAATATTTTAGACACTTATAAATGAAAGTGTGTATCTTTTCGAGAATGAAACTATATTGGAACATTTCAATTAAGTCTTTAGATATCAACATTTGAACTCAACCTAAATTTGTAGCATTTCATTACATTAACAATTCCCTTGATTACCTTTAAAAATTGTAGAAAATCGAATTCTTAAGATATCGTGATGAATATTTTGTCAATTATAAAGGAAAGATTGCACATTTCCGAGAATGAAATCATATTTGAATATCTCAATTCGTTTTTGATATATCAACTTTTAAACTTAATCTAAACTTGTAGTATTCCATAAAATCAATGATTTCCTTGTTTACTTTTAAAAAATCGTAGAGAATCAAATTCTTAAAGCTATCTTGATCAATAGTTTTGTCACTCATAAAAGAAAGTGTGAATTTTTCAAGAATGAAACTATATTTGAATATCTCAATTCGTTTTTTGAGATATCAACTTTTAAGATGACTGAATCTAAATTTGTAGTATTTCATAAAATTAACAAGTTTGTTGATTATTAAAAAAAAAACGCAAAAAATCGAATTCTTAAGATACTTTTCCGAAAACAAAGCCATATTTCAATATCTCAATTCGTTCTTGAGATATCAACTTTTGAACTCAATTAAAATTTTGAGCATTTCATAAAATTGACAGTTTCTCGATTATTTTAAAAAAATCGAATTCTTAAGATATCTTGATAAATATTTTTGTCACTTATGAAAGAATGTGTATATTTTCTTGAGATTGAAACCATATTTGAATAGCTCATTTTGTTTTTGAGATATCAACTTTTGAACTGAACTTAGATTTCTAGCATTTCAAAAAATTAACAGATTTCTTGAGTATATATCAAAAATCGCAAAAAATCGAATTTTTAAAATATATTGATATATATTTTTGTCACTTATAGAGGAAAGATGTACTTTTTCGAGAACGAATCCATATTTCAATATCTCAATTCGTTTTTGAGATATCAACTTCTAAACTTAACATAAAAGTGTAGCATTTCATGAAATTAACAATTTCCTTCATTATTTTAAAAAAAATCGTTATAAATGGAATTCTTAAGATATATTGGTATATATTTTTGTCACTTATAAAGGAAAGTATGTACTTTTCCGAGAACGAACCCATATTTAAATATCGCAATTCGTTTTTGAGACATCAACTTGTAAACTTAACATAAAAGTGTAGCATTTCATAAAATTAACAATTTCCTCCATTATTTTTAAAAAATCGTAAGAAATCGAATTCTTAAGATATATTAGTATATATTTTTGTCACTTATAAAGGAAAGTATGTACTTTTCCGAGAACGAACCCATACTTAAATATCTCAATTCGTTCTTGAGACATCAACTTGTAAACTTGACATAAAAATGTAGCATTACATAAAATTAACAATTTCCTCCATTATTTTTAAAAAATCGTAAAAAATCGAATTCTTAAGATATATTGATATATATTATTGTCACTTATAAAGGAAAGTATCTACTTTTCCGAGAACGAACCCATATTTAAATATCTCAATTCGTTTTTGAGACATCAACTTGTAAACTTAACATAAAAGTGTAGCATTTCATAAAATTAACAATTTCCTCCATTATTTTTAAAAAATCGTAAGAAATCGAATTCTTAAGATATATTGATATATATTATTGTCACTTATAAAGGAAAGTATGTACTTTTCCGAGAACGAACCCATACTTAAATATCTCAATTCGTTTTTGAGACATCAACTTGTAAACTTAACATAAAAATGTAGCATTACATAAAATTAACAATTTCCTCCATTATTTTCAAAAAATCGTAAAAAATCAAATTCTTAAGATATATTGATATATATTATTGTCACTTATAAAGGAAAGTATGTACTTTTCCGAGAACGAACCCATACTTAAATATCTCAATTCGTTTTTGAGACATCAACTTGTAAACTTAAAATAAAGTGTAGCATTTCATAAAATTAACAATTTCCTCCATTATTTTTAAAAAATCGTAAAAAATCGAATTCTTAAGATATATTGATATATATTATTGTCACTTATAAAGGAAAGTATGTACTTTTCCGAGAACGAACCCATACTTAAATATCTCAATTCGTTTTTGAGACATCAACTTGTAAACTTAACACAAAAATGTAGCATTACATAAAATTAACAATTTCCTCCAGTATTTTTAAAAAATCGTAAAAAATCGAATTCTTAAGATATATTGATATATATTATTGTCACTTATAAAGGAAAGTATGTACTTTTCCGAGAACGAACCCATACTTAAATATCTCAATTCGTTTTTGAGACATCAACTTGTAAACTTAACATAAAAATGTAGCATTACATAAAATTAACAATTTCCTCCATTATTTTAAAAAAATCGTAAAAAATCGAATTCTTAAGATATATTGATATATATTATTGTCACTTATAAAGGAAAGTATGTACTTTTCCAAGAACGAACCCATACTTAAATATCTCAATTCGTTTTTGAGACATCAACTTGTAAACTTAACATAAAAATGTAGCATTACATAAAATTAACAATTTCCTCCATTATTTTTAAAAAATCGTAAAAAATCGAATTTTTAAGATATATTGATATATATTTTTGTCACTCATAAAAGAAAGTATGAGTTTTTTCAAGAATGAAACTATATTTGAATATCCCAATTCGTTTTTGAGATATCAACTTTTAAACTGAATCTAAATTTGTAGTATTTAAAAACGCAATAAAACGAATTCTTAAGATATCTTGATACATATTTTTGTCATTTATAATAAAAAAATGGTAGAAAACCAAATTTTTAAGATATATTGATGACATTTTTTATGATTTCTGAAGAAAAGTATGCTTTTTCCTCAGAATAAAACCATATTTAAATATCTGAATTAGTTTTTGAGACAGCATTTTTTAAACTTAACATAAAATTTATAGCATTTCATAAAACTACCTCTAGGAATTAATTTTAATGTTAATTTATTCATTTTAATAAAGAAAATGTATGTACCTTTCAGAAAATAAAGCCATATTTGTACATCTCAATTCATTTTTGAGATATCAACTTTTTTAAATAAAATTAACAATTTCCTTAATCATTTTTAAAAACTCAAAGAGTAAAAATAATTTTTAAAAGAAATCGACTTCTAGAAACAAAGAATGTTGAAGTTTACGACATAATAAAACAATTTTAAGTAAATAACCTTCGTGAACACTCTGTATAGCATTGTTCCCGTCGTCGCATATTTTCAAAAGTGATCTGAAAAAGTTTCTCATCATAAACATTTCTTAATTTTGAAAGCCCATATCTTAACAATTTCTAGATTAATACCACAAACAAGCATCATTTTTTTTATGTTTGTAATTAAAATTATGTAAACATTTCGTATTTTGTTAATACCATTTTTATAAATTACAATCATGCCTGAAGACGACTCTATATTTTGAGACGAAGCAATTACAGAACCGAAATAATTAAATAAATTTTCTTCAAAATAAAAATTTTTTATAATACTTCTTCACTACTAAATGTATTCTAGATGTGAAATATATTCAAAATATCGAATTTTCCGTCGCTATCAAAGATACATCTTCGTAATTTTAGTACATCTATTATATCTATTGTAGGTATATTGAGATGAATCAAAATTTACAGCCGATTCTCGACAGGTGAGAGATAATAACCCATGACGCTTACAATCGAGGCAATATCATCGACAATGTATAATTTATGACGCAATAAATGTCGATTACATTCGCCTTTATCTAATTTTGATATCTCAATCCGTTTTTTAGATTCAGATTTTAAAATGTTTTGAGTCCATAAACATCAAAACACAAAAAGTTATGTTGAGTTGGGTTGCACCTGAATTATTATGACTCTTTATAATTGCTTAATGTAAAACTTTACTTATAGTTTAAAAACATTGTATTTATTGAGGAAAGTTTGAGCTAAGTAATTGATGCGCAAAAGCATAATAATAAAGAATCTTATTTTAGAAAAAATTAAGTAAATAAAACTATTTCTAACGTTTGGCAATCGAATAAAAGTTAGTTGCCAAAGCCGGATAATAAAATCATTCTTATACATTTGCTTCAAGACTAATTAAAGAATTTTCAGCAAAGTCTATAAAAACCCCATAAACCGTCTATAAATGAAATTTCAAATTTCATTAGCAACAAAAACCGTAGAACTCGTTATTTTCTGTCATTGTCGTAATTAAATGGTTTTTATTTTTTCTCCAACAATCAATCAATTCAGAAATTAATCAGTGCCGGATATAACAATTACGTCTCTCTAGAAAACCTATTTTTAGAAATTATTCATTAGACCAAAAAAAGAATCTTGTTTAATTTGTGCCTTATTTAATTGCAGTGTCGATTCATCTCAAATTATAATTTAAATAATTATGGTTATGGAAATCGTGGAAAATATAACCGCACCTGAACCACATTGGATATTGGATCAAGCCGAATGCGGATCAATGTATTGGAGAAGGGATCCAGCTGAAAATAAAGCTAGGTAATAAAGCAATAAAATATTAAAATCAATTTATTAAACGTTAAATGCGTATTCTTTGGATAAACACTTTTGGTTTTGGGAATATTCAGTACGTTGTTTTGAACTTGATTGATACATTGTATATTGGCAGATAATGCATCACGTCGTATAACGGGGTATACACGTGTTGCTGACAGACTCTAAACACATACGGATAATAAAATGATTACTCCAGTATCTATTATTGTGTGTTCGAGACTAAACTAAAACTATTTTTCCCATTTCTATTTTAGAGTGAGATTCCGTTACGATGTTGAAATAAGAGAATTCTACAGGAACGATCATGAATTGGACGAAATCGAATGGCCAGAAAAGCAATTAACACCGGCGCATAATACCTTAACAACAATGAGTATGACCTTATTTTGTATAGCGGTTACAGTCTTACTTCCATGGTACATAATGGGAGTTAATTAACTTATAGTCCCATTATTATCTTCTACTTACAATAAATTAAAAAATGCAGTGACTTTTATCTGTGATGCTACTTGACAAAAGGAAAAAAACGTTTTGTGTTTAAGTAGGTTTAATTATAATTTATTGTTGTGAACGTTCCTATTTTATAAGTTTAAGTTATAAGAAGGAGAAATCGTAAATGTAATAATTATTTTTGTACATTAATGATAAACATAAAAATGTTTTTAAAAGATACGTATATGTTGAGATTCTATCGTTTCTAAACTCTCATCTGTACAACTCTCGTAATGTAGATGTAGGTTTATGGTTCACTTATGCAGTGATGCAGCGAAAAGCGAACCTACTTTCTCCATGAAATTGTGCGTTATTACAACGTCGCAAAACACCACTAATTTACTTGTGTTTTTTCATGTTAATTGTACGTGTCGATCAATGTTACAATCGGTTTTATAGATTTTATCTGGTCCACTTTACTTTCTTTGTTTTATATTTCAATCAACAACCTTTGTTTACAAGAATTAAAAAGAAATTAAAAAGATAGATTTAGGAAAAGATATTTAATTTTGAAAAATGTACCTGGTTGCATCATAATTTTAAAGATTATAAATAAATAAAAAAATCTTGTTTAAGACGTATAAATGAAGTGTTTTAATATTGCCGAATTTAAGAAAAATAGTATCTTAAGATGTTAATTAAATAACTTTATTGATGTTAATTATCAATGATTATAATTATTGACAAGATCTTTATCAAAGTTTTGCAGAACTCAATTATTATAAATCATTCTGATTTGAGATATTTCCATTTATTGTGACTGACAGCTTTGGTTCATTTTAATTGAAATATTTGTAATAACGACTACACACACTTCCACATCTTCAGTAGAGACCTAATTATTATTATTAGATAGCCGTTGACAGTTCAACGACTGTTCATAGTGCCATCAATGTCAATTAATAACTCGTAGTCATCAAAGAATATGCGAGATAAGCTTTTAGCGAGCTTGAGAATAAAAGAGAATATGTAACTAGAAAAAGGTATTTTGCTCGGCTATACAAAATTCATCTTTACACACAATTGCTCTTTATTAACTATGGATTTTGCTGTCACGTAAGAATTTAACACGATTTGCGTTAATTGTAGAAAATAACAAATATATAGGGTGTCTCAGCCAAAACGTTGATTACATGTTTATGGGGTTCTGATATAAATGAAATTTTAGAATTCAGATTTGGATATAATCTGAATGCTAAAATGCTTCTTAAAAAACGTTTGCAACAAGTGAACTGCACATTAAAATTTAAAAAACAATTGAGAATGGTAACTTCAATCAAATCGAAAACAATATCACCACAGTAGTTCAAGTCTTCTGTAAGCATTTCAAGTCTTCCAAAGCCAATACTATGTCTGCAAGAAACATTTTAAAGCTGCCATAGGCAGTATCAAGGCTTCTGGAAGCAATATCGAGTCTTTAGAAGCAGTTGAAAAGAGTCTTTTGGAAGGATTTCCAGTCTTTCAGAGACAATATCAAGTCAGACTTGGAAATAACTAAATGTTTCATAAAAATTCCCTAAATTAAGATTTTATACAGAATATCGACGAAAAATCGATGGATATATTCTTTCCTCAATAGAATTCGCGACCACCAATCCCTTGAATCAATTTTAATTCATTCCAAACAAAAGGTTTCATATTTAAGGCAATTTCGGGTTTTAGAAATTTTAAATTGTTAAAAAATCACCAAATAAAGGAAACCTTTTGTGACTCTCTGTGGCAGCCGTACTTAGAAACTCCAAACATGATTTCCGTACGAAGTCCTGAATTGTTTTAAGTAAATTGTTAACATAATTGCTGCATTCGTTCTCAAAATTGCATTGTGTTGCAATTTGCAGAAATTTTGTCATAACTATTTAAACACTTAGTTTCTGATATTTTCTGAGAGTTGGTGTTTGAGTAATATTTTAAATTAAAACAAGGAAAAAAAACGGTATAGAATTTCTCAATTGTTAAGCACTCTTTTAATGACCTGTTGCATACTTAACCATCTTGGAGTGACCAATTTAAACTTCTTTTTTGCTCTCCATGGAAAAATTCTTGCATATCAACAAGCTTTGCAGTTCCTTTACATGAATGCGAAAAGTAGTTTGCTAGACTCCGAACAAAATTCCCTGGAGTTCTAGGAAGCTTTGAACACGCGTTACTTGATGTATGAGAATCCCAAAATCATCGTGAATTACACCCAATTGAAAGTACTTTAGATTTAACAGAGTGCTGGTAAACATCTTTAGTTATTTATTCACGCCACGCTTTATCTATCTAAAAATTGAGGTCGCTGTCACTTTTCGAGTTTAACAATACAACTTTAGTGCAAATGTTAGTAACTATGAATAACAGATCTTACAGGAAAACTCTTTACATCCCTAAATAAAATATAATATTGCCTGTATCCGCATTAAGTAAGTGCCATTACTTTTCCTTAGAACTAGAACCGGACGCAATATTTAGTTTTCTGCAACCATTTCAAGTCTTTTAGAACACTTGATATTGCATCAAGTATTTTGAGAGCATTTCAAATCTTCTGGTAGTATTTCAAAATTTCTGGAAGCAATACCAAATCTTTTAGGAGCAGTAAAAACTCTTCTAGAAGCAGTAACAAGTATTCTAGAAGCAGGTGCAAGTCTTTTGGAAGCGTTTCCCAAAGCCAATACCAAGACCATTGGAAACATTTCAAATCTTTCCAAGGCGTTATCAAGTCCTCTAGAAGCATTGCAAGTCTTCTGGAAGCAATGTCGAGTCTTCTAAAAGTCTCTTAAAATCCATTCACCGAAGAACCGTTAAAAATTATTAACGGGATGCTCTTGTGCAAGCATTTCAAGCCTTCTGGAGGCATTTCAAATCTTCGGAAAGCTATATCGAGTCTTCTAGAAGCAACATTGAGTAATTTAAGTCATTGATGCATTTAAGTCATTTGGGGGCATTTCAAGTATTCTTGAAGAAGAATTAAGTCTTTTCGATATATTTGAAGTCTTCTAAAAGCTTCTGGAAGCAATTCAAGTCTTTTAGAAGAAACATCAAGTCTTCTAGTAGCATTACAAGCCTTCTGGAAGCAATATCAAGTCTTCTAAAAACAGTATCAAATTCTTTTAGAAGCTATTCACCGAAGAACCATTAACAACTTTGTATGGGTACTCGTTTGAAAGCATTTCAAGCCTTTTGGAAGCATTTCAAATCTTCGGAAAACAATATCGAGTCTTCTAGAAGCAACATTGAGTAATTTAAGTCATTGATGCATTTAAGTCATTTGGGGGCATTTCAAGTATTCTTAAAGAAGAATTAAGTCTTTTGGATGTATTTTAAGTCTTCTAAAAGCTTCTGGAAGCAATTCAAGTCTTTTAGAAGAAACATCAAGTCTTCTAGTAGCATTACAAGTCTTCTGGAAGCAATATCGAGTCTTCTAGAAGCAGTGTTAAGTTTTTTAGAAGCTATTCACCGAAGAACCATTAACCACTTTGTATGGGTGCTCATTTGAAAGCATTTCAAACTTTCTGGAAACATTTCAAATCTTCGGAATGCAATGTCGAGTCTTCTAGAAGCAGTGTCAAGTTTTTTAGAAGCTATTCACCGAAGAACCATTAACAACTTTGTATGGGTGCTCGTTTGAAAGCATTTCAAACTTTCTGGAAGCATTTCAAATCTTCGGAATGCAATATCGAGTCTTCTGGAAGCAGTGTCAAGTTTTTTAGAAGCTATTCACCGAAGAACTATTAACAACTTTGTATGGGTGCTGTTTTGAAAGCATTTCAAGCCTTCTGGAAGCATTTCAAATCTTCCAGAGGTAATATCAAGACTTTTTTAAGCATTTCAAGACTTCTAAAAGTAGCATCAAATCTTTTAAAAACAACATTGAGTCTTTTGCAATAATTTTAAGACTTTTGGAAACATTTCAAATCTTCTGGAAGGAATATTTAATCTTCTAGCAAAACAAATAAATCTAACAAATTTTCTGGAAGCATTTCAAGTCTTCCAAAGCCAATGCCAAGACTGCTAGAAACATTTTAAGTCTTCCAGAGGCATTCTAATTATGTCTAGTACTCTAAAAGTATTGCAAGTCTTCTGGAAGCAATATCGAATCTTCTAGAAGCAGTATCACGTTTTTTAGAAGCCATTCACCGAAGAACCGTTAACAAGTTTGTATGGGTGCTCTTTTGGAAGTATTCCAAGCCTATTGGAATGTATGTATTACATCCACGTATTTCCACGTATTTTATTTTATATCAATAATATCAAGAAATGCTTTTGGAAGCATTTCAAATCTTCGGGAAGCAATATCGAGTCTTTTACAAGCAGCATTGAGTTTTCTGAAAGCATTTCACGTCTTTCAGAAGCAATATCAAGTCTTCTGGAAGAATTTCAAGTTTTCTGGAATCAATATCGAGCCTTCTAGAAGCAGCATTGAGTCTTCTTCATTTATTTTAGCGATTCTTTCATAAATTGTTTATAATAATTTAATCGAATTAATCCGTTACTTATGTAACACATTTTATATGGCCTTTCTTATTTTTCAAAATGCAAATGCGCAAATGCAATTGAATAATTTATTGAATCATTTCAAAACATTATAAAGTGAAAAATCATGTTAAATACTCTAAAATAACAACTTTTGTTATAGATTTTATGTTATTATATACCGTTGGTTTATACATACAAATGAAGAAATCCTTAATTCACTGTTATGCACGAAAAGTGAAGACTTGGGAACGTTGAATGAAAACTATTCACATTTCTCTGCATTGGTAAAAGGTAATTTAGAAGAATGGAAGCAAATTTTTTGCATATTGAATTAATGCATTCAATATGTTCCTTGTTAAACCGACCGGAAATTGTCGTAGGTAATGAAGCAGAAAATTAGAAAGAGTTCGATATAGAAGATCTTGAAGAAACATGAGTTCCACGAATAATACAACTTCTTAATTCGAGACCATCATCTTCAAGATCACGACTACCGAATGAACTTGTGAGAGATATCAAAAGGATGAAAATTTTTTCAAAAATAGAGGATGGAATATAAGTTTTCGTGGGATGGTATCTTTAACACGCATAACAACCATATATATAGGCTGACATCTACAGCTTTCAAGATTACATATGAGAATTGTACCAAATTTTATATTGGACAGACTGGACGAAATTTAAAAATTAAAGCTAAAAAAATACTTCCAGAAGACTTGAACTGCTTTCAGAAGACTCGATACTATGTTTGGAAGATTTTGTTTCCCAATGATTTGAAATGCATTTAGAAGACTTGATACTGCTTTTTTTACAATAATTCGTTGGAACGCGACTTCGATAGCATTGGTGATTATGAATCGGAAATGGATAGTTTAACGGATTATGATGACGTGATGATGAGTGCTGAATCAGAGTGAATTCACATAAGTGCAAATCAACCCAATCCATCACCATAAAAATTTCCATTTAGGGGAACATTTACGATATTCCCACATATTTCAAATCTTTCTTTTTACAATGACTTATTGGACATAATAGTAAATGAAACGAATAACAGTTAAAAAAAGATATTTATGTATTTTTGGCACTAAACATTCTCCAAGTTCCTTAAACGAATTGATTGCAACTCCATTTTTTCCCAGGCTTATGTCACAAAAACGGTATGCTCAAATAAAACCCAACTTATATTTTGTGAAAAACGAAGACTATATAACGATATCCATGTGTATTACATGGAGATGTTAATAAAAAACTTTAAAAAATTTGGTTCGTTTTTGATTACATAACTAAAAAATGTTGTTTACTGTGGTTTAAAGTTTAATGTTGTACAAAGGTTGTCTTGATTGGAAATAATATACGGCTCCAAAACGATCTCGTTTCGGCATAAACTTTTATTGTTTGTGTAAAGCAAAAACAGGATATTTGTATTCATCAATAATGTACAGTGATAAAGGAACAATAATAGGTGACAAATACAAACATGAACCTTTTACGTTTTAAGTAGTTCTTACTTTACTAGCTCCTTTACTAGATAAAGGTAAAATGAATAAATGAAAAGATCTTCCATCCGAACTCCAGAAAAGGAGAAACTATTGCTTTTCAAAGAGGAAAAATTATGATTATGAAATGGTGTGACAAAAATTAAACATGAAATTACCCTTACTCAAACTTTGCAGATCTTAAATTATTGTCTAAATCGAATAATTTTCGTAAGCTTAAGCGTTTGACTAGATTTCAAATGTGTTTTTGTCTCTCTAAGGGCCACTTTTACCACCTTTTGATAAATTTATCTTACAGTTAAAAACCGGCTCATAACCAATGGGAGAAGCGGGCCTAAGACTCACTTTTACCAACCTTCAGTTAAACTAACTAGCGGTGGTTAGAGCGATTTTAAGCGCTCTCATTGGTTATGAGCCGGGTTTTTAACTATTAGATAAATTTATCAAAAGGTGGTAAAGTGGCCCTTAATGAATTTAACTTAGCTTAACTTTAAAATAACTGCAACCACCACTAGTTAGCTTAACGGGAGGTTGATGAAAGTGAGCCTAACCAGAATTTCTCTGAAATTAAAAATGATTCACTATGGATTTTCTTCAAGTTTTTTTTTATAAGTCGAATTTATCAAAGAATAAAATATTCGAATCCGTTCTGTATTTTATACAACATGCATGTGCGGAAGAGTTCACAACCGTGCAGAACTACAAAATGAAACTACATTGACTCATACTCAGACACTGCAGACTCTTTAAGCAAAACAAACATAGAGTTCTTATTATTTTGGAATCTTATAAGGGCGATGAAAATGAAATACTTATCGCTGTATCTACGTTTGATGAAGCTTATTCCTCTCTTAGAAAAATTGAAACCTTTGTATTACTAAGAAAGAGTGTTTCTGATAATATTCATAATTTCTTACATTTAATAGAAGATTTTTTCGACAAAGATCGGTTGACCACTTTAAGCCAAAAAAAATTACAGATTGCTTTAAAAACTTGATTAATTTTGTATTTACAATAGCATTAAGGTTTCTGTATTAGAAAAGCATTTTTCTCTGCTTCGGATTCTCCGTAATTCGAAGTTTTCTTTCGTAATACGAAGTTAGGAAAATTTCACTGTATATCTATTATCGACCATTCCTAACTTTGAAAAAATAATACAGGTAAAATGGAGAAAATTGGAAATGTGATTCCAAAACGTAAAGTAGTCATAGATCATAATAACACTATGGGATGAGTTGATCATTTAGGCTTCATAACCATCAAGCAGCAAGGAAACGAAGAGAAAATACTATAAAAAAATCTTTTTTCATTTGCTAGATATAGTTATATCCATCTAAAATTCATTTATTCTTTATAAACTCAACGGTGGAAGGCGATCATATTTAGAATACAGAATAAACCTTGTGGAAAAATTAGTTAACAACATCACCAAGAAAGAACTGCTGTGCATGGAAGACCAAACAGCCAGACCTTTTAAGACTGAGCAAACGCCATTTCTCTAAATTTATTCTTCCAACTGAGAAGAAAATTGCATTAACAAGATGTTGCATGCGTAAAGTATGAGGAAGAAAATACGACATTATTGTAAAATATGTGACGAAGGGTTATGTGATGTTCTTTGTTTTATGAGGAAAACATATACCTAAAGTACCATACTCGGGAAAACATATACATAGAGTAAAAATAACCGTCTAATAAGTTAGTAGGAAAATACACATAATTTTTTCGCATTTTTCCTAAAATTTAAGATGAAACGACAAATTCACAACAATACTTAATAAGTTAGTAACTAAATAACAGTATTAGTAATAATATCAATTCCTATACCTATGTTTAGAGCTTTTCTTGCAGTGTAGTGCATATAGTATAAAATTATTACAGAATCCAATTGAAAGATTTTTATGGTTGTATTTACCGTATTTTTCTATCTTTATCTGAGATTATTTAACAATAATAAAAACATATCTTTTTGACAAAAAAAAATACGTTAAGAGATTATTGTACCATTGAGATTTTTCTTCACAATTCAGTCCCAGGATCTGCAGCAAGCGTTTTTTCACGCATTTTGAAAATTTTCAGAACTTTTTGGACCCAATCAGTTAGAGACCTGATAATCAACCGATAACTATTATCGGTTGGTTTCCTGTTTTGATTAAAATATTATAACTATTTCGGTTCCTAGAATTAACAATATTATCTTTTACTGAATTTTATATTATTTAACCTGATTTAGTTACACATAAATACACGCCATATTTTATGTTTGTTGAAACGATAATTTTGATTTATCGCTTTGGTTAATTGAATAAACTAGAGATTTATTGTTCTATCCGATATCCAACATCAATTCGATTTTATGTACTCCTTATATGTACGTATAAAAACCTTTGATATAGTGTATACAGTTTAATACTAATTGCTAATTGTAATAATTATTTTATCTTACGTTCTTGTCCGTTGTACGTTGTTTTTATTCTTAAGAAGTTGTATTTTATAACATATCTGAGCTTCCATCAACTCGCATGCAATTCGAGAAAAAGCTATCAGGATAAGGTTTTTTACCTTATCATGGATGGCAGGTTTTTTTACGCCATTTATGACGGCGGTTTAACGGCAGAGCGTTATTTGAATTTGTTATATAGCACCCAGGAAATATCACAACAACTCACCTTAATGTTCAAAGGCGGTTAGTAACACAAAACTGGGTAGCAATAGCTCCAGATTTGATGCCTGATTACTTCTCTTTGAACCGCTGGGGACGAGGACTTGTAAAACATGAGGTCTACTAGACATCAGAAAATACGTAAGATGAATTAGAACACTACTATGGGCAGCACTAGTAGTAAGAACGAAGAACAACACATGAGGATGTTTTTACACGTATAATTACACTTAAATCTGAATTCTATATTGCTGTATTTGTTATAAATACAATTATATTTACAACCACTTGAAATCAATAAATCAAATATATTAAAATTGTATCATTTTCTGGGATGTTGCAGACCTTAAAACAATTGTGAGTTAATTAAACGGCATAAATCCGAAGAGTTCGTTAGAATATGTAAAGTAAATTTTTGTATTTGAACAAACACACATTCCATCCATTGCACCGTTCTAAAAGCTTTACTGAAAGTAATTTAGTGTTTCTACATTCCATTTTATATAATAATAAAACTGTTTCAACTAAATATATCTTTTGAAAATTGTTTTAACAAAAGCCAATTTTCAGAAAAAAATAATCAAAAAAAAGAATAACCCCGGTTTTCTTAAAAATTTAAAACTTTCCGAATGTTTGGACTGAAAATCCGTGAAGTTATTCGGCTGTTCAACGTAAACTTCGTACTACCAAAGTTTGATTAAACTATCCAACAATATTCAAATCGAGAAAGTTTGGGGTCGACGCATTTACCATCGACATAAACTTTTAAATTTTCATAAAAATGGGAAGTTACTTAAACGGATTGAGACCCTGAAAGATTCTTTAAAAGGATTTGTTTATAGAAAAGAACGTAGTGGTCCCGAATAAGAAGAAAAACCGTTCTTGTCATAATCTCTTCACTAGTTGTTTGTTTTAAGTTACTAAAACAAAGAGAGGTCTGGGGGAGTCCACGACAACTTAGCAACAGCAGCAGTTCTCCCAACCGGCAAATGGCAGACGACAAATCCGGTCGTGTCTCACTGTTACCAACCGACCTTTTTACGGTACAGCTCTCGCCTCTCATTAGTCCAACTTCTCAATAGCAGCACGAAGCGCAACCCACTGAATCGATTCATCTCGCCACTTATTCTTTTTCCACACGCGACAAAACAGAAAAAAGAATCGACGATGTTTGACGATGTCGCCGTCCAGAATAGAAACGTGACGAATTGATTTTTTTCCGACAACTCCAAATAACAAGAAGAAGCTTGGTGACTTTACTTTATAACTTAAATAAATGGGTTAGCTTATAAAACTATTATTATTGTATTATTAACACAAAAATAGAATAGGAATGATATTATTCTTTTTCCTTTGAGTGGAAATCCCCTTAAGTTAAAATCGATTTTATTGTATTACCACCAAAGGAAAAAGCCTCTTACGGTTTTGTGACACCTGTGAAAAAGTTATTTTTGTATACATTAGGAAAAAATCCCCGTTTTAAAACTAATTATTTTTGTTAAAGCTTGTTTGAATATTCGTTCTGAAAAGGTCAAGGGCTGACAGAAAATTAGACCGAAATTGTAAGGATTTAAGAAGAGGGGAGTCACCGAGAAAAAAATTTTAAAAAGAAAATAAGGTCAAGTTATTCCACGTGTCGGTAATTTATTTTTTTTGTGTTGCCTTTTCTGTTGGTCTTCAACTTCTTTGAAATTCATTTTAGCAAAGGATTAATTTCAGACATTTTCTCGAAATTTTTTTTGATTAAATTATAAACTTACCTCTTCGGGATCGATGTAAGCACTTGGACCCAATATCACAGGATAAGGTACCGGCAAACCACGACTCTAGAAAAAATAAAAAGAAAATAATCATTTTTTTTTGTATAAAGTATACAATTATAAATCTATAAATGACGAATTTCATTTTTTCGATTAAAATGTTTCTATGAAACTATTAGAACTACTAGGAAACGATTTTTATTTCAGATGAAAGTACATTCGATACCATTATGTATAAAATACGACATCGTTCAAATATCAATACAAATGAATGTGCAGGATCCAATTTTCCATGATTCGAGCTCACAAAATACCAGGAAATTCATGTTAAAGGTTCGCCTGCAGCTCTTCTAACGTTACCGGCTTATAAGCATACACAAGCAATTCAATGTAACCTTAAGGAAAAAGCCCATCGAGGCAAAAGTGAACTTCGTCTGAAAAGATGATTTTCTTGTACCAGTCGTCGTATCTTGTCCAAAGCCCAATTAGCGAATTTGCGAAATATAAAAAGTCTATAAAATATAAAAAGTCGGTTGAGGTTAATTCTTGAGTCAACGCTATTTTATAAGAGCGAAGGGACAAGAGCTTCCGCAAAATTTGCAATATATTGACCACACTGATCCCGACTACACTGATCCTTGACTACTCTCAAACGGACATGATCTTTTCTTCACTTCAAGTATTACATTGTCGCACAAGCCCTAAGACGTTAATGCAATGCCTAAGTTGTTTGGTATTTTTGCACCAAACGTACAATAATCCACGTTTCGATCATAAGCGCATAATGCAATGTAGTCGAAATAGAACGTGAGCTTTATTAAGAAAGTTGCAAACATTATTGAAGTGTGCATCTCTGCATGATTAAAAGGCATAGACTGACGTTTTGAAGTATGTAAGAATTACGAATGAAAGACCCTATAAAATGACCGAACTAGAAAAAGCTTCAATCAGATTTAAAACAATGGAGTTGTTGACAACTATAAGTACAAAGTGGGCAAATCTGGATGTTATTATAAGTTAGAGCTTCTGCTTGTAAAAGAGATGGCTTCTACTAGAGATGTGCGCGTGAGTGACATTTTATGCCCGCTCATGATCTACACCCACACGGGTCACGCATGCCACTCACGTTACTCACGCGTGGGTTACGTCATTTCACGTGACTCAGGCCCAATCAGGTGATCAAATATGTTTCGTATGAATCAACTTTCGATTACTTGTTAATTTGATTTCACTGTACAATATTTTCGGAGTAGTTTGGGGGTAAGAAATTGCAAGTTAGAGAAGACTATTTTGCTATTTATTGGCTTAGATTTTCAGTTATAACTCAAAAACCATTGATGTTTTCATATTTCATTCTTCAGCAAAATTGTAGCTTCGAACGAACTCTTCAAAAAATTATCAAATAATTCACACCAGTTAGTCTCTTCGTAAAACTACGTCTCACTCGAGTTTTACACATTGTAACTACAGGGTGGAGCAATGAAAAAGTGAAACTATTTAAAGATCAGGAAGCAATATCAGGTGTTCTACAAGCCTTATCGAAGCATCTTAAGTTTTCTGAAAGCATTTTAAATCTTTTAAAGCCAGTATAAAGTCTTGTAGAAGCAGCATCGAGTCTTCTGGAAGCAGTTTAAGTTTTCTTAAAGCATTTCAAGTCTTCTGGAAGCAATATTAAGTTTTCTAGAATCAATATTAAGTTTTTTAGGTAGTATTAGGCCTGCTCGAAGCATTTTGATTCTTCTGAAAGCATATCACGACCTTTAAAACCAGTAACAAGTTTTCCAGAGGCAGTATCGAGTCTCTTAGACGCAGTTTAAGTGTTCTGAAAGCATTCCAACTCTTCTGGACACAGTATCAGGTCTCCCAGAAACTATATCAAGATGTGTTGAAGCAATATCAAGTTATCTAGAAGCAGTATCAGGTCTTCTAGGGGCAGTGTCATATCTTCTGGGAGCAATACCAAGACTTGCGGAAGCATTATCAAACAAAAATTTCACAGCTCTAGCTTCAACCTCAACTGCAACCTCAACCTCAACCTAAAATTCAACTTCAACCTCAACTTTAACCTCAACCTCAACTATTTCAGATTTTAGTTTAGATTTCTATTATTTACCTAGTAAGGTAAATAAATGCCTACTCAGTGTAAGCTGCGACCCCAATACACATTTTGTTGCTTGGAGATGTGACGAAAGAAACTTTAGAGGTAAGAGCTTGTATTTATTACGAGTAATAATTTGGATTACAAAAGCTAAAAACCCAGGTTTCCCAATGCTATGTAGTCTGGGTATCTAAACACATTAATAATTGGTGTGTCCACCGGGAGGTGCCTATTAGGACCAACAATGAGACTTCAGAATTTTTGCAAGCTATTGAAATGAGCAAATACGAGATTGTCCAAATGCCCTCCCTGGAAATACCAATGAATTGGAGAATTATTCAAACCTCGTTGGTGATACACTGACTCATGCCTTCCAGAGAGGTTGTCTTAACAAAATTGTAGTGGAGAAAGGGTTCTCAACACCTTAGTGGGACTCCTGAGTTATCTGCAGGAAAGCTTTCAATAAAGAAAAACAAACTAGATTGAATTCTGACTGAACAAGAACCTGTAAAAGTTTTTGTTAATAAGTGAAGAGCGCTGCTATGGCCTTACGCCTAAACAAAGTACTATTTCGCGACAAAAAATATAGTTGTGATATATTACATAAGACTATTGACAGATATTGCATCTACTAAAGCATGTTCTCTTTCCAGGTTCTTTACAAGATTTTTCTGCGCTTCTACACTAACAATAAATAGAATTTTACAACTCTCAAAAAGCCAACAAAAACAAGCAAGTTGTGTAATCATAATTGTTTGAAGATTTCAAGGTGGTATCTAAAGGTACCCTGCTCTAAGTGGGTACCCTCCTAAATGATAAAACTCTTAAACCTGCCTATTTTTATACGTATAGAGTTTTACGAGATCGAGTAGGTCTTCAACAACAATTGAACAAGTTTTCATTGCAAACACTATATTAAGCCATACTAACCCATGAATTTGTATCAGCTATTGTCGTGCTTCTGATTTGCTTTTGACCACTAAACCAATGAGGAATAGGCAATGTGATATTATAATTGGACCGTTTGTGATTAAAGACCTCATATGCTTCCAAGAAATCTGTAGCACATCTGATTAGCCATGATGTCTTTTCCTAACCTTGACTATATAGAAGTTGTTACCAAGCAACTTCATGACTTTCGTGATGAGCGTATTTTCAGTGATAAAGCTGCTATCTCCTCTTGTCATTTTACCGTGGATTTGAATATTGCCATGTTAGCCCATTAGGCTATTCAGATGTGCTAATTATTAAGCACATCTGATAAGTTATGATGGTTTTAACTCTCAACTTAATCGACTTTCGTGAAGAAGGTGTCTTCTGTGATAAAACTCTTAAAGTTGCCTCCTCAAGGGTCTGAATCGTGCCATTAGCCCATTGGGCTATTTGTGGTTAAAGACCTCATTTCTTTCCATGAAGCATGTAGCACATCCAATTAGGTATAGTCTGTACTATGAGAAGCGATAGTGATTCATCGCATAAAAGTGGTGGAAACAGAAACCATTTCACTCTAACAAAATCAGTATAACTTCTCGTGGTATAGACTACATAATTTTTCTTTCTAATGTTAACTATATGGGAGTTGTTAACAATTACTTTTTTCATTTTGTAACTCTTTTGGGAAAAGCCCAAAATTTTTGTTCTGCATACATAGTTGTGTTTTTATACTACATACTACGTGTTTTTAGTAAAAAAAGAACAATTTTGACACACCCCAAGCACCTTTATCTATTTATTTCTATTTTAGCTTTTTAGCATTTTTTCCCTTGAAATTCTTCTCTCTAGGGAAAAAACAAAAGACTGAGATAGCCTATAATAACAACAATATTTGCTCCAGGTGTCCAAATTACGATGGATTTACTATAATAGTGATACAATGGATAGTAATTAATTCAGCCGGATATCCGGTAATACGTCATGTCTATTCATTATGTGCAACTATCAATTTCATGATTAATTTTATATCATATATAGGTGTCTGATATCTTGTTTATTAGGTGTGTGATGCCGGGTGTCCCATTTAACCGGATAAAACGGAATATCTCAAAATTTAGGCATTGGATTAAAAAAGTTTGGGATAAAATTAAGATGAACCAGTCCCTTACTTCCTGGCGGCCGAATTGGAAATAACTTACACATTTCAAACGCGAACTCCCTTTTTTAAAGCAGAATCAGATTGTTCGAGAAAAATTACATTAACTTCATCTACAGATTTTATGTGTTTCCTGTCCTACAAGGTATTATAATATACATATTTATACGTCAATTTTTAAATTAATTTTTGCGGATTAAATAAAATGGTCGAAATAGAGACTTTCCACTTTACTAGAAAGATCTTGATGCATAGACACTTGATATGAATGAAATTTCTACAACTTAAACATTCCCCAAACACTTACATGATATACAAATTTATTTAATAAAATGTTTACAAAAATTTAGTTATTATTAACATAAAAGCCATAGGAAATATTTGCATATTTTCCCGGGGAGTCTTATTCTACTCTAAAAGAGGGGCTGTATTTAAAATTTGAAAGTTGTTTCGAGAGACCGGTACACCATTGAATGTTTCCCTTTAAACGGAACAAATTTTATCCTGAACTTTTTTTAGTTAGATGTCTAGTTTTAGAGTTATTTCATTTTGTCAAGTTAAATGAGACACTCGGTATATCTATGGATGTAGAATACAGGGCGAGTCATTAGTGCGGGGGCGGAAGAGTGAGGCTTTACTGTTGAAAATAAATATTTTTTTTGTTATCATACATTACCATCATAGCTGCATCGATTAAAGTTATTTTCAGCTATACGGGGTGTTTCACTATTCCAGATTAACCGGTTCTGGTAACCATCCTATATAATATCATTAAATAGTATTAGTGGAGTTTGAAAGACCAAAGCTTTGTTTATCGATATGCCCAACTGCAATCTTCAATATTTAGTAATAACGCTGATAATGAATTTTAAAAAAATTTCGCTAAATGATTATTTACTTGGCAACCTTGCATTTAAAGTTATTATATGAATACATAGCGTTCCATTAAAAAAATGAACGGTTAAGCATTGTCTTGGAATAGTGAAACATTCTGTATAGCTGAAACTAATCTTAATCGATGCAACTTTGATGATAATGTATGATAATATAAGTATTTTATTTTTGTTTTCAACAGTAAGGTCGCAATCTTCTATCCTCGCAATATTAACTCAACCTGTATATCTTATTGAAACTTTACATGATTTATAAAGGAGTATATTAACTTTTATACGCACAAAACCATAATGCAATATTTACATTCGCTTTTGAGATATGATTTAAACTCAACCTAAATATGTAGTATTTCATCAAAATAACAAAGATTGGAATCATTTTCAGAAAAATCGCATTATATGGAATTCCTAAGATATAATGACGAAATTTTTTAAGATTTATAAAGGAAAGTATATACTAAGGAAAGTTCCTCAGAACGAAACCATACATAAATACCTCAATTTGCTTTTGAGATATCAGTTTTTGAACTCAACCTGAATTTTGTACCATTTCATAAAAATAACATTTTTCTTAATCATTTTAGAAAAAACCGTAAAAAATCGAATTCTTAAGATATCATGGTGAAACTTTTTGTGATTTATAAAGGAAAACATTTACTTTCCTCAGAATAATGGTGGGTTCATGCAACGTGTTTTAGTATAAGTCGTAGTTATAGTCATAAGAGTGAAAAGTTAAGGTATTGTGTTATAATAGTACTGTTCATGCAACATTTTACGACTAAAACGGTTTTTGTCCTAGTCACAAGAGTTCCCAACTTCTAACTTTTCAATTTTTGAATTCGAATTTTTCAAAATAAATGTTTTTTAATAATCATTTTTTAGTTATGAGGTAAAAAATCAACTCAAATCCGGCAGTTTTCAGTTTTTTCTAAATAAACTACCTAACGTTATTTAATAGTTTTTAATACTTTGATTTTTGTATCATTGCCAAAGACATTACTTTTCACCAAAGACAGACTTTAATTACTTAAAAACAGATTATTCTATTTGATTCAATACAATAAACAAATTTATTTATTATTCATAATCCAAAACGAAACCGGTGGTTAGACGTGTTGTGTTTGCCGTTTGTACTCTTAACCGTATTGCTTAAAATCAAACATCGGTTTTGAGTGATATTCAATTTTTGAAGGGAAAGAAGGGCTTAATATAACTGTTAGATAGAACAAATCGTAAACATTCAAATTAATGAAAAATGCATCAGCGCCTCAATTATAATAATAATTTCAATCAGGGTTGTTATATTTTAAATAAAGTGTTTAAAACAAACATTTCTAAAACTGTATGATATGTTTTAAAATGATCAAACAGTTCAAAAGGTGATTTAAAACATGGGGTGTTTTTTTGAAAGAACAGTTTTGTTTAAAAATTAGAATGTTTAAGTTTCCTTTTACGTATGTTTATCACCAAACTTACATTACAACTAAAAAATAAAAAATAATAAAACGAGTAATAAAAATTCGTTTCTGCTAGATGCACTATTTACTCCATTTTACTCTTTAAATATGCAGACTGTTTTTGCTGCTTTCTCAATTCCTAATCTATTACTTAAAGTAAATCGTATTAAATCTTAGGAAGAAAAAGTCGCTTAGTATTGGTTGCTACCACATCGAATGTAGCTATTAAAATAATCTTTATGTAATAGTATCCAAGGAGTTAAAAAATCCACAGTTCAAAATTGCCTAGATCTATCTGCCAGTCAAGATAACTCAAATAGTTTATCAACAATATCGTGTTGTTTTTGCAATGAAAATGTTTTTTTGCCAGAAGTTTTAAAAACAATATCAAGTCTTCTGGAACCAATATCAAGTCTTTTGGAAGCATTTCAATTCTTCTAAAAGCAACAAGGCTTTCAGAAGCTATATAGACTTTTCTGGAAGAAGTTCAAGCATTCTAGAAACCTATCAAGTTTTTTCATCAAGCATTTCAAGTCTTCCAAAAGCAATATCAAGTTTCCTGGAAGAACTTCAAGTCTTCTAGAAGCAGTATTAAATCTTTTAAAGCATTACAAGTATTTAGAACACTTCTTCTTTCTACTTTGACAAGTCTTTTGGAAGCAATATTAGGTTCTTTAGAAACAGTATTACGTCTGCTATGGGCCTATCAAATCTTTTGGAAGCAGTGTAAGTCTTTTGTAAGCAAAAGAAAAACAGTATTAAGTCTTCAAATGGCAGTATCAAGCCTTCTAGAAGCAATCCATGTCTGTTGGAAGCGACATCAAATCTCCTGAATGTAGTATCAAGTCTTCTGGTAGCATTTCAAGTCGTCCAGGAGCAGTATTAAGCCGTTTCGAGGCAACATCAAGTCTTTTGAAAGTCTTCGAAAAGTAGTATGAAATTTTCTGGAAGCATTTTTAGTCTTCTAAAGGCAATGTCCAGTTTTCTGGAAGCATTTCTTTGAAGTATTCTGGCCACATTTCAAATCCTTTTTAAGCAGTAGCAGGTCATCTATAAGCAGTATTAAGTTTTCTATGGACAGTATCAAGTCTTTTGGAAGCAATATCGGCTTTATTAAGATTTATGTCTCGATGACAAATAAGACCCGATCTAAAAGTCAAACTAACTTCTCATAATTTGAAACTCACTGTCATTAATGATGACATTAATGAACTTGGTGATTTTGTTGGTTTTTGTTGGTGATTTTTGGTATTTTCTGACCATCATTGATCAACGACATTTAAATCCCAGATTCGGAAAAATTGGTTATTATAGGAACAATCCCGGGATGCAGGGATATCCCGAGATTGTAATCCCTAATTTAAACGCATTACGCTAGCAGCGACAACAAATTTATTTTTATTCATATTAAATAATGTTAGAATGTATTAGAAACAAAATGTTTTTAATAAACAAAACGGTTTCACTCAGTTTTCTCCTCTTCCGTTTTTCACTCAGTTTTTTTTTTGTATTTCTAATTTGGCGCGACTTTATATGTCCAAATTATACTTGAATGTACTTGGTTAAATATTGCATGAACCAATACCTTTCCTTACAACTAAAACTAATGCACACGGTGTAAATAAAACTTACAGTAAACTTACAGTATTGTTATTATCAACCTCTCAAATGATGAAATTGCACCTTTATTTGGTGTTTTTGATAAAAAAGGTGTAACCAGTTTTAACAATTGCTTAAACTCTTCGAATGACATGCGGACATATTTAAAAAATTGCAAATCGTCCTCTTCCTTTTCTAACATATTTCTAATAAGAGTGGCATAATTCTTCACAATCTTTATGCGATTAATTATGCTGCATTCAAACACATTGCACTAGCAGCGACAACAATTTTCTTTTTATTCATATTAAATCGCTATGATCACTATCAAATAATATTAAAAACAAAATATTTCTAAAAAACAAAACGGTTTTAGTCCTTATCCCACAGATTTCTTTTTTTATTTTTAATTTTGCACGACTGTTTATATGTCAAAATTTTGCTTTAATATGTTGTGCTTAAATATTGCATGAATCAATATCTTTCCTTACAACTAAAGCTAACGCAAACGTTTAAGACTAAAACTACCACTAAAACTAAAACACGTTGTATGAACCCACCATAAAACTATACTTCAGTATGTTGCATGGTTTTTGTGACATAAAGTTTTGAACTCAACCTAGATTTGTAGCATTTCATAAAAATTACAATTTTCTTAACCATTTTTGAAAAAATCGTAAAAAATCGGTTTTTGAAGAAATCATGATGAAAATGACGTCAAAATCAAAGTTTTTGTGATTTATTAAGGAAAGTATTATTTTAAAGTACTATTTTACTCAGAACAAAACGATTAACTAAAAAATTTGTAAAGGAAAGCACATACTTTCCTCAGAATAAAATTATACTTGAGTATGTTGCTTTGTTTTGTGATATAAATTTTCTTAAATTAATCTAAATTAAAAAAAAAATACATTTTTAAAATATAATACTACATTTAACATATTACGAATGCAATTTTCATATTCGAGATGTAAACAACAAACTACCCACAATTTATAACTTCTATAACCATTTTCAAAAATTTTTACTACAAATATAAAACAGTGCCCAGTTGCGCCGTAATCGACAAGGGATAGAATTAATTTTTAAAGGGATGGTTAACCCCTTTATTAATAACTTAATAGTGTATTATGCCTTATTTTATATTGAACAGCTTATTGTGCAACTAACCTACAATTAAATCACATCATTGTTACGAAAAGTTGTTATATTTAACCCCCGTAACTTCGCTGGGGTTGATACAAGGCGAATGGGAAAAAACCCTTCATATTTTTGAACGTACTAGAATTATACTTAATACCGCCAATCTTAACCCTCTGGTATATATGTGATACACCAAATGAAAGCTTATTAAAAATGAATATTAGTTTCAATTTACCAAATTTCCATAGCACTTTCCGTTTCCGAAATATAAGCAAAATTGCTTATATTTCGACTTGGGGGGCTTTTACCGCACGTACAAAAAAAATACGTAAACCTTATTTTGGTCCATTCTATGACTGTACCAAGTACATCATTTTTTGAAAAAATCGATTTTTAAGATATCAAGATAAAAATGTTGTCAAAATCAAAATCACAAAGTTTTTGTGATTTATAAAGGAAAGTATATGTTTTACTCAGAACAAAAACAATAAATGAATATCTCAATTCATTTTCGAGACAATAGTTTTTGAACTCAATCTGAATTTGTACCATTTTATAAGAATTTTCTTCATTTTCAATTTACTTCATCATTTTTGAAAAAACCGTAAAAAAACGACTTCATAAGATATCATGGTGAAACTTTTTGTGATTTATAAAGGAAAATATTTACTTTCCTCAGAATAAAACTATATGAGTATGTTGCTTCGTTTTTGTGATATAAAGTTTTGAACTCAACCTAAATTTGTAGCATTTCATAAAAATCGCAATTTTCTTAATCATTCTTGAAGAAATCGAATTCTTAAGATATCATGACGAAATTTTTTATAATTTATAAAAGGAAGTATGTACTTTCCTCAGAACAAAACCATACACCTTAATTTGTTTTCGAGACATCAGCTTTTAAACTCAACCTAAATTTAAATAATTTTAATCATCTTTTAAAAATTAGTTAATTAATAATAATAAAAATTATAAATTAATAATAAAAAAGTTTTAAAGAGATAACCTTTGTGATACAGCCAAAATTGATATTATTTGAAATCTTGCTTTGTTCTGCATTCGATGTTTCATCAAATGATGTCCATTTTGACTACTATCCTTACCAGAGGTCAAGGCCCCTCAGTTTAGAAATCGATATCTTTAAAAACGCTCTTTTCTGCATATCATATGTTAATTTGGAAAATGCGGGTTTTCTTTTATCGGGAGTTATGTGAAAAAAGTACCCGATTTAATTTTTTTCTTAAAAACTATTCGGCGAAAATTTTTCAAATATGAACTAATGGTAACCCGAAGTGTCCTTAATGTGGTGCATATTTTATTTTATCGATATTCCACGTAGTTTCGCGGAAAATCCTGGTTTAGTAGTATGACGTTATTTCGAAAACGACCGGACGGATTTCAACGCGGTTTATGAAATACGTTGAAATGATATGCGGTTTATAATATGATATGCACAAATATTTACTGCTTACAATAAGCTTTACCACATTTTCCTTTGTCGATTGGTTACGAAGATATCAATCTCCAAAGTGAGGGGCCTTGACTTTTGGCAAGGATTTTAGTGGTGCTATTGAAAAACCAATTTCTTTGAATTGACACCATTTAAAACTTTATTTTGCACTGTGTTCGATGTTTCATCAAATGATGTCCATTTTGACTAGTGGCCCTATTAAAAAAATCTAGAAAATCTTTTTAAATACACGTTATTTGAAACGTTATTTTGTTCTGCATGTTTCATCAAATGATATACATTTTGACTTACAATTAGTGGTGCTATTGAAAAAATCAAGTCTTGTAAAGTATGACCAAAGCTTTGGCGATAGCCGGATATTCAGTGAGTATTCAGTATCCGTCGGGATTTAAAACAATGGCCGAATAGGTTTGATAGGGAGCATGAAAAATTTGTAGATTAATAGAAAAAATATATAAAACCGCGATGGATAAAATAATTCTAAGAATATCAATGGATTGTAGGTGAAAAAATTAATTAGTATCTATCTTTATTTTGTTAGTAAGTTTCCGGATAATCGAAATACAGGAGGGGTCTGAAACTCGTAAATTTCGAAAAACTCCCTGTATATCAAAAAGGAAAAGGATGGTTATGAAAATTTGATTTGTGGCATTGTAAGTTCCATAAAAAAGCAGCTCACATTCGCGAAAAACCGCAACTTTGTCTTTCATAATAACTGAGATACCCCGCAAACCGATCGAAATTGACACTCCCTATCTGGCTTTCAGTGCAGAATATTGCGGATTACTATGAAAAATAATATAACTAAACTTCATCAAATCCGATAGCAATTATAGTACAGCATAATGATTTTTTTTTATTAAAACAAGCATTTGATTTTGTTTAGTCTCGCAAAATATTTAATAAATTATACTTTATTGTTAAAAATTCTAAAAAAAAACATTTATATATTACTTTTTTTTTATTTTTTATTTTTAAACTGTACAATCTGTACAGTTTAATAATATTGACAATAAGTAAGTGTTATATATTTACAATTCCGTCTCATGTAGGAAATTCTCCAATGAGAGTTTCCCGCCTATATTTTTTTTTGTCATTTAATTTACAATTTAATTATTTTATTTTATTATATAATGTCTTCAGCTAAATCTTGTGGTGAAATCTGTAGGTTTGTAGCGTTTCAGCCGTCGCACTTCGTTTTCGGTATTATATAACTCTCGCACCACCGTGTTGAATGGTTAGTTATTTTCCCTTTGTACCTTACAGAATATTTTTTAGCTTCCATTTTTACTGTAGGTATTTGTAGATCATTTCCAAGTATACTATTAGTGACATACCATGGTGCATTAGTTATTATTCGTAACACCTTGTTTTGAAATCTTTGCAGTATTTCCAAATTTGAATTGCTTGCTGTTCCCCATAACTGTATGCCATACGTCCATATTGGTTTCAGAATGGTTTTATAAAGCAATTCTTTATTCTCAATACTTAGTTTTGAATCTTTTCCTATCAGCCAACATTTCTCGCTGTTTTATTCCCAGCTGTTTTCTTTTAGTAAATATATGTTTCTGCCTAAGACGTTTATCTAAATGTATACCCTGAAACCTAAAACCTGAAACTCCGTGATATTTTACGGAGTCTGATTGAACGATTTGGCATCCATTCAGCTCAACTGGAAGAGAATGTTCTTTTCTTGTTATAAAGATGACGTTAACAGATTTATCGTTGTTCGCTTTCAATTTCCATTTTTTTTAACCAACTGTCGATTTTGTTTAGATGCGTCTGTACATATGTGGCCGCTATTTTCTGGTTTGCATGAGATGCTATTATTGTTGTATCATCTGCAAAGGTCGCAGTTTTTGTTTTACTTGTAGTTGGTAGATCTGCAGTGTAGAGGGAATAGAGCACGGGTCCCAGAACACTACCCTGTGGTACGCCTGATTTGATGGGGAAAAGATCTGTATATACGTTGCCATACTTGACAAAGCCGAATCGATCATGTATGTAAGAGCTTAATAGTTCGTACAAATTGTATGGTAGTGTTTTTTTTTAGTTTGTATTTTATTTCAGTATGCCATACCTTGTCAAATGCTGCACTAATGTCCAAGAATACCGCATTGCCATAACGTTTATTTTCCAAGTCATCTTCAATCTGCTTTACGACTCTATGGACCTGCTGGATAGTTCCGTGTTCTTTTCTGAAGCCAAATTGATGGTGTGGTATGAGTTCCTTTTCTTCTAACACCGGTCGTAGTCTTTTTAAGTTTTTCCAGTACTTTTGAAAGTACTGGTAAAAGGCTAATTGGTCTGTAGGAGGATAACAGCTCAGATTTCTTTCCCGCCTTTGGTATCATGGTTACCTGTGCCACCTTCCATTGACATGGAAAATATTTTAGTCTTAACACAGCATTAAAGATCTGCAGTACTGATACTAACGCTTTTCTCAGTAGCTTTTGAAGTACCTGTCCAGTAATAAGATCATATCCTGGTGATTTATGCGGGTTGATTTCCTTTATTATGACCATGCTAACTTCCTTAAAGGTAAACGGTTTAATTGGAAATTCCATCTGAAACGGTTCCGCCAGGCCATTTTCTATTTCTTGTTTATCTTCTATTGTTTCCGGTATTTGATACGGTGTTAATACCATAGCTAGATGATCAGCAAATGCTTGTGCTTTCTCTGTGTCATTTCTAGAACATTTTCCAGCGCTTAGCTTTAGTGGTGGTATATGTTGTTGCGGTTTTTTAAATAATTAGTTGCTCTCCAAAGCGAGTATTTAGTATCACCAGTTGGAGATAATCCTTCCAGGTATGTTTGCAAGGACTGGTTTTTTAACGTTCGTAGTAGGCTTTTTAACGTTTTTGTTGCTTTGTTATACATTTGTTCATCCCTTTCCGTTCTCGTTCGCTGCCACCTTTTCCGTAGTCGACGCTTTTCTTTAATTTTGTCCTTGATAATCACAGGGATCCTGTCCTGGTACGATGCTCTGCTCTCGTCTTGGGTAGTTGCGTTCCACGCTGCTTTTTGTATAGCTCGAGTAAGATTCATGGTTTCCCTCTCTATGTCCTATCCAGTTTTAAGAGGTACTTGAAGTTCAATTTCATCCAGAAGCTCTTGTTGAAAAACGTCCCATATCGTTTTTTTATTGGTTAGTCTAGGCCCTTTTTCTACAATAGGGATTTCAGTGAATAACTGCAGAATTATCGGTGTATGATCCGAGGATAAGTCCAAGGAAGATGATACTTTGAGTAGTTTGCGATTAGTTCCTTTTGTAATAAAGATGTCGAGAACATCCGGAATTCTTTCCCGATCAGCTGGCCAATATGTTGGTTCTTCTGTCGTAGCGCATTCCAGTTTGTTATTTTTTATTGCGGACAATAATTCTCTTCCTTTCGATGTTATTAATCTTGACCCCCATTCTGTATGTTTTGCATTATAATCTCCTCCGGCGATAAATCTGTTACCAATAGTTTTTATGAATTCTTCATAGTGGTGCCTCTTATTATTATGTTTTGGTGGACAATAAACGGATGAGATATTGATTCCTCCAGTGTGATTTTCGAGCTTAATTGTGGTAGCTTGGAGAAAGACTTTTTGGTAACCATCAAGTTGGTGGTGTTTAATATTACTCCTTACAAGAACTGCTGTTTCACCGTGGGCCTTACCATTCGGATGATTTGTAGTATAGATAAGAAATCCCGATTTTTGCACATCTTTTACTGGTTATGTGTGTTTCAGTTATCAGCATGATGTCGATCTTGTTATTCAAGATGAATGATTTTAGCTCTTCAACATGTTTGTTTAATCCGTTGGCATTCCATAAGGCTATATTCAGCGTTTGGAAGGTTATGATAGCTTAGAAACTAATGTAGTAATTAGGTTCATGACTGTACCTAACTGTTAATAGAGACTTCATCATTAGTTTTAATTCTTCCATGTCGCTGGTTTGTTTTTTTTCTACGTTTTTTTCTATATGATCGCTATTTGCTTTTTGTTGGATTTGGTTTCCCACTACTTGCACAAATGTAATACCTTGCTTTATTTTTTGGGAATTTTGTTGCGAATTTATTCTTTGATCGATTTGTTTTGGGTAAAGTTTTTGTTGTAGTTGTTTATGTACTAAACAGCTATATAAGTTTATAGTATATATTACTATAAACTTCAGAAATACTAGTGGACGATTTATTTTCAAAGTAGTATAGTCCACTTTTCCAAAAAGAGATAAAAAAATAAATTATGCCACTTTCAACGTGTTCTTTTTTATTATATTATAAAACCAACTTTCAATTTGTTTATTTGCATTTCGATAAGCACTTTGTTACGTTTCTATTTGTGTTTGATTAGAATAGAAAAAAAATATCTCCTAATTTTAGTATTACCATAATGAATCACCGTGGCCATATTTGATTAAAAAAATCGTTAAGTGTTAATTGTTGTTAATTTCAAATCTAAATATTATCGCCAAAATACAGCACAGAGAAAATACCAAAATAATATCAAAAATATCTAAATATCTACCATTTATAATCAAAGTATGGAAATTCCTATTTAAATTGAAATCTCTGAAATATAATTCAATTTAAAAATGTATACTTTTTGATAATAAAATAAAGTAAATCAAAACAAGTAGCGAAACGTTCAAAGTTATATCGTAAAGAAACGAAGGAATAAGTATGTTTTAGTGTATTCATGCGATCTTCGTTTATATTCTGAGGTAAACAAAATACCCTTCGACATTGAATTACCTGCCCCGTGATGGACGTGTCGGTATAAAGTACGAGTTGAGTTACGTGCCTGTCACGGACGTCGACAGATACACTTCGCGTTTTCCACGTTCAAAAGGAAACATCGAGAATGAGAGAGAAACTGAGTATCGTAAAATGTGTGTATAAAATGTCTTGCAACGGACACGTTGCAAGAAACGGCGAGAAATATGTTTTGTGGTATTTGACATTTTAAAATAATATTTTTTATTGAGATTACATTAGATAGAGACAAAAAGAAGATTTGAATGCGAAAAAGAAATTCATTTTTTTTAAGATTTTGCTACCTATAAATGGATATAAAACCGAGAACGTTCTAGAAAGGCTTAGAGCTTAGGTATAATCTACGCGGATTAAAGGAAATCTCAAAGATTAATTTTCCTAACTATGTATTAAATATGTTGTATCCTTTGGTTCATTTTATCATAACAAATCGGATTAAAAAAAATCTCAAATGGATATTCATATAAAAATAGGACTAAAAAAAGTTAGTATTACTTATACAAATATCGGCATTAAAAACACAATACCCGAAATAATATTTAACAATAAATGGTTTTGTAAATAGTCGTTCTTAAAAATAGGATATGATAATTATGTACGGTTGGTATTTCAACTGATTGTGTAACGGTGCAAAACCCGCACAATTTCTAGCGGCTTACAAAAAGCAAGTCAATTTTTTGTCGGCATACAAACTCTTAATAATACCATTGAAATTCATGTCCTTGTTAAGTTACTATCGATTATAATTAATTAATGTTGTAACTTTACGTAGGAAATAAAAATAGACTATAAAAATTATTTTTAAATTGCAGTTGCGACAAAAACAAACGTTTTTCGCGTGAAATTAGTATTGACCGTGATATTACGAGTTTGAATGAAAATAATGTAAAAAAAATATAATTACAAATTATCTGACTCATAAATTTTTATTAAAAAACTGTTTTTAACTATAATACAAAAACAATAATGAAATAATTACGTTAATGGATTCTTATTGAGTTAGATTTGCAGAGCAATGTTCTTAACGAACATTAAAAGCTTGATGAGTGAAAAGTTATTCAGATACTTAGGGGAGATAAATAGGAGCGAAAAATCGAGAATCTGATATGGTTGACAAGAGGGAACATAAGACATACTCAACCGTCTCCTTATCTTCAGCATATAGGCAGTATTCAACATTATCAGCAAGGCTGAACAAGCTGAGGTGTGTGTTTAATCGAGAATACCTAGCAATGTCCACTCTTCTAGCTGAGTTTTCAAGGTTCCACTTAATGGTGCTTTAGTTTTGTATTCGATTTAGAATAACTATCAGTCGTCTGCATGCCAAGGTGAGAGTTTTTTTTAAGAAGATGATCGATTTGATGTAGAAAGTGAAGTTTCGGGTGAACATGGTATACATAATACCAATTTTAAACTACATATTTCTGATGCAAAAATTGAAGAATTTGAACCTGAAGTTGATGAGAATGGTGCGTGTTTAAGACACCACTTTACTGGAAAAAATAAAAAAAATTCGTTACATGGCTCATCATGAGACTCACTGTCAGAAAACGAAAGAAGGGTCTCACCCTCTATATTAATAAATCTTAAAAGGCCCGTATCTAATAACATGTTTGGTTTCTAAAAGAATACTGTATTAAAATATACTGTTGTTATCTACATTTCATTCTGGAGACCAAATCGATCATGAGTCTGGCGGCATGGAAAAACCTAAATAATTACGTTTTACAATCTAACTGAAGGAAGTTGATGTGGATAAGCTAATACCAACTTATTCAGTTTCCAAATTGTGTCATGGCAAAAGTTACTTAAAAACCAAACCTCAGAATATCATATCAGTGGAGTAATTAGACACTCTATCTATAGCATCATCGTAATATGGGTTTGAATTAAAATTTTGGTTAGTCTATCCTTTGTAAACAAGTATGCGTAAACATTACTCTCTGTGTATTAAGTTCTGTGTATCCGTTTTGAAATTGAATGCATTCTTGGTGTAGTTGATGTGAATCATATCGAGGAAAAGTCTATTATGATAATTAGTTTCAGTGTCCAAAATCTTAATATCATCGAATTTAAACGCGTGTTTGCAGTCATGACCATAATGCACAAACAGTGTTATTTAACCGGCAATTACTTTTATGTTTTGAAAATCGATTTTGCATCCATTGGGAAGTTTGGCCAACATATCTACCATCACAATCATTGCATGAAACACAATAGATTAAATTAGATTTGTATTTATCTTCAGTTCTATCTTTCAAATTAGTAAAATGATTAACTAATTTGTTTTCATAACAGTCTACAATTTTGATGTTTTCAATGACTGTGAGAGTTGTCTTTAAGGAGTCACTCAATTTGTCAATACACGGAAGCTTTTTATAAACAACTGGTTCAGATTCTAATAACGTTGGATTTGTTAAACTGGCCTGTTCGATGTTATTAATATTTGAAGTAATATTTGAACATTATTAACAAAATTACTTCTAAGAAATGCAAAGTTTTCATTTAAAAATTCCTTTTCAAAAATATGACTAACTCTATGTTTCATGCACAAAACTGTGGAAATTTTATGTTTGAAATTGTAATTGCAATAAAAGTTTAAATAAAGTCCTGAGTATGTTGGCTTTACGTACCAATTGAATTGAATTTTATTAACTAAATTGCGAATAATTGTTGTGTCCAAAAAAGGTAAACTATTATTAGTATCTATTTCCAAAGTAAATTGAATGCTCGGATGAAAATTCTTAAAAGACTCCAAAATTATGTTAACATCATCTTTGTGAACTTCCAAGATTCAATCATCTACATATTTCTTAATAAAAATAATCCGAAACCTTGAACCATTATCACTCACTCTCATCCAAGGCGTAATCCATCACAATTAAAAGTCAAAACCGAGCATATCTTGGATCCCATTGGGGTACCCTCAATCTGATGATAAATAATATTGTCAAAAGTAAAAGTTGAAGTGTCAAACCAAGAAGGAAGGTATCTTTATCCCATGAACAATTATCAGCAATAATATCCCATCTCTTATTAACAATGTAATTAACCAAATCCAATGAAATGACTGTGAATAAACTCACGACATCCAATGATATTAAAACGTGGTCTTCTGGAAGGCTGAACCCCTGAACTCATCTACTAACCGAAAAGTGTTGGTAATGTTATAGTCTGTTCTATTACCAAAGTGCGGTTCAGCAACAATCGAAGATTTTATTGGTCTCAAAGGCAAACCCTCCTTATAAATTTTCAGTAAAACAGAATTATTATAAGTAAGTTTTCTTTTTTCTATTTTAATTATGTACTGTTTAGAGTATAACATTTTAATGTAATCATTAATATTTTTTGATTTGTCCAAATAGTCATCTTTGTTAATGATGACTGTTCTAGCACCTTTGTCCGTTTTTGTGATCATTAAGGTATGCTTATCTTTTAGGAAACCTTAGTTTTGTGTAAAAACTTACGTAATAAATTATGCAATCTATCACACGTTCTGCCAGTACCCATAAAATTGGTAATAATGTTCATAATTTTCCCTCATAATATTTCTAGATTCATCTTTTAAACTACTAATAATGTTCTCTAAATACATCAACAACCTCTTCAAATTCAAATTAAATGAGTCAACTGGTAAATTGAACTTAGAACAAAGAGAGAGCAATGTTACAACCTCCTCAGGTATATTGACTGAAGTTAACTAAACATTTTTTATTATCATTAAAAAATTTTAAATTATTATTAGATTTGGTCAATAACGCTGCAATTTTTTTACAATTAATTTTCTTAATACTATTATAAACTTTGTTATACTTTACAATTTTATACGTTGGAGTCATAAATTCTCATTCCATCTATGGAAGTAACACTGAAAAGTAAAAAGATAAATAATTACATTGAACAAAACCTGGAAGAGATAGTTGTCTGAGTGAAATTTGGGCGAGTGATCACGTAATATTTCAGGGCGCGACTGCTGCAAGGTTAATAGAGAAATTCGCATTTTCTATTCCAAAGGAGCTGGTCCATAGTAGACGAAATCCTTCTTCACTTCATCAACAAAACACAAGTCTTCTAATCTTGTGTCTGACCATCGCAAATGATACATTAACTGCTAGCTGTAGCTCCACAAACGTACTACGAACTTTGTTATCACCATTCGGTGTATTTAAAGTTCTCTTACAGTCACTAACCAGAACATACAACATTTTCACGGCTTGCAGCCACCAAACCTACTAGATCGCCCAACTAGCGTCCAATTAGAATCCTGCTAGTTATCTCGAAAGTTCTTGACTGCATGGAAGTCCAATTTTGTGAATATATTAGTGAGCATAACATCTTGCCCACCCCTCAGTCTGGTTTTCGACCAAATCATAGTTGTACAACAGCACTAATGAAGGTAACAGAAAATATTATTAAAGCTTGTTATTAATACTTGTACTTGTGAACTACAGTAAGGCCTTTGATAAAGTTAATCATTCAATACTTTTAGTTCTTCTGCGCTATGTATCACATTTGGAGTGTTTTCTATCCAATCGTGCTCAGATAGTAAAATTTAACAATGTATCTTCATCTGCTTTACCTCTGAAAGTGGGAGGCACTCTCACCCCCATTCTCAAGTGGGTTCTATTTTTGGCTCATTTATTGTTTTTCTTATATATACAACCCTAAAAGATTATTCCTAAGTAACCTCTAGTTCCAGATTTAATATTCGTTCATACACATATAAGCAGATGATACCCAAATTTGCATAACCTTTCTAAACGTCTCGCTTCTGCTTGCTTAACAATAAATGCAGATCTGAACGCTATTTCAGCTTACTGATGTAGAGATGCAGATGTACAAGATGGCACTACTCAACAATGCCACTAAATCAAAATGGTAATCTTTGGTAATTTGGACCCTGATAATGTCGGTATATTTTTGAGTGGACAGAGGTTGGTAGTGTACTCTGAGTCACTGCTTGAGTGAAAAACGCATTTGGTTTTCTTAGATACCTCTATCAACATCGATACGTTTCAAATGTAACTACAAAGAAATATTTGTGCTGCCGTGTATGGTCCAAATTTAACTGGGTATGAACTTCATCGTAGTCAAAGGGTTCTTTCAAAATAGCTGTCTCCGTTTTATGTATGTTTAAACAAATTCAAATATCAATTCTTGTGTCTTGCGTACAGGTTAATTACTACGAAGACCTTACTTATTAACGCACTGTGTTCACGATGAAAGGAATAAATTCGGGAAATCAACCTTATGTGAACCCAACCTAAGCTAGCTAGTTAGCGTTAGATATTAATTGGGTTGGGTTGAGCCATTAATCTTAACCCAACCCAACCTAACCAAATATTCATTGGAATTTTTACGTGTAACATATAAATGAAAACAGGACGAAAGAAATTTTACGTAACACACGTAAAGGCGGGAATAACCATGAAAACAATCCCAGCGCTGCTATCATTCTTTTCATGGTTATTCCTATTTCTACGCGTGTTAGGTAAAATTTCTTTCCTTCTGTTTCCTACCTAACTAAGCACTAAAAATTAGTTCAATTGCGCCATCAAATTCAAAAATTAACCAGACGAGCAATTCTAAATATTATTGAATTTATTCCTTTCATCATGAACGCACTGTATTATAAATCACCTACAGCAGCGATGTAAAAACTTGAATCTTAGACACAAAAATACTATCGCAATTCTTGCCCACATGAAAGCCCTTTTTAGACGCTCTTTTTCATGTAATGTAGCTGAGGAGTATAATTCCCGTCCTGAGTTTAAAAATAAAAGTTAATCCGTCTTTAAAGCTAACTTGCGTAACACCTTGTTTTGGCTTCAGATGGATCAATGTAACCCTTATGTTGCCTTAATACTCTGGCATTGAATTGTTATTTATTTATTGCGTTATAAAGGTATCAATTGAATTGATTTATCAATTAAATCGAAAAATACTTGAATATATAGTTATCAGTGGTTTTCAACTCTAGGTTGAGTTGACCGGATGGCATCCATCGCGATTCGCGATGGATGCCAATCTGGACACCGCCTTTTGACCATAGATTGTAATTAGTTTTACTTAAAGAATTTCTTTATTTTTTTTTTTTTTTGTTATATTACTATGTTTACCTTTTTTAAGTTGGTTATTGCGGTTAATAAAGTAATAATACTTTTAATTTAATTTAATTTAATAATAAGAATAATCTTATTATTAAATTTGACCTTGGTGATATTTGTTGACATTTATTTATTATATTTTTATATATCATCACCTAAATTGCTAATCCTTCCTTTCTTCGTTCTCTTAGTTTTTATGTTAGTGCCAAAAACTTGAACTCACACAGATGCGGTGTTAAAAATCGTAGCAAAATATAAAGCGCCTTTTTAGAAAGTATTGGATATTCCCTTTGAATAAATATCAAACTTGTTCAAGATCTACCTCTTCAAACTTCCTTTTTAATGAACGATCAGATGATAAACAAAATCGTCCTCTTCTTGAAAGGTGAATGTATTAAATTGACGAATTAAATGTTTCAACTTTACAAAATGGATATTGTATCTAATTATATTTTTCTAGTTCAAGTACTACTTTCAAAATAATTGACAAAAGTATGTTTGGATACTTAAAATTCATTCTTTTGCATTTTTTTTGCAAAAACAAACTCATTTCTGTGTTTCGTAAACCTGAGTCAGCACCTCTTGATAACCATCTTACTTTGGTGTGTAAAAGTAATCATATTTCAATTTTATTGAAATGAAAAGTTTTTTAAATGATTTAAAATTGATTGTTTTTTAAATTTGATGGTAATATATAGGAAACTAATGATTCTTTATGTAAGAAGCAGTGCGTGTATACAATGTTAGCATTTCTTTTCTTCATGAAGACATAAAATGCATATTCTGGCCGTCCGAAGCCAATGTTTAAAATAGATAAGTTTTACACAGAATTGAGAAGAAATTCTACATTGATAAGAATACCAAGCTCTTATAATGTTTTAACCAAACGGAGTACCGGTTGTAATCTATACAAAGATTAAAAAATCTTGGGAATAGCAACCAATGGATAAGAAAACAGCTTCCTTTTTCGCTATCCGAGCTTTCGCAATTATTTTATTGCTTCATCAGGGAAATACTACAATATTAAAATAGATTGGCAACGTTACAAAAAATCTTAAAATTAAAGTCGACTTACAATGGAAGTAAGAAGGTTGACTTCAACATTAGATAAAAAATTTTAAAAACTTATTTTTATAAAATTAAAAAGAAAATTTTATTGACACATTAATCAATCTAGAGGACAATGACAAGGTTAAAAATAGAGTGATTTTTTTATTTTTTTAAAAACAAGAACAAATCTGGTAAATTTTGAATTTTGTTAGAGAGGAACAGTGGTGCCCCTCTACTGTTCCACAAAAGGAAAAAAGCGGTTCAAAAAGTTAAGGAAGTAAGTCTCGTCGTGTAAAGTCGTTGTTAATTATAAAATTGTAGATTGAACTTATCCCTTCTGTATCCGTTCTGAAATTCACTGAATTTGTGTCTTTATTGATGTAAACCATTTCAAGAAAAAGACATTTATTATAAACCGACTCTCTGTCTAAAATCTTAACGTTGTTAAAATCAAAATGGTTACCTTCCTTAACATGATGGTAAATAAGAGCACTTCTATTCTCATTTCTACCCCTACAATCATTCCGATGTTGTTTAAGTCTATTCCCGAAATACTGCGCTGTCGTACCAATGTACGTTCCTTCACAATTAACGCAAGGAATAGAGTAAATGATGTTAGATTGTTGTAAAATAGGAACGTTGTCCTTGGTTTTTGAAAAAACTCTATTAAGTGGTAAGTAATTATATTTATATACCAAGATGTAAAGCCTTTGATGAAGGGTATTTTTACATATTTAAACTGTGTTGTTTCTTCAACAATATCAGACCTTTGGTCACCATCAAAAGGACTTATGGAAGTTACTAAAGAATGATTGAGAATTCCTTTCAAAAGACGCGGAGGATAACCGTTATTAACAAAAACATTCATCAGTTTTTCTAGATTATGTTTATGAAAGGAAGGATGAGAGAGTTTCAGAACTAGCAGAACTAGCATAGAGATCTGAAACTCTCTCATTGGTACGACAGCACAGTATTTCGGAAATAGACTTAAACAACATCGGAATGATTGTAGGGGTAGAAATGAGAATAGAAGTGCTCTTGTTTACCATCATGTTAAGGAAGGTCAACATTTTGATTTTAACAACGCTAAGATTTTAGACAGAAAGTCGGTTTATAATAAACGTCTTTTTCTTGAAATGGTTTACATTAATAAAGACACAAATTCAGTGAATTTCAGAACGGATACAGAAGGGATAAGTTCAATCTACAGTTTTATAATTAACAACGACTTTACACGACGAGAGTTACATCCTTATCTTTTTGAACCGCTTTTTTCCTTTTTGCCCCTCCACTGTTCCTCTCTAACAAAATTCAAAATTTACCAGATTTGTTCTTGTTTTTTAAAAAACAAAAAAATCATTCTATTTTTAACCTTGTCATTGTCCTCTAGACTGATTTATAAAAATAAGTTTTTAAATTTTTTTATCTAATTTTGAAGTCAACCTTCTTACTTCCATTGTAAGTCGACTTTAATTTTAAGATTTTTTGTAACGTTGCCAATCTATTTTAATATTGTAGTGTTTCCCCGATGAAGCAATAAAATAATTGCGAAAGCTCGGATAGCGAAAAAGGAAGTTGTTTTCTTATCCATTGGTTGCTATTTCCAAAATTTTTCAATCTTTATAATCTTTTAAGTACTGGGTTCTCTTTGCCAATATTTTCAGTGTCCTACAGAGTATTTAAAAGAAAATGTCTAATAGCACTTAGTGCAACATTGTAACTACTATCAGTTACTACCATTTTCAGCCTAATATATTTGCGATTTAGTGATGTTGGTACCATTCGCTTTGCTTTGCCTTAATTTCGTATAATTTGATTTAGTTTTGTTTAATTTAGTTTGGTATAATTATAAATAATTATAGTTGAAATATGTAAATAGGGATATCTATATTTCAATAAAATAAAAAATAAAATCCATATATATTCCTACGCAACAGTTCCTTGACAAGTTAAATTCTTTCAAACCATTTCAAACAAGAATAGATGCTGTAATATAGATCTTGGCTTGTTACGCGTTCAATCAGTTTTCTGCAGCATAAAAACTGATTTATTATTTCATTGAGAACCAGTGCTCCAGAATGATTTTACCTAACACGTCGAAAGAAAAAGATTCTTCCGCCTTGAATATAGTACAATAAGTACCGAAGCTGCAAATATGATTGAAAACTGAATCTTAAACTTAATCCGTTAATTTAAACAATATCTGCATATCAGCAAGCGACATTGCTAGATCGTTGGTGAATACACAGTACATGTTATATTTATATGATCATATTGTATTCGACGTATATATTCGAAAATGAGCCCGAAAAAAGTTACTGTTGCCAACTCAAAGCAAAAACGAACAATAAACATCGTATCAATCAAAACTGAAAGGGAAATAATTTCAAAGATTGAGCAAGGCATGAAATAGTAAATGTAGCTAGACTGAATAATTTATCAAATGCAACAGTAGGTAATACTGGAATCATAATCATAAAATAATAGCAGCTACTGTTTTACCAACGACCATATGGTCTAATCGAAACGAAGAAAGTCCTGCTCTAGATAAAAGAAAGGCTGGCGACGTTATAGATTAACATGTTATTTATGAAAAGGTGAAAAAATTTACATAAATCTCTAAATCTAAAACATCTTCACGTTGATTTTGGTACCCATAAAAACAGTTTTACATTCCTCCTTTGTGCAAACGCATGTGGTGATTTCAAGGACAGATAATGATAACAAACACTTCGTATACGAAGATCGATTGAATAAGCAAATTCCACCTAAATAAACCCATGGCATGCTCTGTCATCAATACAATCAACGATCTTCATGACGTTCTTCAATAATTTACTAACAAGTCGGAAGAGTCAAGTAACAATCAATCGTTAGTTTAAGCAAATTTCAGCAGAAAACAAACAGCTAGAGAAGTGTCTTAACCAAGTTCTAACCAAGCTCTAATGAAATAAACAAAATGCATACAGAAAACAGTTCTGTAATAACAATGTAATTGAACTTAATTTATTATTATTTATCAGTAATAATGTTAATAGTAAAATTAATAAAGATATTGGTCCACCACGAAGTTGGGAAAGGATTAATTTCTTCATTTTCCATGAAGTCTTGTGCGATAATTCAATTCATAGTTTGTCAGTTTCGAGGTTTGTCGGATTTCAAGAAACGGATTATAAACGAATTTCGAGATAGTACTAAACTCCTCCCGACTTCTTCCGGCGTTTTTAATCCATCTGTGGACATGGAAATACCTGCCTGATCAGAGAATCTTCATTTTAATCCACATCTGCAGTTCGGATATAGAGCATTAAGCAAAGACAGTGTGCTCTTCCGCAGCCCAACGGTAACACATGCCGGAACAGCTTTGAACATATTACTTAAATCTCTAAATGGTAGTTCAATTGTTCAGCAATAAAACAATGCTAAAGTTGGAAATTTGCTCATTGTATCACAGTATAGGCTTCGGATATGCGGGTGCTATGGATGCTCAACCATATCGAATAATTTATTTCAATTAATTCATTCAAACGATTCATTTTTAATAGTCTACTAGAAATAAATACTGCCCAACAATTAGGAGATCGACATAATAATGAACCATCAACATTAACCCAAGATCAACCCGGACAGCTGTTATGTGTTCAAGATCAATATCAATCCACATGTATAATGCCATCTCATCAGTTCAAGAAACGATCTCGACAGATGAAACTTATTTATCAAAAACTGAAAATGATGAAATAGATGAAAATTTAATTAAAATAATTGTTACTAATTACCAGCCTTTATCAATTGTAGATAATCTGGACTATTTTAAAATATTACCTAACAAATATAATCAAATTTGATAGAAAGTTAAAATAGTAGTAATAAAAATTGATTGTTATAACTACTAATATATGGCCTGATGAAAGAAATACCGAAATCCCATACAGATATAAACCTTGCGTCTGCTCTTTTAGAGGCTTTCAATACATGAGAAATTCAAGATAAAATAATTACCATTGTTAGTAGCAACTAACAATGGTTCTAATATAAAAAACGTAATTATCGATTAATTTAAAAAAAGTCACAACCGTGCAAAAACAAATGGAACCTAGATGGAACCCTTCTTTAATTATGACAGAACGGCTTTTAGCGATTAAAGAGCCATTATCAGCTGCTATATCAACGTTACCACGAGCTCCAGAATTCATTACAACAACAGAATGGAATATGTAGACCAACTTAGCCCACTCCATCTTGAAACTATTTGAAACTAAAGATGACTTGAATTATCAGGTGAGAAATATACAACTGTCATCAATTATTCCTCTTATAAGATGTCTACAAAAAATCACTAAAAAAAACGCACTCCCAAAACAACCAATCAAGAAACTTTAAATCTTGCTTTACAAGATAATGTTAAAAGGGGATAATGTTAGTATCTTGAAATGAAATTCACGTTGCAAAAATTAATTATTACTGAAATATCGTTTATTTTCCACATTTTGATCAAGAAGTTGCTGCTTTGAAAAATAGTTCAACACCAATCACAAGCGCTGGACAGTGGTACGAAAGCGGTTAAAACCCGATCAAAAATAAAGTAATAAAAAAAATTGTGTCGTTTTTTTTAAATGTTGCATATATTTTAACTATTTGGACACTCTTAGGGATAATTATGAAGACTTGGCTGGTTTATAATCGCTACTTCGCAAAATAACTTGCTATTACAAGCAAAGGAAAGTCCTCATTTTGTGGCATTCTAAATCTCAAAAAGACATTACTGAAAAAAAATACAGTCATTTATATTAACGTCAATAAATACTTATATTTATCGACCAATCTCTTAAGTTAAGTATCTTGTGAAAGAACAAATAAGAACAATTGTAGCTAATATTTTTATATTGCTGAATGTATTGTGTATATAGCGTACATAATTAAATACATAATTTAATAAAAAATACATAATTGCGGATATTTTTCGATATTTCAGCGCTGTTTTGACTTTTATGTAATTTCTTGTAATGTAGTTTCAGTTCCCTTGAAGTGGAAAGCAGAAAAAGCACACCAACTCAATTGACTGCTAAACAGCTCTTGTTTTAATAATATCATTTAATTTTATATGATTTGTAACTCCATATGGTGACGTTTTAATACGCAAAAAAGAGGGATACCGAGAAGGAATAAAAATCACTGAAGCAGTTTGCGAAATTGATTCGCAGAGTTTGTTGAATAGCACCTGTATAAAAATGTTGAAATGTGCGGTCAGAAATAGAATGTAATTTAACGTTACATGATAAATGGGGGTTGGTGGTAATAGAAGTCACGCTACTTATAAGCAAAAATTCCAAAATCATCATGATGTCGTTACTAGTTTCATTACGGCTATAGTTCGTGCAAAAAGTTAAGACCCCCCACTTTACATACAGACAACGGTTCATTAAAAAAATTATAGTAAAGTTTGTATTACCAATTGGATAGTTATCTAAAGAGGCTCAATAGGCGAGAACAACCAAAACTCAGTTCTGAAACCCTGAAAATCCATAAAACGGTAACTTTCATATCGATTTCATATCGCCGAAGTCGCTTATAGGAGAGGCGGTATATTTGAAATATCAACAGAAAATCGCCCATTTTGGAAGACTGCAGCGCCTCGCCCGCAAGCGACCTCGGCAGAGTGAGAATAAAATCGTCTCAAAAGACTCTAAATATTTACAAAGATATACAAGGAACGATTTTGCCTCATATCGCCGAGGTCGCTTGCGGGCTAGGCGCTATATATTTGAAATATTAACAGAATATCGTCAATTTTGAAAGATTGTAGCGCCTCGCCCGCAAGCAACCTCAGTAGAGTAAGAAGAAAAACCATCTTATAAGAGACTATATATTTACTAAGATATACAAAGAACGAATTCGCCTCAAATTGCCGAAGCTGTTTGCGGGCGAGGCGTTATTTTTGAAATATCAACAGAAAATCGTCCATTTTGGAAGATTGTAGCGCCTCGCCCGCAAGCGACCTCGGCAGAGTGAGAATAAAATCGTCTCATAAAAGACTAAGTATTTACAAAGATATGCAATGAACGATTTCGCCTCATATCGCCGAGGTCGCTGGCGGGCAAAGCGCTATATTTCAAATATCAACTGAAAATCGTTCATTTTGGAAGATTGTAACGCCTCGCCCTTAAGCGACCTTGGCAGAGCGAGAATAAAACCGTCTTATAAGAGAATTTATATATTTACTAAGATATACAAGGAACGAATTCGCCTCAAATCGCCGAGGTCGCTTGTGGGCGAGACGTTGTATTTGAAGTATCAACAGAAAATCGTCCATTTTGGAAGTTTGTAGCGCCTCGCCCGCAAGTGACCTCGGTAGAGTGAATTTAAAACCGTCTTATAAGAGACTACATATTTACTAAAATACATAAGGAACGATATCACCTCAAATCGCCGAGGTCGCTTGCGGGTGAGGCGCTATATTTGAAATATCAACAGAAAACCGTCCGTTTTCGAAGTTGTAGTGCCTCGCCTGCAAGCAACTTCGGCAGAATAAAAACAAAATCGTCTTAAAGACTTAATATATTTACTAAGATATATGAGCAATGCTTTCAAAATTGTAGTAAACCTGTTTTTGAGATTTTCTCGTATTAAAGTCGAAATAATAGGACTTTTCTGTTAATTTCGAAAAAGTACTAGACACAAATCAGGGCGTACTGAAGCAATAAATAGCATCAAGAACTACTGGATCTAGTACAATTGCACTAGAACGCTTAACGAAACATGTTCAAACGTGCACAAACCGGTGCATTCTAGCGCAAATCTGCTCTGCAATGCGCTATTTTTTTTTGACAGCACCCATACGTATTTTCAAAAACCCATCGTATAAACCAGAGACTGCGTACGGCTCATAGGTTAAACTACAGTGATATAGAGCCATTACAGTCTTCCAGAGGTGAAATCCCAATTTTTTGCACAACGATTACAACAAAGCCACACGGATAGATGAGCTTTGTGCAAAACTCCCTGAGAAACAAATTTCTTCACCTTAGATAGTAGGATGAATTAATCCATAAGTACAACATTGTTTGATAAAACTAGTTTTAAAATTAATTTTAACTAAATTATATTTTAATTAAATTTTCTTAAATCATAAGTCAGATATTCAAATATTGAAATAATAATAATAATAATTCTTCTAATAATTATTATTATTTTAATATTAGAAATAATAAATAATTTTTTTTATATTATACCAGTTTAAAACTGTGTTTTAAACAAGGTGTTGGAAATAAATAAAATATTCAAGAATATTTTTAAACCAAAAAATCGAACCCTTACGTCCAAATTATGCCTTATATAAACTCAAGTGAGATAAAGTATAAACTCTTGTTATTGAGGTTAAATTGAATAATCTAATTTACATCATATCTCAAAACGAATTAAGATATTATTATGAAATAAAAATCATTTTGAAGCAAATTTAATCTAGTTTTAACACACTAATTATAATTTCTTCGATTCCATAAATTAAAAAGATATTTTTTTTTAAATCACCTCTCTTATTATTGAGGTTAAATTGAATAATCTAATTTACGTCATCATATCTCAAAAACGAATTGAGATATTATTATGAAATAAAAATCACTTTGAAGCAAATTTATTCTAGTTTTAACACACCAATTATAATTTCTTCGATTCCATAAATTAAAAAGATACAATTTTTTTAAATCGGCTCTCTTGTTTTTCAGGTTAAATTGAATAATCTAATTTACATCATCATATCTCAAAGACGAATTGAGATATTATTATGAAATAAAAATCATATTGAAGCAAATTTTATCTAGTTTTAACACACCAATTATAACTTCTTCGATTCCATCAATTAAAAAGATAATTTCTTTTAAATCACCTCTCTTATTATTGAGGTTAAATTGAATAATCTAATTTACGTCATTATATCTCAAAAACGAATTGAGATATTATTATGAAATAAAAATCATTTTGAAGCAAATTTATTCTAGTTTTAACACACCAATTATAATTTCTTCGATTCCACAAATTAAAAAGATACAATTTTTTTAAATCGGCTCTCTTGTTTTTCAGGTTAAACTGAATAATCTAATTTACATCATCATATCTCAAAGACGAATTGAGATATTATTATGAAATAAAAATCATATTGAAGCAAATTTTTATCTAGTTTTAACACACCAATTATAACTTCTTCGATTCCATCAATTAAAAAGATAATTTCTTTTAAATCACCTCTCTTATTATTGAGGTTAAATTGAATAATCTAATTTACGTCATTATATCTCAAAAACGAATTGAGATATTATTATGAAATAAAAATCATTTTGAAGCAAATTTTATCTAGTTTTAACACACCAATTATAATTTCTTCGATTCCATAAATTAAAAAGATACAATTTTTTTAAATCGGCTCTCTTGTTTTTGAGGTTAAATTGAATAATCTAATTTACATCATCATATCTCAAAGACGAATTGAGATATTATTATGAAATAAAAATCATTTTGAAGCAAATTTAATGTAGTTTTAACACACCAATTATAATTTTTCGATTCCATAAATTAAAAAGATAATTTTTTTTTAATCACCTCTCTTATTATTGAGGTTAAATTAAATAATCTAATTTACGTCATCATATCTCAAAAACGAATTGAGATATTATTTTAAAATAAAAATCATTTTGAAGCAAATTTATTCTAGTTTTAACACACCAATTATAATTTCTTCGATTCCATAAATTAAAAAGATAATTTCTTTTAAATCGGCTCTCTTGTTTTTGAGGTTAAATTGAATAATCTAATTTACGTCATCATATCTCAAAAACGAATTGAGATATTATTATGAAATAAAAATCATTTTGAAGCAAATTTATTTTAGTTTTAACACACCAATTATAATTTCTTCGATTCCATAAATTAAAAAGATACAATTTTTTTAAATCGGCTCTCTTGTTTTTGAGGTTAAATTGAATAATCTAATTTACGTCATCATATCTCAAAAACGAATTGAGATATTATTATGAAATAAAAATCATTTTGAAGCAAATTTATTTTAGTTTTAACACACCAATTATAATTTCTTCGATTCCATAAATTAAAAAGATACAATTTTTTTAAATCGGCTCTCTTGTTTTTGAGGTTAAATTGAATAATCTAATTTACGTCATCATATCTCAAAAACGAATTGAGATATTATTATGAAATAAAAATCATTTTGAAGCAAATTTATTTTAGTTTTAACACACCAATTATAATTTCTTCGATTCCATAAATTAAAAAGATAACATTTTTTTAAATCATCTCTCTTGTTATTGAGGTTAAATTGAATACTGTAATTTACATCATCATATCTTAAAGACGAATTGAGATATTATTATGAAATAAAAATCATTTTGAAGCAAATTTAATCTAGTCTTAACACACCAATTATAATTTCTTCGATTCCATAAATTAAAAAGATATTTTTTTTTAAATCACCTCTCTTATTATTGAGGTTAAATTGAATAATCTAATTTACGTCATCATATCTCAAAAACGAATTGAGATATTATTATGAAATAAAAATCATTTTGAAGCAAATTTATTCTAGTTTTAACACAGCAATTATAATTTCTTCGATTCCATAAATTAAAAAGATAACATTTTTTTAAATCATCTCTCTTGTTATTGAGGTTACATTGAATACTGTAATTTACATCATCATATCTTAAAGACGAATTGAGATAGTATTATGAAATAAAAATCATTTTGAAGCAAATTTATTCTAGTTTTAACACACCAATTATAATTTCTTCGATTCCATAAATTAAAAAGATACAATTTTTTTAAATCGACTCTATTGTTTTTGGGGTTAAATTGAATAATCTAATTTACATCATTATATCTCAAAGACGAATTGAGATATTATTATGAAATAAAAATCATAATGAAGCAAATTTAATCTAGTTTTAACACACCAATTATAATTTCTTCGATTCCATAAATTAAAAAGATACAATTATTTTAAATCGGCTCTCTTGTTTTTGAGGTTAAATTGAATAATCTAATTTACGTCATTATATCTCAAAGACGAATTGAGATATTATTATGAAATAAAAATCACTTTGAAGCAAATTTAATCTAATTTTAACACACCAATTATAATTTCTTCGATTCCATAAATTAAAAAGATTTTTTTTAATCTCCTCTCTTGTTATTGAGTACTTGAGACTTCAGAACCTTATTCTTAGGCCTAATTTTTATTTTTTAAGAGCTGTAAATAGTAAAAGCCAATACAATAATAGCCAATTATATATATATATATATATATATATATATAGCCGTTTGAATTTGAATACTGCAACAGCTTCAAGCGATTATATAGGAAACCACTACCAGTGATCAATAATATTCGGGGATTCCCATCGTTTCTTGTGTGAATTAGGTTCGTTTTCGTTGGTGCAAGAAAACACGTCTACTACGGTACGTAAGAAGGACGCCGGTTTTTTCGAAGAAATTAAAGGACCTAACAATGAAATAAGAGCTACATGCAAAAAATGTAAAGAAAACATCTCGCAAATGTGCTATCCGGAAAATAAATTTTCAAGCAAATAGTACACCGTTTAAAAAATATAAATGTTTTCTAAACAACTAATAGACAACGTCAAGCCCTTACCCTGGTTTAGATCCAGTTACTTTAAATTTGGTTCAGCAATTGCATACTGCAGTAGATATAGATAGGATTTTTTCCTCTTTTGGTTTAGTACTTTCCCATATCAGAAATAGATTAGGGAACGACAAAGTAGCAAAATTAGTTTCCATATTTAAGGAATTAAATAACAAATAAAATAAAAAAATGCTCAAGTTTTAGAAACTTTAGTTAAACTAAAGTTGTTATTAAATGTATATACATTATATTATTTATTGTGTCTTTTAGAAATAATCCTTCACCCAAAAAAATATGTTAGTTAAACATGTTTAAAACAAATAGTTTTTAACAAATCGTTTAAAACTAACAACCCTGTATTATACTGTACTTACTTGCACTAATTCCAAGATATGTTGACACTTTTCCCTGACATTATCGAACGGACAGCTAACGGACAGGCGTAGTATAATGGGCAGATGCAAAGAGACCAGTTCGACGTACTCCTGAGGTATTTTCGCGGTCAATTCGGCTGAACAAGCGCACCCGTTGCAGAAGTTGCTTCTCAAGCGAATTCTATCATCCAACCGATAATGTTTCGGACTACCAACACCGTCCAACCATCCCTCGACCGTTTTAAAGATCATGTCGAGCGCGTCTTCGCGTATTTGACTGTCTTTCGAGCAGATCGGCATGCAGAATCGATGCGTAAGGTCCAGGTCTTGAAGTATGTGTTCGAAACTGACCACAGCCGAGGACGCGTTCATTCGACGATGGTGATGATGGTCGGACAGATGATCGTTGTTATTGTTAGTCGCTGCTTTAGCAAATTCAGCTTGGACGAACATTTTTCTTAGCAACTTCAATAAGGCAACGTGAAATTTTGAAAAAATATATTGTTATTTTTGAATCTGAAAGGAGTGTTGTGAAAGTTTTCTTCTTTCTTTCTTTTCTAATTTTGTTTCTTTGTTTTGTTCGTTCTTTCTTTGGTTGGATTTAGGAACTCTTCGGGTTTTCTCTTTGTCGATTTATTTTGCGGGGTGGAAAACCTTTTCTGAAACAGAAGGAAACGGAAAATTTACCAGGAGGTATATTTTTAGTACGAGGTTAACTGTTTTATTGTCCGCGCGGTTTCGCACTTATTGATTTAGCGATTGGGTACGATAACTTAATAGAGACAGTTTATGTTAATTGACGGAAATAGACTCGGTATATAAAAAATACACAGCTGTGTGCGGCTCAACAGTTTTTTTTTGATTACTCATCTCGAATTATCGTTAAACGATATAAAATTTATTTTAAACCGGAGTGTTATTATGGAAATACGAATCTCATTTCATCTAAAAGTACTAAATCCGGCACGCTTAAACGGCTATAAACCGACGTCGTTAAGCATACAGGGAGATAAGAGCTAAGTGCTAAGTAGATTTAGGGAGGAGGTCGTGTCATCCCATAAAGGACGAATTACCATATTTTGTGGGTGATATGTAACGATTCCGAAATTAATTGCCTCTACGTGATCTTTTAAACTAAAAATATGGAAAAATTGCTTCTGAAAAATCTTGTTGACTCATCATGTATAGAGAAAGTTATTTGAAACACATAATTTTTTAATAATTCATATAGTTAATAACGGTTCGGATCCTAATAGGATTTCCCGCAACCTCTAAAACCGCAACTAATCATAAAGACCGATTTTTCATTCCATCAATTCGAAAGTTAATCTAAACTAAGTGTTACTGTTGTCTTGGAACTTTCTAAGCAGCAGCGAAAAGTCTCGACTATTCGACCATTTCGGGTGACGATTTCCACTTTAGAAATTTTAAAATACTTCGCAATTGACATTGTTAAAATTACTTGTTACATTTAAAACATATTAGATTTAAAGCTGTTAAAATTCGTAGTAAAGAAAAATATTACATTAAAAGAAATATTTTAAATTCATTCTTTTTCGAAGTATTTAGGAATTAATTTTGCATTCAAGATAATTCTTCAAGGCTGTAAAGATGCTTTCAGTGAAGTAATAAACTGGAAAGTCCAGATGTTGCTTCTCAAGCTGTACCACCAACAACAGTATCAGAAATAAATGGCGCTATAGAAACTCTACCAACAAGAGAATGATGTAGTTGAATAGATTGCTTTGAGATCTTGATGTTTTAAGTATAAATGAATCACCGCTCGGAAAATTTAACAGCGACAGCACGAATTGTTGCTATGGTGTAAGAGTAATTGTTTATTGTTAATTGTATGACCATAAGAAACAAAATAAACAAAGCACGCGACGTAGACATAAAGTGCTGTGAAATAATAGGTGCGAGTGTATTTATGTAATTTTGCAACAAAAATTTTAGCGTTAATCTTTTCTTTCTTCGACAATTGAAATTAACTCATAGAATAGTAATTAAAACTTTAAAGATTTATTAGTTTGTTTATTGGGCTAAATTTATTTTATTCCAAACTTCTAAGTAGGAATAACTGCACAAACTATTTCCTTATTATAATATGACAAGAATTCCGTTAATAAAATATATGTGATTTTTTTATATACAGGATGATTCATAATGCGTGTGCAATATTTTGGATTCTAATACAAAAAAAAATTTTAACCTGAAAAAATGTTAATTTGAAAGATATCAACTTTTCTTGTTGGTACCAATTTTTTTGATCTATTATCATCTATTATATGTTTCCCAACAGATTTAGATGTCTGAATTTAATCTTTGATCCGTGAATACAGATGGCAATATGTTTTATTGAAAATAATACCCCAAACATTAACATTAAACATTTGCTTCGAAACACTATTCCTGAAGCTGTGTGGGTTCTCTACTGAATTCGTTGGCAAAGCTGATTGCAAGCTTTGCACTGGCTGAATGTGATACGGATGAAGCAGTTCTCGCCGTAACGTTGAGAGTACAAAAGATTAAGAATGTCCAAATCTCCTGGACACACTTTTGGTGCTTACAGTGTGGCAAACACATGCAGCTGCTAAGGCGTTTCACAATAACATGTCTAATCTCAATTATATCATTCGTCTGAGAGGTTATACGTATTTCCGATTATCCGATTTTTGAAAATATCTATAGGTGCTACGTGCTGAAGAAAAATCAAATGGCGACTCTCCAAAAAGAAAAACGTCCACAGCAGATACTGGGATTGAATTGAGAAGAAAACTGTCAATAGTAGTGTAAAGAAGAACAAAATATTCAGAGTATATAGTGAATATTTTGCCTAGGATATTTGGTACAACAGTTTTTGAAAGATTTTGCATATTGTCCAAACATTTTTTGTACGATGAAAATGTTTTCTGGCAATAATTTTACAAGGAGTATCAAACCTTTTGGAAGCATTTCAACTCTTCCAAAGAATAATATAAAATAAAATATTCTGGAAACATTGCAACTCTTCTGGAAGCATTATCAAGTCTTCTAGAAGCACTTCAAGTATCTTCTGGGAATATTTCAAGTCTTTTGGAAGCAGTATCAAGTCACCTAGAAGTAGTGAAAGTCTTCTGGAAGCAGTATCAAGTATCAACTTGGAAGCATTCTAAGTCTTTTAGAAGCATTTGAAGTCATTTAAAAACAGTACCAAGTGTCAATTCAAAATACTTGTTCTCCCAAAAGACAATCGCAGCAGATGCTGGGATTAAATTTACGGATTTTCTATTATCAAGTTGTAGAGAAAAAACAGATGGGTGCCAAATGATTTCTTTCAAACTTCTGTTAGAAATCACTCTCAACAGAAAAGTTAGGAAAAATCTTTTACTAAGTCGACTTTAAAAATTTTATCAGAGCACCAATGTATCTGGTACATGTGGTTTGTTTACAACGGAAATGTCTTGAATGTCTGGAAAAATGTCTGGAAATGCTACCAGTGCTTTACGAACACTATCTAGTCTTTAATTGGAAGTTTTTATACTTCTTATAGGAATATTTTGTATTTTGCCAAGAATACTTGGTACAACAGTTTTTGCATTACTTACGCCAAGATTTTGCATTTTGTCCAATAATTTTCTTTTTTGGGATTAAAATCTTTTTGTTTCTTTTTTTAAATGATTTCTGCAAACAGTTTTACAAACAGCATCAAGTCTTCTGGAAACAGTATACATGCTTTTATTAAGAGTTTAATCTTTTAGAAGCAATATCAAGTCTTCTGGAAGCAGTATCAAGTCTTCTAGAACCATTTCAAATCTTTTAGAAGCAGTATCAAGTGTCAAATATTCTAGAAACGGCTGTGAGTCTTCTGGTAGTAATATGAAGTCTTCTAGAAGCAATATTAAGTTTTCTGGAAGCATTATCAAGCCTTCTAGAAATAGTTCAAGTCTTCTGGGAGCATTTTAAGTTTTCAAAAGCAATATTAAATCTTCTAGAAGCACTTCAAAGCTTCTAGAAGCAGTCTTCTGCCAAGTCTTCTGGAATCAGTATCAAGTCTTCTAGACGTAGTATCAAGTCTTCTGGAAACAGTATCAAGTCTTCTGAAAACAGTATCAGGTCTTTTAGAAGTATTTCAAGTATTTTGGAAACATATCAAGTGTCAAATATTCCAGAAAAAACTGTAAGTCTTCTAGAAGCAATGTTAAGTTTTCTGCAAGCATTATTAAGCCTTCTAGAAGTAGTTCAAGTCTTGTGGGAGCATTTTAAGTCTTTTGAAAGCAATATTAGGTCATCTAGAAGCAGCTAAAGTCTTCTGGAAGCATTATAAGTCTTTTGGAAGCACTTCAAAACTCCTAAAAGCAGTGTCAAGTCTTCTGGAAACAGTATCATGTCTTCTAGAAGTAGTATCAAGTCTTCTGGAAATAGTATCAAGTCTTTTGAAAATAGTATCAAGTCTTTTAGAAGTATTTCAAGTATTTTGGAAACATATCAAGTGTCAAATATTCTAGAAAAAAAACTGTAAGTCTTCTAGAAGCAATGTTAAGTTTTCTGGAAGCATTATCAAGCCTTATAGAAGCAGTTTAAATCTTCTGAGAGCATTTTAAGTCTTTTGGAAGCATTTCAAAACTTCTAGAAGCAGTACCAAGTCTGCTGGAAGCAGTATCAAGTCTGCTAGAAGCAGTATCAAGTCTTCTGAAAACAGTTTCCATTCTTTTAGAAGCATTTCAAGTATTTTGAAAACAGTACCAAGTGTCAAATATTCCAGAAACTCTGTAAGTCTTCTAGAAGCAATATCAAGTCTTCTGGAACCTTTATCAAGCTTTCTGGAAGCAGTTCAAGTCTTTTGAGAGCATTTCAAGTCTTTTGGAAGTCTTTCAAAACTGCTTGGTAGCAAAGTATTTTCTAGATCTAGTTTTATATCTGTCAGTATTCAAGAAGTGATACATCTTTTTCACCGAACCCTTTATTTCTATTGTCATTACGAAATATATTGAGCTTGAATTCTGGAATACTCTAGAGAAACCAGAGCAATTCTTTTCAAAAGTATTAAAAACCTTTTTGTACCTGAATTATTGACTTCTAGGTTAAACGGGAGAGTGATAGGGTCAACTCTGATAATTGACATTTTGTCAACTATTTCGAGTTTCGAAGGTTTCGGTTTGCGAGCAGGGAAATAACACTCAAAAAAAGCAGTATTATGAAATTATATTACTACATACAAGTCGATACCCCCATATCAACTAGTCAATATTATGTCAGTCATTTAAAGTTTCAACACGATACCTAATAAAGCGATTTACTACTTTAGTTCATTTTCAAAAAGTAACTGCATACTTTAGAATCCAAAACAAATAACGAAATGTATTTTAAATCAAATTTGTACAATAATTACATTTCCAATGCTTATCTGTCTCAGCTTAATCTTAGCAAACTTCACACGAATATTGCAATAAACTGAGGCTAGACTTGATAACACTATAGTCTATAATTACGTCGCATATGCTAACACAGACTAACATCTCTCTATCTTTTGTCGTCTGTTTCTCTTATTAATTTATTTTTCTTCATAAGTTTCTTTCATGACTATTAATACAGTGTCAACTGGTACCTTTTACCGTAAGTATCAGAAATTTCATTTCAAAATTCAGACTTTAGATACTTTAGCCCTACTGAATTTTTGTGCTTAAAAGGTACGATAAGCGGATACACAACACCAACTGTCATGTTAACCAATATTTTTTGTCAATATTGCATCTTAATCAACATCTATGTACAAAGCTGTAACTTTTTCAAATTCAACTTTTATTCTCTGAATCACCATCAGCCAATCCGAACGGATCTCCAAATACCCAAATCTCTCTCGCATAAAAGGCAGCTTAAGAAATTCATTTGTAACAATAACAAAAAACGATTAAAACTTTTTATAAATAATACTCTCTATAATTTCAATAATTTTACTTAAAAAAAACGCATATTTTTAATTTATTAATTACCTCTATTTTCAATTAATGTAAAACTAAAATTTAATTCTTAATTTTTATAGGAATATTTAATAATTTTATAAAGAAATTTAAATTCAGTGTAAACTTATTGATTTTTTTTAATATTTCTATGTATTACTATTGAATGTATCTTCAGAACATTTTTTCTTTAGCATTATTTTTCAAAAACGAAAAGTTCTAATTGAAATGTTTACAACTTTATTTATCTAGGTCTCTCACTTAACCTCAACGAATTCTTAAATCTGCTAATTTAATAACTAAATATTTAATAAAAGGTTTCAGTATTTCAAACAATGTTAAATATAATGCTTTAATGGTTAACAAATGTCACATTATAATTGCGAATTTAAAATTAATAATAATTTGAATTCTGGCTAAAAGTATAAGTTCAGTGGAATCTAACCTCAAACATTCGGTTATATCCTCAAAATTTTAATTAATAAAACATAAAGTTAATAACAATTATAAAGAGGGTTTGAATAAATTATGATTTTTATAAAAAAATCAAAATTAATAATATTTAAAAAAATTATGATTTCGTTTAAATTTTTAGATTAATGAATAATTATGAAGAATAATTTTGATCACTCATCTGTATCCTCAACTGCGTAATTATGTTTATACAAAAAATTGTCAGTTTTGTAAGCACTACATCACAGGAAATTATGATATACATCATTTCTTCTAGAAGGCACTCTGTATACAGTTTTAGTAATGTTTTACAATGGAGGGTGTCACAAGAACACATTCCTGAAGAGATAAAGGAAATGTAAAGCGACTTTTATGTGTTTGTTTATGCATTTCTGTTTAGATGATATTTTCAATGTTTGGGTTTGTTCACTGTACCTTATGAAAAGTTAGGTTGAAATGTTAGGTGTTCAAAAGGCAACAAGAAAGGTGTTAAGTTTTATTTTTGATTTTGTTTTTGATTTAAATTTTTGATTAAAATAAATAAATCAATTGTTTTAAATTGGTCGAATCCGGCTATCAAGACTTCTAAACACAGTATCAAGTATTTTGGAAAAACGTAGAAAAGTATTTTGGACTATCAAAGTCATTTAACAGCAATATCAGGAGTTCTGGACGTGTTTCCAGTTTTCTAGAGGCAATATCAGATCTTTGGAAGCATCTTAAGTCTTCTAGAAACAGTATCAAGACATTTGGAAGCATTTCAAGTATTCTAGACGCATTATTGAGTCTATTAGAAACATTTCAAATAGTCTAGAAGCAGCTTCAAGACATTTGGAAGGATTTCAAGTTTTCTACAGGCAAAATCAAGTCTTCTGGAAGCATTTCAAGTATTCTAGATGCAGTATCAAGTCTTTTAGAAGCATTTCATGTCTTTTAGGAGCAATATCAAGTCTTCTGGAAGCATTTCAAGTATTTCAGAGGCAATATCAGGTTTTCTGGAACCATTTCAAGTGTTGTAAAAGCAGTTTCAAGCCATTTGAAAAAATTTCAAGTTCTCCAGAGGAACTATCACATCTTCTGGAAGCATTTCAAGTCTTCTAGAAGCAGTATCAAGACATTTGGAAGCATTTCAAGTTTTTTAGTCGTAGTATCAAGTCTTTTGAAGTATTTAAGTCATTTGGAAGCAATTACAGTCTTCTAAAAGCAGTTTCAAGACATTTGGAAGTATTTCAAATCTTCTATATGCAGTATCAAGTTTTTCGAAAGCATTTCAAGTTTTCTGGAAGTAATATCAAGTGCTTTGGAATCATTTTCAAGTCCTATGATGGCAATATCAAGTCTTCTGACAGTATTTTAAGTTATCCATATGCAATATCAGGTCTTCTGGACGCACTTCAAGTCTTCTAGAAGCAGATTTAAAACAATAACAATACTGAAACGTTGAATGATATGTTTGTTATTGTTACAAAATGTTAAGAAAACCACATTTCTTTTCATTTTCTTTTGTTAACGAATGTACGAATCTGTTTGTAATAATCCCGTTTTCCATATCATTAAAGTTACCGACATGATGTCTGGAATAAACAGACATAACAAAGTTTCTTCCACATTTTAATTTCATTGACGTCGTGCCAGAAGAATCATTCATCGTTTCAGTATTGTTATTATTTTAAATTTAAAGATGATGAATTTGGAATCAATTTTGGCCTCAATTCTAAAAGTAGTTTCAAGACATTTGGAAGCATTTGAAGTCTTCTAGACGCACTATTAAGTCTTTTGGAAACATTTCAAGTCTTTTCGAAGCATTTCACATTTTCTAGAAGCAGTTTCAAGACATTTGGAAACATTTCAAGTTTTCTAGAGGCAATATCAGGTGTTCTGGAAAAACTTTAAGTCTTCTAGATGCAGTTTCAAGACATTTGAACGCATTTCAAGTTTTTGGAAGCAGTATCAAGTCTTCTGGAACCATTTCAAAATTTCCAAAAGCAATATCCGGTCTTTTTAAAGTATTTCAAGTCTTCTAGAAGTAGTTTCAAAACATTTGGAAGCATGTCAAGTTCTAGAGATAATATCAAGTTTTCTGAACACACTTCAAGGCTTCTAGAAGCAGTTTCAAGACATTTGGACACGTATGAAGCCTTCTAGATATAGCAGTGAAAAGTCTTATGGAAGCATTTCAAGTCTTCTAAAAGCAGTATCAAGTGTTTTGGAAGCATTTCAAGTCTTTTAGAAGCAGTATTAAATAGGCTTCGAATAAACAATGATTTTTATTTAAAAAAATCAAAATTTTGTTATCTTTTAAGTTTGTAGATTAATCATATAGTAGTAAATTTTGAATTAACTTTGATCATTCATCACTGAAAAAGAAAAGATTTGCGAAACTATGTTATACAAAAAGTTTGTGTTAATTCGTTCATGTTAAGCACTACAACATAGTAAAGTTTTCTGATGAAAACCTAAACAACTCATTATATAGTCTTTGTAAGAGGTAGAGAAAAGATACTGCCAATATTAAACCGTATTTTATGTGCAGTTTGTTCATCATTATCTATTGAGAGATAATGATAAAATCAATTTGAAGCGATTTCAAATTGAAATAACGAGTTACACATCATTTGAAAAAGGAAGGTTCAACCTTCAATTTGATGTATAAGCCATTTCTTCATTTTAAAAATTCAGTCCTCCACGATCTTCCAAATTTTATAATTTTTTTCGCAATTCCACTAAAGTGTGAAAAACACATCATTTTTTAACGTTTCGAAATAACGAGTTACACAGCAATTGAAAAAGGAAGGTTCAATTTGATGTATAAGCCATTTCTTCGTTTTCAAAATTAAGTCCTCCACGATCTTCCATACTTTATAATTTGTTTCGCAATTCCACTAAAATGTCAAAAACACATCGTTTTTAACGTTTCTTAGGTGGAATCGATTTCAAATTGAAATAACGACTTATACATCATTTAAAAAAGAAAGGTTCAAGCTTCAATTTGATGTATAAGCCATTTCTTCATTTTCAAAATTAAGTCCTCCACGATCTTCCAAACAAAAAATAGGTGGAATCGATTATCGACATTGTTAGGGATTGAAAAAGCAGGAAAACATTTTTTTTATAAATATTGCAATAAATATTAATTGTTTTGTTTTCAAGTTTTTTATTTAAATCATTGATTAAAATAAATAAATCATTTGATTTCAGTTAATAATTTTATCATGATTTAAATCAGTCGAACCCTGATTATAAAAGTAATTAATGTAATTAGTAATTACAAAACATGAACATTTTATAAATTTCGTTTCTTTACAAGATCTCAATAGCATCTCAACACTTGGTAAGCAGAGGTTTTACAGAAAGCTTTTTGAGCAAAAGTAGCAAATTTTATTTTGAACAATATTGCTCTTATGCACTTTTGTTCATAGATGCATAGACATTGAGAGAAATTCGAAAATACAAAAATTTGATAAATTTTGTTGCTTCACAAGATCTCAATGTTATAACACTTGGTGATCAGAACATGTTACAAGAAAAATTTTAGATCAAAAGTTGCGGAAAATGTTTCTACATTTTCTTAACAATACTGCTCTTTTGCATTTTTGCGCTTAATTCGTCAAAACTTCCATAAATTTCGTTGCTTCACAAGATCTTGACTTTTAGAACTAAAGTTGTAGGAAAGTTAATTTTAAACAATATTGCTCTGTTATAATTTGGTCTCAGAGGCGTCAATACCAAGCAAAATACAAAAATGTTAAAGCTTAATGAAGTTTTTTTGGTATGAGCAATACTTCGGAATCAAAGGATGTTGTAAAAAACTCTTAGAGAATAAGTTATAGAAAATTTTAAACAATATTGTTCTCTTATACTATTGCTCTTAAGTTTGATAAATTTTTACAAAAATCTTGTTTGGTGGATTTTAACCTCAAATATTTCGCTATAACCTCAACAATTTTAACTCATGAAACTTAAATTTAATAACAATTATAAGCACGTACCCAAATAATTAGATTTTCTTAAAATACTAAATATCTGCTTATAACTCATTTTTTTTATGGCACCTGTCAAATGTCAAATAAAATTTTATAGAGTTTTTGTTAGTATTACCCAACTCTTATGGAAGCAGTATCAAATCCTGTGGAAACATTTCACATTTTCTAGAAGCAGTTTCAAGACATTTGGAAGCATTTCAAGTTTTCTAGAATCAATATCAGGTGTTCTGGAAAAACTTCAAGTCTTTTAGAAGCATTTCTAGTCTTTTAGATGCAATATCAACTCATGGAAACAGTACCAAATCCTGTGGAAGCATTTCAAGACTTCTCGAAGCATTTCACATTTTTTAGAAGCAGTTTCAACACATTTGGGAGCATTTCGTGTTTTCTAGATGCAGTTTCAAGACATTTGGAAGCATTTCAAGTTTTCTAGATGCAGTTTCAAGACATTTGGAAGCATTTGAAATTTTCTAGACGCACTATTAAGTCTTTTAGAAGCATTTCAAGTCTTTTAGATGCAATATCAACTTTTATGGAAACGGTACCAAATCCTGTGGAATCATTTCAAAACTTCTCGAAGCATTTCACATTTTCTAGAAGCAGTTTCAGCACATTTGGAAGCATTTCAAGTTTTCTAGATGCAGTTTCAAGACATTTGGAAGCATATGAAGTTTTCTAGACGCACTATTAAGTCTTTTAGAAGTCTTTTTCAAGTCTCTTAGAAGCAATATCAACTCTTACGGAAGCAGTATTAAGTCCTGTGGAAGTATTTCACATTTTCTAGAAGATTCAAGACATTTGAAAGCATTTCAAGTTTTTTAGAGGCAATATTAAATCTTTTGAATTTCAAGTTTTTGGAAGCAGTATCAAGTCTTCTGGAACCATTTCAAAATTTCCAAAAGCAATATGCGGTCTTTTGAAAGTATTTCAAGTCTTCTAGAAGTAGTTTCAAAACATTTGGAAGCATGTCAAGTTCTATAGATAATATCAAGTTTTCTGAAAACACTTCAAGTCTTCTAGAAGCAGTTTCAAGACATTTGGGAGCATATGAAGCGTTCTAGATATATCAGTATCAAGTGTTTTGGGAGCATTTCAAGTCTTCTAAAAGTAGCATCAAGTCTTTTGAAAGCATTTCAAGTATTTTAGAAGCAGTGTGGTTTTTATGTAAAAATATCAAGATTTTTTAATCTTTTTAAATTTTTATTTTTTATTCATAACACAAAAAGAAAAGAATTGCGAATTTATGTTCATGTAAAAAACTTTGTGTTAGTTTGGTAAGCACTACATCATAGTAAAGTTTTCTGTTTTTGTAATGTAAGTGCTTTACATTGGTGGATATCGCTAAAATACATTGCTGAAGAGGTAGAGAAAAGATACTGCCAATATTAAACCGATTTTTATGCGTAGTTTATTAATCAATGTCTGTTGAGAGGATATTTTCAACATTTGAGTTGTTCATTCTACTTTATGAAACATGTTATGAATTGAAAAAGTAGAAATAGTTATTTTCTTATATAAATCAGTCGAACCCTGATTATAAATAAGTAATTAGTAATTCCAAACATGAAAATTTTATGAATTTTGTTGCTTTACACGATCTCAATTGTAACACTTAGTAATTAGGAGTTTTTAAGAAAAGCTTTTTGAGCAAAAGTTGCAGAAAATGTTATTTTGAACAACATTTCACTCTTGCAGTTTTGTTGCTTTACAAGATCTCAATGGTAACACTTCGCTATCAGTACATGTTACAAGAAAACTTAGTTCTTTTTGAAGTATCTCATTATCTCGTCAATATCGAGCAAAACACAAAAATTTTATGAATTTTGTTTGCTTATAAATTACTAAGGGAAACACAAAAAATCTTGCTTGGTGGATTCTAACCTCAAATATTTCGCTATAACCTCAAAAATTTTAACGAATAAAACATAAATTTAATAACAATTTAAGTATAAGTAGTATGATTACCTAAATAATTAGATTTTCTTAAAATACTAAATATCTGCTTATAACTTTTTTTTATATGACACCTGTCAAACAAAATTTTTTAAGGTTTTTGTTGGTGTTACCCAAATTTATGTTGTTTATCGGATTTTAGCAACATTTTCAGTAATCAAATTATTGAGGTTAAAATACTAATCAATTTTTAGGCAATACGATTTTAACGAAGTATATATTTGTTGTAAAAACGTTTTACAAACCCAAAACATTTTTCATCTTCGGTCATCACCACTGAATTTACATTTATTAACTTCTAAACCAGAGTCTTCGAGATTGATGATGAATAAAAAGCTTTAAAGGAAGTATTACCCATATGAATATGCAGGTTTTTATTATTTATTTTAAATTTATTACCTTTTACATTTTGAACGATGAAAGATCAACCAAACGTCAATATCACATGATTTTAAAATAAAATTCCCTGTTTATAGCACCAAGTTTACAACAATTTGACTGGTATCAACTATTTCGAGTAGAAAGAGAAGAAAATTGTAATTTATGAAAAGTTTGTGTATTGATTTTTAACCAAAAATTTTCCGCTTGTAGGTACAATAAAATGCTAAAACACTATCAAGGTAAGAAGTAAATTAGCATTAGATTTCAAATTTTCTTGTTGTAATATCAAGTCTTTTGGAAATATTTCAAGTGTTTTGAAGTATTTATGTCATTTGGAAGCATTTACAATCTTCTAAAAGTAGTTTCAAGATATTTGAAAGTATTTCAAATCTTCTTCATGAATTATCAAGTCTTTTGGAAGCATTTTAAGCTTTCTGGAAGTAATATCTAGTGCTTTGGAATCATTTTCAAGTCTTATGATGGCAATTCCCAGTCTTCTAAAAGCATTTTAAGTTTTCCATACGCAATATTGGGTCTTCTGGACGCAATTCAAGTCTTCTAGAAGCAGATTTAAAATAATAACAATACTGAAACGATGAATGAAATTTTGGTTATTGTTACAAAATGTTAACAAAAAAATTTTTTTTTATTTTCTTTTGTTAACGAATTATCTGTTAACGGTTTATTTTATTATTGTTGCAATACAAATGTCACGTTATAATTTCATTGACGTCGTGCCAGAAGAATCATTCATCGTTTCAGTACTTTTATTGTTTTAAATTTAAAGATCATGAATTTGGAATCAATTTTGGCCAAAATTCTAGAAGCCTTTTGGACGCATTTCAAGTTTTTAGAAGCAGTATCAAGTCTTCCGAAACCATTTCAAGATTTCCAAAGGCAATATTTGATCTGCTGGAAGCATTTCAAGTCTTCTAGAAGCAGTCTCAAGACATTTGGAAGCATGTCAAGTTTTCTAGAAACAATATCAGGTTCTCTGAAAACACTTCAAGTCTTCTAGAAGCAGTTTCAAGACATTTGGAAGCATATGAAGCCTTCTAGATATAGCGCTATCAACACTTTTGAAAGCATATCAAGTCTTCTAAAATCAATATCAAGTCTTTTGGAAGCATTTCAAGCCTTTTAGAAGCAAAATCAAGTCTTATGGTAGTTTCAAAACATTTAGAACCATTTGAAGTTCTTTAGACGCACTATTAAGTCTTTTGGACGCATTTCAAGTTTTTAGAAGCAGTATTAAGTGTTCTGAAACTATTTCAAGATTTCTAAAGGCAATATCTGGTCTTCTGGAAGCATTTCACATTTTCCAGAAGCAGTTTCAAGCAATTCTGAAGCATTTGAAGTCTTCTAAATGCACTATTAAGTCTCTTAGAAGCATTTAAAGTGTTTTAGAAGCAATATCAACTGTTATGGAAGCAGTAACAAGTCCTGTGGGAGCATTTCACATTTCCTAGAAGCAGTTTCAAGTCTTTTAGAAACAATATCTACTCTTATGGAAGCATTTCAAGTCTTCTAGACGCAATATTAAGTCTTTTAGAAGCATTTCAAGTCTTTTAGAAACAATATCAACTCTTGTGGAAACATTTCAAGTTTTCTAGAGGTAATATTAAGAGTTCTGGAAAAACTTCAAGTCTTCTAGATGCAGTTTCAAGACATTTGAAAGCATATGAAGTTTTCTAAAAGCAACATTAAGTCTTTTGGAAGCATTTCAAGTCTTTTAGAAACAATATCAACTCTTATGGAAGCATTTCAAGTTTTCTAGAAGCAATATTAAGAGTTTTGGAAAAACTTCAAGTCTTCTAGATGCAGTTTCAAGACATTTGGAAGCATATGAAGTTTTCTAAAAGCAACATTAAGTTTTTTGGAAGCATTTCAAGTCTTTTAGAGGCAATATCAACTCTTATGGTAGTTTCAAAACATTTGGAAGCATTTGAAGTTTTTTAGACGCACTACTAAGCCCTTTGGATGCATTTCAAGATTTTAGAAGCAGTGTCAAGTTTTCTGGAACCATTTCAAGGTTTCCAAAAGCGACATTTGGCCTTCTAGAAGCATCTCACATTTTCTAGAAGCAGTTTCAAGACATTTGGAAGTATTTGAAGTTTTTTAGACGCACTATTAAGTCTTTTGGACGCATTTCAAGTTTTTAGAAGCAATATCAAGTCTTTTGGAAACATTTCAAGATTTCCAAAAGCAATATCTGGTCTTCTGGAAGCATTTCAAATCTTCTAGAAGTAGTTTCAAGACATGGAAACTGTATGTCAAGTTTTTTAGAGACAATATCAGGTTTTCTGAAAACACTTCTAAAAGCTATTTCAAGACATTTGGAAGCATATCAAGCCTTCTAGATACAACACTATCAAGTCTTTTGGAAGCATTTCAAGTCTTCTACAAGCAGTATCAAGTGTTTTAAAAGTATTTCTAGTCTCTTAGAAGCAGTATGGTTTTAGAACTTTTTCATTTCGTTTAAATTCGTCAAAAACGAGAAAAATACGAAAATATGAAATTATGATAAATTTATTTGCTTTAGAAGATCTTGAAGGTAACTCATGGTAATCAGAACATGTTACAAATTAACTTTTAGAACTAAACTTGTAATAAATTTGATTTTAAAGCAATATTGGCTCTTTTATACTATTGTTCTCAGACGAGTCAATATCGAGCAAACACGAGCAAAATACAAAAGTTTGATGAATTTTATTTGTTTATAAATCGCTAAGGAAAACACAAAAAAATCTTGTTTGGTGGAGTCTAACTTCAAATGTTCCGCTAAAACCTCAAAAACTTTAACTAATACTAAATTAAAATACTAAATATCTGTTTATAACTCATTTTTTCTTCTATGATACCTGTCAAATAAAATTTATTAGGGTTTTTGTTGGTATTAGCTAAATTTACGTTGTTTTCCTGATTTTAGTTACAATTTCAGTGACTAAATAGTTGAGGTTAAAATATTAATCAATTTTTAGGTAAATACGATTTTAACGAAGTATATATTTGTTGTAAAAACGTTTTACAAACCCAAAACATTTTTCATCTTCGGTCATCACCACTGAATTTACATTTATTAACTTCTAAACAAGAGTCTTCGAGATTAATGATGAATCAAGGACTATCTTTAAAGCTTTAAAGGATATATTACCCATATGAATATACAGGTTTTTATTATTTATTTTAATTTTATTACCTTTTACTTTTTGAACAATGAAAAATCCACCAAACGTCAATATCACATGATTTTAAAACGAAATTCCCTGCTTATAGCACCAAGTTTACAACAATTTGACAGGTATTGACTATTTCGAATGATTTCGAGAAAATTGTAATTTAGGAAAAGTTTGTGTATTGATTTTTAACCAAAAATTTTCCGCTTGTAGGTACAATAAAATGCTAAAACACTATCAAGGTAAGAAGTAAATTAGCATTAGATTACAAGTTTTCTTGTTGTAATATCAAATCTTTTGGAAACATTTCAAGTGTTTTGAAGTATTTAAGGCATTTGGAAGCATTCACAATCTTCTAAAAGCAGTTTCAAGATATTTGAAAGTATTTCAAATCATCTTCATGAATTATCAAGTCTTTTGGAAGCATTTTAAGCTTTCTGGAAGTAATATCTAGTGCTTTGGAATCATTTTCAAGTCTTATGATGGCAATTCCCAGTCTTCTAAAAGCATTTTAAGTTTTCCATACGCAATATCGGGTCTTCTTGACGCAATTCAAGTCTTCTAGAAGCAGATTTAAAATAATAACAATACTGAAACGATGAATGAAATTTTGGTTATTATTATAAAATGTTAACAAAAAAATTTTTTTTTTAATTTTCTTTTGTTAACGAATTGTCTGTTAACGGTTTATTTTATCATTGTTGCAATACAAATGTCACGTTATAATTACATTGACGTCGTGCCAGAAGAATCATTCATCGTTTCAATACTTTTATTGTTTTAAATTTAAAGATCATGAATTTGGAATCAATTTTGGCCAAAATTCTAGAAGCCTTTTGGACGCATTTCAAGTTTTTAGAAGCAGTATTATTATTATAAAATGTTAACAAAAAATTTTTTTTTTAAATTTTCTTTTGTTAACGAATTGTCTGTTAACGGTTTATTTTACCATTGTTGCAATACAAATGTCACGTTATAATTTCATTGACGTCGTGCCAGAAGAATCATTCATCGTTTCAATACTTTTATTGTTTTAAATTTAAAGATCATGAATTTGGAATCAATTTTGGCCAAAATTCTAGAAGCCTTTTGGACGCATTTCAAGATTTCCAAAGGCAATATTTGATCTGCTGGAAGCATTTTAAGTCTTCTAGAAGCAGTCTCAAGACATTTGGAAGCATGTCAAGTTTTCTAGAGACAATATCAGGTTCTCTGAAAACACTTCAAGTCTTCTAGAAGCAGTTTCAAGACATTTGGAAGCATATGAAGCCTTCTAGATATAGCGCTATCAACACTTTTGAAAGCATATCAAGTCTTCTAAAATCAAAATCAAGTCTTTTGGAAGCATTTCAAGCCTTTTAGAAGCAAAATCAAGTCTTATGGTAGTTTCAAAACATTTAGAAGCATTTGAAGTTTTTTAGACGCACTATTAAGTCTTTTGGACGCACTTCAAGTTTTTAGAAGCAGTATTAAGTGTTCTGAAACTATTTCAAGATTTCTAAAGGCAATATCTGGTCTTCTGGAGGCATTTCACATTTTCCAGAAGCAGTTTCAAGCAATTTGGAAGCATTTGAAGTCTTCTAGACGCACTATTAAGTCTTTTAGAAGCATTTCAAGTCTTTTAGAAACAATATCAACTCTTATGGAAGCATTTCAAGTTTTCTAGAGGCAATATCAAGAGTTCTGGAAAAACTTCAAGTCTTCTAGATGCAGTTTCAAGACATTTCGAAGCATATGAAGTTTTCTAAAAGCAACATTAAGTCGTTTGGAAGCATTTCAAGTCTTTTCGAAGCAATATCTAGTCTTATGGTAGTTTCAAGACATTTGGAAGCATTTGAAGTTTTTTAGACGCACTGCTAAGCCCTTTGGATGCATTTCAAGTTTTTAGAAGCAGTGTCAAGCCTTCTGGAACCATTTCAAGATTTCCAAAAGCAACATTTGGCCTTCTAGAAGCATCTCACATTTTCTAGAAGCAGTTTCAAGACATTTGGAAGCATTTGAAGTTTTTTAGACGCTCTATTAAGTCTTTTGGACGCATTTCAAGTTTTTAGAAGCAGTATCAAGTCTTCTGGAACCATTTCAAGATTTCCAAAAGCAATATCTGGTCTTTTGGAAGCATTTCAAATCTTCTAGAAGTAGTTTCAAGACATGGAAACTGCATGTCAAGTTTTTTAGAGACAATATCAGGTTTTCTGAAAACACTTATAAAAGCTATTTCAAGACATTTGGAAACATATGAAGCCTTCTAAATACAACACTATCAAGTCTTTTGGAAGCATTTCAAGTCTTCTACAAGCAGTATCAAGTGTTTTGAAAGTATTTCTAGTCTCTTAGAAGCAGTATGGTTTTTATGTAAAGATTTTTTTTATCTTTCTTTTTAGTTTTTAGATTAGTGATATAGTAGTAAATTTTGATTCAACTTTGAACATTTACAACACAAAAAGAAAAGAATTGCGAATCTATGGTCATATAAAAAACTTTGTGTTAGTTTGGTAAGAAAACTTTATGAATTTCGTTGCTTTACGAGATCTCAACGGGTACACTTGATAATCAGATATTTTACAGAAAGTTTTTTGAGCAAAAGTTGTAGCAAATTTTATTTTGAACATTGCTCTCTTGCATTTTTGTTGCTTCACAAGATCTCAATAGTCACACTTGGTTATCACCACATGTTACAAGAATACTTTTAGAACAAAAGTTGCGGAAAATTTTGTTCTTAAAAATATTGTTCTGCTACTTTTTTTGCCAAAAACTTTTTCATTTGGTTTAAATTTGTCAAAAACGAGAAAAATACGAAAATATGAAACTATGATATATTTATTTGCTTTAGAAGATCTTGAAGGTAACTCATGGTAATCAGAACATGTTACAAAATGACTTTTAGAACTAAACTTGTAATAAATTTAATTTTAAAGCAATATTGGCTCTTTTATACTATTGTTCTCAGACGAGTCAATATCGAGCAAGCACGAGCAAAATACAAAAGTTTGATGAATTTTATTTGTTTATAAATTGCTAAGAAAAACACAAAAAGATCGTGTTTGGTGGAGTCTAGCTTCAAATGTTCCGCTAAAACCTCAAAAAATTTAACTAATACTAAATTAAAATACTAAATATCTGCCTTATAACTCATTTTTTCTTCTATGACACCTGTCAAATAAAATTTTTAAGGGTTTTTGTTGGTATTAGCTAAATTTACGTTGTTTTCCTGATTTTAGTTACAATTTCAGTAACTAAATAGTTGAGGTTAAAATATTAATCAATTTTTAGGTAAATACGATTTTAACGAAGTATATATTTGTTGTAAAAACGTTTTACAAACCCAAAACATTTTTCATCTTCGGTCATCACCACTAAATTTACATTTATTAACTTCCAAACACGAGTCTTCGAGATCGATGATGAATAAAAGACTATCTTTAAAGCTTTAAAGGAAGTATTACCCATATGAATATGCAGGTTTTTATTATTTATTTTAAATTTATTACCTTTTACTTTTTGAACAATGAAAGATCAACCAAACGTCAATGTCACATGATTTTAAAACAAAATTCCCTGTTTATAGCACCAAGTTTACAACAATTTGACAGGTATTGACTATTTCGAGTGATTTCGAGAAAATTGTAATTTATGAAAAGTTTGTGTATTGATTTTTAACCAAAAATTTTCCGCTTGTAGGTACAATAAAATGTTAAAACGTTATCAAGGTAAGAAGTAAATTAGCATTAGATTAGTATTATTTTCGAACCTGATAAGGGAAAATTTAAAAAGAAGATCATGAACTTTACGTTATATTAAAAAATAGTTTAGGTATTTTTATCTGAAAATGCACTTACAAGTACGTGGAATTTATAATTTATTACTGAGTCATAATTAAATGGAGAATCCATAACCTACCTCAACAAAAACGCCGGCAAAGAGGAGACGTCGCCGATGATAACAAATAGTATATCATATACAAATTGGAATCGCAGTTGATTTATTTGCGTTGTTAACTGAAAAGCGCGCGAGCGTAAGATGAACAAACTCCTTTTTTTTATTAATCAGGAAACAGAAACGGAACAGAAAACTCTCTGCGACGAGCTCTCGGTACGGATTTTTCCGACGAACTGCTGTTAAACCGTCGTCGGAGTCGGACCGTAGCAACAGTGGCCAAGAACCGGCTTGCACAGTCAGTGGCATGCGCGGCCCGATGGGGCCGACGAACAAAGACCAAAAGATTTTCCTAACCTCAAACCGGCCGATCGACGTCGAAAACTCCCCGAAAAAAGACCTTTCATATCCACCCTTCGTTAAGGGGAAACTTTACTTACCTAGTCTTATTCGGACGTGAATCTTTTTCGTTTACTGTTAAAAAAACTAACGGGATTCGGACACGCGCGCCCCGTGTACAAGACGAAACAAGTTCGTTCGTGTTCCGTTTCGTTCTCCGCCCCACTGAACCTCAGCTGGGACCAGACTGCTCGGTACCGCTCGATAGATACGCCGTTTGACAATGAACGGGCACCGAACCGAACGTCTCCTCCTCTCAGCTGACTGACGCCCAGTAACAGTAACACCAGTAACACCAGTAACACCGTTCTTATGATTGTTCTTTGTGTGCCGAAAAATTCTTACGCAATATTTCTCTCAAACCAAGAGAGATTTTTTTCTTCATTTAAAAAATAATATTGAAAAATTCTTTTAAAAATTAAATAACACACTTTTAATTCTCGAAATAATTATATTTAGAAATGTTAACAAAAATAATCTAGCTTTAGATCCATTTAGATCTAAGAGAACGCCAGATGTTAAACGTCAAAGTCAGTTGATCTATATAACATGTTTTTGTGAAATCTGTGTATCTATATTACACTTCATTCTTCTTTGCACGACGGATACGTTTCCAAAAAATTCGTGTAAAATTAGGTGTAAACAATATAAAAAAATCTTGTTGTTGAGTTCAGGATGTTTTTATAACTCTTCGAATAATTTTAACTACTAATAATAGATAAATTGCTGGTCTAAACCAGAGATTCCCAAAGTTTTTCAAAAAAAAAAAAAACTAAATAAGCATCTTATAATAATACGTAATATTACGTATTATTGCAATATACAGGGTGAGTTATTAGTATCCCGGCGGACGATAGTCACTAAACCGTTTAACAAGGAACGAAAGTTTTATATAAAAGTTGTTTAATTTACCACTTTCTATTACCTAAAATTATTTCCCCTTATACAGGATGTTCTATTTAGGTGTATAGTATGTACCACGAGAAGTGATTGTGACTCACCGATTTCCGTAAGAATTTTGCGCTTGTTACAAATATTATGTCCGCCCGTTAACGTGTGTTAGAGTGGAATGATTTCTAGCGCGTACGTCTGTTCTGTACACAATAAGGCGATGAGTCACCTCGACTTCTCGTGGTACAGACTATAACGGAGAATATGTCAATCTTTTTAAACCTCCGTCTGTCGGGCGCGCTTTCTTAACACTTTCGATCGAGTGTGGTCTGTGGAGTCCAAAATAGAAAGAACTCTAAAGGACGCCAACGTGTCCTCCAGTGCTAATTTCTCATAAATATGTTTTATATGATGCTTGTACTATATAATAGCCTAATACAGGGCCAATTCCTAACACACGTTTTATGTTAATTTGATTTAAAGAAAATGCTTACAATTTAATCACATATTTTTCTAAATTTGGAAACAACGCCTAAATAAAGGAAAAGAAAATCGATCTATAATAATATTTATTTAAAAATGTGTAAAGTGTTATAAAAAAAATGTCTTAACTAAAGAATAATATTCTATCCACAAACTGAAGGGCTTCAAACTGTGGTCTCCATATTTCCCAAACAATCGTTGCAACACGCTGTTATGTGCTCCATGCACAACCAACATTTACAAATTTTGCAAATATAACGAGTTTTTCATCTTTTGCAATATTTACAGTTTCCTCTTTTCCCTGGTTGTGGCTCTGGAATAATCTCCTCTTCAATACCTGAGAGCCTCAAGGCAGAAGTACGCACACTTTTGGTCAAGTGCTTATCAACGGCTCTTCTTTGCATGTTATTTTTCACTAACTCCATACCAAGATTTTTTTGAAACAGTCTGCGAGTTTTAGCAAATTCACCATCTGGTATGTTGCCTTTGTAGATAACAAAAGCGTTAATTGCTGCTATATTGAGGAGGTTATAGAAAATTACCATTGGCCAACGTTTTGTGTTTCTTGCAACATTGTATGATGTGATCATTCGATCAAGAACATCTACTCCACTTTTTGTGCTATTATAGAAAGTAATTATTTCGGGCTTTTTCCGATCACCGGTAGCTTCATCGATATGATCGTCTCGGTGCATTGTTGAAACTACAAACACATTCTTTCCTTTTTTGGGTATATATGAAACTGCAGTCATATCATTACTAAATGCGAATAACGAAGAATATACTTTCCTGTTTTTAACTTGTGTTATTTCAAGAGGTAGTTCTCTTCTATTGGCTCTAATTGTACCAACCACAGTAAGGCGGTACTCTCTTAGCAGTTTCTTTACAATTGAATATCCTGTGAACCAACGATCTATTGTAATATTCCTTCCTGATCCTAATAAATGTGAACACATTCTTTCAGTTACTGCAGGGGTAGAGTTGTCAGTTTTATATGGACCATTGGGTTGAACACCAGCGTAAATTTCTATATGTGAAGTGAAAAATGTTTTGGCATCAACAACGGCGAAGACTTTCAATCCGTATTTGTTTGGTTTACTTGGAATGTACATTCGGAAACTGCACCTACCCCTAAAGGCAAGCAGCATTTCATCTAATGTTACATACTCGCCCACAGAATAAGTTTTCTTACAATTGTCGTTGAATTTGTGGTATCGTCTAAGCGAATGCATTTCAATAAGAAGACGAACCTCCGTTTTGCCATTGTAGCAGGAAATATCTCATATCCCATACCGTCTGATGACCAATACTCTGCTAGATGTGTCCTTGATCCATGATGGAGCCCAGCTAAATAAAACAAATCCATCAGCGCTTGGATTTCTACAGAGTCGGTAGGTCTACACTCAGTCTTATCTTGGTATTTAACAGAAATTTTATCAATAAATAAATTAATGTTTTCAACTACAATGTCAATGCAGTTTCCAAACATGTACATCCAGCATTGAATGGGAGATAATGCGTCACGTGCTTCACCGATGACCCCCAGCAGATGAGACACTATGTTTTCGTTGCGAGTTCTAATATTTCTAGGTGGGACAGCCTTTTTCCATTTAGTTCCATCTTTACCAAAAAAATACGAGCATCTATCACGAATCACGGGTTGTTCATCTTCATCATCCTCGCCGTCATCCTGATGCATAATATCTGCATCTTCATTTACGTTTTCCTGCTCGGTGTCTGTATCATGATCACTGATACTTACAAAATCTGGATCTGATATCGAACTATCGTCAGACTCTTCTATTTCACTGCCCGTGCTAACTTCTTCATACAGTTTCTGTAATCTTTCTCTCTCCTTTTCATAAGGATCCATATCACAATGCTATCAAATAATAAATCATTTATTATTTTATCAAATCATATCAGAAAATTGTGTGATACTATCTACCTATTTGTAAGTATGCTATTTGTAGATTACTAACTGGATATTTGATATTAGTTATAAATAATTTTTTATGCACTTTTCTATTCTCTATATTTGTAAAATAAATAACACATAATACAACGTCTCAAAATGGGGTTCAATAGTAAACTGGAGTGTCAACGATACGGTAACCGTATATATAGTAATTATTAAGGGAACTACCGAACTATATTGCGATCACTCCGAGGTATAGTTTTATAACTCGGTAATACCCCTACAAACACAAAAAGAACGCATAAAGTTCCAACTGGAATACGATTCTTACAGATTACATCTGCGAATATTGCTACACATTTGATTGGGAAAGGTGTGTCAGGACAAAATATTATCTAGCGACTATTTGGAATTTTGAAAAACAGTTTTTTATAGCGAAAACAGTTGATATTCAGATACTTGAAAGGTACTGTGACCGTAGAAGTTTTGAGCAAAATAATTTAAAAAATATTTCACATAATCATTTTATGGGTTAAATGGTATTTTATCATATTATGAATACTACTAAGTTTGTTATTACTACCGTATATGTTACTAATTTATAAAATTTACAGTTTCTTTTATTCTTTTAAAAATTAAATAACACACTTTTAATTCTCGAAATAATTATATTTAGAAATGTTAACAAAAATAATCTAGTTTTAGATCCATTTAGATCTAAAAGAACACCAGATGTTAAACGTCAAAGTCAGTTGATCTATACAACATGTTTTTGTGAAATCTGTGTATCTATATTACACTTCATTCTTCTTTACACGATGGATACGTTTCCAAAAAATTCGTGTAAAATTAGGTGTAAACAATATAAAAAAATCTTGTTGTTGAGTTCAGGATGTTTTTATAAGTCGTCGAATAATTTTAACCACTAATAATAGAATAACATTGATGACGATTCGCGGAAAAATTGTTAGTCTGGACCAGGGGTTCCCAAAGTACAGCTCGCAAAGCCTGTAAATTCGGCGCGCGATATTAAATTTTTATTGAAAAATAGATAAATAAATAGTATAATAAATAATAAATTTTATAAATAAGATATTATAATATCTTAATTAATATAATATCTTAATTAATATAATATCTTAATTAATATAATATTTTAATTATATAATAATTCGTATTCGTTCGAATCTAAGACGTACTATTTTTGTCACACAGATGTTCCTAAAACTGGGACTTCTCTTAAGGCTGCGTTAAACGTCATGAAAATCAGGTACTTAAACATGGGTGCAGTAGTTCCAAGTTTTAGGACACTAAAAAGGAATTAATGCAAGAATTTTACCATAGGGTTAAAATGGACATATAGGGCTTTGTAGTAAATATCGCCAAAGACAAATATTTTTATTGTTACTAAGGAAAAAAATCCACAAAGTTGGGTGTATTTTTGGCCACATACAGAGTAAAGGTTTATACAGAGTAAACTAATTCACAAATTACTTCGAAAATACACTCACTGTGAGCAGAACATTCTCCGGAAATAGTTTAAGATCAGAACGACACCCCTTATTACGTTAATTTCTAGAAAACTTGGAATTACGTACTTACATGTAAACTGTATGGGATAATAAATAAACCGGAATTTAGGCAACCGTGCTAACACATTAACAGTTCGGTTATATTTTAATAGATGTCGAGGTGTTTTAAAGTAATATATTTTAACGATTACCATGAAATTTTAGTAGATTATCATTCTATTAAGTTCCCATTAGATTAAATATTGATAATATATTGTTTTAAACTAAAAATTAAGCTAGAAAAATAAATTAGTCGAAGGGAATGTATGATGAGAAAAAAATTACAATGCGTGGGAGATGGACATTTCGAATCGTTAAATCTCAAAGATTTTCTGAGTAAAACTTAATCAATAATTTTAATCGATCTAAAAAAACTGTTTTTCAAGATCTAATTGAGATATCGCAATGAAATAAAAAGCCATTTGAAGCAAATTTATTTATTATTTAAATCCCCAAAGATTGTTACTTCGAATCCTTAAATCTCAAAGTAACGATTTTTTGATTAAAACTTAATCATATATTTGATTAAAAAAATAATCGATTTAAAAGAATCGTATCTCAAGATCTAATTGAGATATCGCAATGAAATAAAAAGCAATTTGAAGCAAATTTATTCATCATTTAGATCCCCAAAGATTGTTATTTCGAATCCTTAAATCTCAAAGTTACGATTTTTTGATTTAAACTTAATCATATATTTGATTAAAAAAAATAATCGATTTAAAAAAATCGTATCTCAAGATCTAATTGAGATATCGCAATGAAATAAAAAGCAATTTAAAGCAAATTTATTCATTATTTAGATCCCCAAATATGGTTATTTCGAATCTTTAAATCTCAAAGTTACAATTATTTGATTAAAACTTAATCATATATGTATTTGATTAAAAAAAATAATCGATTTAAGAAAATCGTATCTCATGATCTAATTGAGATATCGCAATGAAATAAAAAGCAATTTGAAGCAAATTTATTCATTATTTAGATCCCAAAGATGATTATTTCGCATTATTAAATCTCAAAGTTACGATTTTTCGATCAAGTTTTCTACCAATAGAATTGATCGTTTAACAAAATGGGTGCTTATTCTATTGAATGAGTTTATATATATTATATATTATATAAATATATAAAAATTTATATTATATATTTTTGTTCTTCTTATGATATACTTTTACATACATATTTTTATCAGATAAATATTTATGGTATACCTAGAAAAACAATCTTTCATTTTATCATAAAGAAGAAGCTTCCTAATTAAATACGCCATAAACTAAATGGTAATAAACAATAAGCCACGTATACGAACTCCTTTATTCCAGTATGAGAATAAATTCAAATTTTTTTAAGAACATTTCTTTTATTGCAAAACTAAAAATAAAAATAAGAACAATATCTATATTTAGATATACTGTGGTAAAAGCTAATATTATTATTAAGAAATAAATTAAATAGGGTTTCGGCCAATCCGAGCGGAGTTGAAAAGATGATCCCACCTCAGACGGAATGTGGCGTCTTGCCATCTACGCACGATATATAGATAAAACGAGAATTTTAGATAAAATTATTTTATTACAAACTCAATAAGTATTTTTTGTGTATAATACATAAATAATGCATATAAATTTAAACAATATAGCGTGGAACTAATTTCTTTAACATTTTGAAAAAACATCACTAAGAGTGGTTCAGATATGTACAGTCCATAATTCCTGCAAGATCGGTTATCATGACAGACCAAATCCCATATCTTACTATGTTGGATCGTAAGTTCAGAAATCCAACAAGAGCATGGAAAAAAGGGGGTATCCTCAGGTGGCTTCAGGCTACAGAAATTAGGGGTGACGAAGTAAAGTTACTTTGGTTACCAGCACATTGTGAATTTAACGCAATTGAGTTAATATATGCCTATGTTAAAAACAAGGTAACAAAGAACAACAATACCTATAAAATTGACCAAGTTCTCAATTTGTTTCATGATGCTTCAGTTACGCCATAAATCTTGGCTGGAAAAATTGTGGCAGACACGCTAAGAAAATTGAAGACAAATATGGAGAGAAACAACATCTTGTCGATATCAACATGTACGAAGAAGCTGTTAAATTCTGTTAATACCAGATTGAATTTTAGAAGAAACAAGAAGAGACAATAGAAAACAGCAATACCAATAATCCCGATGCTCCTGGCCATTCTGGAGTCCGAAATACTATTCATGCAGTTACCGGTTTGGTGATTGTAGCAGAGGCAAAGATGATACAGGATAAATTACGCAAAGGAAATTGATTTGAATTGCATTCTGTAATTTTTTGTTATCAATTACAATATGAATTGTTATTATAATAATAGTTATTATTATTTTTGATAAATAATTAAATTTATATGCATTATTTATGTCTTATATACAAAGAAAACTGATTGAATTTGTAATAAAATAATGTTATCTATAATTTTAAACATCGTTTGATGTATATATCGTGCGTAGACGATAAGACGCTACAATCCGTCTGAGGTGGCACCATCTTTTCAACTCCGCTCGCATTGGCCGGAACCCTCCTCTCCCCGCATGGCTTATTTCTGTTTCTCTTTCATTTATAATTCCATTAAATCGCTTATAAAAAAATAGGGAGACCTACTTTTGAAATATTGATATCGCAACAAGTATAATAAGATTTAGGCAACATGAATCCTTGCGAATTATTTGGGCACATCACGGCCGATTAAATACTCTTGCATCTCGCTTGATATGAGTAGTGGTGAGGAAAGAATAAAGATAATTTCTTAAAGATTAAAGATACGAATTTTATTTATTTCCTCAAATCTGGCGTGGCGCGACATGTGTTAACGACAAGATCTCGAGTCAAAGCCATCTCGAGATTTAGAGGTCATCTCAAGAACGTTCAGCGTTTAACGCGGCCTTAAGTTGGCAGGACCATAATGGCAGAATTAAGTGCAGAATATTTTATATATTTATTATATATATTTCTTTCGGTGGACCGGAAGTGGTGGCCATCTTGAAAATATTCTAGATTAATAGATTGGAATGAACAACCCTTGTTACCAAAATTTCAAGCCTCTACGAATAGTGGAACCTAAAAAAGTTCCAGTTCATATTTGAAGCGCATTGCATTTTATTACAATATAAATTTTACTTTTAACAATATTCTTCTTTTACACTTTTGATCGCAAACATAAAAATATATAGAAAAATCGAAAAAGTGAAGATTAAACTTTTCAACTGCTTCCCGAAGACTCTATACCACCTCCGAAAGACTTAATTCTGCTTTCAAAATATTTGAAACGCTTCTAGAAGACTTGAAATGCTTCCAAAAGAACTTGATACTGCTTCTAGTAGCTTTATACTGCATCCAGAAAACGTGATACAGTTTCTAGAACATTTGATCTGCTTCCAGAAGACTTGATGCTTCTAGAAGGCTTGACTCCAAAAATAGTGAAATGCTTCCAAAAAAAAAAATGAAAAAAATTTTATCGGTGTACAAATTAGTATAAATCAGGTCTTCTCAAATCTACATTTGGTTTATTATTTGAAGTATTTTTTTAAGTAGTTCTGCTAGCTCTTTATCTATCTGCTATTTTAATATCCTGAAGGGATTTAATTAATTCATCTGAATTTTTAACATTAAACTTCAAACTGTTTTTAAAATTATTATATAAGAATTTTTGGATTTGTTTAGCAATTTTTTCTGTAGGGGTGTTGATATTACTGATTATCGGTTTGATACTATGATCTTCCTTGTGTAGTTTAATAAGGCTCTTCAAGATGGGAGGAAGTGGATTCATCTGTGAAAGTGAGTTAATGTTAAAACCTAATTTTGTTGAGGCTGTCTCTGTAATTGTTGATAAGTTTCTTGAGGAGATTGTTATAGGTATTAGTTGGATTTTTATTGATAAGGTTAATATTATTTTGTTGGAAAAATGAAAAAGTTTTTTCTAAATATGAAGTTCTGTTAAGTATGACGAGTTCTGTCAGCTTTTAACAAACACCTTAAAGAACACAAACATAAAACTGATATCTCCAACATTAAACTTCTTAAAAACCTCGGTAAATCGAGAAAAATGGATAGATACTTTTTATCTTTTATGTAATTTTTTAAATTTGCCGCTCATGCATTGGTTTATCACATCGTTAAAAAGAAATTTTATTGCCAACCTGTCTAAAATATAAGTTACTGTATTTATAACCATTCTTCTTCTTCCTTATGCCAAGATTATTCAGTCCGATGTAAACTATTGCCATGTGCGCACACGGCTCATTTTTCGGTAATACTTTTAAGTTATTTAACATTGACTTTACTAATTTTAATTTTTACTTTTACATATTTAACGCCAAAATTACTTTTCAACAAGCCTTCAGCCTTCACATTAATTTACACCTGCCTTCAGCATTTAGATAATTTAACTAAACCTATCGCTCAACGTTGTGTTAACCCTTTATATGGTAACACACGTTGATTTTTAAAATTTTATCTTTTTATATTTTCAACATCAATCGTTTTTATACTTCGATTTATAAGGATTTTTCCACAAGATCATGTGTCACGCTTACATCTTTTCTTAGTTTTTGACGGTAAGATCTAGTTTTTATAATTTTTTAATTTTCCATCTTTTATAAACCCGTCCCCTAGATAAAACACTTACTTTATAATTTTTTTAATTTAAGTTTCAATTTTTCTAGTTGTACCTGAAGACGCTCTTAGAAAGGGCGAAACATTGTAGTACAGAATTAAATAAATTTTCATCGTGGATAGCTTAATTTCCTTTCATAAAAAGATAAGGATTTAACGTTTTTCAAACAATCAAAGAAACATATTTGAAAACACCGAAATTGTAAGAACTCATAGGGACAACATCTCAGAGAGACGACGATGGACTGCGTGCTTCTTATAATATATAATGATATTTATATATTATTTACAATTATAATATTTAATGATTGCGAAGTCCGGGAAGCCGCACACTGTTGGCTAACAACTTATTCTATCAGCTATAAGTGAGGTAATACGCACCGTGATGTACAAACCAGCTTACGATATTATAAAAAGAATTTCATTGAGTTCTGTATTCATACAGTACGAAGAAGGATCGACGAAATGGCTCAGAGTGTGGAAAACTCTTTATGTGACTACTTAAAAACATCTCAATTTTCTATACAGCTTGACGAGTCAACATTACCTGGAAATGAGGCTTTACTTTTAGCTTATATGAGACTTGTGAAAGAAGAAAAAATTTCCCAAGAATTGCTATTTGCTAAGTGGAAACTGATACGAAAGGTGAAACATTATTTACTGAATTAAAAAGATTTCTTGATGTAAAAGCTATACCCATGATTAATATCATGTCCGTTGCTACTGATGGTGCTCCGGCAATGGTAGGACGACACCGGGGCTTTCTGGCGTACTTAAAACAAGTCATACCGAATGTACTATCGGTATATTGTGTTATTCATCGACATCATTTGGTGGCAAAAAACCTTAGTGGACGTTTGCATGAATCACTACATTATGTCATTAGAGTAGTTAATAAAATCAAAAGGAATGCCTTAAATGAGAGATTATTTGCTCAACTTTGTTTTGAAAATGATGATGACTATAATCGTTTACTACTTAACACAGAAGTACGTTGGTTGTCTAAAGGTGCGTGTTTGAATCGCTTCTATTCGCTTTTTGATTCAGTGTTGAAATTCCTAGAGAGTAAAGACAATGATTTGCGTCATAATATAATTATCTCGAAAAATGATATCGCTTATATGACTGATTTATTTGCTAGATTCAACCAGACTAATTTGAAACTACAAGGTGACACACTAAATTTAATCAAAACTAAAAGTGTAATATCTGCCTTTGTTACAAAACTTTTGCTATACAAATAAAACATGGGAAGAGGAGAATGTTCTCAGTTTTCAATTTTTTTTTTGTTGTTACAAAAATTGCAACAAAATTGCAAAATGGAGACGAAGATTTGCTTGCTTATTATCAACACTTAACGGCACTCCATTCGGACCTTACTCAAAAATTTGAAGACATTCTTCATTTGGATAATCCCGACTGGGTGTTGAACCCTTTTGTAAGTAGTCAAACTCAACGAGCACAAATGCAGATGAGTACATGCCAGGACAGGAGCAACTTATTGAATTATCCACAAATGAGGAGCTGTAACCAGGATACGAAAATTTCTGGTTACAAAAACAGATCCCCATTTTATATCCAGCATTGTAGGTTATTGTACAGAAGCTGTTGATTGCTTTTCCGTCTTCGTATTTGGTAGAACGTGGATTCAGTGCCGTTATGAGCCTCGTCACAAAGGAAAAAAATAGACTGGAAATTAGTAATCGGAGGGATTTACGGTTGCTACTGACAAACATCGAGCCGGACATAAATAAACTCATAACATCCCATCAGGTTCATGCAACCCATTATTATTTTATTGTATTTTAGTACAAAAGTTATAATCAATAAATTCTTCTTCAACAAAATGTTTACTTTACATTTTATTTTTACGTCACCATTTACCATTAAGACAACAAAGTTAAAGTATTCATTTTTCTATTAAGTATTTAATCACGTCCGTGGGCCAAAAGACTTTGGGAAACACCGTGCTAGCTTAATATTAAGGTAATATTAGCTATTTAAATTTATATTACACCGGTCAACCATGATAGACATGTTTATGCTAGCAGGAATTCTATATTTCTTTATGGCTGTTACGCCCCTTAACAGTGCAATTACGAAGTTCAAATGATTTCCAGATATTTCTCTTGGCCACTTTACCGATAAGGCTTTTTTGCGCTTAACAGGACACCCGGTATACAATCATTTTGTTAAAATCACCATTAAAGTTGATCTTTAAAGAGATCAACTTAAAGTTAGAACTTCTTAATAGTTTTACATAATGGGATTCCCCGAATAATAATGATTTCTAACACAAACAGGTACTAGTTTAAAACAAGTTTTATTTGTTTAAAAGACTACCCTTAAACTACTCCATAAAAATAGTTTAAAATAAAAAACAGCTTAAAACAATAAAATACATGTATATTGATTTCTAACATAAACAGGTGTACGGTTGTTAGTTTAAAACAAGTTTTATTTGTTTAAAAGACAATTCTGAAATTACTACACAAAAATAGTTTAGAACAAGATAAAGCAGTTTAAAACAATATAAAACATGTAATTTGTTTACAATTAAAAAAAACATTCTTTTTTTAATCATGTCACAAATATTTTAAAATAAATATTGTATACAGAGTGTCTCACGTAATTGGTGCATTAGAACTTTTTTAAGTTATACTATTCGTAAAGGCTTGAAATTTTGGTAACTTGGGTTGTTTATTTCGATATTTTAATCTAAATTATTTTTAAATTTTACAGTCTACCGCAAGTAAACCTCAACTTCATAATTTTTATTGCCCCTTTTATTTATACGTACAAAAAAATATGTTGACTTTGTTAAATGTTGTTGGTGGTACCTAGCGTTTTTTGTGTTTCTCTAAAACTAGAAACTTTCCGATTTTACCGTGCATTTTTTGAAAAGAAAAGTTTGAAGTGTACACTTCGAATCAGTTTCTGAAGAAGGTTGCAACATGACATCAGAAATGTCAAAAATTTTTTCAAAAAACGCACGGCAAAACTCATAAGTTTCTAGTTTTAGATCTAGTACTAGTCATACTGATAGTTCTGGTGATAGTACTAGTGATAGTACTATTCTAAGCACCATTAATGGTAAAGTATGATGACATAAACATTTTTTTTTATTTTCCACGATAAATTCACAATCTTCCGTTCGCGCATTATTGACTCACCCTGTGTATATATTTTTCTTAAAATGTCTATGAATTTTTAATTTTTGCAAAACTTTTGCAAAAGAAGTTATTTTTTTATTTCAATTAATTAGAGCAACATTGAGGAGCTGGCGAGTTGTCACTTTGAAATCTTCAATCTCGAAGATATTCTATACTAAACTTTATATAATCATAGATATTATGATATACATTCTTCAGATGTAGTACACTTTGCCATCTATAATCCTTTAGAATCTTTGAAATCTGAAAAAAAACGATCCATTGCGTTAGGAACCATTGAATTATAATCAAAGGTAAGATTGCCATTTCCAATAAATGCTGGTCGTAGACTACCTAAGAATAATAATTCCTTGTTATCTTTTGAGATTACGGAAATTATAACATTCTGTTTAAAACAGAATGTGATACATGTAATCACATTCTAATTTGTAAACTCCATTATCGTTCATTTTATTGATTTTATCTTTGTTGTTAATTAAAATGTTTTCTAGTGTGTTGTTGCTTTTGGATGTTATAACTATATTGTGTTTCTTAAAAATTTTTTTGATTTTATTATGTATGTTACCTTGATATTCTATTGTTCTATAAATATTGTTTGTGTTATTTGTTATATTTGTAAGAGTGGTAAGTTTTATGTGATTCTGTTTGTTTCTGCATTTGTCAATCTTTTTGTTGATGATTTGTGGTTTATATCCGTTATTTTGGCCAATTTGTTTGATAATCGATATTTCTGTTCTAAGTTCTTTTTCACTAAGTTTTGTGTTGAAGGCACGGTGTATATATGCGTTGAAAGTTGCCATTTTATGAGTATAATCATGAAAAGAATCATTTGGGATGATAGTATCTGTTTGCGTTGGTTTTCTATAGATACTGTATTGAAGTCCGTTGTCTGTTTTTAAAATTGTTAAGTCTAAAAAATTTATGCGGTTGTTATGTTCTATTTCGATTGTAAATTTGATATCTTTATGTAAATTATTATTGTAGTTGTGTAAGTTGGTTATTGTTTCTTGTCTGTCATTGTCGATAAAAACGATGATATCATCTACATATCTTAACCATGTTATTATGTTGTGTCTATATGGGTTGTTATTGTTTATTATAAGTTCTTTTTCAAGTTTGTCTAAGAATATATCAGCTAGTAATCCACTTAGTGATGATCCCATTGGAAGGCCCTTATTGTAGGTGTAGTAAGTGTTATTAAATTTACAAAAATTTTGCTGTATGCAAATTTTAAAAAGGTTAAATATATTTTTTCTGTCGCTTTCATTATTAATTCCATCTTTAAGAATGTTGTTTAAAATTTGAAGGGTTTCATCAGTTGGAATGTTAGTGTAAAGGTTAGTGATGTCAAATGAGATCATTATGTATTTGTCAGGAAAATTAATTTTTGTAAGTTTATTAATTAAATCGTATCTATTTTTTATGGTGTGTCTAGTTTCAAATCCTGTTATATCTTTAAATATGTTGACCAAAAATTTTGCTGTTTTGTAAGTGGAAGAATCGATTGAGGAAATGATAGGGCGAATCGATTTTGTTTATGTAAACAAAACATACCGATTCGATTTACAACAGGGAGATGTTTAAAAACTCGTATAAAAGAACATAGAACACAACAGAAAAATAAAAGAAAAATAAAAGTAACCTTTTGGAAATACTTGAACTTTATGAAATTAGAAAATTTAAACATAATCATCCACAAATTTTATGTTTGAATGACCAAATTAACTACACAGAAAAACCTTTATACACTTAGCAGCAGAAGTCTGCGTACAAAAAACTTCTAACACTTTAACTGAAAAAATAAGGGTCATGATCTAATGTGATAAACTTCATTTTTTTTTTTATTTTGTGTATTAACTACATATAATTCTATTAACAAAATATGCATCAATAAAACAGAAATATTAGTTACAAAAAAAAATTAAAATTAAAAATTCTCCAAATAATGCGTATGCAAAAATCTGCGTACAAATAAAGACGCCTTCTCCAAAATATACTTATTTACTTAAATACGTATTTGGCGATGTACGCTTTCCGATTTAAATAAAAGATAATCGGTGTCAGTTATATTAGCAGAGGCTTAGAAGCTAAAAGTTAGAATGGACACGAAAGGAAAGGAAATTGAATTGGGAGAGAGAAAAATTATTGTAAAGTTATGGAAAGAGGGAAAATCTTTTCGAAAAATAGGAGAAACTGTCGGCAGGTCACACTCTTCCATTCAAAGAGTAATTAATAATTATAAAGACACTGAAGATTACCTCTCACGTCCGCGATCTGGTAGACCACCCCTTTTAACAAACAGAGTGAAGCGAAAAATTGTACAGCAGGTTAGAAAAGAACCTAGGCTGACGGCAAAAAAAATAGTAGAAAATGTACAAGAAGAGTTTCATAAAACTATCAGCAAAGATACGGTGAGAAGGACGTTAAAAAAAGCTAACTATCACAGTCGCGTTGCACGAAAAAAGCCATTTGTGTCAGAGGTCAATCGTCAGAAGCGGATCGCCTTTGCAAAAAAAAACTCTTAGACAAGCCCATTGAATTCTGGGAGAAACTTCTCTTTACAGATGAGAGCAAATTTTGCATTTTCGGCATTAAGGGTAAACAACTTGTATGGAGAAAACCTAATACTGCCCTTAATCCCGAAAATTTGAAAGCGACTGTAAAACACGGAGGTGGTGGAGTTATGGTTTGGGGGTGTATGTGCACCAAAGGGGTGGGAAGGTTGGTTTTCATAACATCGACAATGGACCATAAAACGTATATAGACATTTTAAAAGAAAATTTGAAGCCTAGCATCGAAAACTTGGGCTTGGGGCCCGAATACTTTTTTCAACAAGATAATGACCCCAAACATTGCGCCCACAACACTAAGCTTTGGCTACTATACAATACCCCAAAGCAACTTAAAACACCTCCACAATCGCCGGACTTGAATCCCATCGAAGACGTCGAAGGAAACGTTAAAAAATGTTATGATTGAGGAATGGGCCAAAATCAGTTCGGACGAAACGAAGAAATTAGTGCACTCCATGCCTAAACGTTTAAGGGAGGTCATTAAACGTAAAGGTTATCCGACCTCATATTAATATAGAAACAATGATCTCATTTATGAATTTTTTATAAATACTGTCCTGACTTGTAGCAGATTTTTGCATACCCGTTATTTGTAGAATTTTTAGTTTTGATTTTTTTCTGTAACTACTGTTTCTGTTTTGTTGAAGCATATTTTGTTAATAGAATTATATGTAGTTAATATACAAAGTATTACAAGTTTTTTGTACGCAGACTTCTGCTGCTGAGTGTATATGTATTTGAAAAATCCTTTTACTCCACCTAAAAATAAAAATAAAATTAAAAAACCCTAACATATACAATGAACTCAAACCGCAATAACATTTTCCCATATTTCCCTTCCCAAATTTACAATAGATATTTGAACTTTTGGTTTGGGAAATATTCAATTTTAATTTTATTTTATTTTAATCCTATTTTAATTTTTCACATTGACACAACATGACATAAATCACAAAATAAAATGTCAATAAGTTCAACAACTTGTTTAAAAATATATTTCATGAAGATGGTTTAAACGTAACCGAAACCGGTTGAAACATTGTGTAAAATACTATCGTCTTTAAAATTCCCTAATTTAAGAAAAACCTGATTTGAACTGAATGATTCTTCATTGACTAATAGTTTTAAGGTTCCTTAAGAACTTGTTGGCACAGGTTTTAGGAAGAAGTCTTAGTAGAAAATTCATTTTTGAATACGACTCTTAGATTCGAAATGGTTTCTCTAAGGCTGCATAAAAGTGGTTGCACATCTAAATAATTTCTCGAAGATATAAATGACCTTGATCTTCTTTTAAAGAAGATCTAAGACCCAGTAGAATAACTGGAAGATTCTTGTTCCACCTATAGTGACTTCCTGTTGCAGTAATTATTGTTGTTTTAAGAGTTTTTTGGAATCGCTCTAACAAACCAATTTTGTTTCCTTATGGTGTATAATTCTCCAATAGTGAGGTTTGTCAAATTTAGAAAAGTAATGTGGAAATAACTGTTCCTCCAATAGAAGTAGAGGTATTCAAAATAGCATATGCTTCAGGCCATCTTGTGAAACCTTCAATGACGATTAAAACATAAGAGGGATCTAATAAATCTAATAAATCTAAAAAATAAGAGGAATCTACCGTTAGGAACTTCTTTCTTTTGTAGAGATGATTTTGTATGATGATGAATTTTAGTTTTTTGACAAAGAATACAAGTGTTAGATAACCATTTAATATTATTAGTCATGCGGATCCAGAAGAACCGATTTTTAATACTTTGTAAAATAATACGAATAGAGTGCGCTAATGCTTCATGCATTTATTAAAGATGATTTTCTGAAATATTTTTACATGTAGTTTCTTTGTAGTTCAGGAAAATATTCGCACCAAAGATCTATATTTGAGTTGATAGTTATACATGATATAACTTAAGTGGATGTAACGATTGCTTTTGAAATGTACGTTTAGGTTCTACACCAACTTGAACTTTCTTAAAAACTTCAACAGAAGAATATAAGAATATGATGTATTAGAGAGTTAGGAGTGCCAATAACAATACACCTTTTACATAATGTTTATCAGAAGTATATTCTACAATATAATTTATGGGTTTTGAGTTTTTCTGATTTTGAAAAATGCAGCTACGAAGAGTTAGTGGTCTATAAACACTTGATATTGATTGCCTTGTAAGAAATGTTTAATGGCAGAATAAATAACCAGAAGCTGTCTGTCAAACGTTAAATACTTAGTTTGTATTTTCATTAATTTTTTTGAAAAAATGCTAAAGATCCAGTTACGTTGTTGGTAATCTGTGATAAGATAGCACCTAGTGAAGTATCCAAAGTATCTATAGATAGTAAAAGTAAACCTGTTGTATGTATGTAGGAAAGGGGAGAGTATGCTAAGGCATACAGCATCTAGGCCCAACGGGCCCCTTGTACATCCTCCTACATTCTCCCCGAATTACATCAACCAGCCTAAGGAATTCTCTAAGGTTAGGATACAGCTGAGAGGTGTGTTCCTGATGTCATCCGTGCTCGACTATTCCTTTCCAAAGTCTCTTATTCTGAGGTCTTGTAAAGTGGGGCCAACAAGATATGTCGAACAGTCTCCTAGCTCTCTTCACAAAAGCGACAGAGAGGACTAGTAGTAAGCTTAAGGTTGTAAAGATGCTTGTCTAAACACCTTACAGTTATCCATATGCCATATACCGAGTCTTACGAAAGACAAGACTGTCTTTGCTAAGGGATAGCACAGCAGTTCTTTAGACAGATAGTAGCCCTTCGTCCTATCCCACCAGTCTGTGAACTTTTTATGGGTGAAATCTTTAATAAGCTCAATTTGACTTGAAACAGACGGAGCAATTAACGGTTCAGGTGAACAAATAGCTCCCCAGGCAGCTCTTTTAGAAAACCTATCAGCGTGCTTATTACCTGCACAGGTCGAGTGTCCTTTTATCCATTGAAGTAAACAGTTGTGTTCTGTGGTCTTCTCCAATGTCCATAACAAGACCTGAGGTAATAGTTATTCTATTCAGGGCCGAAATAGATTCTCTACTGTCAGTATAAATTGTGAAAGTCTTACCTTATCTGACAATAAAGTTAGCGGCAAGTAGAATGGCGATTAATTCCGCCTGTATGACGGTGGTCTTACCGAACCATCAGTGTAGATTTTTTAACTGTTTTAACTGTTTTTTAATTCTACTTGCATGGAGCTTGGGTGGGTGAAATAACTCTTAGTAAAAATATGTTGTAGGTATATGAAGTCCGTTTTACATTCCAAGATTGGCGAGTAACCCACCATTTCATTCCAGAATGTTACATTTACACTCTTTCTCTCACCCATTAGATTGCCTGCTGTATGCTTGAATGTAGATCACGGCGTACCATACAAACACGAAAGTCTCTGTACTTTATTGAGTGCAGCAGTGGATACAGATTTTAAGGTCGTTGACGACCAAAGTAGTGCACTATATGTAAGCATAGGTCGGATTATAGGTGTGTGATGATAGATATTTGACTTCTTTTGACAAAACTAATGGATTATTAGTAAGAGATGCTAATCTGTGCTTGCCAAGTTTCCTCAATCGTGTGGAAAGAATCAACTCTGTCTTTCTGGATTCACAGGAAGGACAAGGATGCCAAGGAACTGACAAGGATGATTAGATCACCTGCATAACCAGCTCTTGTAAAGTTGGCTTTAGCGAGGCAGTTCAAGAGGCCGTTCAGGGTGAGATTCCACAACAATGGGGAAAGTACACCCCCTTCCGGCCAGCCTCGAATAACTCCTCCTTGAAGACTGACATCACCAACCCTAAGTTTAACTATCCTATGTTTGAGAGAATTCTCAATCCAACCACAAAGAGTTGGTGGAACTTCATTCTATAGCAAGGCATTGTTAATATCAGAGAAAGTTGTTTTATCAAAAGCTTCCTCTATATCTATGAAAACATCTAGTGCGGACTCCTTTGAGTCCAGCGCCCCACCAACAAAGCGGGTCACCGAGTGAAGAGCCCTTAATGTGGACTTGCCCTGAGTGTAGGCATGTTGATTAGTTTTTCTGGTGTATATGGGAGACAGAAATCCCTAACATAGCAATCACACAGTCTCTCCAAGATTTCAAAAGAAAGGCTGATACGTTTAAACGATTTTTGTGTGAACGGTATACTTCATCAATAAGTAAACCAGTTGATGAAGGAGTTCAAATTGTACAATTTGATAATAAACCTTTTGCTTTAGTGAAGGAGGATTTTTGTTCATCTGCCCAATGTAGACTTTTCGTAATTACATCTATTCTAGATAAAGAAGGACGAATACCTTCTGAAGAAAGTGTATCACTCAAAAAGTCTTAAGAGGAAACACCGAAGCAGATTCGTTGGTTGTATATTAATATAGAAGTCACTCAATCTTTGAATAATCGATTCAAATGGAGTAAGTGTTCTTCTTCAGTTTTGCTTTCAATTAGTATGTCATCTAACTATACAAATAAGAAATTGAGACCTGAAAGAATTTCATTAATGTTGAAACATATGTGCAGCATTCTTTAAACCAAAAGGCATTCTTAATAATTCGATTAAATCAAAAAAGGTAGTGATAGCTGTTGTCTAAACATCTGCATTGTCAACTGAAATTTAGTGGTATACAAACACTGAATCAACTTTGGAAAAGATTGTGCAACTAGGAAAATAAAAATTGAAATCTTGTTAACTTTCATTAAATATGTTAATAGCTTGTGCTTTTGGTTATTGACTAATTTTAGTTAGAAACTTTTTTAGCAATGAACTCTGTGTCCTATAAATCCCAAATTTTTAAAGATTAATCGAGCTAGAATGATAAATTGAGGACAGTTGCTGCTTGGATGTTCTTAAATAAAGTGGCATTGGAATCATCGCTCTATCTTATACAGGATGTTCAAAAATGTAATCACTGTATTAATATATACAATTGCAAGAAAAGTTGACAATTTTAAATAGAACACCCCATATTTAATTTGCTTATCAGATAGATAATTTAATTCTAAGTTATCTTGGATTAAAATTAATTATCATACATAGATATACAATAACAAAATTACAGAGTTCTTATAAAATTTTTATAATCAAATAACATCAGCTAAAAGGAATGTTGACTTCCAAAAGAAAACATAACCAACTCAACAGAAATTCCATTCCAACAAACAACATTTCTTTTTTTTTAATAACGATATCAAATTATCATTATAATCTCATAACATTTTGAATCACATTGCCATAAAATTTGAAATCCCAACTATCAACTCCACCAAAAGGATGTTTAAGGTCGAAATCAGCTGACGTTACAAACACGTTCCTTTCAAGACAAGAAGTTTTTTTTTAAATATACTCGTCCGTTTTAAACGAGCTGTTGCCTCGCGTTAAACTTTTTCCGCGAAGATAAACGTTTAGATTATAGGATCGAAAAATAAAGAAATTAAGGAGGAAAATATTTATTTATAGGTTTCGGCCTCCCGCGTCTTAATATAAATATTTTTTAAAACGACCGCCCCTCGAAAGCAACCCAAAAAAGTAACCGGATTCTGTTCGTGCCTACGTTAACTTCTTGCTATTTACTTCGGCCCTTGGGCTACTTCACGACATCTTAAAGTCGCCGTTTCAATTGCACCTATTAAAGCAGCGCGAATACCTAAAATAAAAATCAATTAATATTTTTAATAATAATAAGTATTGTTTTATGATACCTTTTTGTTCTAAAAAGTGTAAACCAGCTGCAGTTGAACCAGCAGGAGATGTAACATCGTCTTTTAAAACTCCTGGATGAGTCTTTGTTTCTTTTACCATCGTACTAGCTCCTAAGACAGTTTGTGATGCTAAACGATACGCTAAATCTCTTGGTAATCCCATTTTAACACCACCATCAGCTAAAGCTTCTATCATAATATAAATCTTAAATACAAATTAAATTAATACAATTTTTTGATTAAAACAAATTTTTTACATAAGCTGGTCCGGAACCGCTCAACGCCGTTATTGGATCCAACATATATTCGGTAACTTCATCGCAAGTTCCGATTGATTCTAGTAATTTTCTGGTAACTTTGGCGTCTTCTTCAGTTGCTTTTGCTCCGCAGACGTAAACTGAAGCACCCGATCTCACTAAAGCTGGGGTGTTTGGCATTACTCTAATTACACGAGATTCACCAGGAAGGTACTAAAATGGGATTATATAAATAAATCTTTTTATTTTTGTATAAATTTTTTGATTAATTACCGATTCCAATTGTTTAATGGTCACTCCCATGGCTATGGAAAGAAATAATTTACCAGCCGGAATTTTAGCTTTGGTGATATCACTCAAAGCTATTGGAACTACTGATGGTTTTGTTGCAATTATAACAATGTCTGAGTTTTGTACTACGGGGACATTCTCAAAAATTGATTCGGCTCCTAATTCCTAAAAAATAGAATTTAGGGAATTTTAAATATCGATTCTCAAATATGAAATGATAAGTTAATTAACTTAAAACTAGAACTATATATTATGATTAGTTTATAAACAACAGTAATTGCAAAATTTGTAATTAACAAAGACGAATATTTGACTCATACTCAGTTCTTCCCTAAAGTTCTTGCAAAATGTTAAGGCCCCTCACTTTAGAGATATTAATGGCACCTCTCTCTATAGGACTTATTTCCGTTTCTCTTGTAATTCTGTTAAATCACTTTTAAGAAAATAGGGGGCCTAATTTTGAAAAACTAATAATGGAATCCGATATACGATATTATTTGACAAACCGCATCCTACTAATCCACAATTTTTCGCGAAACTCTCGCGAATATTAATAAAATAAAATAAGCCCACATTAAGCACACATAGGTTTACCGCCAGATCAAATTTGAAATTTTTTCGTAAAATAGATTTTGAGAAAAGAGAAAAACCGAGTACTATTTTCACTTAATTCGGGATAAATGAAAAACCAAAGACCCGATAATTTCCAAATCAACATATGATACGCAAAAATTTTCACTAATTATAACAATCTTTGCCACAATTTTTTTCATTGGTTACGAAAATATCGTTCTCTAAATGAGGAGCCTTGAATTTTTGCACGGATTGTAGGCTTATCTCCCTTCATACATAACAGTTCCCTATCAAAGCCGTTCAAAAGATATCATATAGGTGCAACACCTTTGTTTATCAAAACTCACTATCATTATTTTTCTGATCAGCACACCATTATGCTTCAAATTTAGTATTAAATCAAGAAGGGCCGAAGAATAGAGTATGATGATTTTTTTGTTGATGGTGAAAATTGAAGAAATTTACGGCGGACGTAGAATATAAAACTCAAAAATAAATTGAGATATTACGCATGATTTGGTGAGTAATGATAGTTTACATAAGTTTGTTTTATATATCACAGAAAATTTAATCAAGATATCTTAAGACTTCAATTTTCTATGATTTTTAGAAAAGATTAAGGATATTGTTAATTTTATGAAATGCTACAAATTTAGGATGAATTCAAAACGTTGATATCTTAAATATCAAATGTACAGTAAAAATATAGGTTGAGTTTAAAAGTTGATATCATAAAAATGAATTGAGATGATATTGTTCTGGAACAAGTACAATATTTCCGTTATAAATTACAAAAATTTCATCAAGATATCTTAAGAAATTGATTTTCTACGTGTTTCAAAAATGGTTATGAAAACTGTAAATTTTAAGAAATGCTACAAATTTAAGTTGAATTTAAAATTGGATATCTCAAAAATGAATTGAGATGCAATGCATGGTTTTCTTCTCGGAAAAATGCATTCCTTGCTTTATAAATCTTAGACATTTTCATTATGATATCGATTTTTTACCATTTTTTAAAAATGATTGAAGAAATTTTTAATTTTACGAAATGTTATAAATTTAGGTTGAATTCAAAACTTGATGTCTCAAAAATGAATTGGGATATTCAAGTTTGCTTTATAAATTTTAGAAAATTTTCTCAAGATATTTTAGAAATTCGATTTTCCATGATTTTTCAAAAAGAATTAAGGAAACTGTTAATTTTCCGAAATACTACAATTTTAACCCTCATCTGGACTTCGTTTCTAGAACCAAATCCGGACTTCATATGTCAAATTGACTCAATGTCAGAATCATTGTTCAATCATTGTTTGTGTATTGCTGTATATTTTTTATGATTGCTTCATGTGAATGAAAAGGATAGCCCCAAAAAACACTTGGTTGACTTCTATCAAATAGTCTTCTTTTTTGTACGTTCTAATTGGTATTTAATTGGGTAAATAAAACAAAATTGTATGCAGAAATGTCAAGCATGTTGCAAATCTATTTACTTTCCATTTGCATCGATACGAACCACGTTTGCACGATACGATAGATAGACTTCTAGATGTTTGAAAAGTTCCAAAAGACTTTAAATCCTTTCAAAAAGCTTGAACTGTAAGAGAAGTCATAATACTGGCCCTGGAAGACTTGAAACTGCTTCTAGGAGATTTGACACTATTTCTAGAAGACTTAATATGCTTCCAGATGACTTGAGATGTTTCCAGATCTGCTTCCAGAAAATTTGATACTGCTTCTAGATGACCTGTAACTGTTTGCAAAAGATTTGAAATGTAGCCAGAAGACCAAAAATAAAAATTGAAAATAAACAAAAATTCATTCACTGAGCCAAAGTATTTAGTCGATTCGATCGTATGTCACAAAAATATCATGAAGTAATTCTGAAAATTGTGTCAATTTTATACAAAGTCCGGATGAGAATTAAGTTAAATTCAAAACATAATAACTCAAGAACAACGTGAGTACTCACGCATAACTTTCTTCTCGTAAAATTACATACTTTTCTCAAAACAAAATCGCCAGGATATCTTAAGAATTTGGTTTTTTACGATTTTTCAAAAATAATTAAGGACATTGTTAATTTTATGAAATTGTAGTATTTCGTTTTTTAAGTTGGGTTCAAAATATTATATCTCAAAAACGAATTGAAATATTTACGCATGTCATTGTGCGTATAAAAGTATATACTTTTCAATATACAAGGTGCCACAAAAATGTTGGGCTGGCTATACATAGACGGTTTCTACAACTAAAAAGAAGCAAAAAAATTTATACAGGGTCTTTCGGTTTAAAATTATTACCTAAGTAATAATTTTAAACACATATACAAGAGTGAAAATGATGATAATTCATGTAAAAAAATTCTAAAACTTAAAATGCCAACGATACAGGCCATCAAAGTTAGAAAATGTTAAGACGTTTTTGAAAATATCTCAAACACTATTTATAATAAAGCTTTGAAATTTGGTACAGTATAAACAAATATCAAGTAAAATCACTGAGCAATTTATGAGTTGAATTTGTCTGCCGGAACAATGCTATATAGGCTGTATCTAAAATTTGCTTGTTCAGAATTTTTTTATTCTAAACTTCTTTGACTACTTGACATTGGTTTATACTATTCCAAATTTCAAAGTTTTATCATAAATAGTGTTTGAGATGTTTAAAAATGTCTTAAAATTAAAACTTTGTAGGCCTGTATCTTTGCTATTTTAGGTCTTTGATCAATTTTTAAATTCAATTTTTAATTTTTAAAAACGTTTTAAAGGATTCATATTAGATTAACGGAAAGAGGATCTTTCAAACCAATAGTCCGTGAATGTAGCAGATCACAAACTACAAGAACTTTAGAGTTGGAAGAATGTTTGTTGGCTCGTGTTAAAGATAATGCAGGTGCTACTACATGAAGAATTGTGTTAGCAGAAGTTGTCGATCATGTGAGTGTGTGGTGGATTTTAAGAACCAATTATCTTTATCCATACCACCTACAAAGAGCAGGGTTATTACAGATATACCAGTCGTCTCTTTCTGTGTTCTCTTTAGTGATGAAGCTGGCTTTACAAAGATGATATCGTCAATTTTCATAATTTACATCAGTAGCAAGAAGAAAACCCCCATTTTATTATTCAGTCCAGACATCAAGCGCAGTTATCATTACATGGGTGAGCAGGAATTATCCAAGACTTCTTAATTGGTTCGTTTATACGTCTGTGATGATTTTCTGTTTTACTAAATGTTAGAGAACGCATGTGGTTCATAGATATATCCGTATATCTTGGAAGATGGAAAGGTCGTGGTGGACTTGCAGCGTGGCCTGCACGATTACCCGATTTAAGACTGATTTTACGTATAGGGACGTTTAAATTCCACGGTGTATTCTATCCCAGTTTAAAATATTGAGTATCTTTAACGTAGAGAGGAAGATGGATGCAAGGAATTTCGAAATACACCAGGAATTTTGGGTGCATGAGGCTATAATATGACGAGCTTAACAGTGTGTTGCTGCCCGTGTTGGTCATTTTGAACATTTATTATGTTTTACATTAGAAATTAATGTTTTCTGTAACCTTTTAAAAAATTGAAAACCACAGTATAACTCAGTAACGATCCATTTTATTGATCCATTTATGTATAGACAAACTTGTTTGCTTATTTTTAGTTATAAAAACCGTCTATATATAGCCAGTCTAACATTTTTGTAACACCCTACTGTATATCACAGAAAATTTAATAAAGGTATCTTAAGAAATCGATTTTCTACGATTTTTTAAAAATGATTAAAGAAATTTTTTTTATGAAATGTAACAAATTTAGGTTGACTTAAAACATTATTATGCATGAAAAAAGAAGATGAACAATCTTAATATAAAGGATGTCACACAAAAAGCGTCCCAAGCTGTAACTCTGTCATTTACATTCCGATTTTTATAAGCCAGGTATCAAATAAAGTAGTTTGACGAATGCTGTTTCATGCTACAAATATTTTTTCCGTCATCTTCAATTTCAGGCGATTATCACTTTTACTTTTCAAATTACTCGATATATGTTTCTTCACGTTATTGGATCCAGATTTTTTTCTGAATCTAAATAGAAATAAAATTTTTCTAAAAAATACCTGACTCACAAAAATCTGAATATGAATGACTGAGTTACAGCTTAGGGCATTCTTGTATGATAACCTCTAAATACAGGTGTCCTTTTATGGCTAAAATTACATTCAAAATAAAAGTATCTATCCAATGATGTCCAGAAAAATATACCGAACAATTTGATAACAAAAGTTAACTATCACTTGAAACTGAAAATGGCGCTGAAAAAAATTTATTTGTAGCTTGAAACATAGTATTCATTAAACCATTTCATTTAATATTTTTTGTGTACATCCTGTATATTCGCTCAGAGAAGCTTCTTTAACGACACATAAGGCATCAAAGGTTCTTTAAAATTAACTTTATCTACAATTACACTGGAAATTTTGTCAAACGAATTATTTTTGTATAAAGTGATTATCTTTCAGATTGATCTCTTTGATTAAGCGATTGTTTTGAAGAAAAACAAAGGTTTTTATTGCAAATAATGTTTAATTTAAGAAAACCTTTGAAGGCCCTGTATCTCATTAACGAGATTTGCGAGCAAAAATAAAATGAATACATTTTATTTTTTCATATTTTACCTGCCCGAGAAATCTATCAACGATTTTTTTAAATCACATAAACAATTTTAAAAAGAAGTGGCCTTTTAGGATTAATTGGAAATTTAAGGTTTTTCGACATAATAAAAAAGATTTAAGGAAATACCTTTGTTGCCATCCTGTATAAGATTAATGCCGTAATTTCATAGCTTCAAGAGTGACCTTAACAAACCATATTAAAAGTATTTTTTAAAAATTTTGAAATTTATGGGTTCAGATTACTAATTATTGAACCTACCTTCTACAATCATGATAGACGAGAATATCAATAGTCAACTATTATCCATGCCAGATGTCAAGGCCCTTCATTTTAGAGATCGATATCTTCGAAATCACTCAACGAAAAAAATGTTTAGAACTATAGTTTTTCTTTTATAGCGAGTTAATTGAAAAAAGTATCCATTTATTGAGAGTGCCGACAACTTTGTCTACTTTTGTTAGTTCAACAATTGATCGTGTTGGGGATGGAGGAAATATGGAAAATCTCCATAAAAAGTCTCCTATTATATACACCTTTCCTACAAAGAATTTTAGTCCGATCAAAATCAAATGTGTGGCCTATAGACACATGATGCCCAATCAAAGCAGTCTCCCCCAGATTTCATCATGACACAGTCTCTCGCATGCTGTCTAACTCTGGATTTGAGTTACTGAGAAATGGTACCTACATAGCAACTATTACAATCCATACATTCGATCTTATACAGCACGTTGGACTGCTGGAGAAAGAGAGTGGCATACTTAAACCCAGTGAAAAAACTTTTGAACGGTATATTGCAAGCTTTAAGGAACAATCACTAAAGAATTTCCATATTAGTGAATGGCAAGAAAAGAAACTAATAAAATGACCTGAAAAAGCTTTCTATACCAACTCAAAACGATGTGTTGATCAGACACTGAAGACTAACAAGCCTAGAAAGGGCATACAATTGTTGGATTCTGTTTCCATCATAAATTGGATGTGTTGATCAACAGAGTTGGACTCCCGTTGCACGTACAGTAATCTGTCATATGGTGCAGCACAAATAATGTCATCGATATAATTGTAAATAAAAGGTTGGGTTGGGATGCGAAAGGAGAGCTGAAAGATACACCTATTGCTATGGTCGCCAAGACGAAATTAAGAGGACTACCCATGGGGGTACCAAACTTCTATTTATAAAACTAAAAAATTTATAAAATGTTCTGAAGAATTGAACAACAACTTGATGGCCTCAAGAAACAAACTTTTCAGAATATCCGTGTGAGGTTGCGTCAGGTTCTAGTCTACTAACGACATTTTCATTTTGGTAAAAAGGGACACATTTTACGAGATCAGAACAAAAATAGAAGGTAACGTCACATTCCTCATGTCTTTGGCAAAAACCAATAAGTCGTTGATATTGTAATTGGTCTTATTGGAGGTCAAAGACAGAATGGTGGCCAAATAACCGGACAACCGATAACTAGGGGATAATGATAAACGAAATGATCGGTCTAAATGATGTTCCGACGTTGTAGATCTTAGGGAGTTTACAGAATTTGTTTCGTTTTCTTTAGGTGAATGGAATAGGATCTGTTTTCAATGCTTCATTGATGGTCAAGTCATTTAACAAAGCCAGCCACCCGTTAATATACCGGGACTGATTAAGAATCACTGTCACTTATTCTATATCACCAGGAGCCACAATAAGATTCGGTTTGCTTTAATTTAAGAAGAGTCCAAGACCATTATTAGTAATGAGGTTCGTAGCTCTGGCCCTCTTAGAATTTAGTGCCACCTGGAGGATAAATCTGAGCACGGATTCATCTTCACAAATAAGCTGAGGAATTAAAGTTGAATTTAGTACAACAGGTAAGCCGAATTTAAGACCTAGTGAAAGAAAGTTGGAGACCTCTATTAAAGGAAGTTTTCCAAAAACTTTTAACCAAATGTAAATTATGTAAAATGAAATAATATTGATTTTTGAACAATAATATATTTAAAAAATGTTAACTTGAATGGATAAAAATTGTCCAGAGATCGGTTAAACTTGGTTGCGGACCAAGTGTACCATAATCATTAGGTAATCAGTAATCATGCTCAATATTTGTTGTCAAACAAATATCCGAAAATACCTAGAATTCAATTAATTCACACACGAAACAAAATGATAAAATATTACAAAGTCAATGAAGAAATGTGCGAGTATATATTTTATTTTGATCCATATACTCTACGGTTTCACGACTTGATCCAGGTTATAAAACTTTTCAATTTTTGTAGATATGTTTGTTAAAGATAGTTTATAATCCAATATTGCACACGTTGTTTATACAGTGAGTAAAAAGTATTATGTAAAAACATGAGCTCTCTTCTCAATCGTCATTTGTTTTGTAGTTATGTAAATGTATTCACAATGCTAAAAAAAGTTTATTGAATTTATTCTATAATTTTGCAACGCACTGTATATTTGTTTAAATGAAATTGAAAAATAATTAAAATGTTCTTGGTAATATACGTTTACGTTAATTTCTATAATTTATATCATTTCAAAATTGCGTTATTAAAAAAAGTTACTAACTTTAAATGCATTGTGGGAGATCGTATCACTTGGATGACAACTAGCAGTCATAGATTCTCCTTTACTTAATCCTAAATAAAAAGATAACAAATTATTTGATATTTATTTAAGAATTCGAAAACTTACCTGCCGATATAAATCCTTTCGCCATAGCTTGAGCCATTTTCCCACCCCCAATAAAACCAATTTTGAGGAGTTTGCTAGCCATTTTAAATTTTTGCAAACTTTAAACACGTTTATAAAACTAAGTATTAAGATCTAACATCACAAACGTTCAAACAGCGACTAGAAGTAACGTTCCTTATCATGTTATTCGCCAGAAAAGTTTCTATCTCAAGTAGAGTTTGTACTTATCATATCCCCACAGTCTCTTTTAAAACCAATAAATCAGATGAGGTCAAAGTATGTATTAATGTGTTTATTTTGGACGTTATCTATTATTTTGGATAATAACAAATACGTCGAATTTCTTTTTTTTAATGAGCAACAATTAAAAATTAATTAAAATAATTACTAATTGAATAGTAACAAAGACATACAATGCCATTGTTTGATTATATCCTTCTACCTGGGTGATGAAGTACAAATTTCAAAGTTCAAAAACTATTTAAGGCAAAGAAATTATTTATATTTGCGTTATCAAAGTTTTTTATTTACATAGATAAAGTTGTTTGCAAACTTATAACTTAGAGATGGGATAAAAAATATGTTATAGTAAAGTAAATAAAAACATGAAATTAAAATTCTATGTTCTATTTTTTTATTGCAATAAAAATATAAATAATATAAACTTGTGTACAGCTAAAAAACGAATCTCACAACAGAAAAATCTACTTTTTCAGACAAAAAAAAATCATTAGCCATATTTTGCACGCCGCGGTTCATTTTACGAGTTTCGAATAAATAATCTATACACCCTACGTTGAATGATATTACACGATGATGAATCGATTTTGGCGACGAGAACGAAAAAAAAATGGATCACGATAAAATGAGCCTCTAGATAACAGAGGCCGCAATAATAAGACCGTTTGTAAAAATAACATATCTCTACTAGCTAAGTATGGACGAAACTTACACAGTAACCCTAACATTTTTTTTAAATTTAATCTTATTTATACCAATCTTTTAAATCGACGCATTTAGAAAACTTACAAAAACATTTAATTATTTTTGTAACATAAAATATTTTAGTTTTTATTTCAACTAAAAAAATGAGCTGCCAAATATTATTTTACCTTAAAATAATATTTAAACGATCGATACAAATAAGAGAATTTATTGTTTATCTAAAATTCATTATTGAATTAGGGGTATTTATTTCTCTTTTATACACAATTGAACTAAATCACAATCTTTCACCTCCAATTTTTTTAATTCGCTGGATAACGTGAATTTCATCTCTACATTTCCTTTTAATCTTTAAAACAGTTTAGTAATTTTATTTACTTTTAGTATCCGTTTTTAATAATACCTTTTGAGCGCTATAACCATTAATTAATAACCAAACGCGAGGAGCAATACTCGATTAATTTACACTAATTATTCATATCTTCCATTTTTATAAATCGAAAAACTCTTTTATATTTATAGTTTTATCCACAACTTATCGTTTATAAAAAAAATACAACGTATATAGAATGATCAAGTATAAGAAGAGATAGAGAGCGTGAAATAGAGAGAAGATACACAAACTTCGTTTTTTTTTGTTTTTAAAAAACGAACGTCTGTGTACTTAATACAGTAAATGCTATTTCACTGGGTCTAAAGTTTCTTTTAAACGTTTCATAATGTGTGAACCTATATCTTGAACTTCCGGCCATTGACGCAGAATAAAAACCGCGGCGAACACTATAAATAATGTTGTTAGGATTCGAACTCTGGAAAAAAAATGAGATGTAATGGTTATAAATTAAATCAGTCTAGTACTCGATTAAAAGGAATGTTAAATTTATATTGACGCTTAGAATGATGAGAATATTAATGAAAAATTTAATAATGCCTGCACTTGACTAGACAATTCGCATATTGACCAAGTCCGAAATAATTTTTAATTTCGAAAGTAGGCAAACTTAAGTGTGCCAAATGAGGATTAAGCAAAGTACGAAAACTGTAAATTAATTTTGCACTTTGGCTAAAGAGGATCATCTCGAGAGAGGCAAACTTGGATATCATGTGCTTTTTTTGGCAGTGATGCGCACGATGCACTCTGCAAGTTTCAACTTGTCGACGATCAGTCTGTGTGCCTTTTAAAAACAAAGACGCGCGCCAAAACAAAATTCAGATCTAAATTTATATAAAAATTGGTGAACACGAAAAAGTCATCAAATTCATTTCAAATGGAAAGGAGTCGAAGGTGCCGAATACAAAATTGTTAATGATTTTATTTGGTTTGAATTAGCCATTTAATTAATTCTATAATTTTAATGTACTATTGAGCTTTTTCGTCCAAATTCAATCCCAGCAGCATCTGGTGTTAACGTTACTGGAGAGCATGTTTTTCGGATTGAGATTTGATACTGCTTCTAAAAGTGTTTATCTGCTTCCAGAAGATTTACTAGTGCTCCTGGAAAGCTGAATACTGCTTCTAGAAACCTTGATATTGCTTGCAAAAAACTTCCAGAAGACTTGTAACTGCATCTAAAAGATACTAGAATACTTCTAGAAGACTTGATACTGCTTTTAGAAGATTTAAAATACTCCCAAACGACTTGATATTGCTTCTGAAAGACTTAAAATTTTTCAGAAAACGTAATACTGCTTCCAAAAGACCTGATATTGCTTCTAGAAGACGTGATATTGCTACTAAAAGATTTGAACTACTTCCGGATGATTTACTACTGCCCCTGGAAGACTTGATAGTGATACTAGAAAACTTGATATTGCTTGCTGAAGACTTGAAATGCTTCCAGAAAATTTGTAATGATTCCAAAAGACTTAATACTGCATCCAGAAAACTTGAAATGCTTCCAGATGTCTTGATATCGCCTCTGGAAAACTTGATATTGCGTCTGTAATACTTGAAATACTTCCAGAAGATTTGATATTGCCTCACGAAGACTGATATTGCATCAGTAAAACTTGATATTGCCTTTGGAATACTTGAAATACTTCCAAAAGACTTAATGTTGCCTCTGGAAGACTTAAAATTCTTGCAGAAGACATAATACTGCTTCTAAAGGCCACTTTACAATAAACATTCTTTTTACAAGCAATGTATCAATGTATCTTACAAGCAATGTAACGAAGAAGTTGTTGCGGCAATAATTAGAACATTGGTTTTACATTTGGCATCGTTTAACTGCAATATTTCAGTTGCAATCAATACTACAAACATAATTTTTTTGTGAAATCATATGGGAGACACGTGGGAGATGTCATTACATTTTATAATCGGCAACACCAAAGGCAACTAAAAAAATCACCAAACCTTCAGCATCATTGCAAGAATACAAAAGAAAAGCGTCATTTTCGCAATATTTCTTGCCGGAATTGAAACTTGCGGACTGTAAAGCGGCTTTAAAAGAAATCATATTAATTCCAGAAAATTTGCAATGCTTTCAAAAGACTCGATGCTGGTTCCAAAAAATTGAGTACTGCTCCTGGAAGACTTGATACTGTTTCTAGAAAACTTCAGATTGCTTTCAGAAAACTTGTAATATTTCCAGAAGACTTAATACTGCATCTAGAAGACTTGAGATTGCTTCCAAAAGACTTGATACTGCTTTTAGAAAATGTTTTCAAAGGACTCGATACTACTTCCAAAAAATTTACTACTGCTCTTAGAAGACTTAATACTGCATCTAGATGACTTGAGATTGCTTCCAAAAGACTTGATACTGCTTTTAGAAAATGTTTTCAAAGGACTCGATACTACTTCCAAAAAATTTACTACTGCTCTTAGAAGACTTAATACTGCATCTAGATGACTTGAGATTGCTTCCAAAAGACTTGATACTGCTTTTAGAAAATGTTTTCAAAGGACTCGATACTACTTCCAAAAAATTTACTACTGCTCTTAGAAGACTTAATACTGCATCTAGAAGACTTGAGATTGCTTCCAAAAGACTTGATACTGCTTTTAGAAAATGTTTTCAAAGGACTCGATACTACTTCCAAAAAATTTACTACTGCTCTTAGAAGACTTAATACTGCATCTAGAAGACTTGTTTCGCAGCTGTAGATGCGAATAATTTTTTTTGGAGACCAAATATAATATTTTGCATTTTTTTCAGATTCAATTCAGGGTTTTTGATGGAAAGCCGTCATTCCTCGCTTGAGTCTATTAACAATTCATTTTTTTCAGCATCCAGCATCCATAACGTATTGTCAAAAATCGGCGCTTATGAAAACAACCAATTACCAAGAAATTATTACAGGAGTGAAAGCTACAAATTTAGGTGATAAGAAAGCTAATACTTTCGATTTTTGATTAAATTACAAATAACAATTTTTATAAAGTAATTCGCAATGTTCATTGTGTCTACTATCAAAAGTTACTGTAAGATCTCTGACTGAAGTAAGAGAAGTCAATTTATACAGTAGGATGAAGAATGTATAAAAGTGATAACATTTCACTTTTGCACATTAATCCTGAGATAATTACGATTATGAAAACATCCAAATCAGACTACGCCAAAGCCACGTCATCATTAACAGTTTCCACCAAACTGAATGATTTCCACCGAACATTTTTCGCAACACGAATGATACTCAATAATTAAAATAAAATTATAATAATATTGTTTTATTACGCGTTGATAATGTTAAAGTTGGAGAAATAACGGAAAAATCGTGGATATTTTTGTTATTGGTCGTGCACTGATTTATTTTGATATAGGGAGATCTCCCGATCAGTCGGTTAATGTAAGTGTTAAGATTATTAGCATAGGTCAATACATCAGAATCTGTATGCTAAGTTGTTATTAAGTATTACATGTAGTGGTGGATCTAAGTTAGAACCATTATAAAATAGATAATTTCACAAATACGATGAAAAATTACGTATAAGCTTAAGGGTGAAGCAAAAGATACTGAGTTTCTGGAGGAGACGATCATGAGGGATCGCATCAAAGGCTTTAGAAAAGTCCGTGTAGTGATTTAAACTTATCCTGATAGTGATTTCCAATATATTACAACTACCAGGATCATCCAACTTATAACCTTAAAATTTTAAATTTAACGTCCATTGAAAACGAAGATATCAAAGGAAGTAGTTCACACATTATTAAATATTTTTTGTATTTTGAGAACCTCCAAAGTGTTGCAATTGAACAACAAACAAGAGATTTCTAATCGGGTAGTTAAAGAGTTAAGGAAAGTGTGCCCGAACTAGCAATAGTTCATGGTAAATCCCAACACTCGCAAAATCAAGGGAGTGTGGAGGGATCTAGGCGGGACGTAGAAGATATGTTATTTGCGTGGATGGAAGACAATAAGATTAAGTCTTGGAGCGAGAAGCGGAATACGACACCTTTTGAAGCGACAATAAGCAATAATTTCAATGGAGTACAAAAATATTATTACCGGATTCTATCAAAAAAGTTTGTTAGAATTGAAGAAGATCTGAGAGACACTTGCAAGTACAATGGTGCAAGAGAAATCCACTCCTGATCCTAATACAGAAAGTTCTCTCTACTCAGTACCTCTTCATATTAATATGACAAAATTGGAACTTGTTTGTTGCTTGTGTGAAAGAGAAATTTCAGGTGTTATTACGCAGGATATTCATGCCACCTGTGCGCGAAGTACAAGTAATACTTATAAGGGTTACAGAGCATCAATTTAATATATCTAAATAGCTATCGAAGAATTGCAAGAGCAGGCAGAGAATATGAAGTTTTCATCTAAAAAAAAAATTCCATAGATTCATGTTGGAACGTCAGTGACTGTTCCCGTTCTAAGCCTTGACAGCGGCAAAGAAAATGAGTGATGAATTTAAAAAATGAATTTAATTGGCGTGATTTTAAAGATGAACAAATGCAAATGATGGACTTTACAAAATTAGAGTTAAGAAAAGAATTATTGCCACGTTGCGATCGAGAAATCAAATTGAGGCATGTAAACCCACACTTTTGAAAATTTAAGATGTTCCAGAGATTGAATACTCAATATTAATAATATCAATATTAATTAAGCCGATACTCTGTCTGCGGAGGCGAAAGGTTTTTGAAGTGTAACTGCAGTAAGAAATGTCAAATAAATTTAATGAAATGTAAGAGGATTAAAATACTTTGCAACTCGAATTGTCACCATTCAGACTCGTCCTCTAAACCGCTGAACCCGGTGTCAATTTTTAAGTATAAATGTTTTTATAGTAAATCCCGATTTGAAAAGAGTAAGTTATAATTGATGTTTATGAATTTCTCGTTTTTTTCCAGCAAGGTTAACATTCTTCACAATATTTAGAAAGATGCGAAGAAAGTGACATTACCGGATCGTTCATAGATCAATACGTTATTTGTGAAAAGAAGAGATTCTTCTTTTTAAGAATCTTTTCAACATCTTTAGCGTGATATTGGCGTTTTAAAACAAGACATGGCAAAACAGCAAGCACCGATGAAAAAACAGCAGATAAGTATGTGCAAGAATTCAGTGAATTAGTGAAGGTTAGGGTTATTACACGTTTTAAAATGGGGTTATTTTGAAAGGAAATGCCCAAGAGATCCCAGACTACAGCAATGAAGTAGCAACTCTTCCTGATCATAAACCACTTTTCCTTTGAGCGAATGCGTGTGGGGATCTCAGTATTGATAATTTGTGTATAACTTTGAAAATTCTTAGGCATTCAAACATTACGATGTGAGCAACGCATGCATTATGCATGCGTAACATAATTGGAATCAAAATTTAGGTGGATTAGTGAGATATCTGCCTGGTAACATCTCTCTTATTCAACCAACAATTAATTAGTAATAGCCAATTTCAAAAAATTCTAGTTGAAACATAGGTTTAGACATCATCAATTCGACCAGTTTAACATTAAAAGATTTTGAAAAAATATATATATTGGTTCAGTACTTTTAACTGGTTTTATATTAAGTCTGACTAGTTTCAGAAAAAACAAGTTTATATTATACTTTATGTGATCATTTAAAAACATCGGGATAATTCATTCCAAACATTTACTTTTTATTACACTGAACTAATTAAAGACTTAAAAGTTAAACTTTAAAAATATCTTTACATCACATTAACACGTTGTTTTTATGAATGTCCTCGATATTCATCGACATTCGGCCACATAAAATATGGAAAAAAAAAGCTTGTCTTTGTAACGTTCACGCATAGTCTCTGAAGATTCTGTAAAAAGCGAAACTAGTTAAAACCAACATATATACTTTTTCAAACTTAACATACTGGTAGAATGGATATTTTTAACTTTTCAACCTATATTAAAAGATTTCTGGAAGCTTTATAATGTTTATCAGGCTGTTTTACTGGGAGATAAGGCTTATACCGATGCTGCAAGGAACTCTGCGTGGAGGAAACTACTGTCATCAGCTATTTGCGAACGCGACTTCTAGGAATTACTGGATGGAAAGCAAAGTGTTGAAAGTAGTAAAATAATAACTGCTGATTTTAAGAGCGAAGACGAGATGAAGCAATAGCAACAAATGGACTAAAATAAACAATTCGTGTGTGGAGAATAATTGACGTTACAATAGACACAAATACCCTCTTGATCTGTTGTGTTATGAATATGATGAACGATTCTATCATCTCGTTCTTCAGTAATTTATCAACAAATTAGAAGAAGAAAATAATGTCAAACGTATTACGTTCGTAGTTTATCGATTTCGGGATTCCAAATATTCACGCCACAATAAAAATAACGGAATTGGAAGTTTTTCCATCGTCGTTAATCCGTCCCTGGAAAACCAACGATTGGTAAACTTCCAATTCCGTTAGTTATTTCGTACACTTTCTGAGAAGTCCAATAAACACTTCTCATTCAGTTTGAAACACGTTTAGCGCGAAGTACACTTAACTTAAGGTGTAAGGGAAAGACCAACAACTCTTCGATAAGTTGTAAGTTTCAGAGTGCGTCGTGCGCATCAGTAACAAGGAAAGCACGTGAAGTCACGTTTCGGACTTTGCCTGATCCTCGGACCAGCTCAAAAATGTTTGTGTAATGTGCGAATTGCCTAATCAATCTTGAGATTGCCGGTAACAGGTCAATTTAAATGATTAATAGCTCATTAGAAAGATTTTGGAGAGTAAGTATTTTTCAATAAAACATGCTCTAACTTTAATGTCCCAAAAATTTAAAACTAATTGACAGCATATTAGAATGCGTATCTACTTTTTACAGTTATTAAATGATTTTGCCTTTCAAAGAAACGCCTGGCGCTATGTTTTAAAAATATAATGAGAGAAATATTTAAATATCATATTTTCCTGTTATATACCAAAAGTAAGTTACAAGTTAGAGCACATTGAAGCTAACTACTACATGTTTTTAAGTTGTTAATGAGCTATTAGTAATTTAAATCGATATAAAACTAAAAACAATTTTTTAACGAATGGAATTTATGAAAAATTTCGCACGGGTATTACAAAGAATACTTTTAAGAAATAAATTTATAATTTACCAGCTTATGTCATGTTTTTGAAAAAGTCCTAGTGATAAACGATGTGCATGATGCGGTCAATGATAGTTTCGGTGGAGCCCCTTCAATCGTTTCAAAAACGGTCACCGTTCTACGACTACTACGACTATAAAAATAAAGAAAACACAAAAGCTCAAAGTAGGTTAGACATAAATAGGTTTGATTAAAGCATTACAAATGATTAATTAACGTAACAACATGGAGAAACTAAAAACAACGATGTAACAGTTTTAAGTACTAGACTGATTGAATGATTTATAAAATTTTAAGAAATAATCTTTACTTTTTTTTTCTAATTTTTAATTTTGTTTATAATTACCTCGTACGTAAAAACGGCATAATAATTCCGGCACAAGTAGCGACCAGTAATAATACAACTTGAAGAACAGTCAGCAGTACATTTATCAGTTTAACAACTAGTGCTCGAGCATTTGAATTATCTATTCCTTCTAATGTAACGTATTGTTGCTGTTGTAATGCTTGATGTTCCATTTTTTGAATCTAAAATAAAAAAAGAAATGTTTAGAATATTTTAAATATTAATGTTAACATAAGAAACAATAACATAAGAATTACTTTACTTTGATCATATTAGATTTCCGAAATCGAACGTTATTACTATATATTTGGCTAAGGCCAAAAAAAATAAAATTAGTGAGCACGAACATCATAAAATGATATGATGCTTTTTGTTATATCAGTAAAAATTCAACAAAATCATGTTAAATAATAACATTAAAAAAGAAAGTGTTGAATGTATACACTTAGCAGCAGAAGTCTGCGTATAAAAAACTTCTAACACTTTAACTGAAAAAATAAGGGTCATGATCTAATGTGATAAACTTCAATTTTTTTTTAATTTTGTGCATTAACTACATATAATTCTATTAACAAAATATGCATCAATAAAACAGAAATATTAGTTACAAAAAAAATTAAAATTAAAAATTCTCCAAATAATGCGTATGCAAAAATCTGCGTACAAATAAAGACGCCTTCTCCAAAATATACTTATTTACTTAAATACGTAGTTGGCGATGTACGCTTTCCGATTTAAATAAAAGATAATCGGTGTCAATTATATTAGCAGAGGCTTAGAAGCTAAAAGTTAGAATGGACACGAAAGGAAAGGAAATTGAATTGGGAGAGAGAAAAATTATTGTAAAGTTATGGAAAGAGGGAAAATCTTTTCGAAAAATAGGAGAAACTGTCGGCAGGTCACACTCTTCCATTCAAAGAGTAATTAACCTTTATCTTACTGAATTTATTTGAGTGGGCATGCGCCGGCGGCCTGAATTAAATTTGTATCAGGTGCGATCATTGTAGACATTAGCAAAAAATGATATAATTTTCGTTCTATTTGCACTAGGATTATGAAATAAAAAAGAAATAAAAGAAAAATGATTGTTTTAAATTTCTATTTAATAACAAAAATAAAATTTTTTTTTTAATTTTTGGCTGAACGTAAACTAAAACTTCACTCGCGTATGCCACTTCGCGAAGCAGTCTACCACGCACAACCCAACATCGCACTTTTTACAATAATAATTTGTTCGTGAACGTTTATTATTTGCAGAACACACACGACATCGTTTTTGATTTTCGCACTTAGACGGCCAATGCTTTGAGTGCTTTACCTCAAGGCGAGTCAATTGCGTTGTAGCAGAGCTTGGTCTTCCTACAGATTTTCCTCTATTCGCAACATTTGTATGATGTGTCTGAAAAATTAAATCGCGCACTAATTGTTCCCGAAATTGTTTATGATTTAGTTTTCCTTCAACAGACTTATGTAGAAGAAAAGCATTTAAAATGGAAATATCAAGTAAATGAAAGAATAATTTGTTTGTCCATTTCCATGATCTTCTACTTATCCCATAGCTATTAGCCATTCTATCCGACTTGTCAACATATCCCATGTGCTTGTTGTAATCTTCTACAATGAGGGGTTTGATGGCATTACCATTTTCATCTTGGAAGTTTCCTTCCACAGGAGGTACGTGCATGTTTGTAAGAAGAAAAACATCGCGCTTATCTTTCCACCGAAGAACGCTTAAATTTCCCTTCACCCTCGTAACAATGTCCCCTCTTTTTGTTTTTAAGTTCTTCGGTGCAATATCTTGGGGAATACCTCTACGATTATGTCGTACTGTTCCGCAAGCATTTATATTTCGTCTGAATAAGTCGGCGTACAACAATGGGGATGAAAAATAATTATCCATAAATAATTTATGGCCTACACCTTTCACCCTCCTAACTAATTGTAGCACTGTTCCGTGCGTTGCTGTTATATCGCCATGTGCTTGTTTATTTTGTTTGCCTAAATAAACGGCCATATCATACGTATATCCCAACGAATCACACAGCTTGTACATTTTTATTCCAAATCTTTTATGTTTTTTAGGAATATATTGTCTGAATACAACCCTTCCCTTGAACGATATAATAACTTCATCGACGGCAATATGTTCAGTCGGAAAATAAAATTCATCAAATTTATGGTTCAGCTTATCAAACACTTCCCTGATTTTCCACAGTCTGTCATAATTTTCGTCTTCTCTATTCGGAGGATTAGCGTTGTCGGAAAAATGTAGAAACCGCAGAATAAACATGAAACGATCACGCGACATCGTGTTTTGATAAAAAGGTGTGTGGTATTGTTCGTCTTTCGACCAATAATCCTTGAAAGAGTCTCTTAGGTCATGACCCATTTGAATGACTACAGCGATAAACTTATGAATTTCTTCCATTGTTACCTCAGAAGGTTCTACGGATGGTCCTGGAACGTCTCGATTGGCATAATATTGTTGGCAATATTTGTTACTTTCCACCACTAACAGGGAAAATATTTCCTCAAAAAAAAGTGATAAAATTGAAAATGGCGACGAATCGGCATTTATATTAGGGGCAGCTGTTTTATTGATACCGACATGCGGTGCGGTAAACGGAAAAACACCACTAGAATCCCCGTCTCTTCTACACCGAAATCCAATCGGAACATCTTCTTCTTCTTCACTTTCTTCGGAAGAAGACAACGCTCTAACATTTTCGTCTTGTAACTCTTCCTCAGAATCATCATCCATTATGATGTTTTGAAATTCATTTTGTACGTTTTCCATGGTACACAGTATAAATTTATGCAATTTAAAAATTGTCGATAAACAATAAAAAAATTAATATTCAACTAAAACTAACAAATATAAGAAACTAACATTTAAGAAACTAACACTAAGAAACTAACAAATATTCACAATAAATTTATTTTAGACTTGGTTGGTAACGTACGAATGCTAATATGCAACTAATTTTAAGATTTTACGCTTCAGTTTTAAGGGTATAACATTTCAAACAAACAAGTTAGGGGAGTATTTCTTATAACTGCATTTATGGCTCTGTTTATTTACTTACCGACCCTTTTAGTCGGTCAATACGTTTGTTGTGCCGAAGTAAACGACAAAAAAAGGTCGACCTAAACCGAAACCTATAGATAGGCCGCTCGGCCGTCCGACAATACAAGCCGCGGCCTATATATAGGCCTTTAGTAAGATAAAGGTTAATAATTATAAAGACACTGAAGATTACCTCTCACGTCCGCGATCTGGTAGACCACCCCTTTTAACAAACCGAGAGAAGCGAAAAATTGTACAGCAGGTTAGAAAAGAACCTAGGCTGACGGCAAAAAAAATAGTAGAAAATGTACAAGAAGAATTTCATAAAACTATCAGCAAAGATACGGTGAGAAGGACGTTAAAAAAAGCTAACTATCACAGTCGCGTTGCACGAAAAAAGCCATTTGTGTCAGAGGCCAATCGTCAGAAGCGGATCCCCTTTGCAAAAAAACTCTTAGACAAGCCCATTGAATTCTGGGAGAAAGTTCTCTTTACAGATGAGAGCAAATTTTGCATTTTCGGCATTAAGGGTAAACAACTTGTATGGAGAAAACCTAATACTGCCCTTAATCCCGAAAATTTGAAAGCGACTGTAAAATACGGAGGTGGTGGAGTTATGGTTTGGGGGTGTATGTGCACCAAAGGGGTGGGAAGGTTGGTTTTCATAACATCGACAATGGACCATAAAATGTATATAGACATTTTAAAAGAAAATTTGAAGCCTAGCATCGAAAACTTGGGCTTGGGGCCCGAATACTTTTTTCAACAAGATAATGACCCCAAACATTGCGCCCACAACACTAAGCTTTGGCTACTATACAATACCCCAAAGCAACTTAAAACACCTCCACAATCGCCGGACTTGAATCCCATCGAACACCTCTGGGATTTACTGGAACGCAGGATTCGGCAATACAACATAACGTCGAAGGAAACATTAAAAAATGTTATGATTAAGGAATGGACCAAAATCAGTTCGGACTAAACGAAGAAATTAGTGCACTCCATGCCTAAACGTTTAAGGGAGGTCATTAAACCGTAAGTAAAGGTTATCCGACCTCATATTAATATAGAAACAATGATCTCATTTATGAATTTTTTATAAATACTTTCCTGACTTGTACGCAGATTTTTGCATACCCGTTATTTGTAGAATTTTTAGTTTTGATTTTTTTCTGTAACTACTATTTCTGTTTTGTTGAAGCATATTTTGTTAATAGAATTATATGTAGTTAATATACAAAATAAAAAAAAATCAAGTTTATCACATTAGATTATGACTATTATTTTTTCAATTAAAGTATTACAAGTTTTTTGTACGCAGACTTCTGCTGCTGAGTGTACAATAAAATTTAAAAAAAATCGATTTAATCTGTTAAATTGTATGTTGTTTAAAGTTTTAGAAATCAATTGTTTTTTTTTTTCTTTTTTTTTTAATTAAAGCGAGATTTCAATCCCGAAAACCTAGGGTCCCGTATACTTAAATCTGGAAAGTTATCTCGAAAAATCAATTATAATTTCGGAATTTTCGGGGTGATATTCATTAATTAATATTAATATTTTCTTATCCTTAATTTATATTATATTTTGTTAATATTTTTTGAAGAATATGGCTCGATCTATCACTATTATATTATCTATGGGTTGACATTACTAAAGCGCACATTTAACATTACTTTAACCTCAATATCTATGTACTTCCCCGGGCAGGATATGGTTATTTATAGATTAGGTAGCGAAAATAATTATAGATAAGTCTGAAAATATTTTTAACACGTTCATTACCAGTTACGCGATTTTTACCTTGTCCTAAATGCAACTTGAACATTTTTTATTGATAATTACATAGTAGCCTACAAATCCGGGGATTACCCGAGATAGAGAATTCTGATTATAATACCAAAGATCCTGATATTATAAAAACCCTTTTTGATTGCAATAACTAGGTATAACGTTAGATAATTGTGGCTACATTTGTATGATCGTACTTCTATCACCGTGATACACTTATCCCTTTCTTTGTGGAAACCTACACTCAGCAGCAGAAGTCTGCGTACAAAAAACTTGTAATATTTTAATTGAAAAAATAAGAGTCATAATCTAATGTGATAAACTTGATTTTTTTTTATTTTGTATATTAACTACATATAATTCTATTAACAAAATATGCTTCAACAAAACAGAAACAGTAGTTACAGAAAAAAATCAAAACTAAAAATTCTACAAATAACGGGTATGCAAAAATCTGCGTACAAGTCAGGACAGTATTTATAAAAAATTCATAAATGAGATCATTGTTTCTATATTAATATGAGGTCGGATAACCTTTACGTTTAATGACCTCCCTTAAACGTTTAGGCATGGAGTGCACTAATTTCTTCGTTTCGTCCAAACTGATTTTGGCCCATTCCTAAATCATAACATTTTTTAACGTTTCCTTCGACGTTATGTTGTGTTGCCGAATCCTGCGTTCCAGTAAATCCCAGAGGTGTTCGATAGGATTCAAGTCCGGCGATTCTGGAGGTGTTTTAAGTTGCTTTGGGGTATTGTATAGTAGCCAAAGCTTAGTGTTGTGGGCGCAATGTTTGGGGTCATTATCTTGTTGAAAAAAGTATTCGGGCCCCAAACCCAAGTTTTCGATGCTAGGCTTCAAATTTTCTTTTAAAATGTCTATATACATTTTATGGTCCATTGTCGATGTTATGAAAACCAACGTTCCCACCCCTTTGGTGTACATACACCCCCAAACCATATCTCCACCACCTCCGTGTTTTACAGTCGCTTTCAAATTTTCGGGATTAAGGGCAGTATTAGGTTTTCTCCATACAAGTTGTTTACCCTTAATGCCGAAAATGCAAAATTTGCTCTCATCTGTAAAGAGAACTTTCTCCCAGAATTCAATGGGCTTGTCTAAGAGTTTTTTTGCAAAGGCGATCCGCTTCTGACGATTGACCTCTGACACAAATGGCTTTTTTTGTGCAACGCGACTGTGATAGTTAGCTTTTTTTAACGTCCTTCTCACCGTATCTTTGCTGATAGTTTTATGAAATTCTTCTTGTACATTTTCTACTATTTTTTTTGCCGTCAGCCTAGGTTCTTTTCTAACCTGCTGTACAATTTTTCGCTTCTCTCGGTTTGTTAAAAGGGGTCGCTTCTCTCGGTCAGATCGCGGACGTGAGAGGTAATCTTCAGTGTCTTTATAATTATTAATTACTCTTTGAATGGAAGAGTGTGACCTGCCGACAGTTTCTCCTATTTTTCGAAAAGATTTTCCCTCTTTCCATAACTTTACAATAATTTTTCTCTCTCCCAATTCAATTTCCTTTCCTTTCGTATCCATTCTAACTTTTAGCTTCTAAGCCTCTGCTAATATAATTGACACCGATTATCTTTTATTTAAATCGGAAAGCGTACATCGCCAACTACGTATTTAAGTAAATAAGTATATTTTGGAGAAGGCGTCTTTATTTGTACGCAGATTTTTGTATACGCATTATTTGGAGAATTTTTAATTTTAATTTTTTTTGTAACTAATATTTCTGTTTTATTGATGCATATTTTGTTAATAGAATTATATGTAGTTAATACACAAAATAAAAAAAAATTGAAGTTTATCACATTAGATCATGACCCTTATTTTTTCAGTTAAAGTGTTAGAAGTTTTTTGTACGCAGACTTCTGCTGCTAAGTGTATATGCATACAAGTTTTGGATGAAACATAAAGATTTATTTAAGTTTTATTTATTAATTAATACGAAGCCTGTTTGCATGAAACTAAAATATTGGAACGCAACGTTCAAATTTACTTGTCAGTTTTAGTATCAGTTTGAGACTTGTTAACTATAATGAATGTGATACAGCATAATGATTTATATTTAATTATTACTGCCATAGCAATACAGTAGTGTAGTGGAAAAAGATACGAATATGACTTATAAAATACTATCACTATCCGTTTTGCTTTTTGTTTACCATATAAACAAAATTTACATTGTATATATACCTATATAATCAATAGGTTTGTGTATGATTTTGAAAATACAGAACTGACATATCTATACAGAGCTAAAGGTGCCGTTACACGGCGTGTGGAGTGGCACGCCCGGCGCGTGAATTGTCACTTTCCGCGCCGTGTGAGTGAACTGATCGACGTTTTTCACGCCGCGTGTCTAAGCATGTGGATAACCGACAGTTTTCAACAATCGCGCGCGGACGGAGTTTTTAAATTTACCGTGATCGACTTTTATTGTGCGACGACATCCACCACCGTTTCTTTTTTTTCCTTTTTTTGGAAATCATCATCACTATTTAATAAAATGTAGCAAGCCGCAGCACAACCGACCATTCGCTCCTGACGCCGCATTATTAAATGTGAAAATGTTTAGATGCGTGACAAGCCTGGACGCGCGGCGTGAAACTCGTCATTCGTCACAGGCCGTGAGAACGCGATCGTTCAGACGAACCTACGACCGTCACTCGTCACTCTACACCACTCCACACCCCACGCGCCAGGCCTGCCACTCCACGCGCCGTGTAATGGCACCTTAATATTGGTGGCATATCTGAAATTGAGGATACGGAAAATTTGTTTCAACATCTTCACCATAATTATTTTCAGCAATGCTACTCCTTCATAGATAGAGAATTATTTTCTTACTAAACCAATATTCGGAACAGAGTTTGTTTGGTTAAAAAACGCTGGATTAAAGCAGCTAGTAACTCTTATCCTCCCTGTCATCCACTTCTATCCATTTTCACTTTTTAAAGACAAGTACTTCATTGGTATATACTAGTGGTAGCGAACCTTTTTAATTGCACGTGTCAAAATTTTGAAACTCTTTAGTGAACAATATGCTGCTATGTCAGATACTTCCAAAAGACATAAACTGCTTCAAGAAGACTCGATACTACCTTTGGAAGACTTGATATTACCTTTGAAAAACTTGATACACCTTTGGAAGACTTGATATTGTCTTTGGAAAACTTGATACTACCTTTGGAAAACTTGATATTGTTTTTACAAATCTAGAAATGCTTCCAGAAAACTTGATACTGCTTTTGGAAGACTTGATACTGGCTTTAGTAGACTTGATATTGCTTTTAAAAGTCTTGAAATGCTTTCAGAAAACTTTATATTACTTCTAGAAGACTTGACACTGCTTCCAGAAGACTTAAACTGTTTCCAGAAGACTCAATACTACCTTTGGAAGATTTGATACTGCCTTTAGAAGACTTGATACTGCCTTTAGAAGACTTGATATTGCTTTTAAGTCTTGAAATGCTTCCAGAAAACTTGATACTGCTTCCAGAAGACTTAATATTGCTTCGAAAAAATTTGAACTGCTTCCAGAACACTCGATACTGCCTCGGGAAGACTTGGTACTACTTTTAAAAGACGTGAAATGCTTTCAGAAAGCTTAAACTGCTTAGAAAAGATTTGATACTGCCCCTGGAAAACTAAGTACTGCTTCTAGAAGTGTTGATATAGCTTCCAGAAGCCTTAAAATGTTTCAAAAAAACTTCCAATGCTATAGAAAACCTGATATTGCTTCTAGAAAAGTTGAAATTCTTCTAGACGACTTGACATTGTTTCTGGAAGACTTGAAATGCTTCCAAAAGACTTGAAATGATTCCAAAAGACTTGATACTGCTTCTAGAAGACTTGACACTGTAAAACTGCTGACAGAAGTTTACAGTGTCAAGTCTTTGGAGTGTTTATTGGAAAAAATGCAAAATCTTGAAGAAGGCATTTTTATTGCAAAATGTAAGAATCTGTAAATAAGAATTTCCAAAATACCTAAAACTATTGGTATACAAAATATTCACGTCAAAACTTCCAATAATACCAATTAAAGACTAGATACTGCTTATAAAAATGTAAATATTACTGTCAGAAAGCATTTTCTGTGGAAAATTCAGTGAAAAAGTTGAAAATAAGTAGAAATAAAGAAAAAGTATTTCAAGGAAATGTACAAAAGGAAATACAACTGACACGAAACGAAGCAATGACAATAAAAGACGACCTTTGAATAGCTAAAAGATAAAAGCTGATTGGCCTTTAGCGTCAAAATTGAATTGATCTTGTGATTTTATTTGATGTTATTTGAAGAGTGCTTAGACACCTTAAAGCTGCCTTTTGTGCGACGGAGATTCGCAAGTTTCGGAAATTAGGGATTCATTCGGATTGGCTGATGGCGAACGTACTGGCGTCACGTGATCGCTATCGGCCAATCCGAGCAAATCCCCAATCTCCAAAACGTGGGAATCTCTGTCGCACAAAAAGTAGCTTAAAAGTTATTAAGGTAAAAATGTCTTATTATTAGTAAAAGTTGCATAATAATAGAAATATTACTGGAATTCAAAACTTTTCTTGATTTGTATTGGCGATTAATGAAGTAACTTGTATACACAACTACTTAACTGCTTAACAACTTAATTACTTAACAACTTAACTGCGATAATATGTACTCAGATCTGGACTGGCGAAAATCATCATTTTTAACACACATTTTCGATACATGTTTGGAACAGACTCGCAAATGGAGAAGTTATTAGCCCCAAGTCGATTGGATAGAATTTTTTTTAGAAAATAATTAGACAGAACTTTTGGAAGAAGTTCCTTTGAGCGTCGATATTTCAATTGTTTAATTAGTCGAGATAGCCCTGTTTCATGGGATCCTGGGTCATCTAACCGGAATTCCTTTTATTCCTATTTATGAGGCGTTATGAAGACCGTGGTGTACATTAACCAACTAATTGATTTAATTGATCTTTATAACCAGGTTGAGGCAGCTGTGAAGACAATAAAAAAGATCAACTAACGCTTATCAAGTTATGCAAACTCATACGTCCAGCAACTTTATGCATTTAACAATACGAAGATAATTTGAACAATTAATATAAACAGTATTCCATTAAAAAATTAAAAAAATCCTGTAATTATGCAACTTTTGTTAACACATTTTTACGTTAATAACCTTCTTTTGTGATATTTCCATTCAAAATAAAATTACAAGACCGTAAACACTCTGTACAATGATCACGAAAAAACAGAATTAAGATTCAAAGTCACTGTATGGGCGATTGCATCTAAATGTTCTTCTGATAAATATGTAGATAATCTAATATAATACTCAAAAAATTTACACGTCAATTTTTGAAATTTTATAATGTTCAAATGCGCCCTTCGTACTTGTAATTTTAAAAATCAAAACATTTTTCCCTCAGTCGTTTTGGTTTTAGATTTATGTTTTCTATACTTCCTGTTTGACTCATCGCTGACGTTACTTTTAGTTGTGTAATATAATCGTACCATTTTTCTTATGACTTTGAATTTAATTAATTATATTAATCGTTGTGTAGAAACCGACGGAAAACGTATAAAGTTGTAAGAACATTTACCGACCAGGCAGGCAAAACATGCTCGATTGAGAATAAGCTCTTCAAAGCAAACATGATTATGATAATCACAATATTGAGGGACAGGGATACCTTTAAGGTCTATATAGAAGCAGTTGTAAACACTAAAACTTTTTTGATAATCAACCGAATCGATTGTCCGATCTGTGCATGTTCTCAATTTCGCTAAGAAAATTAGTAAATAAACTGGGTCTTGCCACAGAATAACCAACAATCAGAATATCAACTCGCTTTGTCTACGCTAGCCGCGCTATTTCTACGCGCATCCTGTTGTTGCATCATTGGTCGAATTTATATCAATCTGTTTTTACCATATATCAGTCTGTTTAACGTAAAATAAGTAATATTATTTAAAAACATGGATAAAGGGATAAAAGGAGGAAAAGGTTGTGCAGCACAGAATAAAAAAACAAACAGTATTTATCAGCTGAAAGTTTCGTTCGTTTTCCAAAAGATGTTACAAGGCAATACAACAAGCATTTTTACTATTTCAGTAATAGATTCAGTAATAGAGGTATATGATTAGGTATGAGTAATATTAATAGAGAAATATTGTTTTATTTTAGGCCTACATTGTGGATAAAGGCATGTGGCTGTGAAGATTTAGCTTCAAATGTAGAAAAGTTACACATTAGCTACAGGTTATGTGGTGGTCATATTGAAAATAGCATGTTCTTGAACAGCCTAAAGAACAGATTAAAAGACAATGCTGTCCCAACAATATTTCCTTCAGACGAAGATTCGTTAATAAGTAGATAATAAAATTGGTCTTTAACAATTATGCGTTAATGCAGCCCTGACATAAATTTTATTCAATCCGTCCCTGCTTGTTAGTCCAACGCCATACAGACAAGGTTACGATAGCATTACTTGAAAAGATCTAAGGTACCGACTGAGAGTTGATATTCTGATTGTTGGTTATTCTGTGGCCTTGAGTAAGTTTCAAACTGGTATAGGGACGAATACAGCAGAATATATAATTTCATTGGTTTAGTCTCATTTGCAATTGGTTACAGTGGTGTCACCCTTTAATGATTAAGGAAAACAAGCCTTCTAATTGGTTACTTTCACATCATTTTATTTGCGCTCAAATAGCATGTACCTAATAGGAAATTGCGAAGGAGATGCGAATTTTTTTCTTGCTATTATGCATACGATTCAACAGAGATGCTTGGATTATATTCGCCCAGTGAACGAAGTTTATTGTGATTAATGGACTACAAAAAAAGTTATTACTCTGCTTCTCAATCCATTAATCAGACAGTTATCATATATATTAAAAAATATGTAAAAAATAATAGACTCTAGATTGACTGAGGATGAATAAACAACGATTTTTCGGATAATAGTTATGAGTAGAGTCCGGAATTTATGCAAATTGCATATTATTTACCGCTGATAGTACGATTAAATGCTTTCGGATCTAGACGAATTGCGTGAATAGGAATTGATTGACACCTATTAATTATTACATATTTTGCATATTTCTAAGTTTTTCGCATATTTTTGCATATTTTGAATATTTTCACATATTTTCACATATTTTCATATATTTTACAGTATTATAAGTTTTTAAAGTGCAACGTCGATTTCTTATTTATTATTTGAGGTGTAATTCATATTATGGTCAACTTTTTGTTCTGATATTCGCCAGAGGTAGACAGGCCGACCGTCGAGACGCACTGTCGGGCGTCGCACGTTCGTTGACGGCCGTCGTTGTCGGCGACTTAGGCCCGACGCGGATCTGGATGTAGTTAGCGTCTAAAATAAAAAGTGGTATCCACGAAGTTAAATTTATTTGAAAACACATTATTCTAAGAGTCGTTCTGAAGCTGTTCAGATCTCTTATGTGTTTTTGCTTTACGTACAAATTTTTAAGTATTTCAAATATGCCGAAGGTGAAAAATTATTTGGTGTTGTCTTGGATAAAAGCAATTCCTGAACTTATTCTACAAGAAGAAAATGTGTTTTGTAAAGCATGCGGTAAAACGGTAAGTTTATGTTTGTCATATTTTTCAATGTAAATTTAAAAATTATCAATTTAAACTAATAATTACACCTTATAGAGTCTAGATTGAAATAATAATCTGTTCTACAAGTTTGAATTGCAGTTACGGGAGTAAATAATGGAAACGTGCTGCTATAACCACCGACCAATTAAAGAGCTGAAGAACGTTTCCATTATTTACACCAATGACACTTTTATTTAAGTCATCCTTAAGATTGTTGTTATAATTTTTAATACTTTTCTTAATCTGTTTTATTCCATGGGTCTTATATTAAATTAACTTTGTATGGCTAAAGTCGATTCCAAAATGTTTGTTTCTTACTCTTAAGCTCTTGTTGCAGATTGCTTGTGACCGCAAATCTCAGATCACGCAACACGTTGCTACCGATTTACATAAGAAAAAAACTCACCAACTGAGTCAAACTAAAATGGCTCAACAATCTTTTAAGCAAGCTATTCAACCGGAAACAACCAAAAATGAGCAGCAAATATTTAATGCAGGATTATGCAAAGCCTTCTTGGCGGCCAACATTTCATTTCAAAAATTACAAAATCCTGAATTAAAAAAATTTTTAGAACTGTATTGTGGGCGTACTGTACCGGACGAAAGTACTTTGCGTAAGGGCTACGTAAATGAGGAGTATATTAAAATAATTAGGTCTATCAAAGAAGTAGTCAAAAACCACTACGTATATTTAATAGTTGACGAAACTACCGATTGCTGTGGAAGATATATTGCGAACTTGCTTATAGGTGTTTTAAGTAGTTCATTTGGTGGCAAATCATATTTAATTGCTTGCAAACAATTAGACAAAACTAACCATCTTACAATTTTACGTTTCGTAAATGAAGCGTTAATGAATTTTTTTCGTCCGGAAATTGTACCAACTGAAAAAATTTTGCTTTTGCTTTCGGATGCTGCCACATATATGGTTAAAGCAGGTCAACAACTTAAAATGTTGTACCCCAATTTAATTCATGTGACGTGCTTAGCTCATGGTTTGAATAGAGTAGCAGAGGAAATTAGGAATCAATTTCCAGACGTAAATGCGTTAATTGGCAATGTAAAAAAAATATTTTTGAAGTCTCCCCTCAGAATCCAATTATATAAGGAAAAATTGCCTAATGTTAATCTACCACCAGAGCCTGTCATTACAAGGTGGGGTACTTGGTTAAATGCTGCAACATTTTATGCCCTACATTTTACATCTATAAAGGAATTAATCATGGATTTGGAAGAGGTAAATAATCAAGCGATTAAAAAATGTCAAGCACTATTTAAAAAAGAGACATTAGGTGCTGAATTAGCGTTTATTCAAAGTAATTATGAGTTTGTAAGTAGAATTATTTTAAATTTAGAAACGCAAGGAATGCCATTAAATGAGTCTGTTGGATTAATAGAGGAATTTCAGACTGGCGTTAAAAAAGTAAATGGTAAAGTAGGCCAAATTATTAATAAAAAGTTTTATGAAGTATTAGAAAAAAATCATGGTTATATATTGTTATCAAAGACTGCTAAAATAATTGGTGGATATTTAAGCGATCAGATTAATATTGAACCAAATTTAATTAGTAAATTTAAATATGCACCCATAACATCTGTAGATGTGGAGAGGAGTTTCTCAAGGTACAAACAGATACTGTCTGATAGACGACGTAACTTCTTAGTTGAAAATATTGAAAAATATATAATTGTAAACTATAACATTACTGCAGGCATTTAATTATTTTTATATATATATATCGATTTTTAAGTATGCTGAAGTTTGTAATCGCCTGTCTATAAATATATTTTATTTAGTTGTTTTTTTTTTAATAAAATAGAGCTTTTAAATCTTGAGATGTTAGTTTGAATTGAACCTATTAAAATACCAACTTTATATAAAGGGTTCTTCATTAAGAGCTTTCCATGATGAGTATCTTTCCATGATTAAATGGCATAGACTGACGTTTCAAAATGTAACAGAATTGCGAAGCCATCTTCACTCCTAATCGAGAAATGTTAAAAACAAAATGCGTCGCTATTAATGAAAAACCCTTTATAATAAAATTAATATACTATTTTAACAGTAGTATAAAATGCATGCATATTTTTACATAAATTATGCATATTTTTACATACATTTTGCATATTTTTATATGAAATTTGCATATTTTCTTATATTTAGTACATATATATGCGCATATTTTGCATAAATTTTGTGCATAAAATTCCGGACTCTAGTTATGAGTTTGAGTACTATAGCCTTGCGTGAAATGAGATATGAAACTAATTTTCTTAAAAGCTGTTATGTAGACACGCAGTATGTTAATAAATGGCATCTTATCATAATCAACTTTAATCAACAGAATAAAATTACCTTAGTTTGACAATGTTCGAGCATTTCATGAATATCCCTCAGTCGTTCCTCACTTTGATACTGAATCCTTTCCTCCAACTCATTCATTAGCTGCTTTAAATTCTCAACCTCGTTTTGATGTAGCTCAGTCAAATCATTTATTTGTTCTTCTAGTCTTTCAGTTCGGAATTTTTCTTCCTACAAAACCATATTTATAACATCATAAAATCAACAAAAAAAGTTAAAATACGAACCTGTAATTCTTTACTTAAAATTTGAACTTCTTGCTCAAGGTGCTTGGTCCTTTCAATCTTTTCTTTCAACCGATCCATTTCCTGCGATCTCGCTTGTAACTCTTTCAGGATGACTTTTAGATTGTATTCTTGATTGGGATCCTCCTGCGCTCTTCCATATCTATAAAAAAAAATAATATTTAAAATTTTAATTATTATTTTTTTTTTGTTTATTTCAATTTACCTATCTATACTTTCGCTGGTTACAACGCTGCTACATTCACTTCCGTCATCGCTAAATTTTGGTGGGGCATGTTGGCTCATCGAATTATGTGAGGTGGCTACGTGAAGATTGGCGGGTAATGTAGCGGAGCCATGATGATTCTTTTCACCCTGATCGCTGCCTCCGGTGCCCCCGTTCGTACCACTTCCATCAGAACCGGTTGTCCCGGGCCCTATGTACCACGCTACGGATTATAACCACGAGGTTACCGTGCGGTGCAGCCATGCTCTTACATTGTGCATGTTATTAGCGTGTTTTATCATTTAATTTTGAATGTTTTTTAAGTTTAGAAAAAAAATTTAACTCAGAATTGTAGTCACTTGCAAGTATTGTATGTTGAATAAATTAAACCACAAATAAAAGAGCATGATTTAAGTAAGTTTAGCTTAATAAATTGAAGTTAATAAAATAGAGGTTTTTTATACAACATACTACATAAACCATTATATAAAAAAGGCTTGTATGTTTCTAAGAAATGAAGCAAGAAATGATTCCTTTTTTTATGGAAAATGTGCAAATTTTTCCCGAAAAAGGAACCACTTCTTTTGTACATTTACAAAAATCTAACTAATAAGGGTAATGTTAAATCTTGCTGTATATACATTTTAAACTGAGCGAGACAAAAAGGATTACTAATATAAAAAATTGTTAATCGAGAATGAATTATTTTAAAAAATTTATAAACGTTAGTTTTTGGGAACCCACCACTAACTCCTTTATTTAGGACCATTCGTTTCAAACCAGGGGGTGTTGAACTATGTTGGGTGCCAATATTATCTAAAAACGGCATCAGCATTAGCGGGATTCACGATTACCGATATAAGATCGTCAACTTTAACAAACAATTTAAATATTTCCACAAACTAAATTTACTACAAAGGATTTTTCATCTCAAAATGAGACATAAAGCATCTATAAAATATCAATTTCTTTCAATTCTCATTATTGTTTTTTTATAATTGAATTTACCTTCTACTTGTGTATCTTGTTAACCGCACGAATCCGCGTAGCAATTATCAAGATGAAAAAGAAAACAGAGTCAACGTAGAATGTAACGATCAAGATAAAGGTGAAAAGGTTTTTAAACAATTAGTGTTTACACCAAAAAGGGACCACACCACCAATAACATGGCAGGAAACATTTAAATACATTCCACTATTCCCAAAAATTTATATTTATTGTGATACTCACTGGATAGCTGGCTAATATTATCGGCACTCCCAAATTTGTTTTTAATCAAATGAGCAAATTCTCTTGGTTTTGACATGACAGTCCCACTTAAACCGGATATACCATCTCTAATGTTTCCGCCAACATTCCTAACAAGAATTAAATAAAATGTGAGAAATCAAAAAATTGTAAATTAGTAAGATATAATTTGTATGATGGTGATTTACAAGATAATAAAAAAAATGTTAATCTTTTATAAGAGTGAGTTAACATTTATTAATTGATGTGGTATATTCAGCCGCTACTATGAATTATGTAATATCTTATATTTTATTACATTTTCTTCATCATTACACTTGAACTCTTAAACTACAAGTAAGGTAAGCCAGGATAAGTGTAATCTATAAAAATTAAAGTTGATATTCAACTACTCATAACTATATTAATGCACAATCATAATTTGATTTGAACATAATTCGAATCTACGAGCATTCTTGTTTCAGATAACCGCTTATTATTATTTCTATAGGGAAGAATTAACTTCTTCTATCAAAAACTTGCGCAAATGAAGTTCATATTACTTGCAGAAATGCCAAGTAATACTGAATTGGAGAAAAGAAAATGATGACGAGGATGATGCAGATTTAAAACAATAGGATAAATAATACTGACTACATGTCAATAGACTCCAATCCAATTATATTAGATAAGATTGAGGAGCAATGAGTAGGTGACGACGATATTCCATTATCAGATATAAAATGGAATTACATAAATATACTATTTGGATCAGATTTGTTGTTAATTTTGACATACCTACAGAAGCATTCCCAAAAGAAGTTGATTTCAAACCAATTTGTACGAAATACAGAAAAGTAGAAGAGCTATCTGTCATTAATCTGCGTATGGAAATAAAAAGTAGATGATTTTACAGGCTCCTCCATGGCAATAGATCGTTTTAGTTGGTTGATTACATGGTTGATTCATATTTCCCACAACGCAGTGACTCCTGAAAAAGGTACTTTAAATCATGAAAAATTGTATAGATTACCACGTCTTATTGAATCATTAGCTGATACATTATCATCCTGTTTTCTTTTTTCGAGTAAATATCGTTTCAAAAAGTGTTTTAAAATTACAAAATATGGATTCGAACTAACTAATCAGGATATGCATGTCAGTATCAAATCTATATGGGGAACATAAGTAATAGCACTGAAGCAAGTTTGGGAGCAAAAATGTTTAAGGACCTGGCCCAGAATCTAATTGGAAAAATTCTTATATTACTATTTATTTTGACAATTATTTTAATTCAGTGCAGATACAAAACGAATTGCGAGCTAAATTGATATAACGTGCTTCTTAAAAGTAACGGATAAATTCGATAAAATCATTAAAACCTATCTATGGAAGAATCACTAAAATGGGTCGAAATATTAAATTTTTTTGGAGTAGATTTTAAACCCCCCTCATTTTTAAACGAGCTATGACGTCATCGATTTTTTCCATTTTTAAAAATTATTTAAGGAATTTGAAGGACGAATTCGAAAATTGTCTTATGTAACTAATATTGATATTGATCGTATCCGATTCAGAAAAAATTCTCTTTCATGTTCCGTAATAAATAGAGCATTACTACTTGAAAAAATATCGATAACGCCATAAATCGGTTAAAATAGTGGAAAAAGTGTCAAATCTACATCAAAAAGTTGCAAAAATTTAAATCTTTAGATCCCTCAGTAATTTTTCAATAAATTGTTTTTCAATGTTTTTTCGAAATGGAAGGATAGAAAAACTATCATATTTTTAAAAAACCACCATAACCCAGCAGACATTGATAGTATAAAGATAAAACAAAAAGATAGCGCTCAAGTTGATGTTATTTGTCCAATTATAGGATGTTATGGGAAAAGACTACATAGCTCACATGAGTTATGTTGACAAAATGGACATTTTCAAATCAATTTATAAAATTGCCAGAAAATGTAAAAAAGTGGTGGCATTCAATTGACGTTTCTGTTGTAAATGCTCATATTATTCATAAAATGAAATATGCGATATATTTCAAAATGTTGAAGATTGCAATTGCTTTGCGATCATTTGAGAGTACTAAACTTACTCAAACTGACAAATAGAATTAAGTCTGTTTAATGAGCTTATATGGTTACTTCAACAGTGAATATCCATGTTATTACATGGATATTCTTACCAATATATTACGTAAATGTGCGGCAAATGAAAATCAGATTAATTCTTTTCAAATGGTCAGTGAACCCAGTTTAATCACATTGTGCTACTAAGAACGACATATAAGCTATACCCTATTACAAAAATATTTAAGCTTGCTTGACTTTCTAACCTCGGCATGGAGCTTCAAAGCGAACACATTCAACTTCAATTTTGCCTGTACACTCTGTACAGGCAAAATCTCTGTACATTATCTACAAGCACTATTTTTCTAGAAGCATTTTAGGTCTTCTGGATGCATTTCAAGTCTTTTGGAAGCTGTGTCAAGTGATTTAGAGGCAGTATCGAGTCTTCTGGAAGCAATTTCAAGTCTTCTGAAAGCACTATCAAGTTTCTTAGAAGCATTATCAAGTCTTGTAGAAAAGGCCGCATCAAGATTTCTGGAAGCAGTTCAAGTCTTCTAAAAGCAGTTCATGTCTACTAGAAGCAGTATCAAGTTTCCTAGAAGCAGTATCAATTTTCCAGGAGCAGTACAAGTCATCTGGAAGTGGTTCAAGCCTCGTGAAAGCATTTAAAGTATTTTGGAAGCAGTATCAAGTTTTTCAGAGCAGTATCGAGTCTTCTGAAACAGAGTCTCAAAGAAACAGAGCCAATTCCTTCAGAGGCGAAGAGATTCGAAGAGATCGAGAATTCTGTAAACAGTTCGAAGTCTTTTGGGAGCACTATAAAGTTTCTTAGAAGCATTATCAAATCTTCTGGATGCATTTCAAGTCTTTTGGAAGCAGTATCAAGTCTTTCACATGCAGTATTGGGTCTTCTGGAAGCACTATCAAGTTTCTTAGAAGCATTATCAAATTTTCTGGATGCATTTCAAGACTATTAGGAGCAGTATCAAGTTATCTAGAGCAGTATCCAGTCTTCCAGAAGCAGATAGAGTTTTGTATAAGCAGTGTCAAGTCTTCTGGAAACAGTATTACGTCCCAATTCAAAATATGTGGTTTTCAAAAAACTTTCGCAACCGATTCTGAGGCTGAATTGAGAAGAAAATGCTCAATAGTACACATCAGCCATTAAAATTAAAAATTTAATTGAAGATGATAATTTCAATTCAGATAAAACCGTCAACAAATTCGTATGGCGCTTGTACACCCAGAGAAGAACTCACGAATTCGGCGGTTATAAGAATTTTTGTCAGTTTAATTTTGATGCAAGTTGTAAGTGTTAGTGGTTATTATTGGAGTATTTCTTAGTTGTCATCAAGTATCATAATAATGTCATGCAAAAATTATGAAAAATGGAACATGAGAATTTTTTTTATACAATCTCAGGAAAATGCAGAGATTGGACGAAATTTACATCATGAAGGACATCCAGAGAAGCGACATTTTGTGAAAATGTGATTAAGCACGCAATTTTTTTTTAAGTTGTATTTAGACAGATGAAGTGTATGTTGGATACTGCTCAGCACAACCCATATTTAATTGTCACCAATTTTTTGAGCGCAACTTCTAGTGATTATTGTTTAAGTAATCAAGGTCCTATTGTATTGAAAAATGTAATCTATAAACAGCCAATAAGTTACTGAAGCAATTAGAAGCCGCAGTTATGAACGCTTTTACAACACTTCGGCCCATTGAGGTCACATTTTGGTCATTTTTCATAGAAGTTTACTTTTGTTCTTTACTATTATTTTTTGTTTTGAAAATATTTTCGTAAAACGGAGGATTTTATCAAAAAGAAGAAAGATATGACGATGTATTTTTTGAAAATACACTTTTTTGAAATACACCCAGTTATCTTTAATACCGTAACAGATGTCCATATATAATTTATGCCATTTAGTTTCTTATTAAATCGAGCCTTAAGCACCTATATCTGATGCTCTACGAAAAATCAGTACATGGCGTAGTGTAATAACAGTATTAATGAAATTTAGAAGCCACTTAAACCATTTTTCTCAAGTACTCACTTACCCGGGTTTACCTTACATTTTTTAGCAAAATTTAATTTGTTTCAGAATGTCACACTTGGTGATTCCAATTTGATGTCATTGGCACAACAAAAGTATTTGTGTCTTTTTTACAAGAAACAGAAATTGAATGGGTCGTAAATATACTGTTATAGCAGTATATTTGATATCACGTATTAGTATTACTTCAGATATCTTATAACTTCACTACACAGTTCTAGAAGTTTCAAAAATTTAATTAAAATCTAAACCAGCGATTTGTTTCTTTAATCCCGTTCAACTCGGAAGCATTACTTCGACTAAAATATGATCTTTATGGTTCTTTTACAGAATTAAGATTTTTAATATTTTTTATCTATTTTGAGCTCAATTTAAATTCAAACTCTAAAGAAGCTCGTATAAAAAACAAGCGAAATATTGGTTATGAAAAAAAATGAACTCAATCCTATCCTAGAATTAATTCATTTAACTAAAATATTTGGTAATCTGAATATAACCGCATAAATCTTAATCTTTTTATCAATATGCTTTAAAAAAATTATTATTTCTCACAAATCACCCTACAACTTTATTTCCTTACTTCAATCCTTGTCCCATATCTCTTAAAACTTCCCTCGTCGGTTTATGACCTTGAACACCTTGCGTTTCAAAAACTTGAACACGTTTCTGATAATTATCCAATTTCTTTTGAAGCTGAGATATGACCTGAGCACTTTTTTGATTCTTCTTCTCAAAAACCGCCTTTATCCTCTGCAACTGTTGTTTATCGGCGTTCGTCGATAACTTTAGGTACTCGTTCACGTTATCTGCAACGAAGCAATTAATGCATCTAATATTTATTGATGTATCGAAGATTATGTAATTGTAAACATTTAGGCAGCAAGTTATTTTGATCCTAATTTGAATAAATGAGTATATGAAATAAACAAGCTGCGTTTGATTACGCAAATTATGCACGCCGCGTTGGAACTTGGATATACAATTAAGGTGAAGCGTATTAATAACGCTTTTATACTTGGATCTTTAAGAAGGTAACAACAAAGATTTTAAAATATTATTAATAAAATAATTGGTTAAGTCGATGTTTGAAATGAATCATCAATCAAATGGATTTTTATAATCATTTATATGAGTTGATAACATGGATACGGCATAATATACAAGCAAAAAAATGGTACATTTTGATTACAAAAAGGTTTGTTCCAGTAAATTATCGTTTTAGGAAATTGATCCAGTTGATAATGTTAAAAAAACAAACTCTATTGTTTGTAATCAATATCCGTTATTCAAATAACTAAATATTTTTCAACGTTAAAAATAGATTAAGAAAATGCTCCTCAATTAACAAAAACCGTTATCAGAAATATATGACATGCAATAAAAAAGTGAATTTTATCTAAAATCAACAATATCTTACCATCTCTTAACTTTTGTTCAGTCCTAATAAGATCCTTCGTTCGAACAATTTTATGTTCAAGCTGTTCAATAGCCGGATTAATCCTGCTGGAATTTCCAACACTATCCGTAACAGATTCATCTTCGGGTCGTGGTGCATGTTCCGAAGAGCCATTTGATACGAAGGACGGTGGATAACAAATATCGGACGTATCTCCTTCAGTGAGCGGGCCGGAATCATCGAGAACATGAGACAACGTCGTCGAATCATCCATATCGGATGATTTTGGTGCGGCAGGACTTCGATGTCTACTCGTTCTGGTGGCCGAGGAGGCCTGCTGTTGCTGTTGCTGCGTCATGACGTCCTGTTGCGACTGTAACATGAAGGGCCTAAAATCACCGACGCTCACCGAATGTCGAAGAACGTTATCGCACATGCTCTTGGCAATGAAAAACTGCATTTTACTTTCAAAACACAAAAAATACACTACGTGACACAATCAAGTTGCGTTTAACGAATGGATCTGATCATATTTTGAAATGCGATTACTTTTGTGTTGATTGAGAAAGGTGGGGTTTCGGGAGATTATATAGATATTGTATGTAAATATAAATACCTTCCGATAAAGGAGTTTTTATATACGCTTTATTGTAAATAGGATTTATTGGAATTTAATGTCATTTTTTTAAGAGAGGTCAATAACAGAATGCATATTATTTTAAATTCACTTTAATACCAAAATTGTGCTAATTAATTTATCCTTTTCTACTTATTGAAAGAAACTAAAACCGACTAAAACTAGAATGCAGATTCAAAATCGATAACAGAGACACAGTGTGCCAGTTTTCTCGCGGTCAGTAACATTGCCGGTTTGGTTGAAATTATTGAATTTCTAACGGAATCAATAAACACGATTCGTTTCAAATTGAAAACACATACGGATTAATTAACAAAAGTAAAGGAAGAAGAGAGGAGTATCTGTCCAAAGTGCGCAATATGGTTCATATTCATCATACATATTTTTATAAATGAGCTCGTTCGCTTCTAGATTAAAAGATAAAACCCAACATTACGAATTTCATTTTGCAGGGTCGGAATAGTATACAATATTATGAGTTATCACTTCAAATGTGGGTTTCGTTTTGTCAATTAATGAGAACATGGATAATAAGATTGATTCAATATTAAATATACTCAATTATTGATATGTAAAGTCTCTATTAAAGATAATGTTGGCATATAATCGATACGCTCGATTATGAATCGAAAAATTTAAAGTTAAAATGTATCAAAATTCGTGCAGTTTCTAGAAACACTTAAAAGAAACGTAAATATGTGACAACATTGTGTTTGGATACTACTGTGGAGTAGATACTATAATATTTTTCAATTTTAATCTACGAAACCATTTTACTCATCATTTCCTTGTACTGTAGTATCTGATAAATGATTATTTATCGTTAAAACAATACATATTGAAACTAATACATAAATTATGTACACAATTAATTTTTTTTTACAATTTATCAACAAAATTATTTGAATTAAAACTGAAACTCGTCTGTGTTGAAACATAAATGAATAATCTACGAGGTATTGTTTTTAATAATTAATATTTTAATTACTTTCGAATGAAATAGATACAAATCTGATACTGATCATGATGAAGATAAAGTTTGAATGAACACTTAAATGCCAAAATTACAAACTCATTACGAGCGTTGATACTAAAGAAAATAATTTTAACAAAAAAAATTATTTTCAAAATTCTTTTTATTCTAAATTCCATCTTATTTATCAATAGAGATTGTACATTAATGATTATTTTTGGACAAATTATCCGCTTCTATCGAGAATATCCAGAAGACGATGAAGTCTTTATGAAGACTTTAAAATCGAACCAAAAATGTCGCTACGAAATTGGTGGATAGCCAATATTGTATTGACTTTATCTCAGAAGATGACGATTACCCGAAACTAGTTAGATAATATTTTTAAAATAAAGGACCAGTTAAAGTACAAAACAATTTCTTTTTATATTTGATTCAATACACGTTACTGGCAGAATGGATTTTCAAAATAATTTTAATCAAATAAACTAAACTTTAAGACCAAAAAAACTAAGAACTACACCCAACTCAACCCAACAGTATATTGAATTAGATATTCATTAGATTTCACGTTATATATAATTTCCGTAGGTTTCCCATTAGGTTGAGTTGGCATCAAAACTGATACCACCCCAACACAACCCAACCCAATCTCAACCCATGGTTAGGCATAAATAATCTTGGATAGTAGTCATTAGATTTCAAGCTTTTATACATCATTCCTATAAGATGGATTAGGTTGGGGTGGGGTGGTATCATTTGGGAATGATATCAAAAATCATTCGAGTTTCTCTGATATTATCCTATTCTATAGGGAACTGAAAGAAAGACCGAAAATTTTAAAATAAAGATTGAGAAATGTCAATCCAATAAATATCCAATCTTGCGGCTGACATTGAGGTGAGTTGGGATGGGTTCTCATGGTAATCCAACCCATATCAGAAACGATTCTTCTCAAAAAAGTGTCTTTTGAAAATAAAGAATAGCGGTTAATGTATTAACAACACGTGCAACATTTTCATTTGAGTGTATAGAAATAGAAAAAAAAATATAAGACTAAAATTTTTACGTTTTTATATTTGTTTATAAGTTATATAAATGTTACATATTTTACCATAATGTGGAGGGTGGTCAGAATTAAGGTGTTATTATAGGGTATATCAGAAAATATAAAAAGTGGATGCCATGCTCAGTTTCTTTTTCAGCTCACCGTCGTACACAAATAATCTTGTATATTCATTAGATTTCATGTTTCTGGATATCATTCTCCTTAGGTTAGGTTTGATTGTATTAGAACTGATTACAAAGGAGAATTTTGATCAGAACGACCAGCTTTTACCGGACGGAAGTACTACTCGTGATGGGAAGTACATTTTCAATGGATGTATGAATCTAGATGGAGATGTTATATAGGCGCAGCAAAATGGACGAAGGTTAATACCAACATCAAAACCATGGTTAGACAGAAGATGGGGCGAAGTAGATTACGCCCTAAGTCAGTAGTTTGGACATTACTACTTCCGCGAATATTTTTGAGTCAATTTGATTCCCAATGCACGGTATGTATTAAACCCAAGATCCCAACAGAACCAAACAGATCCCACAACTGCAATGAGGAATAGAGCACGTGGATGTATTCAGAGTGGTGGTTCTCACTTTGAACATAATAAATTATTAATGATTTATTTACCATTTCTGCAATAATTTTTGTTTTCTCAAATTAATTTTATTTCTTTGCATTAAAAAATAAAATTTTTAGTTTGCATATATAATTTCTTGAATTTTTGGGTTGGGTTGGGTGTCTGTATTATTTAATGGGAATATGCGGATTATGCTAAAAATTATAAAAAAAAAATATCCAATATCTGGACAACTATCTTAAGATAATAACCGGGTAGTTTTAGTTTTGGCAAATGTACTTGGCAGACAATGAAAGGTATTATGCTTATTTTTTTTCTAATTTTTAAAATGTTTCTTAAGAATCTTTTCATACGAATTGATAGACCATTGTCTAAGAAAGTTTTTAAGCCACTTGAATAAACATACACTTAAACGTTTAAATAAAATCCACGTTTGAATATAACACTTTCCTGTACCACAAATTAGGAAATTATGTTTATAAAGCTCTTGGTGAGTAACAAATCAAGTTCCGATTTTTTGGCTTCAATAATTTAAACAATCCTTCCATACACAATAAAAGTACATTTTTGTAATAAAAGCTCTTGTTGTTCTTCTGCACTGCAGTAATAATAGAAAAGCACGAAAAAATTTAAAAATATTAAAATCTTAATTAACAAGAAACTGAAAAACTTAGTATATAGGTATGATTGGTTAAATCAATTCAAAATGACCTCCTTTAATAACTCCTCTATTCAGTATCCTGCACTACCTACCAAACAGCCTGTATATAATTCCCATAAATTGGGTTGAGATTAGAACTGATATCACCCCAACCGAATCCCAACCCATCGTCAGGTACAAATAATCTTGAATATTCAATATATTTCAAGATAAATGTAAATTTAATCAATATCCAAGGTAACTTGAACCCGACGTTGAGTTGAGTTGGGGTGGCTTTTAATAGGAAACCCAACCATGGGAATAATATATAATCACAAATTATTCTAAGCTTTAAAAATGTATTAACCTCGATCCTTCAATTTCAAAAATAAACAATTAGGTGTATTATCCCCATATACAAGATAAGAAAAGATTAAATATGAATATTAATATCATTATTATTAAAATAAAATATGAGCATTTTTAAAATCGCGCAAGTTAAACTATTTAGCTACAGCTTAAAAATAAAAGAGACAACGCTTTGGTGTTTACTGAATTGGACTTATTTCGCAAAAAGCCCTGAAGTTGGAGAATGAGGTCTCAGTACGATGGCGCACATGCGATGATAAAATTTGATCTTAATGTTATTGACTGTGGACATATGATTTTTTATCCTTTATGAAATGAACTGACTTCTTTGTGAAAAAATCAAGTTTACGCCGATATTTTTGAGTCTAATTATTCCAAGAAGTACACGTATTAGATATATCATATGCTTAACAAAATAGAACGCTAATTTGGAAAGCCTTCCGAAGCCTCGGAAAAATACAGGGTATTCCATTTAAAATAACAAATTTATGATACCCCAAACATATTATATTCAATTAGTGACGTTCAAAAGACACAAGCTTCCTTATCGATATGCCAAATTGCAATCTTCAATATTTAGTAATAATTCTGATAACGAATTTAAAGTGACCACATGATTTTTTCAAAAATTTTCACAAAATGATTGACTTGGTAATCTTAAATTCAAAATTTGAAAGCAAGATATATTTATATACCTATAGTATTAAAAAAAATTGGGTATGGTCCTGACTCACCCTGTATAATAGCAATCTTTTTAATTTTGATTAATGTTCATTGCAATTTTTGGAAATTTACAAACATTTACGCAAATATTCATAAACTTATAAGAACATCTTACTGGTGTAAAGTTATCCATAAATGTTTTTCAGAATGTTATTAATCTTCTTTGTTTTATATTTAAAATTAAGCATTTCTAAATTTATTTTATGTTTTGTTTATTTCAAAAGTCGTCTGAGTAAGTTTTTTTTCTTTTGTAAAAAAAAGCTCTCATTTTAGAAAAACTAATTGTACCTTTTATCTCGTAAATTCTTGTTATATACACATCGTTTCGCTCAACAATATGTTTTTCATTTTCATAAATTAATTTCGAATAGTATAATTATTCTATTAAATGTTGGTGCTTATAGTGCTTTTAAATAACAAGGATGTAAGACAATTGTCGATTAATTTAAGTTTCATTTTCTTTTTTTTTTATTTTAATTCAGTAAATTTTGAACTCTTACAAAAATAGCCATAAACTTAAAATAGTGATAACTCCGTAACCAATAGAATTTTTGGAGTTTACAAACCTCATTTTTCAAAAAAAATTCATTCCCACCCTCGAAAAGGTGCGTTTTCATCCTGATGATCATAGAGTCGTTATAGAATTTAACACCATTTTTTTTTATCTTTAAGGGTTACTCACCTTCGTTTTAGAATGGATGGACTTTCTGAATATTAGCCCCCCTTTTCCTATGTTTAATCTTTGCTTCAAATACTTTTTTTTATTGTGTTATAGTCTATTCTAACTATGTATGCGTACCAGATAAATTACTTTCTCTCTCTTTTGCTGATTATATCTTCTTAATCCACTTGATACTAGAAAACTAGATTCTACTAATAAAAAAAAATACTTAGCTCTTGTGGAAAAAAGAATACCGTTGGCAGAAGACCAAAAACAGCTGCCAAAATATTAGATGGACGTGGCAGAAAATTTGATGCTGTCAAAAGCTGGCTAAGATAGTGTTTGGAAATGACTAAATAACGTGGGCAAAAAATTAATAACTACTTTTAAAGACTAGATAAAGTCTTATAAAGGAAACAATCTGAGTCTTTTTTTCTTATTATTAGGCAAAACCCGGACTCAGAATGGTTCAGAATTGCCGATCGCAGTCAGATCATCCCTAAAATCCACAACGGAATTTTAAGAGTCGATTAAAATCGCTAAAGCCATCCTTTAGGTCGTCCTAAACTATCATCAATTTCAAAAATGTCCATCTGGATTAAATTCATCCTTATATTACCATTCGCGGAATATAACGTTAATTTTTTTATCGAAAACCGTGGAGGATTGCGATGTTTTGAAAATTGACAAAAAAAATAAAAACTGTTCTATCATGTGCTGGATGGTTTAAGTAAATGTGCACATTATGGTGAAAATACAAGTGCTATTTTCGTGAGTAAGGATTGATAATTTTTTTTACAAATGGGGTTGCAAGGTATTCTTGAGAATAAGAGTATTCCTTTACAGAGTTATAAATATTTTAAGTTTATGGCTGGGATTTATGGATAACTTGATACCATGACACAAGAAAAGCAAGGTCCTTGAACAAACTACCTCCAAAGCGATGAAATTTAATGTATAACCTTAACAACTTGAAAATACTACTTTTTTACTACTTTTTGATATACTTTATGAAAAGAATGTAATATGTAGCTGTACAAAGTAGATGAATGATTGTAATATGTTCGATTTATTATTGCGGTTTAGTGCATATGATTTTCTGTGAATACCATCATTGTAATAAGATGACTAAACGCGGTTCACTATCGCCTTGTTCACCATTCTCTTTTCTTCATATCTACCGCTCGAATTTTGAAACAAATTCCCTGTATTTAACCACTCTGATCTAACATTGGGGTTTTGTTTGATCTTACCGCGTCTGGGTAACCCAAATATTATAGGAATTGAATCTATTAATTAATAAGCAGAAAAGAATCTTTCATAACTTTTGTTTTTTTTTAATTGTTTCTTTATTTCATATTCCCGAATCGTTTTTTGTCTCGTGTATACTCAAAACGTAAAAACTTTAAAAAACTACAATTATCGCCTTTATTGTTTATATTCGCTGATGAAACAAATTTTAAATTTCAATGGATTAGATACAATAATTTGATATCTAATATTATAAAACAATTTGTAAAACTCATGTATAATTTTAAAGTTACTATATGTTTATCAAGATATCAAGAGTTTATCGAGATTAAGACATTAGATAAAGCAAATCTAGCAAGTGTCCTAGATGCTCATAATAGAACTCTAAAATGTGCCAAATTTAAATAATATTAATTTTTTAATATTATTTTTATTTTTTAATATTAATTTTTAAATAAACTTAATTCGGTCCTGCAAATAATTATCCAACCATAAAAAAATAAAAAATTAAAAATAATCGATTCGTAGAATTTGTTAATAACTCTAAATTAGTTTCCACATCCACAGCCTTATCAACGATTATTTTCGCTATGTCGAGATTAAATTATCAAAATCAAAACTAATTAATTTCCATTCGATAACTGCTCCCATTATTTTATCACCATTCAGTCCTTGAACTTTTTCATACATGGCGGAGCGCAACCACCTTCCCATTAAATTTCGATTGTCGCAAAGTTGAATACCATACCATACGAGTAACACAATACGTTGTTGCATTCTTTGCACGTATGGCGATTTGAATATTTTTAAACGTAGCTAATTTTAGACCTCGATCGTTTCGTATCCGATCATATCCGGCCCGTGTCGAGACTTGTACCAACAAGCTTTTGCAAAAACATCTCTCAATTCAACTTCCGCAACACGAGCACACATGAATTGTACGTAAATTGTACAAGTTTACGCATTGAAACTCGAACGAATTACGTAAATATCGATTCGCACAATTGGATCAATGGTTTCGTGCGATAATCGAATGAAATTGTACCTGTTCGGTTTCGTATGTAGCGCGTGTTTTCTATTGTTAATTGGGTACGAGTTTTTAAAAATATCTGAGGAAAAAACAACAACTTAAAGGTCGACATTTGTACAAATTAACTTGTATATTATAACTATACAGAAATTTTTTGTGAGAAAATTGTTAACCTTGAATGCATCGATAAACGTTTTGCATTTCGAAATAACTTAATAATTTACTTTTGGATATTTGAGTTCTGAGTATCTTGAATCACTAGTAATAAACGTTCGATAAACGTGACATTTTTAGTAGTAATGAAAAATAAAACGAACAATGGAAAATCTATTTCGGCTTTAAAACATAAATGGATTACAATTAGAAAAAAAATCTCATTGAAAATCTATTTTCAACAAAAACATTGAGTTCCAAAAACGTTCATTTGTTAAAATAAAACGAATATACACACCACATTTTATATAAACAAATTACAAGTATAGATTATAATGAAACGAAATCACTCTAAACAAGTCAAGTCAAGACCGGATTTCTTTTCAACTTTTCCTTTTTACAGCAATTTCCTTTTTTTTAGAATAAAAAAGTGAATTTATTTTACTCACCTTCAAGAAGAGGAAATCGTGAAACAAACTCTGTCATTTGCGAAATATGTTTCGCGACATTTTCCTTCAGTAAGTTACGATGCACTAAACAACGCGAAAACAGAGAAGATGAAGGTCGTACCTTGTGAACGGGAAGAATTGATGGGAGCTTTTGCCATCCGCTTTACAATCTCTCTATTATTCATCACGATCAATACTAATAGCACGAACTATGGATTGAGTAACTTGTGGATGAACTAATAGACACGGTATCATATAGGCGGATTGATATATAAATAAAATAATATTGACAATTTTCGATAAATTTGGATTTATATTGAAAAGTAAGTAGAATGTTGAAATGTAGGTAAAGAAATTAAGTAATATTTATATAGTGCGAAGAAACGTATTAAACGATGAAATGACAGCTCACAATCAAACTAAATACATCATACTTTCACCTCCTAAATTAAGAAAAAGCAGACTTGTTTTAACCAGCTAAGTGTGTTTGTCCATTATATCTATAATAGACATATGGCAGAAGTTTGTGTGATGACGACTATTGTAAGTTCACTACATGAAAGTAAATCGATGACATTATTTGTTTGATTTGGCATTACAGGTAAATCAGAAGTGGTCGTGATGCACATTTCACATTTTGTTTTAACACCATATTCTGTTGATTTATATTAGTATAGCAAAAATAGCAATCAGATACAGGCTTTGTCCAAATCATAGGTTTTCCAAAAGCCACATACCACTAATTTTGTATCATGACGACTATATCAATTTCACTACATGTAGATAAATTGTTGACATCATTTATCTTCTTTTGGCATTGCAGGTACAGGTCAATCAGCACTATGACGAAGTGGTGGTGATGCAAGATGTACATTTGCATATTTCAGACTTTGTTTTAACACCATATTCAGTCCATTTATAACACATGGGCTGAAAAGTCCCGGACCTAACACATAGATGCGCTAGTTTTATTGCAGTCACCTTTTTTTCAGTTAGTACTAACATTCAAAAGACAGCTGTTAAAATTTCATGACATTCTATTCATTAGTTTGTAAGTTATTGTGCTAAGAGTGACGCTACTTTTGTTATTTTTAAAGTAATGAATCAAAAACAATTTCGCGTTTTAATTTTACACTGCTTCTTGATGGGAAAATATACCGTTCAAGCGAAGCAATGGTTTGAAAGTGTTATGGGGACTCCACTCCATCAGAAACAACAATAACACGTTGGTTTGCTGACTTTAAAGTGGTCATAGAGACACCGATGATGCAGGACGCAGTGGACGTCCAAATGAGGCGGCAACATCAGAAAACATAAAAAAAATCCACAAAATCGTTTTGAATGATCGAAACGTGAAGTTAGCTGACATTGTAAAGATATCAAAAGAACGTGTTGGCTTTGCATTTCATGAGGATTTGACTATGAGAAAGCTCTGTTCAAAGTGGGTGCCGCGTTTGCTCATTGTTGTCCAAAAACAAGAACGTGTTAATGATTCTGAGCAGTGTTTGGCCATGTTTAAACGTAACAAACCGGAATTTTTGCGTAGATACGTGACATTGGAAAAAACATGGATCCATCACTTGACTCCGGAATCAAAACGATCGTCATCTGAGTGGACAGCAACTGGTGAACCTCGTCCAAAGCGCCCGAAAGCAAAACAATCGGCTGGAAAGGTTATGGCCTCGGTATTTTGGGATGTGCGTGGTGTAATATCCATCGACTATCTTGAGAAACGGAAATACCATCAACAGTGAATATTATATAGCATTATTGGAACGTTTAAAGGCCGAAATTGCAGAGAAACGACTGCAAATGGCAAAGAAAAAAATATTTTATTTCATCAAGACAACGCACCGTGTCACAAGTCAATCAAAACAATGGCAAAACTACATGAATTGAACTTCGAATTGCTCCCACATCCACCGTATTCGTCAGATTTGGCTCCCTGCGGCGAAATGCTCGCCGGTAAGAAATTTCGCACGAATGAAGAGATTATTGCTGAAACTGAGGCCTATTTTGAGGCAAAAGATAAATCGTTCTACAAAAGTGGTATTGAAATGTTAGAGTGTAAATCGATGACATCATTTGTCTGATTTGGCATTACAGGTTCAGGTAAATTAGCACTATGACGTACACTATGTGCATTTGCATATTTCACAATATGTTTTGAGGAAATATACATTCCATTTCTAATAGTCAAGAAAAAGTAGTAAAGATATCCGAAAGCCATAAATCATTCCATTTATATTAGTGATGCAAAATAGTAATCAGATATATGATCTACAGGCTCTGTCTAAATCATAGGTTTTCCGAAAGCCATATATCATTAATTTTGTGTCATGACGACTATTTCATTTTTACTACATAACGGTAAATCGTCGGTAAATTGATCACAATGCAGAATGTACATTTGCATATTTCAAACTATGTTTTGACGTCATTTTCATTCCAATTATATTAGTGCACCAAAGTAGTAATCAGATACGTGATCTACAGGTTCTGTCCAAATTATAGGTTTTCTGAACACCATATATCGCGATCCTTTTGGCCAACCCGTAAGTCTTTACGCATATCGAACCAGCTCTATATACTAGGTGCTCAATACTTATCTTGATGAGGCACAAACGAACTAAAATACTCATGATAATACTTCTTCACTAGTTCAGTGAAATTTCGTCGCTGGCTATTGAAAAACAGTTTAATCACATACTTAGCAAAAACTGTTAGGATAATTAATACACTTCCTTTGCATGTTGAGATATGTGTGCTAAAGTTAATTTTGACATTGTTTAAATAACTTGATGCAATTGGACAACAAGTAATTTTAGCAAAAAATGCAGTAAAATCGGAGGTGATTGTCACATGAAATTGATGGGTGACAGAAAAAATGTGATTTCTGTTTTATAATGAGCCAATGCAGTAATTTGCATACAAAATCAATGTGGCAAAAAACTTGTTATTCAGTGTTATTAAAGGTTGAGTTTTCACTGCCATCAAAAAGTTTTGTAATTTTTCCTGCAGCAAAAGATTTTAATCAAAAAATGCCAGGATTCGAATCGCCAAACAATTTGGATCCGGGAAAACAACGCTAAACAGCACATTCTTCTTAGTGACAATGAGTTTAATAAACATTCAAATAAAACTGGATTTAAAAGCAAAATATAATGTAGTCCGCGCAAACGTCTCGGATTTACAATTTTTTAATGCAGTTACAAAACTTTTAATTGCAGATTTCAAAAGAGGTTTTTTCGAATTTCAATAACATTTTCCTTTCGCGCGAACAATGTATGGCAGATAACCATGAAACTATATGGGGGCAATATTACAAACTGTGATTATAAATATGAATATATGCCCACCTTATAAAAAATAGGGAGGCGTCCTATTTCTATAAATTTTTATTTTGGTCTTAAAAGTAGAGTAATAATTTTTTCTTAGATAATGCATTGGATAAAAACTTGTCACTGAACTTATTTGTATACAAAGTTTAGTCACAAGAAAATAGAATATTAAAATTGACAAACTGTTAACTGCAATTTGCATAATATTAAGCTGTATGTAAGTAGAAATAGATCAATTGATTCTGATCTATTTTTTTGATTTCTTGCTGAATAAAGAAAATCAGTTTACCTTAAAACATAAATCAAACAGTTAACCTTAGCTCATCAAAATATAGAGTTGAAACTGTTCGTTAGATATCATTTACAAATAATTATCAAGGACCATTCGAAACGATGTTAACTTGTTCCACAAATTTTATTCAAATACACAACTTACAACAAAACAATAGGTTTCGCTTAAGTTCCTGCAATATTCCGATCAATACTGGCCATTTAGATAAGGGAGGAAAATGTGGAGAGGTATTTCAGCCTCGCGTAGTTTTGCCAAGATATCTCGACTTATGATCGTTAAATATTTTAGGAAGAATGTCAAGAAAATCGAAACAATTTTCATTACCCAATATTCACAGAACACCTTCAACTTTATACTACATCAGTTTATATAAAAATAGGGCTTTTAATACTAAGCGTTTTTCCAGTAAGACGTTTCATTTTGATATAAAAACCAAGTTTATTTTAAGAGAAATCAATGATGAAATTTTCCATGACTATTCATAAACTACAAAAAATAGTTAATTAAAAACTAATAAATAAAGTTAATTAACAAGGAGGATAGACTTGGTTTCATTCTCCCAATGTTACGATTAACAAATTTATGTTATCTATTCTATTTAAACTTTATGGAAGAAGTGTCCCGGCCGACTTCGATGACGTTGATCGTCTTAAATATTGTTCGTGATTAAGAAGTATTTTCGGCCGATTAAAGATGTTCGTAGTTCCTAGTATTGTAAATAATATGTAGGGCGACTGATGTCTTGGAAGTCGACTGAGTTTACTTCTTATATCAAGAACAATATTTGGGTAGGGCAACGTCTTCGAAATCGGTCAAGTTTACTTCTAATATCAAGAACAATATTTGGGGCGACCCTCGCCTTCGAAGTCGGCTGAGATTATTTTTTTATATGAAATGAACTCAGTCCTCATCCCAAATATTGCTTTTGAAACAAAAAGTCCAAGAATTAACAAGGTATCGAAAACAACTTTTATTGGAACCTAATTTAATCGAACTAAATTCAAAGGTAGACGCGAAGCTGTTAAAACGAACTTAAAGTAGGATAGACATATGGTTTCATTCTCCGAATGTCACCATCAACAAATTTCAGGATGAGCTATGATATCCTAACGGCTATATTTTAAATGAGACTATCAAGTTGAGCACAGCATGAGCTATAACATCATCAGACACCTATTCAACCAGCCAGTATGTACCAACTTGTTTGCAGAATGAGTTTTACATTTTGACACTTATATTGTGAATGATAAAGTCTGCCAACTTGTTGGCAGCAAGAGTTTCTATACTTTGAGACCTATACATTGTACGATAAGTCTGCCAACTTATTGGCAGCGTGAGTTATGACATTTTGATGCCTATACTTTGAATGAGAGACTGCTAACTTGATTGCAGCATGAATTATGATATTAATAGCCAACTGTTCAATGAGCCAGTATCTCCCAACTTATTGGCAGCATGAATTACATTATTTCTTATATCATGAAAATTACTTAGGATGAAACAATGTCGGCCAACTTCAAAGACGTCGGCCGTACCAAGTATCGTAAATAAGTCGAAATCGGCTGAGTTTACTTCCATATCAAGAAAAATGTTTGGGGCAGCCGACTTTGAAGACGTAGAATTTTTGCAAGTTTTGACTTTATTGAATTAACGCACGATTTATTTTTGGCTTTGGGTCCATATTTCCTCTTATACTAAAAATATAGAAAAAAAAGGAGTATCACAAAATATTAGAGAAGGGAGAAAATAGTCTGTTAAATAGAAGAAACTCCTTCAAAATAGAGGAGGGTTGCTTTAAGGCAAAGATAAATCTTATAGGTTAGAAGTAAGAAAGACTTGAAATAATACATATAACATACAAGACGTTCATGACAGTATGAAAATTACGCTACACAATGAGTTCACACGATTCCGTATTGACTCTAGTCATGATCTACTACATTGTGAACGCACCACTGTATAGGTAAGAACCACATAAAAGTAATGATTTATGAATATTACCATGTCCAAGTTATTTTACACTTAACTTGATTAAATACAACAGACTTTTTAAACTACACTGACCTGCACTAAATTAACAATACCTTGCACTTACTTACATTTAATTCCACTATAACGTTATACTATTATCCGTGCCAGATATCAAGACCCCTCACTTTAGAGATCGATATCTTTGAAATCGCTAGATGAAAAAAATTGCGTTAATATTTATTGTAATCAGTGAACATTTCTATGTCCCACAGTTTAATTTGAAAATGTTCGGATCTGCAGTTTTTCTTTTATCGCGAGTTAATTGAAAAAAGTTCCCGAGAGTACTGACAAGTTTGTCTACATCGCAATTTTTTATCTCAAAAACTATTTGACGAAAAATTTTCAAATTTGAACTGAAGGTAAGCCAATGTGTTCTTAATGCGGAGCATGTTTTAGTTTATCGATATTTCCTATAATTTCGCGAAAAATCGCGAATCCTCTTCTTACTAAAGTAAGATGTGGTTATTTCGAAAATGACCAGTCAGATTTCAACATGATTTGTACCAAAATGTGTTTAATAATGTTATATGTCGAATTCCGTTACAGGTTTTTCAAGATAAGGGCTCCCTAATTTTTTAAGAGCGATTTAATGGGAATACAAGTTAATGAGAAACAGAAATAACACTCGGAGGAGAGGTGCTCATGAGGGAGATCTCATTTTGAAAAACTGATTACGGAATCCGACAAACGACAACCTTTAACATAATAACCGCATCTTACTAAACCGCGATTTTCCACGAAACCGTATGGAATATCGGTAAAATAGAATATGCCCCTATTACCTTCAGTTCAAATTTGAAAATTTTAATTTTTTTTTTATTTTTACCAATATAAAGTTGAAATGTTTTCGTCAAATAGATTTAAAGAAAAAAAATCGCAAAGTATACAAAGTTGCCGCCACTCTGAAAAATCGGGTACTTTTTCAATTAACTCGCGATAAAAGAAAAACCGCAGATCCGAACATTTTCAAGTTAAACTGTGGTACACAAAAATATTCACTGATTACAATAAATATTAGATAGAAGAAAAACAGCGAATCCGAAAATATCTAAATTAACCTATGACGCACAGAAATGTTCATTGGTTACAATTATTTTTTTATAATAAACCACATTCTTTTTCATCGAGCGATTTGGAAGATATCGATCTCTAAAGTGAGGGGCCTTAACTGCTGACACGGATAATAGTGCCATATCGTGCATAGTAGGGTAGACCCAACGAACAAAGCTATTATTAGTTCCTTCAAAATGATCGATATATTCTTTATTATTAAATCATTAATATTATATTAAATGTTAAACACGTTGCATTTAGGGACATGAAACGAAATCAAAGTTAGTTGCTATTATAGAGAGTTGCAAATAAAAAAATATTACGTTTATAAGAGTTGCATTTATCAAAATTTTACTGTACAACCCAACATAACGTAACTTAATCTAACGCAACTCATCCAGCCCAATCACCCAGTCCAATGGTCGTTAGTAAGTGGGATAATCTACTATCCCACTTCATCCCTTCCTCTAGAATCTGGCTTCAGTTCTTTCTTCTCTCAGATCGCTACATCCGGTCAACATGCTCTCAATATACTATAACGTTTCCCAATTCCCCCGCAGAGCCAACACATTATCTTCACATCATCTGCAAACTCTCTGTTCACTACTTCCTCATTGTCATAATTATATTTGACCACCAGCATCGTCCTTTCCTCACTACCTTCCACATATCGTATCTTTCATTATAATTTCTTTCTCTTATCGGCGTCCAACTTTTCTGTCTTTGAACGTTCCTATCCCTCTCCAGCCAACCCAACTCTAGATAACTCAATCCAACAGAACGGTACAACTTAAGTGGGACTAATCTGTTCAGATCATTAGACAAAGTAAACACCATGGATAAGAAAAATTTTGTGAATATAAAAAAGGAGCACTCTCAAATTAGATCCCCGTATCATTCATTACACCTTCCTTCTCTTATCGACCATATTCCTCTCTGTAAAGCGTTATTCGCTTGGTTCACATACGAGCTATGGACAGGGTGGTATATTTCCGAACTCCAACCCAAGCCAATCCAAAATGAATCTCATTCTTCCGAATCTACAATTTTCTTTTGCTTCTCCCCAAAATTTGATCGGCCTTGCTAAGGACTTTACTCTCTTTTCCTCGAGCTCCATGCTAAAATTCTCGATACCAGACTCTAGGCTTTCGTGAAAGTCCAAGCAAGACCATTTTAGAACTTTTCTCCAAAAACCCACCAAAAGAAAACTGCAGTCTCTAGCAGTCTCAGTATAAATAAATCTTCACGGTATAATTAATGTTTGTAAAAAAATCTGACCTACTTAACATTCTTTCGAGCGATGATTGACAGATTAAAAAAAAGAACTTCATGCTTTAATTGAGGTACAAAAGGAATCTACCTACCTTAACCTTTTTTTCTATTGTAATGGGGATTTCTTCATGCTTTAATTGAGGTACAAAAGAAATCTTCACGGTATAATTAAAGTTTGTAAACAAAACTGACCTTGTTATATTCTTGTGGGGATGATTAAGAGATCAAAAGAAAACTCCACGATTTTAAATCCGATTAAGATTTTCGCGGGATATTGAAAGCACTACATACAAATCAACATTTTTGAACGTAATTTTTGCCAAGGTTAGGTAGTTAATGCGTTAAATTGTATCTACATGTTTACGGAAGGTTACAAAAGTAGATAAAAAATCAATGAGAATAACGATCTATAATGTTTTCTTAAGTTATTAAGAGAACTTTATTCCCAAAAATATTTTATTTCTGTGATTATATTTATCACATAATGTATTTAGGACAAAACTAAAAGAGAAATAATAATTTTGTTATAAAAAATTTCAAACCGTATTTATTGAATATTTCTAATTTTAATTAGTTGCAGTTTAGGTTAAGATTTAAGATATTTCTTTTAATCAAACGATTTCTCCTGTTTTCTGAGAAATCCTAATCACATTCAACAATTAATAGAATTAGTTTTACCATTTTATCTCCACTTTACGTGGACGTATCCAATTACAAGTGAAAGTTACTGTAAAAAACATGACGGAAATGGCAAGAAAATAAATTTCCTCAATTAAAACACTCAATCGCGTCTAATATCGCACTTTGAACCACTTACGTTAAACACAAACCACGTCACTTAACTCATTTGATAAAAACTATAAATAAAATCAATTGCAAATTTAAAGAATCTGTTTTAATTAATGCACTTAACTAACGAGTAATCGGTATCGTAAAAGTTATCGACGAGAAATTAACGTCTATTAACAGATCCCTCACCTCGTGACCCGGAAAGGCCACGACCCGAAAGACTTTGCGGACGTACGCTTTCCTCAACAAAGCGTAAAAAGATAATGAAAGAGCATGACGAAACAAAAAGCTGCGCGTGCAAAATACTTCAAGACGAAGAATGATGAAAAAGAAAAAAAATAGCATGAAAATGACAAGAAGTAGAAAGAAAAGGAGGAAAAGAATGTTGAAAAGCGGACGCGGAGTTGTGCAATAAACGCCCTAATAATCCAGCACAGGAAGTGTGGTGCATTGTTTATGTAAAGACGCCGTTGTTCAAAAGATACTTCCGGTACTACCCACGCATTTAAAATCTACTGTTTCAATGTAAAGGTAATGTTTGTATATTACACAATTTAAAGTTATAGTAAAAATATTACTACTAAAATACTAAAGTGTGCTAGCATTTCATGCCGTGCATAAAATTTGGCACAATAACACGAATCAATTTTTTTCCTGTACTATTTTGTTTATGTATAACGCAGCTGATTGGATAAGATCCAAGTGGGACTTGCGCTTTTAAAAGTAATCGTTTCGACGTTGGTCAACAAAACGGTTAATAAAGGTATAATACGCGATGTGACGTGAACAAGCTTTTCATAAATTCCCAAGTAGTTATATTTGGCAAATCGTTTTATCACCGAAAATCTTGGAAGAAAGAATGACAACGGCGATGTATCTTTTGTTATGATTAAGAGATGAATCGAAATTTTGCTCCTGGAAATGTTTATGCGTTACGCTTATTTTTAGGAGTGGACTCGAAACGTAATCGAAAAATAAGACATTAAAACCCTAATTTGAAGTGCTTTTACAGATTTTGGAATTGCCAAACAAAATTGTGTGTATGCCAATTTCGAAATGATTTTTTTTTAGTTTGATAAAAATGATGTATGTGATTAATTTTGAAAAAAAAAAAAGAATTTTGTTTTATTAAATTTACCTTAGTACTATCTGCCGAACCATGACTTAAAGATTTCATATGGTGACCACGCACTTGGTACTCTGAGCTTCGAGGTCTGCATGGGGAAGTGCTTCGACTCGATGTTTTGCTACCCGATTGTTGGCCAGATACGTGCAAACTGTCCATCGCACCTAGCCTAATAAATAAACATTTCATCATAATTTATTGTTTTTAAATTATTTATCGAATAACGCTTAATAGATAGAGTAAAAAATAGTTATAATAATCAATTATTTTAAATAAAGGTGATCATTAAAGTTCATTCGAGAAAATGTTAAATTTATTGTACATCGTCATCAGGAAAAACGTCATGTCGTTTAAGCATCATTATATTAAACACTTGAATAAATTGCTATTACCATTACAGTATATACCGCTCAAAAAATTAGGGGAACGTTACTTATGAAATCTGTAACTTTTTAGATAATAGTTCTAGATAAATCAAATTTGGTTTATTTCAATGGCATATTTGTAACTAAAGAAAATTACAAAAACAATGTTGCAAATTTTAGTCACTTCTAAGTTTCACTTGAAAATATAAAATGTAAATACATCCAATTTTTCTTTGAATTGATAGCTTTCTTGAAAAATGTTCAAGAAGTCTTCAGACGCACGGCTAAACCTGACTCTTTCTAGTACTAGGTCTAGTATTAGTTCTAGTTTTAACTACCATTCAGTGCTTAGTTGTTGTAAATTCTTCTATAACTAAAAATATAACTAATACAACCTAGCTTTAGTATTAACAGTACACCTAGAACTACAAACATTAGAAAACACTAAAAACTAACAACCAAAATGAAGAGACCAGAAGCAAAGAATTTAATTAAATCAAGTATAAATGCCTGTAATAAGGTATTAGAAAAGAGAAGAAAAACCACAAATAACAGAAGGGTGTATTAGTGGAACACAGAGATATACGAAATAAGAAGCTATGCGTGTAGAACAGAAGGCAGCTACAAAAAACCAGAAAACGTCGGGAAACGCTAGAGAACCAGCAAAAGATACAGTATAGAACAGTTGAGAAAGGTTTGAGTATGCAAATTAAAAGAAGCAACGAGAGAAATTGTGTGGAAAAATTGAGCGGAATTATGTGAAAAAATATAGGGCGACACGTGGGGTACGGCATATTAATAGTAATAATACACTTATTGCCTCAAAAAAGAAATTACAAAAAGAAATGTATACATTAGCAAAATATAAACATCAAGACAAAAGGATCAATTTATCGCTGTAAGCGATATCTTCCAAGAGACCCAACTACTACTGTATATAAAATTAAACACGGAGATTATGGCTACCTGCGGTAATATGATATCCTTTGCAGGATTATAAATGGAGCAAACATCAATTATCATCATACAGGATAGACAACAAACACAAAGAATTTAAGAAGACAGTTGGAGTGTAAGAAGATGGCATTTCAATAAATTTTTAAAAGACCCGAAACTTGTTGAACTGCGAATAGCGACATGTAGATTATTCCATTACGCTCGATTGTACTGTAAAAGATCTGTGAAAAATCTCAGTGGCATGAACCGGAAACATTAAGGTAGTATCAGAGAACTGGATCGGGTGGACAAACCATGCGACGATAAAAACTTAAATGAGTCAGACAAATATGCAGGAGTGCAGCTCTGCAGAACCTTGTACAAAGTAGAAAGTATCCGAAAAGACCTGCGATTCTGTTGAGTAAGCATCTGCAAATAATTACGATACGGCGTTATGTGCTGAAACTTCCCCAGATCAAAGATGTAACGAATACAATTATTCTGAAGTTTCTCCAATTTATTCTGGAAAGTTAAAGAAAGATCAGGATATACCACATCACCATAATCAATATGAGGGAAGATAAGAGAATAACAAAGGTTGCGACGAATAACAGGCGAGAGGAAACACCGAAGTTTTCTCAAAGTGTAGAAGCAGTAGTAAACCCTTTTACAAACACTCTGTACCTGAGGTCTCCAGGATAGTGTCGAATCCATAATCAAACCAAGATTCTTAACCATGTCCGAAAACTGAATAACGTTGCCATCAAGCATCACTTGAGGGGAAGAGTGAAAGTTCATCTTTGATAGTAGAGGACGAGTGCCAAAAGCAATGGCTTGCGTTTTCTACGGATTTAATTTAAGCCCATAACGATTAGACCATTCAAGAATACCTACAAGGTCATTATTAAGACGAAGTACAGCATCTTCAAGGTTATCAATAGGTGTTGAAGTGTAAATTGGAAGCATACAAATGATAATTACAAGAAATATTATCAGTAATACCATTTATAAACATCGAAAAGAGCAAGGGTCCTAAAACACTGCCCTGGGAAACCCCACATTTAATTTCATAACTGGAAGAGAGCTCAGAACCAACACGCGCATATAAAGATCGAAAGGAAAGATATGATTGGAACCAGGATAAACAAAAAGAGGGACATCCAATAGAAGTAAGTAAAGATAATATAATAATATGGTCAACAGAGTCAAAGGCCTTACTAAAATCCAGAAGAACCAGTAATGAAGCACAACGTTCGTCGTAAGCAGATCTAATGAAGGCATATTAGATAGCTACAAAGAGACTGGGTATAAGAATGAAGGAAGATTTTGACACAAAAACGACAAACCATCAATATAGCAAGAGGCGAAGAGCATGGTATTGGAGATGAACCTGAGACGGACAGGGACGTTAGAAACCTGCAAACAAATTACACAAGAAGAATTAAACGAACACTTACAACAGCTAAGAACAAATAGAGCTCCAGGCGAAGACTCCGTCACAAACGAAATGCGAAAGGCATGTGTAGAAGCAAGCCTCAATGCTCCCCTAGATGTTTTTAATAAGTGCTTACAAATAGGAGAATTTCCGGAAATTCGGAGAAATTGCGAAATTCATCTTAAATGAAAAACCAAAAGAAGAAAATATAGATTGCAAAATACAAGCTTTTTGAAAGAGTAATTAATGAATGCCTTACAGAACATCTAGAAGAGAACAAGGTGATTACTGCACAGTTTACTTATAGAAAAGGATGGGTACAGTGGATGCTATAATGAAAATAGTAACAGATATTCAGAAAAGAATTAATATCTCACTGACTCATCATTTTTATAGAGTAATGGTTCTGCTGGATGTGAAGAAAGCTTTCAATACAATGCTATGGAGGAAACTGCTAGGAGCCCTAAAAAGTTGTGATGGACCTGCAGCGATAATAAAGCTAATGACAAGTTATTTATGCACAAGAACTGTAATACTGCCGGTTGGAAAATAGAAGGAAATGACTGCTAGTGTTCTATAGGGATCTTGTATACTTAATTTGTACTACGAGAGAGTATTGCAAATGAGGATAGAGAAGAGACTGAAAATAGTGACATACGCAGACGATATAGCGGAGGTGGTACAGGCTTATGTTCATGTATCACTACAAATTTAAAATTGGTTAAGTACCGACTATTTGGTTATTTACCCTAAGCTGGGCTAAAAATTCCCAATTTATAAATAGCTATTCACTGGGTATTTACCTAACGCCCATCACTGCTGTATGTTAGGTTAGTGGTGGAAAAGGACGCTTGCGAACACGTCGATCAAGCTAATCCTCCACGCGTTCAATAGGATTCAAATCAGGGCAAAAAAGCTGCAAAAAAGTTTTTGGTTATACCGACGATATGTAACTTTGCATTTTCTAGCATTAGGATGAAATTTTGACTGACGCCATATTCAATAGGCACCACATGATAATCCAAGATGTTTTCCATGTAATTCATTGCATTTAGTCTACAAGGAATAACAAGATCTGCTCCGTTGTTTATACCGATTTTAGCCCAACCCGGAACAGATCCCAAGTAAATCTCTCCATTTCCTGTATAGTAGCGGCTGCGTAGCCTTCACCATATTTCAACTCATCGTATAAACATTCCAGGCATCCAGTGACGAAGTTACCAATCTTTGCGATCTACAGTAAACTTTCTTCACGTTGCTTGCTGTTTAAATTCGTTCTTTTAATCTGTTTCTAACAGTTTGATCAGAAATTTCAATTCCACCAGCTTGTCCTAAGTGGTGTAGGAGGCCTCGTGTTGTAGCAGTACGCGTACTTAGGCAGGAAAGTACCAATAAATCGGTTTTGATTTTGAGTAGTTTTTCGATTTTGACCTTGTCCAGATATTCTAACATATTAGCCAGTCTCCCGAAAGCGATTCCATAAACGCAAAAGAATAAAAAAAGAAACTCCACTCCTAACATCTCGAATAGAGTGGTCATGCTAAATAACAACGAAAGCACTAGCAACGTGCACTTCACTAAGATGCCTCATGATTCTTCAAATCATCAAAAATTGACAATTGAATTAATTTGACGTCTTTAGTGGGCTTCCAATTGCGAATTCAAAGCATACATTTCTTCCACTACATTTTGTATTATTAATTAACATTTTTAAGTGTTAGTTAGAAGTAACTAAGAATTGTAACATTGTTTTTGTAATTTTCTTTAAATATATGCTACTATTTACGGTTTAGACTGCAGTTCCTTCCGAGTAGCATGCGACAGAAGCCATAATGACCTTTTCCTCACTTTGTCTATGTGGAAGATTCCCGCTGAATATACGATCTAGTATTACTCCTAATTCCTACTTAACCTTGTTGTTTTGAAGTCTATAGTTTTGCATTTAATGGAAGGTGCTAGGTCTAATTTAGTGCTACAACTAACATTAGACTCTATCTTTTAATACCGATACGGTGTTTTGTACATTAGTATTATTTCTCAATTAATCGCAAAAAATTACAAAATAAAACCGCTAAATACACACACCAATCGTCGAAAAACAAGCCATTCAAATGTAAATATCGAAGCGATGCGTGAGAGTGTTGGTGAAAACCGACACTCCCAGGAAATCAATTCGGCGTAGTAGACAAGAATTGCAAATTTCAAGAAGTTCACTTCTGCGTATACTCACAAAAGACTCTTACTCTATGTCTCCAAGCTTACAAAATTCAATTTACACAACAATAAATGACCATGAGTAGCGAAGAGTTCGTGGAATGAATTATTGAACATTCGCAAATGGATACTGATTTTTCGAGCAAAAACAAAAATTGGAAATATAAACCAATTTCAATCTTAAACATATTTTCTAAAATTACAAAAAACACTGTAAAACACCGGTTAATTATTTTCATACAATATTTTTATAAAATCGGTCCCAATTTCAAAAAAGTAGTGCTTTGAGGACGACGGGGATTAATTAGAATATATTACAGAAGAATTTGATATAAATAAATATGTTTTAATGGTGTTTATTGGTTTACAAAAAGTGGTTGACAGAGTAGACATAGTTATCTTACTCAATAAGATAGCAAGTGGCATTGTTAAAGAACTTTTTCAGATATATTCTAAGGATAAATATAGTATTCAAATTAATAAAATAAAGATTGAAAAGATACTTAAGTGTTAGAGTTGCTCAGGGATATGTGCTCAGTCCATTTCAACATTTATTGTACATATGGACAAAATCTTGGTTTTGACATCAATACAAAAGAACTTGAAAAGGTGGTAAATGATGATTTGAATCTTTATTATTATATCTAGTTGTGCTATAATAAATTGTTGGTAAGTATTACAAAACAGTATATATGATTATTAAACAAAAAAATACAAAAAAGTGATATAATTCTATTTTTTAATAAACAAAACCTAAAAGAAGTGCAATCATATAAATAGTTTAAATTTAACAAATGATGTCAATTGGAACGTGTGAAAACTATGATTAACATAATTGTTCCAATAGTTAGTGCAATAAAAAGGTCTACAAATTGTTTAAACAAAAACTCAAGATGTCTACTTTATAATAACTTTAAGCCGGATTTTTATTTGTGTTATGATGCGCTTTGTTATGGTTAATTATTTGCATCTATTTGTCATGTTTTGACGCACTCTGACGATATTTTGAATCAATAGTATATGTTTTCTTATAAATCATCTGAATCTGACTAAGTGAAGGTATTCACTGACTCAGATTGACTCCAAAGTCAACGCTTCTAAAAAAGAAAGAGACAGAAGATATTGACTTAATCCAGTGAATAGAAAGAGAGTTGATAGAGAGAGTTTACAGAGATGTTGATAGATTTCATTAATATTTTAGATTGTCCAAGGAACAGTTCAACGAGGTTCATTCCAATTCAGAAAGGAGAAACGAAAATCAGACACTAAAAATACACTAAAAATAGTGTACACTTGTCTGATCTATCATTATGAATGATTTTGGAAATAAATATTGTAGAACAACAATAGGACAGAGATCGTGAATCGGAAGCAAAGGTAATCAAAGATCAGTTTATATCTGAAAATGTATTTCAAGCGAATAAGTGTTGAATTGTTTCTAATGGGTTGGATTAGGTTGCGTTGGATTGATGATTGTTCTCTTTTTATACACTTAAACAAGGTGATTCAAAAAACCCGCTGTCATGTCATGTACAGGTAAAATTAAGACTAAAAACCGATAAGCCCACAAGTGTAAGTCTCCTTAATGAGATATAAAACGTCAAAGTTTGTTTAAAATTAAAGACATTATCTAAATCAGCTTTTTAACATGATGCCAAGTATGGAAATCGAGAGCACTTAAATCTGATGAACGGGCGAATCACTGAATTGGACCACTTTAACCAATCCACCACCAAGAATGCACAACCAGTGCATTCCTCTAACAAAGTGTTCAAATCTTTCATTACAAAACTAAGAGAATGCTGCCCATTTAGTCTATTTGGTAGCCTAAAAAGACCAATGAGCTTGAAGTCAATAATGCCAGCATGAACATCTTTTGAAAACTCATGTCGAAAATTTATTATTCTAATGGCATGAGGAATTTCGTAGTTTGATCCTGTATTAGACATGTTGAAAAATGATAAGATGACCATACAGGATAATTGTATTTAAATTTTTAGAAACTCAACTAATCATAAAACATCTTTAACGACCTAACTCCTTAACCTAACCTCAAGACTATTCATCTCAATTTTTCATGTATTACCTGCTCTTAAAGTTTGTCATTGTGTGGTTTTTTTAACCTGTATATACAGGTTGATTCAATATACAGTGGAATCTCGGTGAACGGTTGTTTTAGAATACGTCTTTTCGCAAATCAAATAGCAAAGCTTTGATAACGAAACCTTCGAGACAGAATTAACTCTGACAGAGTTCTGGAAAATCATTTTAATACTGTACAGGTTGTTTCGTTCAAAGATAAAAATTTCTAGAAATTTGTGGCCACAAAAAATAAATAATAGAAATGTCGAATCTAGATGCTCTATAATGAAGGATATTGTTTAACTGGCCAAATCCATGGAACAGGGCGTGGAAGAGTTATAGACGAAATGATGAACATCAGTCTAGAAAGGATGGACTATTTTCTAACTCCGATGAAGTAGAGGTTTCTCCATTAGTAATCAATGAAATCCCTGTAAAATGGACAGACGTGAAAAGTACAAACAAGTCATAACAGCATTACTTGGGATGACCAAAAAATGTTGCATTTAACACTGATAATATCATCAGCCTTATGGAGGTGTTGAGTAACATTTAAGAGACATTCTAAGAAGAAGCAAGCGCAAAGTCTTTTGTAGAGATTTTTAATAAAAGTTGGCGATCCAAGTGTAAAGTGGAAAAAGATAGAAAAGTAACAAAAGGGTCTTCTTCTTTAGTATACAATTTGATATGGGAAAAGTTGCTTCAGTATGCGTTTCATTCGGTATAAGTTCAAACATAAGGAATGGATTATGGTCGATTACCACGTGAAGACTTGGTAAAATCAATACCCATTGTATACGTAACCTATTGAAAATTTTTGTGTAATTATTAAAGCAGATATTAAGAGTCTATTTACACACCACAGTGACGTATCAGTTCCATATTTGTTTAGTGTCAGTGAAATCTGTGAAAATTAAAGTACGTCCGCAACGATATGTTTCACTAAATTTCACTTATTGTACGCGTTTTGACGTGCAATCATATAAATATAAGAAGAACTAAAGGAAATATTAAATTTATAAGTAAAGAATTTGTAGATTAAGAAAATGAACAGGGTTTGACATAATTAAAGGGAAACTCTTATTCTATAAGAGATAGAAGAAAAATGATATTGTTTCAACCTCGATTTTTATAAGAACAGTGCTGTCCTAAGATACTTGGCGCCTCAGGGCTGGGTTGGACGAAAGCAACGGGTGCGTCTCTTTACATACAAAATTAAAAAGAAGCAATTGAAAAAAGAAGAGAAAAAAAGACACAGCGTTGCCAAATCGGTTTGTAAAGTACTCTATTTCAGAAACTAAGATGCCTTCAGATGCACGGGTAAACCCAACTCAACCCAACCCAACCCAACCCTGTATATTCGAATTGAAGTAAAACTAAAACTAACACTAGAACTGGAATCATTCAGGTTTAGCAGTCTTGACAGATGCACAGCTAAACCCGAACGAATCTAGTTCCAGATCCAGAGTTAGATCTAAGGATATAAAACTAGAACTAACACTAGACCTGAAAGTGAAAAGTGGTGGAATATCAGAATACGGTATTTCACCAACACTGTCGCCATTACGGATTTTATTTAACTCACGTTCGTCAACTTTGTAAATTATGTTCCACGTTTTTATTATATTTTAACTTCTTTTAATTTAACTGATACTATTTATGTGATTATGAAAACCGACTTACATGTTTCGAATTAATTTCTTATGGCTCTGAGGATGGCGATTGGCCAAAACTAGTCAGACAATATTTTCTAAAATAAAGGACCAGTTAAAATATAAAGTCAAGTTTCTTATATTTGATTCATTACAGGTTACTGATAAAATGGATATTCAAACTAATTTTAGTTGTCAAATCAGTTTAATCAGTTGTCAAATTAGTTTGTAAAGTACTTTATTTCAAAAACTATTTGATATAGAGGCCGTTGTTAAAAAAAGTCTTCAGAAGCATGGCCAAACCCAACCCAACCTGTATATTTGAACCAGAGCTTTCCTAAGACATTCGGCGCCCCAAGGCTGGATTAGACGAATGAAACGAATACACTGCTTTTAGCACTTGTAAAGTACTGTATTTTAAAAACTATTCATTGTGAAGGCTGTCATAGAAAAAAGTCTTCAGATGCATAGCTAAAACCTAACCCAACCCTGTATATCTGAATCAGAGCCATCCTAAGATATTCGGTGCTCCAGGGCTGGGTTAGACGAACGAAACGAGTACACTCCTTAAAGTACTTGTAAAATACTCTATTTCAAGAACTATAATCTTCAGATGCATAGCCAAACTCTCAATAGCCAAACAATTTAAGCACCTCTTATTGTATTGCTACCTTGTTCAACAAAATTTGTTGCTTCATTCATAAATTCTTGATACAAAGTTATAAATTCTCCTAGTGTCTCTTTTCTTCCATGCTTCATGCATCCATTAGTTTGCACTGACACTAATGCAATACTGATGGCAAAAATCGTCACTGTGTGGGACGTGTGTGAATGTGTTCATATACAGTACGGAACTGATACGTTACTATGTGGATATAGTCACCAATGTGTGAGGATTCGATAACTGAATGAAGCCATGAAGCACATTTTCACTTTGATGGCTCTGTTAATCGCCAAAATAGCCGTGTTTGAGATTCGGAAAACCCACATGTGATGGTTGAACAAGAAATACGTATCACTGTCTGTTGCTAATTCTAGGCTGGAAACATTGAACCATACATTTTTGAAAATGGGGCTAGTCAAACAGCAACTGTTACTGGTGCCTGATATCCAATATAGTAACACAGTTCTTTCTGCCGATATTAGATGCTATCGATGTGATCAACATGTGGTTTCAACATGATGGTATCACATGCCATAGAACACTTCAGCCAATGAAAGCCAATGAAACACTTCAATTACTACATGAGACTTTTCCTGATCATGTAATTTCTCACTTCGGTGATGAGAATTGTTCCCCTAGATCGTGTGATCCAACACCATTAGATTTTTTCTTATGAGGTTATTTGAAATCAAAGGTGCATTATAAGTAATTATGCACTGCATCAACGAAATTTGGCCACAATTATGTAGAGAAGTCATGAAAAATTTTAACAAAACAGTTCGTATATGCCAAAAAATTCGTGGAGGACATTTGCCCAATGTGTTATTCCATAAATAACCCTATATTACGTACTTTATGATACAATCAAAAAATGTGTTTTCTATTTGCGTTAATTTTGGCAAATCTAACAATAGTTTATGAATCTCAATTAAATTACTGTTACATGAAAAATTCAAATAATAGAAATATGAGTATAGAAAGCCTGCACCTTAATTACAGCCTGATTATTCCTGACAGCTGGCATACGTGTATCGCCCATTCTTTTCTATATGGGAGATATTTACAAGAAATAATTTGTACTTTAATTTACACTCTGACGAAAAATAGAAATGCATTAAATGAAATTTTTGTTTTCGAATAGGAAAGCGTGATATCTGGTTTCCCTCTTTAAAATGTAATCCACTTTGCGGACTCGGTAACTAAATTATGTAGCAAGTTTCGCATCGTTTGGATCCTCATCACATTTACCTTTTCAAATATTCCATACTTTTATTTCAAGTGTTTTAATTTTTCTCGTTTCTGTTTTGAGTGGGTTTATTTTCATTTTATTCATGATTCGTAAAAAACTAAATTAAAGTAGATGTAATATTTATGGATTCTTTTATGTATCAACAGTAAGGAATTTTAAAAATTTACGTTTTAATTTCAAAATGTAACCCCGAAATTTCTATTCAAACAACGATCTATTTATAGCCATGTGCTCTTTTTCCAGAACCATTTATTTATTGTCTCTCATTATTCTATTACCGTTTTGTAGCGAGTGCAAGCCGACCACAATATTATTGCTAACAAAAAATACATTAAACATAGAACGCATCTTCTCAGAAAATATTAGTGAGAATTTTACGATTAATTTAAGAAGACTTCCTGGAAGATATAAATAACCTTGGTATCTAATAAAAAAGATATATTCAAAAAAAAAGTACGTAATCGAAGTGCGTAGATTTCTTTTTAACCTTAAAAGAAAAACTTTAAAAACAAAGTTATCGCGGAGGCATCGGCTCTTATAGGCTAAGTAGAGTTCCTGTTGGGTTATCGTTAGGTCAAAGATTTTTAGCAACAACCACGTAGCTTCTTATCAACTACATACCACACTATTTAAATGCTTATTTTTAGAAGAACCATAAAAAAGGAATTATGAAAGAATACAGTTAATCTGTAAACAAATTAATTCGATTAAAAAGCCGGAGTAAAGACGGTTTTAATGAATGAAAAGTTAAGAATACTTACACAAAAAGGTTTAAAATTTGCATCTTTAGCGTTTGGGAAGTAGACAAAAGGCAAAGCGAACCGAACTGAACCGATTAAGTCATAAAGAAATATGAACTAAAAACTGGAGCACACGAGTTTGTGTGGTTTATCGCGGCGCGTTATGTCGGAGGAGATACCGAGCGATCCAGAACTTTCGTAGAGCACGTTCCGTTCATTTCAAACTCTCTACAAAAACTGCGGTTTGTCTCGACGCAAAATCTACCGAGATTAGTCAGCGACAGTGCGCGCTCTGTGGTGATCCTAGTTCCATTAAAAACTTTAATCTCGTTTGTTAACTAACATCATTTAAATTCTATAGAGAACGCACCACATAATTATTACAACTTATCTCTTAGATAATGAATAGATTTCAAAAAACAAAACCCTCTTCATATCACTATAAATAAATCCAAAGTGATTCGAAACAGTTTTCAGAAATCGTTTTAACACATAAAAAACCTTTAAATTACTTATTTATAAATGACTCTTTGTTCTCAAAAGACACAAGCACCGAAGTCGATGACTAAGAACGAACATTACACATAGAGACAACTGCGAGGGCCAATGAATCACGTTAATATACATTCTTAGCGCCGCATTTAATTGGATTTATGAAATCGTTGAAACGTACCTTTCGTGTAAAATCCCATCAGCAGCGTTGAGGATCGTAAACCTGAAACAAAATAAACAATCCGTTATGATTACGATCACGATCAAATTACTAAATTTGAATCCGAAAAATAAAGAAATTAAAGAAAAATGGAAGTTTGAAATAACTAATTTTGGGTACATGGAAAACACCTCGAGTTGAACTATTTATAATAAAAGGTGCACTCTACAGAAACCAGATGTTCTTAAAACGTTATATGCAGTTCTTTCCTGCTGCGGTTAAAGGATAGTTGAACTAAAAATAAAATGCATTACCTCCAACCTGAACAAATTTTAGAATGAATCGGAAAGTACTTTCTTTTTTGATTTTTTTTTTTTTTTTTTGAACAGAATGAAAAATTTGCATGAAAGCCATTTCTTTCGTATTATTTATAAATACAAAATGAACAAGGAGCGAAAAAATTACTTGGCAAAATTGCGTATTGTTCTTGCTTTTCCACTGAGGCATTTTATCCATTGTTCCTTTTTATCGATCACTCGTTGCGCACAGAGAAAGTAAAAGAAGCCATGTCCCAGTTTTACGGTAAGAAATTGAAACTAAAGCAGAGAAAAAATGATGAAAAATAAGTTCTTTTTTTATTCTTTTTGAACGCGAGTTGATTATGTTTACATAACTTTACATGCATAACTTAAGGAAATTAATCAAATCTAAACAAATTTAAATCCTGTCCCTATCTAATCAGGTTTTAATTAAGATTTTACTAAAAACTGATATTTTTTGAAATTGTGACACACTGTTGTAATTGTCACAATCGGTTTGATTACTAAAGAATGCTCTAAGATAACATTGAAAATATTTGTATTATTATGTTGTTAACCCTCGTATTCCGGTGCCTGGGTCTATTTGGACCCAAATAAATTTTTGCGAGAAATTGTAATAAATAGATTTGTCGTTACTCAAGGAGTGCGTTAAGTTAGATCGGCGTCAAACGGACGTCCCGACGAAAAAACGACGAAAAAATATGTCTCGACCGTTTCTTTACAGCGCCAGGCGTCTGTCTGTGTAAGAGGCTATAGCGACAATACAATTGCCATTAAATTCTTGATTTAGTTCACAGAAGGTGTATTTTAGAGCAACGATCTACATCGAAAAATAAAATGTTTGCTAATTTTGTAAATAATAATGATGATTATAACAATGAAGTGTCTTCTGATGATGAATGTGCGTCATTGACTTTTAGTGATGCAGTACCAGAAGAAGAGGATTATGAAAGTGATGAGTTTAGTGGTGAAAATAGTAATAATATGTCACACTGTTAAGACCAAAATGTTTGTGGACGAACATGGAGATATATTTCCCCCACAAACAGAGATGCAGAATTTGGTAAATATGATGCTACACTCACAGCAAATTCTGAGGGTGTAGAAACCATGGAACAATGTTTTGATTTATTTATAAATGATGAAATCATGGACATTATAATTACTTATACAAATGAAAAAGCGGTTAAATATTATGAAATGTTTTCAAATAATATATGGAAGCCGGTAGACCGTGTTGAATTGAAGGCATTTTTTGGGATTTTACTAATTACTGGCCGTTTTCGGGAATCACGTGAAAGTAAAAAAGATCTATGGCAGAAAAAGATTGCTTATAGTCGACAAATTTATCGAGCATCTATGTCTCGTGATAGATTTACAAACATTTTACGATTTTTGCGTTTTGACGACTTTCAGACACGAGAAGAGAGAAAAATGACCGATAAGTTGGCAGCTTTGAGAACCATTACAAATATTTTAACAAGAAATTGCAGAGATAATTACCGAGCGTCTAATGTAGGCACTATTGATGAACAATTAGTAACATTTCGAGGAAGATGTCCATTCAAGGTGTATATGCCGAGCAAGCCGGGGAAATATGGGCTGAAATTATGGGCCCTATGTGACGCTACTACATATTATTGTTGTAATTTTGAAGTGTATTTAGGAAAATGCGGAAACACACCGGAGAAAGGACAAGGACAACGAGTAGTTAGAGTTCTTTCAGAGTTTTGGAAGGGATCTAATCGAACTATCACAACCGACAATTTTTTTACGGATATCTCACTTGCAGAGGATTTACTCAAAGATAACATATTTATAGTGGGAACAATGCGGAAAAATAGAAAGGATTTACAAAAATCTTTGATAACAATATCCGGAAGAGCTCAATTCTCTTCCGATTTTATATTTTCTGAAAATCTAACACTTGTGTCGTATATCCCAAAACCAAGAAAATGCGTAGTTTTACTTTCGAGCGTTCATCGAGAACATGCTATTTCTGACGAAAATAATAATTACAAACCTAATATTATCAATTATTACAATTCAACAAAAAGTGGAGTGGATGTTTTAGATAAAATTCTAAGAGAATACACTTGCCGGAGATGTACACGACGTTGGCCTCTGTCGCTTTTTTTTACATTATATAGATATTGCAGCCTATAATGCATTTGTACTATGGCAACTCAAAAATCCGGATTGGGCAACTGGTAACATAAAATCAAGAAGAAAACAATTTATAGAAAATTTGTCTGAACAGTTAGTTGCTGCAAACATAGATTCTAGAGCTAGAGCATTTGAAACCAATGCAGTAGTATTTTCGAGACACACGAAAGTACAGGCCGAAAAATAAATAAACAAATGAGTACAACATTAGAAAAACGCTCAAGATGTAGCTTGTGTATTGGAAATGACAATAAATATAAATCAAAATGTGATGTTTGTCATAAATATGTATGTAATATACATTCAACATGTACAAAAAATATTTTGTGTACAAATTGTAATGATTTAGAATAAATATTTTTTATGTAATTTTTTTAAAATTTTATTTTTATGTATTATTTTATATCCCTAATAATAGTTCACCTTTAAAATAAAATAAGTCAAAATCATAATGGCAAAAGCTTCATTTTTTATATTCTACGTAAACAAAAACTGTTCGGGTCTCGGTTGACCCAGGCACCGTCCGCAACGGTTGGCGAAACGTCAGTACTGCGAGGGTTAAATACGAAGGTATTTATTTTTAAGGGAATTTATATTATTATCCCAAGATGGGTATTTTTAGGTATTTATAAAAACTAGTGATCGTTCTGAAGCTATGTTGGGTTGGGTTCCGTCTTAAGAGAGGTACGACTAAACCTAGGTTTTTCGTTCTAGGTTTAGTATTAAATTCTTGTATGTTTGCATCAAACTAAAACTAGAACTAACACTAGACCTAGTACTAGAAAGCTTTGGTTTAGCCGTGCTGAATAACAACGAGAAGTAGAGCTAATACTAAAACTAGAATTATTCTGGTTTAGCCGTACGTATCTTAAGAGGGAACGTAACCCAATCTTGCTTTAGAACTAACACTAGACTTAGAACTAGAAATATTATGGTTTTGTTTAAAAGTGGAACATGGAATGGCGTCCGTCCAATAAAATGGTTCTTAATCATATCCTCTTTATGTCGAAAATTTGCGAATTCAGACCTAAACTTTATTTTTTTTTGTATAAGAATGCTTTCCCATACTGTAAAGCAGTGTTTCCCAAACTTTCAGCATATATGTACTCCTGTTGAAATTATCAAAACTTCCAGTACCCCTCGTTAAAAGAAAGTTCTTTTAGTATTATCAACCAAAAAAATTATATTAGTTATTTTTAATACAAAAACAAAATAATAATAAAATAAAATGGATAATAATAAAGTATAATAAATAAATGTAATAATAATAACATTAACGAAAGCATCAGTGAGGAAAAAGGCATGAAATTTTGGCAACAAAAGCATTAAAAAGGCATAAAAATTAGAAATCGAAAAAATTGCTGTACCTAATTAAATAATAATATTTTAATAACGTTTTCTTTAAAAAATATATCGTTAAACTAAACATTCATATGTAATTATTAAACCACTAATCACGAAAACAACTAATTACTAAATGCTGTTCTAAATGTTCCATTGTGAAGTTGTGTCTTCTCTCACTTAACGTATTCTTGTAAGCCGAAAAACTTCTCTCCACGTCCACACTTGTAATTGGTGCATACTTGAACTTTGTAATTAATGCGGGATCCATAATAAATCCAGTAACAATTTCACCACTTAAAATTGCTGCAATTTTTTGTAATGTGGCAAATCCTTCATTCATATTTGACCAATATGTCCTGGTACGCTATACGTGCTGTCTTGAAACTTTTTAATCATTTCTACTGCAGTCACTAAAGGTAAATCCTGTTTTTCAAGTGATTTTATAGATTCACTTATATAACTGTAATTGCTTTTTATAAATGCCAAATTACTTTGTAGCTCCACTTCTTTTAGGACGGCCTGGCAATCTTGTATTGCTTTACTACTTATAGCCGGAAATTCATTTATTAATTGTTTAAAATGATCTAAGGCGTTTGTGTAGTATACTTCTAGTACTTCTGGAGGAGTTGAAATGCTTCCAGAAGACTTGATACTGCTTCCAGAAGACTTGAAACTGCTATCAGAAAACTTGATACTGCTTCTAAAAAACTTGATACAGCTTCTAACTACTTTAAAATGTTTCCAGAAGACTGCTCTTGCTTCCAAAAGGCTTGGATTACTACCAGAAATCTTAATTAATTAGACTCGATAACACCTCTGAAGGACATGATACTAGGCAAAATATTAGAAATACTTCCAAAAGACTTAATATCACTTCCAGAAGACCTGAAATACTCCAGAATACTTGACAGTGTTCTGGAGGAGTTGAAATGCTTGCAAAAGACTAGAACTGTTTGTAGAAAACTCGATACTACTTCTAAAAGACTTGATATTGTTTTCAAAAGACTAGAACTGCTTCCAAAAGAATCGATACTGCTTCTGGAAGACTTGATGTTGTTTTCAAAAGACTTGAATTGATTCCAGAACACTCAATACTGAATCTGGACGACTTGATACTGAATCCAAAAGACTTGTAACACTTCGATACTGCTTCTAGAAGAGTTGATGTTGTTTCCAAAAGACTTGTAACACTTCCAGAAGACTTATTATCCTTGGAATAATTATTTGAAATGCTTCCAAAAGACTTGAAATTGCTTCTAGCAGACTTAGTATTGCCCTGGAAAACTTGAAATTCTTCCAAAAGACTGAATACTGCTTCCAGAAGATCTAATATTACTTCCAGACTACTTAAACTGCTTCCAAAAGATATGATACTGCTTTCTAAACAATTCTACCCTTAAAGGGGCTTTAACAAATATTTGTTTACCGCTTTTTATTAATTTATTAACTGTAATGGGAACTGTAACCTTATAGTTTCTGCTACTCGATTAAGCCCGTGTGTTAAGCAAGTACAATGAATTAAATTAGGGTAAAAAATCTGCCTGATCTGATAGATCTCCTAAAATAATTGATGGCAATGTTTACATCAAACCGTCCCCACCTGTGAAATATCTTGGTATAACGGTAGATAATGACATAAAACTATCTAAGCACATCAAAAATAAAAAAAGACGAGGCAATTAAAAGAGCGAAATTATTTCGATCGCTAGTTTACAAAGACCAAGGCATGAATACCAGTACCTCAATGAAAATATACAAAGCCATATGCAGGCCAGTCTTAGATTATGGTCACGTTCTCATCATCAACTCCACAAAGAACATCAAGGAGATCATTAACAAAGCCGAAAGGAGGATCATAAGCAAAATCCGACATCGAAACAATCCTTTGCACGATATAACACAAATGAAACCAATTCAATTAAGACACAAGACACTAAACAAGAAATTCATTAATAAAAGTCTAAACACACAAATATTGGACCGGGTGTGTCAAAGAAGATCGAATAGCAGCAATAACCTCAAACTTTTAACAGTATACGAAGCACTGATGGCAGAGCAGAAAGAAGATAATTAATGATTTTATTACAAATTTATGAAGAGAGGGAAACCAGTCTATACAGGACAGGGTGTTTCGGTGACTCGGGGTACAAATTAAACTACATATACTAGAGTAAAAATGATGATGATTCGGGTAAAAATGTTTGGTCTAAACCAATAAATGGCGGAGTTGTAGGTCATCAAAGTCAAGAAATTTTAACTAATGTTTCTAAATATTTTCAATACTTTTAAAGCTAGAGCACTGAAATTTGATACAATGTAAACCAGTACTATACAGGATGTTCCTAAAATTTAGATGATAAGAACTTTTTTATTCGCTCATAAACCTACATTTATTTTTGCACTTTCCAATAGAAAATTTATTTTCAAAACTTTTCTGACTTTTACGAAATTTTGGTAAAATTCACCGTTGTTGAGTTAAATCCAAAAATGTTGAACCCCGACAATAACAACAGCAAAAAAATCTAAGCTAGCCATAATAATTGAACGATGAATTGAGTTACCAACTCGCTAACAATAGTTTAACAATTAATCGTTTGTATAAAAACTTAAAGGGTTCAATGTATTATCGGCTTTTAGAAGCTCTTTTTACTGTAATTATTGCCCTGGTCTAACATCTTTTTAATTGAACTTAAAAACGGAGAATTTTAAGGTTTTGTTCAATTGTTTAATTTTTAAACGATTGTTAATGAGTTGATGGCTTAATTTTTCGTACAATTGTCATGGCCGGCTTAGAATTTTTTCATTGCCATTTTTTGCTGGGGTGTAATAATTTTGGATTTAACTCAAAAACGGTAAATTTTATCTAAATGTCGTAAAAGTAATAAAAGTTTCTAAAATAAATTTTCTATTGGAAAGTGCAAAAATAAGTGTAGGTTTACCAGCAATTAATAAAGTTTTGAGCATATAAAATTTGGGAACAGCCTGTATAGCATTGTCCTGTGGATCGATTTAACTCACAAACTCTCTAATGATTCTACTTGATATTTGTTTATACTGTACCGACTTTTAGCGCTCTACTTTAAGCAGTACAGAAAATATTTAGAAAAATCACTTAAAAGTTCTTAACCGTGATGACCTATAACTCCGCCATTTATTGGTTTAGACCAAAAATTTTTACACGATTCACCATCATTTCCACTCTACTATATGTGGTTTAATTTGTGCCCCGAGTCACCGAAACACCTTGTGTAGCTCTCCATTATTAACTCTAGTTTTCCATAACTTTAATTTTTCAATTGTAACGTTTACTTTACCCTGAACATGAAACAATCCAGTGTCTTTACCTTGTAATGATAAATTGAGTTCATTTAAAATAGAAAATATATCTGCTAAATATGCCGAGTTAGATAGCCACGTTGAGTCATGTAGACACCTTTTCAGTTCAAATTTCTCATTAAAAAAAACTTGAAGTGTTTGTCTCAATTCAACTAATCGACTTAAAATTATTCCCCGAGATAGCCAACGTACATCAGTATGAAAAAGTAGTTGGGTATGGCTGCTTCCCATTTCTTCACACATTTGTGCAAAAAAACTTGTGTATAAAGGTTGACTTTTAGTATAATTAATGATTTTCACGCTTTCATCCAGAACTGTTTGCAGATCAGCGGGCATCTTACGTGATGCCAAAGCCTCTCTGTGAATGCACCAATGTGTGGACTTGACAAAAAGAAAACTTGTAACCAACAAAGAATGCAACAGCAGGAGTGTTAAATGAATATAAATTCAAAAATTTTACTTAAAACTTTAAATGCATTTTTGTCGAAACACACCTCTTTTTCATCTCGTTGGCATAATTTCTAAATAATTATTCAATCGATTGAGTTAAAATTTTAACTGTACATTTAGAAAGCATCTTTCTGTCGGTTGGCCTACAGAGAAACTGATACCCGAGAGTAAAATGAAGTACATGAAGATCTCTATTCACCAACGGAACAATATTCGTTGGGAAGATCGAATTATTTTATGTTATTAAAAGGTGATGTTACTAATATTAGAACAATATATTTCCTAAACAGAAATACAAAGTGAAATAAGTGAAAGAAAAATTGAACCATTAAGTTACAAAGAAACCATGGAAAGCAACGAAAAAAACTGGGAAAAAACAATAAAACCTGAAATAAATAACTTCCTCCCTCTTTTAAAAGTGGGAGGAAGTAGATAGACAAAAAAATGATAAATTAGCAGATACCTACAACAAAATGGGTTTCCAAAATAAAAGAAAATGAAAAATAGATATAATATAATATAAGCGAGATTAGTAGCAAGAGATTTTTTTTTAACAAGCAATCGAGTATAGTGATATTTATAATTCAATAGTAAAACTGCAAACAATTAGAACACCTTTCGCACAAACACATCATTTCAAATGGATTGCCCGGTAAATATATGTTAAAACATGTTTATTATTTGTGCAATCTTGGTATCGACTTAATATATTCACAGATATTGATAAATCTGCCCTGGTCGCAATGGGTACGAACGTTAATGATCCAATTAGCTTTCTACATATTGTTTGTAGTTCTTAATTTCCTGATATTATTCTGTTTCATCTTGAAGTTTTTATTCATAGGTATTCCAATCGCTTTCATAAGCTATGGATGGATTGCTCTAAATTTACAACATGGCAAATCCTGCTTATATCGTGGTCTTTCCGAAGTAATTTGTTGTATCGCTATCTTCAACTGCACCTGAGCATGTAGCATTGAGTTTTGCCGCATGTGAAGTTTCGTGCTTCTGAATTTTAATAACTAATTTGTGTTCATAGGCGCCGAATATATGGGTGCTATAGATGCATAAGCCTCACACAAAATTAATAAAGAGCTTTCTTCCCAACTTAGTCCCAACAATTGCTGCAAACATTTTTATTGAAGAACACATATTTTGAATTGAGACTTTATACCAGGGTTGGAAAAAACTTGCTCTTTTTTTTCATTTTAAACAAAATACTCGTTTTTTATTGTTTTAAACTGTTTTTTTTTGCTTTAAATTATTTTTATGTACTAGTTTAAGGATTGCGTTTTAAACAAATAAAACTTGTTTTATGCATGTGTTTTAAACCAGTAGCTGTACATCTGTTTATGTTATAAATCAATATTGTTCGAGGAATCTTGCTACAAAACTATAAAATTTATACTATAAAACTGTTAAAATCATTTAAAGAACATGTTAATGATGATTTTAAGGAAATGGATGTGTAGAAAGATCAAGACCGTTTAGAAATGACGTTAACTCCCGCTCATTACTTGGCCAATATACTAACATATCGATTTTGAGATGTCGAAATGAATTTTCTAGAAGCATAGACTGTGTGGGTTCTCTCGGAAGACTTCACATGCTTTCAAAAGTCTTTATACTGCCCATAGAAGTCGTAATAGTGCTTCTAGAGGATCTGATACTGCTTCCAAAAGATTGATATGCTTCCGGAATACTTGTAATGCCTCAGAACATTTTAAATGCTTCCAGAAAACTTCATATTGCCTTTGGAAGACTTGAAATGCGTCCAGAAGATTTCATAATATTTATCGAAGACTTGATACTGTTTTCAGAATACTTGATATTGCTTCCAAACGAGGATGACTTAAAATTCTTCTAGAAGACGTGATATTGCATCTACAACATGATGTTGCTTTCAGACGATTTGAAATACTTTTAGATGCTTTGATGTCACTTCCAGAAGACTTAAAATGCTTCTAGAAGGCTTGATACTGCCCTTAGACGACTTGATACTGCTTCTAGAGCACTTGATATTGCTTCCAGAAGACTTGCAATCGTTCCAGAAGACTTAAACTGCTTCCAAAAGACTTAATACTGCCTTTAGAAGATTAAATACTACATCTAGAGCTGATATTACTTCCAAAAGACTTGAAATATTTTTAGAATACTTGTAATGCCTCAAACGACTTGATACTACTTCTAAACTTGATATTACTTTTGGAAGACTTAAAATACTTCTAGAAGACTTCATACAACTTTTCGAAGACTTGATATTGTTTCCAAAAGACTTAATACTGATTACAGAAGACTTGATATTGCTTCCAAAAGACTTAAAATATTGCCCCTGCTAAGACCTGAAATGCTTCTAGAAATCCTTTTAAAAGACTTGATGTCGCTTTTAGAAGACAAATGCTACAAAATCTAGAAGACTTGATACTGCCCCTAGAAAACTTGATGCTTCTAACACAAATGATATTGCTTCCAGAAGCTTTGACAGCTTCTTGCGATGGTACAAGAAAATTTCAAAGAAATTTGGAGTATTTCCAGAATACTTGTCATGCCTCAGAAAACTTGCTACTGCTTCTAGAATAATTGAAGTGCTTCCAGAAGACTTGATATTACTTCTAGAAAACTTGAAATGCTTCCAGAAAACTTTATATTATCATTGGAAGAGTTGAATTGTTTCCAAAAGATATTTCAACAAGATAAAATCTGTAATAAGAGAACTCGTTGGAAAAATCTGTTGGTGAAGGAAAAGTTGAAATGGAACGGCTAGAGTTTATATCTATTGTAAGGCTACAACCGTTCAATTGAAATCAATTGTATCTGATCAAATACCAGAATAAGAAAGAAAACCATGCGGAGCCTTCAATCAGGCTTAATCAGGCAATCAGGCAAAATGCTTTCAGAAGACTTTATATTGCTTCCAAATGACTTGATGTTGTTTTTAAAACTTCTGGCAGAAAACATTTTTATATTATTATTAAGATGATATTGATGATAAACTATTTGCGTTTGCTTCGAAAATATTAAATACTATTGGACAAAACGCAAAATCTTGACTGGCCGATTAATCTGGGCATTTGATTAACTTAACCATATATTAAGTTTTAGTTTTAATGTAGGTTTGGCAATAAACATACATAAAGGAAAATAGAAGATGCTAATTTCTAAACAAAACTGTTCTTTTAAACACCCCATGTTTTAAAACAACTTTTGAACTATTTGCAACAAATTTGGTTTAAAACATATCATACAGATTTAAATACTTTATTTAAAACATAATAACCCTGCTAAGAAGACCTAAAATGCTTCCAGAAAACTTGATACTGCTTTTAGAAGACTTCATTTACTTCCAAAAGTCTTGAAATGCTTCCAAACGATTTAAATTGCTTCCAGAAGATTTACTACTGCCCCTGGAAAACTTTGCCTATAGAACACTTGAAATGCTTCCAGAAGATTTGATACTGAATCTGGAGACTTGAGAAGCTTCCAGAAGAATTGATATTGTCTCTGCAAGACATGAAATGCTTCTAGAAAACTGGAAATGCTTCCAAAAGAGCACCCATATGAAATTATTAATGGTCTTATTTGAATTGAAGTTGTTACTTGGAAAAATTGTATATTTTGAATTTTTTCAAATCTTCTCATACCTAATTCAGATATTTTTGGAGAGGTGTCGTTCGTCTTTTCAATTTGTTTACTGTTTAGTTTCTTTTCTACACCCAACATCCATACGTATTATCAAATGCTGGTGTTTATATTAAGGTTTAATAAATGCAACCCAAAAAAAAAAACAATGTTATAGTAATGTCTCAACCACTCAACAATAAATCTTGTAGGAAACCCCGAACAGCACAAACCTTTAATACATGAAATCTAAAAGCATCGTTTTGTGAGGAAAAAAAGATTTTAAACAATAAAATAGATATGTACCCACAAATGAACAACTAGTAAACAAGTTTTCAATGCCATTGGATTAAGGAGATTAAGTTACATTTTTTTGTCAAATGTTGAATTTATTATGAAATTGTAACAATTGTAACAACATTACACATACAATAGTATGTATTATATTTAATTATTAAAACAATATAGCTTGCGTTATTAGTCTTCCATAGCAACAATCAAATAAAAGTTGGTTGTTTCAAAAATAATTTATAAGCTTATAAAAAAGATTAAATTGGAACACCATATAATTCATTCTTCATTTCATAGAAAAAAAGGTTGTCGAAAGTAATTAAGTTTTAAGTAACTTTCAAATTATTTTTAAAAACTTTAATTGAACTACATCATAATCCATTTTGTAAACGTAATAATCTGCCATAACCAATTCAGGTCATATATGGAGAAGAATAGAATTGTTTCCGAATACACACAATATATGATTGATGAACGTTCGATGAACGAACAGATTGATGGCGTCTAATGAGTTTTCCACTGTCGAAGCATCAATTTATTATCTCATTTTAACCTTTCATTAACAATAACAATATAACATGAATAGAATACTATCCATATTCAAAACAACAACAAAAACTTGTTATGCTTTAAATAATTGTACCGTGTATTCATTCTACGAAAAACATGATTATTTCTTTTTTGTTATTTATTTTTGTTTAAATTGATATTGACTAATGGCGTATGAAATCATGTAAAAAGATAAACAAATGTAAATAAAACGAAATTAGGTCACCAAAAAAACATAAAAAAGTTAATAAGGTTTCGGTTTTTTCGCTCCAATATCAATCAAATCACCATAAACACATCACCTGTCGTACTCGAGTTTATTTACTGACCAAATATACCTACATTTTTATTGAGCAAACACAACCGTTTCTTACTTCCTATAATCTTTCTTATCGATAACAAGAAATTTAAATCAAATATTTGAGTTCATTTTGAAATCTGCTTACATTATTTGGAAGAAATCCAACAAAGGAATGTTGAAAAAAACTTTAAAAGTTTAGTTTAAATTGCAAAACTAACATGCAATCATTTTTGGCCGGCGACATTCATGTTACAACTTGTGAAACAACCACTTATTTATTTTGGATATTATTGCAATGTTTGAGCAATAATAATACATACTATAAAAATCAAAGTTATTGTTATAACATTGACAGCGTTTTTATCATTAGATAAATATGAGATAACATTATGGATTATTGCTAAAATTACTTAATAAGAAAAAGAAAATAAACGAATTCGTACATATAAGTAGTGTTCGATTTTGGCCAGTTTCGGCTTAAAATCGGAATTTCAGATAAGTTTCGGTTGTATTTTGAGCGAATTCGAAACTACGCCCATAAAGGTTAATTGCAATTTGTTTAAATTAAAACTTTAGGGGTATGACGATATATACACATATTGGGATTCCAGACCGTATCCTATTTTGCGATAAATTGCATAAAAATATCTCTCTTTGTCACCTATCAGTGTTCCTAGTGAATACTGGTTAGTTATTCATGTAGTCATATCAAATAGTTATTAATAATTGTTATTTAAAGTTCTAAACTTTTTTATAAGTTTGCGTGTTCCAACATGAGCTATTCTTGTGTTCGGTTCTTTTGGCTGGAATTTTTGTCTAACCATACGAAAACATAATAGAATAACTATACAACTAAAAGTAGAGCCAACACTAATACTAGAACTTGAAATATTTGGGTTTAATCGTACGTCTTTTTAGACGGAACACAACCCAGTTTCAGAATTAATACCACACCTAGAACAATAAACATTAGGGTTTAGTCGTCTTAAGAAACGTAAGACCCTACTGTTTCTAGTTCTACGTCTAGTGTTAGGCCTAGATTAGTTATACTTTTAGTTCCAAGATCTAGAACTAATCAAAAGGTAAAACAAGAACTAACACTTCGTTTAGCCGTGCGTTTTCAGACGCACGGCTAACCCTGAATCTTTCTAGTTCTAGGTCTACTGTTAATTCTAGTTTTAGTTCGATACAAGTATACAATAATCAAAAACCGCTAAAAGTTGTGCTAATACCAATACTAAAGCTAACGTTAGACCTACAACTAAAAAACTAAAAACCAAAAACATTTGGGTTTAGCCGTACGTCTCTTAAGACGGAATCGAACCCAACCCAATCTAGGCTAAACCTGAATCCTCAACCTGAACAAAAAACATATCCAAAAATAAACCGAAGAATGGTTAAAAGAAGAAGAACGTTAAACGAAGATCGTTAAAATTGATAAATAAAATTAATTATTTGGAGCAAAAAGTCAATTTCATTGCTGTTTGTTTGACAAAGTCATTTAAAAATAATATCAAAAACAATACATCTCTTAAACAAAACTCTAATTCTTCAAATAATTGCAATGATTATAGTAAATTAAATGTATACAAACAGAAGCTGACAGTAACAAGTAAAACACCAATAGCACCAAACAACAAATTCGAGAATTCGAATAATAATAAATTATCCACAACTGCTTCTGTTGAAGCTAAAAGGACTGATGTTACGAATCATCTAAAGAACTTCCCCCGAGTTTCACCTAAAAACGAAATGTTCCACTAGTAACACAACAAGAACTGTAAAGAAAAGCACGTAAACTGCAGGTATTAATACTGGCTGACAGTCACGGACGTCAAGCCACTAAATATATATCCAATTTTTTGAGTAACAAATATGATGTCCTCATGGTCTTGAAGACCGATGCTAAAATGTCTCATGTTTCGGAGAACGCGGAAAAATTATCTCCTGGCATTACCCAAAATGACTATGCCATAATTGTGGCTAGTACAAATGACGTTCTATGTAATAATAGACTTTCTAAAAATGTGTTTGATGCTTTTAAGCACTTATATAATCGCCGCAATCTAATATACGTATCAGTTCCTTATTGGTATGGTAGGCACACGTTAAATAATAAGATACGTGGACATAATCACCGTATTTTAATTATTTTAAAAACAAAATAACAAATATAGGTTGCTTTGTTGTTGTAAATACTTTTATATATACGACTGATAAAACTAGAAATGGACTTCATTTAAATGTCAAAGGCAAACGAAAGCTATTTAAGCACATTGGTAATATTATTAAATATTAACACCCTAAGTTAAATAGGTATTATAATTTGAAGTCGATTCAATGTAATGATGCGAATTTTTTGAGTGTTGCACCAATAATGAAGATTGTATAGTTGACGATGATTGTAGCGTTAAGCGTATGAGGTCGGTCGCTTCTAATCTAAGCTGTAATGTTGGTAACCCAGTAAGTCAATGTAATGCCCAAATACTCAGTATACTTAATATAAACATTCAACCGTTAAAAAATAAAATGATTCAATTAGATGCATATTTATATAAAAAACAGATTCATGTTATTGCTACTTACTGATCATTGGCTGGTTGATGATGAAATAGAGTTATTTGTATTAAGTAATTTTATACCTGCATCGTTTTTTGTCGTAAAAACACTAAAGAAGGAGGTTCAATCATAATGAACAAAAAAGATATAAAGTTTATAGAAAAAGATTGCGATTGAGTTGTATGACGCTAAATCATTTTAATTTGTCTTTTCTGTCAGTCTACAGGTCCCCCTCCGGAAATTTTGTAAAATTTTTAAATGTATTGGAGAAGAATGTGATGCTTGTAGGTGATTTCAATGTTGTTTTCGGATCTAATAGCAGTGAGTGTGTTAGACGTGGTGAAATCGTTTAATTTTGAATGTATGTTTTCTGAGCCTAGTAGGCAAGCTAATTTTATCGATAACATTTTACCAAATTTTTCTGCTGTCTGCACGGCAAAGATATTGAATACAAATTTGTCTGATCATTTTGGTCAATTGTTGAACAATTGACCAAAATTTGGTCAATTGTTGATTCATATTGAATTGTAAAAGTAACGTTGGAGCTAAAACAATCAAATACAGACATGAAAAATACATCATGGGATTTATTAATTCAGATAACACAGAAGTGAATGATAAGTTTTAATGTTTTATGAGGATTCTGAGCGAATTTATTAATACATGGATTCATTTCCACTTAAAAAATATTTCACCAATGCCAACAACTCACTTAATCATGCCTGGTTTTCGAGTGAACTAAGAACCATGAGAGAACAACTTCATCTTTTAAATAATTTATGTAAGAGTCATCTTAATATTCAACGCTTTAATAGACAGAGAATTCGAATATTAAAAACTTATAAATCTACAATTAAGGATAGTAAAATTATGTATAATGACTTACGGATCAAGAAGTTAAATGCTCTAATAAGAACAATATGGGATATTATTAACATCAATAGAGTTGCAAAATATAATAACATCTCTTGTACATTACCTCCAAACGAAATGAATGATTTTTTCATCAATATTTCTAGAGCATTCAATGACAAGTCACAAGGTAATATGAATCGTTATGTATGTAATCAACTTGGATTTCATATCAATAAAGATATTCGATTCAGTTTTCAACCAGTTTCATACAGTGCAGTGAGAGATTGTATAAACTCACTGAGAAATTCAAATGCTCGTGATGTCTCGATGTAGCGACGTGATGTCGCTATTACCAAATTGTAAACATGTGCATTGCTTCCTCAGTATTTCCGGACATGCTTAAAGAAGCGATTGTACCTATTTTTAAAAAGGATGATCTTGAGTTTAATAGCTATAGCCCTATATCACCTCTCCTATTATATCTAAAATCTACGAAAAATTTGTAGCTAACCAAATTAGTAAATATTTTGAAGGAAATAACTTGCTATCCCAATCTCAATATGGATTTCGTAAAAATAAAACCACGACACTTGCGATACTGGATCTTGTTGATTCGATTGTGGAGTCATTTGAGAAAAAGGAGCACAGAGTGTTAATGTTCTGCGACTTGTCAAAGAAGTTTGAGGAGTGTGTGCCCCATAATGCGTTAATAGGCAAACTAAAAGCATATAACTTCTGTGATGATGCATTAAGAATGATTGGCAGTTATCTTAATGATGGAAACCGGCGAGTGATAAATGATGGCATCGCATTAGATAGATTGAGAGTCTGGAGTAAAATTTTGCCCCTGGGAGACACCAGGGTTGTTCTTGGTATATATGAATGATCTACCAACTATAAGACTGTTGATTACATTCTCTATGCTGATGATACTACCATGTCATTGAGTAACGATAATTTGATTAATCTATTACAGAAATTTAATGAGGCTCAGTCAGGAGTATTGGAGTGGGAACAATCTCACACTAAATTCTGACAAAACTATAATTATGACGTTTTCAAATGACAAGATTGTTTGCAATACAACGAAGAGGTATTAGAATAATTGGTGGCCTAAAACTTAGAAATTACTATAGGAGGGACATCTTCATTCAACAAAAAATATTAACTTTTCCTTGTAAGGTGTAATTGACGACAAATTTTTGAATTCAAATTCCATCTTTTGCAATTAAAGTCTGGATGTCATAAAACGAAATATAACCAAGCTTTACGTCAAATGTCCTCAAAGTACCAAAGTTAATGCAAGAAGTTTGTTAACTGTTGCAGGTAAAGTGGCTTTTCTGAACAATATACAACAAAAGTTGATTAAGATAAAATGTTTGTTATGTTAAATTATAGCGATATACAGAATTTTATTAATTTAACATATAAAAAAACGAGCTTTTTCTTGAAAATTTTTAATCAATATGATGAATCTAAACATTTAGAGTATTGTTTGTGGTTTGGGTACAAAATTTTGAAAAAAAAAACTAATGGAGTGTTTACTTCTCAAAATTGTCGATTGTGGTCAAAGACTAATCCACATTATCGTATAATTTGTAAACGCTAGTATTCAAATAAAGTGGATTGTGGTGTGCTGTTTCGTGGAACGATATTAATTGATCATATTTCATAAACGGCAATTTGAATCAACATCGATATTTGGAAATATTAGAAAATTGTTTATTTAATTATCTTCACGGCATGGATTTAGAAAAATTAAATAAATTATATTTTGAACAAGATGGTTGCGGCCTACATTCCACTATTTTAATTAGAAATGATTTAAATACGTTATTTGAAAAAAATGGATTAGTAGGTTTGGTCCGCAACCATAGCCGTCATGAAATCCATTTGCCATTAAAATTCATTTCTATCCGCCATAATAGAAATGGTTCATCTATTATGGATTTTAATACATGAGGTTATGTAAAACAAGAAACGGACACTGAAAACTTTTAATAATAATTTAGACCGTTTAAAACAAAAAAAAAATGAAACTGTTATTAGAGAAATTCCGTTGGATCATATTAGAAAAAGTTATAAACAATGTCGGAAAAGGACTGAATTATGTTTTACTGTTGGTGGTGGTATCATTGAATAAGCTTTTATGTTAATTTAGTGGAGATCTAAAATGGTTCACTTCGAACCAGTTTTTGAAGAAGGTTTCAACATTGCATCCGAAACGTCGAACATTTTTTCAAAAAATGCACGGCAAGACCCGAAAGTTTCTAGTTTTAGATCTTGTGTTAGTCCTAGTGGTAGTTCTAGTGATAGTGCTAGTGTTAGTGCTACAGGGACACATTGTATATCAGGCATTCCTGTATTGTAAAGTAAATCAAATGATTTTCCTAAACAATTCAAATCACCAATATGAAACTAGGAATAGATGTGCCATGAAACCTCCTCTGTACTGATTAACAGAATCGCAAAAAATTACATTTTTAGCACTAAAATTCTCCAGCAAACTGCTTGTAAACTTACGTGATCTCAATTTAGATCATTTCAAAAAGCAAATCAAGATATTTCTGATGCATATGAGTAAGCGGTATCGTCACCTGATCCAAGATCTTTCTCAGAACCCCTCGAGTCTCCTAGAGAGGTTGCAGAAGGGGCTTGTTGGGGCTTAGGTGCTACATACCTTGCATGCCCTCCCCATCCTTTTATTTTTGATTAGATTGTAAGCGTTTTCAGTTTGAGTTTGTTACTACTGTTTTCTATTGTTACTGTAACATCTTATATTTTGTATTGCATGAATAAATACACATTTTTTAACTGATCAGTGATCACACAAATATCTGAGCTATGTAAACACTTTTCTGTGTAGTAACATCAATAAAGATTATTATTATTATTATTATTAGTTCTAGTTTTAGTTCGATACAAGTATACAATAATCTACACTACAGCTAACACTAGACCTAGAATTAAATCTAGAACTAAAAACATTTGAATTTAACCGTATGTCTCTTAACACGGAATCGAACCCAACCCAACCTAGCTTCAGAACAAATACTAGAAATAGTACAAGAAACATTAGGGTTTAGCAGTCTTAAGAGACGTAAGGTTAAATCCCACTGTTTCTAGTTCTACGTCTAGTTTTAGTTCTCAAGCTAGGTTGTAGGCCTAAATTAGTTACACTTTTAGTTCTAGAAAAATTTAAAATAATCTAGAGTTAAGCAAAAATTAAAACTAGAAACTAAATCTAAACTAAACCTAAATCTTTCTATTATCGGATTCAAAAGATTTTACCCCTCACTTTGAACGCGAATAACAGAAAAACTGCCCCATAGAAAAAATCGAGACTGGTTTCGTTGGAGAGTAAATTTAATTCTTTATAAAGTGGACAAATTTCAAATTTTTCCTCCCACTCGTATAATAATTAGCAAAGGTGTAATGAAAAAATATACCCTATTTCGGCCGGTCTGCAAAGAACCTTGCGTTTTTTTTGCTCGGAAACGGTTCGTCGAAAAAATTCTAAATTTCGACCACACATTGTCGAAAGTGTGCTAAACATGACGGTATAGTTATTTTTTGATTTTTGCTACCCATTTTCAAATAAAATTACATTCTGTGAAGTAGTGATATCTCGATAACGCGTTATCTTATGGGATTGTCGCAAACATCATTCTAACCGCCTGATGAAACTTAATAAAAACCCAATCTGCATTATACAGCAAGTGTTCAATGCGATTTTATAATCAGAGTTAAATCAATCCGCACGAAATTATTTCGGCGGGTGAGGAGTCAAGAGAAGGTTCCGTCGGGCCTGTTCGTGACCATGATTTCTCCCCGCGATTTAACTCCAATTAGAAAATCGTATTGAACACTTGATGTACAATGCAGATTAGGTTTTTATTCAGTTTCATTAGACGGTTAGAATGATGTTTGCTACAATCCCATACGATAACCCATTATTTAGATATCATTACTTCACATAATGTACTTTAATTTGAAAATGGGTAGCAAAAATCCAAAAATAAATATACTGTCATGTTTAGCACATTTTCTGCAATGTGCGGTCGAAATATAAAATTTTTTCGACGAACCGAATCGCAAAGACGAGCTTCTTCGTAGATTGGCCTAAATCGGGTACTTTTTTTCATTATACCTGTGATAATTATTATTCGAGTTGGAGGAAAAATTTAAAATTTCTCCATATTATAAAGAATTAAATTTCGCGTCCAACGGAACCGGTCTAGATTTTTTGTATGGAGTAGGTTTTCTGTTATTCGCGTTCAAAGTGAGGGGTAAAATCTTTTGAATCCGATAATAGTTCTAGGTCTAGTGTTAGTTCCAAGTTAATTCAATTGCTATTTTTACCGCCTAATACTACCTTGTTGACTCAGCCACTCGAGGGCATTATAGCAACATTTAAAATGTACTACATGAAATATATTTTAGATTCAGTGCAAGAAACAAATTTGACTGTTTTGGAAGCTTGGAGAAAGTTTACGATTATGTATTGCATTACACTTGCTTCTGTTGCCATTAAATAATTGCGCCAATCAACCTTATATGCTTGTTGGAAAAAATATTGCCAGCATGCGTCAAAAGTGGAAGTTTTGTAGTAGAAAAATCAGCTGTTTTCTGAAATTATCTCTATCAAATACAATTGGTGGCAACGGTTTTAACAACATTCAAACGGCTGATATTGATGAATTGATGCGAGAAAGCCCTTTGGATGACGATGATTTGATTGTATTTATGACAATTTGTGAAAATAAAGAAATCGATAATGACAAGGTTGATTTAATTCGCGCATTTAATACGGCTGATTTAATTCGCGTATGGAACAACATTTTCTTACTCATAATCTTGACATGGAGCGTGCATTGAAATTTCAGCGTAGTCTTAAGTTATGTGTAGTTGGATATGAAGAATTATATAACCTTATTGAGAAACCAAAAAGGCAGCAGCTAATAACCGACTTCACAACTACAAAAAAACAACACAGACCATTAATAACGAACGAAATTCTTCATTTGAATTAAATCCGACAGTTGTGCTAAACATATCCAACATATCGATGATGCTGATGATAGCGCTTTTGGTCAAGTCCATAGTAAACGAGCACGTTTGTTATAAAGTAGCGACGAAGACTTACGAAATTGATTTTTATTTCTAATTTTAGTTTACATTTTTATTCTTATGTTGGAGTTTTGACTATACACTATTTTTTTAAAGTAATAAATATGTAGCTTTTTTTATAAATATGTCATATACATTTTATTATAACTTTTTTCACATTATTTTCTTTTGCACGGATTTTCTGAGGAACATATCTACCGTGTAAGAAAGAGTTGGGCAAAGTAGAGCAAATATTAATACTAAAACTAACATTAAACCTAGAACTAAAAACATTTGGGTTTAGCTGTACGTTTTTTAAGACGGAATCGAACCCAACCCAACCCAGCTTCAGCACTAATACTACAAAGGGAACTAAAAACAGTAGGGTTTAGCCTTACGTCTCTTAGGGCCACTTTTAGCAACCTCCGGTTAAACTAACTAGTGGTGGTTATATCAATTTTAAGCGCTCCCACTGGCTATGAGCCAATTTTTAACTGTTATGAAAAGTTAAGGTATTGTGTTATAGTAGTACTGTTCATGCAACATCTTACGACTAAAACGGTTTTTGTCCTAGTCACAAGAGTTCCCAACTTTTAACTTCTTAAAGCTAAAACCCTCGGTCGCAACTTAACGCATGGGTACTTTTCTCATTCGTGCCTTTAATGTGTTTCGTTTTATTTTATAAATAAAAGTTAAGTTGGTTAACTTTTTATTTTATTATATCGCAATTGAGGCGTTGAGAATAGAAAGGGCGAATTCAACAAAGTATGATTTTGAGAAATCCCTGTTTTTGATATTTTGCATAAGGGCGAATTTTTCAAAATAAATGTTTTTTAATAATCATTTTTTAGTTATGAGGTAAAAAATCAACTCATATCCGGCAGTTTTCAGTTTTTTCTAAATAAACTACCAAACGTTATTTAATAGTTTTTAATACTTTGATATTTTGCATCATTACCAAAGACATTACTTTTCACCAAAGACAGACTTTAATTACTTAAAAACAGATTATTCTATTTGATTCAATACAATAAACAAATTTATTTATTATTCTCTTAGCCGTATTGCTTAAAATCAAACATCGGTTTTGAGTGATATTCAATTTTTGAAGGGAAAGGAAGGCAAGCTTAATATAATTGTTAGATAGAACAAATCGTAAAGATGCAAATTAATGAAAAATGCATCAGCGCCTCAATTATAATAATAATTTCAATCAGGGTTGTTATATTTTAAATAAAGTATTTAAAACAAACATTTCTAAAACTGTATGATATGTTTTAAAATGTTCAAACAATTCAAAAGGTGATTTAAGACATGGTGTGTTTTTTTGAAAGAACAGTTTTGTTTAAAAATTAGAATGTTTTAGTTTCCTTTTACGTATGTTTATCGCCAAACATACATTACAACTAAAAAATAAAAAATAATAAAACGAGTAATAAAAAATAATAAAACGAGTAATAAAAAATCATTACTCGTTTCTGCTAGATGCACTATTTACTCCATTTTACTCTTGAAATATGCAGACTGTTTTTGCTGCTTTATTAATTCCTAATCTATTACTTAAAGTAAATCGTATTAAATCTTAGAAAGAAAAAATCGCTTAGTATTGGTTGCTACCACATCGGATGTAGCTATTAAAATAATTTTTATGTAATAGTATCCAAAGAGTTAAAAAAAATCCACAGTTCAAAATTGCCTAGATCAATCTGCCAGTCAAGATAACTCAAATAGTTTGTCAACAATATCCTGTTGTTTTTGCAATGAAAATGTTTTTTTGCCAGAAGTTTTAAAAACAATATCAAGTCTTCTGGAACCAATATCAAGTCTTTTGGAAGCATTTTAATTCCTCTGAAAGCAACAACAAGGCTTTCAGAAGCTATATAGACTTTTCTGGAAGAAGTTCAAGCATTCTAGAAACATATCAAGTTTTTTCATCAAGCATTTCAAGTCTTCCAAAAGCAATATCAAGTTTTCTGGAAGAACTTCAACTCTTCTAGAAGCAGTATTAAATCTTTTAAAGCATTACAAGTATTTTGAACATTTCTTCTTTCTATTTTGACAAATCTTTTGGAAGCAATATCAGGTTCTTTAGAAACACTATTACGTCTGCTATGGGCCTATCAAATCTTTTGGAAGCAGTGTAAGTCTTTTGTAAGCAAAAGAAAAGCAGTATTAAGTCTTCAAAGAGCAGTACCAAGCCTTCTAGAAGCAATCCATGTCTGCTGGAAGCGACATCAAATCTCCTGAATGCAGTATCAAGTCTTCTGGAAGTATTTCAATTGGTCCAGGAGCAATATTAAGTTGTTTCGAGGCAATATCAAGTCTTTTGAAAGTTTTCGAAAAGTAGTATGAAATTTTCTGGAAGCATTTTTAATCTTCCAAAGGCAATGTCCAGTTTTCTGGAAGAATTTCTTTGAAGTATTCTGGACACATTTCAAATCCTTTTTAAGCAGTATCAGGTCCTCTATAAGCAGTATTAAGTTTTCTATGGACAGTATCAAGTCTTTTGGAAGCAATATCGGCTTTATTAAGATTTATGTCTCGATGACAAATAAGACCCGATCTAAAAGTCAAACTAACTTCTCATAATTTGAAACTTACTGTGATTAATGTTGACATTAATGAACTTGGTTTTTTGTTGGTGATTTTTGCTATTTTCTGACCATCATTGATCAACGACATTTAAATCCCAGATTCGGAAAAATTGGAAAAACAGGAACAATCCCGGGATGCAGGGATCCCGATATCCCGAGATTGTAATCCCTAATTTAAATGCATTACGCTAGCAGCGATAACATTTTATTCTTACTCATATTAAATAATGTTAGAATGTGTTAGAAACATAATGTTTCGAATAAACAAAACGGTTTCAGTGCTTGAATGTGCTTGCTTAAATATTGCATGAACCAATATATACCTTTTTTTTTACAACTAAAGCTAATGCACACGGTTTAAATAAAAACTTACAGTAGGGTTATAATTAATCTTTCAGATGGTGAAATTGCACCTTTATTTGGTGTTTTTGATAAAAAAAGTGTAACCAGGTTTAACAATTGTTTAAACTCTTCGAATGATATGCGGACATATTTAAAAAATTGTAAATCGTTCTCTTCTATGTCTCTATGCCCTAATAAGAGTGGCGTAACTCCCCTCTAATTCTCGATTTTTATTGATGGGCCTTCTACCAAAATGCCGTCGTCTATTATTCTTCAATCTTTGTGCGATTAATAATGCTGCATTCAAACACATTGCATTAGCAGCGACAACAATTTTCTTTTTATTCATATTAAATCACTATCAAATAACATTAGAAACAAAATATTTCTAAAAAACAAAACGGTTTCACTCCTGATCCCCCAGATTTCTTTCTGTTTATTTAATTTGGCACGACTGTTTGTATGTCAAAATTTTGCTTTAATATGTTGTGCTTAAATATTGCATGAATCAATACCTTTGCTTACAACTAAAGCTAACGCAAACGTTTAAGACTAAAACTACAACTAAAACTAAAACACGTTGCATGAACCCATCATTAGATAAATTTAACATGAGGTGATAAAAGTGGCCCTTAGACCCGCTTTTACCAACCTCCAGTTAAACTAACTAGCGGTGGTTATATCGATTTTAAGTGCTCCCATTGGTTATGAGCCGGTTTTTAACTGAAAATAAACTTATCAAGAGGTGGAAAAAGTGGCCCTTCATACATGCTCATTACTACCATCTTTTAGTTAAATTTATCTTATAGATAAACCCATCCACTAGCCGATCAGAATGCGTAAAATATCCGTAACCGTGGTTATAATCTCTTAGATAGTTTAACCAGAAGATGGTAGTAATGAGCCTGAAGGGCCATAACAAATGGGAGCACTTAAAATCGATATAACCACCGCTAGTTAGTTTAACGGCATGATAAATTTATTTAACAGTTAAGAACCGCTTCATAGCCAATGGGAGCGCTTAAAATTGATATAACCACCACTAGTTAGTTTAATTGGAGGTTGCTAAAAGTGGCCCTAAGAGACGTAAGGCTAAACCCTACTGTTTCTAGTTCTACCTCTAGTGTTACTTCAGAAGCTAGGTTGTAGGCCTAGATTCCAGAAAAATTTAAAACAATCCGGAGCTAAACAAAAAGTAAAACTAAAAAACTAACGTCTTGTGACGCTTGGCTAAACCTGAATCTTTGTAGTTCTAGGTCTAGAGTTAGTTCTGGTTTTAGTTCGATACAACTATACAATAATCTACACTACAGATTATAGAATATTTAGCTTAAAAAATTTTCAATTTTTTCTAAATTGAAAATTTTGATGTTTTAATTCCAGTTTTTATATAAAAATAGGAAGTTTGATGGCCGAATTTCGGTTGAACATATAATTTTCGGCCGAACATATACACTCAGCAGCAGAAGTCAGCGTACAAAAAACTTGTAATACTTTAATTGAAAAAATAAGAGTCATAATCTAATGTGATAAACTTGATTTTTTTTATTTTGTATATTAACTACATATAATTCTATTAACAAAATATGCTTCAACAAAACAGAAACAGTAGTTACAGAAAAAAATCAAAACTAAAAATTCTACAAATAACGGGTATGCAAAAATCTGCGTACAAGTCATGAGATCATTGTTTCTATATTAATATGAGGTCGGATAACCTTTACGTTTAATTAGGGTCTATATAAAAATTTACTTTTGGTGATAATTAAAATTTATTTTTCTAAACTAGTTTCGAGCCTTGCTCTTCTTCAGTAGGTACGTTATTACTAACAAAATAGAAAAATTAATTACAATTTTTCAAAATTTACGTCAAAAGTTGTTGTGTGACGTTAGGTTTTTTTGTTTTTGTTTTTACATTTGTGTTTTAGGTACGGATCTCGCAGGCAACTATAGATTGGTTTTTGGGTCGGGATAATTTGTTCATTAAGGCTTATAATATTACTGTTAATTTCAATAAATTTGTTGATTTCGTACATTTCCATTATTTCCATAAGGTTGCTTTTATTAAGTTGGTGTAGTAATTTAATACTTTTATTTTCGTCAAATTCGTGGTTGTTGAAAATTAAATGTTTTCCGAATGCCGATTTTGAACTCTTTTTATGTTCTTTAAGCCTTGTTTGGATACTTCTTCCCGTTTCACCTATGTATGTGGCTGAACAGGTCCCACATTGCAATTGGTATATGCCACTTTTAGCGAGAGTTGTAGTCTTGTTTTTGTTATTAACTAATAATGCCTTCAGATTGTTTTTGTTTTTAAATGTCATTGTTATGTTGAACTTATGGAACATTTTCTTGATTTTATGGGATATTTCTCCTGGGTAAGTTATGGATCTGTACGTTGTTGGTTTATCAGGTTTTCGGTCGGATAGGGAAGTTGTTTCTTGAAGATTATATTTGTTTTGTATTTTCGAAAATATTCGTTGGATAAATGTCGGTGGGAAACTGTTTTCGCTTGCAATTTGGTGGATAATTTCTATCTCTTTTTCTAGGTCTTGTTGTTCCAATTTTGAATGGAAAGCTCTGTGTATATAAGCCCGGTATGCTGCCATTTTATGAGTTTCATCATGATAAGAATCGAATGGGATGGTAGTACTAGTTTGTGTAGGTTTTCTGTAGATATTATATTTAATTTTGTTGTTTGAATGTCGTAGTGTATAGTCTAAGAAATTTAATTTTTGATTGTTTTCAGTCTCGATAGTGAAGTTAATATTGGGGTGTAAACTGTTAATATATTTATGAAGATTATTAATATGTTGGTCGTCTTTAATCAGTACTAAAATGTCGTCCACGTATCTTGTCCATAGGATAATATCGTCTCTATAAGGGTTTTTGTCACACATAATTTGATTTTTCTCTAGGTTGTCCATGAAAATATCTGCCATCACACTACTCAATGGTGATCCCATTGGTAATCCATCTAGATATTGATAGTATTTATCGTTAAAGATACAAAAATTTTGTTCTAAGCATAGTTTTAATAGCGTTAAGATGGAGCGACTTTTGTCTTTGTTTTTGAGGTCAGTCTTTAATATTTCTTCTAATATCGTTATCGTGTCGGTTATGGGTATGTTTGTATATAGGTTGTTGACATCAAATGAGATCATTTTGAAACCTTCTGGTAGCTGTATTTTGTCAATTAAATCAGGAAGTTGGTAACGATTAATTATGGTATATTTTGGTTTAAAATTGATGTCATTTATTATAAATTTTTGTAAAAGTTTTGCGAGTTTGTATGTGCTGGATTCAATGGAGGTTATAATGGGTCTTATTGGTAATCCATTTTTGTGAACTTTAGGTAGTGCATACAATTTAGGGGTTTGCGGATTCATAGGCAACAGGCTGGTCAAGGTACCTCCAATTTCTGTTATTGTCGTTTTGTTTTCTTTAGTTATTGATTTTACTTTTTTGTGAAAATTGTTTGTGGGGTTTTTATTGATAGTTTTAAAGTTATTGTCTTTCATAAAGCTTTCAGTCTTATTTATGTAGAGATCTTTGGTTAAAATTATCATTCCTGCGTTTTTGTCTGCAGGAGTAACTATTAATTCGTTTTCCTTAATTTTCCGCTTGATGTTTTTAATAATTTTTTGTTCCTTTTCTTCTTCTCCATTTCTTATTGTTTGTTTGTTTGTTTGTCTCTTTTCTTCTTTAGTTAGGATTTGTTGAATCTCCTTATTCATAATGTTTTCCTTTTCGTGTCCTTTGATAGCTGCCTGAAGTTCTATTGCTAGTATTGGGAGGTTAATTTCTCTTTTTGGAGCATATTTCAGACCTTTTTCCATGAATCTTCTTTCTTGTTCTGTGAAGATCACGTTTGAAGTATTTGTTACTTTGGGAAAAAATTTATGAATTTCTCCTAGTTTGTTTGTTTGATGTTTATTCTTTTCTCTTTCTTTCTCTGTTCTCAACTTGTTTAGTTTTTTCAGTTTCTTTTTGTGAATTTCATTAAGAATTATTGTATCATGTAATTTAGCTTCTTTGATAATTTCTTCGATTTCAATGTAATGATATTGATTATTTAAATCCTGGTAGCATTTATAAAGTTTAATGTTGAGTTCATTAAGTTTCTTATAATGGTTATTTAGGGTTATACGTATATGTTGAATTTTCATTTTATTAACCATACCACTTTTTATATGTTGTGGATATTTCTTGTTAGTAAATTTTGGAAATAATCCCTCTGTTAAGCAGATTCTTAGAAATTTTATGTGTTGTAGTTGTAGTTTTATTTTATATGTCGTACGCTTGTAAGTCAGGATATTGTTGACCGTATTAGCCATTGAGTAATATAAAAAAATAATTTTTCTTATCCTTTTTTCACCAATTATTAAATTAGGGTCTATATAAAAATTTACTTTTGGTGATAATTAAAATTTATTTTTCTAAACTAGTTTCGAGCCTTGCTCTTCTTCAGTAGGTACCTACAAGTTTACAATATACGAAAATGAACATATTAATATAAAAATAAAATAGTAAAATCTTACGTTATTACTAACAAATTAGAAAAATTAATTACAATTTTTCAAAATTTACGTCAAAAGTTGTTGTGTGACGGGTAGTTACGTTAGGTTTTTTTGTTTTTGTTTGTAGGTACCTACTGAAGAAGAGCAAGGCTCGAAACTAGTTTAGAAAAATAAATTTTAATTATCACCAAAAGTAAATTTTTATATAGACCCTAATTTAATAATTGGTGAAAAAAGGATAAGAAAAATTATTTTTATATTTTAATAATAATAATACATTTCCATGATTCAGTAATGATAAAATTTATTTAAGGTAACCCTGATTTGGCAGGCTGCAGACTCTGCAATACACAATTTAAATCAGAATTAAGTGTTATAAAAAACCACAAAAAATCTACAAAACATATCAAATCCAAATATTATTAAAATGTTTACCTTCTACTGGTATTAACCAATATTTAAAATCCGTGTCTTTCAACCACTCTTTTCTAAAGTATTGAACCCTTCTCGCTCGTTTTTTGGGTATATTAGAAGATGTATCACAATCACTGTCAGACATTTTCGTTAAAACAGTATTTACCGTAAACGACGAACTACGTTTCAACTTAACGACTTACCGATTTAACCCGCACCGAATCCACTGGTTATGGTTAACACAAAAGTTATCTTTTAGGTAACGTTAACTGTGAGATAAATGCAGTGGTAGTAATCGATTTTTACGTTATCTTTTAGATAGCGCTAACTACAACTTTAACTATGAGTGGTAGTAACGGGCCTTAGTTTAACTGGAGGTTGCTAAAAGTGGCCCTTAGAGAGACGTAAGGCTAAACCCTACTGTTTCTAGTTCTATCTCTAGTGTTACTTCTGAAGCTAGTTTGTAGGCCTAGATTCAAATCCTAGATAGAAGAATTTAAAACAATCCGCAGCTAAACGAAAAGTAAAACTAAAAAACTAACGTCTTCTGACGCTTGGCTAAACCTGAATCTTTGTAGTTCTAGGTCTAGAGTTAGTTCTGGTTTTAGTTCGATACAACTATATAATAATCTACACTACAGATTATAGAATATTTAGTTTAAAAAATTTTCAATTTTTTCTAAATTGTAAATTTTGATGTTTTAATTCCAGTTTTTATATAAAAATAGGAAGTTTGATGGCCGAATTTCGGTTTCGGCTCAAAATTGAGTTTTTTGAGTTTCGGTCGGATACAACATATAAATAAATAAACAAAAATTGAAAAAGACACAAATACCTTGTATTTTATTTAGCAAGGAATGAATGGAGGTGAATTTTATCTCAAGTTAATTGAAGATTAAATTTTAAAAGAGGCTTACGTGTAATGAATGAATGAATGAATGAATGAATATAATGGGTTATGAATCATGATTAAAAATTGTTTTCCATTAAACACGTTGCTCTTAGAATTACAATTTACATATCAATTTAAAACGCAACTCTGCAACGCACACGTGTATTCGTAAAAAAATCATTGAGATAATAGAAATATTTAAGTAAAAGTTTTTGCGATAATCGTAATATGTATATGTTTCGCCGGTTATTACCGCAACTTTACAGGTTAAGGTAAACCAAAATGTTTACTTACAAAATGAAATCATTTGATAAATTGCACGATAGAAGATGGGCGTGTAAAAATAAAATGCTTACCTTAAATTATGTAGTTTGCATTGTCAAAGCCTGGGATAATCACACCTTAGGAGCACTATGGCCACTAAAAATTTTCACTAAAGTAGTCCGGGCGAAATAAAATTAAAAAATCGGGTTTGAACGGCGCAAAAAAAGAGTCATCACATCCTGTCTTTTAAAACGATATAAAAGCGTCGGTTTTTTTCATGATTCGCATCGAGGTGAACGTCAGAAATCTGTCAACACTACTCATTGTTTAGGAGCGGTATGAAATTATGAGCACTGGGTCAAGCTCCGGTAACAGCGGTACCAACTTCAACGTGAGCCTCGAACATCCCTACTACTATCACGCAAATTATAATTTACTATTCGTGTTTATTGTTTATTTTGTAATTCCGACAATTTCGTTACTAAAAGGTTGCCGAAAGATTCGCGAAATTTCGGGCTGATTACGTTCAATAATCCGTACGGCGTTTCGTAGTATTCGGAAGTGGGGTTGTTTATCGAATCCGGCTGATTACCGCACACACGAAATCCCAAAGCTGATAATTCCAGGCAGAAATCTTCTCCTTCGATCGTTTTAATGTTAACGTAGATTTTTTCGTTGGTGCTGATGATTTTCGATGAAATTGAAGCGGTTTTTACGTGGTCTTTTATGTCGTTGATTACCGCTAAAGCTTCGTATTTCCAATTTTCTTCGTCTAACACGTTATCAGACATTTTTTAATGTTGTTTTATCGATAAATCGTACAGTAAATGTTAACATTACGAACTTAACCTAACAATTTAGTCAGCTGACATTTATCTATCATCTATCAAAAAAAAAAAAAAAAAAAAACAAGTTAAATTGGTTGCCTATTTCTCATCATATTGTTATCCTTTTATTATTTATTATAACGTTAATTAGGTATATTAAAAGTAATAATATACAACGTTAATTTATTCCGTTTTTAACCATATTTACGTTTTAAAACATGAAATTTAGTATAATAAAGTTTTTTTTTATGAGAATTCGATTTTAATGTGTATTAGCGATCATAGAGGTCGCTAACTACAAATTATTATTTTCCTATAAAAAAATATTAAAAATTATAAATCTGAAAAAATGCTTAATTTAATTTTAAAAAGGTCAATCTTAGTTAATCTTGGTTAAATCGGATTATTTCTAATTATATTCTAATTAATAAATAATTTATAGAAGTAATTTATTTTAAGATTAAATTACATTTAAAATTATTATTTAAAATTAATTTTTTTCTATCCTTATTTATGTTTTAACACATTAATTTTGATACTATAAAGGATTTTTTGAATGAGTTATTCGATTTTAATACATTTTTGTAAATATAAGTCATTACTTTGTTGAACCAGCTTAATTAAAAAAATAAAAATTGTAAATCTCAAAAATTGCTTAATTTGCTAAGTCGATATGTATACAAGAAGGAGGTGGCTCTTTATACATACAGTATGTATACGCAATTAGCTAGGCAATTAGCTATTTGTACATATAGTATGTGTACACAATTGACTGTTTAGACATACTATATGCACAGAATAACCAGAAAGGACAAAGAGGCTCTCCCGCCAAAACTCATTTTTATGCGCATGTGCTGGTCGGCCATATCGTTGGAGTTTATTTACATCACTGCTACCACGTACGTTTGTTGAAATTATTTGATTGCGAAAGTTTTTCTTCTAGTTATACCCTAGTATATTATCCTATTTTTTCTAATATTTTAAAGTAGTATTGGTTTTTTATCTTTTAGCGTAGTTTATTTTTCAATTTTTTTAATAATAGTTTTTTAGTAGTTACTATCTTAATTAATTCATTAAGCTAATTTATCAGATTAAGATTTTTTTATACCATAACGTTTCACAATCCGAATATGAAAAAGGCACCTAGTGCAAAATTTTAAATTGTAAATAATTTATAAAATAAAAATTTTTAATATTTTTAATTAACAATATACTGTACTAAATGAATTTTATATAATGTATTAAATTTTCATAACAATAACCATAATTATATCTTCAATAGAATTTAGTAAAAGTAAATTTCAAAATCACTTTAGTGGACACTCTCCTACAAAGAGGAGTACTTTTCGTTTAAAATTGGCGCCTACACGCCAACGCTATGGCCGAAGGTCAAACAAAATAGCTGGTGAAACATCAAAGGCACCGCCGGTTTTGTCCTTTCTGGTTATTCTGTGCTATATGCTTGTATATATACTAATTACAGCTCCTATAGCAGTTAAGTTAGGAATTTCTTTCAAATGCAGGCTTGTACTATATATACGAGTGTATTTCTGGAAAATATTGTCACATATACGGCGTGGTCCAAAAAGTGTGACAGCCCAAAGTGTATTTTCCTAAATAAATGGAACACCCTATATTTTTTTGCATATTCTGATTAGTAAAGAGATTAAAAGGCACAAAAAAGACGGAAAAATGCACTTAAAAAGGCATGAAATTTTGGCAACAAAAGCATTAAAAAGGCATAAAAATTAGAAATCGAAAAAATTGCTATACCTAATTAATAATGTATTTTAATAACGTTTTCATTAAAAAATACATTGTTAAACTAAACATTCATATATAATTATTAAACCACTAATCACGAAAACAACTAATTATTAAATGCTGTTCTAAATGTTCCATTATGAAGTTGTGAAGTGTCTTCTCTCACTTAACGTTAATTGAATAATTTTCGGCTTACAAGAACACGTTAATTCTTGTAAGCCGAAAAACTTCTCTCCACGTCCACACTTGTAATTGGTGCATACTTGAACTTTGTAATTAATGCGGGATCTATAATAAATCCAGTAACAATTTCACCACTTAAAATTGATGCAATTTTTTGTAATGTGCCAAATCCCTCATTTTTACACAGAACGTCATTAAATTTATTCGTAATTATTTGACCAATATGTCCTGGTACGCTATACGTGCTGTCTTGAAACTTTTTAATCATTTCTATTGCAGTCACTAAAGGTAAATCCTGTTTTTCAAGTGATTTTATAGATTCATAAATGCCAAAATATTTGGTAGCTCCACTTCTTTTAGGACGGCCTGGCAATCTTGTATTGCTTTAGTACTTGTAGCCGGAAATTCATTTATTAATTGTTTAAAATGATCTAAGGCGTTTGTGTAGTATATAGCGGCATCTAGCCATGTTCCCCATCTTGTTAGAACTGGTTGTGGTGGTAATGGGGTATTTGGTAACCTCTCTCTAAACAATTCTACCCTTAAAGGGGCTTTAACAAATATTTGTTTACCGCTTTTTATTAATTTATTAACTAATGGGAACTGTAACCTTATAGTTTCTGCTACTCGATTAAGCCCGTGTGCTAAGCAAGTACAATGAATTAAATTAGGGTAAAAAATCTTCATATTAGACACAGCTTTTACCATGTATGCCGCTGCGTCTGACACCATCAGTAAAATTTTATCATTCGGTACCGGCTCCGGTAAGAAAAAATGCGTTAATTCATCGTGAATAAATCTTGTTACCGTATTATTATTTGTTTTACTTAATTCTTTGGTACTTATTAGAAAACTTTTTGACGAATTTTCATCACTTAATACTTTAAGTATTAAATTTGCCACGTATCGTCCACATACATCAGTTGTTTCGTCTACACTTATCCAAATATAATTATTTCCAATAATATTTTTTATTTCTTGAATAACTTGTTTGTAGACTGAAGTAATATAATTTTTGCGGAGATGGCTTTCATCGGAAATATGCATTGTACAATATGTTTGTAAGAAAGGTTTGAAATATTTATTTGTCACTTTATGGATTGGTATGTTTGCTTTTATCAAAGCTTTGCAAAGATCAAAATTGAATTTTGATTGTTCAGTGTAGCCGGATGTTGATGCCACAGATTTTATAGCTGTACCTATAGTTTGTTGATTTTTAGATTGACTTTTAGTCAGTTTTAATTTTTCCTGATGTAATCATGTTTTGACATGCTGAATTATGTAGTATTTCTTGTCACAATTAATCTGTTAACAGTAATTTAATAATGTCAGTATTTTATAATATCTTCCATAATTATTAAACAATCAATATATTAATATATTTTTATATTAATATGTTCATTTTGTATATTGTAAACTTGTAGGTACCTACTGAAGAAGAGCAAGGCTCGAAACTAGTATAGAAAAATAAATTTTAATTATCACCAAAAGTAAATTTTTATATAAACCCTAATTTAATAATTGGTGAAAAAAGGATAAGAAAAATTATTTTTATATTACTCAATGGCTAATACGGTCAACAATATCCTGACTTACAAGCGTACGACATATAAAATAAAACTACAACTACAACACATAAAATTTCTAAGAATCTGCTTAACAGAGGGATTATTTCCAAAATTTACTAACAAGAAATATCCACAACATATAAAAAATGATATGGTTAATAAAATGAAAATTCAACATATACGTATAACCCTAAATAACCATTATAAGAAACTTAACGAACTCAACATTAAACTTTATAAATGCTACCAGGATTTAAATAATCAATATCATTACATTGAAATCGAAGAAATTATCAAAGAAGCTAAATTACATGATACAATAATTCTTAATGAAATTCACAAAAAGAAACTGAAAAAACTAAACAAGTTGAGAACAGAGAAAGAAAGAGAAAAGAATAAACATCAAACAAACAAACTAGGAGAAATTCATAAATTTTTTCCCAAAGCAACAAATACTTCAAACGTGATCTTCACAGAACAAGAAAGAAGATTCATGGAAAAAGGTCTGAAATATGCTCCAAAAAGAGAAATTAACCTCCCAATACTAGCAATAGAACTTCAGGCAGCTATCAAAGGACACGAAAAGGAAAACATTATGAATAAGGAGATTCAACAAATCCTAACTAAAGAAGAAAAGAGACAAACAAACAAACAAACAATAAGAAATGGAGAAGAAGAAAAGGAACAAAAAATTATTAAAAACATCAAGCGGAAAATTAAGGAAAATGAATTAATAGTTACTCCTGCAGACAAAAACGCAGGAATGATAATTTTAACCAAAGATCTCTACATAAATAAGACTGAAAGCTTTATGAAAAACAATAACTTTAAAACTATCAATAAAAACCCCACAAACAATTTTCACAAAAAAGTAAAATCAATAACTAAAGAAAACAAAACGACAATAACAGAAATTGGAGGTACCTTGACCAGCCTGTTGCCTATGAATCCGCAAACCCCTAAATTGTATCCACTACCTAAAGTTCACAAAAATGGATTACCAATAAGACCCATTATAACCTCCATTGAATCCAGCACATACAAACTCGCAAAACTTTTACAAAAATTTATAATAAATGACATCAATTTTAAACCAAAATATACCATAATTAATCGTTACCAACTTCCTGATTTAATTGACAAAATACAGCTACCAGAAGGTTTCAAAATGATCTCATTTGATGTCAACAACCTATATACAAACATACCCATAACCGACACGATAACGATATTAGAAGAAATATTAAAGACTGACCTCAAAAACAAAGACAAAACTCGCTCCATCTTAACGCTATTAAAACTATGCTTAGAACAAAATTTTTGTATCTTTAACGATAAATACTATCAATATCTAGATGGATTACCAATGGGATCACCATTGAGTAGTGTGATGGCAGATATTTTCATGGACAACTTAGAGAAAAATCAAATTATGTGTGACAAAAACCCTTATAGAGACGATATTATCCTACGGACAAGATACGTGGACGACATTTTAGTACTGATTAAAGACGACCAACATATTAATAATCTTCATAAATACATTAACAGTTTACACCCCAATATTAACTTCACTATCGAGACTGAAAACAATCAAAAATTAAATTTCTTAGACTATACACTACGACATTCAAACAACAAAATTAAATATAACATCTACAGAAAACCTACACAAACTAGTACCACCATCCCATTCGATTCTCATCATGATGAAACTCATAAAATGGCAGCATACCGGGTTTATATACACAGAGCTTTCCATTCAAAATTGGAACAACAAGACCTAGAAAAAGAGATAGAAATTATCCACCAAATTGCAAGCGAAAACAGTTTCCCACCGACATTTATCCAACGAATATTTTCGAAAATACAAAACAAATATAATCTTCAAGAAACAACTTCCCTATCCGACCGAAAACCTGATAAACCAACAACGTACAGATCCATAACTTACCCAGGAGAAATATCCCATAAAATCAAGAAAATGTTCCATAAGTTCAACATAACAATGACATTTAAAAACAAAAACAATCTGAAGGCATTATTAGTTAATAACAAAAACAAGACTACAACTCTCGCTAAAAGTGGCATATACCAATTGCAATGTGGGACCTGTTCAGCCACATACATAGGTGAAACGGGAAGAAGTATCCAAACAAGGCTTAAAGAACATAAAAAGAGTTCAAAATCGGCATTCGGAAAACATCTAATTTTCAACAACCACGAATTTGACGAAAATAAAAATATTAAATTACTACACCAACTTAATAAAAGCAACCTTATGGAAATAATGGAAATGTACGAAATCAACAAGTTTATTGAAATTAACAGTAATATTATAAGCCTTAATGAACAAATTATCCCGACCCAAAAACCAATCTATAGTTGCCTGCGAGATCCGTACCTAAAACACAAATATAAAAACAAAAGCAAAAAAAACCTAACGTCACACAACAACTTTTGACGTAAATTTTGAAAAATATTGTAATTAATTTTTCTAATTTGTTAGTAATAACGTAAGATTTTACTATTTTATTTTTATATTAATATGTTCATTTTGTATATTGTAAACTTGTAGGTACCTACTGAAGAAGAGCAAGGCTCGAAACTAGTATAGAAAAATAAATTTTAATTATCACCAAAAGTAAATTTTTATATAGACCCTAATTTAATAATTGGTGAAAAAAGGATAAGAAAAATTATTTTTATATTAATCAATATATTGTTCTATTAATTTTAGTGATCCAAGTACTACATTGGATCAATAGTGAATTTTATTTCTAGTGAATTTTGGGACATGCTATTCTTTATAATTTTCAATTTTTACCGTAAAAAGATTTAAATTTCGGTTTTAAATATTTAAAAATCTTTGGTATTATACAAAATTTAATCATTATTTAAAAATATAATTAATATAATTAATTGTTTTTACTCCATTAACTCCATCAATACTTACGATTTTTGAACAGGCTTGGCAAAATAAACGATTGCGTTCATATTTCAATTCCTTGTAATCTTTAATCCATTCTTCTATTTATGGTTGGCTTTTGTTTCGGAATTGTACTACGCAAGAACTTCACACTGTCACTCGACTAACTTTAATACAACTAAATGAATTGAAGACTCGACGCAAGTCAAACCACATACGGGGAATCCCGTGTAAGACGACACGGCACAACGGGGAATTCCAAAGCTTAAATTCGGATCGATGAAAAACGCGGATCTTACGCCAGACGGCATAACGAGGAAATGTACAGAGGCGCAGCGAAATATTTTTTCATAATTCAACAAATTTTTGGGGCATAAAAAAAATAATAGGCATGAAAATTCAAAAAAGGCAAAAAAGGCATAACTAACCTGGTCTTATTTCACTTATTTTTAACTGATTCGTAAAGATATTTAAATATATTTGTAAGGCCTTTAATTTTGAGCATAAGCATATTTTCTATAAATCCGGTCTTTACTGATTAGCTGTCTTAAATGCTATAACTGCACATCTTATTTTTAAATTTTGCGTACAAAGTGACCACGTTACTTAAAATTCGTTATCAGCACTACTATTAGGCATTGAAGATTTCAATTTGTCATATCGATAAACAAAGTTTGGGCCCTTCAACCACCGCTAATACTATTGGATAATATTATATGAGGAGCTCGCGTGCAAAAGCGGATATATCCGTTCTTAAAGAAGTTTCAGAAAACGGGAAAAACTGATCAGAATTTGCCCTTGTAAAATATGTTAAAAATCTTAAGGTAGGTTTACAGTTCTATGTAAAGTGAACAAAATATGCAAACCTGAAAAATGTAAATTTAAAACTTTTAATGTTACATGCATTATAAAAATGGATATGTCCGGTTCTGTCCGCAAATAAGACACTTCTTTAATAAAAATAAGGTTTACTGTCACAAAAAAATTCAATACAAATATTTATATATGAACTGCTTGTTCTTCTTCCAGACAATCACACAACTCACTATCATTTTCTTCTTCGGTTACGTCAGATGTCTCATTTACTTCTTCATTTTGATTCAACAAATTTTTGTACCATACTAGGTTTTCCTGTTTTTCCCATGCCTCACCAAAATGCGCATTCATCAGATGACGCAAACTTTTTTGCTTTTTATCTGGTATAGAATTCCCAAGTGGCAAATTATTAAGCTGGATTCTGTCGTCAGATTTTCTCTTTTTGATAAGAGGTTGAAATGAATACTTTCCGTGGAAACGGTAAAATTCAGTTGTGGCGACATTTGTCTTCACTTTTTTATTGAGTATAGTTTTCTTTATGAAAATTTGTTTACAGTCTGATATTCCTTTTATTTTTTTATATATCTTTTCCAGACCTTTAATATCATACATTTGCCAACCTGAGCCAAGTGTTTTTACCTTCCCAATTTCGAAATATATTTCCACATATTCTTCCTTCGCTGTTACAGTCGGATTCTTTTTTAAAATTTTTTCGACTCTTCCGAATACACGATCTGCAGGTAAAAAGCTGTGCCCCCTAACGCAAAGGATGGACATAACCGCTTTTGCTTTCTAATTTGGATATAACCGCTTTTGTACGCAACGAGTGACTTTAACAAGTTATTAGAGTATGATATATCCTCTTTTACATACAAATGAATTCAGCAAACGGTAGAGGCCATGAAATTGATGCGATAATGGGGTATTTGGTAACCTCTCTCTAAACAATTCTACCCTTAAAGGGGCTTTAACAAATATTTGTTTACCGCTTTTTATTAATTTATTAACTAATGGGAACTGTAACCTTATAGTTTCTGCTACTCGATTAAGCCCGTGTGCTAAGCAAGTACAATGAATTAAATTAGAGTAAAAAATCTTCATATTAGACGCAGCTTTTACCATGTATGCCGCTGCGTCTGACACCATCAGTAAAATTTTATCATTCGGTACCGGCTCCGGTAAGAAAAAATGCGCTAATTCATCGTGAATAAATCTTGTTACCGTATTATTATTTGTTTTACTTAATTCTTTGGTACTTATTAGAAAACTTTTTGACGAATTTTCATCACTTAATACTTTAAGTATTAAATTTGCCACGTATCGTCCACATACATCAGTTGTTTCGTCTACACTTATCCAAATATAATTATTTCCAATAATATTTTTTATTTCTTGAATAACTTGTTTGTAGACTGAAGTAATATAATTTTTGCGGAGATGGCTTTCATCGGGAATATGCATTGTACAATATGTTTGTAAAAAAGTTTTGAAATATTTATTTGTCACTTTATGGATTGGTATGTTTGCTTTTATCAAAGCTTTGCAAAGATCAAAATTGAATTTTGATTGTTCAGTGTAGCCGGATGTTGATGCCACAGATTTTATACCTATAGTTTGTTGTTTTTTGGATTGACTTTTAGTCAGTTTTAATTTTTCCTGATGTAATGATGTTTTGACATGCTGAATTATGTAGTATTTCTTGTCACAATTAATCTGTTAACAGTAATTTAATAACGTCAGTATTTTATAATATCTTCCATAATTATTAAACAATCAATATGTTGTTCTATTAATTTTAGTGATCCAAGTACTACATTGGATCAATAGTGAATTTTATTTCTAGTGAATTTTGGGACATGCTATTCTTTATAATTTTCAATTTTTACCATAAAAAGATTTAAATTTCGGTTTTAAATATTTAAAAATCTTTGGTATTATACATAATTTAATCATTATTTAAAAATAGAATTAATATAATTAATTGTTTTTACTCCATTAACTCCATCAATACTTACGATTTTTGAATAGGCTTGGCAAAATAAACGATTGCGTTCATATTTCAATTCCTTGTAATCTTTAATCCATTCTTCTATTTATGGTTGGCTTTTGTTTCGGCATTGTACTACGCAAGAACTTCACACTGTCACTCGACTAACTTTAATACAACTAAATGAATTGAAGACTCGACGCAAGTCAAACCACATACGGGGAATCCCGTGTAAGACGAAACGGCACAACAGGGAATTCCAAAGCTTAAATTCGGATCGATGAAAAACGCGGATCTTACGCCAGACGGCACAATGAGGAAATGTACAGAGACGCAGCGAAATATTTTTTCATAATTCAACAAATTTTTGGGGAAAAGACGCCAAAAAGTTGGAAAAAGGCTTTAAATAGGCATAAAAAAAATAATAGGCATGAAAATTCAAAAAAGGCAAAAAAGGCATAACTAACCTGGTTTTATTTCACTTATTTTTAACTGATTCGTAAAAATATTTAAATATATTTGTAATGCCTTTAATTTTGAGCATAAGCATGTTTTCTATAAATCCGGTCTTTACTGATTAGCTGTCTTAAATACTATAACTGCACATCTTATTTTCAAATTTTGCATACAAGGTGACCACGTTATTAACCATTTTGTGAAAATTTTTGAAAATTTATATAGTTACTTAAAATTCGTTATCAGCACTACTATTAAGCATTGAAGATTTCAATTTGTCATATCGATAAACACAGTTTGGGCCCTTCGACCACCGCTAATACTATGGATAATATTATATAATCAAAAGACAATCAAAAAAAATTATACTCTTGTTGACCTTTTTCTAATACGCAAAAAATTCCAAACATTTTAGTTTTTTAACTGAACATGCACACAGATGTGTACTTTTTCATCTTTTACTTAATAAACTCACTTGCTTTTGTTTAAAATTGTTCTTGATACTCTGTTACGTTTTTGCAGAGTTTTAATAAAAAAATCATAACTCGGAGATTTAAAGATTTGAAGAAGCAATCCCAAGTATATTAAATATTAACTCAATTTGCTTCAAATCGCTCCTGATTTCAAAGTGATATCTCAATTAGTTCATAAGATACGAATCTTTTTTTGAAAATTTCTTTGTTTTTAACAAATATATGTAATTACGTTTTTGCAAAGCTTTAATAAAAAATCATAACTCAGATATTTAATGATTTGGAAGAATGATCTTAAGCACATTAAATAACAACAAAATTTGCTTCAAGTTGCTGTTTATTTTAGAGCGATATTTCAATTAGTTCTTGAGATACGATTCTTTGAAAATATCTTGATTTTTATCAAACACATATAATTATTTTTTGCAAAGTTTTAATTAAAAAATGATAACTCGAAGATTTAAATATTTGAAGCAAAGATCTTAGTTACGTTAAATAGCAACAAAATTTGCTTCAAGCTGCTCTTTATTTTAGAGCGATAGCTCAATTAGTTCTTGAGATACGATTCTTTGAAAATTTCTTGATTTTTATCAAATATATAATTACGTTTTTGCAAAGCTTTAATCAAAAAATCATAACTCATTATCAGAGCTTTAATGGTTTTGAAAAACGATCTTAAGCACGTTAAATAGCAACAAAATTTGCTTCAAGCTGCTTTTTATTTCAGAGCGATAGCTCAATTAGTTCTTGAGATACGATTCTTTGAAAATTTCTTGACTTTTATCAAATACAAATAATTACGTTTTGCAAAGTTTTAATCAAAAAATTATAACTCGAAGATTTAAAAAATTGAAGCAAAGATCTTAGGCACGTTCAATAGCAACAAAATTTGCTTCAAGCTGCTCTTTATTTCAGAGCGATAGCTCAATTAGTTCTTGAGATACGATTCTTTGAAAATTTCTTGATTTTTATCAAATATATAATTACGTTTTTGCAAAGCTTTAATCAAAAAATCATAACTCATTGTCAGAGATTTAATGGTTTTGAAAAACGATCTTAAGCACGTTAAATAGCAACAAAATTTGCTTCAAGCTGCTTTTTATTTCAGAGCGATAGCTCAATTAGTTCTTGAGATACGATTCTTTGAAAATTTCTTGACTTTTATCAAATATATAATTACGTTTTTGCAAAGCTTTAATCAAAAAATCATAACTTATTGTCAGAGATTTAATGGTTTGAAAAACGATCTTAAGCACGTTAAATAGCAACAAAATTTGCTTCAAGCTGCTTTTTATTTCAGAGCGATAGCTCAATTAGTTCTTGAGATACGATTCTTTGAAAATTTCTTGACTTTTATTAAACACAAATAATTACTTTTTGCAAAATTTTAATCAAAAAATTATAACTCGAAGATTTAAATATTTGAAGCAAAGATCTTAGGCATGTTCAATAGCAACAAAATTTGCTTCAAGCTGCCCTTTATTTCAGAACGATAGCTCAATTAGTCGTTGAGATACGATTCTTTGAATTTTTTTTGATTTTATTAAACACTTAATTATATTTTGCAAAGTTTCAATCAAAAAATCATAACTTGGAGATTTAAATATTTGAAGCAAAGATGTTAGGCACCTTAAATAGCAATAACATTTGCTTTATGTTGCTCTTTATTTCACAGCGATATCTCAATTAGTTCTTGAGGTACGATTATTTGAAAATATCTTGATTGTTATCAAACACATATAATTATTTTTTGCAGTTTTAACCAAAAAATCATAACTCGGAGATTTAAATATTTGAAGCAGAGATCTTAGTCACGTTAAATAGCAACAAAATTTGCTTCAAGCTGCTCTTTATTTCAGAGCGATAGCTCAATTAGTTCTTGAGATACGATTCTTTGAAAATTTCTTGATTTTTATCAAATATATAATTACGTTTTTGCAAAGCTTTAATCAAAAAAAAAAAAAAAAATAACTCATTGTCAGAGATTTAATGGTTTTGAAAAACGATCTTAAGCACGTTAAATAGCAACAAAATTTGCTTCAAGCTGCTTTTTATTACAAACACATATAATTACATTTTGCAAAGTTTTAATCAAAAAATTATAACTCGGAGATTTAAATATTTGAAACAAAGATCTTAGGCGCATTAAATACTAACTAACTTTGCTTCAAATTGCTTCTCATTTTAAAGTGATATCTCAATTAATTCTTGAAATACGATTTGTTGAATACGCATTAATTTTTTTCATAAAAATTACGATTTTGTTTAAGAATTTTTATCTCAACAATTAAATGATACATTGAATTGCGACTTCTATAATTGAAATGCTGAGGATTTTTTTATAGCATTTAGGGCAGTTAATCAGAACATGCAAAAAATATATGGTGTTCCATTAAAAAAAATATATTTTGTGTCATCACACTTTTTTTACACTTTTACACATATGTAGTACAGGTCTGCGTTTGAAACAGACTCCAAACTTAATTGGTATAGGAGCTATTGCAGGACCCTGTACATATATGTAATTAGCTATTTACTGATACTGACTGTATACGCAATTATTTCGTTTAATATTGTGGTAATAACTGCACAATTATAATTATAGTTTCATTTATTAAAGTTAGTTTTTAAGTTAGCTTTCAGTTTTTTTTATGTATAAAAAGTCAATTGCGTATACATACCGTATGTATAAATAGCCACATCCATACAAGCAAAATAAATAATTTTCTCAATAAAATTGCGTTTATAGTCTGAGTAGACGAGAAGTGGTAGTGATTCATCACATAAAACTGGAGGAAACAGATGTACTCGTTAGATATTGCTTCCAGAAGACTGATACTGCTTTTAAAAGACTTAAAATATTTCCAAACAACTACAATGCTTCCAGAAAACTTGATTTTGCTGTTACAAGGCTTGAGATGCTTTCAGATAACTTGATATTGCATCTAGAAGACTTGATTTGCTATCCAGGAGACTGGATACTGCCTCTAAATGATTTGATACTGTTACTAGAAAGATGTAACAGATGACTTACAATGCTTCCAGAAGACTTGAAATGTTTCCATAAAAGTGATACTGTTTCTAGGAGACTTAAAGTGTTACCAGTCGACTTACAATGCTACCAAAAGACTGGATACTGCCTCTAGATGATGTGATACTGTTTTTAGAAAATTTCATATTGTGATTGAATATTAAATCCAAAAGACTTGCAATGATTCCAGATGACTTGACATTGCATCTAGAAGACTTGGAATGCTTCCACACGACTTAAAATGTTTCCAAAAATGTTGATGTTACTGTTAGAAGATTTAAGGTGCTTCCAGAAGACTTAATATTACATTTAGAAGACTTGATTTGCTACCAGGAGCCTGGATGCTGCCTGTATGCTGGTTTGATTCTGTTTTTAAAAAACTTAATATTGCTTCCAGAAGACTTGAAATATTTCCAGAAGACTCATACTGCTTCTACAGGATTTAAAATAGTTCCAGACGACTTGCAATGCTTCCAGAGGACTTAAAATGCTTCCAGAGGACTTAAAATGCTTCCAGAAGACTTGAGATACATCCAGAAGAGTTTTTTCGGGAAATTTTTTGAACTTTTATGACTTCTTGGCAATTTTATTTTTTTTTTAATTTGTGACGTTAAATCAGCCGCTGATTCCAAATACAGAATTTTGGTTTTCAGTTTTGTTTTTCTTTTATTAACGTCGCATCCTGCACGGAATAAATGGTTTTTTGATTTAATTCGGCAGTTTTTTGAGTAAATATCTGCATGCAGAAGATTTGAAATGTTTTCAGAAAACTTGATGTTAATGTTAGAAGATTTGAGATGTTTCCAGAAGATTTGATACTGATTCTAGAAGTTTTAAAATAATAGACTTTATACTGCTTCCAAAAGACATGAACTGCTTCCAGAGGATTTATTACTGCCAGAAGAAGACTTGAAATACTATCATAAGATTGATGCTACTTCTAGAAGATATCTGGAAATTTTATTTCTTTGATACCAAGTATATTTTTATTGGAAATCTTCAATGGTAGAAATATCGTCCCGGATATTTCAATTTTTTCTTAATTTCAAGACTTTTATCGGGACTTCGTAATGGTCCCAAATTGAAAATTTCTTTCATGAAATCCTGGAACGGACCTGGGACCAAATACCGGGACTAGATATCCTACATAAAAAAATTTTACGAAATGTATAAGTATTTCAAAATTGAGGTAAGATTCCTAAGTTAACATTCTTAAATAGGAATCCTCATTTTTTGTTAATAACTCTTTTATGTAAAAATCTTTCATAAACAGTTATACCCATTTGCTTTCTTTTTAAATTAATAATTAAAAAATGAATTCTCGAGTTATGACAAAAATGATTTCCTACTTTTAATCATATTATTTCCCTTCTGTAATCTATGTTAAAATTTGATACAATAAAGATTTTTTGAATAAGGTACACGATTGTAATGCACTTTTATAGATGTAGCGTGCTCTGCAAGACACCACGGCTAACTATTGTCATTTAGTTATATATAAAAAAAATATTTTTTTCGTTTGTTTATAAAAAACAACAACATAATAAATAATCAAACTGCTGACAAGTCAAAATCTCTCAATCTTTTTATAATAAATAATATAGGATAGTAAACCTTAACTCTACCCTATATATTGGTGACCCCGACGTGATGGTTTGGTTGCTGAAAATTGCTTATCGAGTAGATGTGTTAACTCAGTGTCATTGAATTGTTCATTTCTAATAATTTGAGCATCACGATATTTGTTATCACAACAATCAATCTTACCGTCAAACATCAAAGTATGGTGCAAAATCTCAAAGAATAAACTTCGCATCTACATACCTCAAAATTATCGTAAACAAATTTTCGACAAATTTCATTGCCTAACGCATCCAGGAATTCGTTCAACAATTCATTTATTAAAAACCAGATTCTTTTGGCCTCACATGTCAATAAATATATACTTATGGACAAAATCTTGTTTGCAATGTCAACGCACCAAAACTTTTAAACACACCAAATCACCACTTCAGCGAATTCCAATACCAAACTCACGTTTTGAACATATTCACATCGACATTATTGGTCCCCTAGCTTCGTCTCTTGGTTGCACTTATGTCCTTACTATAATCGAACGATTCACACGTTGGCCAGAAGCTTTCCCACTAAAAGACATAAGTTCTGATACCATAGCAACTTCTCTGTAGTAAGTGTAGCGTGCTCTGCAAGACACCACGGCTAACTATTGTCATTTAGTTATATAAAAAAAATACTTTTTTCGTGTGTTTATAAAAAAACAACAACATAATAAATAATCAAACTGCTGACAAGATCCATTTGCAAAAAGGTTTGTTTTTGAATCAATTTGGAAAGTTTCGTCTCAAGTTTAATGAAACTGTGATCATTTTCTTTCCATACGTATTTATTTTGGTACCATTTGCAGCGGTTAAATTTGAAATAGAGTCTTGTTGACTCTGAGGAAAAAAGTTTTTCGGTAGCACGGAAACATCGGCACCCGTGTCGATTAAAAAGTTAATGTTATTTTTGTTATCGAAAATAAAAAGCCTTGTTGATGGAAGGGTGTTGGCCGAATGGTGGTACGGATTGTTAGCCTTAATTTTGAATTTGGAAAATTGAGTTTTTTCTTTTGAAACCTTTAATCGTTTTTTTGGAACGATGTTATGGTGATTTTTAAGGAAATCATCGTTAAAAGTACAGAAAGTTCCTTCACATTTTTGGGTGTTGCTTCCAAATTTGCTATGATACCAGCAAATTTTTACTCGTCGGGAAGGAGACTTCTCTGAAGATCGACTACGTGCGGGTGATCGGCCTCTATGATTGATATGTTGTCTGTTGCATGTGTGATTGCAACAAGGGTCTAATAACCGAGAATTTAATTTGGAATTTAGATAATTAATTTCTTTTTCTAAGTTTCTGGTCGAAATTACGTTATTTTCTTGTTGCTGAGCAACTGTCTGAATTAATTTTTCGCACGTAGTCGTCAGGTTTTGAACGACGTTTAGTAACTGTCCGTCATCGTACGTCAGTGTGGGTGTCGTGTCGGTAGAGTTCGCGCGAAAATCTGAACTTGTTTTATGTGATTGTGTAGTGGTGTGGTGAAAAAATGGAAGCGATGGGATGGTAGAAGGTAATGGTGAAGGTGTGGAGGACGATAGGGCGTCCCACACTTTGTCTGCAAGGCGAAGAAGTTCGTCTGGATCTTCTTTACCAGAAGAAGTCAACGCGAGATGAATTAGTTGGGGTAAGCGATGTAACCATATTTTAATTAGTAGTTTAGGGGGTACCAAATGGGGATCAGCGATCGTCGAGGAAAGCTGTCGAAAGAATTCCGACGGTCGCTGGGTTCCCATTTCGGTACCTGAAAGAAAAACATCCAGGCGTTGTTCCTCGCTCGATGTTAGTCTTTCGATTAATAACTTCTTTAATGAAGTGTATGTGTTTTCGGTAGAGGGATCTTGTAAAAGATCTAGCACCAGATTTACTACATCGGTTGGCAAATTTGCCAAAATGTAGTGATATCGTGTTTTTTCGGAGTGGATCCTAGACAGTACGAACTGGGATTCCACTTGGCGGAACCACACTTCTGGATTTGAAGACCAGAAGGGTGGTAATTTTAACCTTTCGATACACGCACCGGACTCTCACTCCGGGTTCTGCACCCTCTATTGTTTAACAGAAAAGGCAACTTTTTTACTGACATAATTATGTCATTTTAGTGTCAAAAATTTCTTAGTGTACAACACAGTAAAATACAAATATGAATACGATAGCGAAGAAAAATACTGTTTGAAGGTGAAGACTGAAGCTTTTCAAAAAATTTTGCAGACGGTAAGATGTTTTTTTTTCCGTTCAAAATGGCTTCTTATTATCTGATTAGAAGAAACGAAGAAGATAATGAAAGCTGTAGAACATAAATGCCTCGAAAAATGTGCAGCGTATTCAACGCGGGCATTTATTTGCCTATCGCAAATTTTATGATAATAAAAATTTTTTTTTAATTATTGTCTTAAAAAGAATACAAATTAAAGTCCCTAGATTTATAAAGTACCGCGGTTTCCAGAAGACTGTTACTGCTTCTAGAGGATTTAAAATACTTCCAGACGACTTACAATGCTTTCAGATAACTTGATATAGCATCTAGAAAACTTAAAATGTTTCCAGAAGACTTGATGTTGTTACCTCTAGATGATTTGATACTGTTTTAAGAGACTTGAATTTCTAGACTGATATTTCTAGAAGACTTAAAATGATGAATTTACAGATGTCTTACAATGCATCCAGACGACTTACAATGCTTACAGATGACTTACAACGCTTTTAGAAGCCTTGATATTGCATCTAGAGGACTTGAAGTGTGTCCAGACGACCTACAATGCTTCCAAAGTACTTTATGTCGCTGTTAGAAGACTGAAGATGCTTCCAGAAGACTTGATATTGTATCTAAGAAACTTGATATGGTTTCCAGAATACTACTTCCAGATGACTTACAATACTTCCAGACGACTTACAATGTTTCCAGAAGACCTTATACTTACTTTTAGAAGACTTGAAATACTTCAAAATTACTTGAAGTGCTTCCAAAAGACTGGATACTACTTCCAGAAGACTTGGTACTGCTTCTAGATGTTTTAAAATTCCTCCTAAAGCTTTAATACTGCCCCTATAAGACTTTATACTGCTTCTAGACGATTTCAAATGCTTTCAGAAGGCTTGAGAAGTTTCCAAAAGACTTGATACTGCTTCTAGAAAATTTTAATAATTAAGAATCGATACTACTTCTAGATATTTTAAAATGCTTTCAAAAGATTAGATATAGCTCCTGTAAGACTTTATACTATTTCTGGAAGATTTGAAATGTTTTCAAAAGACTCGAGAAGATTCCAGAAGACTTGATACTGCTTCTAGATGTTTTAAAATGCTTCCTAAAGGCTTCATACTGTCCCTGTAAGACTTTATACTGCTTCCAGAAGATTTCAAATGCTTTCAGAAGACTTGAGAAGTTTCCAAAAGACTTGATACTGCTTCTAGAAGATTTTAATAATTAAGACATGATACTGCTTCTAGATATTTTAAAATGCTTTCAAAAGATTAGATATAACCCCTGTAAGACTTTATACTGTTTCTGGAAGATTTGAAATGCTTTCAGAAGACTCGAGAAGATTCCAGAAGACTTGATACTACTTCTAGAAGATTTAAAATGGTTACAAAAGTCTCGATATTGGCTCAGGTAGGCTTAATATTGCTTCTAGAAGATCTAAATTGCTTCCAAAACGTTTGGAATGCTAACAAAAGATTTGATATTGCTGTCAGAATACTTAACATTGCGTCTATAAGGCTTGAAATGCTTCCAGAAAATTAATTTATTTGGTGCCAATCGTATTTTCATTGCAAATCTTTCTTAATGCTCCCAAACTTCTAAACGATAAATCTTCTTTCATGAAATCCCGGCATGAACCCGGAATATACTGGGACTGGACTGAAACTGAAATGTACAAGTATCTTAAAATTGAGATACCATTCCTAAGATGACTAATTGTTTAATTGTTAAGATTTCAAGGCATTAAAGATGGTATTTGCACCTCCTAGCGGTCATCTCAGAATCCTGAAAATAATTTCCTGTATTTTCTCTTAGCTACTTTAGTCATAAAGTTTTTTCCTGCAAGTCTGCTGTCAAATAATTTCCAGTATTTTCTCTTAGCCACGATTTTATGATTAATAAAATCTTTTCCTGCAAGTTTAACTATCGACTTACAGAGCCTTTTAGCAATTTGCAACCGCTGGTTCGGCGGACCGCAACCATTCAAGTTAACATTTTTTTTTAATATATCCGTTCTTGTCTACGAAAAAAGGACTTACTTTCGAAAATAAGTTTTGGTGGAAACAGCTAATAAAGGTAAATAGGTCATTTCGTCAGTTTCTAGTTAGTTATCCCTTTTTTCTGTATTTGCCGATGTTGAAGGACGTCAAAGTATTATTTCAGATCAGAATATTGTCGTTGTTAATGGCGTTAGTTGCTAGTTTCAGATTTCTAAATATATAATACTGTAGAAGTGAGTTTGTAAATATAATTATATTGGACATTTTATTACTGATTGCGCAAGTGAGGAATAATTTTGGGATTAAATGAGAACACAAGCTGAGTAACTCATCTCCACAAAGCTCGAAATCAAGTAGAGGATTATCAAAATGTATGTGGAAATACAGATAGCTCAAACGGTTCGTCGTTTTAACTACACTGAGGTCACTCTGGAAGTGCTGCCAATGAAACGGCAGATGAGCTAGTGCTAAAGCGTTTTTAGGACAAGAACCAGCAATTTGTGTAAGATTTACGATGCCCAAATAGAGGATTCGAAGAATTCTGCATCTAACTGATTTATCTTTAGATCGTCAGTGGTACATCTAACACAATCTTCGTAGCTTCATAAGCGCCGGTTTTTGAAAATAAGTATGGGTGCTGGATAGTGAAAAAACTGAATTGGGAAAAGATTCAAACGACGAATGACTGTTCTCAAAACAAAAGTGATATGGAAAACGTCCATGTATCTGGCGCCTATGGTTAATTTGCAATAGAAATGCCTTATATCAACAGTGCTTACACCTTCACAAGCAATATTTGGTCTATAATTGAAATTTTTTGAACTTGTGAAATGAATATTTTGTATCCTAGCAGTATTTGGTATTTTGGAAGCAAAATCAAATTGTATTAACAATTTCGTGCCTTTTGCAATAAAAATGTCTTCTTTAAGACTTTGCATTTTCAAACATTTTTTTGCCAGTAGTTTTACAAACGGTATCAAGTCTTTTGGAATCATTTAAAATCTTCTAGAAATAGTATCAAGTCTTTCAGCTGCAGCATAAAATCTTGTGGAAGCAGTTCAAGCCTTCTGAAAGCTATGTTAAGGCTTCTAGAAGCATTATCAAGTCTTCCAGAGGTAGTATCAACATTTTTGAAAGCAGTTCAAGGCTCCTGGTAGCTTATCAAGTTTGTTTTAAGCAGTATCAGCCACCGAAGAAACGAAAGGTGAAGTTTAATAATGGTCTCAAATCGGGGGCGGAGCAAAACGTTTTTCTCATACATAAACTCCCTATTCGTACACCTGGTATGTCAGTGACATGCTGTCAAATCACCATTTTGGCTCGAATCGTTTGAATACATAGATATCATGAACCGCGGTACTTTAGTAATCTAGGGAGTTTAATACAAATCTCTTATTTGGCAAAGAAACCCGGACTCTCAGTCCGGTGCGAACACTCACGTCAAAAAAAAAAAAATGCGCGTGTACTGGAGGGTTAAGTTACATATATTTTGAAGTTCATTTGACGTTGAGTTGTCACTGTTGTCAGTGGTCATTGTCGTTATTATTTTCAATAATAAAAAATTTTAAAATTGTTTATTTTAATTTTTAATTATTATTTTTTAAATAATTTTATGTAAAGGAAAAGGTTAAGGTTTAAAATAAAAAAAAAATTTTAATTTATTTAAAATGTAACTTTTTCCTTTTCCTCTCTTGCGTGCTCTGCAAGACACCACGGCTAACTATTGCCATTTAGTTATATATAAAAAAAATACTTTTTTCGTTTGTTTATAAAAAACAACAACATAACAAATAATCAAACTGCTGACAAGTCAAAATCTCAATCTTTTTATAATAAATAATATAGGATAGTAAACCTTAACTCTACCCTATAATAGAGGTCGCCAACTGCAAGTTATTGTTTTATTGATCAGTCATTACAAAAAACTTGTAATACTTTAATTGAAAAAATAAGAGTCATAATCTAATGTGATAAACTTGATTTTTTTTTATTTTGTATATCAACTACATATAATTCTATTAACAAAATATGCTTCAACAAAACAGAAACAGTAGTTACAGAAAAAAATCAAAACTAAAAGTTCTACAAATAACGGGTATGCAAAAATCTGCGTACAAATCAGGACAGTATTTATAAAAAATTCATAAATGAGATCATTGTTTCTATATTAATATGAGGTCTTAACCTTTACGTTTAATGACCTCCCTTAAACGTTTAGGCATGGAGTGCACTAATTTCTTCGTTTCGTCCGAACTGATTTTGGCCCATTCCTTAATCATAACATTTTTTAACGTTTCCTTCGACGTTATGTTGTGTTGCCGAATCCTGCGTTCCAGTAAATCAAAGAGGTGTTCGATGGGATTCAAGTCCGGCGATTGTGGAGGTGTTTTAAGTTGCTTTGGGGTATTGTATAGTAGCCAAAGCTTACTGTTGTGGGCGCAATGTTTGGGGTCATTATCTTGTTGAAAAAAGTATTCGGGCCCCAAGCCCAAGTTTTCGATGCTAGGCTTCAAATTTTCTTTTAAAATGTCTATATACATTTTATGGTCCATTGTCGATGTTATGAAAACCAACCTTCCCACCCCTTTGGTGCACATACACCCCCAAACCATAACTCCACCACCTCCGTGTTTTACAGTCGCTTTCAAATTTTCGGGGTTAAGGGCAGTATTAGGTTTTCTCCATACAAGTTGTTTACCCTTAATGCCGAAAATGCAAAATTTGCTCTCATCTGTAAAGAGAACTTTCTCCCAGAATTCAATGGGCTTGTCTAAGAGTTTTTTTGCAAAGGCGATCCGCTTCTGACGATTGACCTCTGACACAAATGGCTTTTTTCGTGCAACGCGACTGTGATAGTTAGGTTTTTTTAACGTCCTTCTCACCGTATCTTTGCTGATAGTTTTATGAAATTCTTCTTGTACATTTTCTACTATTTTTTTTGCCGTCAGCCTAGGTTCTTTTCTAACCTGCTGTACAATTTTTCGCTTCTCTCGGTTTGTTAAAAGGGGTCGCTTCTCTCGGTCAGATCGCGGACGTGAGAGGTAATCTTCAGTGTCTTTATAATTATTAATTACTCTTTGAATGGAAGAGTGTGACCTGCCGACAGTTTCTCCTATTTTTCGAAAAGATTTTCCCTCTTTCCATAACTTTACAATAATTTTTCTCTCTCCCAATTCAATTTCCTTTCCTTTCGTGTCCATTCTAACTTTTAGCTTCTAAGCCTCTGCTAATATAATTGACACCGATTATCTTTTATTTAAATCGGAAAGCGTACATCGCCAACTACGTATTTAAGTAAATAAGTATATTTTGGAGAAGGCGTCTTTATTTGTACGCAGATTTTTGCATACGCATTATTTGGAGAATTTTTAATTTTAATTTTTTTTCTAACTAATATTTCTGTTTTATTGATGCATATTTTGTTAATAGAATTATATGTAGTTAATACACAAAATAAAAAAAATTGAAGTTTATCACATTAGATCATGACCCTTATTTTTTCAGTTAAAGTGTTAGAAGTTTTTTGTACGCAAATTCTTATTCTTAAATATATGCAACTCAAATAACGCAGCGTCAAATATAATTGCCTACCACTTAATTTTTTCAGTTTCAATTGATAATGTTTACAGGACAGATTTGAATTGATATCAGAACCGAACGCGAAATGACTTTTCAAATATGATTAGTTATTGTATTCAAGTGTTGGATACGGTTCAGACGAAGATTGTTATAATCGATAAAAATGTCGGTTTTATCTTGAAATAATATCTTTAAAAATAAAGGCCTATACCAAAAACGTGTTCGCACGGAATTAGAAGGATCAATAAAGTTGTGAGATAGTGACAGTGATCTCCTACCATAAAGATAATAAAAAAAATGCATGTGCTTAGTCGATTTTATTTCGAACCAGTATCAGCAACTTGTTACGATGTGCACCCTTTTAATAACAGTTGTTTGGAATATGGTGCTGGCCAATTTATTGAGGCTTATCTTCAATCAGTACGCATGTACACCTCTGTTTATTTGGTAAGTAAATAATTGTAAATACAACTTTATTTGTTATTGATTAATAAATACTACTATTATATTTATGTTATAATTTGATATATTTTGGGGTCATACGTCTTCGTTATATTGATTAATAGATATTTAAGATTGTATCTAGTTATATCATACTTGACATAAACTCGTTAAGATAACAAATAATAATTGGTTTAGTTTTACGTAAAAATAATATAGATAAATATTACCTAATTAACTACCTTGAAGTGATAGTATCTATATTTAGCTGTATATTTTCATTTTACTACATTCAAAAAAATTTAATCACTATTTTTTAAAAATTATTTCATTATTTCACGCTGATTGTAACGAAGGTTTTTCATTATATGTAAAATTAGTAAAGCATTGAAATTTTTTTTATCTAAAAAGTTGAATAATTAAACACGAAATATAAAAATTAAGTACATGTATATTTAAAAGTGAATAAAATGCTTTTAAGATATAGCTGAGGGTGATAATGGATTTTTGTCGTTGAATAAACTTATATCATGTTGTTGCAAATACGCATACATGTAATAGTGTTTATCAAATGATGTCAATGTTTGTTAAATTAAAAACACGTTCTACAAGAAAAACATTCATTTCTCTTTTTAGCAGTTATTTATTAATAGAAACACTATTATTAAATGACTTGTCAGATTACAGTCTTCATAACAAAGAGATTATGAAAATTCGCAAACTGATTGAAGTTATGTTTCTCTGGGATTTATACAGGGTGTGTCAAATGTTTTGAAAAGTACATACTTTTCTTTATAAATGACAAACAATTTCATCAAGATATCTTAAGAATTCGATTTTTTTTGATTTCTCAAAATTGATTAAGGGTATTTTTAATTTTATGAAATGGTACAATTTTAGGTTGAGTTCTGTCCAAAAATAGTTGCTACATTTGAGTTTAACTTCTGTTCGAGAATAGTTGCTGCTCTTTTTTTTGTTTCGAAATAAAGATTTAGGAAGCAACTACATTATTTAAATTGAAGATACAAAAGAAACCACTATTTTTTTGTAATACTTTATATGATTGAGTGTTAATTTCATTTTGTTTAAGCGTTTTAATTTATAACTATTACACCCTTTAAGTAATAATGTACACTCCATTGTTTTTAATAGTGACATAAATACGTTATCTAACGTTTCTCTGTTTATACTCCAGGAGGATTTGTGGTAATTGATGCTGTGCTAATTGAATAAAATTGAAATCAATACATTCAAATCAGGACTGTTGGGTAGTTGCGGTTTTAATTGAATATCCCAACCATCTTCAGTGAATGCTTTTGAATGCGTTAGTGAAGATCGTTACTGTACAAGTGTGGCTTTGCATTATTTAATTGAATGTAAATTCTATTTTTCTTAGAACCAACAGGCCACTTGTCGTATTTCAGGAACTAAATTATGAAGAGGAATTTTTCTTATATCTTCTTTGTTAACAACTTCCCCAGCTTTACTTGCGAACGTTCTCTTTGGTCTATTCTTGCTATTTCTCTTAGCTGGAGAAGAAGGTGCAATTGGCCAAATTCCCAACTTTTCATCGAAATGTACTTTTCTATGAAAATCACAACGTGGACGAACAACGGCTGCCATATATATTACCTTTGTAATAAACCTTATACTCTTACAAGGTCTACAAGGCAATTCTTCTTCAAGATCTATATAAAAGCTTCTTTTAGTTTTGGTTATGTAGAACCATTTTTCATCAACCTTTATATAATTCAGCAAATTTTCGACATTCAAAAGCTTTTTATTTTGTTCTGATAATAATGGTTTAATAAAACTAGTAATTCCTTTTATTTCCTTTCCTTAAAAGCTTTTGCTTGCTACAATAAGCTAATGACAATAAAACATGAAATGTCGTATAACGAAACTACATTTATTTGTAGTTTATCTTCTAGAAGCAATATCAAGTCTTCTTGAAGCAATATAAAGCTTTCTTGAAGCAATATCAAGTCTTCTTGAAGCAATATCAAGTCTTCTTGAAGCAATATCAAGTCGTCTGGGAGCATTTTAATATTTCCAGAGGTTATATCAAGACATTTAGCGTCAAGCATTTTAAATCTTCAAGAAGCAGTATCAAATCTTTTAGAAGTAGTGTAAAATCTTCTGGAAGCATTTCAAGCTCTCCAGAGGTAATACCATGTCTTTTGAAAGTATATTATTTTTTTAGAAGCAGTATCAAGTTTTCTGAAAGCATTTCAAGTCTTCTGGATGTAATATCAAATCGTTTGGAAGCAAATCAAATCTTCTGGAAGCATTTTAAGTCTTCTGAAAGCGGTGTCTAGTCTTCTTGAAGCAACATCAAGTCTTCTGGAAGCATTCTAACTCTTCCAGAGGGAATATCAAGACTTCTGGGAGCATTTTAAATCTTCTAGAAATATTATCAAATATTTTAGAAGTACTATCAAGTCTTCTGGAAGTATCTCAAAGCTTCTAGAAGTTATCAAATCTTTTAAAGGCAGTATCAAGTCGTTCTGGAAACATTTTAAGTCTTCTGGAAGTAGTGTCTACTCTTCTTGAAGCAATATCAAGTCTTCAGGGAACATTCTAACTCTTCCAGAGGGAATATCAAATCTTCTGGAAGCATTTTAAATCTTCGTAAACCAGTATTAAGTTTCCTTGAAGCACTACAAATTTTGAGTTGAGCAGAACCTTTTATCACTTTAATTTGAGTTGCAGTAGATTTGATATCATGACTAAAACATGAAATAATGCAAAAATATTTTTGTCACTATTTTATTACACCACACACACACACATTTTGTTACTATTTTATTAACCTGAACCAGATTTCTCATCATCTAAAGTAGAAAATGTCCAAAGACATATTTAATTTGATTATAAAAGTAGGTTTCCATTATTTTTCGCAAATTTTGTGTTGATTAGGACCATAGGCCGGTGGTTGAAAGTATGTATAGGTGTTGTAATTGGGAAAAGACTCAAGACTAATGACGGCTCTAAAAAAAGGTAGGTTTGAAGACAAATTCTGGAACTGAATTGGGAACATTAATTGAAAATGTTTTCTGCCTGCAGTGTTTAGACTTTTTGGAAGCATTATCTAGTTTTTAATCACCAGTTTTTAAACTTCTGACATAACGATATTGCATTTTGCCAAAAGTATTTGGTATTTTTTTAAACAAAATCAAATTTATTAACAGTTTGTTGCTTTTTGCAATAAAAATGTCTTCTGTCACCAGTATTTAGTCTTATAACAGCTTTTGAACTACTTACATTTAAAAGGTACTTACGTAAGATTTTGCATTTTGTCCAATAATACTTAATATTTTGAAAGCAAACTCGAAGGAATTATCAACAGTATCTTGTTTTTAGCGATTTTCTGTAAGCATTTCTACAAGAGGTATAAAGTTTCTTGGGAGCATTTCAACTCTTCTAGAAGCAATATAAAATCTTCTAGAAGCATTTCAAGTCTTTCAGTGGTAACATCAAGTCTTATTCAAGAAGCATTTCAAGTTTTCCATAGGTAATATCATGTCTTTTGAAAGTATTTTAGTCTTCTAGAAGTGGTTTCAAGTCTTCTGGGAGCATTTAAAATCTTTTAGAAACATTATCCAGTTTTCTGGAAGTATTTCAAGTCTTGCAGAGGCTATATCAAGTTTTCTGGGAGATTTTTAAATCTTCTAGAGGGAATATCAAGACCTCCTGAAACATTTTAAATCTTTTAGAATCAAATGTTTTAGAAGCAGTATCAAGTCTTTTGGAAGCATTTCAAAACTTCTAGAAGCAGTGTCAAGTTTTCTGGAAGCATTTTAAGATTTCCAGAGGTAATATCAAATCTTCTGGAAGCATTTTAAGTCTTCTCGAAGCAGTATCAAGTCTTCTTGAAGCAATATCAAGCTTTCTAGGAGCTATTTAAATCTTCTAGAGGAAATATCAAGACCTCCGGAAACATTTTAAACCTTTTAGAAACAACATAAAATGTTTTAGAAGCAGTATCAAGTCTTTTGGAAGCATATCAAAGCTTTTAGAAGCAGTGTCAAGTCTTCTGGAAGCATTTCAAGTTTTCCAAAGGCAATAACACATCTTTTTGAATTAGTTTATTCTTCTAGAAGTAATATCAAGTCTTCTGGAAGTAAAGTCTCCTGGAAGTAGTATCAAGTCTTTTGGAACGATTTCAAGTCGTCCATAGACAATATCAAGTATTGTAGATGCAATATTAAGTCTTCTGGATGCAGATCAAGTCATCTACAAGCAGTAACAGTATGCCTTTTCATCCATAAAAGCCACCTACGAATTTCGGAAATTATTTTTCCGAAGATTTTTTTTTATTTCAAGATAAAAGTAGTTAGAATTGTTTGAGTGTTGTATCGCTCATGTTTGGCCGTAAATCGAAACGTCATAGACCGTAACGCGAAATAGAGGTATATTTTGAGAATTGTAGCGAATCACCGTATTGAGAGAGGCCGTATAGGGAAGGTATGAGTGTAGTTCATTTATACATCTTTGGCTTTCTTGAAATAATGAAAGATTTGCTTATCTTGATCGTTGTGTTCCGATATATTATTGTCTATTTTGAATGTATAGAGGTTAAATCGTCCAAAAAGTCAAATTTGTTGTTGTTTGTTAGATTGTCTACCTTCTGTATGTAGATAAATCACTTGTATATTTCTTATTTACAATCATTTTTACATTAAACTGGAATGTAGCAACTATTATCGGACAGAGGAAGTATTTCAATATGAGGAATGGTATGAAGTTGGTGGAAGTGGAAATCACGGAATATTTACAAAAATAAATAATATCCAAATTTTGGGTTTGATTTTTTCTTCTATAGTTGGGTTGGATTGACCTTCAATTTCATCCCATCTCTCGTATAGTAAAAAAAATTAAACGGATGTATGAAGAGGAGCTCAATCCAACCTAACCATAACATACCATACTCAACATGGATTAGTTTTTTAATTTTTGCAAATATTCCTTGATTTTTATTGCTGAAACAGATTAATTTTAACTTTTGATTTGTGATTTTTTACATATTTTATATTAGCGCAGGATATTAGTGAAAGTATTAGTGATTAGTTAGCACTAGTTAAGTTGGGTTGAGTGACCCAACTAAAAAAAAATAAACTTTAATTTGAAAAATTTTTCTTTAGAACCAAGAAACTAATTATAACTTGATAAAGTTGTTTTTATTTTTAGTTTATTTAGTGCAGAAATTGTTGTAGTTAAAAATAACTTTCTTCTGTGTCAGCCCAAATATATCTTATCATTTTATTAATTTTTTTAATAGACAGAAATTCTTAGAAGCAATTTATGCTGACTCACCAGTTTTTGTCATTTTCCTATCTAAAGTTATACTTTATAACACACAGAAGAAATGGTAAGAATCAAATTATCAAATAAAATGATGTGAAATTGTAAAAAAAGATTGCAATGACTTGACCGAAACTTGATAAAAGATTGATATTTTATCGCAAACTCAATTATGCGATAAAATAACTTCTGATCACACTTATGCTTGTATTATAATTATAAGTGAACAAGTACGACAAGATATTTCCGCGTAATGGATTCTGGAGAACAATTTCAATTTGTTTACGAATGTTTTCTGTCAATAAGTTGGATTTTTTCTCAATTATGGAAATCAGTATACCTTAACATAAGTATACCTCAAATATTTTATTCGCCTTAGTCTAAACGTGTACAGGATGGTTCAAATTCGATATCTGAATAGGCTATCTCGGGAACTATGATAGTTAGAAAAAAGTAATTTAAATGTTTCGACCTTTTTTTAACTTCAATGCCGTAAACTGCTGTCGTCTTCTATTTTTCTCCAAAACGTCAAAATTGAAAATATAAAACAAATAAATTCAATTATCTTGGTTATTATTATTGAAGTACAGGGGATCTGCTGAGATCAAAGTGCTGCGGGTGGTAATAAAGCTGCCTTCCCGTGAATCTAGACGTCTTTAAGAGAGTGACGGTTAAAAAATTCGAATAAAAACCAACGTTATATTGAACTAAAACTAGAAGTTATATGAAAATGTTAGGATAAAAAATATTGGCAACCAAGATTTTCAACAAGTTTGTCTTCGGGAAAAATTGAATATCTCATTATAGTTGAATTGGAGCCAATTTTTGCTTAGATTAGGTTTAGTATCTCATCAAAACACTTGATGGACATTATAAAATAATTAAATTGGTTCCTATTCTTTTATCTTTGAATACAATGTGACATACATTCCATGTGTTTGTCTGTTTCTTCTGTACTCAAAATTGTCTTTGTCTTTGCCAGAGCCTTGTAGAATGTCGGTAATGGGCCCAAATACAAGCAATAGCTTCCATGTCTACACTGTAATAATCAACTTTATCGTGTGTGTACATTGCGATAGCAAACATATATTTCAACACGCGCCCAAAAGCGCCTCGTCTGCACTAGCCTTTAACTACAATTTTACTGAAGAATGAAATGTGAAATCTTCAATGGTTATAATTGAAAAATTCAGCAAACAAACAAAAAGATAAGGACAAAATATAACAGGTCATGCTAAAAAAGTTTGGTCTGAGAACGCCTAATCCTTTGGTATTTTTATTATGCTGACCTAGTACTTTTACCCTGACTTGGAATTTCTCACCCCCCAGATAATGATCCCAAAAATGTTCCACAGTGTAATCAACAGCTACTAAAAATCCTTGGGATAAAATCTTACTTTTACGTGGACAGATAAAGTTTCGGAAGCTGGATTAATAAAACAACACTTTACAAAATTTCGTAGTTATCCCCAAAACTACCCTCTTTCTGACGTCATGCGCAGAACGATCGCATTTTCGAATGGTTGAAACCTTATATTCCTAGTATCATGAGTTCTAATAGCAGTTCTAGTGTTAATTCTAATTTTAATGCAATCAACACTGGCCATGGAAGCTTTCGAACATATATCTGCAATAGAATTAACTTCAATTACCATTAACTACCTTAGAATATAAGTTACACCACAGCGAGAGGGTTTATTAATTATTTCTTATTAGAAAATAAGATATTCGTTTTTATTAAATAATCCTATGCTTTTTTAAATGAAATACATTATGTGATATATCATTGAAAGCAGAATTAATTATCTTATTTTTTTTTGTCTGAAAATCAAATATGCTGTTTATAAGAAAAAATAAACCTGATAATAGTTTCACGAAAACGAAACGTGGGAAGAAATTTTAGTTGTGTCATGATATTTTCCATAAAAAGTTGCTTTAAGAATGTTTTTTTTAGCTTCACTAAACGAAACATAAAATAGTTATAGGCAAAAAACGAAAAAGTCATATTTTTTGTTTTTACGGCTATATTTTAAAAACTAAGTCGGCTAGATCCAAAAACTTAGTTGAAAAATGATGCACTCTAAGATATGCAACATATTGCCTCCATTTAACCATTTCAGTATCTCTTATGGTTTCTGAGATCCCAATGGTGGGGGTTGAATTTGAATAATCCTATATATGAACTGTTGTAAAATTAGAACTAACACTAGATCTAAAACTAAAATCATTGTGGTTAGTTGTCTTGAGAGATGTACGGTTAAATCCGAATGTTTCTAAATCTAGGGTTAGATCTAATGATATAAAACTAGAACTAACACTAGACCTAGAAGTGGAAAGATTCAAGTTTAGCCGTGCGTATAAAGACCTTCGTTAAAATATCTCTTCAGATGCACAGATAAAGTCAATCCAACCCAACCTAACTCTGTATATTTGAACTGAACTAAAACTAGAACTGACACTAAACTGACTCTAATTTTAGAATTAAAGTGGATTGAAAAAATATAATATTTTCTCACAAAAAGATGAAGTTTCTTTTTTATTAATCGGTACTACAAATTTGTTTCGGTTTTTACACCGTCATCACACATCACACTGTAACATTTGAAATTAACTTCATTATAAAATTATCTTATATTGTTAATAAGTCTTACCGTCTGGTTGCAAAATAAAATTTTTTTAACGCAAATAAAATTACGTTGAACACACCAAACATACAATAAATACAATAAGAAGTTAAAAGTTAAAAAATTCTAGAACGTAACACTATAGAACAGAAACAATATTACACCAACGTTAACATGAACAAGAATCACCATCACAGGCTATTTTTGAATGTTGACGAACGAGTTTATTTTCGATCGAAAAATTAAAAACAAAATAGCGGTTGTTATTAAATTCGGTTATATTATTTATCAAATTTTGTTGTTCACTTATTTTTATATAGAACTCTTCTCATAGATCCATTTCCTTAGATTTATTTAAAGTTTTCAACATTTTTATATCATATAAACTAGTAGTGTGGTTGTTTTGTGTTATGTCTCTAAAAAATGTTGAATTGCTCTTCGATACATGTTCTTTATATCTAACTTTTAAATATCTACCTGTTTGACCTATATAGAACATATCACAATTGTCATATTCAATCTTGTATATGCCGCTTTTTTCCCAAGTTGGAACTTGTGTTTGTTATTAATTAATAAGTGTCCTACGTTATTGTTGGATTTAAAGGCAGGTGTTATATTGTATTTTTTATACTTAAAGTTATTTTCAACATTAGGGTGATATAGTAGAATTACATAGCTTTTTTTGGGGTGATATCTTGGAAATATGAAGTTGTTTATACAATTATTATGTGTCTTGTAAAATATGGAAAGAAACCGAAAAATTTTTCCTACATTGAAATTTAACACCAAATTAAAACAACTTATTAAAGAATGTAACATACCCAAATTAAATACTAACACTTACAACTCAACAGTTATGAATACCGTCTTCAGACGCACGGCTAAACCTAAATGGTTTTAAATGGCCTGCCAAGTGGAGTTATTACAAATCTTTAAGGAATCTAGCTATGTCCTCAGTTCAAAAAGAAAAAAGGTATATCTCCAATTTTAACTAGCAAATTCAAATAACGCATGGCACACTTTGAGGAAGTGTGATATGTTTCAGATGCCAATTAGACACGTCCCCTAATTTCTTCGGGATCCTAATCTCATAAATTCTTATTTTATTAGGTCGGTTCCTGCTGTCAGTGTGACTGATTAGAATTTGCTGAATTTGTATACCTTCAGTAGAGATTCCAGCTCTCGTTTTAGTTTTCGTTTGGTGCATGACTCTGAAATTATTCAGACATTATTAGTGATTCGAAGCAAGGCTATTGGTAGTGATGGGCTTGGTTTGGGAGTTAATTATTAGTATAATTATTAAAATGTGTTGCTCCCATGTTGTGCCCTCTGAGAATGTTGAGGTGAATGGTTTGTTACCACAAACGCAATCAGGTTTTAGGTGCGGATTTAGTTGCTCAGCTACCCTGATTAATATCGTTGATAATATCGTGCAAGAGACCGATAAAGGTAATATTACCATTTTGTGCTTTTTTTTGTGCTTTGCATTAAAGGCTTTTGACACATTAGATCGTTAAGTTTTAGTGGCGTAATTGCGTTATTATGGTCTTCAACCTAATGCGGTAAATTTAGTAGAAAATTACCTTTCTGAAAAATCGCAATCAGTTGTTTTGGTAGATAAGTCATCGGATCTGTTGATGACCGATTCAGGGGTGCCTCAGGGTTCAAATTTGTCACCGTTGTTCTACACGCTATATACGTCCACTTTTGTTAACCATACAACCTATTCTAAATCTCACTTTTATGCGGATGATTCCCAACTATACTATTCCTTCCCTCCTAGAGACTTGCAGGAAGCATGTGCACGAATAAACTCTGACCATCAATCTCTTCTTGACATTTCAATGCGTCATTCGTTACATCTTAATCCTAAGAAATCTGAAATTATGTTTTTCGGACCAAAGAATAGAAGACTTTAGCTAATAGGATGCACATCATGATAGGTAATGATACGCTTCAATTTAACTACTAAACCTAGGTGTTATCTTAGATGAAAGTTTATCTTTTAATGATCATATTAACAGTTGTGTTCGAAAATCATATGGTAGCTTAAAAATTATATATTCATACAGAAAATTTCTTTGTATTAAATTGAGGGCTGTGCTTTGTGGCAGTATGGTACTGTCGTTGTTTAATTTTGCTGATACATTGTAGGTACTCTGCATTTCTCTCCTGAGAAATGAAATTAATCTTAAAAGAAAAATACAAAAGGTTCAACATTTTTGTATTCGTTTAATACTTGGTTTGAAGAGACGAGATCATATTAGTTTGAAGCTTTCGGAGTTGAACTGGTTGGACATGCAAGACAGAAGATTGTTGTATACAGCTTGTTTCTACTACAAAGTAATTTTCAACCACACGCCGCCGTACTTATTCGAAAACAGCCCACCTCCATGCACGTTTCATTGAAAGGGGTGAGTGTGTGTTGTAGCCTATGAATTTTTCCTCCTTACTGTTTCTATTCTTATTCTTCTGTTACCTCTTTGTAATCATTTGTCTTCCATTTTCGTTCTTATTTTCCTATGCTCTCTTCGTAGATTGGCAACGCTTTCTCTTTCATAAATTTCTCCGACCACATCGTCTCGTTGTTAGTTGCATTATATATTTTAATTTATGTTTTATTTTATTTATGTTGGTAGTGGAAGAACAGCGAAGGCTGAACTACCATTGTAAGCTTGTCCCAAGATTGTACGGTACGAAGTACTATTAATAATAACAATCCATGTAAGTAGCTTCTTGAGGACAATAAATCATTTATTTATCTTTATCGCACAAATGCCGGATTTATACCATTTGCAAGTATTTTTACTTGATACATGACATAAATACCATGCCAATTAAACTCGAGGATTAACATTTGGAAAAGAATTAATTTTATAAAATTTTTCGCCCCGTGGTATTTGTGATACATCAAATGAAAAGTTATTAGAAATGAATACAGTCAACCCTCCTATAACGCGGTACTCTCAGAACGCAGTTTCCATATAACGCGAACCTGACAATGCAACAGCCCTCCTATAACACGATACTCTTACAGCGCGGTTTCCGTCAACAGCATCCCATAAGTTCCTTCCGCGTAGCCTAAGAATGTTTAGCCTATGTTTAGTTCGTTAGGGCCTATTTGAATTATAAGTGACCAAGTCTTTCTAAAAATTTTTCTGCACCGTCCGTTCGTTCAGTTTTTTGCTGCTTAATTTGTGGTTTATAATTGGATAACATTACACAATACTGTAAGTAATATTCTTCATTTGCTCTAATATAATAATAATAAAGTAATTATTAACCCTAGATTTGCATCATGTCAAACACGAAAGAAACAAGGAAAGGGTTAAAAAGAAAGTTTATATCTCTTGAAGATAAAATCGAAATTCTAAATCGTTTAGAAGGTGGGGAAAATCTATCGTCGGTTGCAAAATCAACCAAGTTGAATGAATCTACAATTCGAACCCTAAAGAAAAATGCAGACAATATAAGGAAAACTGTGGCAGATGGCTGTCCGTTAGGTGCGAAACGTGTCACTCGCACACGAAATTTTAATATGCTTAAAATGGAACGGGCGTTAATGATCTGGTTGGATGATCGTATAGCCAAAAAGATTCCTATCAGTGGAAATCTTATCAAGCAGAAAGCACTTAAAATCTATGAGCATTTAAGGAATATTGGGCATTCTTCTGCAGAGCTAGAAAATCAATCGTTTGTCGCGAGTAAAGGGTGGTTTGAAAAACTAAAAAAAAGGTACTCATTACACAATATTAAGTTTCAAGGAGCACAGGCCTCAGCAGATGCTGAGGCTGCCGAGAATTATAAGCTGGAATTAGCTAGAATTATCAATGAAGGAGGCTATTCACCTCATCAGATTTTTAACGTCGATGAGACGGCTTTATATTGGAAAAAACTACCATCTAGAACCTTCATTTTGAAAAATCAAAGGCGTCCTCAGGGGTTTAAACCTTCAAAAGAACGTGTCACCCTTCATATGTGCAGCAATCTTTCACGGAGCCTGATGATAAAAGCTATGATAATAAATCGTTCTTCAACTCCCCGTGTTATGAAAAACATTAATAAGACCGAATTGCCTGTATTCTGGCGATCTAATAAGAAAGCTTGGATGACCCAAGATTTATTTAAGGATTGGTTTTATAATTGTTTTATCCCGGCAGTTGAAACCCATACAATGGAAAAAAATTTGTATTTCAAAGTTTTATTGGTTCTTGATAACGCAGGTTGCCATAAAATACAACTGGATCATCCAAACGTAAAAATTGTCTTCCTTCCTCCTAACTGCACGTCATTACAACCTTTGGACCAAGGAGTCATTCAAACTTTAAAAATGTATTACACACGCCAAGTTTTCCAAACCATTTTCGACAGATTAGAAAGTAGTGAAAATAAAACCCTTACTCAAGTTTGGATGGAATTTTCTATTTTAGATTGTATTAGAACCGTGTCATCGGCTTGCGCGGAAATTAAACCATCAACGCCTAATGCGTGTTGGAAACCCCTTTTACCTGAAATGGTTCAAACAATACAAGATGATTCTACAATTTCACTCCCAGTTACAGAAATAGTAAACATTGCTTCTCGTTTAGGCGATGAAGAATTTACAACAAATCATCAGGATGTAAGAGAACTCGTACTCGGGGAAGAAACTTTAAATGAGGATGAATTGATGGATTTAATTGATGCACCCACCTCAAATCCATTGGTAAACGAAAATAAGGAAAACGAATGGGTGCCAAATGTCGATTTACAAGATGTGAAAAAAGGGCTAAATTTGGCTAAAGAATTAGAACTCCATTTCATTCAAACTGATCATTCAATGGTGCGTAGCGCAAAGTTTAAAAGAGAGTTAAGAAATTGCTTAGCTCCCTATAGAGAGGTTTTAGTGGAGTTAGAAAAAAAACTACAATCGAAAACCAATGTGAAGATGAGCCAAATGAGGAAGACATTTTGCCTATTAAAAGAAGACGAGTTAGGCGACTCATATTATCTGACAGCGAGGATGAGTGTTGAAAGATTAAATTTTATAGAAGTCTTTCTTGTTTTTAAAAAGTTTAAAATCAAAGAAGTAATCCATTTTAACCAGTTTATAAATGAATAATATTAAAACAAGTTTCTTTTTGCACTTTTACTGGTTATATTATAGTATTAATTTCAATAGTTTTTACATGTTTCGCCCATTCCTTGTGGGCATCATCAGAAGTCTACAAAAAGTTGTAATTAAGTAAGATAATTGAAAATAAACTATTACAAAGTTATTTAAAATTAAATTGTGAATCTAAATTATATAATTTAAACTTAAAATTTTTCATCAGAAAGGAACATGACCAATTGAAATGGCGTAACAAAGAAAAATGGTAAAAATGAACTAAACAAAAAGTACTTACAAAGAAAAAGCAACGTCTATAGAGAAAATCCAATCAATACAATCATAAGAACAGAATAAAAGATGAAAAATAAAATCTTGATACAAATGAAAATCGTATGAAACATGTAGAAATTAAAACGAGTTTAAAGCAAAAGAAGATGTCGATCGAACAGATAAAACGGGTTGTAAAGTCACTAGTATTAAAATTAGGTACAATACGCAAGCGCAAAGCTTATATAAAATATTTAAAATAAAATCAACTATATTATATATAAAAGATTTAAAATAAAAGTAATCAAAATAAGAATATTAATCATCTATTGTAAGGATTAGAACTGGAAATGAAAAGAAAGTGTGGTAAAGAGGGGGGGGATGAAATCAACGTGAAAATGAAAAAATATATATCCTCAGGATCTTTCTTGTTTTTGTTGGAAAACAGTTTTTCAGTTTAGTTTTGGTATCATTTCTTTATATAAACTCTTCAATTTAATAAAAATAATTTATAATTTATCTTGTCCTTATTGGTCTCCATACGTGATTTGTACTAATTCTGCGTTTCTTATAGCGCGGTTTCCATACAACGCGGTAGACGGTTTCCATAGAACGCGCAACGATTTACCCAGGTTTGTACGGTTAAATCCGAGTTTCTTATAGCGCGGTTTCCATAGAACGCGGTACGCACTCACCGCGTTATAGGAGGGTTGACTGTATATAGTTTTAATTTACCAAATTTACATGCAAAGCACTTTTCGTTTTCTAATTGGAGGCAAAAGTGTATACAGTGGCTCCAGGCCAAACTCGGACAGTAGCGTAATAATGGTATTGTATCAAAAATATGCGAATTAAAGCAGATAGAAAAAAAAAGTAAATTGATTTTCAATAGTTTATTTAACGCATTCTTATAACATAAACATAAAATTACATAAATTCATTAGCTATCACAAATGAGTAGAAAACAATCAAAAATAGTACAAAAATTCGGAACAAGCCAAACTCGGACAATGACCAACTAAGTGCTAAATTAAGGCAGCCATGAGTAAAAATTGTAGTTAACTTCATGTTGAAGTTTGGACAGTTGACAAGGGGAATTCCCTAATAAACTGTCTTGTATTATTCGCGCGATAATTGAGTTTTATATTTGAAATGTCTAGACAAAGAGGACAAACAACTATTGAACTTCAGGATGGAAAATCGGTACGGGAAATAGCAAAAATTACCGACAGAAGCCATTCTACGGTGCACGACATAATAAAGCGCTTCAGAAGTCACAATCGGGTAGCAAACAAACAAAAAAGCGCTCACAATAAAATTTTTACTGAATTGGATGAACGGTATTTAATAAGAAAAATGAAAGCAAATCCGTTTCTTAGTGCACCAAAGTTGGCTGTTATTGCTGAGAAAGAATTAGGGAAAAAAGCTAGTGCGTCAACAATTAGAAACATGCTACATAATATAAGTACGAAGGCTTTCACGACCGGTGTTAATTGAACTAAAATTAGAACTAACACTAGAACTATCACTAGAACTATCACTAGGACTAACACTAGATCTAAAACTAGAAACTTTCGGGTTTCGCCGTGCGTTTTTTGAAAAAATGTTTGCCGTTTCGGATGCCAAAATCCCAAAATCCAACTTGACAGTTAGTGAGAAGAAGGCACTCTGATCTATTAAAGAAAAGTCAGAAATCGACGTGTTATCAGCAGACAAGGGGAATGCCACCGTTGTGATAGACAAGGAAGAATATGACACCAAAATGATAGACCTACTGGACCCGGCCACTTACAGGAAGATCAAGAAGGACCCTACAGACAAGATCGTAAGAAATATAAAGAGCCTTGTAAAATCCACAGCTATTCCACCAGAACATCAGAAAGGTTTGTTTGTGCAGGCTCCGGTACCACCAAGAATTTATGGACTACCGAAGATCCATAAACCAGACGTCCCCCTTCGTCCTATCGTCAGTGCCATCAATTCCCCAACGTACCTACTAGCCAAACATCTCGCTAAAATTCTCTCTCCTTTTATAGGCAACACGGAATCATATGTTAGGAACTCGACATATTTCGTGGAATCAGTGAAAAATGTTAAGTTAGATGCTGAGGATATTTTGGTTAGTTTCGATGTAGAATCTCTTTTTACTAGGGTACCAATTAAGGATGCGATAGAGGGTCTTCGCCAAAAACTCATTCCGGAGGGTTTGCCAGAGTACGTGCCAGATTTAGTGGAATTTTGTTTATCGTCGACGTATTTCAGTTGGAAAGGAGAGTTTTACGAACAGTTTGAGGGGGCAGCCATGGGATCTCCTTTGTCGCCGGTGATAGCTAATTTTTACATGGAATTGTTCGAAGAAAATGCTCTGAAGAAGAGCCAATGGAAACCAAAGCTTTGGCTCCGATATGTAGACGACACGTTTGTGGTATGGCAACACGGTAGGGAACGCCTCTTTGAATTTCTAGGTCATCTAAACACTCAACATCCCATGATCAAATTTACCATGGAAACAGAATCCGCCAAGCAGTTGCCCTTGTTAGATGTATTGGTCACTAGAACGACAAATGGTGATATGGAACTGGGGGTGTATCGAAAGAAAACCCACACCAATAGGTACTTAGAGGCAACATCGCACCATCATCCCCAACAGAAGAGGTCCGTAATTCGCACTTTGTTTCAGAGAGCAGCAAGAATATGTAAAGGAGATAACCTAAAGAAGGAAGAACGGTTTCTACGGAACGTACTACAGAAAAATGGATATAGTTTAAAGGACATCAACCGAGCCACCAAGCAGCGGAAGCAGGGAGAAGAAGCTGCAGCAAGTACAGAACCAGCTGGTTTCATCTGTCTTCCTTACGTTTCCGGTGTAACGGAACGAATTGCAAGACACCTCAAGAAAAACGACATCATGGTGCGATATAGAACGGTCACCAAAATTCGGAATACACTCCCGGTAGCCAAGGACAAGCTACCTCTATTAAAAGGAGCGGGTGTCTATCGGCTGTCATGCAGTTGTGGGAAGTTTTACGTTGGCCAAACCAGACGAAACATCGAATGCCGTATCAAGGAACACGAGAGGGATGTGAGGCTGAGGAAGATTCAACAGTCGGCGGTTGCGGAACATTGCCATTCGGAGGGACACCGAATAAACTTCGACAAAACAAAGGTTCTGGCTAGGAATAATAAATATCTTCAACGGCTGACAAGAGAAGCCATAGAAATCCACCGAGATAAAAACAACGTCAACAGAGAGGATGGCTGGGAACTCAGCAGAACATGGAAAATGGTGGTGAAGACGAACACGACTCCCAAACCGGACGCGACGCAGTAATTAGTTAGTAATTAGCTTGTAATTAATATAAATTAATTATTAATTAGTTTTTCGACCTATATATTGTTTTACGATCCCCGATTTTGTCAGTTAGAACCAGTTTCTGAAGAAGGTTGCAACATGGCATCCGAAACGTCAAACATTTTTTCAAAAAACGCACGGCGAAACCCGAAAGTTTCTAGTTTTAGATCTAGTGTTAGTCCTAGTGATAGTTCTAATTTTAGTTCAACATGCTACATAATGCTAATTTACATGGTAGAAAGGTGAGAAGAAAACAGTTCATTAGTAAAAAGAATCAAAATACCAGATTAAGATTTGCAAAAGAGTACGAAAATAAATATTTTTGTTTTTGGAAAACCGTTCTATTTACTGATGAAAGTAAATACAATATATTTGGGTCAGATGGTAAACCATATGTATGGAGAAGAAAAAACGAAGAGATGCATTTAAAGAATTTAAAACCAACAGTAAAATATGGTGGTGGATCAGTGATGGTGTGGGGATCATTTTCAGCTGCTGGACCAGGTTGTTTGCATTTTATTGAGGGAATAATGGACCAGCATGCATATTTAGACATCTTAAAAACCAATTTACCTCGTAGCGTGGATAAACTATTTCTTGGATGCGACTGGCGATTCTACCAAGACAACGATCCGAAACACAAAGCGTACAAAGTACCTTCTTGCCTCTTATACAGGTGTCTCACGTAACTGGTTCATTAGAACTTTTTTGGGTTACACTATTCCTAGAGGCTTGGAATTTTGGTAACATGGGTTGTTCATTCTCTCATCTTTAAACCTAAAATATTTTCAAGATGGCCACTATTTCCGGTCTACCGGAAGTAGACCTCAACTTCGTTATTTTAAATGGAATGCAATAGTTTTTATTACGCCATTCAATTGTACGTTGAAAAATATGTTGACTTTGATAATAGTTATTGATACCTACCGTTTTCTGTTTTCAAGTTATTTTGATTTTAAATGTTTTTTGGTAAATATCACTACGCTCTTTAAAGGCCTATATCTTAGCCAACGTTCTTTTAAAAAGATTTTGCCTTGGCATGATAATTCCTTATATGCTGTCAAATAGATTGTCATGTGTTGTATCAGTGTATCTTATACAGGGTGGTCAAAAATTGAATTACCGTTTCTCTGCATTCAAATGCGAAAAAGTTAAAAATTTGAAATGGAACACCCCATATTTCTTTACCCTATCAGAAAGGGAATTTAATTCTCTGCAAATTATCTATAAACATTCCTATTCCTATTTATTATAGTTTTCTTGATATTGGGACATTTATTAAAAATATACACAAAAAGGTAGAAACCGTTTGCGTTCTTGTTAGATGGCCATGATATTTTGAAAGGTTATCGTTTAATGTATTTAAATTATTATTGGTATTATTTCTACAATGAACTACGATCGAATAAACTAGCTTGCAAGCTTTTATTTGCCAAAGATAACGAACAGAAGAACGAATAAATGAAACAATGAAACACAACAATTTAATGACAAAAATTAAAATCAATAACACATAAAAGAAACAAAAACTTAAAATTATAAATTAAAACTGTTCAATATGATGACCATTCATCATTAAACATTTTTCAACCCTTCTCTCGACCTCTAAGGTTGTGGCTCTTAGAAGTTGGTCGCCGTCAATAGTATTTATGGCTCTCACCACTCTATCATATAACTGTTGTGGTGTGTTAACAGGTGAACTGTAGACCTGATTTTTTAAATAACCCCACAAATAAAAATTCACTGGTGTTAAGTCTGGAGATCGTGGGGGCCATTGCCATGGTCCATTTCTTCCAATCCACCGATCATCAAACAAATTATTTAGTTCTTGATAGATTTGCCATGATGAATGCGCTGGAGCGCCATCTAATTGATACCAACAATTGGTATACGTGTCAAGAGGCAAACTTTCACAAAAATTAGTTACAGTACCTCTTAAAATTTCTAAATAGCGTTCACTGTTGAGGTTTTCACTATAAATTTCAAAACGAAGTTTGTTTCCCATTAGTAAAACAAAAACATTAAAACTAAATTTTAATGTTTAGTTTTCAAATATGTAAGTTTTGTCTATTGACTATACCCTCCCTCGAAAATTTTGATTCATCCGTCCAAATAACTCGCGATAAAAATAAAGGATTTTCTTGAATTTTAATTAATATAAATTCGCAAAATTCTTGTCGTTTTACGTAATCTTCTAGTAAAAGGCTCTGCAAGATATTGTACGCATAGGGGTGCATCTTGTGTCGGCGTAATAGTCGATGTAATGAGGGACCTGAGATTCCTAAACAGTTCAGTTTATTTATTAAGGATGTTTTCTTAAAAAATGTTACTTACCTGAATCGACGGAAGCGCTCCGTACCGAAGAATTTGGATAGGCAATAAAATACGACAAAACGTTTATTTCATTATCTTCATCGCTGGTAATAGAGCTGTTACGGTTTCTTGTTGTTTTGATCTTTCCAAAATTAACAAAATTCATTTCTATTTTTCGAAATTTTTTTTTGTGATAGGCGTTAGGTTTGAATATCTCTCATTAAATGTTCGACAGGTCCTATTCAAAACTTTATTACATTCGCCATGAATATAAAACAAATTTAAAATATCGACGTTGGAATAATTTGCCATGATATTCAAAAATATTAATAGAAGTAAGCAATGCCGCAACTAAGTAATGATGGTAATGACACAACTAAATAATGATAACAATAACATAAATATGAATGAAAAGTTGTCAAAATTTCATAGCCTTCTAATATGAAAACCAGTGCATGCTTTCATTAATTTAGCAAAATGACGGAAACTACAACAAATAGGCACAGAAATGTTTAAAGACAGTTTGTAGAGAATGAAATTCTTTTAATTTATTTTAATAATTATAAATTTTTGTTTCTTTTATATGATATTGATTTCAATTTTTGTTATTAAATTGTTGTTTTTCATTGTTTCATTTATTCGTTCTTCTGTTTGTTATTTTTGGCAAATAAAAGCTTGCAAGCTAGTTTATTCGATCGTAGTTCATTGTAGAAATAATACCAATAATAATTTAAATACATTAAACGATAAACTGTCAAAATATCATGGCCATCTAACAAAAACGCAAACGGTTTCTACCTTTCTGTGTATGTTTTTGATAAATGTCCCAATATCAAGAAAACTATAATAAATAGGAATAGGAATATTTATAGATAATTTGCAGAGAATTAAATTTCCTTTCTGATAGGGTAAAGAAATATGGGGTGTTCCATTTAAAATTTTTGACATTTTCGCATTTGAATGCAGAGAAACGGTAATTCATTTTTTGACCAACCTGTATAAGATACACTGATACAACACATGACAATCTATTTGACAGCATATAAGGAATCATCATGCCAAGGCAAAATCTTTTTGAAAGAACGTTGGCTAAGATATAGGCGAGTGATATTAAAGAGCGTAGTGATATTTACCAAAAAACATTTAAAATCAAAATAACTCGAAAACAAAAAACGGTAGGTACCAATAACTATTATCAAAGTCAACATATTTTTCGACGTACAATTGAATGGCGTAATAAAAACTATAGCATTCCATTTAAAATAACGAAGTTGAGGTCTACTTCCGGTAGACCGGAAATAGTGGCCATCTTGAAAATATTTTAGGTTTAAAGATCAGAATGAACAACCCATGTTACCAAAATTTCAAGCCTCTAGGAATAGTGGAACCCAAAAAAGTTCTAATGAACCAGTTACGTGAGACACCCTGTATAATTGTCCTCATGTAATGGAAACGCCACCCCAAAGTCCAGACATCAATCCCATTGAAAATTTATGGAATTATTTGGACACTAAGGTTCGGGAACATCAGGTTTCTAGCAAAACTCAATTGAAGACCGCCTTGTTAGAAGAATGGGAGAAAATTCCACCAAGTTTTTACGAAAAATTGGTAAATTCAATGCCTAACCGTCTTAAAATGGTCATAAAAAACAAAGGCCTCCATACTAAATATTAGTTATTAAAAACATAAATTAGTTTTATAAAATTTGTTTGCTGTTCGTTTGGCTTGCGCCTAGTTGTTGTAGTGTTTTCGTTTATTTTTATATTTTTTTTTATTATAGTGAATAAATGTTTCTGTTTCGTCTTTGTCTTTTGAATAAGCAATTAATAAATTATTGAAAATCTATTTACTTTTTCCTCCAGTTGCTTTAGTTTGAATATTTTTTAGTAAGAAACTATTATCAGTCCAGTGTCCGAGTTTGGCTTGGAGCCACTGTAGGTACACTTAGCAGCAGAAGTCTGCGTACAAAAAACTTCTAACACTTTAACTGAAAAAATAAGGGTCATGATCTAATGTGGTAAACTTCAATTTTTTTTTTATTTTGTGTATTAACTACATATAATTCTATTAACATAATATGCATCAATAAAACAGAAATATTAGTTACAACAAAAAATAAAAATTAAAAATTCTCCAAATAATGAGTATGCAAAAATCTGCGTACAAATAAAGACGCCTTCTCCAAAATATACTTATTTACTTAAATACGTAGTTGGCGATGTACGCATTCCGATTTAAATAAAAGATAATCGGTGTCAATTATATTAGCAGAGGCTTAGAAGCTAAAAGTTAGAATGGACACGAAAGGAAAGGAAATTGAATTGGGAGAGAGAAAAATTATTGTAAAGTTATGGAAAGAGGGAAAATCTTTTCGAAAAATAGGAGAAACTGTCGGCAGGTCACACTCTTCCATTCAAAGAGTAATTAATAATTATAAAGACACTGAAGATTACCTCTCACGTCCGCGATCTGGTAGACCACCCCTTTTAACAAACCGAGAGAAGCGAAAAATTGTACAGCAGGTTAGAAAAGAACCTAGGCTGACGGCAAAAAAAAATAGTAGAAAATGTACAAGAAGAATTTCATAAAACTATCAGCAAAGATACGGTGAGAAGGACGTTAAAAAAAGCTAACTATCACAGTCGCGTTGCACGAAAAAAGCCATTTGTGTCAGAGGTCAATCGTCAGAAGCGGATCGCCTTTGCAAAAAAACTCTTAGACAAGGCCATTGAATTCTGGGAGAAAGTTCTCTTTACAGATGAGAGCAAATTTTGCATTTTCGGCATTAAGGGTAAACAACTTGTATGGAGAAAACCTAATACTGCCCTTAATCCCGAAAATTTGAAAGCGACTGTAAAACACGGAGGTGGTGGAGTTATGGTTTGGGGGTGTATGTGCACCAAAGGGGTGGGAAGGTTGGTTTTCATAACATCGACAATGGACCATAAAATGTATATAGACATTTTAAAAGAAAATTTGAAGCCTAGCATCGAAAACTTGGGCTTGGGGCCCGAATACTTTTTTCAACTAGATAATGACCCCAAACATTGCGCCCACAACACTAAGCTTTGGCTACTATACAATACCCCAAAGCAACTTAAAACACCTCCACAATCGCCGGACTTGAATCCCATCGAACACCTCTGGGATTTACTGGAACGCAGGATTCGGCAACACAACATAACGGCAAGAAGTATCCAACGACCGTACGTGGGCAATAAGTATAAAAATGATTTATTCAGGATAAACGGTCCACAAAGTAATTAATGAAACAACTTTTTAAAATTGCTAATATATTTCGAATGTATTTTTCATTCTTCTTCAGAGCATTTATGTTGCTAAAATGGAGATTTTTTTATTACAATTAATGAAAAGGTTTTTTAACATGAGCATCCAACATATGTTGAAGACGCCAAAGAACAAAATAAGATGAAATTAAACTTACTTGTTTTAAAAAGCATGAAATATAAAAATCGTCTTGGTCATAGTAGAAAACACATTAAAACTGAGTATCGGGTAAATTAAAATAACAAATTAAAAGTTCAACAAGGACGTGTAAAATTTAACAATACAAAATGGACTCGATGAGAACGTTAAAATGTAAAAATTGATATGAAAAAAAACCTGTTTTCGATCGCACAACCCCGAAAAACGAAACTGCGCACAAACCGAAATTTACCAAAAACAAAGCGGAAATTTAAAAATTTTAATTTCAAAAATTCAAACCAAAGAAGCGATTTATCAAATAAAAACAATAAAACGTAATCAGAATAATTAATACAGACTATGTAGATAAGAAAATGCAATTAACAATCAAAAATGAACCTACTAACTTAAAAACTAGAAAACCATATCATTAGAGAAAGTAGAAACATTATTAATATCATGATTATGTTGGGTTGGTGGATTATAGTTATGGTTAGTCTTGTCCCTAGTAAACAAGTAAGCATATATGTTACTTAAATTCTGAGTATCCGTTCTATAGTTAACAGTATTACTAGTGTAATTTATATGGACCATCTCTAAGAAAATTCTATTGTAGTAATTAGATTCAACATCCAAAATTTTAACGTTATCAAAATCGAAGGTGTGTTTGCAATCCTGAACATGTTGGGATAATGCACAAACGGTCTTATTCAACCGGCAGTTACTTTTATGTTTAGAAATTCTACTTTTAAGCCATTGAGAAGTCTGACCAACATATTTTCCACTACAATCGTTGCATGAAATGCAGTAAATTAAATTGGATTTAAATTTGTTTTCTGTAGCGTCTTTAAGTTTTGTGAAATGGTTACCAAGTTTGTTATCGTACCATAACTATAATCCACCAACCCAACATAATCATGATATTAATAATGTTTCTACTTTCTCTAATGATATGGTTTTCTAGTTTTTAAGTTAGTAGGTTCATTTTTGATTGTTAATTGCATTTTCTTATTTACATAGTCTGTATTAATTATTCTGATTACGTTTTATTGTTTTTATTTGATAAATCGTTTCTTTGGTTTGAATTTTTGAAATTTAAATTTTTAAAGTTTCCGTTTTGTTTTTGGTAAATTTCGGTTTGTGCGCAGTTTCGTTTTTCGGGGTTGTGTTTGCGATCGAAAACATGTTTTTTTTTTTATATCAATTTTTACATATTAACGTTCTCATCGAGTCCATTTTGTATTGTTAAATTTTACACGTTCTTGTTGAACTTTTAATTTGTTATTTTAATTTACCGATACTCAGTTTTAATGTGTTTTCTACTATGACCAAGACGATTTTTATATTTCATGCTTTTTAAAACAAGTAAGTTTAGTTTCATCTTATTTTGTTCTTTGGCGTCTTCAACATATGTTGGATGCTCATGTTAAAAAACCTTTTCATTAATTGTAATAAAAAAAATCTCCATTTTAGCAACATAAATGCTCTGAAGAAGAATGAAAAATACATTCGAAATATATTAGCAATTTTAAAAAGTTGTTTCATTAATTACTTTGTGGACCGTTTATCCTGAATAAATCATTTTTATATTTACGTTTAATGACCTCCCTTAAACGTTTAGGCATGGAGTGCACTAATTTCTTCGTTTCGTCCGAACTGATTTTGGTCCATTCCTTAATCATAACATTTTTTAACGTTTCCTTCGACGTTATGTTGTATTGCCGAATCCTGCGTTCCAGTAAATCCCAGAGGTGTTCGATGGGATTCAAGTCCGGCGATTGTGGAGGTGTTTTAAGTTGCTTTGGGGTATTGTATAGTAGCCAAAGCTTAGTGTTGTGGGCGCAATGTTTGGGGTCATTATCTTGTTGAAAAAAGTATTCGGGCCCCAAGCCCTAGTTTTCGATGCTAGGCTTCAAATTTTCTTTTAAAATGTCTATATACATTTTATGGTCCATTGTCGATGTTATGAAAACCAACCTTCCCACCCCTTTGGTGCACATACACCCCCAAACCATAACTCCACCACCTCCGTGTTTTACAGTCGCTTTCAAATTTTCGGAATTAAGGGCAGTATTAGGTTTTCTCCATACAAGTTGTTTACCCTTAATGCCGAAAATGCAAAATTTGCTCTCATCTGTAAAGAGAACTTTCTTCCAGAATTCAATGGGCTTGTCTAAGAGTTTTTTTGCAAAGGCGATCCGCTTCTGACGATTGACCTCTGACACAAATGGCTTTTTTCGTGCAACGCGACTGTGATAGTTAGCTTTTTTTAACGTCCTTCTCACCGTATCTTTGCTGATAGTTTTATGAAATTCTTCTTGTACATTTTCTACTATTTTTTTTGCCGTCAGCCTAGGTTCTTTTCTAACCTGCTGTACAATTTTTCGCTTCTCTCGGTTTGTTCTCTCGGTCAGATCGCGGACGTGAGAGGTAATCTTCAGTGTCTTTATAATTATTAATTACTCTTTGAATGGAAGAGTGTGACCTGCCGACAGTTTCTCCTATTTTTCGAAAAGATTTTCCCTCTTTCCATAACTTTACAATAATTTTTCTCTCTCCCAATTCAATTTCCTTTCCTTTCGTGTCCATTCTAACTTTTAGCTTCTAAGCCTCTGCTAATATAATTGACACCGATTATCTTTTATTTAAATCGGAAAGCGTACATCGCCAACTACGTATTTAAGTAAAAAAGTATATTTTGGAGAAGGCGTCTTTATTTGTACGCAGATTTTTGTATACGCATTATTTGGAGAATTTTTAATTTTAATTTTTTTTGTAACTAATATTTCTGTTTTATTGATGCATATTTTGTTAATAGAATTATATGTAGTTAATACACAAAATAAAAAAAAATTGAAGTTTATCACATTAGATCATGACCCTTATTTTTTCAGTTAAAGTATTAGAAGTTTTTTGTACGCAGACTTCTGCTGCTAAGTGTATATTTTTTATTATAGTGAATAAATGTTTCTGTTTCGTCTTTATCTTTTGAATAAGCAATTAATAAATTATTGAAAATCAATTTACTTTTTCCTCCAGTTGCTTTAGTTTGAATATTTTTTAGTAAGAAACTATTATCACTCCAGTGTCCGAGTTTGGCTTGGAGCCACTGTAGGTATTCAAATTTCATCCTGTGTACAAATTCAGCAGTTTGGTATAAATTTTCATTTGCATTAATGTAACATGTAACTAACATGTCGTACTTTTTATAGCAATTCATGTCAACAAAAAGGTAATTAATAACAATACCACTTACTGATGTTTTAAAGCACTATCAGAAATCAAATAACACTCAACTTATTCTTAGCACAAAATTCAAAATTAAGTTTGATACCAAATAACTTTGTTTACTTTGTTGATTGTGGTATCCTAGCAACGCGATCACTTAATTTGTCATAGCCTACATTTAAAATAACGCGTTTAATTAAATTTTGAGGATTTTGAGCTTAATTGTAAAGATAATTATAGAGTGTAATATATTTTTAAAAAGCTTGAACAAATTCTAGTTCAATAAAAACTTTGAAGTACATATTTAAAAAAAAATTTCAATATAAATTAAATATTTTCCGAAATTAATTTAATTTTCCTTTTATAAATCTTTAATAATCGTTATAAACATTTTATCACTTTAAAATTCGTTAACACATTCCAAAATTGATTCTAATTAAATTTCGTTTTGTAAATTAAACAAGTGCCATCTATTAATAATTTTCACAATCTCCGTATCTTATGAAATAATTAGAATCAGCTGTTAAAAGATTTCTAATGGATAAATATCGTGCAATTTTGAACAGTTATCATAATTATCTCAAACTTAAAAACAATTCGTCAGTATAATTAAATATCCACTCAGTTGAAGTTGCCAACTATCGTGAAAGTAGCACACCCAAATCATTGCATTTATCTAATTTACTATAAAACAACGAAAGCAACTTCATTTAACAATTCAATAGTTAAGTAAACAATAAAATGGTGCAAGTACTAAGTAAATTAACTCCAATACCTATTGGTTGTGATTTCTACGTCCATCCATGGACTGATAGCTGTTTAGAGGCAACAATGGGGTTATACATTCAGTCAATAGTTTATTCCTTAAGGTTATATGGTTCAGTTTATTTGGTAGGTTCAGTAAGTTCAACAGATTTTTATTTAATCAATTTATCCTCATCTGTTACAGCTAGCTTTATTAATGCAAGGTCGAGTACCGCGAAGAAGAGACATCAAAAAGACTATATTAGGGATTCTTCAATCAGCCACTTTCTTAAGCGGAACTGCATTTGGTTACTCATTATTTTTATGTACTTTAAGGTAATATAAGAATTAATTTATTTAATTTTTTAATATATTTTTAATTTTTAGGAGATTATTAGGCAACTTTAACATTGTAACAGCATCATTTATGCCAGCATTTCTCTCAAGCGTTTTTGCAATATTAATTGAAAGACCATCAAGAAGAACTTTACTTAGTTTATATGTCAGCAATGTGGCCACCGAGACAATATGGAACATGTTGGTTTATAGAAACATGGTTAAACCAATTCCTTACGGACAAGTTGCAATATTTGCAGCTAGCATTTCGGTGCTTTTAACGATTTATAGAAGTGGGTTACATGCCAAGGACGAAAAGCGCATTGATCCTATGTTTAAAATTTTAAGGTAACCTATTTAAAGCACGTGTGATAAGATTATTACAAGTATTGTTGTTATTTTTGATTTTTACTTATCTTATTTCGGGTTATCACTCAAGTGTACTTATTTAAATCGTATTCCTAGGATGATGCAGCATTTAATTATCTTAATATATTTTTGTAGATTAAATGTTAAGGTTGTTTGACAAAAAAAATTTTTTTTTAATTAATTCAAAATTATTTTTTTAGATTTATTATTGGAACCCATGAAGAAAAATTACCCAGCCTCACTAGTCAATCAAATACTATTTATCGAGAAACTGAATCTGTTAATGATTCATCGAGCAGAACAAGTTGGCGCTCAAGAAAAAAAAACACCAACTTTGTGTTTGCGTTAATAAATCAAGCTTTAAGAGTCTATAAACAAATTATAAATAAAATTAAGTGCTGTGATAGGCACACTGTGTGTCCACATCCATTTAGCTGCTTGTATTATGCATTACAAGTAAGCATATTTATTTTTAAAAATTTTTGATTTTGATTAATTATTCTTTTTGTTATCAGGGGTCAACGAAAATGTTTTCAATTGGATTATCAATTCAATTGGTGTTAAAACTTGTATTGAATATGCAAGTTTTGTTTAAAAATCCAAAGAGGTTTGGTGGTGTAATTTTTAGAAGAGACACCATCAAACTTGCCTCGTTTTTAGCGGGATCTTGTGGTATATTTAGGGCTATTTCTTGTTTGTTTAGAAGAACAACAGGAAAAGATAGCTCCATGTATGCCATTCCAGCTGGTTTATTAGCAGGCGTTGCATTTTCGCAATATCCGGATAAAACTATCGCTTTGTATGTTATGTGGAAGACTTTGCAGGTAAAAAAATCAATTTTAGGTTACCACAATCCTAAAATAATTATTTACATTTGCATTTAAATTAATCAAAATTTGTTTGTGTATTGTGTTCAATGTTTATTTATTATTATTGTTTCAATGTTGTGAAAATTCACAAACCTCGAATTTTATGCCAAATAACATATTATGATAAATAGAGGATATTTTTAAAAAGTGTCATAAGAAATATGGGTATCTAGAAGTTTTTTTTACTGAAAACTACACCAATATTATGTAATGAACAAAGTTATTAAAAGTCATGAAATTACGATAAAATCAAAGAGATAAATATGAGCCCATAATTATTAATGGTCTAAGTCATATATTCCTTATTTCAAGATATTTAGCCAATTGCGTTTGAAGAAATTAAAAAATATTTTCACATTATGCGACATTTTAATTTATAGTTTTATTAGTCTTAATTATTGGATATTTATTGTGAATATGAAATTTTCTGTGAATTTCATACGAAAATGTTGTTTTTAAAGTTTCAATTGAGTTAGACCATTTTCAAAATTAACTGAATGTCCTATAAATGACTTCAAGAAATAAAGAACTATGAATTTTATTTGAAACGACAACTTATAATGTAAATTAATTGATCAACATTTATTATTTTTAAAAAGCAATCCATTTTTATTATTTCAACATTCTAAGATTCTTAAAATGTTCCTGAAAAACTGAAGGGATGCATGGTAGTAAAGACATAATATCTTTATGTTTTTCATCCATTACTAGTCTAATGGTGGTGTATAACGGAAGTAATTTAATATTTCCGAAAATGTTTGTCTGCCTCTTTTAGGTGCAAGATCCAAAACGTGGAATTGAGAGCCAACTAAAGATGTTTTATAAAACATTTTATAAGGTTCGTTTTTTAAGAATCTCATCCACTGAATTTGTAGCCAAGAGACAGATTCAAATAAAACTCATAAAAAAACTTCTAACTAGCGTTTATTTCTTTATAGTCATACTAGTTTCGGGTTACCCCATCATCAGCGTCAAAGTCAAAAGAGCTACGAAAGACGTAGACTGGAGTAATTATGAAAATAAAGCATTTTGTAATCTGCTGGATACACGAAATGATGATTGAAAAATTGTTTTTTAATGGCATTGCGAAAATGAAACGAAATTAATTACAATTGACTCTCGCCTCTTCTCATCACGCCAACACATCTTTAATACGATCTTAAAGGTTTTTATTTTATTTGTTCTAATTAACCATTGATGAATGTCTATAAATGAATATCTGTGTACTACACACAGATATAAATTTTGGGTTTTAACTGTTTTAGTGCCACGCAGCGCGATCGCGCTGTTCGCGTACTGTGGTGAACCGTGTCGCTATTTTTGATGGCGATTGTCAATTCGCAACGCGCTCGATTCCGCATGTAGGTATCTTGCCGCGAGTCTGCTGAGTTTCCTCTCGTAATTACAAACTTTCATTAATTAATCGTAAACACCCTGCATAAGTAGCTGTCATTTTTTTTTACATTTTCTTTTATGCATATTTTATTTATTAAAAAAAACATAATGTAATACTTTATTTATAATCGATATAAAAGAACATTTCAAATGCTTACTTTAAACAGACATTTTACACAAATTAAATTCGATCTTTTTATACCAGTACGTTTATTACTGCAAACTACGCACTGTCTTAAATTTCTGCCTGGTAGTTTCTCTAAGCCAAGTATTCCCTCCTTATAACTTATTATTTGTGATTGTTTGGCTTGCATCCATTCATGCTCTATTTCAGTTATAATGCTTGACGTAAATTCTAATCGAGTCATTAGCTTCTTTTTGCTAACTTCTTTATAAAGTAAGTATGCATTTAACACCATACGGGCAATGACGTTAAACGTAACTTTTTTCCAATATTTCACTGTGCGGCGTTCATCCAAATAGACGTACAGCATTTTGTCTGATTCGTCAACTCCCCCCATATAACGATTATAACAATCAACGATGCACGGTTTTACTTTACTTCGTTCATTTCCGCTTCGTTTTTTTATTGTAATAGTATTGCCATCAGAAGCATGCGTCGAAATTAACAATACAGGTTTTTTTACAGACTTATTTTCGCGATAGCCACACAAAAGTACTTCACCATCTCGAGCATATTTTGCTTCATTAGTCTTAATTGTTTTTATATTGCTAGGTACACCTTTTCTATTATTTCTAATTGTTCCCGTTAAGTATGTATTTTTACGATATAAATATTTGGCTAAAGCGATACTACTAAAATAATTATCGACAAATACATGATGCCCTTTATTTAAATATTGACTTTGCTCCAATAAATTTACAACGACTTCATATCCAAGTCCGTGTTTTCGTGACTTAGTAGTATCAGATTTTTCTTTAGCCCCCTTGTAACAGTAAAAACTTAAACAATATTTCGATACTGCGTCGCAAAACATCCAAAATTTGATGCCCCACCGGTGGTGTTTTTTATTCGGCATATATTGCATTATGTTTGTATGACATAAAGTTCCTACCAAGGATTCGTCGATAGATAATTCTTTATGCGGTTTGTAATACAATTTGAATACCCTATTCGCGTGTTCAACTATTGGCATAAATTTTATAGATGAGTCGTACTTTTCATGGCCTGGTGGGAAACATTCTTTATTATCAACTAAATGAAAACATCGAAGAATAAGTTGAAATCTATTCCGCGAAAACATCTTGGAAAACCAGGGTATGCTCCTTGAATTTTCGGCCCAATAAGAAAACATTGTTGGTCGCTTCGTTATCCCCATTTCCAACAAAACTGACAAAAACGCCTTCATTTCGACTAAAGTAACTGGTTTCCATTGCTTCATTCGAGATCCGCGAGTGATGTCATGTGATTTTATTAGTTCTTCGGCATACTTATTTGTTTCGCAAACCATTAATGTTAACAAAGACGAATCGATAAACAGATTAAAATAATCAATAGGTTTAGATTTGTTAGTTAGCGATGTTTGTGGCCCAATATCTTCAGTAAGGTGAACTGAATTCTCTTCTTCATCTATACCATCCGTAGAAACACTTTCACATGTTGCAGAACGGATAAAATTGCACGGAATACTATCCTCGCTACTAGATGTATCCAAAGTGTTTAGTCTCTTCCTTTTTGAGACTGGAACGATCTTATTACTATCGTCAGAATCAGAAATTGTATTACATCTCAAACGTGACATCGTTATTTTCTCTTTTGTATGCATTGCCCTAAAAGGGATACACAAATAATAAGTAAAAAATTAACACATTTGTTGCCCATATTTTAACTACTGCTCTACGGAAGTATATCCTTCACCCATGTTCATGTGATGTGGCGAAGAACGTGTTAAATAAAAAAAAACTAATGTATAAATTACCTCTTCAATTGGAAGACTAAAACCTTTATTATAACACGTTGTCACGTACAAAAAACGTCAAACACAAATATTTCACAATTTTTTGACTGCTCAGTATAACGGCTCTGATGCAACTTCTTTAATCGTTACAATTAAAAAATGTCTATCAACCCGAAGCGCGAGCGCGCCGGGCGGCATATTTCGACGAAAAAAAAGACCGCGACCGCGTCGATTGGCATTATTCGCAAATAAATGAAGGAAGCGCTATCGCGCTTTATGGCACAATTCAACACGGATTTTTAAAAACCTCTGGCACTAAAACGGTTAAAACCTTTTAATTTCCAAAAATTATCAAAATTAGATTTTCTTTCATTATGTTCTATACGATCTAAAAATTTTTTTGAGCAAAAGCGGTTCTCATTTTCAAAAATTTTGGCACTCACAATCTTTGACTTTTTTGTCGTGTATTCTTCGCCATGATTTCTCTTAATTTTTCTTCTTTTTTTGACTTAGACCACTGTCATAATTAACACTAACTGAATTACATTTAATGTTGAAATTACAACCACCATCTATCTAATGGTTCATCTTTGACGATGTCGTAAAAATTACATTTCATAAATTTAGTCTAAAGCAATATATCAAATAACCGAAAAACTCATTTTTTAAAATTCTTGACTTAGACCACTTACATAATTATGGGCACATATATAGGATGCATTTTAATCTTTTTGAATAGGTGTCTGATATTTTACAAAACATTCAGTTCTGAGATAAAGTGTATAGTTGTTTTTGTTTTCATTAATTAAAGAGAATAATTTTATATCACATCATAAATAGACTATCTAGGCTGCAATTTGAAATACATATCATATCAAGATTCTTAAAAATACAATTGATAGGATTTTTTGAAAATTTTTGTGTAGAAAATCTGAGAGTGTTTGTCTCGCAGACAGATTTGGAAGAACTTTCTCCAAAAGTGTGGAAGTAGTATTACAGTATAAAATTTACTAGTTCTTTTGTAAAAATAAACTATACAGCCCGGGAGTAAACTATGTTGTGACTATTCGCCCTATAAACCATATAAGCTATACTTCTAAAGTAATCCAATCGCTCATTAATATTAGTGGTTTTATTTTCTTTGATACTTTTCTCATTTGTGGCTAAGGATTCTTAGAAAATTGCTCATTGGATGGTAATAAAAAATTTGAGCTTTTTCATGATATTTATCCTAAGTACTTCAATACTAACTATTCTAATCGTAAAGGTACAGTTTGAACTAAAGATAATAATATCGCAAGGTTTAATGATTCCCTGAGTAATTAAGATTGGGGTTTCACTTTGTCTTGGAGCTTTATAGAATGAGAATGAAAATTTGCTGGTTCTAAGGAATAAAATACGATCGCTCTACAGAAAAATTTTAAGGCCAGCTGAGAAAGATAAATGCCAACTTCAATTTACAAGGAAAATTCTTAGTTAGATAAGGCACTTAAATTGAAGCGACCTTTAATCTCATAAATAGGGTGTCTACTGTCCAGAAACCCTATTTACTAAGTTCTAAATTCAGATACTTGGGCTAAAAGTCCCGAAATACCCGAAAATAGTCCCGTAATCATAATGCGTTTGCATAAAAATATTTAATAACATAGAATTTATTCATAGGGGCCAAATACTGCTGACCAAAGGCATATTGGCCTCTCAAGGTCATCTCAGTTGCGCAGAAGAAGGAGTGAAGCAGTAAATCGGTAAAGAGAGATGGTTATATCCGAGAGCACTTGTAGTAAGAGTATACCGCGTAGGAACAGTTGAGTTATAGAGAAACACGTGGGTTGGGTTTTATTTTTAATGATTTTATCTGACTTGATACCAGTTACAGAAGCCCTGAAATGCTTCTAGGAGACATGATACTGCTTCCAGAAGACTTGATACTGCCTCTAAATGACTTGATATTACTTTTAGAATACTTGATGTTAATTGCAAAAACCTTGAAATGCTTCCAAAAAAAAGACTTGCAATGCTTCCAGCAAATTTGATATTGACTCTGGAAGACTGGAAATACTTTCAGAAGAGTTGATATTGCTTCTAAAGTACGTGATATTGCTTCCAGAAAACTTGTAACCCTCGTAACGACTTGAAATGTTTCCCGAAGACTTGATATTACCTCTGGAAGGTTTGAAATGCTTCCAGAAGACTAGATATAATAATAATAATTCTTTATTGACGCACAATATAAGTACATTCAATGTTAACAAAGGAAAATTTGTATACATGAGAAATAGATAAACAAACAAGCAACAAAAAGAAAAGAAGATGCGCCAAATGGAGACAGCTCAGAACAGTGAAGAACACTGGTCTGTTCTTTCGGAACCCCATAAAAAAAAAACCATTCCATCAACTAACGGTAAAAATTATAAATTTAAGGAAAAGAAACGGCAACGAATCAACCATTTCAACAGCCAAGCATTTCCAAAAACCATCAATACCTGGTCAATTATTACAAGTCAAAAAGTGTTCTTTAAGGAGATACCAAGCAAGGTGTTGGAATTCAGGAGGAACTCAAGCCTGTTATATTGCCTCTCAAAGGGTGGAAATACTTCCCTCTGCTTCTATAAGACTTGAAATACTCCCAAAAAGACTTGATACCGCCTTTAGGAAGCTAGATCTGCTTTCAGAAGACTTAATACTGCTTCTAGAAGACTTAGTACTGTTCCAAACGACTTGATACTGCTTCTACAAGGGTTCAAATACTTTCAGAAGACTTAACTAGAAAAGCTTCCATAAGACTTAATACTACCCCTACAAGGTTTGAAATGCTTTCAGCGGACTTGATACTACTTCTAGATGATGTAATATTGCTTCCAGAGGACTTGAAATGCTCCCAGAAAACTTGAAACACTTACACAAAACTTTAAATGCTTTTAGAAGACTTGAAGTGCCTCTAGAATACTTGATACTACTTCAAGAAGACTTGGTATTGCCCTTAGAAGACTTAAAATGCTTTTCGAACAAGCTACAAGATGACAGTACTACTTTTAGAAAACTTTATGTTACTTGCAGAAGTCTTCAAATACTTTCAAAATACTTCCAAATAAATCTTCCAAAGTACTTGTAAATCTGCCAAAAGACTAGCAATACTTCCAGATGACTTAATACTACCTTTAGAAAATTTTAAATGCTTCAAGAAGAATTGACATTGCTTCTGGAGGACTGAAAATGCTTTCAGAAGACTTCATACTGCTTCTAGAAGATGTTGTATTACTTCCAGAAGACTTCTAGAAAAGTGTTCTAGAAATGTTTCTAGAAGATTGGATACTACTTTTAGAAGGCTGGACATGTTTTCAGAAGACTTGATTCTGCTTCTAGAAGACGTGATATTGCTTCCAGAAGACTTGATACAGCTTAAAGACTTGATATTGCTTTCAGGAGACTTCCAGAGGAGTTGATTCTGCTTCTAGAAGATGTGATATTGCTTCCAGAAGTCTTAATACTGCCTTGAGAAGGCCTGCTATTGTATCCAGAAGATTTGATATTGCTTCTAGAAGACTCAATTTTGCTTCCAGAAGATTTGAAATGCGTCCAGAGTGACTTGATATTGCTTCTACAAGATTTTAAAAGCTTCTTGATACTAAGCTTCTTGACTTGATACTGCTTCTAGAGGACTTGATTTTGTTTCCAGAAGACTTGAAATGCGTCCAGAGGATTTGATACTGCTTATACAGGATTTTAAATGCTGCCACAAGACTTGACATTGCCTCAAAACTTGAAATGGAGGTTCAGCAACTGCTATGAATGTTTTCTTGGCAGAGCAAGTTTTTTGAATCTATTCCCAATACAAAAATTTTTCAATAAGTTTTTTTTTTCAAAAATTGGTACTTATGGACTTATCCAATTGAATAAAATAAATTTATGTAGAGTAAGAAAGACATAACGCAAACCACAAAATAGAAAACTAAAAAAATAACTGCGTTTAGGGATTCCTTAAGTTGCTTTTAAAGATTTAAATCCTAATTCATTAAAATACAACAGGAAAATAGTTTCAGATATTTTAATCTTTGTTCAGTTTCGAGACTTTTAAAATCTGGGAACTTACTAGTCCCGGACGTATTTAGCGCCATCTATATCTTTCAATTATTAAGTACTTTTTTTAAATGAATTCAAATTCTTTTTCATCATTATCCATGCCAATATAAACAACTTTTATTATATTTTTTTTGTTTAATCAACATCATGTATACAACATAAAGGGTAACCAGGGAATACCATAATTAACGTTAAGTAGGCTGGAAATATTAAGACAGCTATGATAGATAGCAGTTGTTTTAGTATCTATATCATGCGACCAAAATTTCAAACCTCTACAAATAGTGGAATCTAAAAAACTTCTAACAAACTAGTGAGGCGAGATAACCTATTTAGCAAAACTAATTCTAATATATTTTCAGATTGCTTATAATCTGGGTATCGATCATGGATATGTGCCAAAAGTTCCCGGATTTAACATACTACTTTATTGCTTTAGTACAGCTATGTTATTCCACGTGGCTTTACTTGAACCACAAAATCTACGATCAAGTTATTGGAAATTTTTATGTAATATATCAGGAGGAAGAGTGGCCTGCATGGATAGATCAGCGTTTGAACCATGGGGTCTCGGAACAATGGAAGGATTAGCTCAAACTATCGAAAGAACAAAAACGCCAAAGGTTGTACAATTTCTTGGGATTAAATGGTGAACATGTATTTATTTAGAGAATTATATTAGCTAAAACGATTCCTTTTAATACATTTATTTTTGTTACTTTTCGTTTTTTATAAAATAAATCAATTTTATAAAATGGTACTTACTTTAAGTAGGATTCAAAAAAAAACGCACAGATTTTTGTTACAAACGGGTCATGCTAGGGAAATAATTATATTTTTGTATTGCTGTAAATTATATAATAAAACGATTCTTTAAAAATCAGGTCGTTTTCCTAATGGTATACCATCAAATACATCCCCGTCTTAAAGATAGAAGAAAAAGGAAGATGTGTGGTAATCTGATTTTGTTATATTTACCTGTTACAATTTGCCATCCTGTCTTTCCTAATCCATTTTCGTTTGTTATTTCTTCATGCAGGTGTTCTATAACATCCTGTCTTAAACAATCTATGGTAAACATATTTTTTGGTCGTACCCCATATCTTTTTGGAATAAGCGCATCTGCAGCTTTACATGTAAAAAATATAAAGTCCTCTGAAAAGGTTCCTAATGCTAACAACCTGCAATTTTATTATTTTAAAAAGAGATTAAAATTGATATATAAAAACGTTACTCTTTTATGTAATTTCTCATATATACATTTGGGTGAGAAGTTGTCCAATACACGAAACTTTCGTACGATTTCCGCCTGTCGAAGGTTTTCAAAAGATTTGTTTTTTTATCAGCCTTAACCACATAACAAATACTTTTTATCCAAGCTGCTGATTTCATTGCTGTATTTGCGTCCTCATTTTTATAACAAATCATAACCAATATTTTTAACAATTTGTAAAATATTTTCCATTCAATCATAGCGAAAATTAATGGATTCCAACTGTATTGATAATGATTAGCAATAAAACCATCTAAAATCAGATAAAGAGTAACGAAAATAAAAAAGATTTAAATCAATTTTACCATCTGTTACTTCAGCTTTCAAAAAATTATAATTTTTTATAATAAGCTCAGGAATGGTTGATCTATTGAACGGTTTTTCAGTAAATTTATGTGCAATTCTTTGTAAAATAACATATTTGCACTTATTAAATCTAACATTACTCTTATTTAATATTCTTCTCAACTTAGTCGCCGAATAATCCTTATCATCCAGTTCAACAACCTTCACATACAAATCCAAAACATCATTAAACACAATCACCGAAGGATTTACGTAATCCTCGAGAGTTTTAACTTGTTGATCCCAATAATTCTCTTTAATCCAATTAAATAAAAACTTCAGCGCCCTCATTAACATTTCTGGCGATGAAAGAGTTTGAGAGTGAGCAAAATTGTGTCTAATTTCCACAATCCAATCGGGTAAATTTTTTGATTTCGCAACATGAAAAAAAGTCTGTTGACTTTTTGAGTTACAAAGGCAAACATTTAAAAATCTAAAATTCGAATTAATTGAGTTAAAAAGATGTTTTTTGTTTTATATTTAACCTTAATATTGCTGAAGAAACGATATGCTTTGTAACCTCATCTGAAAAATCTTCATCAACCATCGTCAAACATTGTGTCAAAATTAAAGTGCCTTCAATTAATCCAAAGAGTCTTGGCATGCGATATTTCCATACTGTAAGGGTATTTAAAGCTTTTTTCTTATCTTCGTTTGTAGAATTTGCGTTAAAAAGTTGATAATAAACACTTTTCCATTCATCGCTATAGAAAAGGAATAATTTATAGGTTATGTTTATAACTTAAGGATTACTGTTTACCTATTATACCATGGGACATGCATTAAGTGTAATGTTTCTGAGTTTTCAATTGAGTTTGAAATGTCCATATTTATAACTATTTAACTACAATTCTTCAAAATAATTTAAAATTAGTTTCAACATGCAGTTCAATTCACATTCGCATTTCGTACCATTTCGAAGGTGATGTCAAAATTGTAGAAAACTGACCGTAAGATGGCTCTGTATATAAATATATAATTTAAATTACTTAAAATTATTTCAATAAACGCACTTTCTTTAAATTATTTATGAATGTTTGAATATTATAAATTTATCTAAAATAATACGATTATTAATTATTAACGTTGACTGAGTTAACTTATTAACCATTTTGCATTTTTCTAGTCCCGGTTTTTATGTTAAACAAGAGATGGCGCTATACGAAATTTGTATTTTTTTTTTAAGAAAAATAAATTATTATTAAAAATTTTTACAAATGGAAAATATTCGAGGAAAAATCAACATTCACGTAAATCCATCTCTGCTCGTTTGATGATACGTGATTATAACAAAAAGTTGGAAATTATAAAAATCGTATCTCAAAAACCAATATTGAAAGCGATTGAAAGCGAATTTAATTTACTTTTAATGATCCTTACATAATTTCCTACTTTTTATTAGGGTTGTACCGATTAATCGGAAAAGCCGATTATTCGGCCACTTTTTAGTCAACGATTAGTCAATTTCACGAATTTAGCAGGATAATATTCACCATTCAAAAACCTATCAAGCTGTAGCAATGAAATTTTGCATGTGGCTGTTACTAACACAATCTGAGTTTTATACCAAGTTTGAGCCATATTCATCAACCGGAAGTGGTTCTTTATTTGACACCATAATAAATTTGTTTTATATAAACTTGTTGTTTACATATTGTAAATTTTAATTGAATGGTGTAACCGGAAGTGGTCCTTTATCTGACCACCCTCCATAATTTTTTATAAAAACTGGCATTATTAAGAAAAGTACACAGAAATGTGTATATATAAGACTTTATGTAAACATGTAGATATTAAAAAGAAAGGGGGCAAGTAATCAGGTTTATTCATTCAGTTGATATTCTGTTGTGTGATTGAATGTAATATAACTATTCTAATGGATTAATTAAAATAAATCGTCAATTTTCATGACCGTTTATTACAACAAACTTCAAATGTGAAAATTTTAAAAAGTGATAATGATAATATAAATAAAACGAGAAAATATCAGAAGCTGAGCTTCACAATTTCAAAATTTTAACGAGTTAATAAAATTAATAGCTATTAATAGCTGAAAAAATAGTTTAACTGTTAACATCTTAGGGCGCCCGTACACGAGCTACAATTTTGCAGCTGAGTTAACCACAAAATTGTGGTCACGTCGACTGCAATTCGCGGCTGACACAACTGCATTTTTGTGGTTGATTCGCAGTTATATGAACCACACTTGCAGTCGAGGCGACTACAACCTAACCACATCAGAAACAAAACAGAAACGTTCGTAGTCGCCAGTCTCGATATTATGGATTTTGAAGAAGCAGCACTGTTACTTCTTATTTTGAGGAGAAGAAGAAGAAGACGTAGGAAGGTACGATCGCTTTGGATCCATCCACTTCTACTTTCACGACGACAGGAAGGAAGTTTTTATAATTTAATTGATAAACTCCGGCAAGACGAAAAAAAATTTTCTAATTACTTTAGAATGTCAATTAGATCATTTGATGAATTAGTCGGAATTTTAAAACCTAAAATTAAACGGTCTGACACCAATATGAGGACCAGTATTTCAGCTGAAGAAAGGCTTGCTGTAACTTTGAGGTTAGTAAATAGATAAATTAAATTATGTGATCAATAGGTAGGTATGTCTGGAATTCATTATTTTACAGATATAATCAAACAAAGTAGGTAGGTACAGATTTTATTTATTTTCTGTTTCGACTATGTATCTATAATTGAAAGACATCTTCAAAAGATGAATTTGTATGAGCAGAGTCTACAGACAATGTTGAACCCTGCGGAGATATTAACGGAGTAGCAATATTGGTAGAGGGAATTGTTTGATTATTACTACAGCGCTGAAATTGTCCGGGTGTGGTAGGTATGGATAAATTAATGTCATGGTTTATTGGGTGAATTTGTAATGCACTGGTGTTGTAACAGAACGGCTGGCTTGTGTGCTGGTTGTAAGGGTTTCGAAGCAGGTTGTTTCTTATGTTTTCCTCGGTAGAAATTGTTGCTGCCATTGCCTTAAATTTTTTCAACACGTTGATGATTTCACCTTTAGCATCCAATTTTAATTCGTTTGGAATGTTCTGAAAGTCTTTGTGAAGCGATAAAAGAAAATGCTTATCATCATCATCATCATTGCCACTATTATATTTTTTTTCAATGCACTTTGACAACGTTTGTATTAGTTGATCTTCTGAAGACTCGACTGATTTTCTTTTTAGTTTTTGCCTGTGACTTTTCGGTGGATGATCTTCTTCGTTTTCATTATTTTCAGTAGGTGTAATCATTAAACTATTTGTTGTATCGGCCCTGGCTTCTGCTAATGGTAGTAGAAAAGACAGTTGATGGAAAAAAACATACTGCCTCTTAGTGGATGCAGCAGAACCACTCCTTGTTGAATTATTTTTTTCACTTCTCTGTTGAAGCCATCCCTTAACGTTTTCCACTTCCTTTGTAATGCCTTGTCTGTAAGAAAAACTAGCTAAATTACTATATAAAACTTACCATACAAAAAGAATAATTAAAAATTGGTTTCAGGTATTTGGCAACTGGATGTACATTTGTTGATATGGAGTATTCGTACAGATGTGGGTCTACAACAATAGCTATAATAACGCGAGATGTTTGTCAACAAATTTGGATAAATTTAAAAGATTTGTGCATACCAGAACCAACGGAAGAAAAATGGTTAAGCATTGCAGAGGAACTACAGCAAAACACGCTTAATATTCCAAATTCCCGACGAATTCAAGATGGAGGCAATTTGTTACCTTATTTATTTGTTGGTGATGAAGCTTTTAGTTTATCTCAAAATTTATTGCGTCCGTACGGAGGAAACAATCTTGGTAATAGTAAAAGAATTTTTAACTATCGTCTTTCCCGTGCTAGGAGATATATTGAGTGCACGTTTGGAATATTAGCAAATAAATGGAGGATCTTTCATAGACCAATGAATGTACATGTTGATTTCGCCATAGATATTGTAAAAGCATGTTGTATACTACACAATTTTGTACGTGAAAGGGATGGTTACCGATTCGACGATACTTTGACGCTGCCGGAGTCTTTGCAAGATTTAGAAGAACATGCCGTCCAAACTCATCAGGGTGGGCGATATTTAAATTCTATTCGGGATCAATTTGCTGAATATTTTAAAAGTGACGAAGGAAAACTAGAATAGCAATTACGTAAAATTTAAATCTAAATTAAGTAAAGTTTCTCTTCATTCTCTTGTGTTATACGATTCCTTGAAAAAGTTATATTTATATGTAAATATAAAAATATTTAAAATAATACTTATTAATAAAATATATTATCTAAATAAAAATTATATACTTACCGATATCGTTTTTTTCCTTTACAGATTTCTCTGCAAAGTTTGGTGTAAATTTCTTGCATATGGCAGCCCATGCATTATTTTTTTCTATTTTGTTGCTATACGATTCACATTTGTAATTCCATATGCAATCATTATTTTGTATTTCACTAATAAAAGAATCGGTGTCAAATGCATCGTCCATTATTGTTTGTGGAAGCGTCCCTTCGATACAACGTTCGATATTAAAATGAAATCGGTCGCCTTGCGGTTGAGTACGACCGCAAGTTTATGGTTCGTATACGGCAGGAGAAGCGCGCGCGATTATGAACCACCCGGCGGAGGTCGGCCGCAAGTTGACTGCAGATGCCCGTTTCGACTTTTGTAAACGCCCGTCTACGAATGATATAGTATTTCTGATGGTGGGCTTCAGTTCGCTGGAACGCGACGGCAATTCTGTGGTCGGTCCGACGGCAAAATGTGGCTCGTGTACGGAGGCCCTTATCCTTGTTTATAGATATACATAGTTATTCAACCGGTCGAGTTGGGTTGCTCTAGCTCGTGCTGCCTCTAACGGCAAACGAAAGGAACTACATTTATGAATGAATTCTCAATCTAGAAAATCAATATGATAGGATATTAAAATTTTTACAGAAAAGAGACTTATCATAAATAATATGGAACTGTTTTCTAAGAAAGAATTACAAATATATTTTTTATAAAAATTACATTTTATTTAGAAAATATGCGTTCTTTTGAGTAATCGGTCGACCCGGGTCGACACATCGAATCGAAATGAGTAGGTAGATAAACTAAGTTTTTTGCAACTATTTGAGTTTGGATAAACAAGTTTACATCAACATTTTTTTTTTAATTGAAATAAATATCGTCTGCAATTGCAAAGTATAAAAATTATAAAAAATTAAAATTTGATTATTGCATCTCACAATCAGTTCACCTTTTTTTTGTAAATATAATCCGAATATATCTCGAGAAATATTCGGTAATACAATCTTCTAAACCTATCGAATGCACATCTTCATTATCACTTAATAATATAAAATATGATAAAGTGGACAGACTAACAATGGAGAAGAATTAAGAATTTCAGAAGACCCGTGGTACACACATCAAGTTTGAATCATTGGTAAGCCGAATACAGAATCAGTCATCAACAGAAATAGTGTCTCACTAACGAAAGAAGAAACCATAGAACTGACAAAAGGACTCCACTACGCAATCGCTACAAAGGAAGTCCCGAAGGCAGCAATAAGAACTTTTACTGGGGAAACCAATAAAGAATGCTTATATATGGTTACCAGAAGTTTTTTGCAACTATTTGAGTTTGGATAAACAAGTTTACATCTACATTTTTTTAAATTGAAATAAATATCGTCTGCAATTGTAAAGTATAAAAATTATAAAAAATTAAAATTTGATTATTGCATCTCACAATCAGTTTACCTTTTTTTTGTAAATATAATCCGAATATATCTCGAGAAATATTCGGTAATACAATCTTCTAAACCTATCGAATGCACATCTTCATTATCACTTAATAATATAAACTATGATAAAGTGGACAGACTAACAATGGAGAAGAATTAAGAATTTCAGAAGACCCGTGGTACACACATCAAGTTTGAATCATTGGTAAGCCGAATACAGAATCAGTCATCAACAGATATAGTGTCTCACTAACGAAAGAAGAAACCATAGAACTGACTAAAGGACTCCACTACGCAATTGCTACAAAGGAAGTCCCGAAGGCAGCAATAAGAACTTTTACTGGGGAAACCAATAAAGAATGCTTATATATGGTTACCAGAATATGTTTACGGATTACTGTTTATCGGCGACGTATTTTTGTTGGAAAGTAGAGTTTTACGTGCAGTTTGACGGGGCAGCCATGGAATCTCCATTGTTGCCGATTATTCATTCGAAGAAGATGCTTTGAAAAAGAGCTTGTAGAAACCAAAACTATGGCTTCGATGCGTTTGTGATATGGAAAGATGGCAGCGAATCCTCCAGGAGTTCTTAGATCACTTAAACGACGTCAACAACATCCAACGATAAAGTTTACCATGGAAACGGAAACTACCAAATAGTTGCCTTTCCCAGCTGCGTTGGTCACTAGCACGACAAATGGTGACATGGAACTTGGAGTGTATAAGAAGAGGACCAACATCAACGTGTACTTAAAGGCAACATCACACCATCATCCCCTACAGAAGAGATCCGTGAACTACACTTTGTATCAAAGAACAGCAAAAATTTGTAAAGGAGATAACCTAAAGAAGGAGGAACGGTTTCTATGGGACGTACTGCAGAAAATCGGATATACTTTGAGGAACGAAGATGAAGTAAGTACATAACCAGCTGGATTTATCTGTCAGTCAACAGTCGGCGGTTGCGGAACATTGCCATTCAGAGAGTTACTGAATAGACTTCGACAAAGCAAAGGTACTGGCTAGAACTAAGAAATATCACCAAAGGCTGACAAGAGAGGCCATAGAAATCTACCGGCATAAAAACAACGTCAACGGAGAAGATGGCAGGGAACTCAGCAGAACATGATGCGATGCAGTAATTAGTTAGTAATAAGCTTGTAATTAGTATAAATTGATAATTAAATTAGTTTTCGACCGATATGTTTGAACCAGTTTCTGAAGACGGTTGCAACATGACATTTAAAACGTCAAACACTTATTGAAAAGACGCATGGCAAAACCCGAAAGTTTCAAGTTTTACTTTAGTTTTCCACAGTCAGTACTTCTCATCAATGGGTGTCGATGTAAAACTTCTATAGTTGGTAAAGTTTCTTTCTTTTCTTTTTCCAATTCATATACATATATTCATTACTATCTCTTCTTCCCCTGAATATGTAACATATATCTCAACTATTTCAGGTTTTTCGTAATAAGGTTTCAATAAATTTACATATACATAGTTAGTATCTGATATTTTCTTTGTTAATTTCTTTCAATCTCCTAGAGTTTTTAATACCGATATTCCGGGATTCTAAACGAAATATGAGCGGTATTGACAACCGGTATTGCTTCCTAATTGGCCGAATTATTTCTTTTAATATAAACAAAACCTCAACCTTAATATTCTCCAATATCCACTGCTTCTAATCGTCTTCCATTCATATTTCTGCCGACGTCTTCGAAATCGACCGCCCAAAGTATCACGGGGTTGAATTGCATTTCGAAATTCCACTTCAACCCAAAGCCTTCGACCACCCAATCTTAGGTGGTATTCAAGTGTTGATTTGGGTTGGAATTTCGAAATCTAACTCAATCTAATCCAACTTAGTGTTGCTTTTGTCGGCCAACATCTTCGAAGTCGGGCGAGATATGAATGCAGGGTTACTTCGGAGAATCCATTCATTTCAACCGTCGTTCATCTTTCGCGCATTTTTTCTGGAAAGGCAATTACTTCCCATGATGCCTCTTCCTTGTGCAATCCACACGGTCCCATAGTTCATCTAGATAGAAAGGAGAAAAGCGTCTCATCATTTCTTCTCCTTTCTTCTGTTTATTCTCCTTGTGCTAAGCGATGTTACTAAGCACTACACGGAGGGGTTTCCCCTTGCATCTTGTTATCTTTCAATCTCAATTTAAGTCAGTGTCGTGAAACAAAATGAAAGTATTCCCATCCCTTTTTAGAATTTTAGCTTTTACTTACATATATATCTGGTTTAGAGAGAGCCCCAAGTTATCTTCTTCCCCACTTTGTCCCATACGCCTCTTTTTGGTACTCAATCTTATTATATTCCATAATCTTTGCAATATTTGAATCAGCATTAACATTATTTTTCAAGATTTCCGCTGCATAGGCAGCGGAAAATGGGAAGCAAATTAAATATAGATTTAATTTGCTTCCCATAATATAATTCCACAGGATTGAAAACGTGTGTTGTATGTCGTGCACGTTTTATGGAAAATATTGCTGCATCAATATACTCGTCCTACCCTTCTCCATCTCCGGAACTCACAGCTCTGAGTATTCTCTTAAACACTCTATGAATTAAAAAAAAATTTGTCAACAAAAATTTCTATTACATTTGACTGGGGATGGTATGCAGACCTGTGTATTATTTTAGTACCATTTTGTTTAAAAAAATTGCAAAAATTGCTCCTAGATCTGTACCTCTGAAGGAAAATCAAGTTCAGAAAATATCTTCAATAATCCTTTTGCCTATGATTTTGAGTCAGCTACTTTTAACCATATTTTTGTCATACGTCTGGGGAATTGTGGACACCTTTCTAAACGGTAAAAGGTAAACGATAATCACTGTCACCGTGTAAAATAATGGTAACTGAGAAAGCAAGACCCCGATCACTACATTCCTTAAAAATCGCGCGCTCTCATACGCCCATTTCTAATATATATACAGAAAAATAGTTTCCAAGAATTTCCTGATTTAACTTTGAGGTCAGGAGATACTGTTAAGTTTTTCTTCATATAGCTTTTCCTATTATTCTTAAACCCAAATGTTTTAGCTCTAGGTCTAGCGTTAGCTGTAGTGTTGGTACTAGCTCTACTTTTAGCTGTTTTTGATATTTTACATCTCATCAGTCGTTATTTTAGGGCATCAAATTCAAAAAACATTTTATATATTTTATTATTTTACGTCTTATTCTTATAATTTAGTATTTTTTCAACATCCCTCAGAGCATATATTGTTCAATCTTAAATGACATGTATTATATATTTAATTTTATTGTTACCAATAAAAGTTAAATATAAAATACTGTTAAGATAAAACACATTTTTAAAAACTTGCGTTCACAATTAATTGATTATAAAATATAAAAATTACTACTTATTACATATTTAATTTGTATTATTATCATGTCACCCAGTATTTTGAATAATACTCCGACAAATTTCTTTAAAAGATTTAAGGCAGTAGGTGTCCTCTCATAAATCTGGTTAAACACCTACGTAAAAAATTTGCCGTTTGCAAATCGATATTTTACCGACGAAAAGTCTGCAACAGTCCGGTATTATTTTGAAGGACAGATTATTGATTTTTTTTGTATACAAGATATATTGAAATATATGCAACATATTTTACTATTTCATAGTAAAACGTACAACGCGTGAATAGAAAAATTTAAATTTTACGAATGGGCACGCATTAGGTACCCTGCCATCTAGGTATCACGAACACAAACTAACTTCAGTTGAATAACTATGTATATCTATAAACAAGGATCTTATATTAGATTTTACTGTGATCAACAATTCTATCAAATAAAAATTGTAATTTTTGAGAAAAATTGTAAGAACTACCAAAAACTAGAAATTAAGTTTAATTTAAAAAAATTCAAATGAGGGTTGATTTTATTACGATTCTTTCAAAATAAAACGAAGTGATAATGAATGATAATATAAATAAAATGAAAAAATATCAGAAGCTGAGCTTCACAATTTCAAAATTCTAACTAGTTAATAAAATTAATGGCTATTAATAGCTGAAAAATAGTTTAACTGTTAACATCTTATATTAGATTTTATTGTGATCAACAATTTTATGAAATCAAAATTATAATTTTAGAGAAAAATTGTAAGAACTACCAAAAACTAGAAATTAAGTTTAATTTAATCAATTTCTAATGAGGGTTGATTTTATTACGATGTTTTCAAAATAAAACAAAGTAAATACAATATTAGCATTCGATTGATTTAAAATATTTCTATAGTTTATAATAAATGTTTATGCAGTAAGATACCTTATTGATGAGATATAGGAACAGATATCTCGAATTAAACCATTCTTATTTCCGTTAAAAAATAATTAGGTAATAATTTAAAAGAAATAGCTCTTACATTGAAATTTTAAATTAAATTTCATTTTGTTGATTTTTATTTCATAATAATATCTCAATTCATCTTTGAGATATGATGATGTAAATTAGATTATTCGATTTTTGGTTTAGAAATATTCTTAAATATTTCATTTATTTTCAACAGCTTGTTTAAAACAGGTTTAAAATACAATTTTTTGGTAGCAACGTAAAATAAGTTTAAAACAAAAAAAAACTGTTTAAAACAATTAAAAACAGGTGTTTTGTTCAAAAATTAATAAAAACTGTTTTTTTTCAACCCTGGTGTGACTTCATTCTAATTGAGATATGAAAATGCCACTCATATTACTTGAAAGTAAAGTACTTTCAAAACGTCTAATTGTAAATATAGAAAATTTTAATCTTGAACTTATGCCACTATTTTTATTTGACAGTCAATATTTCCTAAAGTCGGTGGAAGTTTGTGAAGTCTTATATATACCATCTTGTAGGTAATACTTAAGGTTACAAAATTTAAAAAAAATGGAATGTTTCATGATGAACCGTGCTAGATAAATTAAATAGAAGTAAAATTATGTGATGTTAATTTTTTGACATCACATAATTTTACATTAAGAACAAAAGCTTAATGAAGTAAATAGGCGTACTTATACATGCAAAATGCGTTATACATATAGTTAAAGGTATAGACTATCATTATATAAAATTAGTACATATATGTTCAATACAGCTTAGTATTACAACACAATATATTTAAAATTGCAACAATCTTAACAAAATCGAACACCGAATAATTTCTTGATTAACCATCCGAATAGTGGTAATTAAATTATTCCAATAGAAAAAAAATATTCCTATACTAAAAATATTCATATAGTAAGCCAATTAACGCATTATTATACCATAAAGAAATTACTAATTTTTGTATTTTGTCCACCTAAATTTGAGAAATTGACTAGTGTGCGGCGATGAAACAATAAAAGCACTGATTAGTCGGCATTTATTATAATGCTGCAAATAACATACTAATAAAAAATAATATAAAAATAATTTAAATATTAATTTATTACAAAGTGAACAATTACTATTTTTTGAATGTTTTGAACGTGGTTGTCCCGTTTATCTGTTACAGTAAAATTAGATGGCTTGCATCAATGATGATAACCTGCACTTGAAGACTTTTTAAAATGTTTGTGTCATTCAATTATTTTCTTACAATTAGTACTGAAGAATGCCCGAATACACTGAAGCTGGGTTTTTGGCAATCCCAGCACCGCTTGCTGGTTATATTTTGTGCACGCCCTAGCAATTGGTTTTCACCAAGCCATGTTAAATACCAAAGGACAAAATATATCATTAATGGACGTGAACATACCGTTTAAAACATAACTTGTCGTTAGAAAAAAATCAGATTTTATCTTACACGTTATACGAATTTTATTAGTAAAGTTTTATGAGTCTGCTGCTATTGATCAAAATCAGAGCTGAGCTAACTAGTTGATAAACGTAGTCAAGTATAATTACTAGCTACGTTTAGATTATGGTAGTTTGATTATTAACTACTAAGCAATTAGTAGTTAAATCTGGCTACTTCATTAACTTCATAATAAAATGAACTTTTAAAATCTAAAAACCCAACGTACTTACAACTGCAAAAGAGCGTAGAGGCAACTAGTTAAGAACTTTTGAACTGTTATACAACAAGATGTTCGATGCGTGAGGTGTACGTTTGTTTCGCTCCGCATGAAGACGATTAGTTTACCAGGTTTACTGTTGATTTGTGGAGTGATTAGTGAATAATTGGAGAAATGGCTGGTGATAGAACTCGATTCGCTTCTGAGAAAAGGGATATTGTTAAATCCTGCATTGTAGAGCTTGTAAAAGATGAAACATTTTTGCGTTTATTAAGCGAAAATATTGCTCGAGAGATCGATCGAGTTTTCAAAGAAAAAATAGTGAAACTTTTAGAGTGTGTAACTGAGTTAAAGGAGGACAACAAGAGACTGGAGCGATTGGTTGTCGAGCTGGAGGATCGCAACGAGGAAATAGTCGAACGCTGCGATGCCTTGGAGCAGTACTCCCGTCGTACGTCGATAAGGATTAGCGGTATGGACCACTGCCCGAATACTGAGGTGGAAATCAATGTTTTACGTCTTTTCAATGAAAAGTTGGAAGTTCCTATTGATGCTAACAAAATTGATAGATGTCATCATATCGGAATGCCGATTAGTGATAAACAGGGCGTAATTGTGCGTTTTGTTTCTTACAAAGATAGACGATTAATTCTTCAAAAGCGGAAACTGCTGAAGGGGTCTCGTATCCGTATTTCTGACGACCTCACGGCGACTCGATATAAATTATATCAAAAAGCTGTGGCCAAATTCGGTATGATGTCTGTAAGGACCTCCGATGGTAGAATCTTTGTTCGGGTTAAGGACAAAAAGGTTAAAATATTGAATTTTGATGATGTGGATAAATTATAACGTTTAATCTAATTGTGTCTTCTTGTACACACTTATATTAAACCTAATGTAGACATTATGTTTCGTAAGTCAATTGAATCTTATTATTTTGTTAATTTTTTTAATTTTTAATTTTTTTTTTCTTTCTTCTTGCGGAGTGAATACCGTACGACTTATTATTTTCACATAGTATTTCTTTTTGTTATAAAAAGCGAGTTTATTATCGTTTTTGCTATTATAGTATTTTTTTTCTTTTGTTTTTTGTGTTGATTCTTATTTTTGTTTTTAGTCGGCAATACGTTGACAGTTTAATTTGTTTTAATTTAAATTCATTTACTCTTGATGAAGCAATTGTCGATTTATTATCAGAATGTGCGGGGTTTGCGAATTAAAACAACTTCTTTTTTATTAAATGTGCTCAGTCATAATTTTTCAGTAATTTGTCTCGCCGAAACATGGTTACCAATTTATAATGCTGAACTGATTGATTCTCGATACAAAGTATACAGAGTTGATCGTGGGTATGGTTTGCTGGGTGGGGGAGTACTGTTGGCTGTGTGCTCTAAATTTTCATCATCTCTTATACTGTTGGACACGAATTTGGAGATTGTTGCAGCTAAGGTGCATTTCTCTGGTATCTCTGTGGTCTTCGTGGTGGTTTACATTAAGCCATCTAGCAGTATTGAGGTGTATCAGGAGTTTGTCGACCTTATGAAAGATTTGTGTATGTCGCATGACGCAAAGTTTATAATTTTGGGTGATTTCAATTTGCCTTTAGTGAATGATTCTGACTTTGATTTTTATGCAATTAACGGTGTGAAATACAACATAATAGGTGATTTCCTTAATTTTTGCAACTGCAGCTCATACAACGCTGTAGCTAACCTATATGGTAAAACTCAGGATTTAGTGTTGTCAGATGTTGCGCTTGATGTTGCCCACTTTGATTTTCCATTTGTGGAGGAAGACCTTTACCACCCTTGTCTTGAAATTAAGTTATCTCACCCACCCGTGAATAATTTTACTGTGCAAACGTACTACATAAATGATTATGGAAAGGCTAATTTTTTGCTTTTGTGTCAACGTTTAACTGATACTGATTTTTCTTTTTTAAGTACTTATGATAACGTGGATGATGCGGTTGGTATTTTTTATGAGACTTTGTATGCTATTTTATCTGATTGTGTCCCTAAAAAACAATTTAAGGTTCGTAAATTTCCAGTGTGGTTCAATCAGGGTATTAATAAATAAAAGGTATTAAAGCTAAGAGTTTTCACTTCAAGCATAGGAGAGATTCCTCACATCACTTGGAGAAGTACAGAGAACTGAGAGCCAGAGTCAAGCGCAGCATTAAGATAGCTCATGATAATTATACACGTGATGTGGAAAGTAATATTGTAACTAATCCGAAGGTATTTTGGAATTTTATCAGTCACAAAAGAGACAACTTCAATGAGAGTCAGTTTCTTTTCGACGGAAAACCTCTTTCTTCTAGCAAGGATATTACATCTGCTTTTGCAAATTATTTTAAGTCAGTCTATGGCTCAGGGTCTAACTATTCGCTTTCGTTCTATGATGATATGATCAATGATAGTTCTATGGATTTGTTCAACTTAGAATCCTTCTCAATGAACGAAATTAGTGAGGCTATAAATAAACTAAAGTCTAATCGCACAGAGGGACCAGATGGAATTCCCTCTTATATTGTGAAGGGCTGCAGGGACGCCTTTGTAATGCCATTATATATCATATTTAATTTATCGCTTGTACCGAATACTTTTCCAAATGTTTGGAAGCTCGCTAGAGTTACACCAATTCACAAATCTGGTCCCTCTGGTGACGTACTGAATTATAGACCTATTTCGGTAATCTCTTGTTTCGCAAAAGTTTTTGAACAATTAATTTATAGTCGAATTTTCAATCATGTTAAAGTCTCATTGAATGTAAATCAACATGGATTTATTCCTAATCGCTCTGTGGAGACCAACTAATCCATCTTTATGGACTACGTTTCCAGAGCTTTAGATGCGAAAAGTCAAGTGGATGTTATTTACGCGGATTTTGTAAAGGCATTTGATAGGGTCGATCATGACACACTTCTGCGCAAGCTGGCACAACACGGTTTTTCGTATTCTACGCTTACTTTTTTCGTCACATACTTATCGAACAGATTTTATTACGTTTCTTATAAAAACGCAGTCTCAGATATGCTGGGGATTGACTCAGGGGTTCCGCAGGGGGGTAATCTGGGACCTTTATTATTCTTATTGTTTATAAATGATTTACCTCAGGTAATTAATTCAACCAGATGCTTACCTTTTGCGGACGATCTGAAGATATTTACAATTGTTCGCGATTTAAATGACTGTCGGTCTTTGCAATCTGATTTGGATAATGTATTTAATTGGTGTCGACTCAACAATCTTCATTTTAATGTGTCTAAATGCGAGTCTATGTCGTATACTTTAAGGAAGAAGCCGATAGAATTTGTATACAAAATTAATAATGTAAGTTTGACGTTTGTGGTTAAAAAAAAGAGATCTGGATGTATTGTTTTCGCCTAATTTATGTTTTGCTGAATATATTAAAGCCATTACAGCGTCATCTTTACGTCTCTTAGGATTTGTCATTAGAAATTCTTACAGTTTTTCAAGTGTGCAAACGCTGAAGCTTTTATTTAATTCTCTAGTGAGATCTAAGCTGGAGTATGCAGTAATAGTATGGGATCCTGGATCAATTGTTTATTCAAACTTAATTGAAACTGTACAAAATAAATTTATCAGGTACATTTACTTTAAAAAATACCGTATTTTCATTGGTTACAGATCGTACGAGTTTGCGCGTGAGTTGTTTGAGATCACGAGGTTATATGTCCGAAGAAAGATTATATCGCTTTGTTTTCTACATAAATTGTTGAATAATAACATTAATGCTCCGTCATTATTGGAATTCTGAAGAATCTTTTCTATGTTCCTCGTTTTTCTACCGAACTTAGACGGAATTTCCCTCTTATCAGAATCCTATCACTGTACAACACACTGTCGGCTGCTTCTTTCATACCTCTCTTTGGTGTTGCTATCAAATCGTTTAGAAACAATTTGGCATCTTTAATGAGTCCTACAGCCACCCAGTAGCCAAACATGATTTCTGTTACTTATTGTGACACTATGAAGCACATCATTTTTCCATGGTTTCTATCTATTTACTTATATCTATTATGCATGAATTGCCTTGCTCTGTTAATTTTTCTTTATTACATTATGTATTATTGTTAAGTTTTGTAAATGAATTAGTTTAGTTTAAGTTCTGAAATTGTAATTAGGGGTAACCCTGTTATTTCAGAAGTAAAATAAAATAAATAAATAAACAAAAATTAAAAGTGGTTAAAAGTAAAAAATAAAATATATAATTAATAAATGAACGTAGAATTTTATAACTTTGGGCGATTTTTAATTTAAGATAGATTTTCTTAAAAAAAACCGAACACTTCAAGTCTTGTGAAAGTAATTCACATCTTCTGGGAGCATTTAAAGTCTTGTAGAAACATTCCAAATCCTCTGAAAGCAGTATCAAGTTTTCTAAAAGTATTTTAAGTCTTCTGGAAGCTTTTTAAGTCTTCATGACGTAATAATAAGCCTTCTAGAAGCAATACTAAGTCTTCTGGAAGTAATATCAAGTTTTTTAGAAGCATTTCAACTTCTCTAAAAGTATTTCAAATCTTTAGGAGGCAATTCAAATCTTTTGAAGCACTTCAAATCTTCTAGAAGCAAGCAATATCCACTCTTCTGGAAGTAGTATGAAGTTTTCTAGAAGCATTTCAAGTGTTCTGAAAGCATTTCAAGTGTTGTGTAAGCATTTCAAATTTTCTGGGAGCATTTCAAGTCTTTTGGAAGAAATAACAAGCTAGCTATATATATTTTGAAAGCAGTATCAAGTTTTCTAAAAGTGTTTCAGGTCTTCTCGAAGCTTTTGAAGTCTTCTTGAAGTAGTATTTTGTTTTCTACAATCATTTCAACTCTTTTAAAAGCATTTCCAATCTTCTAAATGCATTTAAAGTCTTTGAGAGCACTTTAAGTCTTTTTGGAAGTAGTTCAAGTCTTCTGAAAGTAATACAGCACACTTTAACATACTCTAACATTTAGCAGTAATAACAAGTCTTCTGGAAGCATTTCAAATCTTTAGAAAACAGTATCAAATTTTGTAGAAGCGTTATCAAGTCTTTTGACAGCAATAACAAGCCATCTAGAAGCAGTTCAAATTTTCTGAAAGCAATATCAAAATTTCTAGAAGCATTTCAAGTGCTATGAAAGCAGTATCAAGCTTTCTAAAAGCATTTCAAGTTTTCTGGCAGTGTTTCAAGTCTTTTTGAATTATTATTAAGCCATGAGAAAACAATATCAAGACTTCTAACAGTAATAACAAGTCTGTAGTCTTTTATCAAATAAATTGACTCTCCAATTGATTCTTTCAATCTGTTGTTAGGATCATTCTTAGGATCACGCGCGATCATCGTAAAGTAATGTTTTTTAACAATTTTTTAGTTAACTACTGCCCAGCTCTGATCAAAATAACATCAAGATTGTAGTAATTGAATCTACAAAAAGTTTCTGAGTGGGATAAAGTACAACCAGTGATGGATTTATTAATTCAAAGGGGATTTTTAAAGCCAGAACAAGATATAGCAGTGTCTAATGAATTTTTACTGATTTTGAAGTATCAGGCACTCCAAAATGTCTCAGGGTGGAATGATAAGAATGTTTCTAATAAAAATCGTCGGTTAGAAATACTAACAAATTTTCATGCACACCAACTAGGTTATTCCAATTTCAGAATTATAATAAAATATGCTATTATTAATTATGCTAACTTAAAAACAAATTTTAATTATTTCAAAATGCACCTGATTATTAACAAAAGTCGATATAAAAACGGTCAATAATTTCTTAGTTTACAGAAACTTGGTAGATTTGACTTTTTGAATACAACTTTTCTCGTTTAATTATGATCAAAAGGATGGAATTTTCTTAAACTCGTATCTCAAAAACCAAGAGAGCTATTGTAATGAGATAAAATGTGTTTGAAAACAAATTTAATGTAGTTTCAGTGATGCTTAAATAATTTCTTACTTTGCATAAATTTGATTGCTTTGACTTTTCGAATACAACTTTTCTCGTTTAATTATGACCGATTGCATCAAAGGGATGGAATTTTTTTAAATCGTATCTCAAAACCAAGAGAGATATTGTAATGAGATAAAAAGCGTTTGAATGTGAATTTAATCTAGTTTCAGTGATCCTTAAACAATTTCTTACTTTACATAAACTTGATTGCTTTGACTTTTTGAATATAACTTTTCTCGTTTAATCATGATCGATTGCATCAAAGAGATGGCATTTTTTTTTAAATCGTATCTCTAAAACCAAAAGAGAGATTGTAATGAGATAAAAAGCGTTTGAAAACGAATTTAATCTAGTTTCAGTGATCCTTAAACAATTTCTTACTTTACATAAACTTGATTGCTTTGACTTTTTGAATATAACTTTTCTCGTTTAATCATGATCGATTGCATCAAAGAGATGGCATTTTTTTTTAAATCGTATCTCAAAAACTAAAAGAGAGATTGTAATGAGATAAAAAGCATTTGAAAGCGAATCTAATTTAGTTTCAGTGAGTCTTACATAATTTCTTAGTTTTCATAAATTTGGTTGTTTTGATTTTTTGAATACAGCTCTTCTCGTTTGATTATAACCGACTGTATCAAAGAGTGATGAGATAAAGAGTATTTCGAAGCAAATTTAACCAATTAAACTAACCAGAAATTTTATGTTTTATTAATACTTAAAAGTGAATGCCATGTAAAAAATGCTTAAAAGTATTTGATGGCAAAATAAATTGCATATAAATGCTAGAGGACTAGTAGCATTATTGCCTGTTTTGGATAAGAGCACCTTGACAGTGTTGAAGGCATCTGTAGATAGTGATCACAGAGTAATCTCTGGTCCACATACAACGATGTGAATAATTTCTAATGGCTTAAAGTTATTATCAAATTATATCAATTTACGTTTAGGCAGCGTCAAATGCCCCACTGGCGTGCTTGAGGTTAAAGACTACACGTCGGAAGAGTTCTGGTGCGTCTTAAAAGTTAGGTTATAGTTAATAAGCGGCTGCCTCGCGGTAAGTCTCATTAATTAATTTTTAAAAGGGTATTAAATTAAACCCCACGTAAAGGACAGTCGATAATAATAGAGCCGGGAAACCGGCCTACAATGGAAACGTCACAAGGGGATCCGCCATTAGGCGAATCCCCATCTGAAAAACACGTGTATAATTCTGAAAGTAATCTACAAAAATCAAATAATCTGATAGAAGACAAGTTGTTAGAGAATGGCAATAGGTACAAAAGTACAGATTTACCCCCATATTCTATATACCTCGAGTCAATACATAAAAACATAGGATATATGAAGGACCTAGCTATCGGTAAGAAACTGTTTGATAGTGGCACTGAGGGAATTAAAAAAGTGGAGAAAAGAGGTAGAAACCGTATCGAAGTAGAATTCAATTTCTACAAAAAAGCTAACGACTTTATTATTTCTGAATATATCAAAGCGAACAACTGGAGAGCGTATATACCATCACATCAGGTATCCTGCCGGGGTATAATCCAGCAAATAGATTTGGGAATGAACGAAGAAACATTAATAAAATATTTAAGAACGGAAAATGAAAGAGATGTCTTAAGAGTTAGGAGATTAAAGAGAAAGCGTGTGGATGAAGATGGGAATGTAGCATATGTCGACTTAGCTACTGTGGTCGTAACTTTCGATGGGGTGAGATTGCCTAGGTACGTCTCACTTTTTCATGTTTACAGAGTCCCTGAATTATATATAGCACCAGTTATAAAGTGCTACAAATGTTGTAGATATGGTCATACCAAGACGTTATGCAAATCACAAGTCAGATGCCCAAAATGCTCTGAAGGACATTATTTATCAAAATGCACGACAGAACAATTGGAATGCTGTCATTGTGGACAAAACCAATACTCAACGGAGGCAGGCACATCTTTATCGGAAAGATGCTGCCCTGAATATAAGAGACAAAAGGAAGTTAAAAGACTAATGGCGACACATAATTACTCCGCTTACGAAGCTCATATGCTAACCACTAACCCAAATAGAGTTGTGACACCTAACACACAAGCCTCGCAACAACACTTCCCCCCTCTAAAAAGCTCGAATAGGACAGAAAATACTACGAACATTAATGCATCCAATGCGGCTTATAGGCCTTTAGTTGATTACTCTGAAATAGTCAAGGGTTCAGGCGAAAATAACTATAAACCGACGACATTCCGAAAACCAATTAGAAACGACCGTAACCGAAATACGGAAAATTATAAGAGGAAAAAGGACAGCTCACCGGAAAGCCAATCGAAACAACAGGAAAAAATTTATAAGAGGAAAACAACCGAACAATTAACAAGGGAAAACCCGCAGCCCAGTACCAGCAAATCTTTCCGTCAGGCAACAAGATCAATACCTAGTACCACAATAGAGGAAGAACAGGTAGTTGTCACTAGACCGTCGATGCGATTAATTAACAAAGACCAAATATTATACTCTGAAGAAGATATCCCATATGATAAAGATTTCACTCTGGAATTCCAAGAGCCTTTCCAAAAATAAGGCAAGTTTATTTAATTTTTTAAAAGACAACGAACAGCATGTAGTAGCAATAACAGAAACATGGTTGAACGAGAATTATCCTATATCAACCCCCGGATATAATCACCTCTATATTTGTAGAGGTGATTCATACGGGGTCTATCCTTATTAATAAACAAAAAACTCAAATTTAAATATTATGAAAATATCACCTCGCTAGTAGAAAAGACACATTTTTTATGTATTTCGATAGATAACATAACCATCGTCGCAGGATATATCCCACCGGATATTATCTTTAATAGCAACGATTGGGATGATCTACTGAGAAATGTCCCATGTACAAAAAAATTCATTTTATTAGGAGATTTCAACGCTCACCTTCCAGGATGGAGTAGCCAACATCTAATAAACGCTAGAAGAAGAGCAATACAAGCAATGGTTGAGCAAAACAACTTCTGCATATTAAATGACGGAAAAACTACGCTTTTCACGCGGCAGGATAGTAAAAATATTTTGGACCTCGTGATATGTTCAGCAGACTTGGCAGCTGGCGCTCTCTGCGTCACGATGGGCGATACATTGGAAAGTGATCACTTTCCTGTGATGGCTTCCTTTAATGTTGGATCCTTGAGATGCGGGAAGAGCTGGCACCTGAGAAGAGTAACGGAAAACTGGTCAGTATACCAAAAACATATCAACAGCTGTATGGAAGGAGGCTGGATCGATAATATGGCAGACCTTATTAAGACCATTAAAGAGGCCAAAAGACAATCTAAAACGACCGCTGAAGGAGATGATTAAGACTTAAAATCATGTCCGTGGTGGGACAAAGAATGTGATAGGGCGATAAAAATAAGAAAATTCACAGTAAGGCAATTTTCGGAAAATAAAACGGACGTTAGCTACATGATAGCCAAAAGGCATATAGCCCTAACAAAAAAGATCTTGTTAAGGAAAAAAAGGGAACACTTCAGAAACTTTTGCAATGAAATAAATAGAGATATTCCGCTAGCTATAATATGGGAAAAGATTAAAATAATGAAACATTATCAAAATAAGGACAAAGACGTAGGCGATAATAACGATGACTGGCAGACCGGAAGGATACAGGCCAATATCCTTAATGTCATGTATTAGGAAATTACTTGAAAAGGTGTTGGCACAGAGACTTGAATGGTGGTTAGAAAAAGAAATGCGTTTTGATCATTCGATCTACGGCTTCAGGAGAGGAAAAAGCATACTACACTGCGCAGCGTACTTAGTGAGCTCCATTCAGTTAGCTTTTGCCCAAAAACAGGTAACGGTGGCTGTATTCCTGGATATTCAGGCGCCATACGACAACGTTTCCATACCAATTCTGATAAAAATTTTGAAGCAACAGGGGCTGCCGGTACGTTTCCTACAGCATTGACATATGCGGATGATGTGGTGGTTATATTAAATGGAGCAATGGAGAAATTAAAAGTGTTTCTTGAAGATCGTACACTTACAGTAGCCATACAAAAAACGAAGGCAATGATTTTTACCAAAAGGAGAAATGATACAAAACCGCCCGTTGCATTCGGAAACAACGCTATTCAATATGTCAATAATATCAAATACCTATCGGCGGTGAAAGCTTTAAACATAATACGAGCCGTGTCACCAGTAAGCTGGGGTGGCGACCCACTTATACTTAGAACTATATACCGAGCTCTAGTAAGATCGAGGCTGGAATTTATGTTACCCATAATGATGCCATTAAGAGATACAAACCAGACAAAGTTGAATAAAACTGTATACAAGGGCCTTCAGCTAATATTAGGACTGCCTTTAACCACACCGACCAATGTACTTGAGGTGGAAGCGGGCGAACCCCCTTTAAGGATAATTTCAATGGAGAGAGCCAGAAAATTTATTTTAAAGAACCAAAAATATATAAACAACGTTATAACACACAAATTAGATAGACTAGGAGCACAAGTAGAGAGGACGAATGCTAATCCAAGTAAATTTCCGATGCTGGTCAGGGTCTGGAACGAAATTAAGGAAGCGAAATGGGACATGCACAAAAGCAACAAGGATGTGTTTTACACAATACCGTATAAGGCGGTGTATCAAAACATCAATATAAAGTTAAAACTACACTGTATGGATTACATAGAAAGAGCTGGGATAACGGGGACAGCGGCAAATGGTATCTTCGATCAGTACATGAAGGAAGAGTGGCCGGGACATATCACTATTTTTACAGATGGTTCGGTAAGGAGGAACCCGGATGCGGTAGGTTACGGAGTCTATTCCATAGAGGATGAAATAGAAGATGCACATGGGTTAACAAAACACATGGCTATATTTGCAGCAGAAATGCAAGCGATATACAGGAGCCTAGAAATAATCAAAGAGAAGAGGTGGGGAAGAGTGATTATATGCTCGGATTCATTAAGCGTATTAAAGGCGATAAATAACATCTCAATGGGAGCCCAATGCCATTACCTGCTTACAATGGTACTGAAAATTCTTGCAGAGTTAAAGAATGATCAGCAACAGGTAATATTGTTATGGATACCATCTCATAGGGGCATAATCGGCAACGAAAGAGCCGATGAATTAGCAAAGAGAGGCTTGGATTTGCAGTCGGAACCTATTAAGCTTGATTCCTTGGACGTATTCAGACATTACAAAGGAAAGACCTTTGAAACCTGGTCCAGAGAATGGGAAGAGTCATCGCAGACAAAAGGCAGATGTTATGCGCAAATTCAAAACCAACCGCACAAGAAGAGCTGGTTCGAGGATTACCCCTCAGCGCCCAGATATTTTTACACCTTAATGAGTCGCCTAAGAACGAATCAGGCAACAACTGAAAATTACTTGCACCGAATAGGAAAAAGAGATACACCACTCTGCGAATGCGGGGATTATGGGAATGATAATCATCTCTTCTTGGAATACCCACTCTTTAATCAAATTAGAACGGATCTCTTGGAAACACTGAATCGACATATAGACTTTAACGCACTGTACTATCTGATGGAAATTCTCGCTACAAACAGTTTATTAATATATAAAGGCCTTTATAAATATGTAATAAAGTGTAAAAAAAAGATTATAACTTTAAAATAAGTGGCACGAAAAGCGGCATTCCTTGCCGACACTTGTGCAAATAACTCGTAGAGATGTTTATGGATATATTTATATTGATACATAATTACATATGGCAGGTCGTACTTAGATCAATACGTAATTATTTATTTTCTTTGTTCCAGAATAAAATACCTTTAATTTATCCAATCCGAGGGGCAACCTAAAGCGTAAAGTGTGAAGAACCTCAGTCCCTAGGTTCGAGAAGAGTCTGATTTGTTACCTTTTTTCTAATTAAACCCGATCCTTGCACAGCCTTGGGCTAGTAGAATATGCTTAGTTGCTTTTATTTTGCTTGAGAATGTTTGGTTGAATTTTTTTGTTTATTTGTTTATTTCTTGCTTTTGTTGTGATTTATTTATTTATTATTTTTTTTTTTACATTTTTTTTTTCTTTTTTTTTTGTTAGATTTTTGCTTTGAATAGAAAATTTTTGATTTAGTGGTAAATTGATTTACAATTGCTGGTTGCTTTTGTACAATCATACATATGCTTTAGCCTCGAAAATTGAATGAAATACCAGACGTAGACAAATACACTTAGCAGCAGAAGTCTGCGTACAAAAAACTTCTAACACTTTAACTGAAAAAATAAGGGTCATGATCTAATGTGATAAACTTCAATCTTTTTTATTTTGTGTATTAACTACATATAATTCTATTAACAAAATATGCATCAATAAAACAGAAATATTAGTTACAAAAAAAATTAAAATTAAAAATTCTCCAAATAATGCGTATGCAAAAATCTGCGTACAAATAAAGACGCCTTCTCCAAAATATACTTATTTACTTAAATACGTAGTTGGCGATGTACGCTTAAATTACGATTTAAATAAAAGATAATCGGTGTCAATTATATTAGCAGAGGCTTAGAAGCTAAAAGTTAGAAAGGACACGAAAGGAAAGGAAATTGAATTGGGACAGTGAAAAATTATTGTAAAGTTATGGAAAGAGGGAAAATCCTTTCGAAAAATAGGAGACACTGTCGGCAGGTCACACTCTTCCATTCAAAGAGTAATTAATAATTATAAAGACACTGAAGATTACCTCTCACGTCCGCGATCTGGTAGACCACCCCTTTTAACAAACCGAGAGAAGCGAAAAATTGTACAGCAGGTTAGAAAAGAACCTAGACTGACGGCAAAAAAAATAGTAGAAAATGTACAAGAAGAATTTCATAAAACTATCAGCAAAGATACGGTGAGAAGGACGTTAAAAAAAGCTAACTATCACAGTCGCGTTGCACGAAAGAAGCCATTTGTGTCAGAGGTCAATCGTCAGAAGCGGATTGCCTTTGCAAAAAAACTTTTAGACAAGCCCATTGAATTTTGGGAGAAAGTTCTCTTTACAGATGAGAGCAAATTTTGCATTTTCGGCATTAAGGGTAAACAACTTGTATGGAGAAAACCTAATACTGCCCTTAATCCCGAAATTTTGAAAGCGACTGTAAAACACGGAGGTGGTGGAGTTATGGTTTGGGGGTGTATGTGCACCAAAGGGGTGGGAAGGTTGGTTTTCATAACATCGACAATGGATTATAAAATGTATATAGACATTTTAAAAGAAAATTTGAAGCCTAGCATCGAAAACTTGGGCTTGGGGCCCGAATACTTTTTTCAACAAGATAATGACCCCAAACATTGCGCCCACAACACTAAGCTTTGGCTACTATACAATACCTCAAAGCAACTTAAAACACCTCCACAATCGCCGGACTTGAATCCCATCGAACACCTCTGGGATTTACTGGAACGCAGGATTCGGCAACACAACATAACGTCGAAGGAAACGTTAAAAAATGTTATGATTGAGGAATGGGCCAAAATCAGTTCGGACGAAACGAAGAAATTAGTGCACTCCATGCCTAAACGTTTAAGGGAGGTCATTAAACGTAAAGGTTATCCGACCTCATATTAATATAGAAACAATGATCTCATTTATGAATTTTTTATAAATACTGTCCTGACTTGTACGCAGATTTTTGCATACCCGTTATTTGTAGAATTTTTAGTTTTGATTTTTTTCTGTAACTACTAGAATTATATGTAGTTAATATACAAAATAAAAAAAAATCAATTTTATCACATTAGATTACGACTCTTATTTTTTCAATTAAAGTATTACAAGTTTTTTGTACGCAGACTTCTGCTGCTGAGTGTAGACGCAGTAGCTGGGAAAAGAAGGACCCGTTTCCGGATCCCATTACCATGTAATGTACGGTTGAATTTCAATGTGTCGTCCGGTTGAACGTCGTGGTGATGATGAGATAAAACACAATTTCTTCTTACTTAATTAATCTTTATTTCTTAGGCGAAGGTGATACAGAGTATGATGATTGATTTTCTTGTCGTTAGTATTTCGAAGTTGTTTTTACTACTGTATTAAGATTGACTTGGTTCTACAATTTTCTGATCTTTTATACTAGTTCAAAAACGATTAAAGTATCGTTAGATAATAAGGATTACCGAAGTCCGTTCTTAATTGTTTTCAAGTTTTGGTTATCGTTTATTTATTCTTTGATATTTATTAACGGATGTTTTCTTTTCTTAATTTATCTATGATTACTGTATTCTAATGTTATTTCTTAATTAAACTAATTATACAATTTTATTACAAAATAATGCTTCTTATTTTACATGTTACATTACAACCAACCTAAAACTTTAAGAAGAAGAAGAAGTTTAGGCAACCCAAAAACCTTGTTTGTGTTTTTATCTTATCCAAAAGTTTTACATAAAATATTAATTCCACGTCTTTTTCTGGAAATGAATCGATTTAAACGATTATTTAATAGCAAAATTTCCACGATTGGAATGATTCATTTACGAGCCTTACCAGGTATTAAACACCTTTTCATAAATTATAACAAAGTAATTAAATCGTTTTAGGTACTCCCAAATACGACGGTTCCATACAAAAAATCATTGATACAGCTCTGAAAGAAACCGAGCTTTATCTCAAACACAACATTGTAAGCTAACAAACAAAAGATTACGTTTAACTTAATTAAATTTACAGGATGGTCTCCTCATTGAAAATATGCACGACATTCCTTATGTACAATCAAAACGATTCAAACCTGAAACCGTGGCTGTTATGACCAGAGTAACAACGGAAATTAAAAAAATTATTGGTCAAAATGTCCCTTGTGGAATACAAGTAAATAAATTATTATCAGGTTTTTTAAATGAATAATTAAGGTTTTAGCTTGTGGTAATAAAGAAGCATTAGCAATCGCTAAAGCGTGCGATTTAAACTTTGTACGTGTCGAAGGATTCGTTTTTTCTCATGTAGCTGACGAAGGTTTCACTAATGCGTGTGCTGGAGAAATATTAAGATATAGAAAGGAAATTGATGCGGAAAACGTGTTAATTTTTACCGATGTTAAAAAGAAACACAGGTATTCATGATTAAAGTTATATTTTTGTTTGAATCTTTTATTCTGGAGAATTTTACCTCAATTTAGCAAGTGAATGAACAATATCATAAAATAATACTGATTATGTTTAAATTTTTCAACTAATGAATCTAAATTGATATTAGAATCCTAACGTAACTTTTACTCTGGAGGCAATTATAAACCCAATTTCATAACCTTTAAATCTTTTTCAACCTATCTCGACTTCGTTTTTGGGTCTGGTTTTTACGCTCTAAAACAGCGATATTTCTGCCCCGTGGTGAGTCTATTAGTTTGTACACTCAGCAGCAGAAGTCTGCGTACAAAAAACTTGTAATACTTTAATTGAAAAAATAAGAGTCATAATCTAATGTGATAAACTTGATTTTTTTTATTTTGTATATTAACTACATATAATTCTATTAACAAAATATGCTTCAACAAAACAGAAACAGTAGTTACAGAAAAAAATCAAAACTAAAAATTCTACAAATAACGGGTATGCAAAAATCTGCGTACAAGTCAGGACAGTATTTATAAAAAATTCATAAATGAGATCATTGTTTCTATATTAATATGAGGTCGGATAACCTTTACGTTTAATGACCTCCCTTAAACGTTTAGGCATGGAGTGCACTAATTTCTTCGTTTCGTCCGAACTGATTTTGGCCCAATCCTCAATCATAACATTTTTTAACGTTTCCTTCGACGTTATGTTGTGTTGCCGAATCCTGCGTTCCAGTAAATCCCAGAGGTGTTCGATGGGATTCAAGTCCGGCGATTGTGGAGGTATTTTAAGTTGCTTTGGGGTATTGTACAGTAGCCAAAGCTTAGTGTTGTGGGCGCAATGTTTGGGGTCATTATCTTGTTGAAAAAAGTATTCGGACCCCAAGCCCAAGTTTTCGATGCTAGGCTTCAAATTTTCTTTTAAAATGTCTATATACATTTTATGGTCCATTGTCGATGTTATGAAAACCAACCTTCCCACCCCTTTGGTGCACATACACCCCCAAACCATAACTCCACCATCTCCGTGTTTTACAGTCGCTTTCAAATTTTCGGGATTAAGGGCAGTATTAGGTTCTCTCCATACAAGTTGTTTACCCTTAATGCCGAAAATGCAAAATTTGCTCTCATCTGTAAAGAGAACTTTCTCCCAGAATTCAATGGGCTTGTCTAAGAGTTTTTTTGCAAAGGCGATCCGCTTCTGACGATTGACCTCTGACGCAAATAGCTTTTTTCGTGCAAAGCGACTGTGATGGTTAGCTTTTTTTAACGTCCTTCTCACCGTATCTTTGCTGATAGTTTTATGAAATTCTTCTTGTACATTTTCTACTATTTTTTTTTGCCGTCAGCCTAGGTTCTTTTCTAACCTGCTGTACAATTTTTCGCTTCTCTCGGTTTGTTAAAAGGGGTCGCTTCTCTCGGTCAGATCGCGGACGTGAGAGGTAATCTTCAGTGTCTTTATAATTATTAATTACTCTTTGAATGGAAGAGTGTGACCTGCCGACAGTTTCTCCTATTTTTCGAAAAGATTTTCCCTCTTTCCATAACTTTACAATAATTTTTCTCTCTCCCAATTCAATTTCCTTTCCTTTCGTGTCCATTCTAACTTTTAGCTTCTAAGCCTCTGCTAATATAATTGACACCGATTATCGTTTATTTAAATCGGAAAGCGTACATTGCCAACTACGTATTTAAGTAAATAAGTATATTTTGGAGAAGGCGTCTTTATTTGTACGCAGATTTTTGCATACGCATTATTTGGAGAATTTTTAATTTTAATTTTTTTTGTAACTAATATTTCTGTTTTATTGATGCATATTTTGTTAATAGAATTATATGTAGTTAATACACAAAATAAAAAAAAATTGAAGTTTATCACATTAGATCATGACCCTTATTTTTTCAGTTAAAGTGTTAGAAGTTTTTTGTACGCAGACTTCTGCTGCTAAGTGTATTTGTTGTTTCCTTGTCCCTAATTAATAAATTAAGACAAGTAGAAAATTTATTATATCGAGAACACGCTCCCAAATTCTCATTGACTGGAATCCAAATGGATTCCGAAAATGGAGGTGGTTCGCCACCTCCAATTACAGATACTTTTAATTTTTTCGACGTATTAAGTAAGGATTTGACTTCCTCTATATTATTTGAATATTTAGAAGAAAAGAATAAAACCATTGACGAAGTAAATTTTACTGATGTAACGTTTAATAATGCATTTTTAATTGAAACACGTGAATTATTAAAAATGGGTTTCTTTTCCAATAAAGTTCCTATATCAAATCAAACTTCTGTGATATGGAGTAAAGTTTAAAACAATAAGGGTGTTACATTTAAAAAACAAATAAAAAACAATTAAAAAAGAAAATGGAGAAGAGAGGTAGAAATAGGATAGAAATAGTGTTTCATAATAGAAAAGCAGTTAATAAATTTGTTGAATCAGACTTCTCTTTTAAGAATGGTTGGAATGTTTTCATTCCCAATAACAGGGTTACTTGTAAAGGAGTAGTAAGACGTATAGACCCTAGTATGACGGAAGAAGAACTTTTGGCTCGTTTTGAAATAGAAGACGGTGAAAAGGTTCTGCACGTGCATAGGATCAAAAGGAGAGTTCAAACGGAAGATGGTCCAAAGTATATCAATACAGCATCGGTGGTGGTAACGTTCAGGCGAACCGTAATGCCTTCTATATTGAAGTTGTTTTTTAATGTAAGACGCCCAGAGGCCTACATCCCTCCGGTTACTCAATGCCACAACTGCCTTAGATACGGCCACACGAAAAAGCTATGTAAATCTAAAACTAGATGTCCTGCTTGTTCCGAAGACCACTTACTAGAAGAATGTCCTAATAGAGATCGACCAAGATGCATATTTTGCAACGAAAACCATTTAAGTAACGAGAGGGGAACCCCAGTGAAAGATAGGAAATGTTTAGAATTGATAAGACAACTAAAAATAAAAGAGACTATGACAAGATTTAACTGCTCAGCATATGAGGCATCTCAAAAAGTTGGCATAGATTTAAACCAACAACAACGCTCTTTAATATCACAAGTAATTATCGATCCAAAGAGGTACCCTGAACTCCCAATTAGAAGAAATCAATCACCGCAAAACCGGAATGAAGAAACGTTTATACAACAGAGAGATAATAAAAAATCCTATAGAAAAACAGTCCTTTCTCCAAAAAAACAAAATATTCCCGAAGAAAGACGTAAAAGTGAGATACCCGGTGATCTAATGTTCGACTTTAATTGTGACAGACGCTCTCCCAACAGTCAAGCGATCCCAATCGACGAACCATCACAAGATCTGAGGTTGAAGTATCGACTCTTTGGTTAATTTTGGACTAACAAACGAAAATAAAGAGTCTAGCTCTCAAATCGAAAGATCCACTAATCAAATTCACGGGGAACATAAATATTCAACAAGAAATTTGCCCTCAAACAATAAAAATGAATGATAACGCTCTTAAAATAATGACCTGGAACTTGAAGTCTTGCGAAGAATAAAGTTAGCCTTTATGGCTTTCTAAAAGATAATTGGCAAGACATTATTGTTGTTTGCGAAACCTGATTACCAGATAGAATGTATTTAACAACTCCTAAATACAATCAGATTTACAAAACAAGAAGAGTTGGGTATGAAGGCCTCTCTGTGCTCATCAGAAAACCTATTCAATTTCAAAATATTGAAATACAAAACCGAATTCAAAACACGCATTTTATTATAATTAAATGTTTCAATTTAACTATTGTGGCTGGCTATATTCCGCCAAATATAACATTTACAATCGATGGAGGGCAGTATTACGTGATATTGATGAACCTTTTGTTCTCACAGGAGATTTTAATGCTTTGCACCAGGATTGGGGATGTGGAAATAATAATAATAGAGGATACGCGCTTAAACAAGTCGCAAGGGAAAAAAACCTTAACGTGATTAATGACGGTCGCCCTACTTTATTTTCACTCAGCGATCAGACTCAAAGCGTTATTGATTTAACATTGATTACTGACTCCTGGGCGAGTAGAAGTGTTTGTTATACAGGATGGGACACGCTCGGTAGCGATCACATCCCTGTATATACGGAAGTTAGCCTGCCGACTAGAACCAATAGACCTAGATCTTCACAAGTGCAAGGTCACAACAACTATAAACATTTGAATTAGAAAAAATACGACGAAACATTAATATTGAACAGCATCGAGCAAAATAATGAATGTGAGGATTTGACAAGGGACATGAAGGAAGCTGCTTTTCAGGCCTCCAAGAAGAAAAATAATAGAAGACAGAAGTATAACCCGTGCCCATGGTGGGACCAAGAATGTGAAAATATTGTCAAAATACGAAAATACTTAATAAGGAACTTCTTGAGAAATAAAACCCCATTAAACTATTTAATAGCAAAGGAATATAGCAATATCGAAGAAAACCCTATTGAGGAAAAAGCGAGACAATTTTAAGAACTTTTGTGCAACTTTAAATCGTCTTACACCATTAAATCAAATATGGGAAAAAGTTAGAACGTTCAATAGAGCAGTTTTTCAACGAGACATGCAGGTTGCAGATAATTTTGAATGGATGGAGAACTTCATGAATGCAATGGCCCCTCCACATGTTCCATCTAAGGCAGAAGTACAACGAGATGATTCAAATGTTGTAATAACGGATACATCTGGATGTACAGACCTCATAACAACTATGGAACTAGAAAATGCATTAAGAAGTCGTAAGGATACTGCCGTAGGAGAAGACGGAGTATCTTATACGATGATCAATAATCTCCCCAGGAATTATAAAAATGCTCTATTGTCTATCTACAATAAAGTGTTGCGGGGTGCTGATATTCCGAAAGAATGGAAAATAATGAATATTATTCCTATTCTCAAGGCCCATAAAAACCCAAACCTCTTTACTAGCTATCGCCCGATATCATTAATATCTTGTATTAGGAAAGTATTCGAACGTATAATTACCGACAAGTTAGAATGGTGGTATGAAAATAAGAAAGTTTTTGATAATCTTCAATATGGATTTAGAAGAGGTAAGAGTGTCTATCATGCAGTAACATCATTGGTTACGGACATTCGGTGTGCTTTTGTCGAGAAAAAATCACTTTTGGCTGTCTTTATTGACATAAAAGCGGCGTATGATAACGTCCATATACCCACGTTAATAAAAATTATAAACAATCTGGAGATTCCGAAATTATTCTCTTTATTAGTACATCAGCTTTGCTCGGAAAAAATACTAAAATTGAAGAATGACCCAGGAAATATAGGTAACAAGACAAATTACAGAGGACTTCCTCAGGGTAGCTATCTAAGTCCAATACTTTTTAACATATATATGACCACACTTAACAAGGAATTGAGAAAATGCGATGTTTTTGCTTTGACCTATGCAGATGACTTGGTGATATATTGCACTGCTTTGAACATAAAGACAGGAGGCCAACAACTAAATAAGGCTTTGGAAATTTTAAAGAAGTTCTTGGACTATCGTCAGCTTGAAATATCTATGGAAAAAACAAAAACTATTATTTTTACCAAGAAGAGGAACTTTATTAAACCGACCATCATGTATGAGGGCACCCATATTGAATTCACAGATAATATCAAATATTTAGGATTTAATTTGAATGCTAAACTTGACTGGAAGGAATATATAGATACTACTGTGGTGGCCTGTAGAAAGGGTATTAACCTAATAAAATCTCTATCCAGCTCAAGGTGGGGTAGTGACCCGGTTATTTTAAATATGCTGTAATAAAATGCAATTGAATAGATTACAAGTGATATGCTATGAAGCGTATAGAATCATACTAGGAGCGCTCAGATCGCCACCCACTAATGCACTCACCATCGAAGCAGGAGAAACATCTTTACTAACCAGAGCTAGAATACTATGTACTAAGTTTCTCAGCAGAAGCCTTAGTATAGATAGTTGCTCCATGATCAACAGGGTAGATAAGATAACAAAAATCTATATCTTACGTCCGTTGGCAAAAACTAGACCGTTGATCTCAGAGATATATTCCAAAATGGAACCTGCTGTTCGGAATCAATATAGAAAAAGTGCACATAGTATCCATACAATAAAATATAATATAAGAAAATTTTCACCAAATATGGTTTTTACCCCCGGATCGTACAGAAGCTGCAGAACGGTTGGTGGAATGAACAATGTTGTTGGAGCTGAAATAAACCAATTTATAAAATATGCATGGCCGGATGTGGAGTCTATATTTACAGATGGATCGGTAGCTCTTGTACCGGAGAGGAGTGTGGCGTGTGGTGTCTATGTCCCCTCAATGGGAATAGAAGAATCATATAAATTACCTAACCCATTGACAATCTTTTCGGCGGAGGCATACGCTTTGCTGATTGCTTTGACAATTGTTTTAGAAAGAAAAATTCCGAAAAGTATCATCATAACTGATTCTAGAAGTGCTTTGGAAAGAATAAAAAACTACAATTTTAGGGATACGATTCACCCATATATCTTGGAGACTCTCCTTTACGAGATACATATGTTGGAACAAGAAGTTACAATATTGTGGGTGCCAGAACATGTGGGCATAGAGGGCAACGAAAAGGCCGACCAATTGGCAAACATGGGCCATCAAAAAGAATCACTTAAAATAAAGATATTCGGAAAAGAGCTGTACCGACAAGTAATAAGAGAAATTGAAGTCGAATGGGGGTAAGAATGGAATAGAAGTAGTACCACGAAAGGAATCATGTACGCAAGATGTCAACCTACAGTTCCGAAAGTTCCATGGTATAAGAGAGTACCCTTTGTTTCCCGTCGGTTCTGCACACTTATTATAAGATTGAGATTAGGACATGCGTTAACACCCGCATATTTATTTAAAATAAGAATGAAAGATAACCCTTATTGTGAATGTGGTGAAGAGGGAGACCTCAATCATATATTTTTTGCATGCGTTAAATATCAACATCAAAGATTGAAACTCACTCAGGGATTATCAAGAGAAAACATTGAATTTCCCATTAACTTGACCTCATTGTTGGCCTATGATTCTTTTAACATTTATAAATTATTAAATGAATTCGTTACATCGGCTGGCATAAATCTGTGACAAAAAAAAAAAGAACTTTGTGTGATACCTATACAAAAATGTGATAGTAGCTTTTAGAAAGACATTATTGACTGTGATAACCCTTATTTCTGAATAATATATAGGTACTGTATAATCATCACTTTCCAGATTCCGTGCTCCGAGGGTCCTCCTTTGGTCCTACGAAAGTCGGGTCACTGGACCCCTGGCTCGCAGAAGAAACTTCCTTATGCGTTTGTGTTGTCTTATTTTAAAGTGTTTTTGTCTTGTTAATATCTTGTTGCAATCCACGGGACAGAAAATATCAGAGGGCGGGAGAAGGAAGACATAGGAAGAGAGGAAAAATCGAAAGAAACTTTGTAGCTGGAGTATGATATGAACGAAAGTTCGAACTCCAAAACCCAACCAGTATCATTACTACTACTACTATAACCCCAATTTAGTGGATGAATTAAAAATTATTAAGTTTAAATGATTATGCATAAATAATTACTAAACAAAGCTTTTTTTCATTTTCAGTTCACATTCAATAACCGATGATGTTTCATTGATTGAAACTGCAAAAGCAGCAGAATTCTTTCTCTCTGATGGTGTAATCTTAACGGGAACTTCAACAGGATCCCCCGCTAATAAAACAGAATTAGATCAGCTTAAAGATAATTTAAAAATTCCTGTTTTAATTGGGTCTGGAATTACCGATGCGAATTTTCATGAATATAAAAAAGCTGATGGGGTTATTGTTGGTTCTTATTACAAAAAGAATGGATTGTGGTTCAATGAAATTGACGAGGAACGATTAAAAAGGTTTTGTTTGAGTTTATAAAAGATATTTTGTAACTATAAAAATGATTCTATAATAGATAATTTCACAAAAGCTGTTTTTTTATTAGAGGAAATGAATATAAGAAATTAAAGCAAGTCACGTAGTAGTGTTGATGACATTTAATGTGACAATTCTGGTTTCACTCTTCTTTTAATGTTATTTGGAGATTGCTAGCGCTTGTAGAGTGGCATCACAGCCTCTAACTCGCCTATCTAGCATATCCTTCATGTGTTCTAAGGGTTTTAAAATATATCTACCAATCTGGTCCATTCTGTCGATATCTAAATATCTAGCTTTGAGATACTATTGGAGCATCCATGAATCAATAGTTATCATCAATAAATGAGTCAAAGGGAACTATATGTGTTCAACTAAAATTTCTTTAATATACCGAATTGTGACTAGATTGCCGTTGATAAAGTGAAGCTCAAATGAGCGCAAAGTTTTTTGGGGTGCTACGTACTGTGAGCGTCAAAAGAAAGTAAACAGTAGTTTTTTACTTCTAAAAACCCTTTTTACTACGATTCTCTTAACTTACAATACAAAATTATATACTAGAATTCACGACTTTATTTGTGAGCTCTCCCTTCGTAGAAAATAGTTAAGCAAAAACCCCAACAAATATGGTAAATTTTCTTTAAAGTAAAAATAACCCGATTTTTACGCGTCAAAATTAACCCTCCGTCTGTCGGGTGTGGTCTACGAGTCCACGACAAAATGATTACGTGAAATATTTTTTAAATTATTTTGCTCAAAACTTTTACGGTCACAGTACCTTTCAAGTATCTGAATATCAACTGTTTTCGCTATAAAAAAATGTTTTTCAAAATTCCAAATAGTCGCAACACAATATTTTATCCTGACAGACCCTTCCCGTTCAAATGTGTAACAATATTCGCAGATGTAAGCTGTAAGAATCGTATTCCAGTTGGAACTCTATGCGTTCTTTTTGTGTTTGTAGGGGTATTACCGAGTTATAAAACTATACCTCGGAGTGATCGCAATATAGTTCGGTAGTTCCCTTAATAATTACTATATATACGGTTACCGTATCGTTGACACGCCAGTTTACTATTGAACCTCGTTTTGAGGCGTTGTGTTATGTGTTATTTATTTTACAAATATAGAGAATAGAAAAGTACATAAAAAATTATTTATAACTAATATCAAATATCTAGTTAGCAATCTACAAATAGCATACTTACAAATAGGTAAGTAGTATCACACAATTTTCTGATATGATTTGATAAAATAATAAATGATTTATTATTTGATAGCATTGTGATATGGATCCTTATGAAAAGGAGAGAGAACGATTACAGAAACTGTATGAAGAAGTTAGCACGGGCAGTGAAATAGAAGAGTCTGACGATAGTTCGATATCAGATCCAGATTTTTACAATAATACAATACAATACAATACAATACAATTTATTGCCACCAAGATATACAATAAAAGAAAAAAATATATACACATCATTCCTTAACATTGGTACAAGGTTAACAAAAGGTCGATTTATCGCCAGAGGCGATGTTTTCAAAACGACCCAATCAGCAATGTATGTTAAAAAAAATAAATTGATATGGCGAATATAAGTAAAAAAAAATAATAAATTTATGTATAAAGTATTAGAAAAAGAGTACGCAAGAATAAGAAGGAAAGAGACTCGAATTACACAAAAGAAAAATGATTGGAGAAGAAGAAATAAAGCTATCAGCTGAGAACGGAAAGAGAAGAGGCAGATTAAATCAGGAAACAGTCTGAGACAACTGTTGTGACAACAAGCGATCTTTAAGCGATGCTCTGAATACAGAAAAACTACGGGCTTCCCGCAACTCAGTGGGTAAGTTATTCCAGAGAGTTATAGCTTGCACTGTGTATGACCCGTGATATATTTCGGTACGATGAATCGGAAACATGAGTGAGACACCAGATTGTGCTCTAGTAGGAAGACCGCGAGAGGCCATGAACTCAAATGTAGTGAACAGATAGAATGGAGACTGAGAGGAAAGAATCTTGTATAAGGTAGTTAGTATACGGAAAGATCTACGGTTCTCAACGGTAAGCATTTCGAGGTGATTACGATAAGGTGTAACATGCTCACATTTTCTCAGATCGAAGATAAAGCGCACACAATTATTTTGTAACCTCTCTAATTTGTTACGAAGACCAATCGAAAGGTCCGGGTATACGGTATCGGCATAGTCCAAATGGGGAAGAATTAAAGAGTAACAAAGGTTACGACGAACAGTAGGTGGAAGGAAACAACCAAGCTTGCGTAGGGAGTAGAAACAGAAATAGACCTTCCTACAGATAGACTGAATCTGGGGCTGCCAGGACAATGCAGAATCCATCATCACACCCAAGTTTTTAACAGTTCGAGAGAATTGTATAATATTACCGTCAAGTGACAAATAGGTATTGTTAAGGGAGTAAAATTTTGTTACCAGAGGCCTTGATCCAAAAGCAATAGCCTGAGTCTTTGCCACATTTAAACCCAAGCCATGGCATCTAGACCAGTCCAGAACGCTAGCAAGATCCCTATTAAGCCGCATCACCGCTGCTGGAACTTCATCCACAGCTGCAGTTGTATAAATTTGGAGGTCATCTGCATATAGGTGAAAGTTGCACTTAATTATTTTAGAAATGGAGTTTATAAATACTGAAAATAGGAGTGGACCCAAGACACTGCCCTGGGGGACACCACAGTGGCTTGCAACTATAGACGAAGATGATGAGGAGTCACGTACACACAACGAACGATTAGAAAGGTACGATTGAAACCACGCGACACAGCTCGACGAAAAACCCACAGAAGAAAGAATTGCCACCAACAAACCATGATCAACAGAATCAAATGCCTTACTGAAATCGAGTAAGACCAATAAGGTCAAATGCCGATCATCACAACCACGTCTAATATCATCAGTAATCTTGATGAGCGCCGATGTCGTGCTATGGCCTGGCCGAAAACCTGATTGAAAATCAGTGATAATTTTATGCTCATCAAAATACTGCTGCATCTGCATATATACCAAGCGCTCTAGTGCTTTAGAAATTACAGAAATAATGGATATAGGACGAAAATCACTCAGACAAGTGGGACATTTAAGTTTAGGTATGGGTACAACGTAAGCTAGTTTCCAAATAGAGGGGAAGGTCGATGTCTCAAGGGAGAAGTTAAATATGTGGAGTAGTGGAGGAATGATTACATCCAAAATAGGAAGGAGCTGCTTAATGCTGACACCATCAGCACCAACACTAGTGGACTTAGAATGACTGAGAGCCTGGCGGACTTGAAGCTCGTCAAACAGCTCCAAGGAAAATTTAGAATTGACATTAGCAGAGGCAATAATAGCGGTAATAGTTGATGCCTTAACTGAGTCATCGAGAGTAATGGGAGGTTCGGCAAAATAATTGACGAGAGAATCACAATCAAAACCACCATGATAAGAAGGTGATTCAACCACACCAAGCGAACGCATAGTTTTCCAGAAAGTGTTAGGGGTAGCATAAGACAATTTCCGATAAATATACAATTTTTTTAAGTTCTTACAACGGTGGTTGCAGCGGTTACGCAAGGTACGGTAGGTTTCCCAGTTAGCATTGGATGGATGTCTTCGAAGAAGAGTTTTTGCAGCATTGCGTCTGCGCATAAGATCTTTAACCTCACCATTGAGCCAGGGCGCAGATAAGTGCTTTGTTTTGCGTGGAAGCAAAGGGGCATGACAATCATACAATTCCCTGAGTTGCGTATTGAAGTAGTTAACCTTTTCGTTGATATCCGACATGCGGTATAATTTAAACCAATCGATCATCGAAGCATCAGACATCAATGACTCGCTGTTGATTCCACTGTAGTTTCGAGTCGGAATAGAACGTCTAGGTATCACACAACGTCCAATCTCAAGTGCACAATAAATTAAGTCGTGGTTGGAGAACTGACAAGCTGGAATCTGACCATGAGTAAGTATGTTGTCTGGAGAGGACGTTAAAATAAGGTCCAACATCGACTGAGATGTTGGTAAATGGTATGTGGGTTGTGTCGGTAAAATAGCAAGATTGAGAGAAGAGGTGATGAATTTTAGTTTTTCACAGCGCAGATCGTTTCTTAAGAGACAAGTGTTGAAGTCGCCCATAAGAAGAGTAGTATCATAATTAAGAGTGTGCCACTCCAGTACATCCTCCAACTGATCAAAATAATGAAGGTTCGGTGGACAATAAAACGTGCCCAAAAGCATGCGGCTGCTAGCTAACGTTATCTCAGTAAGAAGATACTCTGCGTTTTGTTGTGACCCATCAGATGAAGCAATAATATTGATGTTGAAATGGTCGCGAACAAACAACGCAACGCCCCCACCCCGTGAATATTCCCGGTCATTTCTCAGTAGGCGATAATTTGGGAGCGATAATAACGACGAAGGAAGGGAGGGTTTGAGCCATGTCTCACTAATCATGATAATGTCAAAAATATGTGACTCAAATGTGACTACAAAATCATCGAAATGGGCCCAGAGACTTTGCGCGTTTTTGCGCGAGATTTTGTAAGTATCAGTGATCATGATACAGAAACCGAGCAGGAAAACGTAAATGATGATGCAAATATTATGCATCAGGATGACGGCGAGGATGATGAAGATGAACAACCCGTGATTCGTGATAGATGCTCGTATTTTTTTGGTAAAGATGGAACTAAATGGAAAAAGGCTGTCCCACCTAGAAATATTAGAACTCGCAACGAAAACATAGTGTCTCACCTGCCGGGGGTCATCGGTGAAGCACGTGTCGCATTATCTCCCATTCAATGCTGGATGTACATGTTTGGAAACTGCATTGATATTGTAGTTGAAAACACTAATTTATTAATTGATAAAATTTCTGTTAAATACCAAGATAAGACTGAGTGTAGACCTACCGACTCTGTAGAAATCCAAGCGCTGATAGGTTTGCTTTATTTAGCTGGGCTCCATCATGGATCAAGGACACATCTAGCAGAGCATTGGTCATCAGACGGTATGGGATATGAGATATTTCCTGCCACAATGGCAAAACGGAGGTTCGTCTTCTTATTGAAATGCATTCGCTTAGACGATACCACAACTAAAGGTCAAAGAAAAAAAATGGACAAACTAGCAGCAGTTCGTACTATTGTTGACAAGCTCAACGACAATTGTAAGAAAACTTATTCTGTGGGCGAGTATGTAACATTAGATGAAATGCTGCTTGCCTTTAGGGGTAGGTGCAGTTTCCTAATGTACATTCCAAATAAACCAAACAAATACGGATTGAAAGTCTTCGCCGTTGTTGATGCCAAAACATTTTTCACTTCACACATAGAAATTTACGCTGGTGTTCAACCCAATGGTCCATATAAAACACAACTCTACCGCTGCAGTAACTGAAAGAATGTGTTCACATTTATTAGGATCAGGAAGAAATGTTACAATAGATCGTTAGTTCACAGGATATTCAATTGTAAAGAAACTGCTAAGAGAATACCGCCTTACTGTGGTTGGTACAATTAGAGCCAATAGAAGAGAACTACCTCTTGGAATAACACAAGTTAAAAACAGGAAAGTATATTCTTCGTTATTCGCATTTAGTAATGATATGACTGCAGTTTCATATATACCCCAAAAAGGAAAGAATGTGCTTCTAGTTTCAATAATGCACCGAGACGATCATATCGATGAAGCTACCGGTGATTGGAAAAAGCCCGAAATAATTACTTTCTATAATAGTACAAAAAGTGGAGTAGATGTTGTTGATCGAATGATCACATCATACAATGTTGCAAGAAACACAAAGCGTTGGCCAATGGTAATTTTCTATAACCTCCTCAATATAGCAGCAATTAACGCTTTTGTTATCTACAAAGGCAACATACCAGATGGTGAATTTGCTAAAACTCGCAGACTGTTTCAAAAAAATCTTGGTATGGAGTTAGTGAAAAATAACATGCAAAGACGAGCCGTTGATAAGCACTCGACCAAAAGTGTGCGTAGTTCTGCCTTGAGGCTCTCAGGTATTGAAGAGGAGATTATTCCAGAGCCACAACCAGGGAAAAGATGAAACTGTAAATATTGCAAAAGACGAAAAACTCGTTATTTTTACAAAATTTGTAAATGTTGGTTGTGCATGGAGCACATAACAGCGTGCTGCAACGATTGTTTGGTAAATATGGAGACCACAGTTTGAAGCCCTCCAGTTTGTGCATAGAATATTATTCTTTAGTTAAGACATTTTTTTAATAACACTTTATACATTTTTAAATAAATATTATTATAGATCGATTTTCTTTTCCTTTATTTAGGCGTTGTTTCCAAATTTTGAAAAATATGTGATTAAATTGTAAGCATTTTCTTTAAATCAAATTAACATAAAACGTGAGTTTGGAATTGGCTCTGTATTAGGCTATTATCATTAGCATCATATAAAACATATTTATGAGAAATTAGCACTGGAGGACACGTTGGCGTCCTTTAGAGTTTTTTCTATTTTGGACTCCACAGACCACACCCGATCGAAAGTGTTAAGAAAGCGCGCCCGACAGACGGAGGGTTAAGTAAACAGCCGGTTTGGTTGTTGTAAATTCATCCTATATTTAGCTATCATACCGATGTTATACCGTTGTCATGATAACTTTAGAAGATTTTAGAAGATACAGCAAGTGGTTGAACGTCGAAGTTAATTATATATATCAAAAATCATCATGGCAAAACAAACAAGTATTGAAACGCGTAAAATAACATTAAACTTAAATAAAAATGGTAAATCCATGTTTAAGTGCGGTTAAAATAGCAAATGACATATTGCAGATAGCGAGCACATCTGTAAGTGCCAATACCACACGAAGAACACTCCATGTAGGCCACCTACATAGAAAAATACCCCATTAAAAGCATTATATTTCTAAACGTTTTGATTTCGCAAAAAAAGTATCAAAACGAAGCTCCAGATTTTTGGAAAAATATATTGTTCAGCGACGAGAGTAAATTTGAAATTTTGAGTAAGAGAAAACCACGAAAGATATGGTGGCCGAAAAATGAGGCCTTCAAAGAGAAATTTGTAACCAATACTATCAAACATGGTTATGGTCTGGGGCTGTATGGCGACATCTTGGTTGGCAATCTAGTTTTCATAGAATCAACAATGAATAAAATGGACTATTTAACCATTTTAAAGAACAATGTTTCCCCGAGTGTTGATAAATTGGGCTTATCAGAGAACTGGATTTTTCAACATACTTCCAAAATTGTGAAGGAATGGTTGCTATACCGAGCTCCTAAAACCCTAAATCAGTGTTTCCCAAAGTCTTTTGGCCCACGGACCCCTTTTAAAACTACATTAAATACATAATAGAAAAACTTTAGAAGACTTTAACTTTGTTGTCTTAATGGTAAATGGTGACGTAAAAATAAAATATAAAGTAAACATTTTGTTGAAGAAGTATTTATTGATTATAAATTTTGTACTAAAATACAATAAAATATTAATGGCTTATATGAACCTGATGGGATGTTATGAGCAACCGCAAATCCCCCCGATTACTAATTTCCAGTATGTTTCTTTTCTTTGTAACGAGGTTCATAACGGCGCTGAATCCACGTTTTACCAAATACGACGACGGAAAAGCAATTAACAGCTTCTGTACAATAACCCATAATGCTGGATATAAAATTTAGATCTGTTTTCGTAACCAGAAATTTTCGTATCCTTGCTTAAACATTGGTTTCAGCTTCTCATTTGTGGATAATTCAATAAGTTGCTCCTGTATTGGCATATACTCATCTACGTTTGTGCTCTGAGTTTGACTACTTACAAAAGGGTTCAACACCCAGTCGGGAATATCCAAGTGAAGAATGTCTTCAAATCTTTGAATAAGGTCCGAATGGAGAGCCATTAAGTGTTCACAATAAGCAAGCAAATCTTCGTCTCCATTTTGCAATTTTGAAAGATTAGGAAACTGAGAACATTTTCTTCTTTCCAAGTTTTGTTTGTATAGCAAAAGTTTTGCAACAAAGGCAGATATAACACTTTTAGTTTTGATTAAATTTAGTGTGTCACCTTGTAGTTTCAAATTAGTCTCGTTAAATCTGGCAAATAAATCAGTCATATAAGCGATGTCATTTTTCGAGATTACTCTCCAGGACAATGAATCCAACATTGAATCAAAAAGCGAATAGAAGCTATTCAAACAGGCACCTTTCCACAACCATCGTACTTCTGTGTTAAGTAGTAAACGATTATAGTCATCATCATTTTCCAAACAAAGTTGAGCAAATAATCTCTCATTTAAGGGAATGCCTTTTGATTTTATTAACTGCTCTAATGACATAATGTAGTGATTCATGCAAACGTCCACTAAGGTTTTTTGCCACCAAATGATGTCGATGAATAACACAAAGTACAGATAGCACATTCAGTATGACTTGTTTTAAGTACGCCAGAAAGCCTCGGTGTCGTCCTACCACTGCCGAAGCACCATCAGTAGCAACGAAGATGATATTAGTCAAGGGTATAGCTTTTACATCAAGAAATCTTTTTAATTCAGTAAGTTGTTCGCCAATAGTGTGCGGCTTTCCGGACTTCGCAATCATTAAAGATATATTATAAGAAGCATGCAGTCCATCGTCATCTATGAGTTCTTGCAATTTCGGTGTTTTCAAATATTTTTCTTTGATTGTTTGAAAAAACGTTAAATCCTTATCTTTTTTGTCTACGGATTTTTATTAAATGTCCCTTAAGCTTAGCAGGTTTTATTACATAGAAGACAGAAAGGTAAAGTAGTATTTCCTAGTGACGGAATAAAGCCAAATTTAATATATTCAACACTGTATTGTCTGCATTTTTTCTTCGGTTCACTCATACTGTTATATGAAAAAAAGGGCACAAAACGATATATATATATGGTAATTCGTAATGCTTCACGGATGGAGAAGTATGTGTTTTGGTTGATCCGAGGTATCATCCGTTCATCTTCTTGGTTGTTTCCTGTGGACAGGGGCAGACGTTTCGCCAAGATCTCACTTGGCATCTTCAATGCTTTGTCGTAGTCTCCTGTTGACAGACTGAGGTACTGCGGTGCTCTGGCTCCTTTTTATAGTAGGTCGTCTTGGTCGTAGGTGATAGCGATTGGTCGGGGGTGGGGTGGTGGGGGTGTTTATGTCCGACGTGACGTGAGTCGTGGGTGGTGGGGGGAGGTCATTGCCCTGTCGTACGGCGATTAATGGTCCTGGGGATTTTCCAGGACCGTTAATGGGGATTTTCCGGATATGGCTTTGGTGACGTCATCCATGGGCGAGAAGAGGCCACTGATCCGCTGTCCGGTGATTTCTGGACCTGGGCTGCTCCCACTGGACGCTTCAGGTATGATAGGCAGCTCGGCGTCCCGCCGTTCCGAATTGGATGGTCCTTGCCTCAGGAAAGCAGAAGATTTAAAACAACTATGGCCTGAATTAAAAATTGTTCATGGTAAATCGCGACATAGTTAATCGCAAGGCAGTGTAGAACGCGCTAACCAAGATGTAGAAAATGTATTGAACACTTGAATGCTACAAGAAAAATCTAACCATTGGAATAAAGGTAAAAACCTTTCAATAAAATCTTTCTTTTTTCTACAATAAAAAGCGCTATCATGTAAATCTTTTTTCAGGTTTGGGTTTCGTGCAATTTATGAAAAATAGGGCGCTTCATGCAGGAATCAAAAGAAGTCCATATGAATCAATGTTTGGAGAGCTAGCGAAGGTTGGACTTACTTCTTCTTCAATACCACGAGATGACAGACTACAGTACTCTGTGCACGAGATGTTATTAAAGAAATAAATACTGAGGACGACTTGGACGTATTAATAAAAACTTCTAATGCGTCTAATACAGAAGAATAAGGTGAAAATGAAATGAGTTTTCATAATAATGTTGCTATTTTACAGGAATTTATCCCAGAAAGTTCTTTAGAAATCTTAAAAGAAGCTTTACAAGAAGAAATTTTGCTAGTAGAGGAAATAGCAACAACGTGCGTTGATAAAGAAGAAAATAACGATATATTAAAAGAAAAGAAGTGTAGAAAATGTGAGGTTTTGTTGGAAGATAATTCAATTTGTAATGTATGCGTGCGTCTACATGAAATTAATACTAACAGAAATGAGGAAAAAGAAAATTTAAAACTTCAAGCTACACGTATGAAAACAATATCTGATGCTTCTCATATGCCAGCAGAAAACGGAATGACTGTCCGGATTAAAGTACCAGATGTAGACAAGGGAAAAGGAAATTCTCGTTCAATCATAGGATGTATAATGAAAAAAACCGATGATGATTATTTTCAAATAGGAACAAGGAATGATATTTTGAAAGATCTTTACACTACTTCCCAATTTAGTGTGTGTCCAAAGAAGGTACTAAGCATCGATGATATCCCACCACAACAATTACCTCTTAGAACAGTGGCCACAGAGCAATCAGTAGGAAGTGGACAGGGATTTGTAAAATGCAATTGTAAAGCAAAATGTAATGGAAACAGATGCACATGTGTAAAGAAAAAAAAATGTGCAATTCGAAGTGCCACCATTACAAGTTTACCGTGTTGTTATAAATAAAAGTTGTATTTGCATTAATAGATGAACGGATTTGTTATTTATATTGTTTGTTTTTGTATTTTTAGAAATAAATATTTGTATTAAAAAAATCCGAATTTAAATTTTTGTTACATATCTTAGTACAAAGAAGCTTCCAGTTATTTTTCTGTTTTTTGATACTACTTCAAAAATGTATTTATTACTATACTTACTTACCACTTGCATCACATGCAATTCCGTCTATTAAAAAAATTATACCGTCCTTTGGAATAACTTTTACAGATATTTGTTAGCAAATGTATACACTACCTAGTATATGTACACATTCACTAGTATATGTATACACTCTGATTAGTAAATACTTTCACTAGAACGTTACGTAAATGTATACATCGACTAGTTAATGTATACATTAACTGAAATGCACACTTTACCTGTAACATATATATATGTGTGTGTATATATATAATAATAATAATATTCTTTATTAGATAAAAAAAGAAAACATAAAATTACAATTGGTTGACGAACAGGACGGGGTTAGGACATAACTTGTCCTCTCTTCCACCCAACCCTGTAATACATTCATATGTATAAACAAAAAAAAATAATAACCAGCAATCATTGTGGTGAAAAACAAGAATATTCTACAATAATAATCTACAATAATGGCAACAGAAATAAAATATCGAGATAAAAGAGAAAAATTAGGTACATACAATGCTACCGTGCGTAACAGATTGAGTAACAGATTGAGGAGCGGCGCGCACCGTTTTACAAACCCGCACAGAGGCGCTCGCGAAGCTGTCTTTTAAAAGAAGGTACTGAGAGCGATTTAATATTCTGCGGCAGAGCATTATATAATGTTGGAAGCATGTAAGAGAATGAACGCTCAAACAGCGCGGTACGGTGAGGCAGCGGCGTAATGAGACCCCTGCTTCTAACATTCACATTGTGTACATCCGTACGGAACCTTATTTTGTTATATAAATACGACGGTGTTTTTGAGAGCAATAATTTGTGAAACATTACCATCAAATGTAGTTTACGTCCACTCGCCATGTCCAACCAACCAGCCACGCCCAAAAAATGTGAGACATGCTGTCCACGACTCAGACCAAAGACAAACCTCAAACAGGAACTTTGTACGCGTTGAATACGGTTGATACATATCCTGTCCAAGCAGGGACCGAATACAGTGTCGCAATAGTTAAATTGACTGAGAACGAAACTGTTGCACAGCATCAATTTCGTTTTACGTGACAATACATCCTTCATTGGATATAATAGTTTTAAAGCAGCATAAGACAATCTAATATACACTTAGCAACAGAAGTCTGCGTACAAAAAACTTCTAACACTTTAACTGAAAAAATAAGGGTCATGATCTAATGTGATAAACTTCAATTTTTTTTTTATTTTGTGTATTAACTACATATAATTCTATTAACAAAATATTCATCAATAAAACAGAAATATTAGTTACAAAAAAATTAAAATTAAAAATTCCTCAAATAATGCGTAAACACGAAAGGAAAGGAAATTGAATTGGGAGAGAGAAAAATTATTGTAAAGTTATGGAAAGAGGGAAAATCTTTTCGAAAAATAGGAGAAACTGTCGGCAGGTCACACTCTTCCATTCAAAGAGTAATTAATAATTATAAAGACACTGAAGATTACCTCTCATGTCCGCGATCTGGTAGACCACCCCTTTTAACAAACCGAGAGAAGCGAAAAATTGTACAGCAGGTTAGAAAAGAACCTAGGCTGACGGCAAAAAAATAGTAGAAAATGTACAAGAAGAATTTCATAAAACTATCAGCAAAGATACGGTGAGAAGGACGTTAAAAAAAGGTAACTATCACAGTCGCGTTACACGAAAAAAGCCATTTGTGTCAGAGGTCAATCGTCAGAAGCGGATCGCCTTTGCAAAAAAACTCTTAGACAAGCCCATTGAATTCTGGGAGAAAGTTCTCTTTACAGATGAGAGCAAATTTTGCATTTTCGGCATTAAGGGTAAACAACTTGTATGGAGAAAACCTAATACTACCCTTAATCCCGAACATTTGAAAGCGACTGTAAAACACGGAGGTGGTGGAGTTATGGTTTGGGGGTGTATGTGCACCAAAGGGGTGGGAAGGTTGGCTTTCATAACATCGACAATGGACCATAAAATGTATATAGACATTTTAAAAGAAAATTTGAAGCCTAGCATCGAAAACTTGAGCTTGGGGCCCGAATACTTTTTTCAAGAAGATAATGACCCCAAACATTGCGCCCACAACACTAAGCTTTGGCTACTATACAATACCCCAAAGCAACTTAAAACACCTCCACAATCGCCGGACTTTAATCCCATCGAACACCTCTGGGATTTACTGGAACGCAGGATTCGGCAACACAACATAACGTCGAAGGAAACGTTAAAAAATGTTGAGAGAATGATTGAGGAATGGGCCAAAATCAGTTCGGATGACACGAAGAAATTAGTGCACTCCATGCCTAAACGTTTAAGGGAGGTCATTAAACGTAAAGGTTATCCGACCTCATATTAATATAGAAACAATGATCTCATTTATGAATTTTTTATAAATACTGTCCTGACTTGTACGCAGATTTTTGCATACCCGTTATTTGTAGAATTTTTAGTTTTGATTTTTTTCTGTAACTACTGTTTCTGTTTTGTTGAAGCATATTTTGTTAATAGAATTATATGTAGTTAATATACAAAATAAAAAAAAATCAAGTTTATCACATTAGATTATGACTCTTATTTTTTCAATTAAAGTATTACAAGTTTTTTGTACGCAGACTTCTGCTGCTGAGTGTATATGGTAATTCGTAATGCTTCAAGGATGGGGAAGTATGTGTTTTGGTTTTATCAACCAAAACATACATATATATATATATATATATATATATACATTATATATATCTATAATTATAATAAATAATTCAAAATTAATTAACAACGGAATATACTAAAACACAGTAATTCGAAACATTAACTGAAGAAACTTAAAATTCCTTCAAAACTTTTAATAAAAGAGAAATCCTTAGTGAGTGTTACTGTGATACATAATTTTTTTTAATCAACTTAAACAAGAGAAGCCAGGTTTATACAAAAAAATTATCTGTAAATTTAGTCGTAAATTTAAGAACTCGACAGTTGGGTAAACACATTGTTTATCTTTTGTCCAATCACGAATCGAATTCTTAAATTTAAAACTAAATTTACAGCTGAATTTTTTTGTAATAAATTTAAATTTAAGAGATATCAGTTTTATTCAAACATATTTACGCAACGAAAGTTCACTATCTGTGTAACAAAACAAAAAATTATACTTCTTTTTGTCCAACATTGGGAAGATTTGTTGTATGCACTTCACATCATGTACAAGACAGAACTAAATTGTTGTATACACTCACTAGTTGGTGCAGGGATCGACGCTATTCCTAAAGTGTTAATTTATTAATATATTAATAAATAATTTACTAATAATTTATTGGCGATTTTTTATTATTATTTTAATTTCCGTATTAAAGAAAATGTCTCAATTTATTTATTTTTTATTAAACCTTGCGCGGACCCCCTGACGTTGTTCAGGGACCCCCAAATCGATTTTAATTTTCCGAGGACCCCCTGAATGACACTAGGGACCCCTTGGAGTCCGTATGGACCACTTTGGGAACCACTGCCCTAGATCATCCACCGCAGTCCCCAGACCTTAATCCTATTGAGCATCTATGGAATCACCTTGACAAGAAGATAAGAAAAAGGACCATTTCAAATAAGACGACCTTAAAAAAGTGTTAATTGAAGAATTGATGAAAAACTTGGTGGAATCCATGCCAAGGAGATTAAGGGAGGTACTGAAGGCCACAGGAGCTCAAACCAAATATTAATAGTGGATGTTATATTTATTTTTGTAGTCAATATCTATTATTTACGTATTCTGTTTACTTTCTTTTGACATGTAAATTCGGTAGACCTTTACAATTAACTGAATTATTACGGGTAATGATTTGTTTTTTTTTCATGTTTTTATTGATTTAAATATAGTATACAGGGTGTCTCACGTAACTGGTTCATTAGAACTTTTTTAGGTTCCACTATTCTTAGAGGCTTGAAATTTTGGTAACATGGGTTGTTCATTCCGATCTATTAATCTAAAATATTTTCAAGATGGTCACCATTTCCGGTCTACCGGAAGTAGACCTCAACTTCGTTATTTTAAATGGAATGCTATAGTTTTTATTACACCATTCAATTATATATAAGAAAATATGTTGAGTTTGATAACAGTTGTTGGTGCCTACCGTTTTTTGTTTTCGAGTTATTTTGATTTTAAGTGTTTTTTGTCAAATATCACCATGCTCTTTACAAGCCCATATCTCAGCAAACGTTAACTCAAAAACTTTTTGCATTGGTACGATAACTCTTCATATGCTGTTAAATAGATTGTCATTTGTCGTATCCGTATATCTTATACAGGCTGATCAAAAATTGAGTTACCGTTTCTCTGTATTCAATTGCGTGAAAGTCGAAAATTTTAAATGAATCGCCCCATATTTTCATACCCTATCAGAAAGGGAATTTAATTCTCTATAAATTATCTATAAATATTCCCTATACCTATTTATTATAGTTTTCTTGCTATTGAGGAATTTATCAAAATCATAGGTTAAATGCTAGAAACCGTTTGTGTTTTTGTTAGAAGGTCATGACATTTTGACAGTTTTTTGTTTAATTTATTTAAATTATTATTAGTATTATTTCTACAATGAACTGTGATTGAATAAACTTTAGATTGCTAGCTGTTATTTACCAAAAATAACCAAAAGATAACCGAATAAATGAAACAATGAAAAACAACAATTTAATGACAAAAATTAAAATCAATAACATAAAAGAATGAAAAACTTATAATTATGAAAATAAATTATGGGAATTTAATTGAATCTACAAACTATTTAGATACTTTCCCGTGCCTATTTGTTGTAGTTGCCCTCATATTTGGAAATTAATTGAAGCATGCAATGCTGGAAAGCTTCTAATTTTTATGTTAGAAAGCCGTGGAGTTTTGACAGCTTTTCAACTATATTTATGTTATTGTGGTCATTACTTAGTTGTGTCATCACTTACTGCTGTTAATGTCTTTGAATATCATGGCGAATTATTCCCACGCCAACAATTTAAATTCGTCTTATATTCATGGCGGATGTAATAAAGTTTTGGATAGGATAAGAGACGTATCTCTTAGTTTTGGAAAGATCAAAATAACAAGAAACAATAAATTTCTATTATCAGCAGCTTAAGATAATAGAATAAATGTTACTTCACCAAATTCTTCGGTAAGAGGTGCTTCCGTCGATTTAGATGAATAATATTTTACAAAAAAGCACCGTAAATAAATAAGCTGAGCTCTCTAGGAATATCTCGCCCATCATTACGTCGAATATTACTCCATATAATTGTTTTTCATTGTTTCATTTATGCGTTCTCCTGCTGGTTATTTTTGGCAAATAATAGCTAACAAACTAAAATTTATTCAATCGCAGATCATTCTAGAAATAATACCAATGATAATTTAAATAAATTAAACGATAAACTGTCAAAATGTCATAGCCTTCTAACAAAAACACGAACGGCTTCCAGCATTTTGTGTAGGATTTTAATAAAATAATCAATATAAAGAAAACTATAATAAATAGGTATAACAATATTTATAGATAATTTGTAGAGAATTAAATTCCCGTTTAGATAGGCTGAAAAGATATGGGTCGTTCCATTTAAAATTTTCGACTTTCTCGCAATTGAATGCAGCGAAACGGTAATTCAATTTTTGACCACGCTGTATAAGGTATACTGATATAACAAGTGACAATCTATTTAACAGCATATGACGAGTTATTGTACCAATGCAAAACGTTTTTGAATTAACGTTGGCTGAGATATGGGTTTGTAAAGACCATGGTGATATTTGCCAAAAAACACTTAAAATCAAAATAACTCGAAAACAAAAAACGGTAGGTACCAACTGTTATCAAAGTCAACATATTTACTTACGTATAATTGAATGGTGTAATAAAAACTATAGCATTCCATTTAAAATAACAAAGTTGAGGTCTACATCCGGTAGACCGGAAGTGATGGCCATCTTGAAAATATTTTAGATTAATAGATCGAAATGAACAACCCATGTTATCAAAATTTCAAGCCTCTACGAATAGTGTAACCCAAAAAAGTTCTAATGAACCAGTTACGTGAGACATCCTGTATATGAGTTATGAAAACAGCAACAAATCTTTGATTTTCGTTATTGACTGCATTTTTATTAACCTTTTAATAGAAAAACGACAACTGTTTACTTTGTTTTAACGCTCACAGTATAAACAAGTGTATTTTGCGCGTCATAATTTCAATTAGGTATATAAACGAATTATCAATTTATAAAGAAAATAACTTTATTAATATACCTTTTTATTTGTGTTTTAAAGATAAAATCCATTATTGTCTCTGTCTGCGATGAACTTATTTATCACTTTTTTATTAGAGTCAAGAATTGTTTCAACTATTGATTGCACTTTCAATTGATCGTAAATGTCCAAAATATTTTAATAATATAAAAGTAGGAGTTTATGTTTCAAGAGTCATCGGTAGTATGAAAAATAATTAAACAATTAAACAATAATTCCGAAAATACATCAACAGATTTATCCATATATAAAATACATATGATGTTTTTAAATTTGAAGTTATGGATGACGAAAATTTTCTTAAAAATTTTTTGATTGATGATATCAATGATATCGTGGTAGTTTTTAGTAGTACCATAACATTGAATTTCCAGGTTCTGTGCCTGAATAAAGTTGGTAACATTTTTAGATATTCTTTTATCGTATAAAAGTTGGCGAGTTAATAACGGCGAAAGATGTATTTTCACAGTGTGCTAGACTTATTCAGTTATCATTCATATTTTCGGTCCTTTTTAAGCGTTTTTTTTCCGGTGCATTATTACGTATAGTATTGTTACGAACCCTGTATATCGCATTTATAATTAATTGTATTATTTTCTTATACCGATAAGTTTATAAACATTCCCTTCTAATATTTTCCCACAACGATAAGTTGTTTTAAATTACTTTAAAATATTTTCTCATAGTGATAAGTGTTTCTTTCCAAGTATTCCTCGTAGTTCTTTGTTTGATTATACAAATGTCGACGCTGCATTGTCTTCAACAATGCAGAGGTGACTTTGAGCGTACCATACGCGCACTTAGGTTTAAGTAAAGTAGGGATAAATATGCGTCGGTAGGCCGAGGGCATAAATAGTCCGGGAACGCTAGATTAAGCACCATTCAATTATTCTTTTTGTTGGTGATCAATTGTTGAAAAGACCATTTGTGGTCAAAGAGCCATTCTAAATTTTCATCAAAACTAAAACTAACATATTTCATTTGAAAATCTTCTTTTGAACGTCCGTCGTCCGTCTTCACATTATTTATAAGTTGGTCGTCCGTCGTCCGTGGAATCGTCGTTGTAACATCATCAAATCAACATTAATAAATAAAAACCAATAAAACATCATCGAGTGTTTTCTTTACGGACATCAGTTCAAGAACCCTTAACTTGTGCTAGATAAGGCCACAACAGTATCTTGTGTTTGGTGATTGTAATTTTTGCCAATCTAGTACGGATAATCCTTAATTAATCATTTTTGCTGTTCTATTTGTTTACGATAAAAAGTGGTAATGTCGAGTATGTATAAGCACTGCGGTCGTATGGTGGGGAAAAGAACGGGTGTCCGGTGCGTGGGGTGCTCTCTCTGGTTTCATATCAGATGTGCTAGTACCGACGAGATAACGGAGGGTTCCATATCGATACAGGATGGAACCTGGAAATGTCCGAAGTGCAGATCATCTGTGAGATGAGGTTATTCTTGAACATCAACTGGGACCGCACAAATAACTTCATCCAGTTCTGCGATCACCCTGGAGTCGGTTTATGATATGGTGCGCTTGGAGATGCGATCAAGGAACAGTGAACTTCTTGATTCAGTCGACTTTTGTAGCAATCGTGTATCTGATTTTGAAAAGGTTATGAATGAGTTAAATGAAAAGATAAAAGTTATCGATAAATTAAAGATTGAGAATGCTAATTTGCGTGAGCAGGTTACAAATCTAACTTCGCGAGTTGATGATCTGGAGCAGTATTCCCGCCGCAATAATCTAGAGATACAGGGGATTCCACAATTTGTTGAATGTACTGGATGCTGTTGCCATGCATGTTGGCGTTTTTGTTTCTCATGCGGAAGTTGATGCCTTCCGTCGGGTTCCTCATTATAATCGTCAGAATCCTGCACCTAGGTCAATAGTGGTGCGTTTCTGTGGTCGTTTTAAACGGGATTCATTTCTCGCAGCCTGTATCCAGAAAAGAAGATCCCTACTCGCTGGCTCTCTATCGGGTATGAAGATTCATGGCGTTGGTGAAAGGTGTTTTGTGAATGAACATCTAACTTCTAAGAACAAGATGCTCTTTTTACGTGCTAGAAAGATATGTAAAGAAAAAAACTACAAATATGTATGGACCCGTGATTGTAAAATATTTGTACGTAAGACCGACGGCTCCCCCCTGATTCAGATGGGGAATGAGAAGGATCTTTTAGGTATGTAACTTGTGCACGAATGGGTTAATTTTACTGTAACTCGTCATGCACAATGCATTCTTTTTCTTTTTATTATCAGAATAGCGAAACATAGCGATGGAATCGTTCGTGATAGGGCCCGTAATCTAGCCTGACTTCTACAAAACTCTAAAAGCTATACGAAACTTTTCACCCAGGAAAGATAAAATTGTATGCAAAAACCAAGAAAGATTCTGAAGTGCAAGAGACTTTGCTAAGAGAGTTAAACGAAATATGGGCTTTGGGGAGCATACCAGAAAACTGGAATTGCCAAACAAGGAGGAAATAGAAAATTACATACGGGTTACCGACTGGTGACGTTATTGTTGTGTATCTGAAAGCTAGTATTAGAAAGAGAGGGAGCTTCGCTTCGATCACTTGATGATCGGTTTTAAAAAAGTGAAAATATATCATACACTGTATACAAGTTTTCGCTTTTGCTATCTTTGAGTAGTTGTAGTTGATATATAAAGTAAGCTTTTTATGCGAGGGTTATCTTAGTTGTTCCTATTAAATTAAATCATAGATGTCAGAAGAAAGAAGGGAAAATAGTTGAATAAACTAAGTAAACGCTGTGACTAAATAGGACTTAAAAGGACTAGCTTTCATATCCCATTGCCCAAGCTTGTACACACAAGAAGAAGAAGAACAGACCCATTAATTATTTTTTTTTTGTAAAGAACCGTCGTATTTAGGAGTACCTAGAACTAAATTGATTTATTACAAATTATGACAGGAAAAATGATACCCGGTAAGATTCATAAATAAGTAATTCCAATTGCGGAAATTTCGTTGTTAAATAATCGTTTTATTTCCAGGAAAAAACGTTGATTTTGCATATTTTAGGTAAATTATTTAGATTTGCACTATCTAATCAACAAAAATTAAGTGTATGGGTTGCCTAAAATCAAACAAATTGATGACTAATAAGTTATTAACGATTCCATTAATTAAATAAGTATGCAAAATTATCATTTAATTTTAACTAAATTAATGCATTTTGCGTCCTTTTTAGCCTGGATTTCCCCAAATCACATAAACAGAAGTTTATTTCCAATCGTGTTATTAACTGAACCGGTTCAAGGTTTTTTCTCCTTCCTAAAGGTTATGATGAGAAACGAAATAGCAGTCTTTAAAAGTTCTCCAACACGAAACGTTGTCTTTTAAAAATTCATTTAGAATCTTATCTTAAAGAAAAAAAAATGAGTGCAATAGCACTTTTAGTTTTTCTTAGTCTTTTTGGGGTGGAGGTGTTTGCTGAATATATCGTTCCTGAACCAACAATTGAAGTATTTCATCCTAAAGGATTTACTGTTTCTATACCAGGTGAGTCAGAAAAAAGATCTTTAATTAATGGTGTTTATAATTACGCTCTTTTGCTTTAGATGATGGTGAAATAAAATTGTTTGCTTTTCACGGAAAGATTAATGAAGAATTCGATGGAAGAGAAGCCGGGACGTTTGCTCGGGATATAACTGTAGCTAAAAATGGAAAATGGACGTTTACCGATAGAAATACTAGGCTTAAAAAAGGAGATGTAATTTACTACTGGTTGTATGTGATTAACAAGAACGACAATTTAGGGTATCTTAGAGAACATGAATTTTATACGGTACAAGGTGAGAATAAAAAAAATAAATTTTCAACTCGAATTTTTGGCAAAATTAATTATTAATCTTATTATTTTTGTTTGTTTGTTTCTAATTAATTCTAGATGATAAAGAAACGGACAAAATCGTGTTCCCAACATCAGAATCCCCACAATATATTAATACAACTACTGAAACTACAATCAATCATCAAACAGCCAATCTTTCTGTATCAGAACTTCAAAGATTAGTCTTTTTAGAACAATTAGAATTAATTCGTTTACAATTACAACCGGAAAATAAAATTAAATTAGAAAAGTTAAATCCCAACAGCTTAAGTAACTCTGAGTTGCAAAGAGCTGTTTTAGAACAGCAATTGTTGTTGATCCGCTATCAAAAGGATAATTTTTCAAAGTTGAAATGTTGTTTGCTTAACTAAAAAGAAATATATAAAAGTAATTGTGCCCTCGAGGCAATAAAAAATTTCGATTGTTAGTAATTTAGCGTTCATTCTTTGAATTTAACCTTGAACTTTAATAAAAAAAAATCATCAAATAATCTTTTCGTATCGCAAGTCATACTCTTTAAAATTCTGGTGTTGGCTACACTGATTATGGATTTATTTTAAAGATAGGTTAGGTCAAAAGTGATTTAAATTTATTCTCTTATGCATTTAGATCTGGTACAAAGCGATAATAACAAGAATAACAAAAATAATCAACCGAATAACAACAGCAATAAAAATCAACAAACAACGAAACCACCTCCAGTTATTACAACTTCTTCCGTTTGTTATGAAACCCCCACGAAAGTTAATGGGGGTTCATCTTGTTCTGGAAGATTAATCTTTTCGGAAGAATTTTCCGACATAAACCGATGGCAAAAGGAAATTAGATTAGCTTCAGAACCTGTATTAAAAAACAAACTTTACAATACATACCTTATTGTAATAATTTTGGTTCTTGTAGGATTACGAATTTGTAACTTACACCGACGACGCTGATAACTTATATTTAAAAAACGGACAAGTTCATTTCAAACCAATTTTCGCTGATGATAAATACGAATTAGGATATGTTAATGCACCCAATGTATTGGATTTAAATTTGAGGTTAGTACTAAAAAATGACGTTTAAATTTGATGTTAAATTATAAAAAATTTGACGTCAAATTTGATAAAATTGATATTTATAAAAAAATTAGTTTTTGCTTGATTATTTGATCAAGCAAAAACTAATTGATTATTTGAAAAGCTCGTAATAGAAAGATTTTTGTAAACATTTTTAATAATAATGAAATATTTTTAACTGTTTTTTTTATAACTACTAACTTCGTATAAGTACGAAGGCTTTCACGACCGGTGTTAATTCAACTAAAATTAGAACTAACACTAGCACTAACACTAGAACTATCACTAGAACTATCACTAGGACTAACACTAGGACTAACACTAGATCTAAAACTAGAAACTTTCGGGTTTCGCCGTGCGTTTTTTGAAAAAATGTTTGACGTTTCGGATGCCATGTTGCAACCTTCTTCAGAAACTGGTCCTAACTGACAAAATCGGGGATCGTAAAACAATATATCGGTCGAAAAACTAATTAATAATTAATTTATATTAATTACAAGCTAATTACGAACTAATTACTGCGTCGCGTCCGGTTTGGGAGTCGTGTTCGTCTTCACCACCATCTTCCATGTTCTGCTGAGTTCCCAGCCATCCTCTCTGTTGACGTTGTTTTTATGTCGGTGGATTTCTATGACTTCTCTTGTCAGCCGTTGATGATATTTATTATTCCTAGCCAGAACCTTTGTTTTGTCGAAGTTTATTCGGTGTCCCTCCGAATGGCAATGTTCCGCAATCGCCGACTGTTGAATCTTCCTCAGCCTCACATCCCTCTCGTGTTCCTTGATACGGCATTCGATGTTTCGTCCGGTTTGGCCAACGTAAAACTTCCCACAACTGCATGACAGCCGATAGACACCCGCTCCTTTTAATAGAGGTAGCTTGTCCTTGGCTACCGGGAGTGTATTCCGAATTTTGGTGACCGTTCCATATCGCACCACGATGTCGTTTTTCTTGAGGTGTCTTGCAATTCGTTCCGTTACACCGGAAACGTAAGGAAGACAGATGAAACTGCTGGTACAGAACCAGCTGATGGAAGCTGGTTCTGCAGCTTCTTCTCCCTGCTTCCGCTGGTTGGTGGCTCGGTTGATGTCCTTTAAACTATATCCATTTTTCTGTAGTACGTTCCGTAGAAACCGTTCTTCTTTCTGTAGGTTATCTCCTTTACATATTCTTGCTGCTCTCTGAAACAAAGTGTGAATTACGGACCTCTTCTGTTGGGAATGATGGTGCGATGTTGCCTCTAAGTACCTATTGGTGTGGGTTTTCTTTCGATACACCCCCAGTTCCATATCACCATTTGTCGTTCTAGTAACCAATACATCTAAGAAGGGCAACTGCTTGGCGGATTTTGTTTCCATGCTAAATTTGATCATGGGGGATGTTGAGTGTTTAGATGACCTAGAAATTCAAAGAGGCGTTGCCTACCATGTTGCCATACCACAAACGTGCGTCCACATATCGGAGCCATAGCTTTGGTTTCCATTGGCTCTTCTTCAAAGCATTTGCTTCGAACAATTCCATGTAAAAGTTAGCTATCACCGGCGACAAAGGAGATCCCATGGCTGCCCCCTCAAAATGTTCGTAAAACTCTCCTTCCCAACTGAAATACGTCGACGATAAACAAAATTCCACTAAATCTGACACGTAATGGCAAACCCTCCGGAATGAGTTTTTGGCGAAGACTCTCTACCGCATCCTTAATTGGTACCCTAGTAAAAAGAGATTCTACATCGAAACTAACCAAAATATCCTCAGCATCTAACTTTACATTTTTCACTGATTCCACGAAATGTGTCGAGTCCCTAACATATGATTCCGTGTTGCCTATAAAAGGAGAGAGAATTTTAGCGAGATGTTTGGCTAGTAGGCACGTTGGGGAATTGATGGCATTGACGATAGGACGAAGGGGGACGTCTGGTTTATGGATCTTCGGTAGTCCATAAATTCTTGGTGGTACCAGAGCCTGCACAAACAAACCTTTCTGATGTTCTGGTGGAATAGCTGTGGATTTTACAAGGCTCTTTATATTTCTTACGATCTTGTCTGTAGGGTCCTTCTTGATCTTCCTGTAAGTGGCCGGGTCCAGTAGGTCTATCATTTTGGCGTCATATTCTTCCTTGTCCATCACAACGGTGGCATTCCCCTTTTCTGCTGGTAACACGACGATTTCTGACTTTTCTTTAATAGGTCGGAGTGCCTTCTTCTCACTAACTGTCAAGTTGGATTTTGGTGGTTTTGCTGATTTCAATACCCTGGCAACTTCTTGTCGGATCTCTTCGGCTTTCAGTGTGGGCATCCCTCGAACTGCTGCTTCCACTTCGCAGATTATTTCTTCCTTCGGGACCTTCTTTGGGGCGATTGCGTAATTTAGTCCTTTTGCCAATACCATGGTTTCTTCCTTCGTTAGTGAGATACTCGATCTGTTGATAACGATTTTTTCTACTGGTAGACTGTTGTTGTTTCTCTTCTGCTGCACACGGCGTTCCAATGTTTCAAATTTCTTGATATGTGTGTCGCGGGTCTTCTTGAATTCACGATCGGCTTTCTCCATTGTTAGTCTGTCCACTTTATCCCAGTCTTCTCCGGATATACTATTGGAAAGTGAGAGGTGGAGTCGTAGTAACCTCTTACCTTCTGTAAATCATTGTAGGTCTTATATATCCTTTCTCGTAGTAATGCCTGTTCTGTCCTAATCAAGATTCTACGAGCTGCAGCGGGGTCGATGTGGTAAATGATGACAAGAATATAAATTTAAGTTTCTAGATGGCGCCATTTGAAAGTTAAGTCAAAAAAATTTTGACGTTTATATGTCTAAAATATGACATTTAAATTTGGGGTTAATTGTTGTTGTTGTTTCGATCTAGGTCAGAAATTGGAATTTGGACTAATTATCCATATCATACTCCAGTCACAGGTTTTCTACTGTTCTCCCATGCAGAATATATGAACAGTTTTCTTCGGTTCGGTGTTATCTTCGATCCGCTGCCCCTTGGATTTTACAGACAAATACAAGGACAGACACAATCCTCAATCTAAGTACAAAAAACTCATTTAGAAAAACAAGAATTAGTATATCTTCCGCGAGTCAGAGGCCTGGTGACTCGTCTTATTTTTTATAGGGTAAGGAAGGCCCTCAGAATCACATTTGTTATATAGGATTCAGGTACTTTTGATTGAGATTAGGAGTAATTATTTGTGAAATCAATATTCCTCAGTATTCTTCCAATCTTCATCTATATAATCAATTTGATTACAAACAAATTCCAATGCATCGTCTTGATGCATCAGTTGTCTTAACAAATATACAATAAAATAAAAGTGCTATTAAAAATCACAGCTTTCTACACATTTTTATCACAGTTGTTTATCAAATTGGTATCACAGTTGGATTCCAGCTTGGTTTACAAATTTGTACAACAGCAGGTAAATTTCAAAGGTATCTTGTGCAAACAAGGTTCTCAGGTTGGTTGGAAGATGGCATTTTGCGTCAATAAGGCCTTTAATTAATTTACTTCTAGCGATATCGTATTGGTTACATTCAAAGAAGATGTGATCAAAATCACCCACCTCCTCGCACGAGCAAAGTGGGTCTTCTTTTAGTTTGATTTTGTTGAGGTACTTTGATGTGAGATCATGGCCCAGTCTTAATCTAGTTATGAGTATATAAAATATCTGTTCACATACGGCATTCTCTTAAACCATGGCACTTTTTGGATGTTCGGTTGGATCATGGCATAGTTCGCTCCCTTCAGTTCAGAGGTTACCCCCATTCCCTTTGCCATTCCACTTGAAAATTTTTTTTGTAGCACTCGGAATATATCCCCAGGTATTTCGATATCGATAATTTCCTCTCGATGACCCATTTTCGTTAGATGATCAGCCCTTTCGTTTCCATTGATTCCCGTATGACCCGCTATCCATGCCAGTTGGATTTCAATGCCTTTTGTATGGGCTTTGTTTAGCAGTTCCAATATTTCTATAATAAATGGGTGCGACCTGGTCTCAAAATCGAATTCTTTTACAGCTTCGATTGTACTTTGAGAGTCAGTCAAGATCACTGCCCTTGTCACCTGTTTTGCCAAACAGACTCTTATGGCTATTGATACGGGGCACGCTTCCGTCCCAAAGATAGATAGGTGGTCTGGTAAATGTATATGATCCTCCAGCGCCAAAGTGGGCGAAAAAATTCCACATACAACACTTATCGGATTCGCGATGTAGCGCGATGTAGCGGATGTATCGCGGACCACTCGTCTCTCACGTAATTTTCCACTTCCAATCTTGCTAAATTATTTTGTTCATTTCCTGTTCTGTTGCATGACTTAACACCTGGGGTTCTTTTTACTGCTGGACGCCATTGTCTTGTTTCGTACGGTAAAGAGTGCACTCCGAGAATTCTATTTATACATATATGGGAGGTATGGTTTGATCTTTTTAAATATGTCGGTAATAAGAGGAATTTCTGATCGCTGGAAGTGTTCATATACATTATATAAATTGTTTATTTGGTCACTCCAAACGGTTTCAATCTCCCACATGTTTGTAATTGCAAATTTGGTTCCTAGGGATTTCGCTCTAGCTTCCAGCGACATCTCTCAAACTTCGATGGTAAGACCGTTTGTGGGCAAGGAACTTAAGGCTCCAAGAATAATGCGATAGGCCTGATATGCAATTTTTTGCAAAGAAGACATTGTGGCCACCGGTAGGGGCATCTTAATCCATAATCCGTATTCTAGTCTTGATCGAATTAAGGCCTTGTAGACTGTGTCCAGGACGAGTGGGTTCCCGCCCCATTTTGTTGAAGCGATGGATCTCATGAGGTTAATGCCACCTAAACATACCTTTGATGTTTCGTTGATGTGGAGCTTCCAGCTAAGTCTCACGTCGATGTGAAAACCAAGATATTTGCAATTTTCGACATATTATAATTCTTGTTGATGATAATGTAATATGGGTCGGTTTATGTTTCTTTTCCTAGTAAAAAGCAAAGCTTTTTTTTTGTTCAATCCAATTTCTTCCAATGCACTGTTCTGTACTTTTTATTTTCAGACCAAGATTAGTATGATCTAATTTAAGTTTTATGATTTTCTGGGACATCAACCTGTGAGCCATCAACGCGAATTTTGCTGGGGCACCAGTTTCCTTAATAATTTTAGCCAATGTTGGAATGTGAACACCATCGTAATCCCCCTTGATGTCAATAAAAACTGCTAATAGAGATTTTTTAAGTTTGACTTTCCGAGACGAAGGTCGAGACTGCATGATGAACTCCTCTGCCTTTTCTGAATCCAAACTGACATTCGTCAAATATTTGTTTGTTTTCGAACCACCAGTCAAATCTATCCGCTAGAATGCGTTCGAAAATCTTTCTAACGCATGATAGAAGGGAGATCGGTCGATAACTGGAGGCTACATTTGGATTTTTCCCCGGTTTTGGAATAGGCACGACAGAGACCTCATTTCATTCAGAAGGCAACTCATTATCGTTCCATAGTCTATTATAGATGTTCTGGAGTTCTGCCTTAACTCGGATGGTAGGTTTTTAAGCATGGAAAACTCTATTTGATCGGTTCCTGAGGCAGAGTCTTTTCTATCATGGATTGCTCTCTCTATTTCCGTCATTATAATTACAGCTTCGCATCCGTTATTTACCTGTTCGTTTAATGTTAGATCCTCCTAGGTGAGCTCTTCCAAGGATGGGACATACGCCGGACTTAATATGTTCAGAAATTCCTCAATCCACCCGTTATCCGTTGGCGGCCCAGAGTCAGAGTTAAAAAGTGCTCTCTTTATGTGTCTTTATGCTTCTCCAGATGTGTCCAATCGGAGTTTCTTGGTTCAATGTACTACAAAAGCTTCTAAAATGCGTTCTCTTCTTTAGCAGTAGCAACTTTTTGGATATCGCTATGTGTCTCTTTGCAATTTGAAAATTGATTGCGGTTTTGTCTCTCATAAAAATCTTGATAACATATTGTCTTATTTTTACGGCTCTTTCGCACTCTTTGTCCCACCAAAGGCATGGGTTTATTCGCTTTCTTTTGTCTTTTATGCCAACGCTCTCGACAGCATCATGTATGTTATTAGTGAAACTTGCGTATGATGTTTCTCCATTTAAACTGTTGCTTTCCAGCATTTCTTTAAAGGATGTCCAGTCCCTAATCGTTGGTTTGTTGACTTTTCTTCTTGAGGTTGGCATTGTGTATTCCCTTCAATCGGGCGTTGTCATTTCCACAAAAACCGGAAAATGGTTACTACCTGGAGTATCCCAACCTGTGCAACAATTTATTCTATCGGTGAGATCACGTGAAGCCAAGATCAGATCAATTACGCTTTGATTGCGCTCGTTGTAAGAGAAAAGAGTGGGTCGACCGTCATTCACCAAATCCAATTCCCTTTCCATTATAAGATGTTCGAGTGATCTTCCTTTGAAATCAGTAATATTGCAAGACCATCTTCTGTGGTGAGCATTGAAATCTCCGGAGATAATGTATTGGTGATCTGTTGTGGTGTGTATCCTGCTACTACGGTGGTGTTCCGTATTTTTATTTCGATAAAGTGTGTATTGATTACTGGATCAACCACATCTAACACTTCATAGTTGAGTGGTTTTCTTATTAGGACCGACAGTCCTCCCTATCCATCTTCCCTCATTTTGCGAACATGATAGTAGTTAGGAGTTGTGAATAAAATGTTTTCGTTCAACCATATTTCACATATAATTGCAATGTCTTCCATATTATTTCTCAAAAACCCGTACACTCACTTTGTTTTTAAAAAAACCTCGAGCGTTCCATGTCATTATTCTTAAGTTGTGATTATTGAACATTGCTCAGTATATCATGTGAGTTAAGATCTGCGTAAGAATGTTCTGATGGAACATGTGCTCGTCGTTTGCTTTCCGCTGATTGATTCGTTCTCATTTTCTCCACGTCCATATTGCTGCTTTGATCACCTAATTGTGGTGTTTCTGTTCGGATATCGTAATCCCTGTCTCTGTCTTTGGCTCTAGGTTCCAATATGATTTCCTGTGATATTCCGGGAGGGCCTCTCTTGTCACAATTTATTTCAAACAATAGGTTTGCCGGCATGTCAACATTTCGACGTTTTTCTGCAGTTTTTGAAGGCTTATGGTGAGCAACTGTTTTCCTGTATGAGTGAAACTGTGCTTCAGGTTGGTTTCCTACTGCTGGTGGGATGTGAGCTTTGGGAGTCTGGGCTGTTCTTTGCGTCAGAGTTGGGTAAATAAATCTTTTATTATCCATGATTATATGTGAAAGTGATGTTGGTTGGGTATGGTTTGGCATCATTTTCTGTGTTGCTTCATGCGAGGAGCAATTGTATCTCATCATTATATCCTCGATTTTCTTTTGTTTAATGAATTCTGAGCAAGTCCTTTTCGATGCTTTTCTCTCATTACTAAGCTGGTTTCCTCTGCAAAACAAACAGCAGAGTTCGGCGGCTCGTTCGCATGTTTGTATTTTTTGTAACTCTTGTAACTCCCCTAAAAGTTACGATAAGAGACTATGTATTAATGTATCTCGGTCCTTCCTTATCCACCACTCTTCTTGTAATTCTTTTAACATGTACACCCTCGTTATCCTCGGTTCTTAGGTGGGTGAGGAGTTCCTCCTCACTGAAGATCGGGTCAATGTTCCTGATCATTGCATGATATTCTATGATTAGGGATGAAGATCTTCCAGCCGTTCTTAGCAGCTACTTCCGAATCAAAAAAACCATTTGCGTTCTTTCTATTGTCGAACTCAACTTCAATACGATTTCTTCCCCTCGTTTCTAATTCTTTAACTCCCACTATTTTGTTATTGTACAGTAATTTTCCAATTCTTAGATCCCTCATCTGACCTATGTTTTTATCAATTGATTCAATGCAAGCTGTGAAAGGCGGACAGCCCTTCAAAATCCTTCTTATTTTTGGTTTTAATGTAAAAGGGATCCCTTTTTGGGTTAGTAAAAAGTCCCCGTAGGTTCATTATATTTTGTGGCACAATGATATTATTTCCTTTACTGTGATAGTAGCCGGTTTTAAGCACGTTAAATGTCTCAAGAAGAAATTCTCTTTTAAATGTGATGTCTACAAAATTTGTTATGTCCAGCTTGTTTATGTTTTGTTGAAGATAGCTAAAAAGTTCATCTACAGATATGTTCTGTTCTTCAATTTTTAATAAAAATTTTTCTTTTGGATTCTTACTTTATTATTTTATATCCCTTCTTTAGATTACGTTTATTTTGTACAGGATAATACAAAATAGGTAGGTTTAACAAATTAAAAACAAAAAAACCAACCACGGGGCAGTAATTAACGATGAAATCAAAGCGCTTCCTCGGAATTAACGCACTCGTTTCAAGGTTCGTTTTGAATTTGTGGTTAAGTTACAAAAAAAGATTACGTTAAATTTGATAAAATTAATATTTATTGAAAAAAATTAGTTTTTCCTTGATTATTTGATCGAAAAAGCTCGTGATAAAAAGATTTTTCTACAAAAAACAAAACATTTTTAATAACCACGAAATATTTTAAACTATCTTTTTATAACATCTAACTTCATAGTTAATTTTTTTAATAACAATTTAAGTTTATAAATGGCGCTATTTGAAAATTAAGTCAATAAAAATGTTGACGTTTATTTTCTAACCATATTTTAACATTTATTAGGTGTACATCATCGATTGAAGAAGAATGTAAAAGAAAAGCTGTAGGTGCGAATATCCTCCCCCCAGTTTTCTCATCAAGAATTAACACCAAACCGTCTTTTTCGTTTCTTTATGGAAGGGTTGAAATAAAAGCAAAATTGCCGAAAGGAAATTGGATTTATCCGGAGCTTTATTTAACACCGAAAAAATATACTTACGGTCCTGGATTTAATTCTGGTGAGATGAGAATTGCTTTTGTGTTAGGAAACGAGCATTTAAATCGCGCGTTATGCGGTGGATTAATTTTGGGGGATGACGAAACCGGAAGAAATTTCGCTATAAAAAAATTGATTAAGGATGTAAATTGGAGCGATGATTTCCATGTATTTGGATTAGAATGGCAACGGAATAAGGTGACTGTTTCCGTCGATGGGGTTCCCTATGGAAATATTTATCCTCCATCGGGAGGATTTGGGGAAGCTTATAAGTCGGCGAGTTCCGAGAGCTGGAAACAAGGAGATTTTATGGCTCCGTTTGATCAAGAGGTAAATTTATTTTTTTAATTTAGAGTAGAGAAACTCCATTTAAATAAATTGCGGTATAAGTTGAAAAAAGTCAATTTTCGTTATCTTGAGAAGCATTTGATAAAAGAAATTGTGGTTAAGTTTGTTGACATCATTAAATATTTTTAGTATATGTTAATTAGAAAATTCTCGACTACGAACTCTTCATAGAATAGTGAATTAAATGAAAAAAAAACCCTATTTTTGATCGCACATTTTTTGTCCAATTTAAGATTTAGCCCATGCTAAAACTATTATATAGACGGAATTATTGTTTATTTTATTTTTATGATTAGAAATTTCATCTTTGAGGTGATTAAGAACACATCAGATTCATGATGAGTATATTTCACTTTTTCGATATTTTATATAATTTTGCTGAAAATTGTGAATTAGTAAAATGTGGTTTAGTCGGAAACGGTTCAATGGATTTTAACAAATAGTAATCAGCAAGTAATTGCAAACTTTAAGATTTGTAGGTATAGGAATTTTTTCTTAATGTTTCAGTATTGTGAATACGAGTATTATGTTAGTGTTATTAAGTACTCAGGTTTTATTTTTAAGGGAATATACTCTGGGTATATACCTGGGGATATACCTGGGGATATTTACCCGAGATGAGTATTTAGAGGTATTTATAAAATTAAAAAAAATACAACAAAGATCACAAAAAAAGTAACTATGTTCAACCATGCGCTATCGTTAGTGTTGGTTCTATTTTTAGTTGATATTTAGTCTTAAATTATTGTATACTTGTATCAAACTAAAACTAGAACTAACACTAGACCTAGAATTAGAAACATTATGGTTTAGCCGTACGTCTCTTTAGACAGCAAAACCCTAATTTTTCTGGTTTTAAGTCTAGTGTTAATTCTGAAGCTAATTGTTAGTTGGGTTGGCTTGGGTTCCGTCTTAAGAGAGGTACGATTAAACCTAAATGTTTTTCTAGGGTGCTATTAGCTCTACCGTGATTATTGACTTTACTTTTAGTTATTATTCAGTTTTAAATTGTTGCATACATGTATCAAACTAAAACAAGAACTAACATTAGATCTAGTACTAGAAAGATTTAGGTTTAGCTGTGCCATAGTCTTAAATTAAAAAAGAAATGGTCGTTGGTGTTTATTTATCCGATTACTTTTTCCGTACTCGTGCAATCCCCAAACAGAAAAAAGTCTCCTAGAATCATTTCAAGTCTTTTGGAAGCATTTCAAGTTTTCTGAAAGCATTTTAACCATTCTAGGCGCAATGTTAAGTTTCCTAGAAGCATTTCAAGTCTTCTGGAAGCAGTATCAAATCTCCTAGAACCATTTCAAACCTTCTGGAAGCAATATCAACTCTCCTAGTAGCATTTAAAGTCGAGTGGAAACAGTATCAAAACTCCTAGAACCATTTCAAGCTTTCTGGAAGTATTTCAAGTCTTTTGGAGGTAGCATCAAGTCACCTAGAAGCAGTATCAATTGCTCTGGAAACATTATCAAGTCTTCTGGCGTCAATATCAACTCTTCTAGAAGCATTTAAAGTCTTCTCTAGAAGCATTCAACTCTTTTGAAAGCAGTTTAAGTCTTTTGGAAGCAATATCAAGCCATCTAGAAGCAGTATCAAATTTTCTGGAAGCGTTTCAAGTCTTCTGGAGACAATAATAAGTCTCCTAGAAGCATTTCAAGTCTTCTGGAAGCAGCATCAAATCTTCTGGAACCATTTCAAGCCTTCTGGAAGCAATATCAACTTTCCTTTTAAAGTTTTGTGGAAATAGTACCAAATCTTCGATAGCCATTTTAAGCTTCCTGGAAGTATTTCAAGTCTTTTGAAAGTAGTATCAAGACATGTAGAAGCAGTATCAACTGCTCTAAAAACAGTAGCAAAATCTTTTGACAGCAATATCAACTCTCTTAGAAGCATTTAAAGTCTTCTCTGGAAGCATTTCAAGTCTTTTGAAAGCATTTCCAGTCTTTTAGAAGCAGCATCAAGCTATCTAGAAGCAGTATCTAGAAGTATTTCAATTTTTTGGAAGCAGCATCAACTCCTCTGGAAACAATATCAAGTCTTCTGGCAGCAATATCAACTCTTTTAGATGTATTTAATGTCTTCTCAGAAAGCATTTCACGTTTTTTTGAAAGCATTTCTAGTCTTTTGGAAGCAGTAATAAGACATTTAATAGCATGAATGTATCAAATTTTCTGAAAGCATCTCAAGTCTTTTGAGAGCATTTCAAGTCTTTTGAAAGCATTTCAAGTCTTTTGAAAGCTTCTCCAAGTCTTTTGAACGCATTTCCAGTCTTTTGGAAGCAGTATCCAGCTATCTAGAAGCAGCTATCTAGCTATCTAGAAGCTTGTTCAGTATCAAGTTGTCTGGAAGAATTTCAAGTATTCTAGACACAATATTAAGTCTCCTAGAAGTATTTCAAGTCCTGTGGAAGCAGTATCAAGTCATTTACAAGCAGTATTAACTCTTCTGGAAACAGTATCAAGTCTTCTGGCAGCAATATCAACTCTTTTAGAAGTATTTAATGTCTTCTCAGAAAGTATTTCAAGTTTTTTGAAAGCATTTCTAGTCTTTTGGAAGTAGTAATAAGTGATTTAATAGCATCAAAGTACCAAGTTTTCTGAAAGAAGCTCAAGTCTTTTGAAAGTATTTCAAGTCTTTTGAAAGCTTTTCCAAGTCTTTTGAAAGCATTTCCACTCTTTTGCAAGCAGTATCAAATTATCTAGAAGCAGTATCATGTTTTCTGGAAGCATTTCAAATATTCTGGACACAATATTAAGTCTCCTACAAGTATTTCAAGTCTTTTAGAAGCAGCATCAAGTCATTTACAAGCAGTATCAAGTCTTCTGGCAGCAATATCAACTCTTTTAGAAGTATTTAATGTCTTCTCAGAAAGCGTTTCAAGTTTTTTGAAAGCATTTCTAATCTTTTGAAAGCAATAATAAGTGATTTAATAGCATCAAAGTATCAAGTTTTCTGAAAGCATTTCAAGTCTTTTGAAACATAATTTTCTTACATCAATTTTCTTAGAATTCATTTAAAGTCTTCTCCGGAAGTATTTCAAGTCTTTTGAAAGTATTTCAAGTCTTTTGAAAGCTTTTTTAAGTCTTTTGAAAGCATTCCAAGTTTTTTGGACACAATATTAAGTCTCCTAGAAGTATTTTAAGTCTTTTGGAAGCAGTATCAACTCCTCTGGAACCAGTATCAAGTCTTCTGGAAGCAATATAAACTCTTTTAAAAGCATTTAATGTTTTCTCTGGAAGCATTTCAATTTTTTTTAAAGCATTTCAAGTCTTTTGGAAGCAGTATCAAGCCATCTAGAAGTAGTATCAAGTTTTTTGGAAACTTTTTAACTATTCCAGACGCAATATTAAGTCTCCTAAAAGCATTCAAGTCTTCTGGAAGCAGTCTTAAATCTCCATTTCAAGCCTTCTGAAAGCAATATGGCAAATTGTGTCATCTAGATCGAAGCTGGTTACAAATTCACATCTGTTAAGGAGAAATTGAAAATTGACTTTTAAAGTTATACCGAGATTTATTTATCCAAAGTTAGAGACTATAGAATGTATCCTTAAAAAATTAGAAATATATTTACGACAGCACCCAGAAAGATATTGCGATAATTCTTTTTTTATTTGATGTAAAATAACCTAAAAAACATGTTAAAAATAAAAATGGGAATTGGGATGCACGATAGCGAAATTCTTTTGCATTCTCGAACGATGTTTTTGCTCGCTAACGCTCGCAAAAAGTACTTCATTCTCGAATGCAAAAGTGTCATTTCGCTATCTAGAATCAAAAATAACTATTTCGGTAAGTTTAACGCTTTTCCGCACTTTTTTAATTTTTAACGTCAATATCTTTCTGGGTGCTGTCATAAATATTTGCAAAAAATTAATCTAATTTTTATTTTTATAGATGATAATCACTTTAGGAGTTGGTGTTGGCGGGCATTCAATTCCCAACGTCGACGGAAAACCTTACGTAAACCAAGATTCGAAAGAAGTGTACCACTTCTATAAGGCCAAAAGTAATTATTTGCCAACTTGGCAAGACGGAAATGAATTAATCGTCGATTACGTTAAAGTTTTTGCTTTGTAAAAACAATTTTCTTACTTTTTTAAAATAATATTTTTTTAAAATTTTTAACGATACATCATCGTTATTATTTTCTTTTACCTTAATTTAAATAACAATATGATAGCATTGTAATAAAATGTACCTAAATTCCACTTCAAAGTGATCTCCCTTAAAAAAATGTCACTTTCAAAGTTATCATTCGAAAACATAACTGATTATATACATATCATGATTTTTTGTATACAAGAATATTAAGATAAATGACGAAAAATTGAATTGATGCTTAAATTTGATTAAGAAATTCTAGGAATTCGAAAATCATCTCGAAAAGCATTAATTAACGTTAAGAAGAAGAATTAAAGAAACATTATTGAAGCATTAAAGAAGATGTGAATAGATTAAGATTTAGTTAAATAAAAAACTTAATTAAAATCTTCGTTAAGGGATATGGAATTTAATAACATCTGCATACTATTATCTTCTTCATTTTCATCTTCTTTACATTCTGATTCGTCATTGTCTTTTCTTTCCTGACTAGAAAGAATATGTTTTTCATTTCTTCTATTGGTTTGTTGATTCGTCTTTAACTACTGTGAGTGTCAAAAGAAAGTAAACAGTAGTTTTTTGGTTGGTGGGTTGGTAGTTTAGTTTTCATAGAATCAACAATGAACAAAAAGGACTATTTAACCATTTTGAAGAACAATGTTTCCCCGAGTGTTGATAAATTGGGCTTATCAGGGAACTGGATTTTTCAGCAGGATAACGATTTAAAGCATACTTCCAAAATTGTTAAGGAATGGTTCCTACCCCGAGTCCCTAAAACCCTAGATCACCTTAATCCTATAGAGCATCTGTGGGATCATCAGTTGACCGTTGATGTCGATGGCGCGGAGTAAATACTTTCATTGCCTCCTTGTTGCTGTTGTTGAAAATTTGATCTTGGAAATTGCACTTGGTCTACCGGACGGTTAGGATAAAGATGAGAATAAGATTGTTGCATTGGACTGTAAAAAACTGGAGGATTTCCGACGTTTTTTGCATTTTTCATGATATTTAAGATTTCAATTTTCGCATAATGTTTTTGGTCATCAGTTAATTTTTTGAACATTGGAACAAGCATAAGTGAAAAATGTTTATCTTCGTCGATTGTTTCACATTGCTTATCCTCCAATATTTTCAGTAACTTTTCTTCATATAGAATTGTTTTAAGCACAGTTTTTCTTGCAGCCCTTCTTTTAGATATGGATGTACTTTCCGAATTTTCTGTATTGGTTGCTAAAGAAGAAGAAGATATCATTTCTTGATTTTCTTGATCAATCTCAATTGATTGAGAAGGTCCGGTGTTGCTGGTAGTTGGTCTATCTTTCATTATTGGGAAAAGGAATTGCAATTGGTCGAAATAAATATATCTTCTTTTTTTTTGCTGCTTGCCCTGACACTGCTTTACGCTGGGCTGCTAATTCCCTAGCGAAACGATCTTTTAAATTTTTCCATTTTTTTTGAATAATTTTTCCTGCAATAAAAAACAGTTATTATTTATTTTTCAGATACCTTGCTACCGGCAATAGTTTCAATTCTTTACACTTTGAATTTTTACATGGGGCCACCACGATAAGGGAAATTGTTGAAGACACGTGTAACCAATTATGGAACTATTTACAGCCTTTATACATGCCAGAAAAGTCTGAAGAAGATTGGATAAATATTGCCAAAGAGTTTTACGATAGGACAAATTTTCCGAACTGTATCGGTGCAGTCGACGGCAAGCACATTAGATTACAGAAACCAAATAATACTGGTTCCGAATTTTATAATTATAAAAACTTTTATTCGACTATTCTTTTGGGTATAGTAGACGCCGACTACTGTTTTACAGCAATAGATGTAGGAGCATATGGTGCTGGAAGCGATTCCAGTGTTTTTAAGAATTCGAATTTTGGTCAAAGATTACATAATAACCAATTAAATGTTCCTACTCCACAAAAATTACCAAACAACGAGATGGGAGAACCCATACCTTTCATGATAGTAGGAGACGAAGCATTCGCGTTATCACAAAATGTTTTACGGCCTTATCCTCGAAGAAACTTAACAATGAAACAAAGAGTCTTTAATTATAGACTGACTCGTGCACGGCGTATGGTAGAGTGTACCTTTGGTATTTTAGCGAACAAATGGCGTATTTTGCATCGATCATTAGACGTGCGAGTCGAATTTGCCGACCTTATCATTAAAACATGTTGCATTCTACATAACTTCGTGCGAAAGAAAGACGGTGTGCAAATGGAGGACGAATTTTATGAGTGTTTATTACAGAGCTGTCCTCCATCTGGAATAAGACCTAACAGAGTTGGTCTTAATATAAGAGACTATATGGCAAATTACTTTACATCCCCCGAAGGTTCAGTTCCGTGGCAATATGATAAAATTTAAATACTTATCTGCACAACATTTATTACATAAGATTATTAAAAACTATTAAATAAAAACAATATCACGTACCTCTCTTGTGTTTTTCTTCGGCCGATAACTTGTTCCAAGTGGATATAACTTTGCTATACACTTCTCCCCACAATTTTTCCTTTAAATTTCGGTCACTATACTCTTTCAAATGTTTGTTGTAAAGAGCTGGTCTTTTTTCTACCTCGATAATAATAGTTTCTGTGTCTAAGACACTAGATGTCAAGTCATTGTCACTATTATCAGACACTTCTGAAGATTCAGCCACTTTTAATAAATTTGTTGTAATAATTATCCTATACACCAACTTCGACCTATGCTGCGACTACGACTGAACAGTCGCATGTGCGTGCATGTTCATTCTTGTTATACATTTAAAGACGCGACAATCGCGTCGTTACAAAAATAGAGCAGGTTACATCTTTTTAATCGCTGCTATTATTTAGTCGCATATGCGCGCATTTGTATTTAATGCTATGTGTGTTATTTTTGCAACCAAACAGTCGCGCGACAGAAAATCGCATGTGCGCGCCTGGCCTTAGTCGCATTAAATTTGATGCGACTAACGCGCGTTTCATAAACACGCGACAGCCGCAACAAATTTGACGCGACTAACGCGCGTTTTATAAACGCGCGACAGCATCGCTACAAAAAGTCGTCGTGGGCGAGGGTCCTAAACTGCAAGATCTGTAAATGCAAAACAAGACATTCTCATTTTTTTATCAAAATAACTTTTTTACTATAACCCTGACTTGCGCTTTAAAGCACATATGTACAGACGTGTCAATGTATTATCTACTTTTGGTTAAAATACCAAGTCGATTGAGCGACTTAAACGACGATGAGAAGTTTTTCGCGCTTTACTCAATATTATTCGAATGTCAAATATCTGGTTTTGCATTTATACGCTTCATTTTATAAATAGGTAAGAACTTTGACATAGATATGCTATGATATTAAAAGACATTTTAACGTTTTAAAACGTGTAAGGAGCGGCTCTTACGTTGCGGGTGGGCGTGCAAATGCGTATTGCAACAAATTGAAATTTGTCACGCAGATATTGATTTGGTCAGAAAGGATAAAAAAAATAAGAATAAAATTTAATATAATAAACTTTAATGCATAGAATTATCAAACAAATTATGAAAGAAAAATGTTATGAATTAAAATTTTTAATTAAACAAAATTGAGAGTACAACTAATATTTTCGATTAAAACTTATTAGATGATTAAAAATTACTGAACAAAAAGTTGATAACTTTTTGTTCAGTTCTTTTTGTTGAATTCATTGAACATAATTTTCCTAACGAAAGTTACCAAATACTTTCACTTTAATAGACATACCAAACTAATAGAGCGGAAACTGTTAGTAAATTTAGAGAAAACATAACTTACAGAGGGTTAAAAATCTCATCGTGGTAACGGTTAATGATCGACTCTCGCTCTTGGTCCCAGCGCCACCCTTGGTATTTAGTTTACCCCCGAAGATGAATCTCTGCTGCCGGATTTGGAACTCTTCTCAAAGCTCCCCGGATTGGTGATTCTTGTGACTGACCACGGCTTGAGATCCCTTGGGGACTCACTGAAGACTCCTAAAGACTGCTCGAGACTAACTAAAGACTCGCTAAAGACTGCTCTTGAGACTAACTAAAGACTGCTCTTGACACTAACCAAAGACTCCTTTTCTTTAACCCGTCTGAGATTTTTATAACCCTTCTTTTCCGAGCGCTCTTAATCTAAACAATCAATTTCATTGGTCCTACTACTCGGACGAAACCCATTCTTCACTTCTAAAATCAATCAATAAATTTAATAGAACCCGCGGTTCACTACAAACGATATTTAACAAAATTCTGTGTTAATCTTACCAACTTACATAAAAATGACAGTTCAATGAATACAAAAAAAATAATTTAGAAAAATCTTTATTACTGTATACTTTGGATTCAAAAATATTAAACATTAAAAATAATACATTAAAATCTAAAAATTCGACTAAAAATTGAATAAAAGCAACATAGATATTAATAAACACAATGTAATCCAAGTAAATTAGTAATGCACCACATTCAATCACAGGTCTTAAAACAGCATACAGGTGACTCCAAAATGCGTGTACAACGGAAGACCACAGATTCCTTGGCTCAAAGTAGGTCGATTTAAGTTATCTATATCAAAACTTGTTGCGTTTCACCGCAAGCGGACTTCAAAGATAACAAAAATTTTTTTTATTTTTATTTATTTCAATTACCACTTTTTATGGTTTTGAATACAATTTAATTTTTGTTTAACTTTGGATATTGATAACTTAAATCTGTTATAGACACATTTTGGAGACACCTATATAATGTCGGTAATTAAAAATCATCTTAAAAACGTCTTATTGTTAAAAATATTATAAAATATGTTGGTTTACATAGAATTAAAAAAAATACTTTTAAAATTACTCATATCATAAAAAAATAGATAAAAAATTATGATTAGAATCATAATTTTATGAATAAAGGCACAATGTTTTAATTGATTAAAACCCAGTCTTTTAGCTAAATCGAAGATTATGAATCGATAATAGCTACATGTTGAGGAGGTGGTAAAAATTCGTGTGGGTGCGTGCTACGCCACATCGACGATATCCAAGTGATGAGAAAAGCCTCGTCTTGCCAAGCAAGAACGTTTCCAAAGAAAGGAGAATTTTTCGTCCGATTCGGCTTCACATCTTTCATCAAAAACGTTATCACATGTTTCGAAGGGATGTTATTCCGTTTCGGCTCGTGACCAAAATACCACGTTAAATCTTCAATTTTCCAAGATTCAATCACGTTAATACACTAAAAAAAAAACAAAATAATTACATAACAATAATTAATTTTTTTTTAAATCACAACTTACTTTATGATCTTTATAATAACTTAATTTCGCTTGCCGCAAATCGAACATGTGTGATCGAAAATTTTTCGATTTTGAGTCGGCGAATTTTAATTCGCCGCTAACGGGGTAAATCTTGTCGGTAATGTACATGGCGTATTTTGAAATCGGGGATAAAATGAGGCAGTTGTCTTTTCGATCGGCGTCGTCCCAATAGCCCCATTTTAAAACGACGTCCAAGACTTTTTCGGTGTAGTGAATCGGGCGGTGTAAATTTTCGTTCAAAACTAATTCCTCTAATTGTAATTTATCGACTGGTAATTGTATTTTCGAGGATAATTCGGCGCAAACTTGGTATGCTGTTTTTTGAGGACCAATCTGTAAAATTAAAATAAATATTATTAATAATATATTTTTTTTATTTAGACGTAATTTTCTTTTTACATGGATTTGAATTAAAAAGGAAAAAAATATCTGTTACAGGAATTATTTAGTTTCAACGCGATTTTCAATAGACAGAGTGTTTTTGTAAGTAGTGGCATAATTTTAACCTTTATGTGACTGGGAAATAAAACAATTCCTAAGACAAGAATAGTACCCAGGTGCTAGATACGGGAAATTTTATTATTTGATATTGAAAACGTATTGTATGACAGATTTCAAAAGAAAGTCATGTTTATAAACATGTTCGAACTTGATTCTGATCTACGCGTGAAATAAATCTCGTCAGATAAGATTATTGTCTATTCTGTCCTAATATTTCAGATATAAATAATGTTTATAATATTTTGCTATAAGAGTACCGCAGTATCGATAAAAAATGACAGATACTATCGTTGTATATGAAAAAAAAAATAAAAATCGTATAGATAATCGTATGTCGGAAACAGGCCATATACTTTCAGAAAGGCAATTTGGTTCCAAAAGGGCAAATCGACAATAGGAGCCATACAAAAGGTCCAGGAGGTAGTTGATAGCGCCAGTAAATTTAGAAGGGGCAAAAGAGATCTTGTTGCCATGATTTCGCTGGACGTGAGAAATGCTTTCAACTCGCTCCGATGGAAGAAAATAATTTTTGCGGCAAAAGAAAAATACATCCCGAAGTACTTAATAAATATTATTAAAAGTTATTTTTCGCAAAGACAAATTGAGTACGAGGGAAAAACATATGATATAACAAGGGGAGTTCCACAGGGTTCGGTATTAGGTCCAACATTATGGAATATCGCTTATGATGAGGTTTTGCAATTGGGGACTCATAACGTTACGCTAATTGCTTATGCAGACGACTTAGCCATAATAGCAACCGGAAAAGATGAGGAGCAGCTAAAAAATAATATTATGGACGCATATATACGCATTGCAAGATGGATGGAAGGCCAGGGATTAGAATTGGCTCCAAATAAGACCGAGGCCATTGTCTTAAAGGGAAGAAGAAGGGTGCCAAAACTAGAACTGAATTTGGGTGGCGTCATAATTAACTCTAGCCAGACAATAAAGTACCTGGGTGTGACTTTGGATAAAGATATGAGATTTACGGCGCATGTCAGAGAGGTAGTAAGCAAAGCGGACAGGGTTAAGACTGCATTAAATAAGATAAAGCCGAAAACAAAAGGTCCGTCGCATTGCAAAAGAATGCTCATCTGTCAGGTGGTGGTCTCTGTAGTGTTATACGCGGCACCCGTGTGGAAGGAAGCACTAAAATACCAACTATATAGAAATAAATTAAACAGCCTTAACAGGAAGTTGGCAATAGGGTGTATTGTAGCTTATAGAACAATCTCTTGAGCGAGCGCGGAGGTGTTGGCAGGATTGCCTCCTCTGGACCTACTGGCAGAGGAAAGATATGATATTACAAAACGGGGTAAAGAGTTCAAAACAGAGGCAAGAGAGAAGTTATTGATAGAGTGGCAAGAAAGATGGGACGCATACATCGGTTGGGCAGGTCAGCTTATACCTTCTGTGAGACTATGGATTGACAGAAAATGGGGAAATATGGATTATTATTTGACACAGGCCTTTACGGGTCATGGCGTGTTCGGAACATACCTCAAAACAATTAAAAAAAGCGATACAGACTTATGCTGGTACTGCGGGCTGCAAGATACGCCTGAACATATCATCTTTTTATGTCAGGAGTTTGAGAACATTAGAATTGAAACAGAAAAAATATGCCATTGCAAGCTCCAAAAACATTCTATGGTTGCAACAATGCTAATGTCTGAACAGAAATGGCATGCAATAGCCGAATTTCTGCGAAAGGTAATGCAAATGAAGGAGACCGAAGAAAAACGAAGACAGGTGACAGACGAAGCAAATGATCAAATACAATATACATGGGATACAGACGACGCTAACGATGAGGAAGAGAGGGGTGGTTATCAAGAAACCCCGCCCCCACACGGTACTGGATATACGACATAATGATAATAATATATGTACTATTACGAGGCATCCAAACGGTAACGTAAATGAGTCGAACAAGATTGCGAAACACTCCGAAGAAGCGCAACTCCAGCGGTTTCTGGAGAAAGAAGACGAGGATAGGGGTTTTTAGTGGGTCGGGGTGGACCCCAACCTCACACTATCTGGTCGTCCAACACCATAGGCCAGATGTCTGTTCGCAGATTTTTCCCGACCTCGTTAAAAAAAAAAAAGATACTATCGTTGAATTGCATAAGCCAAAGCGGAAATGGTTAGAAAATAGTAAATAATTAATGTAATAATAATATCCATTGATGATTAACATCTGATTTAGAACTATCATCTTTAACGAAATTGCTTCCACAATTCTTCGAGAAAGTAAAGCAAAAGGCCCAATGGTTAACAGAAAATTATAGTACAAATGTTTTTAGGCGTGTGAAATTCTTAACAAAAAAATATTGGGGAGCGAATTGTTTTAGACTTGGTTGCCAAGTACAAGAACTCTGGAAAAAAACGTAACAACGGAAAATTTCTTCGAAAGTTTTCAATTAGTACAGGACTCTCAATTCCTGGAAGATGTTTTTAGTAGGAACTATTAGAAAAAATAAGGCATTTATTCCCTTCTAAATCTGTATCTAGTAAATCTTCTAATCTGTATATTCTGCAAGCTTTGCTTACAGCAAAAAAAAAGGAACTATATGTTCAAACGTTCAACAAAAACAAGATATTATTAAAAAAGAGAAACCATAACAGTTACGATGACAATTTATTTGAAATTATATTTAGATCTAAGTCTAAGTGATCAGTCCGATGTAAACATGCCATTAATTTAACCCTTCAACATTTCTTTGACGATTTATAAGTTCTGTAAATTCTGTGTAGTGTTGCACTTTATGGCTTAAGTTGTTTATCGTTAAGTTAAAAGATGTAATTTTGTTGTATTTCAAGGAATTTTTTACGAATAAATTTTTTATATATCAATTGGTTTTAATGCGCGCTTTTGGCTATCAATCTATTTTCTATTATAATATTTTTAATTTTTCGAATACTCCTAACCTCCCCATGAGGAATTTCTTATATAGATACAAGCTGAAGAGACTGACGTTGCCAAACATCAAATAATAAAAATATTGGCGGCATATATAGTGAAACGATGTACAAACCGTTGGATATTAGTAATTTTTTTCTTATAAATATGATTGATATTGCAGGTTTCATAAATTATACAGGATGTATTAGCTATGAGTAGAAAAAATTTAAGGAGTTATGGATAAAAATTACTCATACTATTGTTTGTCCTTTTTAAGATATGATACTAAAATAAGAGTTCCAAAGTTTGTAGTACTGCTGCATAATAAATGAGAGTAAGCAGACTTTGTCATTTTGGACATATTTTTTAGAGGTATGTTTTATTTTATACGAATGAAAATTTTTATCACTTCTCTTTTATAATTCTTTAATGTGAAAATTTACAAAAAATTAGATTTTAATAATAAACTGCTTATGTTAAAACCAACAAAATTTATCACATTTATTTCTGAGGTTCTCGCAGACCAATTAACATATATGATTTAATGTTCAATCTAACGGTCGGAAATGGTTGCATTCAACTAAATACGGACATTTGTACTAAAATGTTTCGTAAATATTTGTACATTTGTCAACCAGGGAATTGCAGAAAATACTCTTGCAGCATAAGCACTGGAATCGTCTTAAACAGGACGATATATAGGGTGAGTCAATAGTGCGAGGACGGAAGATTGTGGCCTTACTGTTGAAAATAAAGAAAATATTTTTGTGTCATCATAGATTATAATCAAAGCTGCATCGGCTAAAATTATTTTCAACCATACAGGTGTTTCAGAATTCCAGAACTGTAGTCAACTTCATCTTTTTAAATGTCTTCTTTATAGTTTATTTCTTGTGAAAAAATCAAGTTTATGCCAACATTTTTGAAATAGTGTAATTATCTCAAAAAGTACACATGTTAGATATACCATATGCTTAACAAAAACGAAAGGTAATTAATAAAGCCTTCTCAGACATTGAAATAATATAGGGTGTACCATTTAAAATAACAAAGTTATGGTTCCTCAAACCATAACTTTTCTTTTTAAAAGATCCAAGCTTTGTTTATCGATATGCCAAATTACAAACTTCAATATTTAATAATAATGCTGATAACGAATTTTAAGTGATCACATGATTCTTCAAATATTTTCACAAAATGATTAATAACTTGGCAACCTTGCATTCAAAATTTGAAAACAAGATATGCACTTATAGCATTTAAGACAATTAATCTGCATGTGAAAAGATACATAGGGTTCCATTTAAAAAAATGAAGTTGAATACGGGCCTGAAATAGTGAAATACCCTGTATAGCTGAAAATAATTTTAATCGATGCAGCTTTGATAATAATGTATGATGACATAAAAACATTATTTTTATTTTCAACGGTAAAACCACAATCTTCCGTCTCCGCACTATTGACTCACCCTGTTTATGTATATATAAATATTGGTAATTCGTAATGCTTCACGGATGGAGAAGTATGTGTTTTGGTTGATCCGAGGTATCATCCGTTCATCTTCTTGGTTGTTCCCTGTGGACAGGGGCAGATGTTTCGCCAAGATCTCACTTGGCATCTTCAGTGCTTTGTCGTAGTCTCCTTTTTATAGTAGGTCGTCTTGGTCATAGGTGATAGCGATTGGTCGGGGGTAGGGTGGTGGGGGTGTTTTTGTCCGACGTGACGTGAGTCGTGGGTGGTGGGGGGAGGTCATTGACCTGTGGTACGGCGATTAACGGTCCTGGGGATTTTCCACCGGATGTGGCTTTGGTGACGTCATCCATGGGCGAGAAGAGGCCACCGACCCGCCGTCCGGTGATTGCTGAACCTGGGCTGCTCCCACTGGACGCTTCAGGTATGATAGGCAGCTCGGCGTCCTGCCGTTCCGAATCGGATGGTCCTTGCCTCAGGAAAGCAGCCCTGGGCCTGGTGTGCTCTAGGACCATCCTCCACGCTGCTGACAAGTGTAGGGCGTCATCCCTCTTGTTGAGGGTGCCGTTCTTCGCTATTTCAATGGATTCCCGGATCAATCTGGTTCTCCAATGCGGAACGTTGGCTACCTGCTTGCAACCCTCGAAATTGATGGTATGGCCTGTGTCCAGATGGTGGCGGAAGAGAGCAGAAGTGAGCTGTTTGTTTCGGATGCTCAGCTTGTGTTCTTCTACTCTGGCAGCTATTCTTCTGTTGGTCTGTCCCACATAGTTCTTGTCGCATGAGCCGCAGGGGATGGAATAAACTCCTAGATTTTCCAATTTTATTTGGTCTTTTGGATTCCTGAGAGAAGCTCCTATAGTCTTGCCGGGTCTGTAGGTGGTACTGATGTCGTGTTTCCGTAGAAGTTTCCTATGCGATCAGTTGTTCCTTTGATGTAGGGTAGTACAACGTTGGGTTTTCTGGTCTCTTCTTGTGGATGTGGGTCCTTCGGCTTGAATTATCGATCGATGGCTTTCTTCACCATGTATTTGGAGTAGCCGTTTTGAGCAAGAGCCAAGGCGACTTTCGTCATTTCTTCTGATCTGTTATCGTTATCTGTAAGTCGAATGGATCTTGAGATTAGTGAGTTGGCGACTGATTGGATCTGTGAAGGATGATGACGAGATGATGCATTTAAGTATCGATTCGTGTGGGTAGGTTTTCTGTATACAGTATGCTGCAGGCTGTTGAGAGATTTCTTTACTAATACGTCGAGAAAAGGTAGCTGTCCGTTTTCTTCTATTTCCGTGGTGAACTGGATCTTTGGATGAATGGTATTCAAATATTCTTGGAATTCCTGGAGCTTTTCTTTTCCAAAGGACCAAATGACGAAGATGTCATCAACGTACCGGATCCATAACTTCGGTTTGTATTTGGCCTCCCTTAACGCTTTCTTCTCGAGGTAAATCATGAACAGGTTGGCGATGACCGGGGATAGTGAAGAACCCATAGCTGCTCCTTCTACCTGCTTGTAAATCTGACCGTCAAATAGAAAATAAGCATTGTTGAGACAGTGTTTGGCGAGGTCTACGATGTGGCTGTGCAAGTCTTCGTTTTCTCTGATCTGCTTGAGGGCATCTTCGATCGGGATACTAGGATAGAGAGACTTGACATCGAAGCTCGCCAAGATGTCACTGTCTTCAATTTGGACGTTGTCCAGAATTTGAACGAAATGTTCAGAATTTCGCACGTAGGAGTCGGCTTGTTGTGTAATAGGCTGCATGTTCTGATTGGAGAACCAGATTGATCCGGGAATCCATTGAAATAGCGAAGAACGGCACCCTCAACAAGAGGGATGATGCCCTACACTTGTCAGCAGCGTGGAGGATGGTCCTAGAGCACACCAGCCCAGGGCTGCTTTCCTGAGGCAAGGACCATCCAATTCGGAACGGCAGGACGCCAAGCGGCCTATCATACCTGAAGCGTCCAGTGGGAGCAGCCCAGGTTCAGCAATCACCGGACGGCGGGTCGGTGGCCTCTTCTCGCCCATGGATGACGTCACCAAAGCCACATCCGGTGGAAAATCCCCAGGACCGTTAATCGCCGTACGACAGGTCAATGACCTCCCCCCACCACCCACGACTCACGTCACGTCGGACAAAAACACCCCCACCACCCCACCCCCCGACCAATCGCTATCACCTATGACCAAGACGACCTACTATAAAAAGGAGCCAGAGCACCGCAGTACCTCAGTCTGTCAACAGGTGACTACGACAAAGCACTGAAGATGCCAAGTGAGATCTTGGTGAAACGTCTGTCCCTGTCCACAGGGAGCAACCAAGAAGATGAACGGATATTGCGCTAACCTCTATGCTACGCTACAAGGTGGTGGAGGGTTATTAAAGTAGTGCAACAGTCCGGCAAACTGGAGACCTGGGTTCGAATCCCACCGCTGCTATCATTTCTTTTCATAATTATTCCTGTCTCTATGTGTGTAAGGTAAAAATTTCTTTTCTTCTGTTTTTCATTTATATGTTACACGTAAAAAATAATTCCAATTAATGTTTATTAATTCGGCGATACCGGCCTTTTCCGGAATTTAAAACTTTGTGACGTTGGTCCTTTAATTGTGCATGTAAATGACATTAAATCGGTCCAGAAATGTACAGGTTTGAAAGGATTACTTGTTTAATAACCCTCCACCACCTTGTAGCGTAGCATAGAGGTTAGTGCAACAGTCCGGCAAACTGGAGACCTGGGTTAAAAATACCCAGGACCTGGTAAACATTTCTTTCCTTCTGTTTTTCATTTATATATATCAGTCTGTCAACAGGAGACTACGACAAAGCACTGAAGATGCCAAGTGAGATCTTGGCAAAACGTCTGCCCATGCCGCAGGGAACAACCAAGAAGATGAACGGATGATACCTCGGATCAACCAGAATTACATATATGAATACACTATATACAGTGCGCACGTAAAGTATGAAAACATGGAAAAATCTTTCTAACGGCTTGATCAATTTAGATAAAAATTCGTGTAAGAAGGTTATGTAATCTTGCGAACTCAAATTTTCTATCGACAATGTTGCCAAGTTTATGATTTCTGAGATGAAATGAAAAAAACCTCTTTTCTTAAATGGGACCCTATATAATTTTACATATTTAATATTATTATAGAGTGATATATTTGTATAACTACTCAATAAATGATGGCTATGAAAAAAAATATATGATCCTAAAACTTGTTTTTGCAACAAAACCACCTTTGATAGATTGCTGGTGCGTATAAAACGGTATTTGTGAACTTAGACCCCTTCTTCATTATTAAAAAAACAGCGTTAACTTAGACTATTAATCATATTATGGGTTATGACTGAATTCGAAGACTTGGAACGAAATCATTTTTGGATTAAGTCTTTGCTATACCGGTGTCCTTCAAAAGTGGCTCACCCCCATATTTTTTTTTTATTATTAATGATATCAGAAAATCATTTGGAATGCATAATTAGGCCAGGAAAACGGATTATTACAACATGAAATTGTAGTTTATGGACTTATACCGGAAGTGAGTATTAATTTCGCTATTTTTAAAAATCTAAATTTTTTTCTTCAAATACGCAAACAACATAATTTTATGATCTTTTATTTGAAAAAATTTTCGAAAAAATTTATAATTTTCAATAAAAAAACAGTTTCGTTATTTTTTTGACGTTTTACTACTTTCGGAAAATGTGTTATAACTTTTGACGCATAGTAGCTAAGATAATAGTATAAATTACGTTATGTTCCCTATGTTTTGCTGTTTCTTGTGCAGTGACTGTGGTGTAAATAAACAGTTGTATTAATTTATCTTTAAAAGAAAGATGCGAACAAATAATTAAATTTAATTTAATAATTTTTGATTTTTTATTCTTTTTTTTTATTTTTTATTCTTTTATATTAAATGTTCTGCAGCTGATAGTAACTTACAATGTACTATGTTTATCATACGTTATGATTTGGATTGTTCACTTTATCTTAATTAAAACCTATCCAGGTGATTATGGAAAAAGCAATTGCTGGCAATTTGACTTAACATTAGACTCAAATAGTGTAACTTAATTAGAATAACATAAAAAATCAAAAATAATTGAATTAAATTTAATTGTTTGTTCGCGTTTTTCTTTTAGAATAAATTCGATAGCATTTTTAATTTACACAATTATTTCAAAAGAACCATTGACTCAAGCATAACAGTGATCATTGCTTGTGAAATAGTAAATCTATAGGAAAAATCGTACTTTATACTCTTAAACTAGCTACTATGTGTCAAAAGTTCTAATGCATTTTTCGAAGATTGTAAAAAGTTAAAAAATAACGAAAATATTTTTTTTCTCAAAAACTAAGAGTGATTGTGAAATTTTTTTCAAGTAAAAGTTATCTTAAATGATACCGTCTACCCACCTAAAGAAAAAACTCAAATTTATAAAAATAGCGAAATTAGTACTCACATCCGGTATAACCCGAAGTACAAAAAGATTTATTTTGTGACTAATAATCCGTTTTCCTAGCCTAATTATGCATTCCAAATGGTTTTCTTATATGGGTGTGAGCCACTTTTGAGAGACACCCGGCATATTATCAATATTTTTTATTAACATTATTTATATATTTTTTAAAACAATTTCGTTTTTAATACTGCTACGTCGGTAATAATTATTTTTCGTTTATGACTAAGACTGGGCGATACATTAAATAAGGTATCGAGTGTTCAAAGTATCGAAAGTATTGAAGTTCGAAAGTATAGAATTATTGGAAATAATATTTTAATAATATAATAAGTATATAATAAGCAATTTTTTATGTATTTTTCTTCGTAGATTTTAATTTTGTGGTTATAATGGTGGAAAGAATAAAAGTAAAAAGAAAGAGACATAAGTTACGCACCATAACTTATTGAAATTGTTGGTGATTTAATCTAGATTGAAGATTATCTTCCATTATTTTTTTAATTTCAATGTATCATTGAGCTCTTTTTATCCAATTCAGTTCTAAAATCTGCTGCGAATGTTTTTCTCAGAATACATATCTTGAATTGCGACTTAACACATTGTTGACCGGTCACGAGTTAACTCGTGTTTTTATGGCCGAACGTTGCTGACCGGCCACGAGTAAACTCGTGATGCATTTTTTTTCGCACCGCTGGTGTTTTTTCTGTTAGCGACCATACAGTGCAATTGTTGGTCAGTATAACACAAGCTGTTTCTCTCGATTATAAGACCCGCCAAATCTTTTGTTGTGAAAAATATTTAATAATTAAAAAAAATTTAAAAAACGATGATGGAGCGTAATGAAGACTCCTTCAATGAATTATACGCGGATGCTTTTTCTGATTGTCCGAGTGATTGTGAATCAAATTGTGGTAACTGTGAAAATGATACTGTATTAGAAGATAGCGACTGTGATATCAGGCCACCAAAATATCAAAAAAGAAATATAATAGCATCAGATAGTGACGACGATTTGGAAGAAGAGTGGAACGAACATGATATTACACCAAACTTACAGAATTATTTAAATATTCCTGGTGCAACTATTGAATTTGGTGACGCGCCGACTATCAGTGAAGTAACGGCTTTATTTTTTGATAGTGGTTTTTTTGATTTAGTCGTTACGCAGACCAATTTGTACCATTCTCAAATGAAAGAGGTACATAAAATTTCTGCAAAAACGGTATCATGGACGGAAGTTACCACTAATGAAATAAAAAAATGTCTTGGATTACTAATATTGATGGGCCAAACCAGAAAATCTCATTGGAGAGATTATTGGTCAACGGATCCTTTACTTGAAACACCAATATTTCGAGCAACTATGTCCAGAATGCGATTTGAACAAATTCTTACGTTTTTTTATTTAAATGATAATACGCAACACACATCTCCCAAAGACAGACTTTACAAAATTAGACCACTTTTGAGTTATATTATTCCAAAATTTCAGTCCCTATATACACCCAAGCAGGAGTTAGCTCTAGACGAAGCAATGGTACCATACAGAGGACGCATCAGCTTTAGGACATACAACCCAGCGAAGATAACAAAATATGGAATTTTGATCAGAATGCTTTGTGAAAGTGAGAGTGGGTATATATGCAACTTCGAGATCTATTCGGGGCAAGGCAAAAAGCTGCAAGAAACAATATTGTCTGTGTTGGAGCCGTATCTTGGTCAGTGGCATCATATATATCAAGACAATTATTATAACAGTGTATCTACAGTCGATATATTACTCAGAAAAAAACACTAGTGTGTGGTACCATACGGGAAAACCGTGGCTTACCAAAGATCCTGATAGAAAAATGCAAAAGTCTGCACAGAGGAGAAATGACTTTTTTACGAAAGGGACCTGTTATCTTTATTGCTTGGAAGGATAAAAGAATAGTACGGATGATATCAACTATTCATGATGCTTCCATGAAATCAAGTGGAAATCGAAAAAAAAATTAAATAGACGATACAATCAAACCAACTTGCATATTGCAATACAATAAATATATGAAAGGGGTAGATCGTGCAGATCAGTACTTGGCAAACAGCAATACTTTACGAAAAACTGTAAAATGGTACAAAAAATTAGCATTTTTTCTGATAAACTGCACCTTGTTTAATGCTTATAAACTGTACTGTACCTATCTGCCAGAAAATAAAACAAGATACAAGAGATTTCTACTGGAAGTAGCTAGAGAGTGGATAAGTGTGGATTTCAAAGAATGTAGCATTGCACCTGACACTCCTAGAATTTCTAAAGCAGCTCCTTATAAAGACACATCCTTCAGGCTTTCCGGACAAGTAAGAGACCACGTCTCAGAAAAAATAGTCACTGCCAGAAAAGCAAATCCGACTAGAGCGTGTAGAGTATGCTCTTCAAAGGGAAAACGAAGCGAAACTAGATTTATTTGTAAAAGCTGTTGTGTACCATTACACGTAGGTGATTGTTATACTGCCTATCATACGAAAAAGAATTATTAAAAGTTGAATAATAAATAAAATTTATTAAGTTTATTTTTATTGTTTTACTTCCACATCCAATTACGAAATAATAGCCGGTGACATGAGATAAATTTTGCAATACTTCCAGAAGATTGGAAACAGATTATAGAAGACTTGAAATGCTTCCAGAACACTTAATATTTTCTTAGTTATGTTTTTATTTATTATTAATATTTAGTAGTACTTATTTTCAAAAACCGACGTGGTTGAAGCAACCACGTCAATTTAGAGAATTGATCATTTTATGGGTTATAACTAAAATTTGGAAATACTTGGAATGAAATCGTTTATGGATCTTTGCGATGTATTACCAACATTTTTTATTTATATCATTCTCAACTTTTAATTTCTGAGTTAGAACTCTCTTTGTTATTAAATGTCTTAAATTGAAAACGATATCGATTTTATTCCTGCTATGTTAGTAATAATTACTTTTGACTTATTAAGAACGTAAGCTTTAATAATTAATAAATAATAAATCATCACAAAACATTTTTCCTACCACTTTAACGTTGCAAATTATAACACGAAATGATACAAAGCACAAACATTTTTTCATAAATATAATAATGGTTAAGGAAATCGTTTTATTCGCAAAAAAGTACATACTTTAAATCATAAAAATGTTCAATATATCTTAAGACTTCGACTTTTTTACGATTAAAAAAAAAATAGTCAAAAAAATGTATTAATTTTATGAAATGCTTCTAATTCAGGTTCAGTTCAAAGATTGATATCTTGACAATTAATTGAGATATTCAAGTATGGTTTTGTTCTGCTGAATCTACACACGCTCCTTTTTAAATTACAAAAATACCATATAATGTAGTATATCTTATAACTGGGTTTTTTAAAACAAAATGGATTAGCAGAGTGAGCAATAGGGATGACATGTCATCATTTACGGAGTGAATAGACATTATGCAGGGATAATCAGTTTGATTAGATGTTTCTAATTATTAATAATTATTTGAGGAAAAAAAACTTGAGTGAATAATAACTAATTATATGCAAATGTAATGATAATAATTTGATAATAAGTGTTAATTATTAAATGATGGTATCTAGTGATCAAATTATTTAAAAAATATTTTGATTGATAAATGACATTATCATAAAATACATTAGAAATTAAATTAAATATAACTAACAATAAGTAGAGCATGAAAGAAAATCAAAAACGATTATTGTAATAGAATAATTGAAGTTGCAGATAAAAAGTACTTTATGTACTTTTTCGACGAAGAATTTCGACTGAAAGAAAAAAAAATAAGAAATCTTAATTTAACTCTATAGACAAACAAAATATTGATTTGGATGTAAACTCCCTATCCTCTTTCAATATTTTTCATTGCATAAACACTAATATAATATTTAACATAAATAAACAAAGTAACAGTATTTGCAACAATTACAACATATACATAGTGATAACTAAAATTGTTTAAATATTTTTCTTTACTTACAATTATAAAAAACAATCCAGTTTTTTAATAAAAGCACTTTTTTGTTTCAAAATATAATCGTATTAATGTTATAAACAAAAAAATAACATTGAGGTTACGTCTTAAAATTTCATTCTTTCATTCCAAATTCTCTAATACCCGTAATTACATAAAGTATACTTGGCTTAACCCTTTGGAATCAGTTGGAAAATCTAAGGTACATATACAATGCAGAATGAAAATATTTAAGAAAATGAAAGCCTAAATCTACAGGTTTAGACTAAAAATTTTCACGCAAATCGTCACTTTTATTCTAGTATTAATGGGCAAAATTATTCCACATCTTACAGAAACAGAAATAAATTCTTAAGTGATTTTTTTGAAAATATATATAATGTAAAAATAGAATAAATTGTAATTACTTACAGCTACATTATAAGTTTTTCCTTGTTTGGAATTCAAATATATCCAAATTCGGAACTCCCCCGTCACCTTTGTGTTGTTGATTTTTGTGTGTACTTGATTATTATATCTTTCAAGTACCGATAACATCAAACGTTCTTTTTCAATATCGCGCTGATTTTCGGGGAAAATATCTCGGTACAACAAAATTAAATCAGCAATTAATTCACCATCTTTGTTTGTGTAGTGTTCATTCTATTTAAAAATGTAAAAATATTTTTTTTTAGTACAAAATTAAATTAATACTTACAGCAGAAACTTCCGATTTCATTAAAGTCATTCCCCAAACTGAGGATATATTCTCCAAATCCATCAGGTTTTTGCTACATTGTGAAACGATAAAATTTAAGTGCCCCAAAAGAACCCTTATGGTGTTTGCAAAGACTTTTGGGAAAGCGTCGAAAACAGCTCGATACATTCGGATTCTTTCGTCGTTATCTCTTACTTCTATAATTTAGGAATAAAATAGAAATAAACTTAATTAAGAGGATTAAATTGTTGAGATAAATCTTACGGGAGACTTGATAAAAATATTGTTGTTTGCTTTTCATAATTAGCGGTTCTGGTAAGTCCCTAAAAAATCTTTTTAATGCAGTTGCAACATCGTGTTCGGTATATTTATCGGGTGTTAACTGCGTGGACCAAGCATCTGTCCGAAATTGGGTTAATATATCATTAATATTACTTGAACTTCCTGCGCATCTGTATATCCCTTTAGACATACTTCCTAGAAAAGAAAATTAAAATTAAATTTTAAATAAAAAAGTATCAATTAATGAAATCTTCCTATTCATGTAATTTCCTATCTTACTATTTCTACTTTATTAGATATCTTCCGTGTTATTAGAGATAGCGAAAAACTAAATGCTCTTACACTTAAAAAAAATTTTATAATACACCCAACTCTTTTTTTTTTCTTTTCACCAATAAATTTTTTTACACGAAATTTTTGTTAAAGCACGAATCCCAAAAAAAAATCTTAATTCTAATTTTGATAGCGTTTTACAGAAACTTATGTATACAGTAACAAAATACAATGGGGGAATACCGTGGTCAGAAGTCGGTCGGTTTATGTCCACATGTTTATAATTTGGTCTACTACTGGGAATACCAAAATTTTATGATCACTTTTTTTTCTTTATCTCGCTGTGCTTCAATTTGAACATATGATTTTGTTATTCAGTATTTATTTTGTGTTAAGAGTGGTCAGTTTGTGAGACGTAATAAATAATTTCGGTAAAGTTCAAAAAGTGAATGTTTCAGTTAAAGTTTTTTTTAATTCGATGGTGAAATTGCCAGTGTATTATTTGTAATGATGATAATTCTTTGTAACTAAAAAAGGTAATATTGTATTAGATTGTCGCTTTAGAAAAATTTTATAAGCAATATTATTTTGGATTCTTTTTATAGTACCCTTATTGTTTAATAAAATGCCTAAACAACAACTAAAGTAAAAATCTTAGACTCTCTAAAGAAAGGCGACGGTCCCACATCTGTTAGATGAAGAAATAAGAACAATTAGAAAAAATGAGAATTCCATTCGACAATCTGTAATTTCTGGATCGAAAGTAAGCTCAAAAATATCATCTTATAGTCGAATTCCTATCTTAGAGAAAACGGATAAACACATGGTGTTTTGGATAGAAGATTTATAGTCAAAAAGAATACCTATTGATGGGAAACATATAAAAGAAAAAGCACTTAGAATATATAACCGACTTCAGGAATTGGAACCATCAACAAGCCTTTAGGCAACGAAGAAACTGGCATTTAATGCAAGTGAGAGATGGCTGATAGGTTTTATAAAAAGAAACGCATTTCACAATGTAAAAATAAAGGGAGAATTAGCATCAGCAGACAAAAATGCGGCAAAAATCTTTCCGGGTAATCTAGCAAAAATCGTTGAAGAGGGTGGTTATACTCCAGAACAAATATTTTATGCCGACGAAACGGGATTGTGTTAGAAGAGAATGCCCGACTTATTTAGCAAAATCTGAAAAATCAGCTGGTGGTTTTAAAGCGGTCAAAGATCGAGTGACGTTCTTGTTATGTAGTAACGCATCTGGTGATAAAATGTTAAAGCCTTTATTAATCAACAAATCTCTTATGCTACGAGCATTAAGAGGTAAGAACATTAAACAACTTCCAGTCCATTTCATGGCGAATAAAAACGCATGGATGACGGCTGATCTGTTTACAAATTGGTTCAACAACTGCTTTGTTCCTGAAGTCCAGAAATATATGGAAGAAAATGGTTTGGAATTCAAAATACTTTTACTCGTTGATAATGCGCCCAACCACCCAATGTTGGATCACCCAAATATTCAATTGGTATTTTTACCGCCTAATACTACCTCGCTGATTCAGCCACTCGATCAGGACATTATAGCAACATTTAAAATGTACTACATAAAGCAAACATTTAAATATATTTTAGATTCAATGGAAGAAAGAAATTAGACTGTTTTGGAAGCATGGAGAAAGTTTACGATTATGGATTGCATTACACTTGCTTCTGTTGCCATTAAACAATTGCGCCAATCAACCTTAAATGCTTGTTGGAAAAGAATATTGCCAGGATGCGTCAAAAGTGGAAATTTTGTAGTAGAAAAATCAGCTGTGTGTTCTGAAATTATAATTCTATCAAATACAATTGGTGGCAACGGTTTTAACAGCATTCAAACGGCTGATATTGATGAATTGATGCGAGAAAGCCCTTTGGATGACGATGATTTGATTGTATTTATGACAATTTGTGAAATTAAAGAAATCGATAATGACAAGGTAGAAGACGATGTTCAGCTATTAACGGCTGATTTAATTCGCGATGGCTTGAAATTTGCTACAAGTATGGAACAACATTTTCTTACTCATGATCCTGATATGGAGCTTGCATTGAAATTTCAACGTAGTCTTAAGTTATGTGTAGCGGGATATGAAGAATTATATAAGCTTATTGAGAACCAAAAAAAAGCAGCTAATAACCGACTTCACAACTATAAAAAAAACAACACAGACCGTTAATAACGAACGAAGTTCTTCATTTGAATTAAATCCGACAGTTGTGCTAGACATATCTACTGATGATGCTGATGATAGCGCTTTTGGGCAAGTCCGTAATAAACGTGCACGTTTGTTATCAAGTAGCGATGAAGACTTGCGAAATTCATTTTTGTTTCTAATTTTAGTTTACATTTTTATTGTTATGTTGCAGTTTTGACTGTACACTATTTTTTTTAAGTAATAAATAGCTTTTTTTATAAATATGTCGTATATATTTTATTATAACTTTTTTATACGATTTTCTTTTGTACGGTTTTCTAAGGAATGTATCTACCGTTTAAAAAAAGAGTTGGGTGTATATTGCTCTTGAATTAAATTTTAAATAAAAAATCATCAATTAATGAATTAATGAAATCTCCCTATTAATGTAATTTCCTAGCTTACTATCTCTACTTTATTAGATGGTATCTTCCTTGTTATTAGAGATAGCGAAAAACTAAATGCACTTACACTTACACAAATTTTTTTATAATATGTTAGCTATTTTTACTAATATATTTGTTTGCACCCAAATGCATGGATATTCAGAAATACTAGATTCTTTCTCTACTTACAGCATATTCGGTTTTCAGCAGTCAATATTTATCAGCTTCATGCTTAAATCACTCTTAATGGTGTACATTGAGACCCACTATTTTAATATTAATAATGATAAAATTTTCAAAAATCGAAGCATGTTATAAAAAAAAGTTGGAATAAAATTTGTAGCAATTACGTTCTCAACAATATTGCTTCCAAGAACTTGTTTGCTCTCAAACGCAGAGAAATTGAAAAAAAATGAAGATACGTAATTTGATGAATTTCCTTTGTTTATAACTTGGATAACACGTGGGAACCGGAGCATGTTAAAAGAACTTTTAGAACAAAAGTTGAAGCTAATTTTATTCTCATCAATATGCTTTCTTTTAGTTTTGCGTTTAGATAATCAATATTGAGAAATATAAATATTATTGGTTTTCTTTGTCATGCTTATTCTTTAAAATAAAAGTCAATTTCTTGTACCATAAAGATGGATTATTCTTTATTTTTTAACTGTACCGGTATCGATTTTCTCAAAAAATCATATTCAGAAATTAGCTGAAGAAAAAAAAGGAAAAACATGCACAATGGAAAGAACCAAATAGAAAATAACAATAACACACAACATCCATAAAAGAGTGAAACACTTAATAAATATAAAATTTAACATACAGGAAAAAAGAATGGGATAGGACCAAAATATACCCTACCATCTGAACCTAACTCTGCAATTTATTTGATATTTGCATACAACAGAGTAGATGTGCACATTACAATTTATATTCACAATAAAGGACTACCAAAGTAGTTCCTGGCCAAATAGGAAAAGAATCAATCCGCAATAACAAAAATCCTTGCGTGATCAACATAATTTTCTGGCAGGGTTGATGACATTATTTTATTCATTTTATTCATACAAAAGATAACGACACAATAAAGAGTTTACACACATATTACACAATTTATAATGACAAAGGAACAAAACAATGTTTCTCGATGTAACAATAAAACGAACAAACAATGGTCCCCACAATAAAATGTATCAAAAACAAACGCAGATAGATCGGATACTACCTCAAATCTCGCATCACAAAGTAACGTTTAGAGACTACTGTTACACAAGACTACACCAGTACGAAATAGAGAAGGAAATAACAACATTAAAAATAAAAATATTAAAACAAATAGGCAAAATAATGGTTACAAAACCAGGGATCATTGACAGGCTGAATAAGCAGAAAAACAAAAACAATCTCAATAATCTAACAAATCAATAGAGTTCCAAGAGAATATTAACAACAAATTATCAAAGATATTCAAGACCAACGACATAAAACTAACATCAAAGAGCAATAACATAATATGTTGTAATTTGATCAACAAATTAGATCTACAAATTGGAATGTGAAACTTATCACACATATATGTGAAACCTATACAAGAGGAACAGGAAGGTCATTAAAAACACGTATAAAAGCCAACAAAAAAATCAACTTAAATCCAATTTCGGTAGACCCATAATATTTAACAAGGATCATAAATTCGATGAAAACGAAAACTGCTCCATCTTATATTAAAAGAATAAAAGCAACTTACTTGAAACTGTTGAAAATTACAAGATTAACAAGTTTAAACGCAATTACCCAAATAAAGTCTGCCTAAACGATCAAATAATAACAATTATTAGACCACTATATACATATGGAACACCATACTCCCAAAAGAACCCAAAGGAACGAGGAACTCAAACCAAGCTAGTAACATTCCGATTCTCTTCATTTCTACATATCTTTCTTCCCCATTCACATTCTTCCACAATTCCACTTTTCAACTGACCAATCCATCCTAGCCCACAGAAAAAAATATTGGTTTAAGGTATTTTAAATTTGCAATATTTTATAACCCAAATATTGCTAACCTAACTGACACAGCTAACCTTCAAATAACTAAAAAGTTTTGGCGACTTTTCAGTCAGCCAAAGTATCGTCTACATCGAGGGATATCAAGAGATTTTCGTCATCTACAATAACATAAGACAAAATACTACAATAATTTCACGTTATCGCAAATTAATAGAAGATGCCAGGTGTTTTGGATAAACCAATAAACTTATATTCATACTAGACATAAAATTTAATTATATGACACAACCTGAAATTTGAAACAGAAAATTTCATAAGAAAAAAATCTTTTAAATATGTTCTTAAAATTGTTATTTGATAGTTTACTTTGTCCTTCATAATATAGGAGTTGAAAAATAAAGAATAATCTTTAAAGTACAAGAAAGTGAGTTTTATTTTAATATTGGGAAAAATAAGAAAATATGAAATGTTGATGAATTTTGTTGATTCATAATTTATGGAGTATGTTATAAAAAACTTTTAGGACGAAAATTGCAGCATATTTTACTCTCAACAATATTGCTGTCTTACAGTTTTGTGCAAAGATATTGAGAAAGAAATGAGAATATGAATAGATATGATGAATTTCCTTTGTTTATAAGTTTGGTAAGGGTAATACGTGGGATATAATAGTTCCAAAATGAGTAAAGCATACTGGAATACAAAACCATTTTTGGTACCAAATCGCATCAATCGGAACTTTCCCATTTCTTTTTCGAACAAATGACTAGGTTAAGCCAAAGCAAATTCAGTAACCCACTACTAAATTCGTAGTTCTGGGATTCATGGAATGAATGAACCTTTTTTTCAAAAGTGTTTCAAAATAAATTAATAATTCTTCATAATCAATGTAATCTCACAAAAGTTATCGTACACTTCAAACCTTCAAGGGATTTCCCCGGGTCTTTATGTTTTACGTGTGATTTGACATGCACCGAAAACCACCACGTACAGGGTGTCCAAAGTTGCTAACACACCGAGAAGAACGAAGCATTAGACAGGCAGTTAACGTAAATCCTCGGACTAGTGCTCCAAAAATAGCTGCAAATCTTCAAAATGATACAGAAAGAAACGTACCGAATTTGCAAAAATACACTAAGAAAAAGATAGGTACTTTTGAAAAAGGGTTCTCTTTACAGATGAATCAATATAATATTTTTGGGTGCGATGGTAGAGGCAAAATTTGGAGAAAGTCTGGTGCAGCATTACATTTAAAAAATCTTTTGTCAGCAGTGAAACCGGTGGATTTGTTATGGTATGGGATCCATCGCTGCTTCAGGAGTCAGTTTAGTATTTATTGATAAGATAATAGATAAATGGGTACATTTGAATATCTTAAAATCAAATTTAAGCCAAAATGCTATACAATTGGGCCTTAGAAATAATTGGATTTTCCAACAACACCAAGGAACAAAACATACGGCGCATACAGTTCGCGAATGGCTGTTACATAATGTGCCTCATCCTCCCTACATTCTCCACCGCATTCCGCCTACATTCTCCAACGCAGTCGCAGACATGAATCCGATAGAACATGTTTGGAATTATTTAGAAAAAACTATTAGAAAACACAACACAACTAGTAAGGAATCCCTTAAACATGCGTTACAAGAAGAGTGAAAAAAAATCCGGTATCATATACGCAAAACTTAATCGAATCAATGTTAAGGATATTAGATGCGGTACTAAAAGCGAAACGAGCACCGACGAAGTACTAGTATTAATTTGTACTACACAAAGCTCATCTTTCATCGCATAATTTCGATGTGTACGAACACTTTTGTCATATTATAATTAAACAATTTCGAAAAAAACGTTAGTTTATTAAGTTGTTTTGTTAAATTTAAGGTTGTTTTGTTGTATAAATTCTTAAAAAATAAAAAATTATGCAGTATGATAACAAAAAATACTGTTAGTTACAACCCCATCATTGAAATCATGCAATCGTTGGTGTAACGATCACTTTTGGGAGTGACTGTATTTTAACTTTTTAATTTAATTGTTACATCTAATTGAAAGTGATTATGAAAGCCGATTTACATATTTCGGATTAATTTCTTATAATATTGACTATAAGTATTAACCTTTGTTCTTATTTATTTTACTGGGATAAAGGGAGAAAAGATAAATTAGTAAACGACGCTGATGAACTTGCTGATTCGTTATTTTTAGTAAGTCTTAATATTTAGATTTAACTTTTCGATGTAACGAATTTTTGAATTTTGTCATCGCCTTCTTATATTTTATACAGTTATTGTTTTGTCCGATATCTCTGCACAGTCTCAGTATAAGTTTTAAGAACTGGTTATCATCATGTTTAATTTATGTCTTGGTGATATACCAGCTTTTGTTTATACAAATGCACGATTACCTCGTTTTATACACCGTTAAAATAACAGAACATTTTCGATAAAATAGATGTAATATTAGAGTTTTATCCTGGTCATATAAAAAAATTGTTTAGAAAAAGACCGTTTCTCTGTGTAGAGGTGTATGTTAATGGTGATTTAAGCAAAACACCGATCTTGATTGACGAAAACACAGATTAAGAGATAAGAGAGAATAGATAAAGGAACGCTCTTTGTATATAGGGTGTTCATTTTAAAACTTCCCACCTCAATTTATGTAAATCCGGAAGTTTAAAAAGAAAATCGCGGAAATAGATAAAGAATAAAACCAAGGGGGACAGCTTTTTATGCAAAAATTGACTAACTCACTTCCACCCACCGTCGCCAGAAACCAACCCCTTAAAAATCTTAAATGGAAAGGGGTGTCAAGTGATACCTCATTTTAAAGCACTACATGTTAGTTTTTTTTAATGATTCGTTTTCGAAATTTTTGAGAAAATCCTTTTTTGTATTTCCCGTTTTTATTAATATTAATAACTTTAATAAGCTTCTTAAACACAAGAACAAGTAATCTTTTATTATTAATTTATAAAACTGAATTAGAATGTCCGTTTTTACAACGAACAACCTGTTTATAACTTCTATTATTTCGGAGCAATCCAAAATCTTTAATTTATTGTGACAATGAAATACTATTGAAACAATTAAATACTAAGTTATAACAGACCAGGACATTGGCTAGCTTGCTTGGCGTCTGTTAGAGATATTTAGAAAAAATGATTTGTGTTTAGTTTTTCTTTTATTTTAGGTTTATTTGGTTAGTATTTAAATAACTTTTGATTATGTACAAATACTTTTTACAGAGAAAATCAACTTAATAATTATTCAAAGTGTTGTCCGTTTTTTGGGTAAACAATGGTATAAAAGTTGTTCAAAACTACTGCGCACATTTTCAAAAACTTCCATTTGAATTCCACGGCAAGCTGCAGTAACTCTCTGACGAAGTTCTTCTAAAGTTTGAGGTTGAGGACTAAATATCAAAGACTTTAAATGACGTCATAAAAAAAGTCTAATGGCGTCAAATCTGGTGATCTGGCTGGCCATTCTATAGGACTTCTGCGTCCTATCCATCTGTTTGGAAACGCACTATCCAAACAGATGGATAGGAGATGGCAGTACCGGAAGAACATAGTGAGGAGGAGCTCCTTTTTGTTGAAAATGTAATTGATTCTCATCAAGTAAGACATTTCCTTCTCTATCCAATTGATTTTCGAGAGCTTCCGTAATTAGTGGATTGATAGTATTTTCTAACATATCCAAGTATACTTCGCCGTTTAAATCTCCATCGATAAACAGTGGACCAATCACTTGGTCTCCCAAAATGCCTGCCCATACATTAAGTTTTACAGGATATTGTGTATGCCTTTCTACAGTCAGAGGAGGGTTTTCATTACTCCAATATCTACAGTTATGTTTATTTACAAATCCTTTTAAATAAAAAGTACATTCATCACTAAAGCAGATATTTTTCACAAACACGTTGTTATTATTAATAATAGTGGTCACTTCTTCACAAAACTGTATTCTTCTGTCGAAAATCTTAATATATTTGCAATTTATAAGGAGAGAATTTATGAACTTTTACAACTTTATGAATAGAAGCCAAGGATATACCAGTTCCTCTAAATACCTGTCGCAATGAAGTATTGGGATTGATACCGAAATGACCCAACACTTTCAATTGGGCGGTTTCATTCAAAACTCTCGGCTCATTATGTTTTATGTTGGCAACGGACCCAGTCTGAGTAAATTTTTTATGAGATTCAGGACGTATCTATGAGATACATTCTTATCTGGATGCCTTTCGTTGAAAACTGCGGCAGTTCGTCGAGCACATTCATTTTGGGCTCCATACATTAAAACAATTTCAATCCTTTCTTGTAAACCATAATTGCTACTTTATTTAAATAACTTTTTTAGGTGGATAACACTAAATAACTAAATTTATACTAAAGCTACACCTAAGTTAAAAAATTAGGTTAATAATTGATGTTTTTTTTTTTAGATTATTTATTTTTTGTGTTTTTTTGTGTTTTAGCAGCTTATTAAACTTTTTCATATTAATTTTGCTTCATCGCTTCTAAAATAATTTTACAAGAGGAAAATACAAAAAAAAGATTTTCTCAAAAATTTCTAAACCGAATCGATCATTAAAAAAAATACTAACATGTAGTACTTTAAAAGATCTTTAAAATGAGGTATCACTTGACAAGGGTGTCCATTTAAGATTTTTAAGGGATTGGTTTCTGGCGACGGGGGGTGGAAGTGAGTTAGTTATTTTTTGCATAAAAAGGTTTTATTCTTCACCTATGTCAGCGATTTTCTTTTTAAACTTCCGGATTTACATAAATTGAGGTGGGAAGTTTTGAAATGAACACTCTGTATAACTGTGATTACTTTCTTATTAATATTTACTTTCATATCAACTGCACAAGTATGCAAGTTTGGTGATTTTGAGCTATTATAAGGATAGAGTGGTGTTCTTTAAGTTTTACCAACAACTCGGCAGACGAAACCCAACCTAAACCCAATCCGGTTTTAGATACAGAAAAAAATAGAGCATTCAGTTTTTCGCTATCTCTAATAATATGGAATATATTGAAGAAAATCTACACAATATACATGTAGAGGATAATAAATTAAGATGATTCAACGCGATTTATCTCAAAACAATTTATCTAAGTTAAGTTTAATGTCAAAATGTCAAAATTGGTAATAAAACATGTCATATACGTAAAAAAATGAAATAATTTGTAACAGATTTGTCAAATTTGACGTCAAGTTTAATGATTTGATAGCTGACTACTGATTTTTCCCAAAATTCCATACCAAATAGCAAATTTAAGATTCAACTTTGAAGGGCTATAACTTCTCAAAGGTACAACTTATTGTTAATATAGAGATAAATTGTGTTAAATCATCTCAATTTTTCATCTTCTATTGCATCGGTTCTTATGTGAATCATCCTGTATAAGAAAGTAGATCAAACTCACCATAAACGTAAATAAAATTAATGCATTTCTCAACAATCACAGGAACATCATTCTTAGTTAACTGCTGTTGATCCAAATTTAATCCATTATCATGTGCGGCCAATCGAATAATGTGACACCAAACTTTAGTTTCCCTCCCAGTCCACATCCGGAAATAAACGGAACCACTTTGACTATCGACGAGTAAATTCGGACCCTTATCGGTGGTTTTAGGGGAATGATCGTTCTCTTCGAGTTGTTGCAGGATTATGCAACGAGCTTTCCTTAAATCCACACATTTCGTGCTTGAGTTTTCCAAGGCGTAGTGTAAAAATCGTCCGGATAAAACAATCCAAGCTCCCGTCCAATGGCCGCTGACCCCCTCGCGTACATACGCCCAACCCATCCTTTGATAATCCGACGTGACCTTGGATCCGAATCGCGACGTGAGAGTTTCCGCCAACTTTTGCATCCACAATCTCCGTTCCGATTGGCTTTTGCTGCCGTAAATGTGTCCTCCGCGGCTTTTACCGGATGTGTTCAATTCAAAACAATGAATATCTTCGTTATCATATCTATAATTAACAAGAAAAAAGGATGAATTAAAAGGATGTTGTAAATAAATAACAAAGAGTTAATTTAATTAAATGTGCGATTGCTAATAACGGAAGTATACATTAAGAGAATTTTTTTTTAATGAAGTGTAATTGCAAAATATCCTAACAAAGAAATTGTGAGTTGTTTTTGTTAAGAATGTGCAAGGAGAGTAAAGAGATTAAAACGCTCACTACCCAAGGTCGCTAATAAAAACGCTTTTCACATCAACTTTGTGGTACATAAAGAATTTATATTTTTATTTCTTAATTGAAATCGGCGACAAAATAAATATTCGCTTATTTCTGCAAAGAAATCAAAATAAACTAACTTTACGATGAATATAAAATCTTTGTTTATAAGTTTATTTACAAGGCCATTGATGCTAAACATACGTACAAAGAGATTACTTAAGAAATTTTAACAGATTAACGAAACACTAATAACTTGCTCTTATTTATCAACGTTTGTTGACCGGCATGATTCATAGCTGGAGATTTCGATAAGTTTAAACTGTAAACGTTTATTATAAACGCTATAAATAACCGTATAGAGTGAATCACCACTTAATATCTTCAACAGAAGGATTCCTTTGCTTTCAATTGGACCACAAAACAAATCTCGGCAAAGGTTTTTGTGTTAAATGAATGAGATTTGTAAGAGAGATAAAGTGATTTAAGGGAATTATTAAAATCTGATCTACTTTTTAGCAGTATTGTTAAATATATACCCGAGGTACTTACCCAAGATGGGTGTTTTCAGGTATTTATAGGATTAAAAAAAGTACAACAAAGACAAATTTTCGATTGCATTTCATCTTAAGACCGATTCGGCTAAACCTAAATGTTTTTAGTGCTAGGTCTAGTATTAGCCCTAACGTTAGTTATGGACCTTTTTTTCGTTGTTATTCAGTTTTAAATTGGTGTATACTTGCATCAAAATAAAACTAGAACTAACACTAGACCTAGTACTAGACAGATTCAGGTTTAGTTTTAATTGCCATTTACTGGTTGATTGTTGTAAATTCTTCTGGAACTAAAAGTATAACTAATACTAGACCTACAACCTAACTTTAGTATTGATACTAGAGCTAGAACTAGAAATATTGGGATTTAGCCGTACGTATCTTTAGGCGGCTAAACCCTAATATTTCTAGTTCAAAGTCTAGTGTTAGTTTTGAATCTAAGTTGGGTTGGATTGCCCATTGCCTGCCATGGTCCTCAAATAAGGACTGGAAAGAATTTGTTTAATTTTTTATTAATTACAAATTAAAATATTATATAAATAAGACCTTTCCAAAACACTTGTTAGTCATTACAAGATTTAGTTTTCTTAAATTGGCAATGTTGATTTGTTGTGAAAAGATTTTGAAGTTAATTTTTTGAGGTTATGCAAGTGAGGTTTTTCAAGACTCTTGACGAACATTTTTTTTTAATTTCTCTTATAATTAGTAAATTTAAATATAATAGATAGATTTTATGGTTAAGGTGAGTTAATATGTTACAGTATAACAAAGGAAATAGATTTTTGTATCTATCCTCAATTGAAGACCTTGGCATGTATAGCTTTTATGACTACGAAAAAATGTTTAACACTCCCTAAGTGTTGAACACTTGCTTAACACTTAAAAAATATACTTGAAGATGATGAGTTGTTCAAAGACTTTGAAGAGGATGTCATTGACGTTGTGAAATTACCACCAGAAAAGATAGATACAGTGTCAAATTTCGAGGACCTGGATGAAGATGTACCACAGGATACTACGTCGCAAGATGTTTGTGGTGAAGTTGATTTACACGTCACTGATTCAGGAACTGTATAGAAAGCACCCAAAAAGAAAAAGAAGGTTACTTTATCATCAACTTGAAAGAAAATTAGCCCAAGCTTGTCCTGTGGTTCAAGTAATTCAACAAATGTAGCTTCAACGATAAGCAACATCAAACTAAATTTGAAAGGGAAAAAACCAGTTGAAGTCTTTGAGCTAATATTTGATGTATTCTGCCATCCAGTATGTTACTCAGAGTAAAATATTTGCAGAACAGAAAAATTTCCACATTTTAATTTGCTTACCGATTGTCTCGAAAATTAGTTGGAATATTTTTATTATCTGGATATCATACTTTACCCCAAGAACAAATGTAATGGTGTGGAGACAAAGACATTAATATTGAATGTATAAGAAATTATATGACCAAAAACAGGTTTATTGAAATAGAAAAGTATCTGCAAGATGGTCAGATACTATGTCCACCATTTTCATAAACAATTTATCCGGGGAAAACCTATAAGATTCGGATTCAAATAATAAGCTTTATGTTCTTCCATTACCGGTTTTCTTTCATATGGACGTTCATCAAGGTAAATCTGAAGAACAATACATGAGTGGTTTAGGATAATCTACTATAATGAAAATGGCGAAATCATTACAGCATCCAACAGAGTACGAATGCAATTTCGATCACTTCTTACAAGTTTTGAATTAATAGGAAAATTAAAGGAAAATGGTATAAAGAAAACTAGAATAGTACAATATAATAGGAAGAACAAATGTCTTATAAAAATGGTGAAGAAATTTTTGCTGTTACATGGAATAATAACAATGCTGTGAAAGTGCTATAAAACTATTTAGGACTGGAACCTTTAGATCAAATAAAATGGTGGTTAGAATCTAAAAAGAAATATATTTAAATAAATTGTCCTGCTATTGCACGATATAACCGCTACATGGGAGGTGTTAATAAATTAGGGTGGAGTGTACAGAAATATCGCATAAAATTCAGAGGTAAAAAGTGGTATTTTCCGTTATATAGAAATGCAATTGATATTGCTTTTTATAATGCATATAATCTTTATACTATGACGAATAAAAAGATAGCTTCTAAACTTTAGGAGACAAATTACAATAGCACATTAAAAAAGAATCAATACCTAATCCTAAATATTCAAGGCGACCAAATGGGGTTGGAAGCAAAAATATACCACATAAAGTATGTTTCTACTAGCCATATTTTAGAAAGAACATTGGAAGGTAAATGTAAACATGCTAAAATAAAGTACAACATAACTAATTAGGTTGATCGATAACACGATTTTCCTCCGTAAATTCGTTTATTAATTAAAACGTCGTCATCATTGACGTTTCGGGAATGTTTCCATCTTCAGAATATAAACTAAAAAGGAATTTCGGAACTAATCTTCCTTATAAAATGACTTAAATCTAACAATTAAAACATAAAGACAATTACAACAATGACAAAAACTAAAATGTGTGAAATGTGATTCTTACCTTATTATTTTCTACATCAACAACTCAAAACGTAAAAATTTTTATGGAACCATTTTTACTCTACATGTGAAAAGGTTACCTGTCCACTATCGAATATTATTACAAGCTTGTATTATTTCAGTTTTGAAATTTACTGTACTATTTATATTTTTTGTTATGTATATCGATTCTAAGTTTTTTTCTGGTTATGTTCTACGGCTTGTAAGTATTTTAGGTTTATCAAAATTGAATTTACGATTGAGAGTATTAGCATATTGACATAGGGCAGTTCTGTTCTGTATTTTGATCTGTTTCGTATCGTACTGATATATGCGCTTTTTCAAATGTTGTTTAGTTTTACCAATATGTTTTTTTACAATCTTCGCAGTCCAGTCTGTATACTGTGTTAATCTTATCTGTTAACTTAATTTTATCTTTCACATTAGTTATAAAGTTCTCTAGTTTGTTATCATTGTAGTTAGTAAACCTTACTTCAGATAACTCGTAGTTTTTAAAGACTGCAGTTACTTTATTATGTATTTGATTTTAAAGTGTGGTTTTGACGTATTATTTATACTGGGTGGGTTATTATTGTTTTCTGTTTCGTTAATCATATCATCTTTCTGTTGTGTCACGTATTGTGTTATTGAAGTTTGTTCTTTCCCTATGTTATTCTTAATGAAATCTCTGTTTTTTCTATTAATGTGTCTTTGAATATTTGTGGTAGCTGGTAAAGAACTTTCTATGTTGCATTGTATAAATCATTTGTGTTAAGATTACTGTAACATAATTTATTTATGATTGTTTTTGTGTAGAAGTTTTCTGTTAAGATGTTATATACAGTGCACGCCGCTTATTGTGATCACAACGGGACTCGGGGTTTATGATAACAATAACCGATTGATAATAATAGCCGAAAAAACAAAACTTTATTTTAATTAAAAATATGTACATATATAACGTAACATAAACTCTTAAAAAATGTTACTACATAAAATATGTATTCCATTTAAATTTGAAACAAAATAAAAAACAAATTCATATTAAAAAAACTCATCTAGCGTTGTTTGTCTCTGATTTTCGCGGAGCAAGTTATTAACAAAAATTTCATAGTCGTAATGCGTCTAAAAATCAGATGACCTGTGCTGCACACCACGTCGCAAAACTTCCAGCGCTTTTCTCATTTCGCTCATTGTTGGGGGTTGCATTGTTTGTATGTCTACTTCTTCCTCTGGCTCTTGATTTTCAATTGATGACGTTGTTACACTTTTGCACATTACACTTTCGCAAATCTCTTCTTCTGTTACGTTCTGTGCAACATTTAACTCGTTATCTATTGCCATCCACTCCTCGAACTCACTTGTCGTCATGTCGGGTGGCTGAATGTTTAGGTGTTCAGGTTCTATGTCATCTTTTGAAAATCCACCATGTTTGAAACAATTCTTTATTGTTATTTTGGAAACTTGGCTCCACGACATGGTAATAAGATGTAAAGCGTCTAATAAATTTGTTTTCTTGGCTAGATCATTTGCGCTCATATTTAGGGTATCCTCCATACTTTCCAAAATTCTAGCACGCATCTCTTTCCGGTAATACGCTTTCATGGTCCTTATAATGCCTTGATCACACGGTTGTATTATCGAAGTAGTATCGGCCGGTAAAAAAATAACTTTTATATTTTTTAATTGACAATTTACACAGTGTGCAGCGCAATTGTCCACGAGAAGAGCAATTTTGCGATTTACTCTCCTATCCCATTTTAAGAGCCAGTCATTAAAAATTAAGGATGTCATCCAGGCATTTGTATTTGAATAATAATCAACAGGTAGATTTTTGACACTCTTAAAACAACGTGGATTCTTACTTTTGCCGATTACTAAAAGCTGTTCTTTGTCACCCGACATATTTGCACAACACAAAATTGTTATACGTTCTTTCGATGTCTTACAACCCTTTGCATAGTCTGTTTTAAACATGTCTGTATGATCGGGGAGAGCGCGATAGTAAAGCCCAGTCTCGTCTGCATTAAAAATATCATTAGGAGTAAATTCCCCAGCAATCTTGGTCCATTCATTTTCAATCCATTGTTCTGCACTCTTAAAATCAGCATCTTTTTGCTCGCCGTGTGTCCGTTTGTATACGATGTTTTCTCTTTTTTTCCAACGGTGAAACCATCTCTCCGTTACAACAAAATTTTCTTTTCCCATTTTATTTGCAAGTTCTTCCGCTTTCTGTCGCATCAACGGGCCATCTACACGTGCGTCATGTTCGCGGACATTCGCAAACCATAGTTTCAACGCAGATTCCACTTGAGCGTATTTCCCAGTTCGATTTCTTTTAGTCAGTAAATTCTCATTTTTTTTAGCAGCATCTTCTATTTCTACACGTTTTTTTTAAATTTTACACAAAATTGGTTGTGAGATTTTTAATTGTGCTGCTGCATTTCGCTGACTCAATTTCGGCAACTTGTCATATTTTTCTAAAATGTTAATTTTTTCACTTAAACTAAGATCACGTCTCTTTTTTACATCAGCCATTACAAAAGGTTAGAATAGAACTGAGACGTAACGTACACAGCCGAGCGTCGCGTGTTCGAGTTTTCAAATGCAGAGTTTGGAGATTCACCGAATCGTCGCGTGTTCGAGTTTTCAATTGCAGAGTTTGGGGTTTCACCGAATCGTCGCGTGTTCGAGTTTTCAAATGCAGAGTTTGGGGATTTACCGAACCTCTGTCAACATTATTTATTTTGCTCGTAAAAATAAAATTTATTGCTCATGTCGAAAACATTTTTAAGAAAGAAATGATAACATAAACCGAAATCATGATTACTGTAAGCGAAAATTTTTGTTATATAATATTACACGTTCGGCCCGTTCTTCCCAAAAGTGATAACAATATCCGATTGATAACATTATCCGTGATTCAAATAAGCGGCGTCCACTGTATTTGTGTTTTAACTTCTTTCATATAAATGCTGTCTGTTAATCTTATTACTTTTTTTATATAATTAGACATCGTGTTAAATATTTGTGTTCTTGGGTGATTACTGTAAAAAATCAATAGACGATTGGTGGATATTTCTTTTTAATACCATTTAGTCGATATCTTATTATTGACTTTATTGCTAATCAATAAGAGGTCTAGAAAAGGTATTTTATTATTTGTTGGTATATCTACAGTGAAATTTAATCTATTATTATAATTATTGAATACTTCTAACAATTGTGGATATTGGTTTTTTTGGCATTATAACTAATAAGTCATCTATATACTTGGCGATTAGTAGAGATTTTAAGTGAGTTGAGGTAAGTTGTGTTTTTATTAAATGGTTCATAATTATACCACCTAAGTTTACATGTTTAGTACAACGTAACATAAATTTGCAAAACTCATGTTAGAAAACAATGGAGTAAGTGTAATGTAGACTTTCATTTTGAGTGCAGTATGCTGAAAATGGATTGTATTATTTTTGATATATACATATATAGCAAATAAATTCAAATTCGGAATTGTATAAATTAATAACTAATAAACATTGTCCATAAAAGAACTAAAACTTTAAATTTAAATTAAAAAAAATTTAATGGTATAAGTGTTTTGTAACGGTCTCATTTATGTACGTTTGTCAGATACGTACTGGTCAAATGACAAACAAATTGAATGTATTATTTAATAATATTTTTGTAACATATTTTTTTTAAACTTTTAATGTTTATAATGTAGTAAATAGTTAATATAACTCACCAAATTAAAAAAATATATATACGGACAAATATTTGGCAATTAATGAATTAAAAGAGGTAAGACTAAACGTAAATGTTTTTAGTGCTAGGTCTAGTATTAGCCCTGGCGTTAATGTTGAATTTATTTTTAGTCGTTATTCAGTCTTAAATTGTTGTATATTTGTATCAAACTAAAACTAGTAGAACACGGTTACTCTGAAGATGCACGGCTAAACGTAGATTTTTCTAGTACTAGGTGTAATATTAATTGTAGATTTAATTGCCATTCCCTGCTGGATTGTTGTAAATTGTTCTGGATTCTTCTCATTTCCTAGTACCTTCGTAACATCATGATAGATTTTTGTTTATATTTCTTGCCAATCTGAAGATTGTTCGTAGCCAGCTTCTGGCTTAAATTATTGATTAATCGAACACATCTTTTGAAATCAATATAATGCATTTTTTGTACTGAATATTGCAATTAATACGAAGCAGTTAACACAACCAACAACAACAAAAAAAATATCAAATTAATCGTATTAAGACAAGTGAACTGTTTCAATTTAAATTGAAGTGTAATAATGAAAACTGAAAATTAAAACTTACATAGCTTTATTAAGCTTTATTCTGCTATATTAAGCTTATTTAGCTTTATTCTTGTAGATAATTGGACTTCTTAATTAAAGACACTAAAACTTTCAAGAGAAAGACTGTTCAAATTCTTATAAAGGATTTCCAATTTCCAATTTTCCGACATGAAAATAGATAAAATGTTTCTCTTGCTTAATAAATAAATAAACCATTCGAAAATGCGATCATTCTGGGCATGACATCACAAAGAGAGAAATATAACAATGGTACTACTATATTTTATTAATTTATTCTATCAATCCACCTTCCGAAACTTGATTTGTTCAGGTAAAGGTAGGATTTTTAGCTGAGGATTTTTAGAAGCTGTTGATTATCAGTCATTAGCCGAAAAAAAACACGTTGTGCTTAAAAGAGTGTCAGCAACAATTTCCAATATTAGGGTCGAATTCTCTCAATATTTCCAGCTTAAGAGAATGCCCTATAATCTTTTCCTAGCAAATAGTTTCGTAGTCTGTATTTCAATTCTAAAGGATTCTGGGTGATCATAAAGTCCTTCTTTTGAGAATGTTTCTAAGATATCTTGGTTTAATCTGGATGTTAACACATATTTAGTACCAAATGTTTGATGTAAATCATTGTATAAATGTTGTATTGCTATGTCCGCGATGACTATACCTGTAAATTTTCATATATTATATAGATAGTGTGACAAAATTGGATGCCATTCGTTAAAACAAAATTAATTCTTTATTATTGATCCATATTATCGTTGTGCATGCTGTTTCAATGTTGATCGCCTACTGTTGAATCATTTCTATAATATTTAATTTATCAGATTAACTTTCTTATCTTTCCGAAAACGTAATATGAATGATTTTCTTTATCCATTGATGATAAAATGTTTGCTAACGCATAAATTATAACAATATATAAAATCCTTTATCTTCCATATATTTTGTTGTTTCCACTACTCTACTTTATGTTAAATTGAAATCATACTCAAAGAAATTGGGTTAGTTTCAGTAATCAATTAAACTTCTCACTATATAAACTTCTACATAATTATATGGTGGTATTTTCATCTCATTAAGTTTCAAATTTCATCAATACGCATATTTTTTTCAGTTGGCTACTGCTTTAGGATTGATGGGTGACGCGGTTAGATTTCAGAAGTGAACTAAATTATTACTTGCAATATGTCGAAACCTTATTGCTTCTTCCACAGGCAAATAATTATAGTTAAATTAAGTTATGAAGGTTGAAAAAACTATAAAACATGATTCAATATCGAAAGCAAAAACAATTACGAATATACAAAAATTACTTTAAGTGACTGTTAAACAATTACTTTAAGTTGTGGATGAAGAGTCTTGAACTAAAACGTGGTGCACAAAGATAAAATACCAAATTTTAGTTTGGTATAATAACACAACCCAACTCAACCCAACATTTCGTCAGATCAGTATCAGCATCATCAACAGTCCAAGCACTATATTACTTCACAAAACCAGTTTCACTTCGAAATCGCTTTGAGCCAGCTTCTGTTAGTTCTAGTTTTAGTTCATTACAAAGTTTGTTTTTATTCGATTTTTTTAATTTTATTGTCAGCCATGTTAAAGATGTACAATACTTGTAGATTCATAGTAGCATGGGTAGAAGGTCATCATAAATTAAAATGGGTGCATTACATAATCTATTCATACCCAAATAGTGCTCATAAAAACTGCAAAAGCTAATCCACGGTGTAATTTAACAGGATATAGTAATATTTAATCATAGCCAGAAGAGCAACTCAACCCATAATTTATTAAGAATTAGCAATTTTAGTTGTAAACCCTTTAAATCACTTTTCAAGTTAATTTACAAATTTTGAAATCAATGTGATATATTTTCGAACAGTTACTGAATATTACAAATAATATTGCTAATGGCCAATAATAACACCTTATTATTACCACATATACTATTATTTGGATTTAACTAATGACGAGATAAGTATGGAGATACCACGATGTCGTTACGTTTTTTGTTTGGCATTCAGAGACAATAACATATAACAATTTCGTTTGAATGTTTTTACGCATAAGGTTATTGCGTCATACAAACTATTCCGTAGCTATTTATCATATTTGCGTTACAAGCTTGTAAAGCTTTATCGTCCAACAGATTTTCAAAATTGTTTACTACATTCTTCTGTCATTTTTTGTTGTTCTGGTTCAAAAAGGTGCTGTGTCATCTGCAGAACCATCACTTAAATTTCAACTTGAACAACAACTTATATGTAACCTTTGAATAATTCATAAAGACGTTTCTTCAAATTCTTATAGAGGATGACTATTTTTTAAAAGCAAGTTATTTTATGATCGTTAAGACGATACATTTCTTTTGTGATGTATTTCATTCTATTTTATTAATAATTTGAATCTTTTCTCATCCAGACTTACAAACAATTTAAGACGCTCAATCAATAGATACACATTTAAACCTTCTCTCTCCTACTCCAGAAATTTTGTTACATTAATTCAGAAAATTTAATAATTTCTGTCATTCTGCATTTCGTGTAACTCTTCATTATATTCTTTGGCCCTCATAACTTGTCTTTTTCCTAAACAACTAAAATTACCAAATACACCAAATCTCCAGTTCTGAAAATCCGTATTCTGAGAGGCAGATTTGAGAATATTCATATTTATCTTGTTGATCCATTCATAAAATGTTCTTATTTGCATATCTGCTTAAAGATGTAACTGCCGCAATTACATCTCAAAATTCCGCGTTTTACACAATTACATATGATCGTGGGAGACAATTTGAATCCCGTCTCTTTTCGCAGCTTAACAAGTTAATTGAATCTTCTCAGATTCGCACATCTTCTTATCATTCTAAAGCAATGAAATGTTAGAAAGATTTCATAGATCTTTCAAAACATCCATTAATGGCAGAGGATGCAGCAATAGGTGGATCAACGACCTCCCAATAATTCTGTTGGGATTCAGATCTTCTCTCAAAGTGGATCTGGGATATTATTTCGATGAATAAATTTATGGTCAGCTCTGCGTTTACTTGGAGAATTTTCTATTAATACGCATGCTTCGTTTAAAACTGTGGTTCAGTTGTACTTGAGATTTTACGAGATTAACTAATAACGTAAAAATGTATTTTTAAAATATATTAATATATAGAGAATTGCCAATTTTATTTTGACACCCAACATGAAAATCGTTAAAACGTTTTTGAGCATCATCCATTTTAATGGATGTAAGATCATTACATGAAAATCATCGTGGGATGACTGATTACATGATTTATTCATACTTGAATTAGTCACCTCAAACATTACAAAAGCTAATTCACAGTGTAATATTGGTTGGAGTATAGTAAGATTTAGTAATAGCCAGAAAAGTAACCAAAAAGTAATCCAAAGTAATTCATTAAGAATCAGTAAATTAATTTTGAATCATTACTTTTCAAGTTAATTTACAACGTTTTTTATTCAAAACTTATTCCCATATCATGTTCTAAAAACTTAATCAAGAAAAAATCATTTACTAATTTGTTATTAAAATCACCATCCTTTGTATATTTGAAGCCCTCCAAACTTTGTCTAACAATAAGCTTAATAACGATCTCTCAATTTAAAATCATTTATACATATATGAGAAACATTTCAGGATGTTTTAATTCCAGATTTACCAACAACTTTATTGTTGATATATAAACCACAATTTTGTAAATTGATTTTTAAGCTAAGTTTTTACAAATACAGTGGTTAGAAATACTATTGTTGCGACTCACCTTTTAAACCGATTTTCGTTTAAAACTTGCTCTCCTATTATATTTCATTTTTTTAATAATTGTGATAAATATCGCTTCTGTAAACGCACTTGAATCTTTCCAAATAAACTTCTTGAATTATTACAGTTCAACCATCTTTGACGATGAAAGCTTATTACATATTTTATTATGTTTTATTTCAATTATTTGCGTAAACACATAAAATTAAATAATAAATATTGTCTTTGCAATTAACGACAATAAAACGTCATTTTGAGATTTTAAAACATGATACAACAAAATTCCCTGCTATCTTATCAACTTTATTTTCAAATTTTAAACATTGTAAGTTAGTAATAACGCAATGTTTAAAAAAACTGCTTTTACGAGTCACTTTTTAACTGTTTTTACACCGTTTTTAGTTTAAAACTTATTTTCAAATCATGTTTCATTTTAGGGTTATTTGCTAGATTATGATTATGCTAAATGTCAATGTTAATAATTTAGAGCTTTTTGAATCTTTTTAAATCAATTTATTGAAATTATTTAAATATTTTATTTCAATTATTCGTGAATACACATAAAATTAATAAATAAATTTCGTCTTTGTGATTAATGACAGTTAAACGTCATTTGGATATTTTAGAAATACAATTTAGAATTTAGGACTTTTTGAATCTTTTCAAATAAATTTAATGAATTATTACAGTTTAAGCATCTCTATTGAAGCAATAGAGCTATTTTAATATTTTATTTCAATTATTTGAGTCATAGATGTGTGGCAGTCGGGAAGTAAATATTAAATCTGTTATTTGAAAGTTTTATCGATATACTTTTCGAATACATTGTTTGGTGAACATTTTACGAACTGTTAAAACTTTTAAATATATTTAATTTGATCGCTTATAATGTTTTACAAAAGCTAGCATATTATTTTTTGGTAAAGGGTGTATTAAAAAGTCTTAAATGCTTGTGTCTAATTCTACTTTTACTTCAATTCACATATACAGGTTGCCAAATCAATCTGTAAAGTATTCTATTTCAGAAACAATTCTTTCTAGAGGCCTTTCTTAAAATAATGTTTTCAGATGCACGGTTAAACCCAAAATTTTCCATTTCTAGGTCTAGTGTATTAATTCTAGTTTTACTCCAATTGAAATATACCGGATTGAAGAATCAGTTTGTAAAGTACACCATTTTAGAAACTATTCATTGTAGAGACCTTCATTTAAAAAAACGTCTTCAGAAATATGTCTTTAGTAATGTTTTCTAGATTCAGAGATAGATCTTATGATATAAAACTAACACTAGACCTAGAAGTGGAAAGTCTCGAATCTTTCCACATCTTTCCAAATTCCAGTTTGATTTCAGTTCAAATATACAGGCTTGCCAAATCAGTTTGTAAAGTTCTTTATTTCAGAAACCATTCATTCTAGAGGCCTTCATTAGAAGATGTACGGCTAAACCCCACCCAAGCCAACCCGGAATATTTGAATTGAAATAAAACTAAAACTAATACTAGACCTATAACTAGAATCATCCGGGTTTAGCCATTTTGAGAAACGTACGGCATAAACCCGAATATTTCTAGATCTTATGATATAAAACTAGAAGTAACACTAGGCCTAGAATTAGAATCATTCATGTTTAGCTATCTTGGAAGATGTACGGCTAAACTCAAATGTTTCTAGTTTTAGATGTAGAGACAGATCGGCAGTAGATGTAGGCAGTATTTAATCTTCTACAGACAGTATTTAAACTTTTGTAAGCGTTACTTAATCATCTACAAGCAGTATTTATTTTTCCCAAAAGCAGTTTCTACTTTTCTGTCTACACTATGCAGTCTGTTAGTGTTATCTAGTCTACTGCTAACAGTATGTAGTTTCTGCAAGAAATGCCTGGTCTTCTAGAAGCAGCTTCCAGTCTTCCAAAGCCTTATCTACTCTTCTCTAATAATCTTTAATCTCTTGCAAACAGTATCTAGTTTTCAAAATACAGTATCTAGTCCTCCAAACACAACATTTAGTCTTTTACCACCGATATATAGTAATCGGCAAACAGCATGTAATCTTTTGGAAAGTAGTGTCTTTTGCAAGCAGTGGTCAGTCTTCCAAAAGAATATTTAGTCTTTCAGAAGCAATATTTAGTCTTTCAGAAGCAATATTTAGTCTTTCAAAAGCAATATTTAATCTTTCAGAAGCAATATTTAGTCTTTCAGAAGCAATATTTAATTTTCTAGAAGCAGTATTTAGATTTCCTGAAACAGTATCATAAGAGAAATATAATTCTTTATAACTAGTATACAGTCTTCTGTTTTTTCCAATAATGTCTGATTTTACAGGCAGATTTTAGTGCTCCAAATGCAGTATTTAATTTTCCAAACACATCATTCATTCTTTTGCCGTCAATATATAGTCTATCAGCAGTACCTAGTCTTCAACGAACAGCATGCAGTCTTCTGGAAGATAGTGTTTAATCTTTTACAAATAGTGTGCAGACTTCTAGAAGCAATATCTAGTATACCAGACACTCTATTTAATCTTCAAAAAGCTATATAATTCCTTATGACAAGTATAAAACCTTTTGCTACCATTGTCAAGCTAACCGCCAGAAATACAGTCTTCTCCAACAAACTCTAATCTTCTGCAAGAAGTATTTAGGTCTCGAAATGCTGTATCTAGTCCTCCAAGTGTAACATTCTTTTACCCTCAATATATAGTCTATAAGCAGTATCTAGTCTTCTGTAAACTGCATGTAGTCTTCTGTTAAGCAGTATTTAATCTTTTGCAAACAATATTTAATATTTTTAGAATTTAGTCTTCCAGGACCAACACTTTGTCTTCCAGAGGAGTATCTACTTTCCTGTTAACAGTGTGTACTCTGTTAACGATATCTAGTTTTTGGCCAACATCATACAGCAATATCTATTCTTCCTAAGGTAATATATCTACTTTTCTGTCAACAATATGTAATCTGCAAACGATAACTAGTCTGCCAGGACCACTATCTTGCTTTCCACAAGCAAAAACCGACAGTAGCTGCAGTTTTACTTCAATTCAAATATGTAGGGTTGGCGAATCAATTTGTAAATGTCTTGGAAATTTATTGTCTTGGTCGGACGAAACGAGTGCGCACCTTTTCAAAAAATTCAATGCCAAAGAAAAATGTCTGCACCTCAAAGGGGACACTGGATGCAAACATGTATGATGAGGACACCATGCATTTCATTGCAAACAGGCGCCCCAGGGTTGTAGCTCCATTAGCCCTTAGATTTAGGACGATCCTTCCTTCGTACACAACTTTACACCCTGTACACAACACAACACAACTTAACTACTTTAGTAATCTAGGGTTTTCTAACAAAATCCCTAGATTACTAAAGTACCGCGGTTTATGAAGCCTATGTATTTAAACAATTCGACCCAAAATGACGGTTTGACAATATCACCGTTTGTCAGTATATGTCACTGCTTTCTTACAAAAAATTGCGTTTGTAACAATACCGTTATTTTGTTGTCAATAAACTCTTGATGAAACCACTATGTAGAGCAGCGTTTCTCAACCTCTTTTTACCTGCGGATCTGCTACAGAATTTATCCAAAAATTGCAGGGACTGGTAAATTATTTTGAAAAATGTTGTGTTAATTACAAATTATGTAAAATGGCATGGCATTAACTTTGAACAATAATAATACTTGATCAGATGTACGAATAGGGAGTTTATGTGTGAGAAAAATGTTTTGCTCCGTCCCCGGTTCGAGAACATTACTAAACTTAACTTGATAAGCTTCCAGGAAGCTTGAACTGCTTTCAAAAGATTTGATACTGCCTCTGGAAGACTTGATAATGCTTCTAGAAGCCTTAATATTGCTTGCAGAAGGCTTTGTCTGCTTCCACAAGATTTTATACTGCAGCTAGAAGACTTGACACTACTTCTAGAAGAATTGAAATGCTTCAAAATGACTTAATAGTGCTTCTAGAAGACTTGAAATGATTCCAAATGACTTGATATCGTTTATAAAACTGCTGGCAGAAAATGTTGTTTGATAATGCGAACTCTTAAAGAAGACATTTTAATTGCAAAAAACAAGAAGCTGTTAATACGATTTGATCCTATTCCTAATTCAGCTTTTTCAGTATCCAACACTCATACTTATTTTCCAAAACCATCGCTTATGAAGCTGCGAATTTTGTGTTAGATGTATTGACGCTCTAAAGATAAATCAATTGGCTGCAGAATTCTTCGAATCCTCTATTTGGGCATCGTAAATGCTACACATATTGCTGGTTCTGGCCCTAAAAATGCATTAGCGCTGCTCTCTCGTACCAGTTCATCTGCTGTTGCATTGGTAGCACTTCCAGAGTGACCTCAGTGTAGTTTAAACGGCGAACCTTTTGAGCCATCAGTATTTCAGCACAAATTTTAATAATCCCCTACTTGATTTCGAACTTTGTGGAGATGGGCTACTCAGATTGTGTACTGGTTCAATCTCAAGATCGTTCCTCACTTGCGCAATCAATAGTAAAAACGTCCAATATAATTATATTTACAAACTCACTTCTCCAGTATTATATATTTAGAAATCTGAAACTAGCAACTGATGCCATTAACTACGACAACATTCTGATCTGAAATAATACTTTGACGTCCTTCAACATCGGCAAATACAGAAAAAAGACATTAACTAACTAGAAACTGACGAAATGACCTGTTTATCTTTATTAGCTGTTTTCACCAAAACTTATTTTCGAACGTAAGCCTCCTTTTCGTAGATAAAAACACATATCTTAAAAAAAATGTTAACTTGAATGGATGGTGGCGGTCCGCCGAACCAGCGGTTGCAAATTGCTAAAAGATCTCGTAAGTCGATAGTTAAACTTGCAGGAAAAGATTTTATTAGTCATAAAACCGTGGCTTAGAGAAATTACTGGAAATTATTTGATAGTAGACTTGCAGGAAAAAAATTTATGACTAAAATGGCTAAAAGAAAATACTGGAAATTATTTTCAGGATTCTAAGATGACCGCTAGGAGGTGCAAATGCCATCTTTAATGTCTTGAAATCTGAACAATTAAACAATTAGTCATCTTAGGAATGGTATCTCAATTTTAAGATACTTGTACAATTTAGATTCAGTCCAGTCCCAGTATACACCGGGTTCATGCCGAGATTTCATGAAAGACAATTTTTCATTTAGAAGTCTGGGAGCATTAAGAAAGATTTGTAATGAAAATACGCTTGGTACCAAACAAGCAATCCAAATGTTTTGGAAGCAATTCAAATCTTCTAGAAGCAGCATCAAGTCTTCTGGACACATTTCAAATCTTCTGGAAGCAATATTAAGCCTACCAGAGCCAATGTCGAGACTTTTGTAACCATTTTAAATCTTCTAGAAATAGTATCAAATTTTCTGGAAATTTCTCAAGTCTTCCGGAAGCATTTCAAATCTTCTAGAAGCAGTATAAAGTCTTATAGGGACAGTATCGAGACTTTAGGAAGTATTTTAAAACATCTAGAAGCAGTATCGAGTCTTTTGGTAGCATTTCAAGTAATTTTGAAGCAGTTCAAGTCTTCTAAAAGTAAGTATAAGGTCTTCTAGAAACATTTTAAGTCATCTGGAAGCATTGTAAGTCGTCTGGCAACATTTTAAGTATTCTAGAAGCAGTATCAGTTTTCTGAAAACATTTCAACTATTCTGGAAACCATATCAAGTTTTCTAGTAGACACAGTATCAAATCATCTAGAGCCAGTATCCAGTCTTCTAACAGCAAATCAAGTCTTCTAACAGCAACATCAAGTGCTCTGGAAGCATTGTAAGTCGTCTGGAAGTATTTCAAGTCTTCTGAAAGCATTGCTAATCGTCTAGAAGCATTTAAAGTCGTCTATATACAATGTTAAATCATCTGGAAGCATTGCAAGTTTTCTGGAAGCATTGTAATTAGTCTGGAATCATTATAAGTCTTCTGGAAACATTTCAAGTTTTCTGGAAGCAGTACCAAGTTCTTTACAGACAGTATCAAATCATCTAGAGGCACTACCCAGACTTCTGGAAGCATTTCAAATCTTCTTACAACAACATCAAGTCTTCTGGAAACATTTAAAGCCTTCTAGATGCTATATCAAGTTATCTGAAAGCATTGCAAGTCGTCTGGAAGTATTTTAAATAGTCTGGAAGCAGTATCAGTCTTCTGGAAGCAATATCATTTTTTCTAAAAACAGTATCAATTTATTTAGAGGCTATATGCTGTCTTTTGGTAGAAAATTCTAGTCTTCTAGATATAATATCAAGTCTTCTTGATACATCTCAAGTTTTTTTTGTAGTTTCCAAGAAAGCCTACTTGGATATCGAATTTGAACCATCTGTACATATGTATATAACAGGATTTTATCAATTGTCGTAAGCACAGTCGTCGTAAACGAGAAGTCGGAAGTCTTAGTCTACTTTGACTTGTAATTGAAATTTAGGCAATCTAAGGAATTTGTTTGATTGATCTTTTATGTCACTAAATAATCTTTTATTTATTTTTATTTGAAATTTAAATTTACGGCGTGATTCTTGGAACCAAAATGGCGGCAAACCGCGGTACTTTATAAATCTAGGGACTTTATTTTCTAATGGAAAGCAGCACTATAAGTGACAGTATCCAGACTTAAACGCAGGTACGCTATTTGAGTATACATGTAAAAATAAAGAATAAATTTCGTCTTTGTAATTAATCACAGTTAAACGTCATTTTGGCATTTCAAAAAGATAATTTCCAACTTTTTGAAATAAATCTCTGCAAAACTTTTTCATTAGAAAGAAACTCTATTAACGCCATGTTTTGTTTATTTTCTTTTATCTTATCTATGTGATTTAACTCAATTTAACTTATGAGTAAGATTAATAAATTTGTCATGCACAAAACCTAAGAAACTAATAAACAACTGCAAACAATGTCTCAATCTATCTAATATTTGAATACATCAAATAAGTCAGCAATCAAATTATGATTTTAATGATAATATTCTTAATTAATCCTGCAATAGGAGTCAACTATTGCTCTAATACATTAAAATGTGAAGGAATAACAAATTCGGGCTGCAAATGTAATTTTGCGTCATCATGCAAACAACAAAAACTACATAAAACCACAGCTGAAGTTAAACACGCGGTGAGTACGTAAATAAATTCATAAAAATTGTGTATTAAATTAAATTAAAATTCGTTGAAAATCCAGTTCATGGCCATAATACGCTACGTGCAAAAGTGGCAACTGGTATGGAAAATCGTGGAGGACTCAGCGGTTCCGCCAATTTAATGTACGCTTTGAAGTGGGATAATCAACTTGAATACGTGGCTTCGTGTTGGAACAAACAATGTAAATTTGAACATGATAAATGTCGATCGACTGAGGAATATCCGCACGTGGGGCAGAACCTTTATTGGTCATCGGGGCAAGCTTGCCAATGGAAACGAGATTTGGATGCTGCTTTAGAAGGGTGGTATGAAGAAGTGAAAGATATGACTGCCGATTGTATGCGTCAATTTGGTGTTGGATGTGATGTAATGAAAGTTGGTCATTTCACCCAATTAGCTTGGGCTAAAACCGCCCGTGTTGGATGTTCTTTGGTCGAATATGACGGGCAATGCCAAATAACTTGTAATTATGCTCCGGCTGGAAATTTCCAGGGTGAAGCAATGTATGAACCTGGTATTCCAAACTGCGAATTTTATAGTGTAAAGTATAAAAATTTGTGCCTGCTTCGCGCCGATGATGAATCAGGGGCTAAAACTATTAAAGGAATTCACAAAAAAATATATCTAATAATATATTTAATTATTAAAATTAATTATTAAATAAATATCCAAGAGTGTTTCTGAGATTAAAAATTTAAGTTGTCAAAGTCGTTCCAAAATGAATTCATTCTGGATTTTGATATTCTTACAATTCTATGAAGTTTCATCAACAGATTATTGTTCGGACATCATGAAATGTAACGGCATAACAAATTCAGGCTGCGATTGCAACTTCGGACCAAATTGTGCAGCTCCTAGAGAACACGCAATAACCGATAAAATTAGAGATAGTTTGCGTATGTATTAAAATAATAATTTTCATCAATTAATCTGCAATTCTTTTTAGTTGTCGCCCACAACAAATACAGGCAAAAAGTTGCTTCGAACGAAGAAACGCGTGGTGGTATACAAGGAGGTGCAACCAAAATGTACGCCTTACAATACGACAAAGAACTGGAACATACAGCCACTTGTTGGAACAAAAAATGTACTTTTGCACACGACCAATGTCGCATTACCGACGCTTTCCGACCCGCTGGTCAAAATCTGTATTGGTCATCAGGAAAAGAATGCAGTTGGGATTTTAATTTAAACCAAGCAACCGAATTGTGGTACGATGAAGTTAAAGACATGACGATAGAATGTTTTGAGTCTTACGATACGGGATGTGATACGTCGAAAGTCGGACATTTTACGCAAATGATTTGGGCGGAAACTACTCATGTCGGTTGTTCTTTGGTGGAATACGCGGGACCAACGTGTCAACTTGCTTGTAATTATGGGCCGGCCGGAAATTTTTTAAAGGATAAAGTGTTTAATCGTGGCGTTCCAGCCTCGGAATGTGAGTTTAAAAGTAAGAGTTATAAAGATTTGTGTTTGTTATCCAACGACCAAGAAGAAGAGGATGAGAAAAGTTTGAAAGAACGTGGAAGTAGTGGTCCTGATAATTCGCAAATGCCTAACATGACGATTATTAGATCATCAGGTGATGTTCTTAGAACGAATGGAAATAAGTTTGTTTTAAAGTTTTTTATGGTTTTGAGTTGTATTGTTTTATTGTAACATGTTTTCACATTAAAAATATAAGTTATTATAAAGGGTCTTGAATATTATTAATTGTTAGAGTGTTCAAAGTGATGATATCAATACAATAAAAGATTATATTTTAAAAATTAAAAATGATAAATAATCTACTTATCCATAGAAAACTAGAACTGCTTCCAGAAGAGTTCTTCTCGAAAACTTGATACATCTTCTGGAAGACTTGAAATGCTTCTGCAGGACTTAACTCTGTTTCTAGAAGGCTTGATATTGCTCCAAGAAGATTAGATACTGCTTCACGAAGAGCTGAAATGTTTTTTTTTAGACTTAATATTATCTCTGGAGGACTTCAAATACTTCTGCAGAACTTAATACTGCTTCTAGAAGACTTGAAATAATTCCAGAAGATTCGAATTGTTTCCAGAATACTTACTACTGCTTCTGGAAGACTTGAAATAATTTCAGGAGACTTAAGACTACCTATGGAAGATTCGAAATGCTTCCAGAAATATTGATACTGCTTCAAGAAGACTTGAAATGGCTTCAGAAGACTTGATACTACGCCTGGAAGACTTCAAATTTTTCCAGAAAACTTAATATTGTCACTGGAAGACTTGAAATGCTTCCAGAAAACTTTATACCATTTGTAGATTACTTGAAAAGGTTCCAGAAGACTTAATACTGCTTCTAGATGACTTGACCTGCTTCCAGACGACTTGATATTGGATCTGGAAGATTTGAATTTCATTCAGAAGACTTGATATTGTCTCTGAATGACTTGAAATGCTTCCATAAGACTTGAAATATTTCCAGAAGACTTAAAATACTTGCAAAAAACTTGATACTGCTTCCAGAACACTTGATATGCTTCTAAATTACTGATTTATTTTCAGAAGGCTTGGTACTGCTTCTAGAAGACTTGAAATATCCCAAGAGACTTAAAATTCTTGCAGAAGGCTAGAAAACTAGCTCTAGAAAATTTGAAATGCTTCGCCAACTTTTGTATTGATTCTAGAAGATTTTAGATGATTCCAGAAGACTTGACATTGTCTCTAGAAGACTTGAAATGCTTTTAAAAGACTTGATACCGCTTCTAGAAGACTTGAAATATTCTCAAAAGACTTAAAATTCTTCCAGAAGGCTTCATACTGGCCTTAGAAAGTTTGAAATGCTTCCACAACTTTTGATATTGTCTCTGAAAGACTTGACATGCTTCCAGAAGACTTGATACTGCTTCTAAAAGATTCTAAATGATTCCAGAAGTCTTAACATGGTGTCTGGAAGACTTGAAATTCTTTTAGAAGACTTGATACTGCTTCTAGAAGACTTGATATTGCTCCCAGAAGTGTAGAAGGTTTGAAATCTTGTTGAAAGTTTCCAGAAATCTTGATACTGTTTCTAAAATACTTAAAACGATTTCATAAGTCTTGAATTACTTCTAGAAGACCTGATACTACTTGTGGAAAAATTGAAATGTTTCCAGAAAACTTGATATTGTCTCTAGAAGACTTGAAATCTTGGGAAGACTTGGGCTCTGGAAGACATAAAATGCTTTCAGAAAACTTGATGCTGCTTCTAGATAACATGGTCTGCATCTAAAAGACTTGAAATGCTTCTAGAAGACTTTATACCGCTTCTAGAAGATTTGAAATTATTCCAGGAGACTTGATATTGCCTTTGGAAGACTTCAAATCATTCCAGAAGACTTGATAATGGTTCTAGTAGATTTGAAATATTTCTAGAAGACTTGATATTGCTCCCAGAAGTCTAGAAGGATTGAAGTGTTACGAGGAGACTTGAGATTACCTTTGGAACACTTGAAATGCTTCCAGAAATCTTTATACTGCTTCTAGAATACTTGAAACGATTCCATAAGGCTTGAATTGCTTCCAGAAGACCTGATACTACTTCTGGAAAACTTGAAATGTTTCCAGAAAACTTGATATTGTCTCTAGAAGCATTGAAAGCCTTCCAGAAGACTTCATACTGCTTCTAGAACACTTGATAGAGCCCCTAAAAACTAGATACTGATTTTAGAAGAATTGAAATGGTTCTAGGAAACACGATATTGGCTCTGGAAGACATAAAATCATTCCAGAAGACCACACTGGTTCTAGAAGATTTGAAATGCTGCTAGAAGACTTGATATTGTCTCTGAAAGACTTGAAATGCTTCCAGACGACTTGTTACTGATTCCAAAAGACTTGAAATTCTTCCAGAAGGCTTAGTACTGTTTCTCGAAGACTTGAAATGTTTGCAGAAGATATGAAATACTTCCAGAAGACTTCATACTGGTTCTAGAAGATTTGAATTGCTTCAAGAAGACATGATACTGTTTCTAGAAGATTTTAAATGTTTCCAAAAAACTTGATCTTGCCTCTAGAAGATTTGGAATGCTTCCAAAAAACTATAAATGCTTCCAAAAAAAGCAGCAATCAGTATATCAGAATTGAAGTTATCATTTTCAATTAATTCTTTAATTTTAATGTACGATTGAGCGAGCTTATTCTTTCCAATTTAGTGCCAAAATCTGTTGTAAAGGTACTTTTAACGAGCATATATGGTATTTTGAATGTTGTTCATTTATTGAAAAATGATTTTCTGGAGGTGATATTTGAACAAATAAATTCAAAACACCTTGAATACTATTCGTCCTTTAAAATTACGGCGGATTTAATGAATTTTGAAAAAAATTTGGAAGAAAAGCGTTGGCCCCATGGATCATATGTAACCCGGTTTTTTCATCCGCGCAAGACACTTATTCTAGAAAAGTAACAAATAAAGGACTAGCTGCAATGCAGACTATATAACATCCTACAATTTAGAGGTAAACAAAAGGTAAAATTAGAGTTAATATTAGACCTAGAAAGACAAACTTAGTGTTAGTCTAATTAGGGTCTTTTTAAAAAATTTACTTCTGGTGATAAAAAGACCCTAATTTAATAATTGGTGAAAAAAGGATAAGAACAATTATTTTTTATATTAGTCTAATTAGTCTAAGTTAATCTTCTGGGTCTATTGTTAGTTCTAATTTTACGTCGATACAAGTATACAACAATCTAAAACCGAATAACAGCTAAACGTAGAGCCAATACCAACACTAAAGCTAACACTACACCCAGAACTAAAAACATTTAGGTTTAGCCGCACGTCTCAGGATGGTTAAACCCAAATCTTTCTAGTTTCAAATCTAATGGAAAACTATTGTATAGAAAAGCTTAATTTTATGGTTTTTATGTTAGTTTTACATAAAAATCAAAAATCAGTAATAAAATTTTTTCACTTCGACCCTGAGATTAAATAATATACAGATTAAAAATATTATTAAATAATAATTTAATAAATATTAATAAAAAATAAATATTATTAAAAATACTGTATAGGGTGGTTCAAATTAGATGTCATAAAGGATTATCCCAAGAACTATATATTTATCAACTTATTTGTAAATCGATCTACGCAATCCATTTGGTAATAACCATCGTTCATTGTTATATTTATGGTGGTTGAATCCACGAAGGTCAAAGAGAATTGCAAAAATAATAACATTTTTAGTTAAATAATTTGTTTTGTGTCAAATCAAAATGACGTTGATTAATATACTCCAAATTCTTTTCCTTAATTTTTTAATAATATCTGCAAAATCTTTGGATTACTGTGATAATACTTTAAGTTGTAATGGCGTTGAAAATTCCGGTTGCGATTGCGAATTCGGGACATCTTGTAATAACCCGAAAAATATTGAACCATCCGATGATATACGAGAATTAATCGGTAATAATTTAATAACACTCATTTAATCAATTATTTTTACTAAATATTTTAGTTGAGATTCATAATAAATACCGGGAAAAAGTTGCTTCTGGTAGCGAAAGTCGCGGAGGTTTAACGACCGGCGCATCCGATATGTTTGCACTAGAATACGATAAAGATTTAGAGTACACAGCAACATGTTGGAACAAAAAATGCACATTTGCTCATGATAAGTGCCGAAGCACCCCAGATTTTCATCCGGCCGGTCAAAATTTATATTTTACATCGGGAAAAATAAACTGCGATTGGAAAGAAAATTTTAAAGAGGCTATTTATTTATGGTACGAAGAAGTTAACGAAATGACCAACGATTGTTTTCGAGGGTATGCCACCGGTTGCGTTGCAGCCAAAGTCGGGGATTTCACCCAATTGGTTTGGGCGAAAACGACTCATGTTGGTTGTTCCTTGATGACGTACTCAAACAATACTTGTCAGTTAATTTGTAATTATGGTCCGGCTGGAAATTATCAAATGGAAAGGGTTTTTGTGCAGGGCGAGCCGGCCTCTAATTGCGAGTATAGGAGTGCTAATTTCAAACATTTGTGTGCTAAAAGTTCGAAACAAGGCGTTTCTGGGAGATCGGAAGGGTTTTTGGATGGCGGCGAAAGCCGAAATGATGACAATTTTCAGGAAAGAAATGATGCTAATAATCAATTAGACTTTCATAAATCTTTCTTTTTAATAGCGATTGCGTTAAGTTATTCTTATTATATTCTCTAATTTATTGTAATATTTTTATTAATGCAATATAAATTTAAATAAAGAATTAACTTCAAAGTAAATAGTGCAGAATAGAAACGAGTTCTTTTTTATTAAAGAATGTAGGTTTCACTTTTCATAGAATGATATGAAATTCCCAGTTAAAATTAATCTTACCAACATTATTTTACCCTGTTTTTCATATAAACTTATTTTTATTGAATTATTACAGTGTAAGCATCTCTTTTGCTGCGGAAAAGCTATTGAGGCACAATCCTTTTAGATGTAAAATATGTTAAATTAGAAATCTTTAATAATTATTCAATCTTGGGCTGGAAACGATGAACAATTCGTACATATTATTAATGATATACATTCTATAGATGATTTAATAAGGTTTTTGTCTGAATAAATTCTTTCTATTATTCTTAATTTTTGAGATATAGTCGTATGTTAATAATAATTTATTAAACACCTAGGCCATAACAGTGGATGTGCATTGTGAAATACAAAATGAAATAATAATAACATAAAAAATAAAAAGGCTGACCACAATAAATTGATCTCAACGGAAAGATTAGCAACTCATATTCCCTAAAAACACTCCTGCATTCTTCAGCGACTCCGAGCCCAAAAATCATTTTCAACACTCTCTTCTATGACATAAATCATTGGTAACGTGCTTTCAGTATCCAGACCCCATATTAAGATATTATATACAAGGTGAGAAAAACAATGCATAAAAGCCTATTATGCATTATATAATAAACAATGCGTAATATCGATCCTTCAGCCAAACAAAAAAACGACTTTAGCTTTAATATTATTACACATGGTGTCTTATTATTATACCTGGTTTATATGTGTTTTAAAAGTTAGCTTGCACTCAACGTGTAATCCCAGGAACTTTACTCATTCTAATAAAGGAACGGCCAGAATCAGTGAAATTCGCAGAATCGGGGAAAACGCCGCGTTTATGAAAAGTTATGCAGATCGTCTGACTCAAATCGAGAAATATTCTATTTCTTCTATATCGGAACTAGCAATTTTCGATTTCTAACTACACTCCTCTCCAAAATTATAGAACCACCTAAATTATACATTAAATTTAAAGGTATTTTTTATATTAACGGATGGATTTTTATGATTCTTTCTTCATGGTATAGGCTTTAAGGAAGAAATGTGTTGATGATTTCTGACAATTGTCAACATTTTACCGATATTATATTTTGCTTTTATATGCTTTTTCTTCTAATTTTGCAACGCCCTGTGGAATTTATCAGAAAGAACCGCTACATTCATTACACTACATTCATTACGTTAGAATGGCAACCCTTCTCCACATTTTCGTCCAAGAATCATCTCAATATCTTTTATCAAGGAAGATACGCATGTTTAAATGTAACGAATTTTTATTAACAGTTTAAACAAGTAGGTGAAGACTAATTTTGTATTTGTAATTATTTTTAACACTTAACGGACGGGTCAAATTTGCTCTGTCTTTCCTAGTTTCCGTGATTTTTTTTATGGGAATTAAATAAACAAGAAATGTATGTAGCAAAGATTCGGGAAGATTCAAAACCGTTCGGATCGACTCGGTCAAAGGCTATAATCGATTAATAGAGGAAAGAAGAAAGAGAGGCAATGAGAGATAGACAGTTGTTGCGAGTAATTGAGTGTGGCGGAAAAAAGTGAGAAGACGATGAGAAAACTGTTAAAACGTGCTTTGTTAAAAGTGGTGAAATTGTTAGATGAATGAAACTTTTATTGTTAATTTAGTTAAGAATAAACTAGTCAAGAACAAGTGGGGTTTTGTGGTTTTATTAAAATAAAGGAAAACCCTACATGTATGGATTTAAAGCGTTGTAGCTACAATAAAACTTTAATTAAATCAACTATATTTCTTATAATATTTTATAACAGTATTTATTAAAGCATTTAGTATTTTTTAAGCGTGTGATATGCTATAAAACAATCACCTTTGTGCAGTGGAACCTGACAAAAATGACAAACATATCGAGTTTCGCTCCTTTTGCCATGCGAACTGCAGACTTTGCACGGTTTTTGGGGGTAGCTTTTCTTCCCTGTTCCCACAATTTGTGTAAGGGTATACTGCTTCATGTTTCCTGACAATCTACCTTCTGGATCCACTCTTGGAGTTCTTCTGGTTGGTTGAATATTAGTACCAGTTTCTTCGGAATCAGAATTATTTATTTGCTGCTCAGTAATACAGATCCTTGCGACTTCTTTCAAGAAAGTATTGTAACTTATATGTTTGATTCTGTTTAATTTCTTATAGGTTACTAAGGAATTGAAGAGCAAATTAAATAATTCCTCATAATACCGCAATATGAGAGGTACTGGTCGGCCCTATCTACACCTTTCATATGTTTGTTACAGTCGTTAATGCAATTTGGTTTAATAACATCTCTTCCATATCTAGTCTTGTTATCAACAACTATCATGCTGGCATCATGAATTGAGGATATCATACGAACCTCCCTCTTATCTTTCCATATTTTTAATAAGATATCCCCTTTTCGCCGGTATATAGCTTCACCTTTTTTTCAAATTTTAGATTTTTCTCTCAATTCTAAAGGAAGGCGTCGATTTTGCCGAATAGTTCCACAAACTCTAACTTTCCTTGTAAGAAGACGTTCTGCGATATGTAAGCTATTATAAAAGTTATCTTGGTATAGATGATGCCAGACGTCTAAACAAGAATCTAATAAAGAAAATATGGTATTCTCAAGGGTTTGCCTTTCAGCTGAGTAAATTTGAAAGTTAGTTATATATCCAGATTGACTCTCACAAAGCATTCTAACAAGTAGACCATATTTGTTAGGTTTATTATACGTTTTAAAACTAAGTCTTCCTCTCCATGGGATTACCCCCTTCATCTATTGAGATCTGTTGATTTGGTTTATAAACGGCTTTAAACTTTTCAATGAAATAACCCTGTATCGGTTTTATTTTATGAAGTCTGGTGGCGTTCTCATTTAAAAGTGAGTTATCGTTAAAATGCCAAAACTGTAAAATTTGCATAAATCTATCCCAACTCATTACTGTTGAGAAAATGGGCATTTCTTCCAGAGGATCGTTTGACCAGTAATCTTTTAAAATATTTTTCACTGTATGGCCCATTAAAACTATAATTCCCATAAATTTTTTCATTTCATTATTTGTGATAGAGGTCATTTTTTTTGGATTTTGAAGAACATTGGTATTTATGTTTTGATTGTATATAACACAAATTGCTTTGTTCTGCCATCATTACAAACAAGTCGTCTTTTATGAATAATTCAACGGATTCAGAAATAGACGTTGGATTAGTTACACTTGTACTCCAGTAGAACCAAGAAAAGGTTCTAAAGAGATGAACTTTTCCTTAGGTGTCCAGATGAGATCCCTATTTAATTCATTATCCTCAAATTCACTCTCCGAAGAAGATAACCTACGTGCAATTTTTTTCCTGGGAAATAAAAATTCACTGTCGTCACTTAAAACATCACTTTCTTCATCAAGGTTCTCACACTCAACATCACTTCCGGATAAGTTTTCTAACAACTCTTTACTGCTTACCATTATCACGCTTGTAAAATTGTTTAAAAATATTTTCTAAAATCAAAACTACGCCATAGGAGCAACAGGCAGATAGTACTATAATATATATAGTACTATCTGCTATATCTTGATACAATAGTATCAAGAAAAAATAACAGTGTGCATAAAAGACAACCCCAAATGCAACATACTAACACTTCATACAAAAACGTAGATCTACGTGGACCGTCCTACGAAATCAGAATGAAAAAACGTAAATCTACGGTGCCCGTCCGTTAAGTGTTAAAGTCCAAATAATTACCCAGTTCTGCTGGGTACATTGCATAATGAGGACACAATGCATTTCATTGCAGAAACAGATCCCCGCCAGGGGCTGGCACCGCAGAGCTGTAGGTATATGATGGTTTTATTCGTCTTTCTCATCTGACTATCCATATACAGGGTGACGTAGAAAAAAGTACATTGCATAGTGCCACACAATAGAAGACACTAAAATAAGAAAAAAATAGGAACTATGAACATGGGTCCGCAAGGCCTTTGGTTAAAAGATACGGGGTGTTGAATTTTATTTTTTTTTTAGGGAGTTTTTTAAATATCCTAGCCAGAGACGCAAAAAATGGATAAAATGTGGTACACAGGGATTTTTTATCATGCCAAATTTAAATATGATCTTAGTTTTGTGATTACTGATGGAGAGCCATGGAGAGCGCTACATACTAATGACAGTTGTCAAACAAATGTAATATTTGTTTGAGGCAGGGTATGCTTTCTTGATAGGTATAAAATAACGACGGAATTTTATTTATTATTACAATTCATTAGATGGTGCTGCCTACACAATTCACCAGCAATTTGCAATCTACGTTAGCAACCGTTAATAATTAATTGTCATAATTGACTTTTATTTTATTTCGTTTATGTCTACAGTAATTGATAGAAGTGTGGAAAGGTAATATCAAAGAAATTATATAACTGGAGGTGCATATAAACCATCAACGATCAACGAGTATTTGCGAAGAGGTGAATTGCTTGCAAAAATTTTGTTACATACTATGGAGGCATATGATAAAGACAGCGTGTCCAAGAATATGACAAAGATTCTTCCAGTAATCGTTGTTAATCATTGTTCTTTAAAGAGAAATAAAATAAAACTTATTTAATAAACCATTGTTGGTTTTTATCAATTAAAGTTAGAAGTAGAAATCTAAATATACATAAATATGTAAGCTATATAGCATTCAAATTTCGGGGTTTATTGAAATTACTTTTATAACAATCCCCTTGGCGGCGCTGCTTTCAACTTGGTCGTTAAAATAGAGGGGAGAAATGCTTCTATATAAGTATTAAATATTTTCTATGGTTTGAGGTATTTTGTGATCGTGATTAAGTTTCTTATTGGCTTTCTCATTGATTATTCAAAATCGTTTTTAAAAATGGTTCGCTACACTTTTGATGAATACAGGAACATGATTATGTGTTACGGCGAAGCTAGATCAAATTCTTACGAAGCTCAACGTATGTATCTATCGAAAAAGATATCCTTTAAGACAAGTTCCTAATGTTCGAATATTTATTGATGTGCATAGGCGTTTGGGAGAAGATGGCTGTTTTAAAAAACCAAAATTGAATAGTGGGGTTTCCAGAACTCGTCGCACTGTGCGAAACGAAGAAACTGTTTTACGAATGGTAGAAAATAATTCGAGAACAAGCACCAGAAAAATAAGTTCAGCGGTGCGAAACCTTACCCGTAAATCAGTTAGAAAAATTTTTAATGAATAACTTCTTCGCCCATATCATTTCCAAAAAATTCATTTACTATTGGAACATGATTTTTTTCCCCGTGTACAATTTTGCGAATGGTTGTAAAACCAAAGACGAAACATTATTTCATCAATTTTGTTTACTGACGAAGCTGGTTTTAGTCGTGATGGTATTCTGAACCTACATAACATGAACCATGGGAGTGATGAAAATCCTCAACAAACTGTAATTCGAAGTCACCAATATGGGTTTTAATTGACAATTACTTAATTGACAGATGCACTGTAGCGAAATTTTTTGGAGAATGATTTAAACATATTATTAGAGGATGTCCCATTGGCCATTATTGGAAGGATGTATTACATGCATGATGGGGCGCCAGCTCATCTTTCTGGAGTGGCAAGGGAATATTTGGATCGGAGATTTGGAAATACAGTAAACCCCCTATATAGCGAACATAGATTTAACGAAATGGCCGTTTTTGCGAATCAAAATTACGCAACAAATATCTTCAATACATTTTATATGCCATTTTTTTCATTGTAACGAAAATTCATGGTAACGAACTACGAACAATTATTTCAACTCATAAGTATGATTTTAATACAAACTATTATCGTTATTGCGAACACGAATTTTTTTGTTCTCTAGGTAATGTAAGACTAGTTGAGGTATTCCCCAAAGATCTAAGATGTGATATTAGGGGAATAACTTGTTTCTCTGTAGGTCGATTGTTTATCGACTCGAAGTCGTATTGCAGTTTCAAATGCAAGTGTGTGGTCTTCGAGAGCGTACAAAGTGTTAAGGTTTAGAAAAAAAATTTCGTTCAGTGTTAATTGAAAAAATTAGTTTGAAAAGGACATCAACTCCTTTAAAAAGGAAATTAGAAATATTGGAGGATGTTGAAAAAAATGCTATTATAAAAACTAAAATTGTGGAAAAATTTATCATATCAAAATCAACGCTATCAACAATTATAAAAAATAAAAACTGTATTGATAGTGCCGTAGCGTCTGGTAAACATACGTCTCGTAAAAAGTTGAAGAGACCTACATTTCCAGAACTAGAAAAAAAATAATAGAATGGTTTACTGAAATGAGAACAAAAAATGTTTTCTTAACAGGGCCATTCATACAAGATAAGGCAAAATCAATCGCTGCTGAATTGAACATAATAGGATGTGATTTTTCATCTGGGTGGTTGCACAGATTTAAGAGTAGGCATGGTATTTCAGACCACGCCTTATCTGGATAAGGAAATAAAGTTAATGTGCTTACTATAGATGAGTGGAGACAGGAGTTCAAATTGATAAGAAACGCCTATCTTGATAAAGATGTTTTTAACATTGACGAAACTGGTGTTTTTATAATCTTATGCCAAACCGTACTTTGGATTTTAAAAGTAAAAAGTGTTATGGTGGCACTAAAAGCAAAGAAAGAGTAACAACAGTTTTATATTGCAATGCAGATGGAACCGAAAAATTAAATCTGCGGATAGTAGGAAAGTCAAAAAATCCCAGATGTTTAAATAAAATAGATTGTTCCCATTTACCGTGCCATTATAGTAATAAAAAAAATGCGTGGGTAACGTCTGTGACATTTCGAGAATGGCTTATTCGTTTCCAGCGAAACATGGCAGCACAAAACAGAAAAGTATTGCTAACGACGGACAATTGTGCTGCACATAATGTTAAGGATATCAATTTGGACAATGTGAAGGTGATTTATTTTCCACCTAACACAACGAGTGCACACCAACCTCTTGGTAAAGGCATAATTGCGTGCATGAAGAAGCGATATCGTGCTCGTCTTGTAAGAGCAGCAATTTTGGCAATAGAAGCGAACGAAGAAAATCTGAAATGGAATATTCTACAAGCGATACGAGCGTTGTCGGATTCTTGGAATTCAGTAACATAAAACATTATAAAAAATTGTTTTAACAAAGCTTGGACAACCGACTCTCATGAGGAAAATCATTTAACGATGGTAAGCATTCATCGATAATTAGTTCTATTTAGTAACTTTTTACTTTACATGCTTTTATTGTCTGCATTATAGGCTGAATTTACTGATGTAGAATGGGAAAAGTTAGTTTTGATGAATACTGCACTATTGACAGTGAGGTAGTGACTTCAGAAGCAATTGAAATCGATTTACCATTAGTGAATGCAGGCCAAGAATGGAAAGAAACTGAAGAAAGCGATGAAGGTGATGAGGAAGAAGTGGTAAATGTAACACCCCTTACAAGAGCTGAAGTTTTAGCGGCTCTCTATACTATACAACCCGGTGACCCACATCTGATTTGTTATCGAATTTATTATTTATTATCACAATTTAAAGGTTTGCTAATACAGAAGAGAACATTTCCGAAGGTTTCGCGAATTCTTTGAATAAAATTACTGAAGAATGTTTAAGCCGAACAAAACCCGTTTTAAAGCAAAGCGCCATAAATGATTACTTAAAAAAATAATGTTAATTATAATATGAACAAAATACAAATAAACTTATTACATAGTCGATGTTAATATATTTCTAAACACTCCAAGATCCTATTCATTATTGAGGCGTTGAGTGCAAAAGTGGACTAACCCCAGCGTATAATATATGTGGGTTAGTCCACTTTTGCTCTCAATGCCTCTATTAATCATAATATATAACGAACTAATTCGTTACAGCGAAATTGCGAACATCTCATTATAGCGAACGGCTTGCATTTCCCCCCTGCGTGTTCGCTATATCGAAGGTTTGCTGTAATTCAAAACGTTGGTTTCATGTAGCTTCTAATAATAATCCCGCGTATCTCATTTCTAGGGGTACTACGGTAGAGAATTTAATAATGAATAAAATTTATTTTACCGGTCCTGATTTTCTACATAATTTGGATTTTGATCTATTTTCTGAATGTCCTGATGTTTCGGATTTACCAGAAATGAAACAAGACAAAATTACAATAGCATGTGTTAATGTTGACGATTTTAGTTTTTCAAAATTACGAGTTTTTGCTTATATACTGCGTTCTATAAGAAATTGCCAATTAAAATCAAAATATAGAACTTAGAGTTTTCTTGCTACCAACGAATTACGTAACTCTTGGCTAAAGTTATGTTATCTTTGCCAAAGAGATAGTTTCGCGGAAGAAATTGATTTACTAATTAAGCAAAGGAATATTAAAAATTGTTTGTTGAAATCTTGGACCTTTTTCTTGCGGATGATGGTTTAATTCGTGTAGACGGGCGATTAAAACATTCCGATTTTCATTTTGATAAAGTGCATCCTATATTGCTACCTAAAAATCACATTTTGCTTAAATTAATATCCGATTACTATCATAAAATATTACTTCATTGTAAATCTAATCCATTGATATGCGCTATTAAAGATATTTTTTGGCTCATTTCAGGAAAAAAGTTATGCAACAAACGATAAAAAATTGTTTGATTTGCTTTAGAAATAAACCTAAGTTTTTAGAAACTCAAATGGGTGATTTTAGATTCAAACCATTTATGCCTTGCTGTACAAATACAAGGGTAGATTACACCGGGCCTATACTAACTAAAGATAAATTGCTTATTGCAGCTGGTAGTAGACTTAGAAAGTGTTAATTTAGACTTCATTACAACGTCCAGAATTTTAGGAATATGGGTGTTTGGATGAACTTGAAATTGATAAAATCGACTTGAATACTTTATATTCTATATCTTTTTAATAAATGAAGGTATTTTGGTGATTCATATCTCAAAAGAATCCCTAATTCACATTAATTTAAAGAAAATGTTGCGCACATTTATCAAATTCTTAGAGTTTCTCGAATCTGCTTCTCTTAGTACAGGTTCCATTTGTTACAATCAAAACCTACCTTTCTCTTTAAGATCTTTTGAGCAAATAAAGATATTTGATGATTAATATCTTAAAATAAAACTTATTTAAGAAGAATTTCACATGAAGTATTAAATGATTTTTATATGAACGACTGAATTTGAAACAATAAAAATGTTATGTTTTCTAATTTTGTTCGGTTTACAAGGGAATTCGAGTTTACGAATGTACGATTTACCGGAGTTTTACTGTACTATAAATCATCACAAGAATGGCTATCATTAATAATATTTTAATATCAAAAATAGTTAAAACCCGAAATTTGATTAGATCCTCTCTTATATCCCAAAAATTAAAAATGATAGAAATTAATTCTTCACAACCAGAATTTTTATTGCCATTACAACCTAAAGTATTATCAGAATAATCCCATAAATTAAATTTTCGATATCATTTAAAAATTAATTAAAAAATCTTGGATATATTAATCAACGTCATCTATATTTCGATTTGACGCGAAACAAATTGTTTATTATAATTAAAAATGTTATTAATCGTTTTCATTTTGCTATTTTTTTTAACCTTCGTGGATTCAACCACCATAAATATAACGATGAATGACGATTATTGCCAAATGGATTGCGTAGATTCTTTTACAAATAAAATTTATAAACATTCGGCGTGTGAATGTAAACGGGCCGAGTCTTGCAAAAATACTTTAAAAATTTTAGATCCAACTGAAGAAGAAAGAGCAATTATACGTAATTCTTCATCAATTAATTTTTACATTAAGTTAATAATTAATAATTCTTCCAATTTTTAGTGAATGCCCATAATAGATTAAGAAATAGAGTAGCGGGTGGAATGCATGATAAACGAGCGATTAGAGGGGGAGCAAAAAAAATGTACGCCCTGTCTTACGATTACAATTTGGAACACGTCGCGGAATGCTGGGCGATTAAATGCAAAAACAGCCATGATAAATGCAGAAGAACCGAAATGTTCGCAACGGTCGGGCAAAATTTTTTTTCGCTCGTTGGCCAAAGGTGCGATACAAAAGTATTTTTGGAAGCGATCGATACTTGGTTTGATGAAATATCAGGAATAACGTTGGGGTGCGTTTTAGGGCACGGTTCTTGCATGTCCGTGGGACATTACACCCAGGTAACAATAACAAAAAAGAACAATAGGTTTTATTTATAAACAAATTTCTCGCCAGAATGTTATCGCTCAATGTTGATAACCGTAAAAGGATTCGATTTACGATTCAATCAGAAAAATAAACAATCTCGATTTTACAACGGTAATTGAATACGACGTATTTCTAAATAAATTATTTTTAGATGGTGTGGTCGAAAACGACTCACGTTGGTTGCGCAAGAGTTCAAATGGCAGCAAAAATCTGCAATGTTTTTTGCAATTACGGACCAGCTGGAAATAAACAGGGTCATCCAGTTTATACGATAGGCCCCCCAGGAATAGATTGTGTAGTAAAAGATCCTATTTATGATAATCTTTGCGCTATAATACCCCTTACGCGATATTTCCCCAGTAGTGGTAACAAAATATTTGGAAAGTTTTCAAAGTATTGCTTAATAACGGTACTGTTATCAATTTTAAAAAATTATATATAAGTAGTACGTACATATTTATATGAGTCGGCTATAACTATCATAAACAAATATATCAATCTATATCCTTATGTTGGTTTTAGTCACTTACTAACATATTATGTTATTTAGGGTCGTCTCTAATGTTGAGCGCGTACGAACAGATCCTTAATCTACAATTGTAGATTCTACATCATACAGACTCATTTCTGAATAAGATAAATGACACAGTAATTTGCCAGTAGACAGCAATTGGGCAGTATAGACGTAAACCTCGATATTAAGCTCATTTGAAATCTTTTTGTAGTCGCGCTAGTATCAAATTTTAGTTGCAGTGTTCTTTTTTCGAATACGTGGTCATTTAATCCTTAAAGGGAAGCACAACTTTGAACTGCATCGAATATTTGACAAGTGTACGTTATACGTGTTAAAACTTAAAATTTTGTTATGATCATTCGATTAACTTTATCTTTTATAATATATTTTATAATATGTGCAGGTGAGTTTGATGTAAGGCAAATCATTTGCTTATAAATTTATGGCATGTTAATAAATGGCATAGTATTTAGGCAGGTGGCTAATAACTGCTTTGAGAATTAAAGAAATTACAATTATAGGCCCGGGTGGCGAATAACTGTGTTTCCCACTGTGTTTCTCATTTTGATAGTTATTAGCTATGGGCCAATGACTATCGTGAAAAGGTGGCCATTTACTATCAATTGTTTATTTACAGTTTTATCACGCCAAAAGTTCCAAGTTATAGTCCTACAAGACCAATGAGAACTATAGTCGATTTTCAAAATAGCCAAGGGTCAATTAAAAGTATAGTAAAGAAATATGGCATGAATGTAAAGAGCTTTTGCACCATCTCTAGTATTGACGGAAGAAGAGGAAGCTACGAAAGTAAAATGGATCACAGAACTACCTCAAAAACGATTTCATAGGAAAAAAGGTGACATTATTTCTAGTGTTCAGCAATTTTTAAAAGAATACCCACGTCCAAATCCTTTCAAAGATAACAGGCCTGGAGAAGGTTGGATGAAGGCGTTTCTGAAACGGCATCCTGAAGTTGTTACACGTGGTGTGTCAGAAAAGGATATCAGGAAGTGGTTTGCTGACATCCAAAAATATATTGAGCAAAAATCGTTAGAAAATGTGATAAAAGATCCTTCACGTATTTTTAACGGTAATGAAACCGGCTTTCTAATATGCCCCAATGGTGACAAAGTCCTGACTCCAAAAGGCTGTAAAAATGTCTACTCGATCGATCATGGGTCAGTCAAAGAAAATATTACAGTGATGTTTACCTTTTCTGCGAAGGATTTGTAGCCCGATGGTGGTTTTTGCTTATAAAATGTTTTGCCAATAACTGAACCGTTTACCTACAACCCTTGGTTTTCTTAGATGAAATGTTATTGAAATTTTGGCTTTATGCAGTATATTGCCGGATCGAGTTACAAAGAGGGAAAAATTATTACTGAATTATTACTATTTGGTTAATTTGTTCATTTAAAGATATTTTATCTGGGTGTTGCTTCCTAAATTTTGCTATCTAGAACATTACTAGTATTTAAAATAGATGACCTTTGTTCTTTCTATCGGGTTTGTTGAAATTTAAATATTTTCCAAATGCCGAGATTTCCTTTGTAACATATTTAGTTTTTGTTCTAATACTACGTCCTATCTCTCCATTAAAGTAGGTAGCCTCGCAACTGTTACATTCTATACTAGAAAAGTAGTATAACTTTTCTTATAGTTTTTCTATTTTGTTTTATATCATTAGCTCTGACTCTAGACCTAGAAACATTCCGGTTTAGATGTACATATTTCAAAACGGCTAAACCCGAATGATTCTAGTTTTAGGTCTAGTGCTAGTTCTAGTTTTATTTCCGTTCAAATGTACATAGTTGGGTTGGGTAGGTTTGCAATGCATTTAAAGACAGTTTTTTAACGAAGTCCTCTAAAACGAATAGTTTATGAAATAGAGTACTTTACAAACTAATTTGGCAACCCTATATATTTGAATTCAGCTAAAGCAACTTTTTTTAATGTTTTATGAAAAGGGGCCTAATATCTTATAGCGGCAGTGAAGAGGAACCTGATGACGCCATTCCATTGTCTATGTCTATTCAACAATTATAAGAAATCGGTATTATACTATACCAAATTAGGTAGTTCTCTTCATAAAGGCGCTAGGACAAACGATTTTAAAAGTGAGGAAGCTCTTAAAAGCTTCAGTGTATCATAACTACTGCAAGATAAACTGCAGATATTATTATTATCTAGTACAATAAATCTGCAAATTTGTGTTTATAAGACAATTGACAACATCTAAATATGACTTCAATAATCCGCATGCTTCCATAATTTGAATTAAGCTGGTTTTAATTGATTTGGATTAGCGAAGCTTTACTGTATATTGTTATATGAATATATAAAGAGGAATTTTTTTTTATATTAAACAAAGAATTATAAATTGAGATCATTTCCTGCATAAAATAGATTTTAAACCAAGCATATTTTATGTAATTACATGTACACTCAGCAGCAGAAGTCTGCGTACAAAAAACTTGTAATACTTTAATTGAAAAAATAAGAGTCATAATCTAATGTGATAAACTTGATTTTTTTTTATTTTATATACTAACTACATATAATTCTATTAACAAAATATGCTTCAACAAAACAGAAACAGTAGTTACAGAAAAAAAATCAAAACTAAAAATTCTACAAATAACGGGTATGCAAAAATCTGCGTACAAGTCAAGACAGTATTTATAAAAAATTCATAAATGAGATCATTGTTTCTATATTAATATGAGGTCGGATAACCTTTACGTTTAATGACCTTTCTGAAATTTCTTCGTTTCGTCCGAACTGATTTTGGCCCATTCCTCAATCATAACATTTTTTAATGTTTCCTTCGACGTTGTGTTGCCGAATCCTGCGTTCCAGTAAATCCCAGAGGTGTTCGATGGGATTCAAGTCCGGTGATTGTGGAGGTGTTTTAAGTTGCTTTGGGGTATTGTATAGTAGCCAAAGCTTAGTGTTGTGGGCGCAATGTTTGGGGTCATTATCTTGTTGAAAAAAGTATTCGGGCCCCAAGCCCAAGTTTTCGATGCTAGGCTTCAAATTTTCTTTTAAAATGTCTATATACATTTTATGGTCCATTGTCGATGTTATGAAAACCAACCTTCCCACCCCTTTGGTGCACATATACCCCCAAACCATAACTCCACCATCTCCGTGTTTTACAGTCGCTTTCAAATTTTCGGGATTAAGGGCAGTATTAGGTTTTCTCCATACAAGTTGTTTACCCTTAATGCCGAAAATGCAAAATTTGCTCTCATCTGTAAAGAGAACTTTCTCCCAGACACTTCTGACGATTGACCTCTGACACAAATGGCTTTTTTCGTGCAACGCGACTGTGATAGTTAGCTTTTTTTAACGTCCTTCTATTCTTATCTATTATTAAAATTGATTTTAAATTGTAAAATTTTATTGATACATTTTGAAATGTTCCCAAATCTTAAAATATTTTTTTTATTTTAATCAAAAAATCATAAACTTTGTTAATTCTTTCTTACTCTTACAGTTCCTAAGATAGCCTATTCAGACAATGAATCGAACCAACCTACATAGCAAGAGAAGAACTCGATTAAAAAAGTTGCGTTAAAAAAGTAAGCACTCATTTCATTATAAGATCAATCAATTTTGTTCAACTCTCTTCGACAGAGTGTGGATAATAGATTTAACCCTGCGGCAGACGCGTCTTTTATTTTCACTTGAGCAGTCGCACCGCGGTCCTGAGGTCCGCATAATGAAATATCAGTTGTTTCGTGAGATTATATTACATGTCACACAAATGCTATTAATATAAAACACATTTTATTCAGAATTAACGAAATATATTGATTCAACATTTTAGAAAACATAAACAAAGTTTTTCTTTAGTATTTATAATTTTTAATCTTCATCCGTTTCTGTTTCTAGGCAGGTGTAACAAGTTACTTTTCTTTGGCAATGCTCTAAACAAACAAAATTGTTACAGGAGCCGCAAACAATTGTAGTTTTTCTGTTCTTATGAGAACCACACTTGCGGCAGGGCCCTTTCTTGCTTGTATTGTGTATTGTATTGTCTTCAAGGTTCCCTCTGTATTTTTGTAAAACTGATAGAACATCACGGGGAAGATTAGTCATTTGGGGTCTTTTTTTTAGATGAGAGTCCATGAGTTCCAAAGCTAGATCGTTGAGATATTTTCTACGTCTAATTGGTTCTTGCGGCTGATTATTAGCATCATAGATGATTTTAGAATTTATGCCAGCAATATCAAGGATTTTAAAAAATAAAGCTAATGGCCACCTTCTTGTAATCCTTTGGGTGGTATATGATGAACACATTTGGTCAACCGTATCCACAGCTCCTTTGGTAGCATTATAATCTAAAATAATCTCCGGTTTGTTCGTTTCAGAATCAATTTCTCCAGAGTCGTGCATTGTTGACAGTAAAACAACTAATTTATTCCTTTTAGGAACATAAGACACAAGAGTAGTATCATATTGATATCCGAAAAGGGAAGAACCAACTTGTCTGTTTGCAGTTTGCAGAAATTCTATTGGTATGTCAGGTCTATTTTTTCTTAGAGTCCCAATAGTTGTAATTCCATTTTCTAATAACTTCTGCGACAGTGGATAACTTGTATAAAAATTGTCTGTAGTAAGGTTTCTATTCGATTTTTTTAATGGATCAATTAGGCTCATTACTATGTCAAATGGTTTATTGGACGTTACATATGGTCCAGGTTTTTGTGTGCCGCAATATAGTTGAAAATTCCAGGTGTAAAACGTTTTGCTATCAACCAAAGAGTATAATTTAAGCCCATATTTGGCCGGTTTCTTTGGCATGTACTGGATAAATCCACAACGTCCTCTAAAGGGATGTAACATTTCATCTATGGTGATGTACTCACCGACACAATAGTTTTTTTGGCATCTTTCGACAAATTTTGTGTAAATGTTTCTAATAGCGGCAAGTTTGTCTGACGATTCCCGATCCTTTCTTGTCCTCAAGTCGTCAAATTGCAGCGATCGTAATAGTAATAAAAACCTTCTATAACTAAACACCGTTCTAAGTATAGTCATTCCTGTACCGTCTTTCGCCCATAGCTCTAAAACATTGACATGGTTTCCCTTTTTTATAGAAATTAAAAAAAGGAAACCAAAAAGTGCTAAAATTTCATCCCGATTGGTAGGTTTGCAATCTCTCGGCCTGGAATACTTCATAACTACTTTATCCTGAATAAATAAATTAGTTGATATAACAATTTCGTCAATCATGTCAACTGAAACGAATTTTAAAAATGCTTCCATCTGTGAATTTGTTTGTTTCGCGTGAATAGTTGGCCCAGGTAATATTTTGACAATATTTTTAGATTTAGTTTTAGTACCTGATAAAAGCTTCTGACCACTCCATATTGTGTCCATATTTTTACCCACATAAAATCGATAGTTTTCATCATTCGCCTTATTTGATCTCATGTCGACATCTACCTCCATTACTTCTTCATCAAGTTCAGTTTCGGGTTCCGAATCGCTCTCATCAGAATTATTATGAATTACCTCATCTTCACTGTCACTTTCATCACTAAAATCCATAATATCTTCTTCGTCATCACTCCATATATGTGCTGCTATATCTTCCAGCTCATTGTGGCGTAGAGCCTTAAAATTTCTAGCTTTTCTGTTCATACATAATATCTATACATAATACCGTTTCATTCATTTCTTATTCCAGTACCTTGTTCACAAAAAACGTAAACGAAAAAAAACATTGTAAAATTTAATTACACGTAAAATTTACGTAGAAGTTGAATATATTCCAAGTTAGCAAACGTGTACTTCCCCGAGTTCTTTTAACGTATAGTGGGACGGTCTCTGCCCAAAGTGATTTTTACGAGCATAATTAGACCTTGCTTTTATAAGAAAAAATGGTTTCAATTACCATGTTACACCCTGTATATTTAACTTTGTGTTAAGTTTATATTACTTATATATATTTAACATTTTACGTCCATTGTGAACATGGACTTATGAAAAATAAGAGTAGATGAAAATAATAAAAAATACTTACATGATCAGTCGCGCAAGGGAACGGAGGACCGCAAACACGTAGTACTCGCCGTCAAAGACTGATACACACTGAACTTAATTTTTTAATCAGGTGATGTTAGTATAAAGTGTTTCCTACATTACTCAGGAAAGCATACCTAGCGCCATCATTCGCTATAATGATGAATATATAAACAATTTAAAAATATATCAACACTGCGGACCTCTGTTCCCCTACGCGACTGCCGCAGGGTTAAAAAACAAGCTAAGAGAAGGAAATGTGAAGAAAAAATACATAAGAATAGTAAGAAAACTTAATAACCCAACAGATTTTGTCAGAACTTGAAAATATCTGCATCCAATAAGATAATAATATAATATCTCTTTCAATACTGGAGACAGTGTAAGTGAAGTTTGACCTAAATTTAATGCGGTAGACATAAATGATCATATTTTCTTAAGAGGTAGAGAAAGTTATGAAACAATCATGCCATTTTGGGTTTGATTGATTTCCTTCTTTGGATGGGATATAAGCTAACAATTTAAAATTACTTAACGGTTTAAAAAGAAGGAATTAATGAGCTATACCCAAAAATATATTACAATGATACTTATCATGCATTTATTCTGGATGCTAAAGACTTTATTTTGCTTTAAAATAAAAGGCCTTAAAATATTCACCAAACCATGAACATAGTTGTACCGGGTTTCCCCTTGCGGTATTATATATATCAATTTTCCTTTTTCCTAACAAATTTACATATTATTCCCACACGTGGTAACAATAATATTCGTTATCTATAGTTATTGACTTCTGTATTATCAAAAAAAAACGAAATGCAAGGAAATTGCGATTAACGTTTTATTTAACATAATAATAAAAATTGATGATTCAGTTATTACGAAATTAGTTTTACGTTATCAACTAGTTAAGCTTTAAGAGTTTGCTTACTTATTATGTTTGCTTATCCACATCATTCACATCATTGATGTATTGAGATATCAAATGTTCTATTTTCTAAATTTAAACGTAAACTTAATACGATGGAATTTGACCTTTTTTTCACATAAAAACCGATTGTGTTAAACTTCTCGGAAATCGCATGTTTAATAATAAGTTTTCCATTGAATTCTTACGCATATGTTTGGAATCGACCACTATTAACCGAGACATATATGAAGAAATCGCATAAATTTTATTAATCTAATAAAATATAGAATGTCTCAATAGTGTAAACTTTTCAATGCAATGTTACATTGCGTTTACACGTTTATTTGCTTCAATTAGATTGAAAATATAGTTTATTACAGCATGTTGTTTTGTTTAAAAAAATTGTTCCTCAGGTTGATTCATTTTGATAAGATAAGACGTACCAAAACATAATATGAGTTCATCACTAACAAAATTTTCCGTTAGAATTGCTACCTATTTATAAAATAGTAAAGAAATTAATAAAGAATAAAGAATCGATACGTAACTTCGCTAGCACTTAAAAGAAAGATAAATATGTGGCAACATTGTGTTTGTACACTACTATATATTATGTACTCGTCATTTCGTTGTATTGCAGTATCAGATAACTGATTATTTATTGTTAAAATAAGACATATTAAAAGTAACACATAAATTATACAACTAATCCAATTAATTTTTTTAACCCTTCGTCTGTAAACCTGCGTATTTCGTGTCCGACATAAACTGTTTAAGTAAAAAATTTACTAATAAGTTGATACACATTGTGTGGACCCCACATAAAAAGAAGGTAATATGTGATAGAATATGAACTCAAAAGATTACAGACATGAATTGTTTAATATTTTTTTTAAAATGCATAATGCCATAAAAAATAGGCCGAACTTGAAAGACCCACGTTTACAGACGAAAGATGCTAAAAAACGTTTACAGACGAAGGGTTAAGAAAAATGAATTAAAAAGATACCAATCTGACAATCAAGACTGAATGATATTAGAATGCCAAAATTACAATTTCGTTCTAGTACATATATTTAAATGAGATATTGTTATAGTTAATGAATACTAATGACTGTTTATAGACAAATTATCAGAACTTTGAGAACCTCTTGAAGATCTACAAAACATTTCTGGTACAACATTATAAAATTAAATTTTCGCTATAGAATCAAATTAAAAATGACAACCAAATTCTCAATCTGTATAGAAGTAGTTGTACGCACTAAAACTTGAATCCAATGCAAGACCTGGTTTGTTTACTAACATCCTTTGCGAAATCGAGTATGTGCGCGGATGTTTATATTTTGCACAGATATTTTGGTTTATGTATCAGTACTTCTAGGATGAAAAAATTAAACACAATGAAGAAATCTCCCTACAGTGCACTTGACTCGGCATTAATGGAATGGCTGGCTCAGGAACGAAATGAGGGCTATTTCAATATCTTCTTTAGTTTGTTAGGATTGGAAGAAATCTTTGATGCGTCATTTGGATAGTTATATCGTTTTAAGTAGTGATTGCACGGATCGTTGTATAACCAGATCACAGGAACCGGAATAGCTGGCAATTTTTAAACTGGATCGCGGAATTCCGGCTACCAGATCATTGAAAAAATTTCTAAAACACAACATATAGCGTTAACTTCTGATATTTAAACATGTTCTAAAAACAATAATAATTTCGCGAGTATTACAGGACATTGGAAATCAAATGACTGGGAGAAGGAAAACATCCAGACTCCAGCTCTCCAGGAAGTCAGACTGGAATGGCTGTCACAAATAAAATTTTAAATATAACTCAAATATGGAACTAACATGATTAAGGGCTGCAAAGATGCCAAAATTGATAGCATAAGTTGTTTTATTCATTCATGTAGCTTGTAGTAACGGATGTCATTTTTTCCCAAAGATCGTATTAGATATGATAGCTTGTGCCAAAAAAATTGTTACATATTTTTATCACTCTTCGTTAGCATGTGATAAACCAAAAACTATTCAGAATGATTTGACCATGACACCAAAAAGAATATTGTACAAGACGTACCAACTAGGTGGTATTCTACTTTTTATATGCTAGAATGATTGCGTAAACTAAAAAAATGCTTTCTTTCCGAAAAACATAAAACTTACAGCAATAGTTAAGCCAAGAAAGAAGAAACTGTTTACAGGTGAACCCAATTTTTTATGGCAATGCTATAATGATATTATTAGTACTGCTTGGTCATCATTAGATCAAGCCAATGAAGAAAAAGCTGCCACAAAAAGTGAAATCCGGAGCGAGATCCGGAGCGGAATCGACCGGAATCAAATCAATATCAATTTTATGAAACGTTAACAACGTCATGAAATTAGAGAGATGGTTTCTATTGAGCACCATGGAGAGAACATGAATAGTGATCAGTGTCAACAAAGAGCCGATGATTTTCAACGTCATTTTGACGTATTAGTGTTGTCTTAGAATATGTCACATAAATAAATTTAAAATTTCGAGGAATTGGGGCTCTTTTGAAACTGTCTTCGTACTCGTACTTTAACTTTTGAAAGTGAATATAAGCGGGTTCATGAAAAAAACAAGACACAAACTAAAGCTTCTTGTAAACGTTAAATCGAAGAAACCGATACCTTTGTAAAGGAACAACAGCAGAAAATTTACCAGTGAATTATTTCATCAAAACAGAGACTAGATGAACCACCAGATTCTTCAAAGACAGTTTTTACTCGTCAAGTTCGTAAATACCTACTCAATGCATTTCATTCTGGTATTGACTAGGAACTGATCGGAAAATGTACCAGCAACCGGAGAAAATTCGCTAAGGGCAATGATGAAGAAGTCAGAAACAAACGAAAAGTATAACTTCTTCGTAAAACAGAACTCAAGAGATTTTATGGATCAACAAAGAAGCTCTAGAGGGCTCTTAGGCTTTCTGACCGCCCATATTGGACAAGCTAAGGATAAAACTTATCGACTTTGCAACAAAAGTCGACAACATACTGTGTAATGTGATACGAATGCCGCCAAGACAAAATTTTCAATCAAGCTGTTTTGACAGGTACCGACATAGAGGAACAAAACCTTTTAAGGCCGAAAGTTACAATAGATCTTAAAGGGCGAGGTGACGAGAAGAGTCGCTCTCCTCAGCCCGACAATAATAATAGTAATAACTCAATTAATTTATCAAGAAAGATTGTTTTGTTAATTGACAACGCGCCTTCACACAGCTTCATCTAGCTGTAAGTGTGCTCGAAGAATTCGAATCGAAGAAAGTTACAATTTTAAACAATTCTGAAAGATGTATACAGTTTTCGATACCATTTATGATATTGCGTCTATATGGGATTCCATTAAACTGACGTGAAATCATTGTGAAAACTCTTTCAGAATATTAAAATAAATATTCACCAAAACATTTGTGGAGATAATGAAATAATCAGAAATCATCAAAGAGCAAAAATTATTTACAATCTTAAGATGATGAAAGATGTGATTAACCACGTTTTGTCTACCATACAGGGATCTATGTATTATTTCTTATTTATTAGTGTTTTAAAATATAGTTTTTATGCTGAAATACAGTTTGGTAAATCTATTTTGGCCGATCAATTACACAGAAGAAGGAGTGCGATAACAAATCTTCAATACGAGATAGGTGAACTCGTGTTGACGCCAGGATTAAGTATAGTTTCAGATATTTCTGGTGGTTTTTATGACTAAATTGCAGTCATAAAACGAACAAATACGGGTTTGTAAATAGATAGTTTAAGAACAAACTCTGGCGTGAGTGAGTTGTTCAGGTCCACATTAACGGAAAGGATAAAAACATAATAAATATTTAATTACCATTACATTGTATAACAAATTGTCATTGCTCACAATTTTTAAATTTTTCTATTATTTATCATTTCAGTAAAAATAAATTTCATCCTTTACTGCATTTCTGATTTATTTTTCTGTTTACAAAAAGAAGTACGTCCCTGGATCTAACTTTATGGCAGAGTCTAACACGAATCACGTACAAATAATTTTTGGAGGTGATAGTCACTTGCACTACTGTTTTTAGGGTCATAAAAACCACCAGAAATAACGGAAACTATACAGAGTGTTTTAGAATATATGCGCAGGACTGCAGAATATGACAACTTATCCAAAAAATTGAAAAAAAGTTTCTATTAACATACCCTCTAAAATGCACCATTTTCGACTCAAATGGGCGTCTCAAAACAGTACTCTTTTAAGTGCCGTAAAAGTTGAGAAGGAAAACAACGACTACCTCTTCAAAATCTTCACAAATTGTGACTTTAGAAAAAAATTCGCACAAAACTTACCTTATTATGAAATAGCTTATTACTAAAATCTTGGAAATAGTGCATTTTAAAGAGTAAGTTAACAAACAGTTGTTGGACAAACATATATTATGAAATATCCTGTATAGCGCTTGTCAAAAAAGTAGTATATAACAGTGCAATATAACAATATCAGAAACACACTATAAAATAACATTAATGTAAGCCTTTTGAAGATGTTTAATATTATTTGCCATGATTGAAGACACAATGTCTGAAAATATATACTACTAATAATTTAAAAAGAAATGAATTCCGTAGCAATGCTGTCAGATGAGAAAAATAGAAAAACAGTCACCAGATTTTCATCAACAATTTTCAAAACTTTTTCGCTAATTTTTAAGAATTTTATTGATTTACGCCTCAACTTACAGCACAAATAAATAAATATTTCATTTATTTATTACCAACAATTTTTGTTATATGTGTCAGTGTTGTCAGTTTATTGTCTCAAATGATTCTTTCATCATCTTTAATTTTTGAAGCATAATCCTCTATTGTATTGCAAATACCAATTGTATGTAACAATCAGTAATGTGTAAAAATATTTGCATATTTTTATTACTGATATCCATTCTTGGAATGATTTAAAAAGCTGGGATGTTGGCGAATAACTAAATAACAACAATAATAAACATATAAAACAGGAACAGTTAACCTATAGTCCATACAGTAAAAAAGTTGGGGAACTTCAAAGTGATGTGCAGCTGATTGAAGATGTAATGGCTCATGTTGCCAATAAGTTAGCAGTCTTTAGAATAATGTACAATGTTTGGATCAGTAATAGCTCATGTTGCCAACAAGTTGGCAGACTTCAAACTGATGAACAGGAATATGAAGACATAATTTCTCATGCTGCCAACGAGTTGGCTGACTTCAAACTAGTGATCAAGACTTCGGCACGCAATAGCTCACGCTGCTAGAAAGTTGGCATGTTTGAAGATAATATATAATCTGTGGAACAGTAATAGCTCATGCTGCCAACAAGTTGACAGTCTTTAAGATAATATACAGTCTGTGGAACACTAATAGTGTATGCTGTCAAGTTGGTAGACTTTAAATTGATGAGCAGGACTTTGGAGGTGTTTTAGGAAAACAGGAAACGTTACACATTTTCAGTACTATAAACAATTACGTAATTTTGTTACGGTTGCTATACATCGTGAGAAGAGAGCTTTCATTGAATATAACTGCATGTTGGGCAGATCTCATACCATGTGGAAAACATGAAGACAATACGTATAATATTGTAAGATCTAATATTAGTAATTTAAATTCCCTCATGGCTGATTCTGATAGTATCAACTTGTGTTTTTCAAAACCTATTGCTGATATGGTTATTGAACATGAGTTATTATATACATTGGTTTATTAAAATTTTATGATGTTAATAGACTAAATGCTGACACCACTCTTTTTACTTTTGATGAGGTTTCAGTGGATTTGATTGAGGGACTTCTACTCCCATTAAACGGTACTAGTGTTGGATCGGATGGATTTTTTTTTAGATATTGCTAGATTGATTGTCCTACAATTTTGGATTTTCTTAATCATGTTATTAATTTCTGTTTGAGAATGGCGGTTTACCCTAAGGCATGGAAGTTGGAATTAGTAACTCCAGTTACTAAAACCAAATCAGCTAAGGTGTTTAAGGACCTGAGGCCTATTACTATTCTTAAAGTCCTATCTAAGGTGTGCGAAAGGATTATGGCGGAACAGTTAAAAAGCTTCCTGGACACGTACAATGTTCTACCTGCAAAACAATCTGGTTTTAGGAATCACTATAGTTGCGTCATAGCGCTTCTTGACGTAATAGACGATATAATAAATCACTTGATATGGATAGGTCAACTATACTTGTGTTACTTGACTTCAGCAAGGCGTTTGACATATTGAATCATAAGCTAATCATATAGCTCCCTTTAGTAGCTATTCTGAAGTTTGTTGGTATGTCTGATTAGGTTAGGGTGAAGTCATTGTGTTCTGACTCTATGAAAATTGCTTCTGGAGTTCCGCAAGGTTCAATTCTCGGCCCAATTTTTATTTAAAATTTACACCAGCAGCCTATTTTCAAAATTAAATTATTGTTCACTAAGGTGTCTCATACTGCCAATAAGTTGGCAGTATTTACAGTAATATATTATCTGAGAAATAGTAATAGCTAATGCTGCTGACAAGTTGATGGACTTTAAACTGATCAGCAGATCTTTGGAGACATAATAGCTCATGCTGTCAACAAGTTGGGAGTTTTTACAGTAATATGTATATAATCTGTGAAATAGTAATAGCTCAAGCTGCCAACAAGTTGGCAGATTTTAAATTAGTGAGCAGGACTTGGAAGACATAATACCTCATACCGCCAACAACTTGGTAGTCTTTGAAGTAAAATATAATCTTTGGAATAGTAATAGTTCATGTTTCCAACAAGTTTGCAGACTTCAAATTAATAAGCAGCACTTTGGAGACAAAACAGCGCATACTGCCAACAAATGGCAGTCTTTAAGATCATGTATAGTGTTTGGAATTGTAATAGCTCAAGTTGCTAGTTATTAGTTGAAAAATCACCTTTTGCTACAACTCATTTAACCTTGACCGGCCAAATAGATTTTCCCAGCTGTATATTTTTTGTATTTACACCTCTTTTATTTTTTTGATTTATCCGCGAAATTTACTATCCGCGGCGACCATGCCACCTAATTCCGCAGATAATCGGAGCTTTACTGTTTTGTATCTCTAATTATCTGTAACTCTCTTAATTTCTGACTATTTTTTTTGAAATTTGGTACATGCCCTTTTTCAAAGATGCTTAATGCAGTGATGTACTTAGACTTTTCGTAAAACAAATCCTAATATGATTTCTTCATTTTTAACATTTGAAAAGTGGAATAGCCTTGCTTTTTTAAAAAAGCATGTAAGTTTTGTTCTAAGGTACAGTTCTTTACGCACTATAATTCAAAAAAAATGGTCAAAATCGGATAATATAAAGTACAGAAAAATAAAAATAATAAATGTTAAAACTAAATACTCACTTATATTTATATTTTTGATCCTCCAATAATTGTATACTCAAAATATTAACCATCGGAAAATTCTCCTTAATCGTATTACAAGTGTTGTCGGTATGGCACAAAAATAACTGTCCTTCAAGTGTACACCAACGCGAATTAAACTCCCCGAATAAATCTTCAACCGGGCCATTTGTAACTTTATATAACAACCCTCTTTGATGTCCCATACTTCGCGTATTCAAAGACGGTCGTGCCAAATAACTATCTTTACTTAATTTCCCTCTAACTAACTGGGGCGCTTTCTTTAAAACATCGTTTACGTGCTTTAAAAGGTTCAATTTCGAATTTTTTGTACTCGCGGTGGGAGTTGGATTAGTATTATTCAAATTTTCCGGCGAAGTGTACCAACTCGTTTTACTTTCGCGTTCTTTCTCTTTCGCAGGTTCCTTTCGTTTCGGTAACGGGGATGCTTCGCGTGACGGTAAAGAATCGTGTCGTTCGGGTGGAGCAGGAGGATTAATATATTCTTCGATATCCGATTCGGTGGAGCAACTCCAATCGTCGATTGTATTCGCTGGAGTTACGGTTTCGCATAAATCCCCTAATAATAACCGTTCTAAATTTAACAACTCTTCGTTTCCGGCTGCTTCGTTCGCGTACGTGGATTCTTGTAATGGATCGAATTGTAGAATAACACTTTCAGTGACTCGGTGGGTTTCATCTTTGTGTCTAGTTTCGATCTCGTGATTTTCATAAAGCGAATTTGTGCGCATTGTTCCGCATGTTGAAGCATTTTCCGGGGATAAAGATGGGGTGCTGTCGATGTTGTTGTAGATTTGTTCCGTTTTTTGGATGAATGGGGGGACTTCGTCGTAGAATCTCCAAGAATCCGAACGGTTTAGATTGATGCTAACACTGTCTGAGGATGGGACGTCTAAGTAACTTTCTGAGTCGCTGTTTTGAGCGACTGGGAAGACGCTCTCGTAATCGTTTCTTGTGTTGATTTCGTTGGAGCTTGTGCTACCTGATGTTAAAGATTGAGGTGCGTCGTATGTGTGTTCTTCGGGTAAAGCTGGTGGTGGGTAAGGGGGAGGTGGGGAGTTGTAATCGTCTAATTCAGAGTAAATACTATTTATGGGCGAATTAAACGTGATCGAGTCAAAAATGCCGATTGGAATATCTTGGAATTCTTCAACAACTTGGTCGTTTTGATCAATTTGATCGTTGTTGTTTGAATGGAATCGCTTCGTTATCCGGCGTACGCTGGTTCGAGTACCTTCAATGACAGCTTTTTTACCTTCCAAAACTTTACCCCCGATATCCTCGGCGATTTGTTTCGAGGCATTGCTCAGGGTGCGAACGCGCCTTGTAAAAGTGTTACTATTAAAATCATTTTTTGCGTTATCAACATCGTCTAGTTTAATATTAATACAATCATTATCGGGTGATTCCTCGAATTGTTCTTTTTTCTTATCTTTAGATCTACTTGGTCGGATAGGTATTAGTTGCCTCGGAGCCGGGATGGGTTTTTTACCTTCATTGTTGCCCAAATTTCGAGGTGCGGGAATCGGAGCACTCATCTTTATTTTATTCACTCGTTTCTTTCTAAATTAAAATTATAACCATATAAAATTTCTCCGATCATTTTCAAACGAACTTATGCACAATTCACACGCGCCGTTGCCTCGCTACTGCCTCGACTGCCTCGCATTCGCCACATACCCGCAGATAAGTTGACACAAACGAAAACAATCGAACTAAAAATAACTAAGTTCACGTCAGTTGTTTCTGTCTTTTTTCAACCCATTAAAAAGTGTATCTGTAAGACTGATTACGTTTGACGGAGTTAAATCCATCACACGGATGACTAATCCTTAAACGGGAAGGGATAATTTTTTTGTGACTTCCAGCATCCTTTCGTCTTTGTTCGTTGTAAAAAAAAAATGATAGTTAATGGGGGAAAGAATGAATCAATTTAACACAAACGCTAAGCTCACTTTGTCAATTGAAAACGACGCAAACTAAAATAAAAATAGAAAAACTGCTCGTTCAAGTTGAGTAAATTGAAAATTAACGACGATTTTCAAGGTTTTAATATGTAATGTAACGGGAATGTGGGAATAGTTCACGTTATAATTAATTTATTTAGAGAATGTTATAATTGTTGTTTACTTTTCGTTTGTTTTTAGTTCGATATTTTTTGTTTTAATGGGTGATGTTTATGCAACCCAATGTGCCATTAACCATTAACACGTTGAATGCCACCATATATTCGACAAATGGGGTCCCACTGGCCAATAGTTTTTTATTTTAGAATCTTGTAATTATTGCTCTACAGATTCAGGAATTAACATAAATTATTATTATAATTTTTTTTTTTGATATTTATTTTAAACTTTTATTTTATGGTGACACGTTGGTCTCGCGCGGCCTACAAAAGACGCGTACATCTCGAGTAGCCATGTGAGTCCAATGTGTCATCCGTAATTCCTGTCTGAACTTGTAAAATCTCTCATAGGCCAGGCGCGCAAATGCGATTTTCTGTCGCGCGACTGTTTGGTCGCAAAAATAACACACATAGCATTAAATACAAATGCGCGCATATGCGACTAAATAATAGCAGCGATTAAAAAGGTGTAACCTGCTCCATTTTTGTAACGACGCGATTGTCGCGTCTTTAAATGTATCACATGAACAAGAATGAACATGCACGCACATGCGACTGTTCAGTCGTAGTCGCAGCACAGGTCGAAGTTGGTGTATAGGATAATTATTACAACAAATTTATTAAAAATGGCTGAATCTTCAGAAGTGTCTGATAATAGTCTGACAATGACTTGACATCTAGTGTCTTAGACACAGAAACTATTATTATCGAGGTAGAAAAAAGACCAGCTCTTTACAACAAACATTTGAAAGAGTATAGTGACCGAAATTTAAAGGAAAAATTGTGGGGAGAAGTGTATAGCAAAGTTATATCCACTTGGAACAAGTTATCGGCCGAAGAAAAACAAAAGAGAGGTACGTGATATTGTTTTTATTTAATAGTTTTTAATAATCTTATGTAATAAATGTTGTGCAGATAAGTATTTAAATTTTATCATATTGCCACGGAACTGAACCTTCGGGGGATGTAAAGTAATTTCCCATATAGTCTCTTATATTAAGACCAACTCTGTTAGGTCTTATTCCAGCTGGAGGACAGCTCTGTAATAAACACTCATAAAATTCGTCCTCCATTTGCACACCGTCTTTCTTTCGCACGAAGTTATGTAGAATGCAACATGTTTTAATGATAAGGTCGGCAAATTCGACTCGCACGTCTAATGATCGATGCAAAATACGCCATTTGTTCGCTAAAATACCAAAGGTACACTCTACCATACGCCGTGCACGAGTCAGTCTATAATTAAAGACTCTTTGTTTCATTGTTAAGTTTCTTCGAGGATAAGGCCGTAAAACATTTTGTGATAACGCGAATGCTTCGTCTCCTACTATCATGAAAGGTATGGGTTCTCCCATCTTGTTGTTTGGTAATTTTTGTGGAGTAGGAACATTTAATTGGTTATTATGTAATCTTTGACCAAAATTCGAATTCTTAAAAACACTGGAATCGCTTCCAGCACCATATGCTCCTACATCTATTGCTGTAAAACAGTAGTCGGCGTCTACTATACCCAAAAGAATAGTCGAATAAAAGTTTTTATAATTATAAAATTCGGAACCAGTATTATTTGGTTTCTGTAATCTAATGTGCTTGCCGTCGACTGCACCGATACAGTTCGGAAAATTTGTCCTATCGTAAAACTCTTTGGCAATATTTATCCAATCTTCTTCAGACTTTTCTGGCATGTATAAAGGCTGTAAATAGTTCCATAATTGGTTACACGTGTCTTCAACAATTTCCCTTATCGTGGTAGCCCCAAGTAAAAATTCAAACTGTAAAGAATTGAAACTATTGCCGGTAGCAAGGTATCTGAAAAATAAATAATAACTGTTTTTTATTGCAGGAAAAATTATTCAAAAAAAATGGAAAAATTTAAAAGATCGTTTCGCTAGGGAATTAGCAGCCCAGCGTAAAGCAGTGTCTGGGCAAGCAGCAAAAAAAAAGAAGATATATTTATTTCGACCAATTGCAATTCCTTTTCCCAATAATGAAAGATAGACCAACTACCAGCAACACCGGACCTTCTCAATCAATTGAGATTGATCAAGGAAATGAAGAAATGATATCTTCTTCTTCTTTAGCAACCAATACAGAAAATTCGGAAAGTACATCCATATCTAAAAGAAGGGCTGCAAGAAAAACTGTGCTTAAAACAATTCCATATGAAGAAAAGTTACTGAAAATATTGAAGGATAAGCAATGTGAAACAATCGACGAAGATAAAAATTTTTCACTTATGCTTGTTCCAATGTTCAAAAAACTAACTGATGACCAAAAACATTATGCGAAAATTGAAATCTTAAATATCATGAAAAATGCAAAAAACGTCGGAAATCCTCCAGTTTTTTACAGTTCAATGCAACAATCTTATTCTCATCTTTATCCTAACCGTCCGGTAGACCAAGTGCAATTTCCAAGATCAAATTTTCAACAACAGCAACAAGGAGGCAATGAAAGTATTTACTCCGCGCCATCGACATCAACGGTCAATTCTGCACAGTCCACACCATCAGCAACCATTTTTTCTGATGGTGACAATGCATATTTTGACTTGTCAAATCAATAAATTAATTAAATTAAACAAATAGAACATATATTTATTATTTAACCTTATTTTTAATATCTACTTCTATATATCTAGTCTAATAGTAGTTTGCAGAAAATATCTAGTTAATTTGGCAGAACGACGACACAAAACAAAATCTGGTAAGTACCTTCTTACCTTATTGTTACTGCAAGACATTCCTCAGGTGGTATACATTTTCTCCATTTACTATTTTGGTACGATATTTTCGGTCCTATTATTTTTAATAACTCAAGAAAAGATTTTTCACTCATTCTGTAATAGTTAAAGAATTTACGAGGATGCTTTCTTAAATCTTCATGAAGAATGTAAAATTGACCCCGATGTTCTCTGTCAGATAAAATTGGATGCACCCAAAATTTTCTTTTCCGTTGTTTTCTTAATTTCTTTCGTAATAACAGAGCCACTATACAAGCGGTTTCTATGAAGTCCATGTTGATACTAGGCTCTAGTCACGATTAATCAGTCGCAAATGCGCGACCATACAAATTTTTTGCGACTACTACTTTTATGTCGCTGCGACAAATAATCGCATGTGCGCGCCTGGCCATACACGTGTTTACGGCGATCGAGTATTACTTTTCGCAGTCTTTGTTTGGATGTTGTGAGTGTAATTGTGAATGTGAATATGTCATACGAAAAAGAACAAGCACGTTTGAAGAAGTTATGGAAAGAGTTGCTTTCTGATGAAGAAAGTGAGGCAAATATTTTTGACGGCGACGAAATATACGAACCGGTTACAGAAAGTTCTGAATCCGAGGACGATTATCGGTCTAAATCTAAACGGTTCAAAAAAAATAATTATACACCATCTTCGCAAAAACCAGAACCGTCTACCTCACAAAAAATTATAGAAAGCCCCAATTACATGGATGAAATAATAGAAGAAGTTATAAGAAACATGCGTTATGACGACTTGGGCGATGAAGAAAATAATAATGATATTGAAAAAGAAGCAAATAACCAGAGTAATGAGTTTGAGTGGGCTCATGCAACTGGGAAAAATCTAAAAAACTTACAGTTTAGTGTCCCAAACTCTGGTTTTAGTATTGCTCTGTATGAACAATACGACAAACTGCCATATGATTTTTTCAAAGTTTTTGTGAATGACGACATCATAAGCTTAATCGTGACTCAAAAAATCTTGTATTAAAATAACATAATAATAATATATATTTTAGGTAGAAGAAACAAACAGATACGCTGAACAGTGTAAACGAAGTAATATTCTACCAAACGCACGTATTCTGAAATGGACTCCCACAGACCCTACAGAAATAGAACATTTCATTGGTATTATTTTGTGCATGGGGTTGTGTTCTTTCCCAGAACTTTCTTCATACTGGTCAACGAAACGATTGTACAAAAATGCAATCCCAAGTGTAATGTCCAGAAATCGTTTTCAGTTACTTCTGAAAATGATACATTTTAGTAATAATGAGGAAATTAGTGATGATAAATTACTCAAGATAACACCACTTGTGAACAAGTTTCGGACATCATTTCAGTGCCAAATGACACCCTCCGAGTACGTTTGTATAGATGAGACTCTTGTACCTTTTAGAGGAAGACTGAAATTTCGTCAATATATATCCAATAAGCGACATAAGTTCGGAATCAAATTATTTAAGCTGTGCCTAAAAGATGGGTACACGTATGATTTCCAAGTATACTGCGGCAAATCGAAGGATGGTCATGTGTCAGTGCCTACAAAAGTTGTAATGGACTTGATGACAAATCTTTTAGACAGCGGACGTACTTTATGCACTGACAACTATTACACATCAGTGAGTTTAGCTAATGCACTATTACATAGAAAAACACATCTTATTGGAACATTACGATCTAATAGAAAATATAACCCCAAAAGGGTTGTAGATAAAAAGTTGAAAGTTGGAGAAGTAATAGCTGAAGAATGTAAGCAAGGAATAGTAGTTGAAAAATGGAGAGATAAAAGGGACATATTAGTATTGAGCACTAGATATGGAAATGAAATGGTTACTTTAATCAAAAGAGGTAAAGAAATACAAAAGCCCAAAAATGTGGTTGAATACAATAAATATAAATCATATATTGATATATCTGATCAGTTAAAATCTTATAATACCTGCCTTCGCCGTAGTATGAAATGGTATAGGAAATTGGCGTTCGAGTTATTAACTGGAAGTGCAATAGTAAATGCCTACATTGCGTATAAAGAAATAACCAATAATAAAATATCAATAACTGAGTTCAAAGTAGAAGTCATAAGTGGTCTGTTGGAAACAGCGAGACAGGAAGAAATATCTGAAAACATGACCGAAAAGAGCATAAATTAGAAGATGTTGGTCGTTCTAAAAGACGTCGGTGTGTAATATGCTACAAGAAAATTTCAAACGAATCTGGAAGAGAACAAGCATCGAGGAAAACTCCCCAAACCACGTTGAAATGTAGTGCTTGCGATCAATATTTTTGTTTGAACTGTTTTTTTGAAGCACATACAGCTTCTAAAATTTAGTATACACACACCATATTTTCTGTTTTTTTTAAGATTTATATCCATGTTTTCGAATGATATTTATGTTTTCTTATGGATTATATCTATGTTGTATTAATGTATTAAGAATTATATATTTTTTTGTATTATTATAAAAGCTAAAATAAATGGATAGACTAGGTAGATAGCCTAGTTGATCTATTTATTTTTCTATTTCTATTTGTTTTTTTCTAACTTTATTGCATTATTTACATATTACAGTTCCCTATGCCACGTGGTGACATATTGGTCTCACAATAACAGGCCAATGACATAAATCATTTCTTCTGGCCGTCTACTCTGCTACCACATGTGCATTACGTGATACCACCGTGGCCACACACGGCCAAATGTAAAATTGTTTAATATGAGACCAGGGTGGACTCGCGCAGTCTCTACGTTCCAATACAACATGAGACCAACGCGATCTCATATGGCATTCAACGTGTTAAGGATGGACTTTAGCTGTCAAAACTCGTAACATGCATGGAGATTGCCTATTCAGTAGATGAGGCGCATAACAGTACATTTTTAATTTTATGTAATGTTGGATGCATAACTGACAATTTCAATTTATTTGAAAATGTGAATATTTTTAAGCCGCGATATTAGTCGCGGCGTCTAGCGTTCGGCGCCGCGACGGCGATATCTTCCAGTCACAAACACGTTTTTGTACTAAATAATAAGTTATTCCTGTAATTATACGAAAACGATTTGGGTACTCCTATCTCATTGTAGTTTATTGTTTTTCATCGCTGTGTTATATTTTTTATTGTTAGTGTATCGTATTATTTGTTTTAAAACAAGTACAATTATGCCGAACAAAACGCCTTTATCAAGGCGAAGAAAATTAGGACTCAACAAACGAGCAGCAGCTCGTCGCAAGAGAGAAAATGAATCTGTTGAATCAACCAGCAGGTACAAAAACTTATTTTAAGCCTTAATTTTTTTAATTGAATAATTTTATATTTTTCTTATTAATTACGTCTATTTTTTTTTAATTTCCAATATTAGAACTTGTAAATTTTAAAACTTCATTCTTTCTTTTAATTAGAAATGAATCAATGGTTCATGAAGAATACACTCCGTTGAGTACTTCTCCGCTCTCAGTTAGTTTTGTCACCGATCATGATTATTGGTAATTATTCTATTTCCTAATTATAAGTTCTATAGAATTAGTACACAATGGTGAAAGAGTCGATTATCTCTATTATTTTCCCGGGTGACATGTATTAAGTTGGATATAGCTTGCTTTAATTCTATATAATACAAAATACGATGATGATTTAGTAGCGAAATTATACATACCAAATTTTATGTATGAACATTAAAACATTCATTATTTTCTGTAAATATTTTTTTATATAGTGCTTTATTTCCCCGACCAGTGGAAGATGAGTATGACTTTCCATCATTTATTGATCCACGAGAATACGACAAGTATGTTTAATTATTTTTTTGGTATTGCTCGAAATTATTTTTTTAATGCATTATTCTATAGTACTTTGAATCATCCACTGAACTTATGTTCATAAAGGTGGATCATACTGAACAACCAGAAACAATAAATGGTTATCGTATTGTAGATCTAGCATATGTGTTACAGTGGGCTACCTCACTACAATATAATCATTCAAGAATCTGCACATGTGGGTACCTCCGACCAGTATCAGAAGAAGTTAATGGTCTCTGTAGTACTATCACATTCGGTTGTAATATATGCGATCGACTGTATAAATATAGTACTGAAAACCCTACTAAATAGAAAATTAATAAATTAATGGTTTGGGGTACTCTTATGTGTGGAAGTACTTACAACCAAACAACAGAACTTCTATCAACTATGAATATACCTCCTTTAAATGGAAATAAATTTATTGCCATCGAAAATGAATTAGGAAAGCACATAAAAGCCGATGCCTTTCGGACTATGGAGGAAGCAGGGAGATCAGAAAAACAAGTAGCTCTAGAAAAAGGACAATCAGATGTAGATGGTGTTCCATGGATTAATGTTTATTTGGATGGTGGTTGGAGCAAGCGTTCCTACGGCCATAATTATAATGCTTCGTCTGGTGCGGTAAGTGTACATATCTATATAATACATATCTATATTTTTGCACAAGCAGCCTCATAATTGAATTTATCGTTTGCTCCAATGGCCAAAAATCTCAAAAATTATGAAAAGGTACCGTTTATTATATATTATAATAACGGTTAGGGGTACTACCCGTTACGGGTAGTACCTCTACCCGAAAATTAAAGCAACAATCATAAAATAAATTTAGTTTTAATAAATTAATAATAAATCATATCTTGCGAAAATAATTTTGTATATATCTGGGCTGAGAACTTCTCGGTTTTGGTATACAACCAGCATATAATATACAGGGTAGATGAATAAAATGTTGTGTAGCTATTTTAGAAGGTGGTAGTACTCGATAAAATAAGAAAATATGCTAATATACATGTGGTCGTAAACGCATCATTTTCAGGCTGTTATTGTTGGAAAGTACACGAAAAAAGTGTTATTCCTTAGTGTTCGCAACAAGTATTGCTCCGTTTGTAAAACGGCATCAAATAAAGAAGTTACTGCACCGAAGCATGTATGTATCTTCTATGGAAGCCGATATTGTTTGCGAAGGCTTTAATCGCAGTGAACAAATACATGGTGTTCGATATTTGCAATTTGTTGCCGATGGTGATTCCAGCACATTTGCGAAAATACAACAAAAAGTACCATACGGCAATAAAGTAAAAAAAATAGAATGCAGCAACCACGTTATAAAAAATGTTGGCAAAACACTACATAAAATAAAGCTGGATACAACTATTCCACTGAGTGGAAGAAAATTATTATCATTGGCAGTTATAAAAAAAATTCAGGCACATATTTTGAAATGTATAAATACCAGTAATGACGTTGACGTGTTGAAGAAAGAGGTGGCCAATACAGTCGCTCATGTGTACGGTGATCACATATTATGCAATGAGCTGAATTGCAACATAGTATCAGACAAATCACAGTCACGAATGACACAACTTCAAAGTAGTGGGATACGATATCACATTAACGGTGTGTGAATTGATCTTAATTACTGTGGTGCAGTTTGTCTTTTACTTAGTTAATGATTTCAGGTGCTTTGGAAATTGTCTTAAGGAGAGCCCATAAAATTATTAAAAATGAAAATAATAATCCTGCAGAAACATTTATGGCTCTGTTATGCAAGTTTAACTGCGGAAAACGGTTAAATTTAACCAACAGAGGCTCATTCGAATTAAGAGCAAATATAGCTGTTTTGAGATATAATGAAGGTTTGTGTTTGTTATACAGTATTTTGTATATTGCTCACAACGACTAACAAATGTGTTAATAGCGCGATTTCCGTTACTTTTACTTATGTACAATCTAATTCAAAATTTCAGTACATTATTGTAAAAAATTCTTTAAAATAATTTTGTGTTTTTGTATTGTTGCAGGATTAAATTGACAGAAAAATATTTTTCCTAAAATATTTTCAGAATACCCGGGAATTTATCACCAAAAATTTATAAATAAGTTTCACAATAGGAAGGAATGGTTGAAAACACAAACTCCCAAAAAGCGAATTACACATAGAGTATATAAAGACAAAAACTCCGATTATGGAATTAATGCAGAACAAGAATCTATGACCGCTGAGGAAATAGCCTCAGAGACTAGGAGAGTATTAAACTCTCTTCAGGTAATCTTTATGAAAATTGAAATGAAATTATATGAACTATTATGTAGGCAAATGAAATGGAAATGTTCCCGAAGAAGATTGTAATCGGCATATTGATCCTATTGACATCTTTTTCAGACGTTTTAAATCTTTCTTACACATAAATTTATAAAAAAGTAGTAGTTTTTTTGTTTGAAATAATATTACAAAACGTCTTTTCATTTAGCAGCAGTCGGTGTATGTGAGTATTAAATATGTACTTGTTTTCAAAGAAATTATTATTTTGCTTTGAAGCTTCTATAATGGTGCTGTATGCTTGCTTGTGAAGATCCGCTAACATTGCAAAATGACGTTTATTATTATTTGAAACACTGCTATATTTCTATATATATTTTCTTTTTTATCAAATGATTTTCAATGTGTGTCTAGGTTACTCCTGAGAGAGCACGTGTTATTTCTGCGATGACAATTGGGCAGTACGAAAATAATGTATATATACAAGAAAAAAAATGCCGACTTACAACATCAAACTTTGGTGATGTTATAAAACGAAGGGAGTCCACAACATCAAATAAATTGGTAAAGAAGCTTGTTCAAAATAAACCATTCCGCAGTGCAGCTGTGGATTATGGAAAAACAATAAAAACAATGGAAACGGTGGCCCGATCTCTTTTTGAAGAAGAAACTGGTTTACAGGTCACCGACGCTGGTTTATTCGTGGATTTGCAAAATTTTCTTTGAACAGTTTCTTGCAGCTTTACCTGGCGGATTGGTAGGCAATAATGCCCTAATAGAAATTAAATGTTTATATTCGCTCTATAAGAATGGTGAAGATATAAAGGAAGCAATAAAAAATAAAAAAAAACATTTGTCTTGGGGAAACAAACGGTGAATTTCATCTAAAACAAAAACATAATTATTATTACCAGGTACAGTTATAACAATGACTTATAATGTTACATATATTAGTAATAAATTACAGATCTAAGGTCAACTCAATATTTGCGATAGAAATTATGCATATTTGGTTATTTATATAGATAACACGAAACCATTATTTATAGAAAAAATAGAAAGGGACAGATCATTTTGGGAAAATGTTATGTTGCCTAAATTGAAGAAGTTTTATTTAAACAACATGCTGCCTGAAATTATACAATCAAAACTGTAATAAATAAATAATCTTTTTTCATTTTTGTATCATTTAATGGCTATTATGTCGCTTTTTTTTCAGATTTCTTGTATTTTTAAGTTATCGTATTTGACAGGAATGAAGAAATTCTAACGAAAATTTGAATCTGAGATATTTAACGGTAATATTAAATAAAGTAAACGAAACGGAAATCGAAATCGTAAATTTCCGTATTTGAACGAGATGGAAATATTGATACTACGAAACCGGTTTTAATCTTTTTAATCTACATTCTTATTATTTACAAAAAAAATCCTTCAGTTTTATAACTTTGGGCAAAAAGGGAATTTCGGAATTAACGAAATTAGCAAAATGTCTAATAAGTACACCATGGCGCAAGTGAACGTAGAGATGACGTTCTAATAAATCTTGAAAATACTTGAACGACTAGGATATAATTTGCTATTTGATTGTTGCTTAATCATTCTGGCAAAAGTAACTTCGAAAACAGAATAGATCTCTATAAAATCTGATTGTGAGCTGCATTAGAGATTCCCTGTTAGTTAAACTGAGACTCGAACTAAAATAATTAATTCGAATTTCAAATCATTTACTCATTATTAAGTTTTATCAACTTTGTTTAACATAATTTTATATTTAATTTGTTTTTATTTCGGTTGGCAGTAAATTTTCGCGTATCGTATCAAATCGGCTGGTTCTAGTTTTTTGGTGGACGAGCAGGTATAAAGAGGGAGATTGACAGAAAATTTTCCTCTTTGATTTTTGATCTTACTCGAGTAAAGATGTATTACGTTCCAAAAACGGTCAACCATTAAAAAGACGTTCAACCCCGATTTATTTATCATTTTATTTATCATAAAGCCGTTCAACATCGAAGGTAATTAAATTTTCTTTTTATTTTTACACAAGTCTCACGCATTTACTTTTAATTAATTTAGGTTGACGTGAGTGAAGATGAAATAATTTATTAAAGAAGAAGGGAGAAGAGGAGTTTTTACTTTCATCAATTATCTTTATTACATTTTTATTTACAATTTATTCTTATTTCGGTTGGCAATCAATTTTCGCGTGACTTATCAAGTCGGCCGGTTTCGAGTTTTTTGGTTGACGAGCAGGTATAAATCGATAAGAAATTTTCCTCTTTGATTTTTGATCTTTGTCGAGTAGACATGTGTTACGTTCCGAAGACGTTCAACCATCAGAAAGACGTTCAACTCCGATTTAATTTTCATTTCATTTATCATCAAGCCATTCAACATCTAAGGTAATTTAATTTTCTTATCATTTTGACACGAATCTCAACTATTTCCTTTTAATTGTTTCAGGTTGACGTGAGTGGAGATGAAACAATTTATTAAAATAGAAGAGGAGAAGAGGGGTCGGCTGCCTATCAAATCTACCTAACCACTCAAACAAAATCGTTTAGTTGGACATTAACTTCTACTAAATAACTTGTAAGTGCGAAACATTTTCGATAATCACTTTTGTTATCTAAAGATTCTCAAAGTCGCACATTTCATTGTAGAGATATACAAGTAACGTGAGTTCTTCATGAGTAACTTTGGTTACGACATGACTTGACTTGATTTTCCCACAAATAATTTAATAAATAAAACCTATACTCTCATTTTTTTCTATAATACATTTCGACGTAAAGTTTTTACGGTTTTTGTTGACTGTAACGTTGTATAAAATTTATGATTTTTAGTAACTATTCCAATAACTAAATAAATCAATCTTCCGTATTCTTCTAGGTTTATGATGAATACAGGAAGATCTTTAAAGTTTTAAAGGAAGCATTATCCATATGAATACTCCAGTTGTTATCATTTATTTTAATTTTATTACCTTTAACTATTTAAATAATGAGAGATTAAACAAACGTGAGTGTTACAGTTATTTTAAAACATAATAAGATTAAATTTGTAGTTAATTTTGCCAACTCTACAACAATTTGACATGTATTATAGAAAAAAACGAGTTATAGTAACATATTTTCTACATATTTTTATAAATAGCAAAGTGACGCTTTTTCATTCAAGAACGAAAGTTTCTGTTTTGCAACCATTAGCGAGTAAAAAAACTTGTTGAACGTGAATCAAACAAGATTTTTTCGAAAACTGCGTGTTTTAAACTTTACAAATTAATAAAAAATCCAAATTAAATAATAACATGTAGAATTTGGTTAATGTTTTGACAATCTACCATTTATTTTTGAACGTCACATATGATTATACAAAAATGATATACAATTAATTAGTACCAACTAATTAATTAATAATTCTTCGATTTTTGTAGCTGGACGTAAAAGACTTTTACGTCCTCTGAACAAAAAAGTAACAGTTTTCGAAAAAGTATATTTAATAATTTGCGTTTTAATCTTTTTTTTATCAAAAATAAAATAAATTTTGACAATGTAGGTGTTATGTTCATTACAACACCCATTTGAGTAGTGTAATAGCTTTCATTATCGGCGCAACTAACAAAAATTTGTATTAATGTTAGTTATATTGAGTTTGTAATTTCTTCATAACAATTAAATTCTTTGATTTCCAAAACTAGTCGTAAAATTAATAGTTGTTTGCGTAATTTATGAAAAGACTAACTTTGTTTAACGAATGTAATGGTGCATGCAACGTGTTTTAGTTTTAGTCTTAAACGTTTGCGTTAGCTTTAGTTGTAAGCAAAGGTATTGATTCATGCAATATTTAAGCATAACATATTAAAGCAAAATTTTGACATATAAACAGTCGTGCCAAATTAAATAAACAGAAAGAAATCTGGGGGATCAGGAGTGAAACCGTTTTGTTTTTTAGAAATATTTTGTTTCTAATATTACTTGATAGTGATTATAGTGATTTAATTTGAATAAAAGGAAAATTGTTGTCGCTGCTAATGCAATGTGTTTGAATACAGCATTATTAATCGCACAAAGATTGAAGATTAATAGACGACGGCGTTTTGGTAGAAGGCCCATCAATAAGAATCGAGAATTAGAGGGGAGTTACGCCACTCTTATTAGAGCATAGAGACATAGAAGAGGACGATTTACAATTTTTTAAATATGTCCGCATATCATTCGAAGAGTTTAAGCAATTGTTAAAACTGGTTACACTTTTTTTATTAAAAGCACCAAATAAAGGTGCAATTTTGCCATCTGAAAGGTTGATTATAACTCTACTGTAAGTTTTTATTTAAATCGTGTGCATTAGCTTTAGTTGTAAAAAAAAGGTATTGGTTCATGCAATATTTAAGCAAGCACATTCAAGTAAAATTTGGACATATAAAGTCGTGCCAAATTAGAAATACAAAAAGAAATCTGAGTGAAAAACAGAAGAAAACAAAACGGACTGAAACCGTTTTGTTTATTAGAAACATTATGTTTCTAACACATTCTAACATTATTTAATATGAGTAAGAATAAAATTGTTATCGCTGCTAGCGTAATACATTTAAATTAGGGATTACAATCTCGGGATATCGGGATCCCTGCATCCCGGGATTGTTCCTATAATAACCAATTTTTCCGAATCTGGAATTTTAAATGTCATTGATCAATGATGGTCAGAAAATAACAAAAATCACCAACAAAAAACCAAGTTCATTAATGTCATCATTAATCACAATGAGTTTCAAATTATGAGAAGTTAGTTTGACTTTTAGATCGGGTCTTATTTGTCATCGAGACATAAATCTTAATAAAGCCGATATTGCTTCCAAACGACTTGATACTGTCCATAGAAAACTTAATACTGCTTATAGATGACCTGCTACTGCTTAAAAAGGATTTGAAATGTGTCCAGAATACTTCAAAGAAATGCTTCCAGAAAACTGGACATTGCCTTTGGAAGACTAAAAATGCTTCCAGAAAATTTCATACTACTTTTCGAAAACTTTCAAAAGACTTGATATTGCCTCTAAACGACTTAATACTGCTCCTGGACGACTTGAAATGCTTCCAGAAGACTTAATACTGCATTCAGGAGATTTGATGTCGCTTCCAGCAGACATGGATTGCTTCTAGAAGACTTAATACTGTTTTTCTTTTGCTTACAAAAGACTTACACTGCTTCCAAATGATTTGATAGGCCCATAGCAGACGTAATACTGCTTCTAAAGAACCTGATATTGCTTCCAAAAGATTTGTCAAAATAGAAAGAAAAAATGTTTAAATACTTGTAATGCTTTAAAAGATTTAATACTGCTTCTAGAAGACTTGAAGTTCTTCCAGAAAACTTGATATTGCTTTTGGAAGACTTGGAATGCTTAATGAAAAAACTTGATATGTTTCTAGAATGCTTGAACTTCTTCCAGAAAAGTCTATGTAGCTTCTGAAAGCCTTGTTGCTGCTTTTAGAAGAATTGAAATGCTTCCAAAAGACTTAATATTGGTTCCAGAAGATTTGATATTGTTTTGGGCGGAGGATGAATACTTTCAAAAAAAATCGTTTCAACTTGAAATTCGCTGAAAGTCACATTTTTATATCATTAAATGACGCAGAAAACGATGGTAAAAACCGTTTTTGTCTAACAAGTTTAGTTTGTCCAAAAAAGTGAAATTAATATTTGAAAAAAATCCAGAGGGGGGGGCGTAGGATGAAAATTTTCAAAAAAATCGATTCAACTCGAAATTCGCTGAAAGTCACGAAATTATATCATTAAATGACGCAGAAAACGATGGTAAAAACCGTTTTTGTCTAACGCGTTTAGTTTGTCCACAAAATTGAAATTAATATTTGAAAAAAATCCAGGGGGGGGGGGGGCGAAGGATGAAAATTTTAAAAAAATCGATTTCGCTGAAAGTCACGCAATTATATCATTAATTGACGCAGAAAGCGATGGTAAAAACTGTTTTTGCCTAACGCGTTTGGTTTGTTCAAAAAATTGAAATTAATATATGAAAAAAATCCAAGGGGGGGGGGGGGGGGCGGAGGATGAAAATTTTCAAAAAAATCGATTTCGCTGATACTCACGTTTTTATATCATTCAATAACGCAGAAAACGATGGTAAAAACCGTTTTTGTCTAACGCGTTTAGTTTGTCCAAAAAATTGAAATTAATACTTGAAAGAAATCCAAAGGGGGGGGCGGAGGATGAAAATTTTCAAAAAAATCGATTTCGCTGAAACTCACGTTTTTATATCATTAAATGACGCAGAAAACGATGGTAAAAACCGTTTTTGTCTAACGCGTTTAGTTTGTCCAAAAAATTGAAATCAATATTTGAAAAAAATCCAAAGGGGGGGGCGGAGGATGAAAATTTTCAAAAAAATCGATTTCGCTGAAAGTCACGCAATTATATCATTAAATGACGCAGAAAACGATGGTAAAAACCGTTTTTGTCTAACGCGTTTAGTTTGTCCAAAAAATTGCAATTAATATTTGAAAAAAATCCAAAGGAGGGGGCGGAGGATGAAAATTTTCAAAAAAATCGATTTCGCTGAAACTCACGTTTTTATATCATTAAATGACGCAGAAAACGATGTTAAAAACCATTTTTGTCTAACGCGTTTAGTTTGTCCAAAAAATTGAAATTAATATTTGAAAAAAATCCAAAGGGGGGGGCGGAGGATGAAAATTTTCAAAAAAATCGATTTCGCTGAAAGTCACGCAATTATATCATTAAATGACGCAGAAAACGATGGTAAAAACCGTTTTTGTCTAACGTGTTTAGTTTGCCCAAAAAATTGAAATTAATATTTGAAAAAAATCTAAAGGGAGGGGGGGGAGGATGAAAATTTTCAAAAAAATCGAATTCGATGAAAGTCACTCAATTATATCATTAAATGACGCAGAAAACGATGGTAAAAACCGTTTTTGTCTAACGCGTTTAGTTTGTCCAAAAAATTGAAATTAATATTTGAAAAAAATCGAAAGGGAGGGGGCGGAGGATGAAAATTTTCAAAAAAATCGATTTCGATGAGTCACTCAATTATATCATTAAATGACGCAGAAAACGATGGTAAAAACCGTTTTTGTCTAACGCGTTTAGTTTGTCCAAAAAATTGAAATCAATATTTGAAAAAAATCCAAAGGGGGGGGCGGAGGATGAAAATTTTCAAAAAAATCGATTTCGCTGAAACTCACGTTTTTATATCATTAAATGACGCAGAAAACGATGGTAAAAACCGTTTTTGTCTAACGCGTTTAGTTTGTCCAAAAAATTGAAATTAATATTTGAAAAAAATCCAAAGGGGGGGGGCGGAGGATGAAAATTTTCAAAAAAATCGATTCAACTCGAAATTCGCTGAAAGTCACGTTTTTATATCATTAAATGACGCAGAAAACGATGGTAAAAACCGTTTTTGTCTAACGCGTTTAGTTTGTCCAAAAAATTGAAATTAATATTTGAAAAAAATCCAAAGGGGGGGGCGGAGGATGAAAATTTTCAAAAAAATCGATTTCGCTGAAACTCACGTTTTTATATCATTAAATGACGCAGAAAACGATGGTAAAAACCGTTTTTATCTAACGCGTTTAGTTTGTCCAAAAAATTGAAATTAATATTTGAAAAAAATCCAAAGGGGGGGGCGGAGGATGAAAATTTTCAAAAAATCGATTTCGCTGAAACTCACGTTTTTATATCATTAAATGACGCAGAAAACGATGGTAAAAACCGTTTTTGTCTAACGCGTTTAGTTTGTCTAAAAAATTGAAATTAATATTTGAAAAAAATCCAAAGGGGGGGGCTGAGGATGAAAATTTTCAAAAAAATCGATTCAACTCGAAATTCGCTGAAACTCACGTTTTTATATCATTAAATGACGCAGAAAACGATGGTAAAAACCGTTTTTGTCTAACGCGTTTAGTTTGTCTAAAAAATTGAAATTAATGTTTGAAAAAAATCCAAAGGGGGGGCGGAGGATGAAAATTTTCAAAAAAATCGATTTCGCTGAAACTCACGCAATTATATCATTAAATGACGCAGAAAACGATGGTAAAAACCGTTTTTGTCTAACGCGTTTAGTTTGTCCAAAAAATTGAAATTAATATTTGAAAAAATCAAAAGGGTGGGCGGAGGATGAAAATTTTCAAAAAAATCGATTCAACTCGAAATTCGCTGAAACTCACGTTTTTATATCATTAAATGACGCAGAAAACGATGGTAAAAACCGTTTTTGTCTAGCGCGTTTAGTTTGTCTAAAAAATTGAAATTAATATTTGAAAAAAATCCAAAGGGGGGGGCGGAGGATGAAAATTTTCAAAAAAATCGATTTCGCTGAAACTCACGTTTTTATATCATTAAATGACGCAGAAAACGATGGTAAAAACCGTTTTTGTCTAACGCGTTTAGTTTGTCCACAAAATTGAAATTAATATTTGAAAAAAATCCAGGGGGGGGGGGGGGGCGAAGGATGAAAATTTTAAAAAAATCGATTTCGCTGAAAGTCACGCAATTATATCATTAATTGACGCAGAAAGCGATGGTAAAAACTGTTTTTGCCTAACGCGTTTGGTTTGTTCAAAAAATTGAAATTAATATATGAAAAAAATCCAAGGGGGGGGGGGGGCGGAGGATGAAAATTTTCAAAAAAATCGATTTCGCTGATACTCACGTTTTTATATCATTCAATAACGCAGAAAACGATGGTAAAAACCGTTTTTGTCTAACGCGTTTAGTTTGTCCAAAAAATTGAAATTAATACTTGAAAGAAATCCAAAGGGGGGGGCGGAGGATGAAAATTTTCAAAAAAATCGATTTCGCTGAAACTCACGTTTTTATATCATTAAATGACGCAGAAAACGATGGTAAAAACCGTTTTTGTCTAACGCGTTTAGTTTGTCCAAAAAATTGAAATCAATATTTGAAAAAAATCCAAAGGGGGGGGCGGAGGATGAAAATTTTCAAAAAAATCGATTTCGCTGAAAGTCACGCAATTATATCATTAAATGACGCAGAAAACGATGGTAAAAACCGTTTTTGTCTAACGCGTTTAGTTTGTCCAAAAAATTGCAATTAATATTTGAAAAAAATCCAAAGGAGGGGGGGGGGGGCGAAGGATGAAAATTTTAAAAAAATCGATTTCGCTGAAAGTCACGCAATTATATCATTAATTGACGCAGAAAGCGATGGTAAAAACTGTTTTTGCCTAACGCGTTTGGTTTGTTCAAAAAATTGAAATTAATATATGAAAAAAATCCAAGGGGGGGGGGGGGGGGGCGGAGGATGAAAATTTTCAAAAAAATCGATTTCGCTGATACTCACGTTTTTATATCATTAAATGACGCAGAAAACGATGGTAAAAACCGTTTTTGTCTAACGCGTTTAGTTTGTCCAAAAAATTGAAATTAATATTTGAAAAAAATCCAAAGGGGGGGGCGGAGGATGAAAATTTTCAAAAAAATCGATTTCGCTGAAACTCACGTTTTTATATCATTAAATGACGCAGAAAACGATGGTAAAAACCGTTTTTATCTAACGCGTTTAGTTTGTCCAAAAAATTGAAATTAATATTTGAAAAAAATCCAAAGGGGGGGGCGGAGGATGAAAATTTTCAAAAAATCGATTTCGCTGAAACTCACGTTTTTATATCATTAAATGACGCAGAAAACGATGGTAAAAACCGTTTTTGTCTAACGCGTTTAGTTTGTCTAAAAAATTGAAATTAATATTTGAAAAAAATCCAAAGGGGGGGGCTGAGGATGAAAATTTTCAAAAAAATCGATTCAACTCGAAATTCGCTGAAACTCACGTTTTTATATCATTAAATGACGCAGAAAACGATGGTAAAAACCGTTTTTGTCTAACGCGTTTAGTTTGTCTAAAAAATTGAAATTAATGTTTGAAAAAAATCCAAAGGGGGGGCGGAGGATGAAAATTTTCAAAAAAATCGATTTCGCTGAAACTCACGCAATTATATCATTAAATGACGCAGAAAACGATGGTAAAAACCGTTTTTGTCTAACGCGTTTAGTTTGTCCAAAAAATTGAAATTAATATTTGAAAAAATCAAAAGGGTGGGCGGAGGATGAAAATTTTCAAAAAAATCGATTCAACTCGAAATTCGCTGAAACTCACGTTTTTATATCATTAAATGACGCAGAAAACGATGGTAAAAACCGTTTTTGTCTAGCGCGTTTAGTTTGTCTAAAAAATTGAAATTAATATTTGAAAAAAATCCAAAGGGGGGGGCGGAGGATGAAAATTTTCAAAAAAATCGATTTCGCTGAAACTCACGTTTTTATATCATTAAATGACGCAGAAAACGATGGTAAAAACCGTTTTTGTCTAACGCGTTTAGTTTGTCCACAAAATTGAAATTAATATTTGAAAAAAAATCCAGGGGGGGGGGGGGGCGAAGGATGAAAATTTTAAAAAAATCGATTTCGCTGAAAGTCACGCAATTATATCATTAATTGACGCAGAAAGCGATGGTAAAAACTGTTTTTGCCTAACGCGTTTGGTTTGTTCAAAAAATTGAAATTAATATATGAAAAAAATCCAAGGGGGGGGGGGGGGGCGGAGGATGAAAATTTTCAAAAAAATCGATTTCGCTGATACTCACGTTTTTATATCATTCAATAACGCAGAAAACGATGGTAAAAACCGTTTTTGTCTAACGCGTTTAGTTTGTCCAAAAAATTGAAATTAATACTTGAAAGAAATCCAAAGGGGGGGGCGGAGGATGAAAATTTTCAAAAAAATCGATTTCGCTGAAACTCACGTTTTTATATCATTAAATGACGCAGAAAACGATGGTAAAAACCGTTTTTGTCTAACGCGTTTAGTTTGTCCAAAAAATTGAAATCAATATTTGAAAAAAATCCAAAGGGGGGGGCGGAGGATGAAAATTTTCAAAAAAATCGATTTCGCTGAAAGTCACGCAATTATATCATTAAATGACGCAGAAAACGATGGTAAAAACCGTTTTTGTCTAACGCGTTTAGTTTGTCCAAAAAATTGCAATTAATATTTGAAAAAAATCCAAAGGAGGGGGCGGAGGATGAAAATTTTCAAAAAAATCGATTTCGCTGAAACTCACGTTTTTATATCATTAAATGACGCAGAAAACGATGTTAAAAACCATTTTTGTCTAACGCGTTTAGTTTGTCCAAAAAATTGAAATTAATATTTGAAAAAAATCCAAAGGGGGGGGCGGAGGATGAAAATTTTCAAAAAAATCGATTTCGCTGAAAGTCACGCAATTATATCATTAAATGACGCAGAAAACGATGGTAAAAACCGTTTTTGTCTAACGTGTTTAGTTTGCCCAAAAAATTGAAATTAATATTTGAAAAAAATCTAAAGGGAGGGGGGGGAGGATGAAAATTTTCAAAAAAATCGAATTCGATGAAAGTCACTCAATTATATCATTAAATGACGCAGAAAACGATGGTAAAAACCGTTTTTGTCTAACGCGTTTAGTTTGTCCAAAAAATTGAAATTAATATTTGAAAAAAATCGAAAGGGAGGGGGCGGAGGATGAAAATTTTCAAAAAAATCGATTTCGATGAGTCACTCAATTATATCATTAAATGACGCAGAAAACGATGGTAAAAACCGTTTTTGTCTAACGCGTTTAGTTTGTCCAAAAAATTGAAATCAATATTTGCAAAAAATCCAAAGGGGGGGCGGAGGATGAAAATTTTCAAAAAAATCGATTTCGCTGAAACTCACGTTTTTATATCATTAAATGACGCAGAAAACGATGGTAAAAACCGTTTTTGTCTAACGCGTTTAGTTTGTCCAAAAAATTGAAATTAATATTTGAAAAAAATCCAAAGGGGGGGGGCGGAGGATGAAAATTTTCAAAAAAATCGATTCAACTCGAAATTCGCTGAAAGTCACGTTTTTATATCATTAAATGACGCAGAAAACGATGGTAAAAACCGTTTTTGTCTAACGCGTTTAGTTTGTCCAAAAAATTGAAATTAATATTTGAAAAAAATCCAAAGGGGGGGGCGGAGGATGAAAATTTTCAAAAAAATC